>CM070508.1:49493243-50804285 GCA_036346375.1 Guadua angustifolia | reverse complement strand
AGCCATTTTTCGTTAGCTTCTTCACCACCACTAGTCAGATTATCTAGGCATCGGACGATCCGCTGAAGCCTTTTGTCGTCTGCCCGACAGTTGTCAAGAGCAGGATAATCATTAATGGTTACGAACAATAATGCCCGTGAGGATAAAGTTTTCTTTATACTCATCCCATACCTGCACACCATCGCTCCACAATATTATAAGATCTTCAACCAATGGTTTGAGGTACACATCGATATCATTGCCAAAGCTGTTTAGGCCCTTGGATCAATAGTGGCATCATAATGTACTTTCGCTTTCATGCAAAGCCAAGGAGGAAGGTTGTAGATGCATAAAGTCATCGCCAAGTGCTATGACGACTACTCATGTTGCCAAAAGGATTCATCCCATCTCGACTCAACCCAACCTTATATTCTCACATCATATGCAAAGCGCTTATATTTTTCGTCAATGTTCCTCCATTGCACGTAATCAGCAGGTGTCTCGAGCATTCCATCCTTCTTACGCTTCGGGCGCGCCATCGTAGCAATTGAGCATGCCTTTTGTTCGCAAACAATCGCTTTAGGGGGATTATAGGAAATACCACACCACCTTACGGGACACTCTTCTTCTTACACCTCACCCCGACATCTTTGTTCTCGATATCGCCGCTCGCTTTCCTTATACTGCTTGGATTTGCAAACAATACAGCATCCATGTTTGCAAACTCATTATGATACAAGATGCAATCATTTGACATGCGTATTTTTTGTACTTCCATTCCAACGGCGCATAACCCGCCTTTCGGTACGTAATTGAAGGCAACACGCTACCTCCGAAGCAAGTCCCCAAGAGACATAACACCAAGAAAGTTTTATCCGACCAACCATTGCTTTCCTTCAATCGCAGAGGAAAGCACGGTATGCAGCTTTCAGGTTCTCCTGCAGCCCCGCACAATGGCGCTAGAGTCCTCTACCATACTACGAACTTTTGAAACTCCCTTTCACTCGTGAAGTCCCTCCCCATCACGCAAAGATTTGATCTAGATCATCTTCGTGGGTATCAACAAACGATCTTCCACCGCCATATCGTTGTCTCCGCCATCTTCATCAATGTGTTGCCCTTCATGTATAATATCATCTTCATCAATGTGTTGCCCTTCATGTACAATATCATCTTCACCGTGCTCACCCAACAGTATAGCCACTTTGAAACCCCTTCAAGCAAGTGTGCACGACGAATTTATGTTACAAAACATCTTCTCATTTTTGCAATCAACGATGGACAACACATATAGTCCGCCAGTTTTCGACTGTGTCCGCAACCCGATTCGTAAAAACAAGTCACACCATTAAAGAACTCGACCGCGACGGTCCGTGGTCATACATCCACCTTCACCATCTACGTTAATTATATCAAACTACATTTCAAAGATATGAACAAACGATATCAAAATAATTTATTCTTTACAAGAGTCATGCATTGCTAATTACTTAAAACGATAAACACATTATAAGCACATAATCGCAAATAACAATATAATTGTAATTTGTTATGTAGTGCTAGCTATTAAATTAAATTAATCTACAACAAACAAGCATATAATTGAATATAAGGATATATTTCTAAATAATTATTTATGTTCCAACTTTCATTATTACAAAATCCATCTACCATTTTCCATTATTTAAATATTCAACTAGCAATTCTCACTATTTATAATTGATCATCTAGCAATTTTACTATTAAAAATCCATATAACAAATTTTCATTAATTAAATTAATTACAATTATGCATAATTGTCCATCTAGCAATTTTTATTACTTAAACATCCACTACATCACTAAAATGGATATGAATTTATCAAGAAATAACAATATAATTGTAAATGATTAGTTTTACAAATACATCTAGCAATTTTGCCTATATAATACATCAAACCTTTTTCACTATTTAAATATCCATCTAGCATTTTTTAATTATTTAGAAGATTTCTACATTTCATTTTGTTATGTAGCGCTAGCTATTAAATTAAATTAATCTACAACAAAATCCACTACATCACTAAAATGGATATGAATTTATCAGAATAACAATATAATTGTAAATGATTAGTTTTACAAATACATCTAGCAATTTTGCCTATATATTACATCAAACCTTTTTCACTATTTAAATATCCATATAGCATTTTTTAATTATTTAGAAGATTTCTTCATTTCATTTTGTTATGTAGCGCTAGCTATTAAATTAAATTAATCTACAATAAACAAACATATAATTGAATATAAGGATACATTTCTAAATAATTATTTATGTTCCAACTTTCATTATTGCAAAATCCATCTACCATTTCCCATTATTTAAATATTCAACTAGCAATTTCACTATTTATAATTCATCTAGCAATCTTTACTATTAAAAATCAATATAACCAAATTTTCATTAATTAAATTAATGACAATTATGCATAATTGTCCATCTAGCAATTTTATTACTTAAACATCCACTACAATATGAATTATAATTTATTCAATAATTTAGCTAGATCTTAATTTGAGCAAGACTGACATAAACTGCTCACACCGCATAATCAACAATTATCAACATCTACAACACTCAGAAAGTAAAATTTTACGACAAATATAACATAGATCAAGTCAAGAATCCTCAAAAATTTTAATACAATTTTTCAAAGAAGAACTCGCCAAGATAATACAGCCTCCTCTTTGTTTTGTTTCTACGGAGAAGATGTCGATTTGATGAAAAATATGAACAAAATACTAACACAAAATTTTGGCAAGACATCTCCAAGAAAATACAACCGAGCAAAGAGCTCTCTCTTCGCTTCTCGCCGGAAAGGCGCTGCCGTGGATTGATATAAATAGTTTATCACCGCCGGTTCTCGCTAAAACCGCAAAGCGACAAGGTCATATTACGCTGAAAATAGCTTATCATCGCCGCTCGCAGTAACCCAAAGGATAAGGTCATACTACGCGGGAAAATGGGTTGCGCGAAAATAGATATCACCGCCGCTGAATATACGAACCGCAAGAACTTTAAATATCATCGCCGCCGTAAATTAAACCGCAATAATATATCACTACCGTTATAGGTATTAACCAGAAGGATAGTCATTATCACCGCCGTTGGTAATATAAACCGCAAAGGATACGCCCCACCTTCAAATCGCCAAGGCCAACCCAACCCACAGGCCGCTTCATTCCATCGCCGCGCCCAATGCTGCACTTCACATTCTCTCGCTAATTGTTGCCCTTCCCATTCTCGCTCTATATAATGCCACTATTGTTGCAAGAATGGCACCCCCACACAATCCACTATTGTTGCAAAATGGCACTCTCTCAAGAAGCGAGCACGTGTTGGGCAAAGCCCCACTTCGTCGCTAGAGAAGGAGGAGAAGAAGGAGGAGGAGAAGGGGGATGTGGAAGAGAAGGAGGAGGAAGAGGAGGCAAAGGAGGAGAAGGAGGAGGGGGTGACGACGACGACAGCGATGGCGGCGAGGAACTGCGGCGTTGGGGCAAGACCAACTCCGCCACCGAATCGGATTCGGAGGAGAAGGAGGATGAGCACCGCAAGAACTCCGATCACCATCAAGCGGCAGCCAAGCATTTAGGAGGAGGAGGAGGAGGACGGCATTTACTTTTGGATATAGGGCTTCGCCATTGGCCTATTATAATTAGGACTAAATAAGTAATAATAGACTATATACCTAATTATGTTTTGTAAATGTTCTGTATTTTAATTAATATATATCCCGCAAATTACAAATTTGCTTTCATATGTTCTGTTTTTTTAACTAATTATGCTTTCATATGTTCTCAAGTAGATAAATTACAATGTTTTTATGCTTTCATATGAACAAGAATACCATCGTCGGTTCTATAGTAAAGCCGATAGTGAAAATGGTCTTATCACTGCCGGCTTTACTATAGAACTGGCAATGATAAATCACTACTGGTTTTATATATAAACCGGCAGTGATATATTCTTATCACTGCCGGTTCTCTATTAAACCGGCAATGATATTGCCTCCATTCCTGCGAAAAATTTATACTATTCTTATCACTACCGATTGAACTTAGAACCGGCAGTGATAATATTATCACTGCCGATTGAAGTTAGAACCGGCAGTGATAATGTTATCACTGCCGGCTCATATCTACCCGGTAGTGATGGGGGGTCACGGATAAGGCAGTCTGTAGTAGTGCACACCTTACGGTTTCTACTAGAAACATTATTTGCTCATTCATTGCAAGCATTCCAATGCTTGTAGATGTGTGCTCCATTATTTGTTCCATTGTGTTATATCTCGTAAGGTGAGAATTCTTGGCTACCTTTCTCTTGTGCTCGTGACCTCGTGCGGCTGGGACCTACTTTGGGGGCACATAGTTGCAATTTTTCTGGGTGTACTATGCCATTACTTTGTTTTGAATTTGTTGAGAGTTGGAGTGCTAGTTCTGCATTGTTGTAAATAATTTGTGAAGGTACATATTTGACAATCACCTTTCTCAGGACTCAGAAGGAACACTGTATAGGTCCACCTGTGTTTTCTGATGAGCAAGTCAGGAGTTTCTATTAAAGTCAACTACAAGCAAAGAATTTAGGGGTTGTCTATTTCTCAGTTGACTGAAAATTTCTTATTTTTTAGTCACCTTTTTTGTCCTTTGGATCTTGATCCAAAGGCCACTTCCCTCATGTGTTGTTCATGTTGCTTCGCTGTGTTGTTTTTGTTGATGCTAATGGTCACCGGCCTGAAATTTTGACCGCTAAGTAGGATTGGGCTTTGGGCAATTTTGGTTGTGATTTGCTCCGCTGTAGCTAGGCTACAAAGAAGCTATAGATGGGTTGGGTTCGTGGGTTCGTGATTGTCGCAAATTTGGCGCCAGTCGGTTTAATGATAACCCATTAACAAAAAAATGGAGCTATAACCTTGTTGTTTGAGATAAATTGTTAGACTAGGTGAACCCCTATAAATGATAGATACGAAGGAGTTACTCTAAGCTAGACAGATAATTTGTTATGTTTGGTGAGCCCCTTACAAATACAGGTACAAAAGGGTTTGTTCAAAGCTTAGCGATAAATAATTTCTTAGACTATGGGAACCATACCTAATAGCTTCATCCTACATTTTTGACCTTATTATTCCTAGTGAAATAGAAGTTAACATAGATCACGGAAAGGTTCAAAAACAATCGCTAGCATAAAAATTGAGGGTTTCAATTTCACATAAGCCTCAGATTTAGAAATGAAAGCATTAACCCCTCTCACTCCATATCGTTAAAGGTAGTAATGTAATTGAAGGAGAACGCCAGAGGCTACGCTAATTTAAAACAAAATTTTCTACGATTCAACCAGATACATGCAGTAGAGGATCATGGATCATTACCCTTGGAGCACGTTAGCATCGAAGTAGAGGGTGAAGCCTCCCCGCTGCGTTCAAGCATCAGACGTAGTCGAACGCATTCTCGACTACTCGCCGAAAGTGCTTGCGAGATCACCCGAGTGCTCGCCGAGTGGTCTCCGGACCGCCCGAGTGCTCGCAAGTGATCGCCGAGACCTTGACGCCTCGCCTGGTGCACGGCGCAATGATGAAGATATGCACGCCGAGAGTTGGAGAGGGTGAAACCGATCGCCGATCGCACGAGACGTATGCAACGGTGCTCTATGGTATCCACACGCCCAGGATGGAACGTCAGGTGTCGGTGTGTTAGCACCACGCGCGACGGCTAGGGTTTCTCGGCAGGGTAGGGTCGACGGCTAGGGTTTCGTGGTGGGGAGAACCTCATTGCTGCATGCCCCACGCCCCTTTATATAGAGCGCACTAATGGGCCTTCTACGATAGAAGCCCACTAGGACTCACGCTAATGGATCTTCTACAAGAGAAGTCCATTAAGACGCCAGAGGATCCAAATCACAGAACCCACCAATGGATCCAATCCATCGACATGATCCAACCTGCTAATGTGTGACCGTTAGGTTCATGCAAGAAACGCCATGGCCCCGAAAACCTCTTTTTCCGCACCATCGACAACAAAGGGTTCCTAGCAGTGACATGTTGTCCCCTAATGCATAGAGTGATCGATCGCGAACCTTGATATATTCATACACCAATCCTTTTGCCACGCGATACCGCCAAGCTCAAGGTAAGATGCGTACATCCTTGTGATAGCTCGACCCATTCACTGCCAATGTAATGGATATAATTCGTGATTAACACTTTAATCACTTTGGCATGGCCATGCACTTTTCCTTATCCATCCACACCGAGGGGCCCAGTAGATATCTCTCCTGCTATCGAGGAGGGCAAATTCCATCTTGATCTCTTATATCTCACGCCATGTTTCATTGCATACACATAAGCTACCTTTATAACTCCCCCGTTACTTGAGAAGCGCTTGATAGCCCCAAAATATACATTACACATGCCGAGAATCAATAAGAATCTCGTGTCAAAGGATCGATAGGTATACCACTCGAGACTACACTCGATGGCACTTCTAAGATAACAATCTCATCGTTGTCTCTTGAGCGGTCTATCCAACCCCATGTTCTCTAACATGTGCCCACATTATTGATTTGATATCTCCATATCTCGTGGTATGTGAAACATTACCATCAATCAATACAAGTGCTGGTCGATCACTATTGTCCCACATAATGATATGTGACCAGGATCGCTTAGAATAATATCATATAACCAATGTGTTTCACAATTAAGTCATACTCAATGAACAAAGGAGTGACATTTATTCATGGAACCGATAAGTACATGAACATAGACGATGATACAATCATCTCATATGATCGCTCTAGGCATATCACTAACAATCTCCCACTTGCACTAGAGTGCATCATGCAAGTATCTAATACCCATGGTTTGTGTGTGCCTCATGCTTCGCCATGAAGAGGTTTTGTCACGGATCACGACATTCAGATCCGTGTGCACTTTGCATATCTTCACATCTCCTCTATCGATGATCTCTGATGAGGTGATAACGCTCGAGTATGTGTTTGGATTTTTGGTGAGACTTAGGCTCCTTCGCTTGCAGTAATGGCACCACTATTGTCACAATAGAGGTCCATCGACAGACGACTAGCTTATAACTCCCAACTCGTAAACAAATTTTCCGATCCAAACAATTTCCTTTGCGCCTTTGGTCGCAATATACTCAAATTTCACCGTGGAATCAGCCATCGCCTCTTGCTTGAACTTTTCCAAATTTCATCGTCCCACCATTGAGACAGAATACAAAACCGGATTATGATCGAGAATCATCTTTGTCGGTTTGGAAGCTAGCGCCTGTAACCCTTTACAACCAGCTTTCCTCCTCCAAAGACCAAGAACATGTCCTCGGCCCCACGTAAGTATTTGAGGATGTTCTTCACAATGCCCAAAGGACTTTCACCCGGTTTGATTGATACCGCCAGAACACTTAGAGCATATGATACATCCGGGCGTACATAACATGGCATACATGATGGATCCAATAGCGGAGGCATATGGAATCACACTCATTTTCTTTTGCTCATCGTGTTGAAGCACATCGAGTCTTGCTTAGATGAATACCATGCGACATTGGCAAGAAACCCTTCTGGAATCTTGCATATTGAACCGCTTCAATATTTTATCAATGTATGTACTTTGGCTTAATCCAATTAGCCTTCTCAATCTATCTCTATAGATCTTTATGCCTAGTATGTAGGCTGCTTCTCCTAAATCCTTCATCGAGAAACATTTTCTCAAATAAGATTGGACAGCTTCAAGCATTGGAATATCGTTTCCAGTCAACAATATGTCATCTACATATAAGATCAGAAACACAAGTGCGCTCCCACTAGCCTTCTTGTAAATACAAGGTTCTTCTTCATTCTTGATGAAGCCAAACTCTTTAACTGCTTCATCAAAACGAAGATTCCAACTCCGAGATGCTTGCTTCAATCCATAAATAGACTTCTCAAGCTTGCATACCTTGCCAAAGATCGCTTGGATCGATTAAAACCATTAGGCAGTGTCATGTACACATCCTCACTTAGGTTTCCATTTAGGAAAGCCGCTTTTGACATCCATTTGCCACAATTCCCAATCATAGAATGCGCAATTGCTAGCATGATCCGAATAGATTTAAGCATAGCGACGGTGAAAAAGTTTCATCATAATCAACACCTTGAATTTGCTCAAACCTTTAGCCACCAATCGTGCCTTATAGATGTGAACATTTCCATCCATATCTATCTTTTTCTTAAAGACCCATTTGCACTCGAGTAGGTTTTACCCCATCGTGCAGATTAACCAAGTTCCAAACCCGATTATCATACATGGACTTTGTGGGATATGTATGTCCCGGCCCACTAAGCAGCCCATCAAGGCCCAACCAAAGTAACTTGGGTCATATTGATGGGATAAAATCAAGGTCACTTGGGCCGAGCAAAACATGAAGAACCAGATAGGCATTAGCCGAGGAAGTTTAATCAGATAGGCAAAGGATGATTGTAATCCAAACCGATATGAGTTCAGATAGAAACTCCTACTCAGATCCGAGTAGAATTAATATTGTAACCGCCTCTTCCCTACTATATAAAGGAGGGACGGGCACCTCAAACACAAGATGTAACATCTCATCGCCTATTAGCTAGCCACATATAATTCCAGAGCACGTGACTAGGGTATTATCTCCGCCGTGAGAGCCCGAACTCAGATACATCGGGTGTTCTTGTGCTACCATCGAAGTTTGGGTCCAGCGCCAGAGCCCCTTTTCATTATTGTCGGTAATAAACGCCGACTGGCTGCCGCTGTAGGGCTGCGCTAGGATCAATCACAAGAAGCTCGATGGCAATCTTCGTGAGCATGACCATCTTCGCACGCCCGTATTTCGCCGAAGCCTCGATTTCATCGCCGACAACTTTGGTCGCTCTCCATTTCGATTCGGATCAACCCTAACTGAACCAACTGAGGTTCTCTTAGCCACCAACCACTGGATCGTAACTGTATGGCCATCCGTCCTCGACAAGAAGCCAAAAGCCCGATCTCTCGCCTTGAGTCAAAATCGACTAATGATGAGCCCCGAGTGGTCAAGTACACAAGAAAACCACTCTGACTCGCCGCTTCGCAGACGACTCATCTCCATGCACCTCCGATCCAGAGGATAAGGAGGAGATCTCCCAAATTTTCACAAAGATTTTTGTGATCGAGCGACCTCCGCAAAAAGATGCGAAATGCTACGGAGGAGAACCATCATGATCAAGCAAACCTCGCGAAGACTCCTCCAAAGACAGAGGTCAGAGCGTGAATGAAGAAATCTCGCAGACGAAGGTAGGGAACCAATCGCCTTCCATACTCCTCGCCAGAACATCGCCGCTTCCAAGACGCCGACACCTTGGCACCATTGCTCGGGCCGATGACCGGCCGCCCGATCGAGCCTGTGTTCTGCTATGGTCACGGCGGCGGCGATCCAAAGAAGACCAAGAGGCGCCAAGGAGAAAGAGCTATCTCGCATCGCCTGGCCGCTCGCAGTCGAAAGCGAATACGCCCGCAGCCGCCACAAAGCGGAATTTCGACGAGGAGAGGACGCCGACGAGCATTGGCCGACCTTCAGGCAGATCTGAACGCCGTAAAGCGTGATCGCGAAGATGAAGAGCGCCGCAGCGAGAGATGACTATGAACGCTTTTATGCTGGCCACGACGCACCGTGAAGACCGCCGCCACCATGACAGAGGGGAAAGTGAGGGCCACCGAGCTAGGTCGCCACCGACGCTTCTCCGAAAAACGAGGCAATGGCCCTATTGAAGGCATTCGGTTTTACTCGCCACGAGTGGTTTGGCCCAAGGATTCAACCCAAAAGCATCACCAAATTCGATGGTGAAAGAAATCCAAGCTTGGCTCCAAGTCTACTCCCTTGCGATTATGGTCACTGGAGGAAATCACAATGTGATGGCCAATTATCTCCCGGTCATGCTCACTTCATCGGCTCAAGCATGGCTCACGGGCTCCTAAGAAATTCCATAGACTCGGGAAGAACTCGTGAACACTTCATCACCAATTTTCAAGGCACTTACGAGCCACCAGAACGCAAGGGGACTCTATACCACTTTCGCCAGAAGAAGAGCGAGACGCCCGAGAATTCATCCGACGCTTCATGCGTAAGAAGAATACAATCGTGACATTTCGAGGTCGCAATATCGCGACATTCCGTATGGGCGCCAACGACCCGACCGATCAAGAAGATGTCTTGCCGCCATCCACCGTAAGGGAGATGTTTGAGCTAGCGGATCGGTATGCAACGGCTTCAGATGCCCTCGCCGAACGACAAGACGACGCCCACGCCAAGGACAAAAGGATTACGCCGAGTCGCCGAGGCAACATGATGTAAAGCGAAGTTCGAAGAAATAGTGGCGGCAATTAACAAGACCGCAACGCAAGGCCACGGACCGATTAACTATGAAACGGTGATAGAGGCGATATGCCCTTTCACCCAAATAGTAAACAAGCAAAAGGATTGCTTCACGCTGAGAAGGTTTGCTGTGAATCCGTATATGCACCAAAAAGGCGAAGCAAAAGAAGGAGAAAAGAAGAAACAAGATCCTCAAGATGATGACGGAGAATATCAAAAATGGAACGGAACTCAATTACATCTATGGAGGTTCGATGGCCTATGAGTCAAAGCGAAGCGTAAGCTCACCGAAGAGACGCTAATGCCATCGCGTTACCGTACCTCAAGACTTCAAATGGTCCGAGGTCCCCATAACTTTTAGTCGCTCCGACCATCCGCATTCACATCCTGCACTCTAAGATTTCCGCCGGTATTGGACCCAAATGGTTCGCAACATCAAGCTCAAGAAGGTGCCGGTCGACGGAGGAAGCGGACTCAATGTGCTCTTCTCCAAAACTTTCGACGAGATGAAGATCCTCGCCCGAGTTGAAGCGAGGCTCATCACCCTTCCATGGGGTAATCCCCTAACCTCTTCCATTCCACTCGCCAAATTACCTTGCGGTTACATTTGGAACCAAAGAAAACTTCCTGACGAGTACCTTAACTTTGAAGTAGCCGACTTCCGACGCATATCACGCCATTCGGGAAGGCCCGGCTTGGCCAGATTCATGGTCGTACACATTATACCTACCTCGCCCTAAAATGCCAGACCGAGGGGTATAATCTCCGACATGGCGATGTCAAGCGGTCGCTTATCTCATGATAAAGAAAGTCGCGAGATGGTCAAGCTCAAGAAATAGCAGATTTACGTAAAGAAGATCCGACAAAGCGCCGCACATCAAGAAGACGAAGGAGAGGTACCAACCAAGAAACAAAGCTAAGACGAGTTTGAAGCCCGATGAAGGGACCAAGAAGGTAATCCTCGACCCATCTAGCTCCAACGAAACAAATTTTGATTGGGACAGCCTCACCGCCAATAGGAAGACGTGTTCGCCACCTTCCTCCGCCAATCGACATCTTCGCGGAAACCATCCGACATGCCCCAAGGCCCCCAGGAGGTGATCGAGCACTTTTGAACGCCGACGACAAGGCCAAACCCATCAAGCAAATGCCCGTGAGGTTTGCTCAGACAGAAGGAGGCTATCAAGGAGGAGATCACGGTTATTGGCAAAGAAAGTTTTATAAAAGAAGTGTACCATCCTCGATTGGTCAAGTAACCCAAGATTTGTTCGCAAAAGAATAAAAGTCGGGCGATGTGCGCTGATTATACCGATCTCAACAAGGCTCGCCCGAAGACCCTTTCGGTTGCCTCAGATGACCAAGTGGTAGACTCCACTACAGATGCGAACTCTTAGCTCGATGCCTACCAGATATCACCAGATTCGCTAAAGGAGGAGGATTGCATCAAAACTTCGCTCATCACTGCTCGAGCCTTCGCTACGCCACAATGCCATTTGGCCTCAAGAACGCTTAGCGATTTACTAACGCGCAATACAAGTGCTTTCATTCCCAGATCGGGCGCAACGTGGAGGCATATGTTGATGATGTTGTCGCCAAATCACGCGCAAAGGAAGACCTCATATCTCGATTTAATCAAACATTTGAAAGCCTAAGGTCCTACAAAATGAAGCTCAACCCCGAGAAATGCGCTTCGAGTCCCGTCTCGAAATTACTTGATTCATTGTTTCACAATGAGGCATCGAGGCAAATCCAAAAAATCAATACAATCCTCAAGATGAAGCCTCCACCAATCGTAAGGACGCCCAAAAGCTTATCGGGTGCATGGTGGCACTGCAGATTCATCTCCGACTAGGGTCATGGAATGCCTTTTTTCAAACTTCTAAAGAAGCAAGGTAATTTTCAATGGACCGCTGAAGCTCACCGGCTTTCAAGAATTGAAGACGTCATTATCTCCACTGCTCGTTCCTCCAATACCGTAAGAACCCTTCGCTTACATCGCCGCAACAACTCACGAGTCGGCCGCGGCAATTGTAGTAGAGCGGAAGGAAGCAGGCACCTCCAGAAGTCCAGAGACCTGCCTACTTCAACAAGTATTGGGAGAATCCAAGGCACGCTATCCACAAGTACGTAAACTACTATACGCCGGTTGCTTGCCTCCCCGCAAACTCAAGCACTACTTCCAAGAGCATTCAATCACGGTGGTCACCACCTTCCGCTTGGGGATATACTCCACAACCGAAGCCACCGAGGATCGCGAATGGGGGCCGAGCTTGGGGCCTTCAAGTATCCTTCGTGCCACGGACGGCAAGAAATTCAAGTACTTGCCGATTTCACCGCCAATGGATAGAGCTGCAATCACCAACAAACATTAAAGAGCTGAAATATTGGACAATGTACTTCGACGGATCTCTCATGCTCACGGCAGAGCAGAGCAGCGTGGTCCTCATCTCTCCAACAGTGAGTGCCTAAAATACGCCCCGCAGATCCACTTCTCACAAACAACGCCACCAATACGGCACTCATCCACGGACAGATAGCGATATCTCCGGTATCCGACGGCTAACAATTCGAGGAGACTCCATGCCGGTGATCAATCAAGTCCAAAAAGATTGGTCGTGTGGAAGACATCATGACGGCATACCGCCAGAGGTACGAAGCTAGAAGACAAGTTTGACGGATCGAGCTCATCCATGTGCTCCGTCGCGACAACGAAGAAGCCGGCGAATTGGCAAGATTAGGATCCACTCGCCATTGTTCGACCGGTGTTTTCATCAAGAAATCTACAAACCATCAATAAAGCAGAGCGTAACAAGTCAAGAAAAACGAACGAGGAAGAGGTCCCGTCATCACCGCATCGACGGCCCTTTTCTCCATTACCTATTGAAAGACGAACTTCCGTAAGATCGAACAAGCAGAGCAAGATTGCGCCGCGCAGCAGAAGAGCTACGTGGTGGTAGGAGAAGAGTTATTCTTAAAAGTGCCTCGAGTTTTAAGGCGATGCATATCGCCAGTAAGAAGGAAAGGAATTACTCAGGAAATCCACTCGAATTTGCGACATCACGCGCATCAAGCACATCGTGGGCAAGGCATATCGACAAGGTTTCTTTCGCCGATCGCCGATCCGACGCAGAAGACATCGTCCCAACATGTGAAGGATGCCGCTTTGCTCGCCAAGTACACGCACTCGCCGTAAGCCGCAGACAATACCGATTACTTGGCCGCTCGCAATCGGGGCTTGACATGGTCGGTCCATTGAAGAAAGCTCAAGGAGGTTTCACCCATCTCTTCGCCGCCATCGATAAATTCACTAAATGGATAGAAGCAAAGCCTCGTGGCTACCATCACGGCGCCAAAGCCAAGGAATTCTTCCAAGAAATTGTGGTAAGATTCGCGCATCAAACAGATTATCACGACAATGGAACCCAATTCCGAGGAGAGGAGTTTCAAGACGGTGTGACAAGCTCGCATCAAAATTTAGCCATTCGTGGCTCACCCAAGGAGCAACGGCCGTGGAAAGAGCAAACGGATGGTGCCGCAAGGCTTAAAAGCAAGAATCTTCGATCGCTTCAAGCCATACGCCACCAGATGGGTGAAAGAACGCCATCAAGATTTTGGGGGTGAGAACAACCCCCAGCAGATCCACCGGCACCACCCTTCTTTTGGTCTATGGCTCTGAGGCGCCTTACCCATCGAATTGACCTTTGATCTCCTCGTTCGAGCTTCAGGAAGGCGAGTCGAAGAAAGCGTAATGGAAGATATTGATAAGTTGAAGAGGCAAGGAGGTCGTCAGAGTCCAATGCCAGATACCTTCAGTTCTCATACGCAGATCACGATCAAACGTCCTAAACCGAAAGCATTTTCCAAGGGCGATTTGGTTCGATAAAGAACCGTATAATAAGCACAAGTTATCGCCAATGTGGGAAGGCCCCTACATTGTGGATGAGGTAACGCGTCTGTGGGCTCACAAAGCTTAAGCGAGAAGATGGCGCTTATTATCAAGAATTCATGGAATATAGAGCACTACGCTGCTTTTATTCTTGAAAGAAGTCCAAAAAGGTGTCAAACCTAGCTTAATTGACTTGCTACTCAATTGTTCCTCAATTGCAAGAAGTCTGGGGCTACACTCTAATAGTGTTAAGCATGCTAACCATAGTGAAGAAAAATACTTATACGAGAGCAAAGACTGTATCCGAAGTTCTCTATTTTTATCGACTAGCTACTCAATTGTTCCTCAATTAAGCAGTAAGTCGGGGGCTACACCTAACGGTGTTGCACATGTGCAATCCCGCAGGCAAGCCAGGTCCAATTTTATTTGGTGATCACAACTAGATCCGAGTACTTCGAACCTTCGACTATGAAGCCTTAGAAGGAAGCCTAGTCGCCTGAAAAGCACGCTTGAAGAAAAACTCGCCGCCGGGCTGCGCTTAATCGCACAAGGCTCAAAACACAAAGAAAAATCACTCAAAAAGTTGGCCAAGAACCAAAAAGAAAGGAAGAGCTGCAACAAATCAATATTACAAAGAAGACGATCATCGCCCACAACTTCATGGCTTTTTTATCGATATATATACAAGCAAAAAGTACTACTACAAAATGAGGTCTGTCCTTCGATCCCTACGCCACCCACGCCGGCAAGACCCGCCCGACGGCTTAATGAGGGCGCCCCGGCTTTAATAAGCCTAGGATGGCCTCGATCAAAGCATCGACGGCGGTGGTGTCCCGGCGATGGCCTCCCGCCTCCGCCTCCGCCATTGCAAAATCAAACTCCGCCAGAGCTCGGCATTCCCATCCCTCTACTGGGACGGGGCCATCTCCAAAATTGAAGATGAGGTCCGGAATCCATGGCGCGACCGCGGTCCCGGGCGACTGGGAGAAAGGGGAGAGAGAGAGATCCTCGAAGAAGAAGAAGCATCCATGAAGAAAAGAGAAGAACTCACAGAAGAAAGATGATCCAAATATAGATATAATTTGACAGTACAAGAAGGAGAAAAATCAAGAAGACGAAAGCAAAGAAAGCACTCCAAAGAAACCTCAAGGAAGGAAGAAGAATGCACTGATGAAGATGATAGTGCGCTGCAAAAATGCAAGACCCGAGGCCAAACTCGTTTATACAAGGCAACGCTTCGTCTCGAGAGAGACTCAACTCGCCGAATCGACGTCATTACTAAGGCGGAAGACGGTCCACCTTTCCGGACGGGCCGCCGCCAGATCTCAAGAAGGTCAGTGTCGAATTGCAACAAAAGCACATGGACGGCCCAAGATGGCGAAAGTGTTTAATAGGCCCATGCTCAAACAGACGACTAAGACAAGGGTTAAACATTTCATAAAGAGAATTCGGTCCGGAATATTTCTTCTAATATCGAACAAAGCTTTAGAGCCCGACACAAGGTGTTCAAGACACACGGAGGATCACAAAGGACCTGTGTCTAGATTTTTCACCAAAACAAACAGCAGATTCTTGACTTCATCCATGAGGGCAAGTGCTCGCCATCATCAACAAGACGGGCAAAACCCTCTTGGACAGCCTTTAGCTCCACCCGAGGATAAAGAGATTTGGTAATCGCCAAAGACTTGGTCGGCACTCGCAATTGCAACATCCTCCAAGTGCGCTGAAAACTTCAGAGAGGCTTCTCTAACCTCTCAATTGTAATGCTAGTGTCATGAGGGACATTGCCGGTACCAGCTTCATCAGACTCAAGACCCGCAACACCTTCTCCAAGGCCGCTGAGGCGATCGGTCCTGCCTCTGGCCCGAATCTTTTCGCAAGTACCCAGATCGAGCCTCATGAAGGACTTTGTAATCGCAATAAACCAATGGATAAATTCAAAGACTAGCAGATAATGACAACGAAGATGTAAGACAAGACCAAGAATATACCTTCTAATTCCTTTGTCGCCTTGGCTACCGCTTTTGCATCCACTTCAATTTCTTCACCCCTGCATTTTGGGAGGAAGAGGCTTCAATTTCTCCCGAAATCGACGAAAAAGGTAGATCAGACATCGAAGGCGAGGGACAAAGCCGATTCAAAACATTCGGTAATAATTACCGCCGAAAGATCGATCAAGTTTAGCTTCGCCTCAAGGGATCGGATACGACTTCAAGTCCCTCCAATTCATCTCGATTCTTCATGCTGGTGCGTGAGTCTACCAAATTCATTACGGACTTGCTCAAGTTTTGCAAAGATAGTCCTTCCTCATTTTCATCCATGGGAATAGCTTTTGGAGAAGATAGTTCCGGTCCTTGGCAAACGCTGACAAGCGCTGGAGACGACAGAGCAATATCAAGCTTCACGAAGAAAAGAAGACAAGTACGGCGCAAACAACTCACCTTGCCGAGACGCGTGCACTCGCGAAAGCGCCTTCAAAAATGAGGTTCAAGGTCGCTCTCGATCTCGCCATCCAAAAGGACCAAGTCACCTTCGCTATCAAGGAACGCGCCCGTGACGGAGATCTCAAGCAGGAGGTGGAGGAATTTCGACGCCAGAGGGTGATCGGCAAGGAGAGATGGAAGGAGCTCCGACGCGTAAAAGCAATGCATCGATAGAAGGCAGAGTATGGGCAATGGCTCAAGAAGAGAAGGCGACAGGGTATCACTTGGCTCCAGGAGGCACTCGGTCTCGTGGGGTCAAGGCATAACATCGCCTCAGGGCTACTGGAGGTATAACATCGGCCAGCATCTCACCTCGCCACAACCAAGCTTCCATCAAGAACCAGAAGGCCTCAAACCGTTCCTCATGAAGAATTTCTTCAACAGATCCTCGAAAAATAGCGATCAAGACATGATCCAGAGGGGAGCAAGAAAGGGAGACGAGGAATCCAACCTGTTGGACCTTGTTATCCTCAAGACTTCAAACCTCCGTAGGAGGACTATCATCAGAACACCAATGGGCGGCGAGCGAAGGCATGCACTCTGTGGCAAGACGGGCCCGAGGCTCGAAACTTCGTGTTTCGAGGATTGACTTGAAGAGGAAGAAGTCGGGGAGGAGGCCACAGAGTCGCGGTGTCCCGAATCATGGGCCACCAATGGACGACATGGCTCGCCGACGCTTCCTCTTAGCTTCCCGAATAATTGGTTTTTTCCTTTCCGACGGGATCATCATCAGAGCACTTACTTTACTCCACTTTGCGGCCGGTGTCAGGAGGACGACGCCAGAAAGGTCCGCTTATCACTCTTATGAACAGGAATTCAGAAGCGCGGCGGAGAAAAAAAGGCTTCGCCTCGCAAAGTTCAAAAAGAAAAAGAATACGATTCAGATCAAAGTCCCGTAAAAGCCAAAAACAGATCAACATGGAAATACCATATAAACCTCTTACCGAAGGAGCAGGATGAAGTTTTGTAAAAGGCCTTGGGTTTCGAGGAACGACGATCTTCTCGCTTGGGGTGAAGAAATCCACAAGACGATCAAGAATGCCGCGAAGAAATTTCATCGTAAACCTCCCGCGTCGGGTCATCAATGCCTTCATATTCGTGCCTGTGATGAACTCGGTCCTGAGGGGCTGGATTCAAGGGTGCGTGGTTGGCAACAACAAACCATACCAAGAAGCCCATCCCCTTCAATTCGCAATCACCCCAGGAGATCACCACTTGGTTCATTCCGTTGTCTTTGGGAAGCGATGTCCAACAGAGAAGGCTTGGGTGGTGTCCCAAAGAAAGGCAGCAATGGGGGTCGATTGGCAAAGAAACCATTCTTGGTGCCAACCCTTATTGGAGGTTTTAAAGGAATATGAAGATAAGATTTTTTCATGCCCTCCTCACCAAACCCCGCCGCCAACCGCCTTGGGAGAATTCTTGCCGGGGAAAGGCTTGAGGAGGAAAAGATGGTGGAAAAGATTAAAATGAGGCCGAACGCCAAGATAGGCCTCACAAAGGTTAACAAAGGCAAGAATTTGAAGAATGGAGTTAGGGTTAAGATGAGTTAGCTCGATTCCATAAAACTCGAGAATTCCGCCAAGAAAGGGGATGCCTGAAGGCCAAGTCCGCGCTAAAAAAGGATTCAAAGACGACCGCTCTTCAGACGAGGAGTAGGGCAGAATTCACCATGGGCGAAAGGCAAGCATCACCAAGGGCGAAAACACCAATGCCAACCAAATCCTCCACTGCCTCCGCTGCCACCAAGTAGCCCAATCTTTGGTCGAGGCGAAGGAGGAGCGGTTGGGGAGAAGGAGGCGACATTTTTCTTTTTCCTCGTGATCGTATGCAAAACTAGGGTAACGAGAAAAGTTATCCCTAGCAGCAGAGGTCGCGCAGATAAGAAGATGGAGAACAAAGGGCAAGTAGCAACGGTACAAAGCCACTCTATTTGTTCAGATGATATGAAGCGGCGCCGATTCTCGCCCCGAGGAAATCGTGACTACCCTTCCCAAAACCTTGAAACCGCCCTAGGAGCATTTCAGGAGGGCTTGTGTACGCACGACGCATATAATTGCTAATGGCCCAAAAAAAAGAATCAAGTTAATAAGTGGTATGCCCCAAGATGGGCCCAAAGTCGGAACCGTAATGCACGGAGTAAATGGGTACCACTCCGTAAACAACATCCTCTTACAGATGCCTCATGCTGCACTAAAAGTCGATAGCGCTCAAAGAACAAAATCAAAAGCCATGAAGATGATTGTTTAAAAGCTAAAAACTTGGAGCATACAAGGAATTAGTCGGCCGGTAATCCGACAAAGACACTCAAAATAAAGAAAATTTGGCGAAGTTCTTCGTGACCTCTTTACCTAACGACAAGCACTGGCTAAAAAGCACTCTGAAGACTCAAAGAATGGGCGACATTCGATCATGAAGCACTCGGGGCCATCAGGATATGTATGTCCCGGCCCACTAAGCAGCCCATCAAGGCCCAACCAAAGTAACTTGGGTCATATTGATGGGATAAAATCAAGGTCACTTGGGCCGAGCAAAACATGAAGAACCTGTGATAGGCATTAGCCGAGGAAGCCAATCAGATAGGCAAAGGATGATTGTAATCCAAACCGATATGAGTTCAGATAGAAACTCCTACTCAGATCCGAGTAGAATTCAATATTGTAACCGCCCTTCCCTACTATATAAAGGAGGG
Source organism: Guadua angustifolia (assembly GCA_036346375.1). NCBI lineage: Eukaryota > Viridiplantae > Streptophyta > Magnoliopsida > Poales > Poaceae > Guadua > Guadua angustifolia. Next base: position 50,784,841 of record CM070508.1, on the reverse strand, counting down.
ACGGGCACCTCAAACACAAGATGTAACATCTCATCGCCTATTAGCTAGCCACATATAATTCCAGAGTACAGACTAGGGTATTATCTCCGCCGTGAGAGCCCGAACTCAGATACATCGGGTGTTCTTGTGCTACCATCGAAGTTTGGGTCCAGCCACAGAGCCCCTTTTCATTATTGTTTGTGAATAAACGCCGATGCAGACTTTATTTCAGATCTCATGGCTTCCAACCATTTCCCGTAGTCCGTCCCACCATTGCTTCCTCATAGTCTTTGGGCTCATCGTTGTCCAACAACAATACGTCGCGCTGTCCCGCCGTGAGGAACATGTACCTCTCGGTGCACGGCTAGCCCTCGAGACTCAAGGTGGGTCTGGTGCCTCTACCACGGTTCTCGCAACATTTTGCTTTTCCTGCTCAGATTAGTAGGAGCTGAAACATTTTTAGATGTTTCCTAATTTCTTCAAGTTGCACCTGTTCCCACTAGCCCTTTTGAAAAACTCCTTTTCCAAAAGACACCATGTCGAGCGACAAACACTTTGCCCTCTTCTTGTTATAAAAATAATACCCTTTAGTTTCCTAGGGTACCCCACAAAGAAGCACTTATCGACTTGGCGTGAAGCTTATCGACGTCATACGCTTTACATAGGTTTCACAGCCCCAAATCTTTAGAAAAGACAACGAGGACGCTCGGTCCATATCTCATATGGCGCCTTTCTATCGATTTTGATGGAATCCTATTTAGTGTGAACGCAATTGCTTTCTAGAGCAAATCCCCAAAATGACAATGGAAGATTAGTTTGACTCATCATGGACCGAACCATGTCCAACAAAGTTCGATTCCTCCGCTCGGATACCCCATTCCATTGAGTATGCTCCAAGCGGAGTTAATTGAGGAACAATTCCACAATTCTTAAGATGATCATTAAACTCATGGCTCAAATACTCACCTCCACGATCGATCGCAGAAATTTAATTGTTTTGCCCAAATGATTTTGCACTTCATTCTGAAACTCTTGAACTTTTCAAAAGATTCAGACTTATGCCTCATTAGATAGATATAGCCATACCTACTAAAGTCATCAGAAGGTAATGAAGTATGAAATCCACCTCTCGCCCCAACACATCGGTCCACATACATCAAGATGTACTAAGGCCAATAAGTCACTCGCCTCTCACTTGAACCAAGGAAAGACGTTTTAGTCATCTTGCCAAGTAAACAAGACTCAAGACGTGTCAAATGATTCAAAATCAAATGAATCAAGAAGACCATCTTTGTGGAGCTTCTCCACGCGCTTCTTATTTATATGGCCTAAGCGACAATGCCACAGATAAGCGGAATTCAAATCATTTGTTTTGAATCTTTTCGTAATAACATTATAGACAAAATTATCTTCAAGATTTAGCACATATAGCCCATTCAATGATGGACAATGACCATAGAGCATACCATTGAAATAAATTGAACAACATTTGTTCTTTATTACAAAATCAAAACCATCTTCTTCCAAACATAAAGAAGAGATAATATTTCGTCAAGGCTGGAACATAATAACAATTATTTAATTCCAAAACTAATCCTCAAGGTAACGATATGATAAACGCCAACGCCATTGCAAAGAACCTTTGCGCCATTGCCGATGCGTAATGTCCACCTCACCACTTGCACAACTTCTAGTCTTTCTTAGTCCTCGCAACGATTTGCAAACATGAATCATCGATCCGATCAAATACCCATGACTCATTAGGACAAGTAGCAAGATTAATTTCTATAACATTAATACCGAAGTGGAAGCTAGAGTTCCATTCTTCTTATCCTCCAAGTATTTCTTGCGCTCCACGCCAATGACCTTTCTTATGGCAAGAGTGACATGCATCGAAGCAGAGAGGACCACTTTTGGCCTTAGGTTTAGGGTTGGGGATCGATCCACACCCTTGCCTTTTGCTCCACGCTTCCTTTTCTTACCACCATTGTAATATTGTGAAGCCTCGCCCAAAAGTTTAGGCCTTCCGCCGCCTGCCCAGGCCGCCCTGCGCTAATCTCAGTGGTGGTTGGCCCACCGGGAGGATTAAAGCTAAAAGTTGTGGGTTTGGGAGGGTTTTGGGAATTTTTCCTCTCCACCTACTCCTCCACCTAATCTTTTTCTCCCCGGCTTTTGTGTGGTGCTAGTGCTCCCAAGGTCACGATTTTTTTCCCTCACCGAAAGTGCTCTAGCTCCCTTGCCAAAATCCCACCGAATCCTCACGAAGCTACCGATTTCCGCCACCACTTTTTTCTTCGTCTGCCTCCTCGCCACTACCGAGCGCCCCTAGCCGGCCGAGCTCCCCGCCGAGTCCCTCCTCGCTGAGTTTCGCTCAAGGCCCCGCTCCCATGGTGTCCTCCTCCGCAGCCATCGGAATAACGCCAAGCAGCCAGCCGGCCCTTCCCGCCGAAGGCTCAAGGCCCCGCCTAATCAGGCCCAGCGCGCCCTTGCCCAGCGCGCCCCGGCCGACCGCTCGCTGCTTCTCCGCCTCCCTAGTCTTCTTCAAGAAGAAATGAGCACCAATACCAGAGCAAAGAAGATCGGCAGAGGAAGAATCGACGGCAATTTCAAAGAAGAAGACCTCCTCCTGCTTTGCTCGGCCCCTCCCTCATTGGCCGGTGTCTAGGCTCGCTCTCAAGAAAAGTCGATGAGCCCCAGCTCCTCCCTCTTCCTCCATGGAAGTAGTTTTGAGGTACATTTGGGGGGGATTAGTTTGCCTACATGGTGTTTGATGAAATGCCTAGCTAGGTTTCATGTGAATGAAATGATTTTTGCATGCTTGTGCTCTGTCCCAGTGAATCAAGTGTACATGATTAAGTGCTGAGATATTGATCCTTATGCTTGGTTATCAAAAAAATGGAATTTATAGTATATGATGTGCTGCTATTTGCTAAGAAGTATATGCATGAGCCGCAAGCACTAGCTATGAATTTGTATTAGTTTATTGTTTGCTGTTTAATCGAAAGTTTATTATGATCAATTCCTTTTTGTACCTGCATCAGTGGCAATAATGTTGACAAGGCAGTAATTGTTAGATCTTGTTGGTCTATAGAGCTATATCGACTTCTCCATGGTGTACATGTGAACATCATAGTGCTATTAATATTATACCCATTATACTGGTCCATGCATATCACTTATTATGGCATATGAAGAAGAAATGTCTTTCGATCCAAACCGAAGGTTATGATGTCATGTCATCAGAGATTGCTGAGATGAACAAATTTAACTTCTGAGTTGTGCGTAATGGAATCCTATCATACACATGAAAAAGAGAGTTTTATATGCAAAATGTGAGTATTGAGGTGATGCTACTTTTTGTTTTAAATTTTAGGAGTTCTCGCTCATTCTTAGCATTTCAAGGCCACCAGCTCAAGAGCACATGAATTTCTTATGGGTGAGCATGAGCTCCAAGAGAACTATGAGGAGTGGCCTCTTCTTCGCGCGCTACTCCACTTTCCGTGGTTTAAGGCAAGTACATCGAGTTGTGTGCTTAATTGAGTTGTTCATTGTTATTTAGCTGTTCATGGCTAATTTCTATTGATTTTCGCAAGTATGAGTTATACTGGTGATCGTCCCTTCGAGGACGTGAGTAACTATTGGGTTCGAGTGGTCCCTAGTAAGCCTTAATCCCGTAAGTTTATCAGACTTTGTTAACATTGCCGTGAGTAGCGAGCATGGGGTATGTGGATACTCAGATTTAATTGTGCCCCATCCGGGACATGGAATTGAGTATGTGTGTAGTTATGGTTATGAATGTGAGAATTTGGGCTTTGTTTATGTATGTGTGAAGTTATGGTTGTGAATGTGAGAATTAGCTATGTGTATGTTTGTGGTTATGGTATGTTAGTGTTGGCATTGAATGAAAAGTTGCATTTTATTCATGAAAATTGCATTTGTGCATTCATAATGGAAGAGGCGACCCATTCGACAGGGCCTCTGTGTTCACACGTAGTGAACACGAAAGTCCTATTTCGTAGTCCCATTCATCGAGGTGAATGGGAGCGAGACAAGAAGAGTAGGCACCTTCCATCTACGGATGGGAGGGACGGAGGGTGCACACCGACGGTGGGCACTCAAGAAGACTTCAGACGTGCATGGAAATGAGCATTCATGTGCATTGCATCTTTAATAACGAGTGTTATGGTAAAAGGTGTGTCATATGGACGGTGATTATGGTAATTGGAGGTCGAGTCGTGGATTCAACCCAAATAGGGGAAATTGTTTTGAATTGATGAATTAGTGCATTTTTTTTCTTTGCTTTGCTAATTATGTTGTATGGATATCGTGGAGTGAAATTTGAGTTTTGAACTCTAATAAAGTCGATGAAAATGGTTTGAGTTGTAACAAGGGTGGTTGAGTTGGAAGACGAGTGAATTAGAGTCACGTGATGCCACTTTTTACGTCGAATGGGTTTGTTATCAAGTTGATGGTTTGATTATGTAATTTTCTTGTATAGTCAAATTATTATGCTAAATGGGTATAAATGCGTATTGTCCGGATGTTGCTTCATTTGTCTTCCTTGCTTTTTATGGTCAATCCCTTGCTTTACTTATGATAAATTAGAATTGTTACTCTCGTGTACTTTGCTGAGTCATCGACTCACGCTTGTTTGTTGTGTTGTTGCAGGTGCATTGAAATCGGCATGCATGGGGGGAGTAGTAGCACAAGCACGTTCACATCAAACCATTTAATCGATTTGTAAAGCCTAGTTGTATTGATTATGGCTGTAATATGTCATTCGTCGTGGTGTAGTTATTAAGTTCTGTTGGATGTGTGATTGATTAACTAAGGACCTGCTAGAATGATATCATAACTGCAATTATTTTCTGTCTGCTGAGTGGATGTCCTAGTTTTAGGGGAGGTGCTGCCGAAATTTTTTAATAATTTTGACAACCTCCTTGTTGTTAACTGCTTTGCAAATATTTATTCTTAGCGATTTGTAATTGTTGATGCTAGAGGGGGTAACATTCGGGGCACGGGGTGCCGGGGTGTTACAACCATCCTTTTGGACCATCATCACATGATTATTGCTTTTCTTGATGCTTTCCTCTGCTGTCTTAAGCATCCCATGCAGTTCAGACATGTTTTTCTCCATGCCATTCATATGAAAATTCATGATGAAAGGCTCAAGCTTGCAGAAGCTTAATCGGAGAATCACATCATGGCCAACTCTTGGCTTAAGGGGAGTTCAGTTTCTCCAAGTTCTCAATGTAACCAATCATCTTGATCACATGAGGACTCACGAACTACCTTCGCTTAGCTTGCACGCAAACAGAGCTTTTGAGATCGAGTATCTCTCAGCTCTAGCTTGGTTCTCAAACATGCTACGAAGGCCTGTGATCATAGCATAGGCATTCGTGTTCTCATATTGCTTTTGAAGCTCAGAGTTCATTGTAGCAAGCATGAGACAGCCAACATCAACCTCATCATTGACATGCTTCTCATAAGCACATCGTTCAGCAGCAGTAGCATCATCACTATTTCCTCGTGATATGGCCTCAATGACATATTCCTTTTTCTCTTGCTTGAGAACAATTCTCAAGTTTCGTACCAATCAATAAAGTTTGTTCCAGAGAGTTTTTCTTTCTAGAATCGAACGCAAATTAAAACCAAGGTTTTGAGTGACAAGATTAGGTGCCATCTACAATGTAAATAAATACGCAAAGTCTTAGCACAATGTTCATGTAAATCTTCTATTAAACATTTTAATAAAAGATACTCCCACTAAAGTCACTTTCCTCTAGCGACTTTCAAGAGGACAAGATCCATATTCACTAAAGTCCTAGTGAGCTTTGGCATCACCGCTAGAACCCAAGAATATAGGTAGGCATTACATTGCCAATCACATCATATGTGATTCTTGTTTGTTGGGTGGCATCCAATGCCCCGGCCCCAACATCCATGCCCCAAGCCCAAAACCGCTTTTGATAGCTTCGATAAGTAAACCAATACTATGCATGCGGATGTCCGACATCCACCCTATCGATCAAGGAAGTTGATGGCACCGCTTTGGCGTAAACTACCATTCAACGACAAGATCTTTATAGGTGCAGCTATTGGAAGGGCATGAAACTCTTAATTTTTCGAGGAAACCATTCTAACATGACAATCATATCCACCAAACATGATAGAATAGCATGACAGAATCATCACAGATAATCACATTAACTTCAGAAATAGTATGGCCCAAAGCACTCCAATCTCCATTGTCGCGCTTCCGCCCACCGAGGCATCATGCTTGAAGCCGCCTCCATGATCGAAAGTACCACGCTAATACGCCTAATAGCTAGTAAACAACTTACATGAGGATTTCAAGCATCACAAATCGACACGCAGTCCGTTATACAATAACATGGCAGCCTCAAGCTGCAATTAACCATAGCACGCAGCTATGAAAATTACATTAATGCATCACATACACACAAGGAGCCATACTATTCACATCATTCCTCGCAAAAAACAAGTTAAGCGCAGAATCGATTCTACCTCGCGATGGGAATCAAGTTTTATTTAACGTCCGCTCCTGTGACTATTATAATTAGGACTAAATATGTAATAATAGACGATATACCTAATTATGTTTTGTAAATGTTCTGTATTTTAATTAATATATATCCCGCAAATTACAAATTTGCTTTCATATGTTCGGTTTTTTTAACTAATTATGCTTTCATATGTTCTGTAAGTAGATAAATTACAATGTTTCTTATGCTTTCATATGAACAAGAATACCATCGTTGGTTCTATAGTAAAGCCGATAGTGAAAATGGTCTTATCATCGCCGGTTTTACTATAGAATCGGTAATGATAAATCACTACCGGTTTTATATATAAACCGGCAAGGATATATTCTTATCACCGCCGTTTTCTATTAAACCGCAATGATATTGCCTCCATTCTCGCGAAAATTTATACTATTCTTATCACCGCCGATTGAACTTAGAACCAAGAAGGATAATATTATCACTGCCGATTGAAGTTAGAACCGGCAGTGATAATGTTATCACTGCCGACTCATATCTACCCGGAGTGATGGGGGTCGCGATAAGGCAACTCAGTAGTGCACACCTTACGGTTTCTACTAGAAACATTATTTGTTTGTTCATTGCAAGCATTCCAATGCTTGTAGATGTGTGCTCCATTATTTGTTCCATTGTGTTATATCTGTAAGGTGAGAATTCTTGGCTACCTTTCTCTTGTGCTCGTGGACCTCGCAAGGCCGGGACCTACTTTGGGGGCACATAGTTGCAATTTTTCCGGTGTACTATGCCATTACTTTGTTTTGAATTTGTTGAGAGTTGGAGTGCTAGTTTCGCATTGTTGTAAATAATTTGTGAAGGTACATATTTGACAATCACCTTTCTCAGACTCGTATGAACACAGATAGGTCCACTGTGTTTTCTCGATGAGCAAGTCAGAGTTTCTATTAAAGTCAACTACAAGCAAAGAATTTAGGGGTTGTCTATTTCTCAGTTGACTGAAAATTTCTTATTTTTTAGTCACCTTTTTTGTCCTTTGGATCTTGATCCAAAGGCCACTTCCCCTCATGTGTTGTTCATGTTGCTTCGTTGTGTTGTTTTTGTTGATGCTAATGGGCCGCTGGCCTGAAATTTTGACCGTTAAGTAGGATTGGGCTTTGGGCAATTTTGGGCTGTGATTTGCTCCGTTGTAGCTAGGCTACAAAGAAGCTATAGATGGGTTGGGTTCGTGGGTTCGCATTGCCGCAAATTTGGCGTCAGGCCGGTTTGGGCTGATAACCCATTAACAAAAAAATGGAGCTATAACCTTGTTGTTTGAGATAAATTGTTAGACTAGGTGAACCCCTATAAATGATAGATACGAAGGAGTTACTCTAAGCTAGACAGATAATTTGTTATGTTTGGTGAGCCCCTTACAAATACAGGTACAAAAGGGTCTGTTCAAAGCTTAGCGATAAATAATTTCTTAGACTATGGGAACCATACCTAATAGCTTCATCCTACATTTTTGACCTTATTATTCCTAGTGAAATAGAAGTTAACATAGATCACGGAAAGGTTCAAAAACAATCGCTAGCATAAAAATTGAGGGTTTCAATTTCTCACATAAGCCTCAGATTTAGAAATGAAAGCATTAACCCCTCTCACTCCATACTGTTAAAGGTAGTAGTGTAATTGAAGGAGAACGCGTAGGCTACGCTAGCCGAAAACAAAATTTTCTACGCATTCAACCAGGATACATGCGAGTAGAGGATCATGGATCATTACCCTTGGAGCACGTTAGCATCGGAAGTAGAGTGGGTGAAGCCTCCCGCTGCGGTTCAAGCATCAGACGTAGTCGAACGATTCTCATCGCTGCCGAAGTGCTTGCGAGATCACCCGAGTGCTCGCCGAGTGGTCTCCGGACCTCCCGAGTGCTCGCCAAGTGATCGCTCGAGTCCTTGACGCCTCGCCGCGGTGCACGGCGCACGGATGAAGATATGCACGCCAGCAGTTGGAGAGGGTGAAACCGATCGCCGATCACGAGGACAGATGCAACGGTGCCTCTACGGTATCCACATCGCCCAGGATGGAACGCCGGTGCGGGTGTGTTAGCACCACGCATACGACGGCTAGGGTTTCGGCAGGGTAGGGGTCGACGGCTAGGGTTTCGTGGTGGGGAGAACCTCATTGCCGCATGCCCCACGCCCCTTTATATAGAGCGACTAATGGGCCTTCTACGATAGAAGCCCACTAGGACTCACGCTAATTGATCTTCTACAAGAGAAGTCCATTAAGACGCCAGAGGATCCAAATCACAGAACCCACCAATGGATCCAATCCATCGACATGATCCAACCCGTTAAGTGTGTGACCCGTTAGGTTCATGCTAAACGCCATGGCCCCGAAAACCTCTTTTCCGCACCATCGACAACAAAGGGTTCCTAGCAGACATGTTGTCCCCGAATGCACAGAGTGATCAGATCGGCTGAACCTTGATATATTCATACACCAATCCTTTTGCCACGCGATACCACCAAGCTCAAGGTAAGATGCGTGCCATCCTTGTGATAGCTCGACCCATTCACTCACAATGTAATGGATATAATTCGTGATTAACACTTTAATCACTTTGGCATGGCCATGCACTTTTCCTTATCCATCCACACCGAGGGCCAGAGATATCTCTCCGTTATCGAGGAGGGCAAATTCCATCTTGATCTCTTATATCTCACGCCATGTTTCATTGCATACACGTAGCTACCTTTATAACTCCCCTGTTACGGAGAAGCGCTTGATAGCCCCAAAATATACATTACACATGCCGAGAATCAATAAGAATCTCGTGTCAAAGGATCGATAGGTATACCACTCGAGACTACACTCGATGGCACTTCTAAGATAACAATCTCATCGTTGTCTCTGAGCGGTCTATCCAACCCCATGTTCTCTAACATGTGCCCACATTATTGATTTGATATCTCCATATCTATGGCATGTGAAACATTACCATCAATCAATACATGTGCTGGTCAGATCACTATTGTCCCACATAATGATATGTGACCAGGGATCGTTTAGAATAATATCATATAACCAATGTGTTTCACAATTAAGTCATACTCAATGAACAAAGGAGTGATATTTATTCATGGAACTGATAAGTACATGAACATAGACGTATGATACAATCATCTCATATGATCGCCTCTAGGGCATATCACTAACAGTAATAGTATGTGTGTGTAAAGGAGATTACTAACTTATTTACTTTTGAGTTGATGCAATATTTTTAGTTGGCTCCATATTGACGTGAAGCATGTACTGCTTAACAAGAGATATCTTATGGTTATTATTTTCCTAGTTAAGGTTGATCCTTCTTCCTTGTTAGGATCAAGAGGATGGCATACACACCGCAAAACCATTTGACCTAGCATCTCGATAACAACAACATTAGCAAGATTTTTGACTTCTTTGAAGAGTGTCCGAATAGGTAATGTACTCCCTTTCCTTATCGTCCTTTCTTATTATGTTGTTACCATCCTATAAAATTGATGTGGGTATGAAACGACATTACAGCTTGCATAGTTTCTATCTTATGTTGTTACTATGTTATGTTGTCCTTTCTTATTTGCATGGTTTCTAGGATGAAGTAAGACTTATTATTTATTATATGCATGTTTATAGTAAGTACTAATTTATTCAGCTATATATATTGACACTTACAATATGTGTATTGAATTTAGATAGCTTATTGATATTGCTAGCAAAGGTGCAAAGATGGATAAGAGTTGGATGGATGCTACTAGGTACATCATATATTTTTTACATTTATTAGATGCTAGCAATAGTAAATATTTCAACTAACATGTTGCATATATGCAATATGTAGGCACACAAAGGTCTATTTAGATGGAGTGAATAGATTCCTAGGTTATGCATTTAGTAATTCAGCAAAAGGAAACAAAATACTATGCCCTTGCAAAAAATGTGTTAACTCTTTGTGGAGAGAAGCAAGTGAAGTACGTGTGCACTTAATATGTGAGGGGTTTCAAGAAGGGTACACAACATGGGCTTATTATGGAGAAGCAAGCTTCTCTTTTGTGAATACTCATGACTGCAATGAAGCCGAGGTTGGGGAGGATTCAGACGAAGATGATGACATTTCCAATTTGCTTCGAGACTTAGCATGTAGTTTAGACAATAATAGGGATTTCGAGAACGATGGTGGTTTGGAGCAGCCCAACGAAGATTTAGAAGCTCTTCAAAAGTTAGCAGATGATCATGGTCAAGATTTATATCCAAGGTGTAAGAACTTCTCAAAGCTACGTTTCCTAGTTAGACTACTTCATATCCAATTGCTTGGAGGATGGACTGATAAAAGTTTTGACCGACTACTAGATTTACTAAAAGATGCTTTCCCTGATGGGTCGATACTACCTAAAAACTACAATGAAGCTAAGAAAATGGTCAAATGCCTAGGACTTGGTTATGTCAACATTCATGCATGTGAAAATGATTGCATTCTATTTTGGAAGGACCATGCTAATGATGAATGTTGTCCAACATGTGGAACATCATGATGGAAATCAGAAAAGCAAAGTCTAGATGGAAAACATGTACACAAGGTTCCTAATAAAGTTCTTCGCTATTTTCCAATAAAAAGAAGGCTTCAAAGATTGTTTGTGTCCCCTAGAACTCAAGAACCCACACGAGATGGCATGATGAAGAGCGCAAAAGGATCGTTTACTTAGGCATCCCATGATTCTCCTCTTTGGAAGGATTTTGACCATAGACATCCTTAATTTGCTTCAGATAGCCGCAATATTAGACTTGCAGTAGCTACAGATGGTTTTAATCCATTCAGGTCCTTGAATGTTGGTTACAGCATTTGGCATGTTATTTTGATTCCATACAATTTTCCACCTTGGATGTGTATGAAGCAACCAAATTTCATTCTCTCATTGTTAATTCCAGGTCGAAAAGCTCCTGGTAGTGATATGGATGTCTATCTTGAGCCACTAGTCGATGATATGGTAGATATGTTTGATAAAGGTGTTAGAACTTTTGATGCCTCCAATGATGAGTACTTTCAATTGCGTGCTGCTATATTGTGCACCATTACTGATTACCCAGATCTAGGCTATGTGGCTGGATGCGTTACCTCTGGTGAAGGAGCATGCCTTGAATGCCACTCGTATACATGTTCTTTACGATTGAAAAAAGGTAGCAAGACTTGCTATATGGGACATCGTAGGTTCTTACATGCAAACCATACATTTAGGTTTGATGCTAATTCATTTTATGGTAAAACTGAGCTTAGGTCAGCACCTAGTCCACTTTCTGGGGAGGAGGTTTTGGTGCAAACAGAAAATATTCATACGATTTTTGGGAAAGATCCATCTAGGAAGAAGACAACAAAAAAGCAGAAGCGACAGGAGGGGGAGCCATTGATCATTTGGAAAAGGAAGTCTATTTGGTTCAAGTTGCCATATTGGAAGGACTTCATCTGCGACATAATTTAGATGTCATGCACATAGAGAAGAATGTATGTGATAACATAATTAACACGCTTTTGGGCATTGATGGGAGTCTAAGGATAATTTGAATTCTCGATTGACCTTCGGCCTCTAGACATTAGAAGGATCTTCATCCTGTTGAAGTAGAAGATAAATTTTATTTACCTCCAGCACCTTACTCTATGAGTTCTACCGAGAAGAAGTTATTTTGTGAAGTGTTAAAAGGAGTTAAGTTTTCTGACGGTTATGCATCTGATATACGTCGTAACGTGCATGTTAATGAGAAAAAGATAATTGGACTAAAGAGCCATGATAACCATGTTCTTCTATAGCATTTACTTCCACTTGCCATCAGAAGAATACTGCCAGAAAAAGTCAGTGCAGCACTGATTCGTGTAAGCAATTTTTTCAAGAAAATCTACTCACCTATTATTCGCGTAAGTGAGATGCAAAAACTAGAAGCAGAAATAGCTGAGACCTTAAGCCTTCTTGAGACTATATTCCTCCCATCTTTTTTTGATCTTATGATACACTTGATGGTTCATCTTCCTACCCAAGCAAGAACTGCTAGTCTAGTGCATTTTCAGAATATGTATCCTATAGAGAGGTAATTTCTAAAAGTATTCTTAACAAAAAAATATGTATTATTACAAGTAAATTTACAAATAACTTAGGTATCTTTACAGGTATTTGATGAGGTGTAAGGGCTATGTTCGTACTAGAAGTCATCCGTAGGGATCGATTGCGGAGAGCTATTTGTTTGATGAGAGTCTTACGTTTTGTTCTCGCTATTTGCAAGGTGAGACTCGGTTTACTCGAAGAGTAAGAAATGATGATGGTTTGCATAGGGAAATCATCAGTACCACTCCTTTTTTCCGCAACATTGGTCGAGGATTGGCTGGCAAGGGCTTTGTGACATTAGATCACAAAACCTGGCTTCAAGCACATAGATATGTCCTGTTCAACTACGATAATATAGAACCTTACTTGAAGTAAGCTATCCAAATTATTTCTTTGCTATAAGGATCTTTCATGTTCATATCTTGTATTGCTAAAAGCAAAGTCTTTGCAAAGAAGCATGTTGACTATCTTTCCTCAATTGGTCTTCAAAATCAATGTGAAATCACCATGTTCAAGATGAGACCTTCCATGAGTGGTTTAGGTTGCATGTAAGTCGGCACATAACTTAATCAACATGTGATTTCTCATGGAGTTCCATTTCAGTTTAACATTTGTCTTCCATATTCACAGTTGGCAAAAATGGGTGAGGAAATAGTAGAAGAAATAAAAATTTTAGCTAAGGAACCAAGCATGGTTGCACGGAAGTATAATAGCTATACAATAAATGGGCTCAATTTTCATACACAGTCGTATGACATGGGTAGGCCGGTTCAATGTAGTGGAGTAGCTCTAGTTGCTTAGACTGCATGTTTTGAAAGGGGAAACAATGACAACCTACTAATAGGAAACAAGACATTATGGTATTATAAAGGAAATTCTTGAGTTAGACTATGACCATAGAGGAAATGTAGTGCTCTTCAAATGTGATTGGGTTGACAACCGCATACAAGACAAATGGGTGAAAACTGATCAATTTGGGGTCACTACTATCAATTTCAAGCATTTATTCAATACTGGTGTGAAGATATCAGATGAGCCTTTCATTTTAGCTTCCCAGGCCACTCAGGTTTACTATGTTAAAGATCCCATTGATATTGAGTGGTGTGCTGTTGTTCAGTCAAAACCACGTGACTTCTATGACATGTGTGACGACATAAATGAGATAAATCAAGAGCATGATAATGAAGTAGATGTGTCATTGCCTGATATAGGTACTAATGAAAGGTTGAATGTTGCCACTGGAGGTACTAACTATGTTAGGACAGACATAGATGGAACAATTGTTGATGCAAACAAACCTACAAAGTAAGCCTTGAATGTTTCATGTATTGTTGTTAATTCTTTATAAATTCAACTATGTAATTTCTCTTATATTGCACTTCTAATGCTTTTTGTCATGTTTCAGGAGAAAAATGGTAAGCTTAAGAGGAAAGGTTAATAATGGAGAGGTCAACCTATATGAACTACAAAAGGATGCAAACGTTGCAAGAAACAAGGAGGTCATGCAATCTCCAAATCTCCTCTAGCCAAATCTGTTGAAAGGAATGAAGCAAACTCATCACATCGACCCAAGAAAACAGCAAAGGTTATCTATGTATGTTTTAGTTGTCACATGTAATGGTTGTAGGTAATTCATACATCTATTTTACACGGTTTGTATATTCTTGTAGACAACTCAACACACGAGCACAAGAGCAAATAATGGTCCTAATTTGCACTCAAAGTCAAGAGAAAGGACTAATGAGAATAAAAAGGAATCTAGTGGTGAAGATTCTGAATACCAAGACTTAGAAGATCCCTCAAATGACAATGAAGGTAATTTAGATTCTTCCCATAGAAGTCTCACAACATGTTGGAGTTGTATATTGTATCTCTAATGTTGTTTCATGCTTGTTATGTCTCTTTTCTATACAAGAAATTGATGTAGATCTGAGTGATGGAAAACAAAAGAAAAGGAATGGAAGGGGTATCACTTTAAAGCAGAACATATATTCAAGGGGTGGTGGGCCTAAAATTAGAATTGGCCACAATGCATTTGGTCAGCCTATTGGTAATGATAGTAAAGAATTTGGTAATTTCATTGGAACAATGGTGATAAAGCATATACTTGTTATATGCGACGACTGGAGGCTTGTTGATCCCACAAAGAAGTTTGAAGTGTGGACTAAAGTTAAGGTATTGCAAAAAATTATTAGTCATCCTAATTGTCCTATTGTGAATCCTTTTGATGAATTACTTTGTTTCTATGTTAAATAGGAATATTATGATCTAGATGCAGCTGCTTTCAATTATGTTATAACATCAGCAGCAAAGAAATAGAAGGAATTTAAGGCAGAACTAAAGAGCAAGAACTTCGATGAAACATTGACTGATGGGGAACTTATGGCAAAACGTGATCATAGAGTTAATGAAAATGATTGGAAGTGGCTTATTGATCATTGGAGATCTCTAGAAGCTGAAGTAAGGCCCACTATTATTTGAATTGCTTTAATTTGGATTGCACTAGATATTGTAGTGGTAGAGCTAAGATTTTTCATTTCATTTATGTTATAGGCTCTCATGATTAGAAGTAAAGAAAATCGTGCTAAGTTGTTCGTGTTACATACTACCGGGCAAAGAAGAGTTATGCCCATGTTGCACATGAATTGGTAAACAAAACTACCTCTTTTACTTCCAGAACTGATTCATTATATTATTGTAGGACATTTTATATACATCAAGCATGTTTGTAGGCCGAGAAACAAGGGTACTCTCCCCGAAGAGATGAAATCTTTATCGAAACACATACTCGTAAAAATGGAGTTCTCAGATAGAAGCGTAACCAATAATTGTAAGTTTGTGCACAATACCTACATATGCAATGTTAGTTCATTAGTAATATACAAACATGCATATATTCCTATTTGTAGAGAGAACTTAAAGATGCAGCTGCAAACCACCCAGAATTGAAGGAAAAGTGTATTCAGGATGGTGATTTATATTCACATGTTTGTGGAGAGAAAGAGCCTAGAGGACGTGTTCGTGTTTTAGGTTTAGGACCAACTCCTCAAGAAGTGGGCACACCTGGAACACAAAGAAAAATTCCAACAAGGCTTCAAATGGAAATGAAAGCTTGTCAACAAGCTGACCAACAGGTTGTAGCTCTAACACAACGCTTGGATAATATGCAGCAACAACTGGACAAAATGCAATAAATGATGTTAGCCTCTCAAGGAATGCAAAACATGGAAACCACTTCGCAACATACATCACAACATGGATCCAATTCTCGACATGTAGTACAATATTTGCCTACCTCTTTTTGCTGCAATATATAGGAGTAATAATTTCTCTACTGAAACATTCATTTTTTGTGGTTTGTTGTAGAATATAAGGTTCAATGAACAACATGATGGTGAGGAACATGATGCAGCTGAGCATGCATCTATGGATGATATGTTACAAGAGGACATGGTTGTCCATAGGCAGGTTGTGGCCCAAAGGGGACCTCCAAGGAACATTGAGGCCACTACAAGGAACCGTGAAACCTCTCGTAATGAATATGAAAGCCTAGTATTGTTCTCATTATATAATTGTCCTGATTTTTTATTTTTGATTTCAATGTTAATTTTTATTGTTGACATTCCAAAATGCAATATGTGGTTTAGGATGGTAGAGATGTCATATTATATGCTATTGTGAGATCAGATATTTCTGTGACTAAGGCAACAATTGTCTCAACTGACCCACGCACCATGGTGGGAGGTATTCCTCTTGGACGGGAATATTATGAAGTTGTTGTGAATGTTGTGTTGAAAAGGGATGTTCTTTTGCCTCGTCCATATGCTGGTCTAGAAATTATGGCTGATGCTCACATGATGTCTATTGCATGGTCATGCAAGAAAGTAATAACCTAGACTACACATTATTTATAATTCTAATGATCGAGTATGAGTTACTAACAAATGACAATTATGTAGATGAACCATAGCAAGAAGCCATCCTCGACACGCATCAGTGTAGGTTTATAAATATGCTCTACATTTAATTGTTAGTTTGTTAAACTAATTCATGATTTAGCATGTTGTGCAACCCAAATCCAACCCCAGCACCTATAGCTTTAACAAATGCTATAGCCTCATTCATTGCATATTCTCTCTGTTGAGGACTGGGTGGAATCATTTTCATAATTTGTACAGTCCTCCTAGTATTATTAGTTCCTGAAAAGTTGTTATTTGATAGATCTAAATATTCCAAGCTACTAATGTTGCACAACAATGATGGTACTTCTCCAAAGAATAAAATTGCTAGAAAAATCTAGAAAGATCATGTTTGGAAATACTCGAATCGATGTTAGTCATGAGTTATTTCCAGATTAAGGTGAAGTAATGTTGTTTTTTGTAAAAGCCAATTGGGCATGCTCCTGCAAGTTATTGTTGGCCAAATCAAGAACCTCTAGTTGATGCTATGTGCGTATAAAATATGGTTTGGCAACAATGCTCGTGTCAAGGTCACAACCAGAGAGCACTAGCTCTTTCAATTGGAATGGAGGTTTCCATCTAGGGAAATTGACTTCAACAACCAAATTAGCATTTCTTGAAATGCCTATCTTTTCATGTTTGATGAGATTTTTCAGCCAGAAGAAGGAAAAATTGCCGCTTAAACTATTCATGGAAATGTTTAGTGTCTTAGACGACGAAGGAAGATTTGAAGACGAACTCATAGGGATACTCCCCTCAAAGAGATTTTGTGAAATATTCAAATGTTCACGATGGGGAAATGCAAATAAGGATGTAGGGAGGCTTCCACTCAGTCGATTGGAACCTGAATCCAATTCCCGCAGGTTCCTAAGATTTTTGAAAGCTTCAAATCATGCATACAGATAATCAGATATGTATTTGTTTGAAATCAGATTAGTACCAAAAGCTGCCTCAGATTTCAGAATCCAATTTGGAAAATTGGCATCATTATAAATTGGACCAACATACAGGAGAGATGTTCAATTTTTTTTTCTATACAAGTAGCCAAGTAGCTACTAACTAGTGTTCATTTTAGTACCTGAAGTCGGAAGGGCTCCACCAACGCCGCTAAACTCAAGATTTAAGACTTCCAGATCCATCATTTTCCCAAGAGATGCTGGGATAGTACCATTCAAGCAGTTGTTACTGAGGTTGAGATACTGAAGCTTAGCCAATCCTAGTAAACCTGAGGATGTTTCCATTTCAATCATTTTCATAATTTGTACAGTCCTCCTAGTATTATTAGAGACAGAGAGAATATGCAATGAATGAGGCTAGTAAACCTGAGGATCTTTGTTTCTTGATTCTTGTCCATGCTTGTGTTTCTTGATCTGTTATTGCTAGATGGGGTGTTGGGTGCTTCTTGCTGCAACAAAGATCCCATTTGATGGTTGGGCATGCTTGCTAAAGTTCTATCCCCCCCCTGTCAGTTCATGGTTCCTTCACAAGGGGAATTTCTAACTACTAAAATATTTTTTTTGCAGGTAAAACTGGAAGGACCTAGGACGTTCAGTGTTCACGCCATGATTATAACATCGTGGTTCCTAACCTATAGTTTGTGGAAGACAACTAATCAGTAGTGTGCTTTGGTTTAGAATGACCAATTGGATATATGCTAAATGATCATTTTGTATACATGTAAGTTGATGTGTGTGGAAGACTAATAGTAGGGTTAACTTTTGTAAGAGAACTTGATATGTCAGTGTGGAAGACATTGACCCTAGTTTGGTTAATTGATCAGAATTTTGAGCTTTTAGACAAGTGCTATTGAATTGGAGCTATGTTGCTGTTTAATTAATGAACATTGAGCATATATATATACGAATGGATGAATTATGTACTAGCCAATTCGGCAAAGATGAATTAATGGATGACTTACTGATTATGTGAATTGAGTGATTGAATTGATGAATTATTGTTGTTTGATGTGTAATGTGTCAATTACCCTTTGTTATTAATCTCTCAATGAGTATTTTTGCATTATAACAAAGCATCACGACAAACAAATTGGTCGATTAAAGATTATTTTTACCAACAAACTCTCTGTCGGTAATTATAGTATCTATCGGCAAAGATATTTCTGTCGGCGAAAATATATCTGCCGGGAAAACTTGGTCTGTCGGTAGATCTCTCACTAATGTGGTCAGACTATCTGTCGGTAACAATTTATCTGTCGGCAAAGGTCTTTACCGACAGGACTTTAGCCGACTGCTATTATCTGTCGGTAAAACTTTTGCCGACAGATAGTGTGTCGGCATACATAGCCTTTGCCGACAGATGCTCTGTCAGTGTTATTGGGGCATGGTGTAGTACATATGCTAGAACTTCTGAAAATCCCTTTCACTCGTGAGGTCCTTCTCCCCATCATGCAACATCTGTTCTAGATCATGAAGAACAGATCTTCAAGGGTGTCGATGAACGTATCTTCGACTGCAGTAGAGTCATTGTTTTATTCATTTAATTTGTTATGTAGTGGTCACAAATTCTGCAATAAAATCTTAGTAAATCAATAAGTGGTTACAAATTGTTTTATTCATTTAATTTGTTATGTAGTGTTAATTAATTTAGAAATTTTTATTAATTATAAATCTATATCCAAATCTTGATTGTAAAATCAATTAAATAATTGCTATTAGTTATAATGGTCCATCCAAAGAAATTTGCATTACTTACAAAAGTATTAAATTAATATACACCAAATAAAGAAACAATTTTAAGTAATTAGATTAAACAATAGTTAATTATGAAGTGCTACCACATTTAAATTCATTCTACATATTAAATGCAATCACTAATTTAGTCCTCTAAATACTTAAATTCAATCTACATCATAATGTCACCAATCACTATACATATAAAAGTTGATAATTTGAAATTTAAAAGTTGGTAATTTGAAATCTAGTCTCTAAATTAGCGCTTTAATTGTGCTCACTATGCAATCAATAATTCTCACAACTTGCAACAATATAGAACGTAGGGGTGTTTGGGATACTCGGCTCCACCAAAATCTGTGGAGTTGGTGGAGTAGGGTATTTCTAACTCTAGAAATTTATGGAGCTAGAGCTATAGGTACATTAAAAGTGTTTAGGTAGATCATTTTGTTTACATTTTAGACTAAAAATATAAACTTAATTCACTTTATTTTAACCTATAAGTTTCAGATCTGAGCTGGAGCTGCGATTTGGAGCTCTCCCAAACAGGGCCGTAATATCCAACTAAATAAAGTAATTCGCCCCCTCTCTGCCCCAACCGAGCAAGAACAGAGCTCATCTCTGCTTTGGACAGGATGGGGAAGGAAACCGGGATATATATAGTGCCACATTATCACTGCTGGC
The DNA here is from genome assembly GCA_036346375.1 of Guadua angustifolia. Classification (NCBI taxonomy): domain Eukaryota; kingdom Viridiplantae; phylum Streptophyta; class Magnoliopsida; order Poales; family Poaceae; genus Guadua; species Guadua angustifolia. The sequence goes on along the minus strand of CM070508.1, from coordinate 50,764,889 downwards.
TCTTGCTCTGGAACTAGCAGTAATATATCACTGCCTCTTCTATCTTTAAATTTGGCAGTGATATCACTGCCGTTCGTGAGGGAAATCGCGTTATCACTGCCAATTATGCTTTTTAACCGATAGTAATACATCCCTGCCAGTTCTATCTTTAAATCCAGCAGTGATATTACTGTCGTTCGCGCAGGAAAAATATACTGTTCTTATCACTATCGGTTGAACTTGGAACCGGCAATGATAAGATTATCACTGCCGGCTCAGGCCTCCTCGACAGTGATGGGCGGTTGTGGATGAATCAATCTGTAGTGGTGACATAGTTAAGTAATGGTGACATAGTTAAACCTGTAGTGATATATCATCCGTCTCCTAATTCCGAAAGAGTTGCTGCGCTCGCGTTCGTTTGAGCCGAGCCGGCGGCTCAGCTCGAGCCGGCTGGCCGGCTCGGCTCAAAAAAATTTGCTTTTTGGTCCTTTTATAAATTACGAATAGGTCCTTCGCGATTTTTTGTGAGAGGAAGATATTTTCTCCAAAATCGCTTAGGTCCTCGTAAGGCCATTTTACGGAAAGAAGCTCTGTTAAATTCAAATCGCGAACAAGCCATTTTCTAATTTTTTCGATAGCGGACAGTCCAAAACGTAACATTCAGTCCTTGCTCCTTACGGCTAGGTCCTTTCTCTGCTTTTTCCCCGAAAAAATGTTTTCGCCGCTAGAAATATGTGTGCGCTCTATCTCTAGACTTTTTCCCCACCTCGATTTCCCATCTTGATCTCTAATATTTTTAAACCATGTATTATTACTCGGTGAACGCCAGAGAGTGTTAGCCTCGACAAAAGAAGGTTGTCGTCTCTAATAATTTTTCGCCCATCGCCTCCAGACTTTTTCCCCACCACGATTTTCCAGCTCGGTCTCCAATATTTTCCAAATAATTCATCGAAAGAGATATTTCTACAACTCTATCTCTCTATTTTTTCCCATTTCGCTCATTATTTGAACGATTTAAAAAATAAAACGCTGCCGAAAAAAAAAGAATTTTTTCTATGAAAAAGCGACATGCGCGGCGTGTTAAAAAAACGTATTGATGTTTGAATCTTTCGTGAGAGGACCCTAAATAGATACCGAAAAAAAACGTATTAACGTTTGGATCATTCTGACTGTTTTACACGAAAAGGACCTTTCGATTTGGCGCAAACGCAGATGCACTTTTGTTTTTTCAACCGTTTCGCGCGTTTTCCCGATAATTTTTTAAAAATACGCCGACGGTAAAAAAAATAAATTTTTTCTCACGAAAAAAATAACGCATGCAGCGTATACGCCGCGCTGTCTGCCGATTCCAGTGGTCCTTGGTCGTGAAAAAAAAAACCGCGTTCGTCGGCTGTTGGTTGGAACCTGGGAGCGAGAAGCTAGATTCGTAAATTGTCGCGACGAGGATCATGTTAAAAAAAAAAAAAACAGCTAGGAGGTCAGTATACTAAAAAGTTCACAAATGGACGCCTGTGTATTAGCTGACCCTTTAGGGAAAAAATTAGAGAAGTTCACGAGAAATTACCAGAATGTACGGTGAGTCGATCGACAGATTGCACAGTGCGAACCCGCTACTGCTTAGTTACACCTGCGCTGAGCTGTAGGCGTGTAGCTGGTTCTACTGCACTCCCTCTGTTCATTTATAACTAGTCAGTACAGCGTGCTATACTTCACCACGTAAATTTTAGTCCGGTCTTTTTTTGCAAAAAAAGTAGAAAGATATAAATATAATTTTAAATCTTTTGGGTTTAAAGAACCGACGCCCTTATCAATTTTGCAAAACCACAGGATCTTTTGGTTAAATAATCGGATCTATACGTAATTTTAAATTTTTTGGGTTTAAAGAACCAGCGCCCGTGTCGATTTTGTAGAACCACGTGTTTTTGTTGCAAAATAACCGTGGAAAGACTTGTTCGTAATTTTGAAATTCTCCTAAGACTCTTTCACAAAAAACCGTATTTGGATGCCCGGTTTGCACGGCAAAATTTCAAATCTGACCAATTTCGCATCAGATAATATCAATTTTGGACAACATATTGCCGTATTCTCCGAAATAGCAGGCATAGCCGGCATGTGGTGTGCTGGCTATGCATAGCCGGCACCCCATACGCCGGCTATGGCATAGCGGCAAGACCACATGCGGCTATGCGCAAGGTTCGACGGCCGCGCGTCATTGCCGCTTTGTCTGCTCTTTTTGCTCGCATGCATGTCTGCCGCTGCCTTCTCTTTTGCTCGCATGCATGAATTATTGGCTGGCTACTCACATGCATTGCTTGCTAGCTGCGAAAGTTTCCCGTGATTTGCTCCAACGCTTAAGCATAAGTAGAGGGGAGGGGCAGCATAAGTTTCCCATGATTTGCCAGCTCCTTTGCGTCCCGTCGCCAGCTTCTTTGCCTCACATGCATGCGCTTTTTGCTAATCATGCATGCGTGCCTGATCATTTTGTTTGCCAGGTTGTCTGCATCAGCGCGAGATAAATAGAGGGGAGGGGAGGCAGAACTCAGTGCAAGGAGGAGGAGAAGCAGAGGAAGGAGGAGGAGAAGCACTCACAGAAGGTGCCAGCGAGAGGAAGAGGAGGAGCAGATCAAGAAGAAAGAGCCGACCAGCGTTGGTAAGTACTTGTTTTATGTAATTGTAAATTTTATTCGTAATCACGTAGTTAGATTAATTAGCGTGGAGACGATACGTAAACTAGAGATGCTATTATAGTTAGTATATTAATTGTTGCCTCATTCGTGCATATCATTTATACCTTATGTAGGTAATCTCCATTAGGGACTAACTAATTATAGTTTTGTTATTATTTCACATAGAAGCATACGTTATTGATGAACGAAAAACTATTAATTTGTAGACTAAAGTAGCAAGAAAAAAATCACGAGTAGGACCCAGAAAAAATCATGAGTAGGAGGAAGTATGTATGTGCAGCTCATTCATACCTCATGTACTTAATCTCCGTTAGGAACTAACTAATTATATTTTTTTATTTTTACATAGCAGCATACGTTTAGCGATGAACGAAAAACTTTTAATTTATGGACTGAAGTAGCAAGAAAAAATCACTAGTAGGATTAAGAAAAAATCACGAGTACAAGCAAGTATGTGTAGTAGATAAAATAGCACATTTGGTTATGTTATATAGTTAGATTAACTAGAACTACAGAATAATTAGGCATGAACTTAGTTGTGATGTGGCTAGTTAGATAAAATAGTTATGTTGTTAAATGTAAATGTTGTAACTGTAACTCATGAGCGTAGTGTTAGTAATTATTCATGAAAAAAAATTAATTTGCTCAGTAATTAATTTCAACCCTCGGTATAGTTAATTAGTTGTTATTTTTTGAAACATTTTTAGGTACCACGTGGCCGTTGCACCATGAATTTTCATATTTACTACGGTGAACGGCCTGTCATATTGCACGAGAGAATAGTCACAAAGGCAAAAATCGCGAACACACATATAGTTCAAGTGATAGTCCATTAGACTTGGAAGGCCTTAAATCACATGTTATGAGCGTGTTATGTTTGAACCAGAAACACACACAGTTTTTCTAGGCGGTGCGACCAAGGGTAGTTCCAAACAACAACGCCCTTGTCCATACTTTGTTGGACCGACAAATAATAAGGCTTGGTTATTGTATGCACGAAAAGCCACAGAGGGCGGGTTTAGATGGGTGTTTATGTAAACATATTGCCACTAGAGGCGAATGCCGATCTTTGGGCCTAGCGGTGAAATTTTAGGCCACGAGGAGAGGGAGAAGTGGGCCAAGGACATGTGGGGAGGGTAGTTGGTGCACATGAAGAAGAAGCACTTCCTTCCGAGGTAGATGCGACATGTATGGATGATGAAATTTGGAAGCGAGGATGAAGAGGGCATCGACAACGATGACCCGGCTCCAGCAGATCCAAGATTTCCGTGGTAATGGCCTTCGGAGTGTAGCATTACCGACTATAATAACTTAGCTATGTGGGGGTACCGAGCAATGACATCCAAATTGGGAAACGGTTCCCCGACAAGTTAGAGCTAATCCATTTCATCAAGAATTATCTTTGTCATCACTAGAAGGGAGCACAAGTGTACCAGTCGAAGCCCACCGAGTATGAGGTTAGGTGCACCAAGGCCCCTAATCGCCCTTTCTCGTCCGTGCTCACCGGTAAAACACGAGCACTACTTTGTGGTGAGCCGAACACACCTCACACATGCACGGAGGAGTCGATCAAGTATGAGCCACGTGGTCGACGCTAGGTTCATTGCCCAACTAGTCGTGACCGGGTTGGTTCAGATATTGGACTATCACGAAATCGATTATGGAGCAAGTGCGATGAAACGAGGATGCACATAGGTTACCTAACCGCGTGGCGAAGCAAAGCGTATATGCTGAAGATGCTTTTGGATCATTCAAGACTCATACAACTATGCCCCGAGGTTGCCGCAGAAGATATCAATGACCAACCTAGGGACTCGATTCGCAATGGCGACGAGCACTGTTGCTTGAAGATGGTTAAACAAAGACTACTGAACGCTACCGATTAGGGTATTCGGGCTTCGGACAATGCATTGAAGCTTTCAAGCATTGCAGGCTGTCATTTGTGTTGATGGCACATTTCGAGCGGAAGTACTATGGCACCCTCTCGACTGCGATCACTACCGATGCAAACAACCGGATAATACCAATTGCCTACGATATGTGGAGAGTGAGAACAACGATAGCTGGTTGTGGTTCCTCACTTTGGTCCGGACGCGTGTCGTGGGGATAGACAGGAGTGTGTGTTGTGTCCGACCGCAATGCGTGTCTTCTCCACGCTTTAGAGGTCTCAGATGGCAAGACGAACCCGTCCGTAGCATGGGCCGATGTGGAGAGAAGGTGGTGCATGCGACACACTGGTGCAAACCTATATTCACGGTACCATAACACCTCCCTAGTGAAGAAGTTCAAAGGGTTGTGCCTTCGTAACCAGCACGCCAAGTTTCGTGAGATCCGAGACAGCTTGAACGAGACCACTAGGAAAATGATGGAAAATCGGCGAACAGGAGGAGCGATTGCGACCGCAAATGGTGGGAGGGCAAACTGTCTTTAATCATGATCATCGCACCTTTAGCCAATGGATAGCAGGGAAGCAGCGGAGCGTTGGTCCCTAATGCACGACACAGGCGGTGCAAGGTTAGTTGCATCTATTAATTTATGAGATTAACTTATTCTAAGAGTGTTGGACCCATTCGTGATAAACTTTGCGTGTTTCTCTGTTAGGTACACCATTATGACGACGAACATAGCGGAAGCCTTCAACAATGTCCTCAAGGGCGTTCGTGGGCTTCCGTTATGTGCCATAATAGAGCTGACGTTCTACAGAACAGCAGACTATTTTCGAGATCGCGGTCGTGCTACTGACCAGTGTAGCACTCAATTCTCAACCAAGGCGGAGGAGATCATCAGTAGTAGGAGGAGCAAATCTCTGTGCCACCGCACGAGGGTGTATGACCTCGGTAACCATATATTTGAGGTAATGTGCCGCCGTAGGTACCACTCTGGCTACAGCGCCGATGACACCGTCCAGCAATGTACTCTAGGCACTGAGGAGGTGGTGTGCTCGTGCAATAAGCCAAAACTGCATCATATCCCTTGCTCCCATGTATTCGCGGCTTGCAGGGATATGGGAGGGAACGATGCATCTCAATACATATCGTCGTACTACACAAGAGAGGCCACGAGGAACACTTGGCGCCCCAAGATGAGTTCCTTCAATATTGGTACTGAGTTACAAGTCCATCGACGGGCCTTTATGGGTACCTTATCCGTTAACACGACGCAAAGAGCACAGGAGGCCCAGAGGAACAAGAATGCATGGTGATATGGATGCGGTGATGCCGCAGCAAAAAGCAGAGGAAGTGCAAGATTTGTAGCGAGTGGACATGATCGGAGGACATGTCCTAATAAGCAGTAGACGTGTTTAGTAATTTTAGTATTGTATGGTATGGTATTGTGTTGTGTTCAGAACTGGATTTCTTATGTGTTGTATTGCACCGTCTTGTTTAACATCTGTTGCGTCCCTAATTGTATATGCTATCTTGTTGCACCGATGATTTCTGTTGCACTAACCTATGCAGGTGGTATTATCAGCATGGCTACCGGTGGCCTTCCCGAGCTTCTTCAGCACCGATACGATGATCAGCATCGTGGGAGGATGATTTTCACGACACCTTGAGTTAGTCTTGTTGTATTTATTGAGGTTAGCCTTGTTGTATTTATTGTTTCATATTACGAGTTTACATTGTAACCATGGATTGTAACATGATCGTGTCCTTTTGCAGCTGGGTCCATTGCGTGCTCGAGTCTTCCACAAGATCAAGGCATTAGACCCCCGTTTCTATAGGTGCCTAGCACGAGTTGGACTACTCCCATTCGCTCTTTTGATGGATGGGACTACTGAGCCATTACCGCAGGGTTGGGTGCGACACACAACTCTCCCGCAATAGATGTGTCCTCGGTGATCTTGTTGCTAGATAGGTGGCGTCCTGAGACGCACACGTTCCACTTTTCCTTTGGAGAGATGACGATAACTTTGAAGGATGTGGCTATGATTACTGGGTTGCCGATCAGAGGTTGCCCCTTAGTGAGTAGGCGGCCACGAAAGGATGAGTGGAGGAATACGGCAACGAAGGTAAACATATATCTTTCCGCCGCTCGTGCGTAATAGTTTGTGCTACGAGTTAACCTCACATTCAATTGTTTCTATTGCAGGTTTGGTCGTGCGTACTCAGGAAAGGACCACGGCCTCTCTTTGAAATGGTTTCATGAATTGCCAGAGTGTGGGCCATGTCCTGAGGGCGCGGATGAGGTCACTATTTCAAGGCACCTGGAGGTGTACCTTTATGATTTATTTGGAGGGGTAATGTTCTGCAACGCAGCGGGGGACTATCTCGAGCCACACCTCATCCTGTTAGCGCGTGATCTTGCCACGCAACCGAATGTGGTCCCACAATATAGCTCGGGTTCCGCTGTGTTAGCAAAGCAACCTACAGAGGACGTGTGATGCTACCCATCGAGCCACCGCGAAGGGGTCAATGACAGGTTGTTTCCACCTAGTACAGCTGTGGAGCTGGGAGTATCTTCCTATCTCTCGTCCTAGGGTGGAGAAGGCTATGTACCCAAAGGATATCTCCCAGGACATGCCTGAGGCCATGAGGCCGACGATGGGCTATAGGTGGATCCATGCTAGGTTGCGTTGGAGCCACCTCCAGGAGCACAGAAGCTACCCAGGCGCTGGTAGCGATCTTGACTCGCTGAGTTCCAAGCACGTGAGTTGGGATCCGTGGACACAGGGGAGATTTGCCGAGATCGCAACGGGCGCACGCATCTCATCGTTCTGTGTACAGGATGAGCACCTATGGATGACTACATGCTTCATTTTATACCGAGTGCAGAGAAGTGTACTCCCTGGCGTGTCTGGCGACAATTCGGATACCGGCAGGTAGTCCCGGTCCCCCCACCACGGGACGCAGGCAAATCACACTTGTAAGTTTAGTACAATCATACTGCATTACTACATTATGATCATTATTCGTTTTGTCAGTTACAACCCTTCATACTTCTGTGCAGGAGGAGTGCAAAAGGAACAGGAGGAACGTTGGACTGGTCCACCACACATCGTGACCACATACTGCGGTGGAACGAGCAGGCCGAAGCTTCCGCCGTAGTCCCTACGGGGCCGTACGACCCTTCCTCGTACTGGGAATACTTCTCGTGGTACCGTCCTCGCACACGCGCCACTCTACTCAGTGGTCACGTGGAAGATGCACCAAGACCATTCCCCGAGGACCGTTCCCGGCAGCTTCACATCCTTGTTAGTACTTTGATGCATGCAATCCTTTCAATTTGTCAAAAACAATACATACTTACACGTGAACCTCGTTTTGTAGTCGCAGGAAGCGTACGAGATGCACAGTATGGTAGACCGTGCGATGCGTGACGAAGGTGAGTCCTCCTCGGTTCACCAGGAGGCGACCTACAAAGGTACTTCACGAGAGGAGGTCAAGTATATATTTATATTCCATGCTATCTATATCAAGTTCTTAATATGATGTACTACAATATCGTTGTCCTATTGCCCAATGCATGATACTTCGGAGCAAAGGGTCATGGTTGGTTTCGCTATCCGTTCTTTTCTTTGGATTAGTACCTCGTCAAATAGAAGTACGAAGTTCGGTTATGGATCCCTCACGTGCCTCCCGGGCGGGCACTTTCGGTGGATCTTGCGCGTTCATCACGGAGTGCTCGTGCCTCCCATGGCGAGCACTTTCGGTGGATGCCCGTTCATCACGGAGTGCTCGTCGAATCCACACTCGCCCATCCACGGCTCGTCGCGCACGACTATCAAGATCCTCGTGTTCCGTGACTTACTAAGTTCCATGTATAGTTTCGTTTTCTCAATTCAAGGCAAGCTGTTGTTAAATACTCTACTTTGTAGCGTAACTCATTACATTTCTTAACTACTGGCGGGACTACGGCGTCGCCGACTACCCACATGTGATGCAACCAACATATGATGCAAGCCATCAAGATGGAGGTGAGCACTGGCCAAGGTGATAGCCTTCGAGTTGAGGTGAGCATACGCCACATTGGAGTGAGGATCATGCTTTCAAGCTGGCTGGAATGGAGCAAGCGACTTTCATCGACCTCCTCAATTGTGGACAATGGATGCCTCACGGGTGAATCCTCACAATGGCAAAGAGATGCGCATGAGACTCGATCCAGCGAGATCCCATGCAAAGACATCGTCTGATCGACCACGCTTCCTCCGGAGGACCCGTCGGCTGGTGGACCCAGGCAGCTTGACCGGTGCTAACTACACCTTACAGGGGGCTTCGGCGCAGCAAATTGATGAGGACACGGAGAGCGTCCCCACGCGGGGGCCCTCACAGTGCGGGACTTAGGACGACGAGGGCGCCTAGTAACTACACCTGACCAAGTTATCGCCACCGTGGTAGGGGTGGATGAGTGTACATTTCTTTTGAGGCGCAAAACACCGCGAAGATGATGCATAAAGTACCAACCTTAAGAGTCAGTCAGACAATCCGTTATATCGTGCAAAATTTGGGTCATACCAACACGCCTTTGTATTTCTTCTCGCCTCTTCTTTTGGGACTTCATCATGTTAGAAGTCCCAAGTAATCGAAGATTACTAGCGTGATGAAATCCCAAAGGCGTGTTGGTATGAGACTTTTTCCTGTTCTTTTGCATGTAGTTTTGTTCTTACTTCAATTTGATGCTCTGCAACGCTGCTGAATTTGAACAAACACCAAGAAACCTCCACGATGTGTTCACCCAGGCTTGCACGATATACCGGATTGTCTACAGCCTGAGTCTTAAGGTTGGTACTTTATGCAGCCAAAATCTTTTGCTCCCACATTTCACCAAGAGAGAAGCATCTCGAGAATGCAAATACGTCTGGAAATGCCGCTATGTTGAATAAGATTGAATGTGATGATGGTTGTGTTGAATAAGATTGATTATCTAAAGATCTGCTACAATGTCTTCTTTTGGTTTGAGAGATTGATATATATATTATAACTACAAATGCTGTAGATCTGAAATTTAAAGTTATTCACTGTTACTATATGGTCATAGGATGATTTCTTGCCTTGCGGCAACACTGGACGAAGACTTCTACTTTTACTATTCACATATTACGGTGCCGACGATATTATCATTTAGGGTTTTTCCATAAACGTATTTTATTTGATAATTAAGTAGTAATTAAGATATTTTAACATAATTTGGTTCTCCATATATTGAAGTAACTTTCTGGACCAATTCCTCTAGAGTTTGTGTTTAGACGAGCTATTTTATAAGCCGCCGAAGAGGCTTAAGTGATAACGATTCTGTGCTGATGTGATCATTTGGGGTCTTTCTTCTGATTGGATTAATACGCAAATGGAGTTATAATTAACATATTTTTCTAGATTAACGTAGAATATGTATCAGACAATGATCCTACACTATTTTCTCATAACTTTATGTTTATATGTGATATTTTACGGACTGTCGAAAAGGCTTAATGACCACTTTTTTAGCACTATTGCGGTTCAGTTTTCTTTCTTCAGTTGCGACTACACGAAAGGATAATCTAACCATTTTTCAAGGGTTATTAGGAATATCCTAAGAGTGTTTTAAAGTTGATTCATGATGTTTCTCATTTGTTCAAGGTGTTTTTCTAATGAATAGTGATTTAGGCTTAATATGCGCTTAACTCAAAGTTTATCAAACTGATGTTATTTTTGCATGGTAAGCTAGGGAATATCATTTCAAGGTCATGGAAGTTGGTTTTGTCGAATTTAAGGTCCGTTTGCTAAAGTTACTGACTATTTGTTCATTTCTGGGTGCATGTTTGGCTAATGAGCAAATAGGGCAAAGTAATGAAGAGTCTAAATATTTTTGTATATTTGTGATCTATGCTATCCCGAAGTTACGGCCCCGAACACACAATCTTGATTCGGTCCCGCCACGTGGCTGGGCGGGCGCGATGAGGAAATGGCGCCGCGTGTTACGATTGGAAAAAAAAAGGAGGAGGGCCGGGTCGGGCCGTGTGCGGTCACGTTCGGGAAAAAAAAAAAAAGAGGGCGGGCGCTTTTGCTTTTTGCGTCCGGCTGATTCCCTCGCATGCAAAATCACTGGTAAAGCCAACACTGTGGTGGACACGAGTAAGCCAATCGAGCACGGGCCAAGGTAATTTGCATGCGAGCGAGCCAAGTGTTGAACGTTTCGGAAACTGGCCCCGGTAATGTCTTGTCCTGGCCGAAAGCAATAGACAACGGGTGAATTTTTCACGCATGCATGCTCTCCGGAAGACACTATAAATGAGGAGGCTGCTATCTGAGAAACTCCATCCTTACGAACCCCAGAGTCTTATTTTTGGAGAGCTCTGCGAGAGTCTTATTTTTGGAGAGATCAGTTTCTCGTTGAACATTCTTCCCCGGAACCCGCAATCCTTCCCCAAATCGAAGAGCTTACATGGCGCATCCTCGAGCTCAAGTGGTCTGCTACGGGGAGGGCGGCAGCGTGGCTCTCGTTGATAAACCGTCGCGATGCAATTCCAAAATCTTCGGCGCATGTCCAAAACTCCTCGAAACCCAGCCGATTCTTCTTCAAGTGCACGAAAAACAATGAGGCAAGTTCTCCGACCTTTTACATTGTTACCATGTTTTGCACTAAGCCCGAGTTTCTTCAGTGAAATCACCGGGCATTAGGTCCCAACAGTGTACTTTACGGGCTTGGGAAGAGGACTACAGAACTCAATTGCACAAAGCGAGAACCATTATGCCAAGTCGGTCGAAGCAATTCCAATTGCTCCACGGCAAGCTTCCCCCCCCCGCGCCGCATCTAGACCCTATGTACACATGAACAATGGATGCGATGAACCACAATGCCTATGCTCCGCCACTACAAACACGGTCTAGCAGGAAGTGTGTGAGGCGCGGAGAGGCGCCTACAAAAGTCAAGGACCAAGGCCTCGTAGCTAATCCCGACTATGAAGCGAGCGGTGGAATGTTCGTTCCCTTCTGCGGATGTCTATGCCACTTTGTCCATCTCTATTAGAGTTAGTTACATTAGCTCAAGCATTATCCTTTGTATTTCCTAATAGCCTATGTTATCTTTTTCATTCAATAAAGTTCACTTTGACCAACAACTAGCCAAAATGGTCACAAATGGATCTGAAAAATCTATCATGAAAACCTCAATGCAATTTCTACCTTTGGTTAAAATGTCATAAATTAATACTATAATTTAAGACTTTTACAAATTTACAAGAAATTAGGAGCAGTCACTGTTGTCAGAATATTAATAATTTTTGTTAAACCATTTTAATCCCAAAATTTTACCAGGCATCAAAATCTTTAAGATAATATGTAATTTGCATTCTTTTAATGAAAGGAAATGTTAATTATAACAATAAGTAAATAGGTAATCTATTGCAATTAAAGTTAAAATAATGCCAAACCAAATTTAAAACACTTCTAGAGTTGCATCATGTTGATGCCTGAAAAATGATTCAAGAACCATGTATAGTGTAGTCGCAAACTAAAAATGAATCTTGACCGATTTAGTGTTCGCATTGTCATCATTTAGACTAATTCAACAGCAAATAAAATAACTCGTCTAAATGATAAAATCAGTGAAACTAGTTTAGAATCACTGTACAAAGTTCATACTACCATATTCTGGAAAAAAATCTTAATTATAACTTACTTTCCATTTAAATCAAGCTAGTTCAAAACCCTTAATCGTTAACCGTACGATTCACGTTTTGGCCGATTCGAATAGTGTAAGCGTTACAATGCCACGTAAGCCTTTTCGTTGATTAATATAAAGTCTCGTCTAAATCATAAAAGTTATGAAATTAGCTCAAGAGTGCTCTCCAAAAACGATCTACGCTATTACGAAAAGATAATCTCATTTCATTGTGATTTGCATATTAATCTTAATAGCTTAATAACCCTAAGTAATCACATTACTTTAGACTATATCTCACATATGAATGAATGAACTTGAGTATAAATGAGGAAATCAATGATTAAGTTATTTGTATCACCGTAACCTTCTCGAATATCATGAAAATGGCGCGAGCATTTCAATATTGGATGTCTTTCAAGTGGTTTCGGTTTGTATCCGTATTTTCATGTATGGTTTTCTGACTTAGTCCGTCACTACAGTTATGTACCCTCGACGTTCAAGCACTACAAGAACTGGGCGTCCTACGAACAATACAAGGGGACGTCCGACCAGCGCTGAAGGAGGGCTTGCTCCTAACTATGGCTATAGCGATGATGGCGATGACTTCGTGTCACCACCATCTCGACGTTCAACTACTACGAGCTGGCCGTTCTACGAACAATACAAGAGGGCGTTCGACCAATGCTGCGGGAGGGCTTACTCGTAACTATGGCGATGAAGATGGCGGCGGCGACTTCGTGTCACCACCACCCGACGTTCAAGCACTACGAGTTGGCGTTCTCTGAACAATACAAGAGGACGTTCGAGTAACGTTGCAGGAGGGCTTACTCGTAACTATGGCGATGAAGATGACGACGACGACTTCGTGTCACCACCACCCCGACGTTCAAGCACTACCAGAGTTGGCCGTTCTACGAACAATACAATAGGACATTCGACCAACGCTGCAGGAGGGCTTACTCGTAACTATGACGATGAAGATGACGACGACGACTTCGTGTCACCACCGCCCCGACATTCAAGTACTACTAGAGCTGTCCATTCTACGAACAATACAAGAGGCCTATTCCGACAACCATAGCCTTGAATGTATGGTTTTACGAGTTAGTCCTTCCGGAGTTATGTACCCTATGTTGTATCCCTTTACGGATGTCTTTGAAGTGGTTTCGGTTTGTATCCATATTTTACATGTTAAGCAGGCTTTAATTAGAACATTTCCGTGTGATTGAGGCTGCATTACCAAAATTTTTAATGGCATGATTCACCTGTATTACAAAATTGAAAAGGCATTGAGGCTGCAGTGTGTTATCCACTCGGTCTGAAAAGGCTCGAGGCTGCGATGTATTTTCTAGTCACCCTGAAAAGACTCGACATTGCAAATGTATTGTCTACTCGGCTGAAAAGACATTGACGCTGAAGTGTGTTGTCAAGTCCGCTGAAAAAGCTCGAGGCTGCAGTCGTTGTCAACTCTCGGCTTTGAAACCGTGGGACACGATCTTTGGGGCGGAGGCTTATGTGCTTCTTGTTTGCTCTCCGAGTGCCCTAAGCCCTATATAAGAAGGGGCGATGTGTTCTAAGAAGCAGGAGAAGAGGAACAACCAAGGTGAGGAAGTCTCTAAGATATATCCGTTCATTTTAGGTCAGGATCAAGACAAAATGCCGAGGCGTGCAAGTTCAAAGGAAAGGGCAAAGCAAAAGAAGAGGGAGGCTCTTGACCTTGCCGCGCATCAGCGTACCAAGATCTCTTCCTACCGACTAGGGTTGTCGCACCGATGTGTTTGTGCGGAGATCCTTGTAGGCTTGTCCGCTCATACGAGCTTCCAACTTGGAAGAGGCGGTATTGGAAGTGCCGCAACTCTGGTCGACCCTCCGGAGAAGGCAGGAAGCTTCGCCTCATGGTAATAATCATCGTGTTTCCTAATATTTCTACATGGAACTTTCCTAATTTTTGTTTCATCGATCGCCTCCCCCTTGTGTGAATTTGAGAAGTGGTGCGACGAGGAGATCGACCCGGAGGACCAAAGGCTCCTTGATGAAGAGTTCCGGCAAGCGGACCGTAGGGAGCAGCTTCAAGCGGAGCGTGACGCCGCACGCGAGGAGGCACGCCGCAAGGAAGCGGAGGAGAAGGAGGCCGAGAGAGAAAGGAAACGAGAGAGGGCACGTCGTGCCAGAGAAGCCCCACCGGAGGCATGGGAGAAGGGGAAGTGGCCTCGATGCACTCAGTAGACGTCATGTTATATGCTAGCCTACCTTATTTTCCGCAGTAACTTCTGAGTTGACGTCATGTTATATGCTAGCCTACCTTATGTTAAGCCGTAATAAAAAAATGTAGCCTACCTTATTTTCCGCAGTAACTTCTGAGTTGAGAATCACCCTGTCTCTTATTTTCCGCAGTAAATTATATGAATTTCTTCTATATCTTCTTGTTGTATCCCAATTATATTATTCTCGCAATTATTATGAAACTACATAACTTAAAAAAATTCCCTTAAACACTTCAAAAAACCCATTGTGTCGCGAGCAGAATAAAAATCTCGACGTTCAACCAGTCGCAAAAATTTCTCACTCGTCGAGTCGGAAATGTCTTATTCAACCAGTCCGACCGGAAAAGGTTATCACGCACCGAAATAAAATACGGAAAAATGAAAATTAAAATTCTCGAACAAAAATATTTCTGATAAAAATATTCAACCCTAGTTGACACATGAAATTATCGCCCGTCCGACCGGAAAATCGACCCATGTATACAGAGAGACCACTTTTGCAATTCTGAACGCGCGGAGGCTAGTTTCGGAATTTACAAAACGCATGAGGCCAGGACAATAAAAATTTCGCGAGCGTTGGTGACGTGGCGGCGGGCCCGGCCATAGCCGGCACGTGGTGCGCCGGCTATGCCATACCCGGCGTGTGATGTGCCGGCTATGGCATAGCCGGCGTGTGGTGTGCCGGCTATGCATAGCCGGCATGCCACGTCTTGCTTATGCACGCCATTCTGCAAATACGATTACCATTGTTGTCTAAATTGATATTATACGGTATAAAGTTGTCTGTATTTGAAATTTTGCCCAGTTTGCACTTGAATTCGCCCGTGCATAAGATATATATTATTTATAAGACATTTTTTTTAATACGTGGATTAATGAGGTATTAAATATGATTAAACTATTCTTGATTATAATCTCTACGTATTAATACATGCATGTAGAATGAAACTAAATATTTATTAGCGGTACAGAGGAAAAAGCACACTAACACTACAGGAAAACGATATTTTTTCGTCGGCCGAAAGTATTTTCGTCGGCTTATTTTAAGCAGACGATATTAAAACGATTTTTTCGTCGGTCCAGGCCTTGCGTGTACTTCCTTCGTGGTTGCTCCTTGTCACTCCAGTGTTTGTCACAGTCGATTGGCCACAAAGATTAGAACCACTTGGTTTCTTGTTGCACAGTGCCATCCATCTACTAATCGCATCATCGTTGTCAACCCTACCAAAATACAACGAAGGGGTTTTAGTAGGTGCTCAACAAAATGTACAGCACCGCCGCCATCAACGCCTCCGTTTTCCCCCGTTCGACGCCATCACCACAGCAAGCAACGCCGCATCACAGCACAAGAAAAGGGGGAGTGATCCAGGGGAGATGACTTACTCGGTCGGGGTCTCGTCTCCTTGTGGCATCGCTCCGCGCCGGCGCTTCACCTCTTCCCCCGGGTCGCCACCGTCGCAAGGCCCGCCGCAACCTAGACCGAAGCTCGGGTCGGGAGGAAAAGAACTGGGGGAAAGAGTGAGTGAGGAACCCTAGACCGAGTTCGGTGCAACTAGGTAAGCAGGCCAAGTAAGGGGCAAAATCGTCACACCGCATTGGCAAACAGATGCAAAAGAGGGAAATGCGAAGAAATGGCAGATTATAAATGAATTCGATGAAATGGTGGTGAATAATTAAGCGGTGGTGAATTGGGGGCCAGGGGAAAAGTTGCCATTCAATTGAGTGGTAGGAAATTCAAATTCCCAAGTTGGTGCACGGACACTACGCTTTGAGGTGATCTGTAGGGATAAAGGATGGCGTGGAATCAACCAGAAAGTTGTCACCCAGGAGTGCATCTTACAGGCTCAGTGCAAATGCTCGTGCAACAAGCCATACCTTTTGCATAGGCCATGTTCTCATGTCATAGCCGCATGTGCTTTATTTGGAATGCAACCTGGTACATATCTATCCGAGTATTATACGAAGGACAGGGTGATGGCAACTTGGAGTAAGGAGCTTTATGGTTATGGGGTTGTGGGTTCTTTCACCACAACTTCTAGTATTGATGAAAGGTTTTGGGTCCCTGATTTTGATGTGATAAGAGGGAAAGCAGGGCGTCGAAAAACAAGGCGTATCAGAAATGACATGGATGAGTCAGAAGCTGGCAAACACGTGAAGAAAATGTTCATTATGTAACCAAGAAGGACATACGTTCAAGAACTGCCAGGCACAAAACGAAGAAGATGAAGGACGAGATCGTCACCTGACGGTGGGGGAAGGATCGTCCTCTGCGAGGAGTGCTGCGCGACACCATCTTACCGGATGACAAACAATTTGAATTATGATATGCCATATGTCAAATTTGTATTTCGTCGATGTAACGTGTGTTGTATGAACTATGTTTTTTACCTTGCAGTTGTGAGTGTTGTGTCTTGACAAATTATTGCAATTGTTTTAATATATTGTTACGAGCTTCTTCGTTTTTTATGTTGTGCGTATTTGTTTCAATATATTGTTGTGATGCTTGTATAGTTTTTCGTACGCTTTTATTTATATGTGTTTTAATTATAACTTTCATTTTTGTAATTTGCAGGTATGACTCACCACCATGGAGATGACGAGTGGCCCTTTGAGTTGCTGGATCCGGTCGTTGATTGTCGTCATCGTGCCCACTTCGCCACTACTGTTCCAGAGGAGGGAGGGGACCATGTGCAGCTCGGCGTTCTTCGACCTAGGGTACCACAGTACCCCTGGATGCTCGATGATCGTTGGATCCCCAGGTAACATATCAGTATTTAAATTTCTAAAAATGTTTGTTGTAGTGCTTTACTGATCTTAACTACATGTTTTTGTTTCTTAGGCTTCAAGCTTCAGGGTTGCTACCCCTTGCCTGGATGGTAGAGGAGATGGGTCACCGGTTCCCCTTCGACAGGTCCCTGATCACCGCTCTGGTGGATCGGTGGAGGCCGGAGATGCACACCTTCCATGTCCCTAGAAGATGACGATCACTTTGCAGGACATCTCCTACCTCCTGGGCCTCCCGATCGCCAGTGACGCTGTGGTGGCCCAGGACGTCGATCCAACGTGGCGCTAGGAGCTGCTTGCAAGGTTTGAGGGTGTGGTATCACTTGCTGGGTACCGAGCCTTCGACAGTACTCAAAAGCCGACACTGCGGTGGCTTCGACAGTTCGTGGTACACAACTAGCTTTTAAATGTAAATTGTGCATATACTGCTTAAAATAACAAGTGAGCTTTAATTTACAGGCGTCGCAAATCATCGAGGGTGGGGACGAGTACAGGGTCAGCC
The DNA here is from genome assembly GCA_036346375.1 of Guadua angustifolia. Taxonomy (NCBI): domain Eukaryota; kingdom Viridiplantae; phylum Streptophyta; class Magnoliopsida; order Poales; family Poaceae; genus Guadua; species Guadua angustifolia. The sequence continues at coordinate 50,747,091 of CM070508.1, read as the reverse complement.
GCCACCTAGAGGCGTACCTGCTGTGGCTCTTCGGTTGGTGCATGTTCAAGAGCTCCCATGGGGATAGCGTGGACAGGCACCTCGTCGGGCCATGAGGCGGTCGCGGACGCACCTCGACGCCGTGCCGCGATAGATCTTGGGACTCACCAGGTTGTGTGCACGCATCCGTGTGCTTTGTGATGGGTGCGCACGGCTCGCCGACGAGGCGACTTTTGGAGGATGCCCACTGCTGGTACAGCTGTGGGCATACAAGTGGTTCCAAATCGGGTGGCCCGACATCGACCTGCAGCCTCTTGAGCATGCAGGCGATGGTGACGTCGACGGTCCGACCATGGGCACCATCTGGTGCCACCGACGGGTAAGATATTGCAATCATGATTTTGGTACTTTTCCTTTAACTTATGTGAGTACTAACGGTTACGTTCTATCATCACTACAGCCTAGATGGGCACACAGGACGGTGCGGATGGGCTACCCCCAGTTCATCACTGCATTCAACCACCTCCCCGAGGACCACGTACGCAGACGCAGAAGTCTAGCTTTGTGTGCCGGGTGTCCTGTCCACCCTTTGCACATGAGACACGGCATACTAGCTCACGCGTCGGTTCCTCGTGTTCGATGTCCAGGTAAGGGCTACGCTATCCATCGAGTGATGAGGCAGTTTGGTCTACGACAGGAGTTCCTGGTGCACGACGACCGTGCAGTCCCCCACGCAGCCCACACGTAAGTTCCCTGCATCGATGCTTTTATAATTATTATTGGGTAATGCCATCTGATAACGCTATATTTATTTCTTATCCACAGGCAGAGTAGGAAGGGCACACCAGGGACCACCCCTTGGCACGTACGTATGGCGCCGTGGGTTGAGGAGTGGGGAGGAGCCCTGGAGGACGTCCACGCTGAGGCTGCGCTATACGACCCGCAGACATACCGCGCCTACCGAGCGTGGTACACTCCCCGTACTCATCTATGTTTAGTATGTGTCGACCCCGATCCTCCTGCACACATTCCTAGGGTGAGATACATGTACCCTGCCCATAAGGACGCGGCTACGCACAGTTCGGTACGTTGCATCCTATCTGCGATCTCATGTAATCTTAGTTAGTAACTGTGCTAACTAATTCATAATTTACTTTGCAGAACGATGTGCTGCTCCGCTACTACGAGGAGACAGGGAGCCTCCTCTCTCGTCTGACCAGCGGACTTGAGGTGACGATAGATGAGGTGACATCTTTGTTGGTGAGGTTTCGGGAGAGCGCGAGACACGCCCTTGAGTTGTCGGGATGCTGCACCCCTACCGACGTGGTCCATGGTGTGCCGCTTGGCGGAGGCACGGCTGCGAGAGGGGAAGCTGCTGGGCACGCTGGAGGTGAGTACTGAGATGCACTTTTTCACGTATTGTAATCACGTATTACAATGCTCTCAATAATTCTTCATTTGCTATAGACTCACAGGCACAGTTCTTCCCGCGTACAGCTTCACCTGCACCTGATGACTACGAGGAGCAGGGTGATGATCCAGAGCAGGAGGACTACCAGCAGGATGACGTAGTGAGGTTCATCGTCGATCCATATGAGCCTGGATCATCACAGCTGCATGGAGCACCACCACCGACGCAGCCTTCTCAGGCCGAGTACGCCACACCTCCAGCTAGACCACAGAGGGTCCAGCGCGCGCCGACGCAGTTGATGTACTCGCAGGGCCACGTTTGGAGGAGGCCTGCCCAGCCGTGAGGAGCTGCCCAGAAGCGGGGCCGCCAATAGTTTCTTTTATTTTTTATTGTTGGTAGTATACTATGTACATTGTAATCGTTCGAAATATGCTGTATGAACTATTTTATTTGCATTCTTTGTACTTTTAATCTTATGTACTTAATTAATCCTTTCATCAGTTTTGTCACACCTAGCAGATTGGACAACACACACCTAGCTGCTTCGTCAGAATGATTGGACAACACACACCTAGCTGCTTCGTCAGAATGATTGGACAACACGCCACACGCTTTTCGGACTTAAAGACAACACGCCGCACCCGCGCCAGGTGAAGCGACAACACGCCGCACCCCGCTTCTGATCGACACGACAACACTCGCACCCGCTTTATAGTGACACGACAACACTGCTGCACCCGCCAGATGGTGAAGCGATAACCGCGCACCGCTTTTTAGACTGAAACGACAACACGCTGCACCTTGCTTTTCAGATTGAAACGACAACACGCTGCACCCCGCCTTTCAGACTGAAACGACAACACGCTGCACCCCGCTTTTCAGACTGAAATGACAACACGCTGCACCCCCCTTTTCAGACTAAAATGACCTCATTGAGGACCACGACACCGTGGCCATGTGTGCCTCTTCCGATTTTCGCAACTTCGTGCTGGGGCAACGTCCAGCCAACTCACCCATAGATGAGTGGTAGCGCACGTTGCGTAGATCACTCCTGATTTTTTTCATAATTTTTGAGCCACATCCAGTGGGCCCTGCGAGGCTACGAAAACCCCTAAGTGGCCACGATTTTTGCGGTATCGTGGCCGCGAGTGCCTTTTCCAATTTTCGCAACTACGTGCTAGGGCAACGCCCGGCCAGGTCGCCTGTAAATAAGTGGTAGCCCACATTACGTAGATCACTCGTGATTTTTTTCATAATTTTTGGGCCATATCTGGTTGGCCTCGCGAGGCAAGGAAAACCCCTAAGTGGCCATGATTTTCGCGGTTTCGTAGCTGCGAGTGTCTTTTCCAATTTTCACAACTTCGTGCCGGGGAAATGCCCGACTAGGTCGCCCATTGATAAGTGTTGCCCACGTTGCGTAGATCCCTCGTGATTTTTTTTGTAATTTTTGGGCCGAATCCGGTGGGCCCCACAAGGTAAGGAAAATCCCTAAGTGGCCATGATTTCTCAAATCAGAAGTTATAGCGGAAAATAAAGTAGACCACACTTTTAATGACGACATAAAACTAGGATGCGCATCATGAACAAGGAAAATAATGGTTACAACTTCACGTCTACTGAGTGGATCGAGGCCACTTCCCTTTCGCCCATGCCTCCAGTGGAGCTTCTCTGGCATGACATGCCCTCTCTCGTTTCCTCTCTCTCTCAGCCTCCTTCTCCTCCGCTTCCTTTCGACGTGCCTCCTCGCGTGCGGCGTCACGCTGCGCTTGAAGTTGCCGCCTGAACTCCTCATCCCGTTTGGCTTGATTAAGGAGCCTTTGGTCTTCAAGGTTGATCTCTATGTCGAACCACTGTTCAACTTCACACAGTGGCGGAGGCGACTGCATGGAACATAAATTAGCAATGTTTCACTTACAAATATTACGAAACACGTATGATTCTTATCAGCTGGTGATTCTTTAGGCTCTTCTCCGGCGGATCGAATTCGTAGTTGCAGCACTTCCAATACCTCCTCTTCCAAGTTGGAATTTCCTAGGAGTGGACTAGCCTACAAGGATCTCCGCACAGACACATCGGTAGAACAACTCCGAACGGTACGAAGAGGTCCTGATACGCGATGTTGCGCGGCCACTCCGAAACACCTCCCTCTTCTTTCGCCTTCCCCTTTTCACTTGCACGCTTCGTCATCTTTTTTCCTTTTCTACTTCTTTTCTCTCTTTTCTTCCTTCTCCTCACCCTTTCTTCTCTTCTCTTCTGGTTGATTGATGAACACAACGATTATTGGCTTTATAGAGCAGGAGCTCCCTGTCGCCCGTTGGTAGGGCGACAGGGGCGCACACCCCCCTGTCGCCCGACCATCGGGGGATTTTCCCCCTGTCGTCATTTCATTGGGCGACAGGAGGCCAGGGAGGTGACGTGGCCTCCTATTGCCTGTCCATCGCACGATGATGCCCCTAGTCGCCCATTGGTTGGGTTATATCTTTATTTCGCCCAACCAACGGGCGATAGGGGTATATTTCTATAATTGTTTTTTCTCGTGGTATATTTTTGAAATTTTGAATAAAAAATATATTATTTTAAAAAAATTCACCAGGGTTACAACCACCACGTAGCCAAGCGCACTCATAGAATAGTGCTACCGTGTATATATGTAGGCAACATATCCAATAAAAACCCCCATACCATGAATATTCTATGTAATCTATGTGTATAAGTTTTGAAAAATTCTCAAACAATTACCATACATAGGGGAGGTGAGCTTTTACAAACCTATAAAATTTGAAGACTAATCTTAATCGCATTTGAAAGATATGAAAAAGACATACAGCGAAATAAATAGTGCTAAACGGTGAAAAATCACAATTTGGGCTGAATTTGTCTTATGAATTCAATTGAGTTTAGTATTCAAATTTTGCAGGCTTGTAGAAGTTTACCTGACCTACGTAAGATAATTTTTTTTGAGAATTTTCAAAACTTATACATATGGGTTTATACATACTGTTGACACCAAAAACTTGACGTAGGGTTTCTGGCTTGCAACACACCAGACGAACACCGGGTTCAAGTGTGAGGCGTGGCAATCAATTTGACCTTGCAATCGATAAGGAAAGTATTGTGAAATTCAATCTAAGCCGATTCCTAGAGACGAATCGGCTAAAAGCAGGATCAGCCAAAAAGCCGATCAAATAGGGTAAACAGATTAGCCGATCAAGACTAATCAGAAGGGTAAAGGTAGATCGATTCTGAAAAGGCGATGCGGAACAACACAGAACAAACCAAACTTGAGAAAATCGAAGATGATCAAACAATCGACGATACGCAACTTTATTTGATCGATGTCGACTTACAAAAGGGAATTACAAGGCTAAAAGACTAAAAGCTACAGGAAACGAAAAACTGAAAGATGTGATTTGCTGTGGATGCCCCCTCTTCAAGCAGCCCTGGCACGCCTTATATACCTGTCAGCCGATCGAGTCCTATTCAATCACGGCAACATAATCCGAATTGGCTATAGCTTCCTAATTGGACTCATGTTTCCAGACTTTGCCGCACATTATCCAAACTTCCCAAAGATGTCCGTGCACTATCCAAACTCGTGCGATTCCGCCGATCCTTCTCGTGATTTCCAAAATCTAGTGCAAACAAATGCCCCCCATTTTTGGAAGATAACTCGTTATCTTTCAAAAATTTCATCGGCTTCTTCATCCATCGGCTTATCCCTTGTTAGTTAAATAATTGCTCCAGTAACTGCTGTATTAATTGCGCCATAAAAATCTCGGTACGGTTTAATGGTACGCGTCACCTCGAATTCATTTCCCGCAACTTTTCACTTTTCACCGTGCTATATATATGCGGGACTCCACGGTCATTTTCACGCTTTCCAGCTCTCGAACCACCTTCGATCGGCTTTTCTTCTTCAATCGACTTCCCTGCACTTGTGATCAGGCTTCCCACCTTCTTCATCGGCTGAATGGATTCCTCGAAGGTACTGATTCCGATCCCAGATAGCGACAGCCAATATTATCTAGGGCCAGTAGGAAATTTGACCGCTGGCACAGTAATTAATGAGGAAATCCCAAGGCTCCCCCTATCGGCTCAAGGTTACAACATAGCAGAATGGGGAAAGAGTTTTAGAGCCTGGCCGACAGCCCTTAAAGGATGGAGGAGCTGGTTCATCAGAGTATCGGCTCAGAAGAGAGGGGAATGGGAGAGAATGGGCATAGCCGAATGCCTCCCCTTAAGCCTAGCTAACCCAGAAGCCAACGAGCCCTTGGTGGCCACGGCATGTTATTTCTGGTCGGACACTTTCAACGCCTTCCTTTTCCGCACTGGCCCCATTGGCCCAACACTTCTAGATGTAGCAGAGTTGTGTTGCCTTAGGCCTGGTGGCGAGCAAATATCGGCTTTTAGTGGCAAACCCAAGTACAAACTAATTCGTTCCAAAGGTGAAGGATGGTCGAAGTATATTCAGCATAACAACAAGGTAAATAGGCTGGTATCGGATGAAGAACATACAGCTTTCCTCAACTTATGGTTAGAAAGATTCCTATTCTGCGGAGCTTCTCTTGGGCTGACGCAAGTATACCAATTTGTGGCAGAGCAGCTGGTGGAAGGTCGTCGGCTTGCGCTTGGAAAGATGCTTCTTGGGGATGTCTATCAGATGATGCATATTATTAGAAGTCGGCTTTTCTCCGGGTTTGCTCAGTTTGTTGTTAACAACATAGGTGGCCCCTTATGGTTTATCCAATTATGGCTTTATAGCATCTTCAGCCGATCACTTATCTCAGAGCCTTTGGAGGACTCGGCCTTTCCTCGTGAGGATTATCCTGAAGGTACCACCCCGCAATACAGAGCCAGCCGATCACACGGGGAAAGACTTGTAATGTGTTCCACCGGCGACACGAAAATTACCCCAGCCGATTTTAAGAAATACCTGTCATTCTTTCTAAATTTGGATAACACAACTTTTGGGCAACAGGACTTCTTTCCTTACAGTAATGAAGCTGATTTCCAATGGCCCTCGTTCCTTCATCTAGATGCTGATAGCTTGCTGATGCCAGAATCGACTTTAGCGTCGTATCGGATCTTCATCTCCCCCTGCATCCTTCACGTCGGCTTGAATTCCCGCAACAGGACATTTCAGCCGTCGTATGAGTTTTACCATCCTTCGGTGTACGCCCGCCAATTAGGCTTCGGTCAAGTGGTACCTTGCTTGCCACTCCTTGATCGCCTTCAGCCCAGGACTCGGGTGACAAATATAACAGCAGCTAAAATAGTTTCAGAGATAGCCGATGAATTCCATGTTATTAATCTGCCACACTTCTTTTTGAATTCCCGCCGAGCTAGCCAATTCTTCGCTTGGTGGGCACCTGTATCAGAAGCTCTCTACCTGGACCGCACACCATCGGCTATTATAGAGAGGTTCTTACCAGATTTCCATGAGCCGACGGTAGCCTCTAGAAGCAGTAGCGGCTCTAGCGAAGATAGTTCAGATTCTTCCAGCTCATCGAGTTATACTAACTCCTCCGTAGCTGTAGAGGTATCAGCTTATTTTTCTTAAGACCTTTGTACCTGTTCTTCGGCTTTTTTGGTTCTATTTTTCAACCACTGAACTTCTTATTTCCCTCTCAGGATGCTGCAGCTAGAAATAAAACCATCGCGGATCCATCGACTAGCGGGTCTAAAGGGAAGAGGCCAAATCAAACTACTGGCTTGACCGGTTACTCTTCCGGCAACCTCCACATTCAGAGTCCATCTCTATCAGAGCTCGAAAAGGGTCGACTCCCAAGTAAGTATTTTTGAGCTGATAATTGCTTTTCACCTTCCGTTGCTGACATCCCATCATTCAACTTTGTAGAGAAACCCAAGTCGACGAAAATTCTAGCCCGGCGACAAAAACGCATAGAACAGAGTGCCGAGAGCTCTCCTCGCATGTCGGCCCATATAGAGGTAATTTCTTTCCTCACCGTATTTTGTTGACTGTTTTTGAAGCATTTTTTCTTCAGCCGACAACATTTGTGCAAGCGGCCGGTCCTAGAAGAATCAGCTGACCCTAATGACTTGCTTGGCTTTACTTTGGATGAACTAGATGACCCGGAAGTGATGGCTTCAGATGATTATGTTACTGATATCCGCACTATCATCGACGTTTTCCTGAAGGCATCAGCCGCGGTCGTCCAGTCGGAGCCCAACATGCAGCAGAAATTGAATCGGCTTTTCCATGAAGTTTGCCAGCCCGATGCTAATCTTCTTGCCAACACTCAACCACTAAGGGATGCCATGGCTGCAGTTGAAGCCGATCTTCCCCCTGACACTATGAGGGCACTTTTGGGAGTGTGTCATTTGGACGATCAGAGAGCAAAGGTGGAGGCCGCCCGTGCGCGCATCGCTCAACGAGAGGCTCAACAAGCCGATCGCCAATTACTGGACCGGTTGGTGGCCGAGGCAAAGCAAATGAAGTAGAATTTTGACAAGGATGCTTCTTCTCGGAAGTCAACTAAGGCCCAGATCCTTTAGTTGGAGTCGGCCAAAAAATAGCTGGAAGAAGAACTGGCCAAGCTTCAAAGTCGACTGGCTGATGAGCAGGCACAAGTGTCGGCCAAAGCAGCTGCCCTCTCTGAGCAGAAGAAAAACATTGGCCAGGCTGTGGCCAGAGTAAAGGAGCAGTCGGCCAAGATAGTCCCCGTGCCTGGCAATGCACAATCCGATCAAAAGACGGTGGATGGGATCCAAGATGCGCTCGCAAAGGCAGCAGCAGCTTTATCGGCTCTAGGAGCCAGACTTCCTGGATCGGGCCTGTAATTCTTGTGATGTAACGACGTTTGTCTTTGAAACAATGTCGCTTCCATTACGTTTTTGTAATACTCTTGATCGGCTGTTTTACCGATTTATATTTATCCTTTCAAAATTTCTGCGTTCTCAATTATTCATGTCCCAATCCATATGCTAGGATAGTAACTCTTTAATTATTTTCCATTGATCATCTTTGGAAGTACGGTACCCTCTAGTGTCTCAAGTATATACGCATTCCCGCCAACAAACCGATTTACCTTATAAGGCCCTTCCCACGTTGGTGACCATTTGCCAAATCGATTGTCTTTAGAACCGATCAGCAATATCGTTTTCCAGACTAAATCGGCTTCACTAAATGATTTTGGTACAACTTTCTTGTTATACGCTCTTGCAATTCTTTTCTTATTCTTTTCGAGCCGATTTAATGTAACCAGCCTTAACTCCGCCAAGTTATCTAAATCGCATAACATCAATTCTCTGTATTCGTTGGCCGATAGATTATTTTGTCTTGCCACTCGCATTGATTCAATATTTTTCTCTACGGGTAACATGGCTTCCTGACCATATACCAACTGATATGGTGACAGTTTAGTTGATCTGTGGAACGCTAGCCGATAAGCCCATAGGGATTCCGACAATGTAGTGTGCCAATTTCGAGGCCTTTCATCAATTTTCCTTTTGATCAGCTTGATCAGGGTTTTGTTGGATGACTCGGCTTGCCCGTTAGCCTGAGCGTAATATGGTGATGAGTTAAACAATTTGATGCCCAAACTTTCTGCAAAGCTTCTAAATTCATTGGACATAAACACAGTTCCTTGATCGGTCGTAATAGTCTGAGGGATACCGAATCGATGGATGATGTGTTCATTGACAAAGCCGATAGCTTCTACACTAGTGACCTTCCTAAGTGGAATGGCTTCTACCCATTTCGAAAAATAGTCTGTGGCTACAAGAATGAATTTATGGCCTTTGCTTGATGCTGGGAATATTTGGCCGATTATATCTATCCCCCATCCTCTAAACGGCCACGGCTTGATAATCGGGTGCAAAGTCGATGCTGGTGCGAGTTGCACATTTCCGAACTTTTGACAACTTTGGCACCCTTTATAGTACTTGAAACAATCTTCTAACATCGTCGGCCAAAAATATCCCGTTCGCCTTAGTATCCACTTCATTTTGTAGGCCGGCTGATGTGAACCACAAATCCCTTCATGAACTTTACCCATAGCCACTTTCGCCTCTTCATCGCCCAAACACCTTAAAAGCAATCCTTCCATTGTCCGATAGTATAATTCTCCTTCCAACACAACATATTTCAATGCTTGCCGCCGCACTTTGCGTTTGGTAGTCCTGGATGGGTTCATTAGGTAGGCTTTTATCTTCGTTCTCCAATCGGTGTTATCAACACACAGCACTGCTTTGTCAATTAAATCAAACGCTCCACATCGGCTGTACTCTTTATAGCCTGATGCTGCTTGAGCCAACATATTGGCTTTGTCATTCAATTCCCTAGGCACATAACTGATACAGAACGATGTGAACGTGCCGATAATACGAAGGCAATGTTCTAGATATTTTGATAATACCTCATCATTGCATCGGAATTCCCTTTTAACTTGTTGAACAATCAATAAAGAATCACCATAGGCCTCCGCATCACTTACTCCGATACTTTCTAACAGTTGGAGGCCCTTGAGCAATGCTTCGTATTCGGCTTGGTTATTAGAGCATTGGCCGTTAAGCCGATATGCGAACTCAATACTATGCCCTTTTGGCGAAATCAACACAACGCCTATTCCACTCCCTTCTTGGCAAACCGATCCATCAAAATACAACTACCAAGGGGCTACATCAACTATTCCTGCCATGGTATCATGCCCTGTAATGAAATCGGCCACTGCTTGACCTTTAATAGCTTTAGCCGATTCATATTGTAGATCGAACTCGGTCAGAGCGTAAGCCCATTTCCCAAGTCGTCCTCTCAAAATTGGCGCAAACAGGATGTATTTGATGATATTGATTTTACATACTATTATGCAAGTCGATGCCAATATATAATGCCACAACTTGGTACAAGCGAAATACAATGATAAACATAACTTTTCTACCGAAGGGTACCTGGTTTTAGCTTCCAAGAGTCGTCGGCTCAAATAAAATATTACCCGCTCCTTGCCATCGACTTCTTGGGTCAATACTGCTCCAATAGTCTCATTTTCAGCCGATACGTATAATTTAAACGGGACTCCTTTCGTGGGTGCAACCAAGATGGGTGGTGACGCTAAGTACTATTTTATATCATCAAAAGCTCTTTGTTGATCGGCTCCCCATACGAAATCCAGATGATCCTTCAATTTTAACAATGGTGTAAAAGCCTGAATCCTACTAGACAGATTTGAGATAAATCGTCTTAAGTAATTGATTTTGCCGATCAGCTTCTGTAATTCGTTTTTACATGTCGGCGGTTTCGTATTAGCTATAGCTTTGACTCTTGTCTGATTGACTTCAATTCCCCTCTGGTGAACCATAAACCCGAGGAATTGGCCAGCCGACATGCCAAACGCGCACTTCAAAGGGTTCATCTTCAACCCATGAGCCCTTATGTTTTGAAGCACCCTTTCTAAATCGGCCAAATGCTGCCAATCTTCTTTAGATTTCACTACCACATCGTCAATATATATTTCAACAATATGACCGATTAGATCATGAAAAATTAAATTCATTGCTCGCTGATAGGTAGCACCTTCATTTTTCAAGCCAAACGTCATCACAGTCCATTCATACAGCCCCAGAGCACTAGGGCATCTGAAGGCAGTTTTCGGGACATTGGCTTCTGCCATGAATATCTGGTTATATCCAGCATTCCCATCAAGAAAACTAATAATCTTATTACCGACTTGACATCGATGAGCAAATCGACTCTGAGCGTGGGTATTCATCTTTTGGTGTAGCTTTATTTAAATCCCTGAAATCAACACATACCCGAAGCTTACCGTTCTTTTTCATGACAGGAACAATGTTGGATACCCACTCAGCATATCGGCAAGGACTTATAAATTTGGCCTCCAATAACCTTTCAATTTCATCTTTTATCACACCGTACAATTCTGGATTAAAACGTCGAGGAGATTGTTTATATGGCCGATACCCCGGTTTTATAGGTAGCCGATGCTCTACCAATTGTCGGCTCAACCCAGGCATCTCATAATACTCCCAGGCAAAACAATCCCTGTAATTCCTAAGTATATCGACCAACTTATTTTTGTATTCTGGGCCTAACCTCGCACTTACAAAAGTTGGTCTCTTTCTATCACATTCTCCTATATCGACTTCTTCAAGTATATCGGCAGACGTGAAACCTTGACCTAACTTTTTATCCTGGAAATCCTCAATTGCTTCACAAGATTTTGCCACATGCCAATAGCTCTCAACCTTGTCTTGTAGTACTTGGATCATTTTTGACCCCATCTTCTTAGGATTTCACTTGCCCGATCAAACGTGCCTGGCTTAACACTGATCGGCATTAATCCTGACTTACCAATGCATATAAAGTCACAGTCATCTAAAGCCTTACCCGACATGCATTCCGCTTCTTCGTGTGGCCAATTCGCATCGGAACTAGCCATAGCAATGTGAGCCGATGTGTCGGCTGAAACGACTTCAACCTCATCTCCGTTCCATTGCACAAGAAGCTGATGCATGGTCAACGGTATGCAACAGTTGGCATGTATCCAATCACGTCCAAGGAGTACACTGTAGTTTCCTTTTGCTTCAATTACAAAAAATATGGTCGGCAAAGTTTTGCTACCGACGGTTAACTCTGTAACCATTACTCCCTTTGCTTCAGTGGGATCACCTGTAAAATCATTTAGTACCATATTTGTCTTTATCAGATCTTCATCGGCTTTCCGTTGATATATCCCTTTAAATACAACGGTTTTAAATGCCGATGAGGATCTTGTGGTTTTTTCAAACACAGCATCTTGCGCTCCTAAACAAAGCTGAGCGAACATGTCTTTAACCGATTCAGTTTTGATTCTGAACTCGGCTGGTAGAGTGAAAACCATGTTAATATCCATGGGAGGGGTGTCATCTTGAATCATTGGTGACAGCAAATCATCGGAGGACTCCGATTCACATCGACTTGCTCTTTTCTTCTCCATTCCTTTTTGCCAATTTTCATTGGCCGTAATTCGTTGAATGTCTCATCCCTTTGTTTTTCTTCTTCAGCCTCCCTCATCTCTTGCATCCTTAGGCGCTGAAGCCATCTGCGTTGAGATCGGCTAAGTCCTATTGGGCACCACCTGGGTTTAGGCTCAATCGGCTTGCGAATTTTACCAGCCAGATTCTCCGTTGGGTCAACCTTCTCGTCTTGGTTCAGCGTACCCAGTCTTTCCTTTATCGGCTTTTTATGCCATGACTCCGTCCGATCCGGCGCTGTACCAGATAGCCGCTCCTTCACCGGTTGCCTGGGCCAATCTCTTTGTGGGTAATTGATATGCACCAACTTTGTGAGAAAATCGGTACAAAAGGTTTTCAATCTTCACGACGTAGGATTCTTGGATAACTTGGTGGAATTGTGACCCGACGATGAGGACGCCAACCGTAGCCTGCTGTCCGAACAATCGCTAGTCCACAAACCAAGAAAACTAATCCACACAAACTACACACGAATGCGTAGTAGCACAGTTAGGTGCAATTCACGGGAATCACAAGAACATGGAAGCAAGAACTCTCTCTTGAGTCTTAGTATTTTTCATATCCAATAAAAAACCATCATCCCTTGCCTTGTCTTTCTCGTAGCCTCATATAGTATCTGAGGAATACATGGAAACAAAAGGCAACTCCGCAACAAAATAATTCACGCCATATAATTTTTGGCGCCCTTTCCTACTTGAATTTTGCCTTCGGTTCCAACCGAGCATCCCTCCTAATCTCCTCTTCCTTTATTTAGACTTTTTGCATGCATGTGTAGAAGTGGAACTAACATCTTATGTGATATGCATGCATGCGTGGGGCTAACTAGCATGTCACGTAAAATGCATTTCTTCATGCATGTGTGTGTGTTTCCTTCTCGTCCACAGGTAGCACTCATCATTTGCTTGAGTGTGCAAGCAAGACATGCTGTTCCTTTCTTGATAAATTGGTTCCTCTCCCATGTACCTAAGTAACACAAAAGAAGAACACACTAGCAAGATCTTGCTAAGTCGTTAAAATCAAAAATTAGACTCAAGTTAGCTTTCACCTGGTTTTGGATTTGTTTAGCATGACTGCGTGTAATTGGACAATGGTATATTTCCTTTGATGTCCTTGGGATGTCCTCATCATCCTCGCCCTCTTGAAGAGGAGTCGTCCTCGACTCGCTAAGCTCACCAAAGAATGGGGATAAATCGGTGACATTGAATGTAGCACTTACACCATATTCTCCCGGTAGTTCAATCTTGTAGGCGTTATCATTGATTCTTTCTAGTAATTTAAAAGGACCATCACCACGGGGCTGCAACTTGTTCTTGCGTAACTCTGGAAAACGTTCTTTTCGTAGGTGTACCCAAACAAGTTCTCCTAGTTCAAACACTGTCTTCTTTCGTCCTTTATTTGCTCGCTGCGTGTACTTCTTTGTCATCTCTTCTATATTTGCCTTCGCTGTCTCATGAATCTTTTTAACGAAGTCAGCACGCTTACTAGCATCCATGTTTGTTCGTTCCTGCAAGGGCAAAGGCAAAAGATCGATGGGAGCAGTAGGTTTAAATCCGTAAACAATCTCGAATGGACAGAATTTTGTGGTAGAGTGGACTGCCCTGTTATAAGCAAACTCCACATGTGGAAGGCACTCTTCCCACATCTTTAAATTGCGCTTGAGAACCGCTCGTAGCATCATAGAAAGTGTACGGTTCACAACCTCAGTTTGCCCATCCGTTTGGGGGTGACATGTAGTAGAGAAGAGTAGCTTTGTACCGAGCTTCCTCCATAGCGTCTTCCAAAAGTAGCTTAAGAACTTTGTATCGCGGTCTGACACAATAGTCTTTGGAACACCATGTAAGCGCACAATTTCCCTGAAAAATAAGTCAGCAACATGTGAAGCACGTCGCTCTTATGAGAAAAAATAAAATGCGCCATTTTTCTAAAGCGATCAACTACCACAAAAATTGAATCTCTCCCCCTCTTAGTGCGTGGCAATCCTAACACAAAATCCATAGAAATATCCTCCCACGGAACACTAGGAATAGGTAAAGGAGTATATAGACCATGAGGATTGAGACGAGACTTAGCTTTGTGACATGTCACACATTTCAGCACATAGCGCTCAACATCACGCCACATCTTGGGCCAAAAGAAGTGATCTGCCAGCACACTCTCAGTCTTTTTTGCACCAAAGTGACCCATGAGGCCAACAGCATGAGCTTCCTGCAATAACAATAATCGAACCGAACAATCTGGAATACATAGTTTGTTAGCTCTAAATAAGAATCCGTCATGCAAATTGTCGGGACCCGAATCTGCAAATCCGGACCCTCTGTGTATTCTGTACTAGTCCAGGATCACGCTAGTACACACAGGATAAACAGGTTGAAGTACCACAATCATACACAGCGGAATTAATAATAAAGTACTTCAACATGAATATAATCGAGTTACACGACCTTATGGTCACCTTACATTAATTTGCCACGCAGGGCGATAAATAGAAACAGTAGCACAAGTTCAATAGCGGAAGCAAAAGTACGTCAATGGAAACCCTTGTAGCCACAGGCAACCAACGAGGCTTAATCCCTAATCCTCCTGGCCTTCGTTGAACTCCTCTTCCCAAGCTGGCATAGCTTCTTCTTCTGAGGTTGTTGTTGAAGCAAGGGTGAGTATACAACATACTCAACAAGTCATGCACAATGCAGATCTATTACTACATGCATGGCTTAGTACAAAGGAAAGGCTTAAGTGGTTATTTTGCATAAAGCAGCATTTCTTTTTAACAGGTAATCCTATTAGATTAAAGGCGGTAAACCAATATTAATAATAATTAATTTCTCAATTCTTTTCCAAGAGTTTGGCACATAGCCCTAAGTTTGATTCATCAGTCTTTGGCACACAGCCACCCATTCCACATCTTTTATTTTAAAAATCTAACCCTTGACTGTAATCCCCGAGCAATGTCTAATACCGCGGACGCGGCTATTCGAATAGATTTAACACACACTCTGCAGAGGCTGTACACTTTACCCACAGGATACAGTTGCTCACCACACAGGTGATTGATTGCAACAAAGTCTTTCAGAAACTAACACTTAACCAGTGAACCTCTCCAATATTGCCTTTCTAACACTTCCCTCACACAGAGCCAAAGTTTAGAACAAAGTGAATCTGATTGGATGGGTACCAAGCATGCAAAGCAGGTATGCTCCCCCATACGGTTACATTTTTGTGTAACTGTCGCCCCGAGGTGTCAAAGGAAAGATATTAGAACCTTACTAAACTAGGTCCGTCCCATTCCAGACAAGTGGTTGTACGAGAAACTCAGTTCAAAGGCTCGCAAGGTGAAGTCCTTAACTGTCCCGGGCAAGACATCCATTTTACAATTCTCGGCACACAGCCTATACAATCTTTAATACATTCCGTTGCCAGACAGGCCCACCTGGCACAAAGCCTTCTTGCCACTTGCCCCGGTCCAAATCATTTCCCACCCCGAGTTTGTATTTATGCAAACATGCCAATGCCCACGTCATTGCACGAGTAGAACCACACAGGTCGCTACCCCCAATTCATCTCATGACATCATCGCATTATTCCAAAATGCATTTCATAATTATTTAGTCAATATTCTTTTGCAAATTTGAAAGTCATTTCACGCATACAAGCATACTAGCAGCTAGTCACGGTCTAGCCTCCCGTGTTGGCATTAATATAGCAACCAACGCTAATTACATCTTAGGGTGACAAGGTTTTCAGGGCATATCATTAATATTAACAAGGCGACATAAACAAGGTAGGTGCATTATCTATTCATCCCAAATTCTTCAATAACACTTTTAGTTAACATAGCATGCATAATTTAAATTAAAATACATTTGAAAATTCTAGGGGCAATATGGTCAAAGCATGACTTACCTTCGAACAGCAGTTGATTCTAATCTGAAACCTGTGACGGGTCTTCAAATCCCTCCCCGGCAACTTCCGGCAACTCGGAGTCTACTCGTATCAAGCAAATACACAATAAATACATAATACAGATAGTAGGATCAACTCTAAAAATAAAATAAAATTCACCAATAAATATTTTACATTTTTACAAATTTTTAGGGACTGGAATCACCCAAATCCAAGTTAAAATGCAAAAGTTATAGCAGTTACAAGTTTCTGAAATTTAATTAAAAGAAAAACCGGATTATTCTATTTATTTTCCTACGGAAAATCCGGTTAAATCCTCTCGGCGACACGTGTCGGCACCAGAAATAACCACGTCGCTCTCGGTCACTGACATGTGGGCCCTCGGGTGACGTCATGCTGACGTCAGCACACCCGGGGGTCACCCCACTGACAGGTGGGCCCCATGAACAGTGCACGGACCAACAGGAGGCTGACACGCGGCACACGCACAACAACCCATGCGACCAGACGATTTCCGCCTGTTGGATTCGAATCCAACGGTCAATCTACGGCAACAGCTGGACTTCCTTGCGACCACGTGGCAAGATCACAGCCCTAGATCGAAGATCTAACGAATGTGGTTACCCGAGCAGAACACTATTCACCAGACCTACGTGGCATCATCCGGACCGATCATCCAAGCATCGACGGCTACGATTCCACATGGCTGGGCTACCGGACGGATACGCGGCAAGATCTCAACCATAGATCGGAGATCCAACAGCCAATAACAAATGCATCTACCTACGGATATGTGGGCTTACAGGATCGGTACGATGATCATCTAACAGCCTTTATCAAAGCGGCGCAGCGCCACTCGTGGATGCAGCGGTCGGATGATGATCAGCGGCGAGCAATACCGAGCGGTTTCCTATTCACAAGCCTACGCGGCCTGACCAGAGCCGCACGATTACCATCCAACGGCCGAGATCTACTGGTGCTTATTTAACTTAACTCTACGGGGAGAGACATGGCGCTACCTCGTTCGTTGGATGAGAATCCGACGGCCATTTTCAAGCCGGAGTTGATCGGTCTAGCACTCTGAGAGAAGGAGCGTGGCGTTACTCGAGCGGCGATGGAGATCGGCGGTGGTCAAGCTCGAGGTGGATAGCGGTGGTGCGATGGCTCTCAAGACCGGAGGCGAGGAAGGCGGCCGGCTCGATGGCGCTTACGGAGCTTCTCGGCGTGAAGAAGTGGCACTCTGGACGCGTCTTGGCACGACGGTCTCGGAGCAAGTCTTAGCGACGGCGGAGAGTGACGGATCTTGGCGAAACTCAAGGTAGAACCGAGGAGGAGAGTAGCTACTACGGCGAGCTTCGGGTGCACTTCGGTGGATGGCGAGCTCGGCGAGGGCAAAAGCGAAGCGGAAGGAAGTCTTTGCGTGCCATGGGCTTTATCACCGCTCGGACATGCCTCGACATGCGCGCAAATCCACCGCCCAAATCTTGGCGACCCTCTGGCGGCGGCGGTGCGATCGCGCCCTCCCGAGGTGCACGGTCACATCCCACCGTCCGATTGCCATCCAACGGCGCTGATTGAATAACGGTTTGGCGATATGGTGCCGCGTGGCGAGATCTGACGGTCACTTACAGGGATCCAATAACCCGCAGCGTCAAAGCGACGCGGCTCATCCTGACAGCTCGTCGAATCATACGGCTCGGAATCCGCGGCGTTAGGGTTTTCCCGACGCGAGCACAGTGTTGGGCTCGGCCCGACACTGTAGCTAGCGATTTTCCGGCTTTTTTCAATAAAAATAATTCTAGAAAAATCAAAGTATTTATTTGGAGCTCTAAAAATACCCGAAAAATGCTAGAAAAATTCCAAAAAATATTTTAAGGCATTTAGAGCTTAAATAAAATATTTTTATTTATTTTGATAATTACCTTTTCTAATATTTAATTATTCAAGAGAATAATATCCCAAATTAATTTTAATTAAATCCAATTAAATCCCAAAAATTCAGATAAATTCAATTAAATGCAAATAAAATTTTAATTAATTCACAAAAATTTAAATAACTCCAAAAATTAAAATTGGTCAAATTTCGGGACGTTACACAAATGATATTTGTCCCATCCTTTTCCATCTCCACACTTAGAATAAGGTTGAGAGAAGAAAACATCAGCAACATATAATTCTTTTATACTTTCTAATCCCAAAATCTTAGCACCCAGATGATTAAGCAAAGAATGTCACCTAGACAATGCATCAGCTACAACATTATCCTTCCCCTTCTTATACTTAATAATGTACGGAAAGGATTCAATAAACTCACTCCAACGTGCATGTCTACGATTTAGTTTTAGTTGACCCTTAAGATGTTTAAGTGATTCATGGTCAGAATGTATAACAAATTCTTTAGGCCATAAGTAGTGTTGCCAAGTCTCCAACACACGCACTAACTCATACAGTTCCTTATCATAAACTGAATAATTAAGTGTTGGACCACTTAGCTTCTCACTGAAAAAAGCAATCGGCCTACCTTCTTGCATAAGCACTCCTCCAATACCTACACCACTTGCATCACATTCAATTTCGAACATCTTACCAAAATTTGGTAGTGCTAGTAGTGGTGCCGATGTAAGCTTATCTTTCAACTCATGGAATGCTTGGTCTTGTGTCAGCCCCCAAGTAAAAGAAACGTCCTTCTTCGTCAATTCATTAATTGGAGCCGCGATGATACTAAAATCTTTCACGAATCAGTGATAGAAGCTCGCGAGTCCAAGAAAACTCCTCACTTGACTCACATTTTGTGGAGGTGGCCAATCATGAATAGCTTTGATTTTCTCTACATCTACCTCCACTCCATTCCCTGAAACAACAAAGCCAAGAAACAAAACCTTGTCTGTGCAAAAGGTGCACTTTTTAAGGTTAGCATATAAACATTCTTCTCTCAAAACAGCAAGCACGCGTCATACATGTTCTATGTGCTCTTCCAAAGTTCGGCTATAAACTAGGATATCATCAAAGTATACCACAACGAACTTTCCAATGAACTCTCTAAGCACATGATTCATAAGTCGCATGAAAGTACTAGGTGCGTTGGTTAAACCAAAGGGCATCACTAACCATTCATATAAACCAAACTTAGTTTTAAACGCTGTTTTCCATTCATCACCCTCTTTCTTTCGAATCTGATGATAGCCACTATGAAGATCAATCTTTGTGAATATGGTAGCACTACTAAGTTCATCGAGCATGTCATCAAGTCTCGGTATGGGATGTCTATACCGAATAGTGATATTATTTATAGCTCTACAATCAACGCACATTCTCCAAGTACCATCTTTCTTTGGAACTAAGATAACCGGAACTGCACAAGGAGAGAGACTTTCCTTTACATACCCTTTGTCGAGAAGTTCTTGAACTTGGCGCTGAATTTCCTTAGCCTCCTCTGGATTTGTGCGGTAAGGTGCCCGGTTTGGCAAAGGAGCTCCTGGAACCAAATCTATTTGGTGCTCAATCCCACGCTTCGGTGGCAGCCCTGGTGGTACTTCATCAGGGAACACGTCCTCATATTCCTGCAGAAGATCTAAACAAACACCAGGCAAAGTAGAGGATAAGTCGTCAGTCAAAATCAAAGATTCCTTGTACAGGAGTACAAAGAATGTTCTGTTAGGTTCACTCATTTCTTTTAAGTCCCCCTTCCTAGCCATCATGACTAATCCCTGTTTTCCCGTTGGTTTGGATATGTTTGGCTTTGGAGCTTTTGGCTGTGGTATCACTCCCTCACTTTTATTGTGGCTCACTCGAGATTGTTTTCCATGCTCTCCCACCTGCTGAACTTTCCTCCTTGTCTCATCTAAATAAACCTCCTCGGGTGTCATGGGCAGCCATGTAAACTTCTCCCCTTTATGCACAAAAGAGAGACGATTGGTATGACCACTGATCTGCACATCCCGATCAAACAACCAAGGACGTCCCAACAACAAGTGACAAGCATGCATAGGCACCACATCACATTCCACCACATCATGATAAGTGCCAACTGAGATAGCGACTCTAACCATGCATGTAACTCTCATAGAACCACAATCATTAAGCCATTGCATATGATAAGGATGAGGATGCCGCTTAGTTTGCAAACCCAACTTCTCCACCATCTCTGTGCTAGCAATATTATTGCAACTGCCACAATCAATGATAACTCAACATACCTTGGAGTTTACCAAACAACGGGTATGGAACAAGTTATGCCGCTGCCCCTTGTCTCCTTCCACAACCTGGGCACTTAGAGCACGGCATACAACCAAGGATTCCCCTCCAATATGACTATGGCTCAAAACAGTACCGTCCCTGTCCTCCTCATTACCATCATTGACTGCAGTTTCATTGTTAGCATTAGCATCACATTCGGGGTCACTCTCGGACTCCCACTCACCCTCCTCAGTGATTAGTAGCACCCTCCGACTAGGACATTCGGAAGATATGTACCCTCTTCCCTTACACTTGAAGCACTATATGTCACGGCTGCGGGAAGAAGAGGTTGCCGCCGGTGTAGTAGAAGACACTCCTACCGATGCAGTGGAGTGCCTATCACCAGGACGTGATGCCGGCGAAGATGCCAACGAAGCTGTAGACCGACCAGCAGGCAAGGTCGAGGTCGGCCTAGCGAGAGGGCCTCCTCGGAGGTGGCGGTGGCGGTTGCTAGGTCTTTGTGCTCCACGGCTCGGCTTAGTGCAGAGGAGGCGGCCGAAAAAGAGCGAGTGTGCCCTCGGCGCTGATTTCTCCTTTCCACTCGCATGGCTTGGTGCACAAGTTCCTGCATAGTGTTATAGGGATACAACTCAACATCATCAGTAATATCATCATTTAAACCACGTAGGAACCTTGCCATCTTAGCTTCATCACTTTCTTGAATTCTCGCACGAATTAACAATATTTCCATCTCTTTATAAAACTCATCAACTGTGCGGGAACCCTGAACAAGGCGCTGCAATCTATTATGGAGATCCCTTGGGTAATGTTGAGGAATAAAGCGATGTCTCATAGCACGCTTCATCCCTTCCCATGTGGTGATGTAGTCATTACCCGCAGCATATAAGGCCTCCTGTAACTGATTCCACCATGTTAGTGCATAACCGGAAAACTCAATGGAAGCTAACTTTACCCTCTTTGCATCGGAGAATTCATGAATGCGGAAGATTTGATCGCACTTCTCTTCCCAATCAACATAAGAATCTGGATTCTCCTGTCCAGTAAATGAAGGCACATTGATCTTCACTTTTGCCATGCTGTCCTGATCATTACGGTTATGATAATAATGTGGGCGACCACCATTGCCATAATTCCCACCACGTCAAGGAGGTGGTGGCTGCACAAATTGGTGAAATTCATCATGTTCATTGTCACCATTGTCATAGTCTTCAGCAAATATGTGGTTTGCAGCGGGGGCAGCATGCCCATGCTAATTTCCATCGGGCGCACGGGGGCCTAAGCCATGCCCATGTGCACCGCCACGCCCCTGAAAAGGCCGGGCGCCTCCTCCATGAGCGCCTCTCCGATGACCAGCACCATCATGCTGCAGGGCAGCACGATTAGGGACTTGTGGTACCCTGTTGCCTGCCGCGGGAAAACACTCATTAAGCATCCTCGCAAAAGTTCCTTCCAAGTGCTCTTCTAATGCTGCGATTTCGCGATTGATCCACCCTTCAATGTGTTGTGTATGACGCTCGAAATCACGTTGCGTCACACACTCGAGGGCAGGGTCCCCCAGTGCTCCGTTGTAATTGTCCTCACTCACCGCATGGGCAGCATCAACATCATGACCACACACGCTATTCGACGATCCTGCCATGTTAGTGCTACTGGACAATCACGAAAACTATATATATGTGGATTCACACAGCTCACCTCTTACTTACCACGTTCTTATGTTCCTCGATGAATGCACGTGTGCACAGTGGTAGTAGATCGGAAGTGGACAAGCGATTGAAATAAAAGCAGTGCTTACGGGTTTTTTTTTGTGGAGCTTGGTTAGATGATATAACACAAAGGAGCAGTTCTGAAATTTAGTAGTAGCAAAAATCAAATAGAAATCCAACTAGTAACGACGTCTAGATTGCTGGTCTAACACCATCCCTAGCAGGGTCAATCTGAAAAATTGGTACATGTATGTGTAAGAACAACGTAACAGTACTACTACTACTATCACTTCCATGCGCGCAAAACAGAAGCACACAAGAAGTCCCTCAAATTTCCCAAGGTGAAAACACTTTTCTACTTCCTTTCGTTTTCCTTCTTTTCTTTTTGTCTAGAACCTTTTTTTCACTTTTTTTCACTGTAGTATTTCCTTTTCTTTCTTTTTGACACTTAGTAACACTAATCTCCAAGGGAAATAGTACCAACGCCAACGAATAGATGACCAGCAATACTAAACTCGATACGAAGGATTAAAACTTGAGAACTGCACTCCAAATAACAGAACTAATTCAAAGGGCTTGGTTTTTTTTTTGGGTTTTCTGGTTTTGGACGGTACGACAGAAATCAAACTACTGCATGAAAGAGCGAAAACAAAAGAACTATTCTAATACTGGGATTAAGGTAAACAATCCTACCGTGTGAACATGGCTCTGATACCAGATGATATGCACCAACTTTGTGAGAAAATCGGTACACAAGGTTTTCAATCTTCACGACGTAGGATTCTTGGATAACTTGGTGGAATCGTGACCCGATGATGAGGACGCCAACCGTAGCCTGCTGTCCGAACAATCGCTAGTCCACAAACCGAAGAAAACTAATCCACACAAACTACACACGAATGCGTAGTAGCACAGATTAGGTGCAATTCACGGGGAATCACAAGAACATGGAAGCAAGAACTCTCTCTTGAGTCTTAGTATTTTTCATATCCAGTAAAAAAAACCTTCATCCCCTGCCTTGTCTTTCTCGTAGCCTCATATAGTATCCTGAGGAATACATGGAAACAAAAGGCAACTCCGGCAACAAAATAATTCACGCCATATAATTTTTGGGTGCCCTTTCCTACTTCAATTTTGCCTTCTGGTTCCAACCGAGCATCCCTCCTAATCTCCTCTTCCTTTATTTAGACTTTTTGCATGCATGTGTAGAAGTGGAACTAACATCTTATGTGATATGCATGCATGCGTGGGAGGCTAACTAGCATGTCACGTAACATGCATTTCTTCATGCATGTGTGTGTGTTTCCTTCTCGTCCACAGGTAGCACTCATCATTTGCTTCAGCGTGCAAGCAAGACATGCCTGTTCCTTTCTTGATACATTGGTTCCTCTCCCATGTACCTAAGTAACACAAAAGAAGAACACACTGGCAGTACTGCTAAATTGTTAAAATAAAAAATTAGACTCAAGTTAGCTTTCACCTGGTTTTGGATTTGTTTAGCACGACTGCGTGTAATTGGACCATGGTATATTTCCTTTGATGTCCTTGAGATGTCCTCATCAGTAATGTTCCATAGGGCATGATCTTGGGGAAGGCAATGCCACACCCCTTTCCCAACAAAATTGCCAAAAAGGGCATCTCTGGTGAGCTCTTTCTATGTTGTCTGGCCGATACAAATTATCTGGCCGGAACACGTTACTCGTCCGACACGAGTTGTCTGTTTGGCGAGATTGCTGCCTCTGCCGATGGCTTATCCTCTCATACTTTTCAAGCAACTGTGAAAAAGTTGGTTTAGGTTTGAATGCCGATTTCCGAGGTGGAGACCGTTCGGCTTTGTACCATCACCCAACTTGTAATTCTCCTTTTGGCTTGACTGTCCTTGAATTTTTTCCTTCTTGATCGGCTTCTACTTGTAGTGAGCCAATCGTTTTCTTCAGCATTTCGCCTTTCGGGCTAGACTGTATGTCGACTTGCCATGTTGTTTTAAGTCTTTCATCAATGATTTCCTTCCCTTTGCTTGAGCATTGAACCATGTTTATTGGGAAGGGATTGACATCAACTTCCATGGCCAGCTCTTCTGCGAACATGAGCTGACCATCTTCAATGGCTTCCTGTATCTATTACCGAAAGATGTTGCAGTCATTAGTATTATGGGAAAAAGAATGATGCCACTTACAATATTGTCGCTTTTTGATCTCGTCGGCCGATGGTATGGTATGTCCCTCTGGTAATCGTATTAAATTTTCTTATAACAACATATCGAATATGCGGTCACACTTGGACACGTCGAAAGCGTACTTAACCTCCAACTTACTCCTGGTCGGCTTGAGCCATGAACAGACAAGTGGTTTCTTGGAACCCTTTATCCATTCGGCTATATTTACGTTTGCTTCATCTTCAGAGGTCTCACTTGAACTATAATCAACCATGTTTACTTTGGCCTTATCCTTGCCATTGCCGTTTAGCCTAATTTTATCCTTGAATTCTATATTTAAATATCGACTTTCCTGTGCCGATACACGATGAAGCAGATGACTTAAATCAGTAAACTCCTGTCCAGCAAGTTTTTCCTTAAGTGGGGGAATCAGCCCTTGAAATGCTAAATCGGCTAGTTGGTTATCAGGCAATACTACACTGAAGCATCGATTTCGCACTTCTCTAAACCTTCTAATATAATCAGAAGTTGATTCACCAAATTTTTGCCGGACAGCGCCCTGGTCTGAAATCCTTAATTCTAGGCTGCTAAAGAAAAAGTATTCATGAAATCGGCTCTCTAAATCATTCCAAAAATGGACCAAATTTGGCGGCAGATTTGTGAACCAAGTGAAAGCAGTTCCTGATAATGACAGAGGAAAGAGTCTAATTTTCAATCCGTCGGACTGGGCTGCTTCACCACACTGGGCGATAAACCGTCCAACATGTTCCAAGGTAGTGACTGAGTCATCCCCTGAAAATTTTGCAAAATCGGGAATTCTAAAATTATGGGGGTACGGCATGCGGTCGATATAATCCAGGTATGGCTTTCTATAGCCGATCGTTTTTCCTTTGGGCTGTAACCCGAATTGATCCCTTAAAACCATAGAAATCTGTTCAGCCCAATTAATATTATTGGCCGATGCAGGACTAGGGTTGGGCCAATCGTAATGAATGGCATCCTGCCCCCTGAGTGCAAACTCGGTCGGTCGGCTTGCCCTAATCGACGGATGCTGGCGTTGCCATGATTCGCATCCATCGGCTCTGGCGGCCGGGACCTCAGGCAGTGGAACGAACGGCTCTGCATATGAAACTACCTTATGTGGGATCTGATTTCTGACTTGAACTGGTCCTTGAGGTTTATAGTTCCTGTCTAACTCAATCGGCTGAGGAGCCGACTGGACGTAGGAAGTTCCTGACGTCGATGGATCTAGCTTTGCAGCGTCAGTATATGCATGGTAATGAGTAACTGGACTTGGGCGGGGAATTGCTGGTGCCAACACAGTGGGTTGAGTTGGCATTAGTGTGGGTGTAGGCGCCGACACTTTTATCGTGTTGGCATTTGGTGCCACGGAGTATGCTGGATAAGTTGGGAGTGGCTGTAATGGATCCAGCATCCCTCCAGATGCCGCTAACTCTTGTGCGATGGTTTTTACGCTGTTTTCTATCATCGGCTTTAAGGTCGTAACCAAAGCCGATGATTGATTAATTAAGGCATGATGCACAGATTGTTCAATCATAATAGATAATTCGGCTTGAGCCAGCATATATCGACTTACCGGATTGGATATGACGCCAGCTTCACCAAGGGTATTCAATGTTGGAAGTGCCATCTTCTGCATGGCCCCTCGTCGGGTTTTTTGATAACAACCCAACATTAATTCCTCCAAGGCGGCTTTCCGATCTTCAACCTCTTTACGCTGCTCCGGAGTCAATCGTCCAAAGTTGGGACGATTGTAGCATCACTATTGATGTCAGCTGGCGTGACAAACTTGCCTGCAGTCATCTTCTTGATTGAGGTCCCACCAGGCGTGCCAAAAATGTATTGACACCAAAAACTTGACGTAGGGTTTCTGGCTTGCAACACACTAGACGAACACCGGGTTCAAGTGTGAGGCGTGCCAATCGATTTAACCCTGCAATCGATAAGGAAAGTGTTGTGAAATTCAATCTAAGCCGATTCCTAGAGACGAATCAGCTAAAAGCAGGATCAGCCAAAAAGCCGATCAAATAGGGTAAATAGATTAGCCGATTAAGGATAATCAGAAGGGTAAAGGTAGATCAATTCTGAAAAGGCGATGCGCAACAAGACAGAACGAACCAAACCTGAGGAAATTGAAGACGATCAAACAATCGGCGATACGCAACTTTATTTGATCGATGTCGACTTACAAAAGGGAATTACAAGGCTAAAAGACTAAAAGCTACAGGAAACGAAAAACTGGAAGATGTGATTTGCTGTGGATGCCCCCTCTTCAAGCAGCCCTGGCATGCCTCATATACCTATCAGCCGATCGAGTCCTGTTCGATCACGGCAACATAATCCGAGTCGGCTATAGTTTCCTAATTGGACTTATGTTTCCAGACTTTGCCGCACATTATCCAAACTTCCCAAAGATGTCCGTGCACTATCCAAACTCGTGCGATTCCGCCGATCCTTCTCGTGATTTCCAAAATCTGGTGCAAACACATACATACATATCATATGCACGCACACACACACACATATATATATATATATATATATATATATATATATATATATATATATATATATATATATATATATATATATATATATATATATATATATATAATATAACACCCCATTTAACATGGTCCGGTGCAGTTGATCATGGCCGGAGGTTGAATATAATGGGACATCAGGCGTTGTTTGGACTTTGGGGCAGCTAGCGACTCCAGCTAGCCATGGCGATGCCATACGTACTGCTGGTTAGATGGCCCGATCGCCAGCATTATTTTGATCAGGGAGAGTCAAGTTTGCTAACGAGTAACGACGTGATAGGATGGGGGGCCGTCCTAGCTAGGTGATACCGGCCTAAAGCCTGCACCATGCTTGATAGCGTGCCTGCCTGCAACCACCGACGTAGGCCCATCAGATCGGATCAGAACAGATCCTCTCGGATTGGACGCTAGCATGACTCTGTCACGCTACTCATCGCTGGATGCAAACCAAATGACCAAAATTATTTTGGACGCTGTACAGGCACTATAACAAGAAAGTGAAATCACTGTAGCACATGTATCCAATCGGCTTGCCATCCATACCTTGCTGTCACAGCTGCGACCGTAGCCGATCTCTGTCTTCTCGGATTTGGTCTTTGAAAACAGAAGTACACCGGACGAATTACGCATCTCTGTTTTTCAGGAGAACGAGGCTTTGGACCTAAGGCATTGTTTTCAACGTGATTTGTTTGTTGCTATTGCCTAGGATCGACGAATATGGTTCAATTTGCCACATTAACACATTGGACGAATGGCTCAGGTTCTTTTGACCTGATTCTTGAGAAATTTGTTTCTCGAGAAGTGAGAACAATTGGGTCTACCGGCCATCTTAACGTTTACAATGCATGTTCACGCGTTTAAATTTCGGTAAGGCACAGTAGAAAATATACGTAAATAATCCATCCATTATATGATTGATTTGAATTATCGAACTCTACTCAGAGACATGGTGCAACATAATGAATAGATCTATGCCAAGGTTTGGTGATTCTTGAAAATTTAAAGCATGAATGCATGACCTTAGTTGGGAACAGCCAGGGAGATGGATTACGCCGGTGTGAGGCTGAGAGCGCATACGTAAAATTGTAATGAGCTGGTCCTGCAACGAAGCCTGGTCCCGGTTGCTAACCTTGACCCATGCTACTACTGACTTTTGCCGGTCCTATTAATTCCATGTGTTCGTTCAAGGACCACTGCCCGTACTTGGCCTGATTGAAGATCTTCTGGCCCACGCCGGATCTGTTTGGTCGGTTTGTTCAATTAGTTCTACGCCCGTCGTAATTAAAACCCAATCCAAGGTTTCTAATTGAATTGATAAAACCCATTAATTTGTGCTATGTGAGTTAAATATGTTCTGAATGTCGCACAAACGGTTCAATGCTACTTCATTCAGTTACAAAGATGGAGTTGTTGTCTTGTAGAATATGTCCACGTTGTCAAACTACCATGGATTATCTTTCCCACCAATTTGTTAAAAATCAGTTTGAACATATCAAGGAGGCATAGCTAGTTAAATTTGCCATAAAATTTTTTTATGTAATATTATTCTTTCACAAAATATCAGATCAAAAAGATATTCTTTTATATTTTTTAAATATAAGATGGTCAAAACTAATGGTCAAAATTGCATTATGTGGATTTTGAAAAAAAAAAATAGAAAACATCATTACTTTTAGGAAAATGCCTATCTTTAGTCCATCAACTCATGCCGTAGTTTAATTTCGGTCCCCCAAATGTAAAACCAGTTAAAACCTGTACCTTAGCTGATCAATCCAACCTTTGGTCTGCTCTTCTTTCTCTAATTTTGTTTTCTTTTTTAGCCATCATCGGTGTTGGTGTAAATGATCTCCCGAGGCTAGTTATGCAAGCGGTTTTGAGTGACATATCCTCCTACTTGGTATCTAAGCTAGCATGAGATGCATGGCCCACAAGCCAGCCCCTAAAGAGCTTCTTCCTTTTCTTTTTTCCTCTTTCCATCCATTGGCCATGGTCCCATTTGTCGGCGGCCAACCCTTGCTTATTCTTCCCCACACTAGCGAACAAGAGAGAGTGAGAGCAGGGAAGCGCCATGGGAGAAAAGTAGAAGGTAGAGGCCAGAGAGCATCAAACGGATCACTGCAGCCAAGGTTAAATCGTGGACGACAGGAGCATGGCCAGAGTTGGTCAATAGTAGGTAGGCAGATGAGTCATGGCATTGATTCGGCGACTACTACGGATGAATTTTTTTAAATAATATATTTTGTAAAAGAAATTACGTCATTAATATGTGTAACAGAAAAATTACAAAAATAATACTCTATAGCCGAATGGTGTGGCTAAATAGGTGCAGTCACCATATGGGTGGACGAATACCTTATTTTTGCCATATAGTATAGCGACAATTGCTTAATTCGGCTGTTATCGTTGTTCATCAGAGCAAATTGTGACACGTCCCTATTGGCGCCATACCATGTGACAAAAATAGGTTTTCGCTGAACAGTGGGGCGACACATGCTTGTTTTCACTGAACGGTGTGGCGACAATATATTTTCGTCGAACAGTGTGGCGAAAACATGCAGTACAATTCCTCGCTCTACCCAGTGAACCAGATTGATGCCAGCGTCGAAAAAAATTAGGGCTCGCGCACGCGCACCGACCGGGAGAGAAGGTGAGAGAGAGAGTGGAGGGAGAGAGGAGGAAGAGAGGGGGAGAGAGAGGAGGAAGAGAGGAAGAGGGAAGGAGGAAGAAAGAAGAAAAAATAATGTAAAATCGTAACTTTATAATTTTATTTGTTAGTTCTTTAGAAAAACATGGTAGGATAGTCAGATATTAGATATTAGATGTAATATTACTGATATTAGATGTATACTTTAATTAGTGATATTAGATGTGTACTATAATTAGTGATAGAATTTGATGAGGACATCTTCCCTATTGACACAACCACGCCGAGTGGTTCTTCTCATACACAACAAGTTTTACAAGGACCTATAACTCGTGCTCGAGTACGTCTACTCAATTATCGGGTAAATTCGTTCCTAAGTTTTTATACAAATGATTCACAGAATGGAATGCTATTTAATTCTTGTGATGATCTTATTGTCCTTAGGAACCAAGGAGAAGAACCTCCAAATGCCAAGCACAAAACACAATCATCATATCATAAGTTGGACTTGGAATCAGCAAATTCATGGGTTCGGCCTCATGACAGCATCAACTTCAAACGACCATAACTTTTGATTCTGGAGGTTTCTAGAGGCCCATGGGTACACGTTTGAAAGATCTCGGAGTCTACTTTCCAATGGATCAAGCCCCAGTGCCAAATTCATCTTGGAGCAACAGGAAATCGCAAAAGAGTGTCGCGGGCCAGAAACTTCAGGTGCTGCGCCACCTTTCTTTTGGGCCCAAAGCCCATGTAACGCTAGGGCAACCCCTTGGCCGCCCCCTCATGGGTGCTGCACGCCCCTAGCTGCTCCCTAGCTGCCACTTACATCTATATATTGTTTGCTACCGCCGTACTTTCGTTTTTGGGTTTTGTTTATTTGATAGTTTAGCCATTGCTACTATTTTGAGTCTTCCAGACGTGCTCAACAGCCGCCTAAGAAGCTCCTTATTTCAGAACCCCACCTTATCAATCCTTCATTCATATTTGCAATTTCAGATTGCTTTACCATTGTTCTTGCTTGTTCTTCTGTTGCATGCGAGAATCGAACCTCGTGTTCGAGTTGATCGTGCCAACGGCAAGATCAATAACCCTCTGAGTTGGTTTAGCGATTGCTAAACGCATAAATCGTAAAGACGTTGTAGTCGGATCGTCAAGATCAATTCCTCCAAATCGAAGTTATCACTCTCATCGAAAGATCGGGACCCAAAGTCACATCAAGTGGTATCGAGGCGCCAAGTTGCTCGGTGAGAGATTCAAGACCTTAGATTAGTTTTTGTTTTTTCTGTCCAAAATTGAAAATCCTCCACAAAAATTCAACCTTTAGATTCAATCTGGTAATTTAGTGAGTTTTGTTAGGTTTTGATCCATTAGAGTCCTTGTTTTAGTTGCTGATCGTTTTTCCTTCGCGTAGCTTTTATTCCAATCTGTCCAGTTCTTTGTTTTGTTCATAACTTTTGCATACGAGCTCCGATTCAAGTGTTTTTGCACTTTCCTGAAACCTTTGTACAAGCTCCACAAAAACCTAGTTGGGCACGAAATCAAATTCTATCTAAAAGGTTGTTTAATCTTGACATCAAATTTGGGAAGCAAGTTGCAATTGCAATCCAGATTGGTTCGTATTTTGATCATAACTCTCACATCCGAACTTCGATTGAGAAGTTTTTATACTTTCCTGAATCCTTGAAGAGTCCTCTACAAAAACGTTTTTGGGTGTCCTTCGTGATTCGGACTCCTTCAGACCGAATTTGACTCGGATTCGGATTTGGTCAGATCGGCTGAATTTTGTTGAATCTGTGCACCTTAGTGTTTTGGCCATAACTTCTACATATGAGCTCCAAATTATGTGTTTGAATACTTGTTTTAAAGCTTAGAACAGTGCCATCATTTTCTTACATTGTGAGCAAGCTTGATTCGGTCATTCTCAAGCTTTAATTGCAGCAACAACCTTATTGCATAGTTCTAGCCGAATTTGGAGTTTGTTTCTTCAATTTGTGTTCTAGTTTTGTTCCTTTGAGTTGGTTGAGTCCAGTAGCATCTACAACCATAAAAGTTCCAAAATATCAGTGTACATACCTTTGGGAACCAATTCATCCTTTATGAATACTTTGATCCCAATTGAGACTAGCAATTTGAAATTGCTCGGGTGCTCCTTATGATACGTTGCACTATCATAACTCTTGTGATATCAAGTTAGGGATTCCAAAACATTGCTCATACTAGTGTTGGCGAAAGTCACTAAAAAAGAGAAAGAAAGAGCCAAAAGGCCAAAAAGAAAAAAAAAGAGAGAAAAGAAAAGAGAATAGTGGCCAAGAAGACTACATTGATCAAAACCCTAATTTGTGTTTGTCATTTTCAGATTGTGCAATTGTATTAAGTAGTGAGCAATCTTGTGCCCTTTACCTTTTCTGAAGCAATTTGCTAGCGTCTCTCCATAACTTATGCAACACGAGTTTTGGTGCTGAAATTATTCTTATTTTTGCTCATTCCATTGGTTGCATTAAGTTGCATTATCTTTATGTGTGTGTTGCCTTGAAATTCACTTATATCTTTGAGATCGGCAACTAGGGCTTGTGAATTCAAGTTTGGATCATTACTTATCATTACAAAATCTAGAATTATCAGATTGCATAGGAAATTAACATAGCCTACCAAGCTCCATATATTCTACCTCGACGCTTGTTCGGTCCTTGGCAATCGCTTTATCCAAGCTTGGGAGAACTTTTGATACCGCCTCACTACCGACAACTCTGCTGCATGGTAAGAACTTGTAAGAGCTTTGGTTAAAGTTTGAGAGTTGAACGACTTTTGTCCACATCCTATGTAGTGATAGAACATTATACTTGTGATTTTGTTTCTTGTCTTCACTAACAATGGCAGGTTCTCAACGTCGTAGCGCTTGGGCCAATGAGATCCTAGGAGAAGAGATAGTTCACACTCCAAGATCTGAGAACGTCTGAGCATACCTTCAACACCACGGAAGGTACAACGGCATCACACATGTACCAAAAATAAGTTTACCGTACCCATTTTTAGTGATAAATATGATCCTGAAGGTTATCTTACATGGGAATTAGCTGTCGAACAATCATTTGATAAACATGAAATTCCTGAGCATGATAAGGTTAGGGTTGTTACTAGTGGATTCTCTGGATTTGCTGCTATTTGGTGGAATGATTATATGAGTAAAAATCGGGACATTCCAAGCATATGGACAAAAGCGAAGAAAATTTCGAGAGCTAGATTTGTCCTTCATATGTTGCCCGTCAATTACGAAATGAATTGCAACATCTAAAACAAGGTAGTAAAACAAAGGATGAGTACTACCAAGAATTTCAACATAGATCTTTGCGTTCGGGGTTAGAAGAGACCGAAAAGACTCACATGAATAACTTTTATTTTGGACTAGATTTAGACATTCAGATCATGATATCTTGCAAAGAATTCAATTCTTTGTCATGTTTACTTAATCTTTCACGAGAAGCGAAAGAAAGATACAGAGAAGACAATCAACCAAAATTCAAGCTAACACAAAGTTAAATGCTACTCTGTGGCATGCAATCGCACCAAACCGAATGAGAGCATACACACCGAGAATGTGAAAGAAATACAAGAAAATTTGAGTGAAGTAGAGGATAGCATATGTGACGATGATTCTACTAACACAATCCAATCTATTTCGGTTAGTTACATTGCTGTTGTTGTTCCATGCGCTATTCAGGTTACTTTTGAAGAAGGGCGCAACAAGCGAAATACCCGGCGTTATCGGTGAAAGTTCGATATTTCTACTTCGAGGAGGAAACTAATGACCATGGTACAGATCTGATTTTACAAACAAGAAAAGGATCAAATTGGTGAGTATATTCCTACTATACATAACTCTTGTGAACTACCACCTTGTGCCACAATTGTAGAACCATATGACGAATTGCATGCTTATAATTTTGCTCATGTGGTGCTGATTACGCATAAGGAGGTGATAGCTAGAATATCCCCTTCCACTGTTTTGTGCTATATCATGTTGAATGAGCCAGTTAGTTTGACTTGTGCTATGGATAAGATTTCTGAAATTTCATCTCTTAAGTGTTTGTCTAGCACTTATGCGTACTGTTTTAAATTCAATTTATTTGGTGAATATGGCATAGATGGCAAGTTTCTTGTTTACAGAATATGCATAACTTGTGATAAACTTGCTGAATTGAGGCTTGCTATTTTGGGCAATTCTAGTTGTAAGCAACAACTTGTTTCATTTGCAGCTCCCTCAAATTTTCCTAATAAGTGTGATACCCATAGCTTGCTGCCACATTGTTCGAATTTTAGTACATTAACTTGTATTACAAATCAGCATGTCGTAGTTGATGCGTGGAAGTCCATTAAAATTGTGTCACCGTTATTGGAATGGTTTGATATTGCTTGTTTACAATTGGATGATATAAATGAGCCATGCTTGATGCCAGAACTTGTAGTTTTGCCCACAAAACATGTTATTGACTACAAATCACAAAACATGAGAATTCTTTATCAAAGGTCGTGATAGATATGTGCTTTACTTATATTTGCAAATCAAGTCGCAAACTAAATCATGTTAATTTTGATGCTATATGCTTCACTTATAACCACGAATCAACTTGCGTAATTGTGAGGAAAGGCTACTTGCTTAAATTTGATTTCATCTTTTGTTGTTATGAAAATAGCCGCATGAATCCAAAAGAATAATGAAATATGGGATATATACATATATGTCGCAGTACCGTTGTTCTTTTTGTTCGTTGTTTCTTTTCGGCATGTCCACAACCGAGGACGGTTTTCCTTCAAGGAGGGGAGGAAGCATCGAATAGTGCTAGCGCTCATCAAGCCATTATATGTTGGAAAGAAGTGTTGAGCTATATGGATAATTATCAGACGAGCTAAAGGGTGAGCTTGAGTCGAGGACGACTCAAATTCAAGAAGGGGAGGATGATGAGGACATCACTACTATGGATTTGTCCACACCAAGTTGGACCAACTCCATCACGTCACCCATGGGCCAAGAAGAGGAAGAGCTTGAGTCGAGGACAACTCAAATGGAAGAAGGGGAGGATGATGAGGACATCTTCCCTATTGACACAACCACGCCGAGTGGTTCTTCTCATACACAACAAGTTTTACAAGGACCTACAACTCGTGCTCGAGCACGTCTACTCAATTATCAGGTAAATTCGTTCCTAAGTTTTTATACAAATGATTCACAGAATGGAATGCTATTTAATTCTTGTGATGATCTTATTGTCCTTAGGAACCAAGGAGAAGAACCTCCAAATGCCAAGCATAAAGCACAATCATCATATGCGCAAGTTGGACTTGGAATCAGCAAATTCGCGGGTTCGGCCTCATGACAAAGATCAACTTCAAACGACCATAACTTTTGATTCTGGAGGTTTCTAGAGGCCCATGAGTGCACGTTTGAAAGATCTCGGAGTCTACTTTCCAATGGATCAAGCCCCAGTGCCAAATTCATCTTGGAGCAAAGGGAAATCGCAAAAGAGTGTCACGGGCTAGAAACTCCAGGTGCTGCGCCACCTTTCTTTTGGGCCCAAAGCCCATGTAACGCTAGGGCAACCCCTTGGCCGCCCCCCCATGGGTGCTGCACGCCCCTAGCTGCTCCCTAGCTGCCACTTACATCTATATATTGTTTGCTACCGCCGTACTTTCGTTTTTGGGTTTTGTTTATTTGATAGTTTAGCCATTGCTACTATTTTGAGTCTTCCAGACGTGCTCAACAGCCACCTAAGAAGCTCCTTGTTTCAGAACCCCACCTTATCAATCCTTCATTCATATTTGCAATTTCAGATTGCTTTACCATTGTTCTTGCTTGTTCTTCGGTTGCATGCAGGAATCGAACCTCGTGTTCAGGTTGATCGTGCCAATGGCAAGATCAATAACCCTCTAGAGTTGGTTTAGCGATTGCTAAGGCGCATCGTCGTCGTACGTTGTAGTCGGATCGTCAAGGTCAATTCCTCCAAATCGAAGTTATCACTCTCATCGAAAGATCGGGACACCAAAGTGCTATCATAATTAGTTTCTACTAGAATTAGCAATATTAGATATTCTTTTTAATTAGTGCTCCTCTTTTAGGTTAGCGATATTAGATGTGTACGGTAATATTGTAGTATTGGTAGCGGAATAGTTAATTAGTGCTGTTTAATTTAGATTAGCGATATTACATGTTAGCAGTGATCTAAAAATTTATTTTGTCTATGTCGTCGCAGTAATGTTAGATCCAGTAAAATTTAGGGTATATTATGGCAATGGTGAAATAAAAATTGGGCAGAATGGTATTGATTTAAACAGCTTTCCGGTCACCATGATTGAACACTCGCTCCCCGATAGTGTTAGCATTCGTGATATAAAGTTTTGGTTGACCCAATATTTTTATCTATATCTAAGTGTTTACTCTGTTACCATCTAAATCTTATTCATGCGTAGTAAGTGTGACCTGGCTATGTAGGAGTTGAAGAAAGTAGATCAGACATACTTGTGGCAGAAATGGTTAAGGTGGTACAAGGGATCTCGCCTTGAATATATAATACTGGTGCAGGCTTGCCCTAGAGAAGAGGTGAATATTAGTGGTGTAGGCGAGAGCAGCACATCGGCTATAGTTGAATAAGTTCAAGAAGTGGTGCCGGTTGAGGTAGCAATGGGGGATGATAACATGGATGTAGCAAATGCAAAAGGTCGGGCCGATGAAAGAGGAGATCCAGCAACTTGTTGATCATTTGGAGTTGGTGGACTATATGGTGATGCAAAATGAAGCTGAAATGTTGGAATGTGATGATGACATCGATGAAGATGAGGAAGGGGGATGATGATGAAATGCATGGTAGTACCAGGGCAGTGGATGTACCTATCCCTAACGAGTGGAACAGGCAAAACAAAGCTGTTATGAAAGTTTTGTGGTGTTATGAGTCGTGTTGGGAGTATGGTACCAATGCCATTCGACTGAATCAAATATTCCCAAACAATTCAGAATTGAAGTTGAAGTGCGGCTGTGGGCACTATCGCAGCAGAGAGAGTTTCGGGTTATCTTGTCCAGGCTAGATAGGTACATAGTGAATTGTAGAACCAAAGGATGTGAGTTCCGATTTCATGCATACAAGCTGAAGTGCGAGACATATTGGATTTCATCACAAGTGAAGGAGCACACATGCAGACTGGATAATGTTCTAGTGAAACACCGCAACTTGAATATAGCTCTAATTGCTAGCATGATGTTCAATGAGATCATCGAGAAGTGGGACATTGAGTGTTTGTATATTCAAAAAGCAATCTTAAGAACATTTAAGTACCAGATAAGTTACTCGATGGTCTAGTGTGTGAAGAAAAAGGCATTAGAGAAGAGGTTTGATACATACGAGGCTTTGTATTACAACCTAGCTCGTGTGCTTGATGCCTTGAAGCAAACCAACTGTCGGGGGCCGGGCAACCCTTGGTCGGTCAGCACAGTCAACCAGCCCTCTAGCCCGTGGGTCCTTGACCAAAGACTCAGATCAAGCCCGAGGCCACTCGAGCTGGGGCACAGTATCACCGAGCTCGTGGCCCTCACGACCTGCTGTTCGGGATGATTCAAGGTCGGTAGCGGTCTCTTGGATCCCGGGCACGTTATCACTTGGCGGTTACAGGAACGTGGGATCATGGAGTAATGCAGGCGTGCGCGACGGGATCGGAACGGTTACCACCGGCAATCAATATGCATAAAGGCCACGATCCGAGGGTTACTCCCGAACGTTGCAAGAAGAATGGGTATAAGACTGAAGCTTTGTAAACACTGAAAAGACCAACCCAACACACAGACACTGGAGTTCAAGTCTAGACTTAGCATCGTCAAGATTGAGCTGTAATCCTCCTTTGTATCCACAAAAGGCAAGAAACACCGCCACAAGGCGACTGGAGTAGAGCTGTTACCTTCTCAGGGGCTCGAACCAGGAT
This sequence comes from Guadua angustifolia, assembly GCA_036346375.1. Taxonomy (NCBI): domain Eukaryota; kingdom Viridiplantae; phylum Streptophyta; class Magnoliopsida; order Poales; family Poaceae; genus Guadua; species Guadua angustifolia. The sequence continues at coordinate 50,709,584 of CM070508.1, read as the reverse complement.
AAATCTGTCTCGCTCTGTTGTCTCCTTGCTCGACCATAGACCTCCTCGACCTCATTCCCTGCTCGAGCAAAGCGCATTGTGGTCCGCTTCTCATTAACCCCTACCTCATTTTCTGCGGTTGGCGATCCCGATCGCCGGACGGTGGCGCCTATCGTGGGGCCGATTGCTTTGTTCATTCACGGGGAAAAACTCCGAGGTCTTAGGAGCATGGCGTTCTCCATCAACGAACACTCTCCGAAGGGGGATTGGACGCGAGTCCGCTCGCATCCTTGTTCTCGCCTTCCCCACCTCGTGTGAGCAAAGACGTCTTCATGGCGGACGCCCGGTGGGAACGCGGCGTGGCGGATCGCGACCCACAAACTCCCGAGGATGCTCGTCGAATGGTCCACGTTGCGATCAATCGAGGCCATTACAAGCGCTCGACGGAGGAGAGAGGCTCCCTCCCTCGGGGGCGCCCAGCGCTATTGCGGATCATGGCTGATCCCGATAGGGCAAAATCGGAGCTCTTTGGCCGGGCCTTGGCCGAAGAACTTCGGCCTGGCTGGCTGGCGAGGCCATTCCTCCGCAAACATCAAGTCACCGATTCAGGGACCCTTCTCACGAGAAGCGGCGACAATTCATCACGTCGTCGTGGCGCACCCGCCGCCGTCGAGGCGAGAAGCGCCGTCGTCAAAGCAACACCCTCGGGGCAAGATCCCGCACGGTGGGACGCGAGGTGAGCCCGCAAGCTCCACTCCGGTGGCGGCGAGTCACGAGGACTTTCCCGACATTCCGCCCGAGACGTCGTCGCGCGATAGGACCGCTGCAATACCTCCCGGCGACTCCGTGCTCGACATCATGACCGATCTCGCCAAGATCGGGTCGTCAAGGAGCCGGGCTCGGATTCGTCTGCAGGTGAAGATCTTGTTGGCGCGATGGCTCCGCGCGCGCACCGTCCCCACCCTACGGTTGCGTGGCGTACTCGACGACCGCCGTCGCGTCTGCTGCCCGCTTTCGGTTTAAACCCACTTTGATCGGAGCGCCGACGGAACCAAGAATCCCGACGAGTTCTGTCCATCTACTCGACCGCCATTTTAGCGGCGGAGGCGCACGAGTTGGTCATGGCCAACTATCTCCCGACCGTTACGGGCGGCCGCCGAACTTGGCTCTTCAACGAAGTCGGTTCCTTGGTCGTGGCGCCAAATCGAGCGCCCTCGCTCCAACTTCGAGATTCTGGCGGCGAGGAGGGAGAAGGACTGGATCGCGTCATCGTGGCAAGAGCGAGCCTCTTCGTGACTTTGTGCGGCGGTTTATCCGCACGAGGAACCTAATTCCAAGTATCTCTGATGAAGCAGTCATCAAGGCCTTCAAGTTCGGCGTTCACGACCGGCGCCTTACCGAAGACCTCGAGATCACGACAAGGCTCAGCGTCAACAAATTGTTTCGCATGGCGGAGCAGTCTGCGAACCTTGACGATGCCGTCTCTGGAAGCGCGATTCGACCAAGGTAAGCTTGGTTTGAGCCACTCTGAGGCCGGCCGTCCAACTCAAGGGTGCCGACCAAGACACCCGCGCAAGAAGCGGAAGCGTGACCGCAGAGACCGCGGAGGTCACCGCGGGTCATCGTCTCGGCGGACGGACGGCGTGAGGTCCTTGAGGTCGGGATCGGACTGGGGCGGACCCGACCTCGTCAAGGTCGGCCTCGATCCCGTCGAGCCTGAGGCGGCCTTAAAGAGGGCGGCGGCACGGACCTCGGAGGACCGATGCTCGACCGCGAGGAGCCGAAGAAGCGGTCGCCGGGCACGACGAGGAGAAATTTTGCTGTTTCACGCAGGCGGCCCTACCACGACCTGCGGTCTTGCGAGGCTTGGCAGGAAAGCTTGAAGCCTTCTATGACGGACGTGGTGAGATGCCCCGTTCTCGAAGGATGACGACCGGCCGAAAGGGTGAATGCGGGTCGAACCGGCGACCTCGACCTAAATTCCAACAGGCGAAGCGCCGGATTGGCGTTATCTTCGGCTCGGCGACCTACCACCAGCGAGATCAAGGCCGCTGCTCGGACCATCTATCGGTGCATCGGGAAAGCCCGTCGGAAGATTGCAAGTGGGCGGGGCCACCATCATCTTTTCTCCGGAGGATGCCTTACAAGGTATGGCCGAGACTTAAAGACCGCCTTGGTCGTGACCCGACCATCGGCAACACAATGGCCGGGCGTGTCATGGTCGGCGGCGGCTCTCTTAATTTGTTTGCGGCGGAAGCACTCGGCCGGATGTAGATTCCCGGTCAAAAATCAAAAGCATCGCCATTCCTTCTTCGAATCGTTCTGGGAGCTCGACTACTCCCTTGGGGGGTGGTCTTGCCCGTCACCTTCGGGGCTCGGACAACTTTCGACCGAATTGATCACCTTTGAGGTGGTCGAGGCGACCCACCGCATAACGCTATTCTCGGAAGGCTGCCCTCATCAAGTTTATGGCGGCTAATCATTACGGTCATCGGTGCATGAAGCTCCCAGCCCCAGCGGCATCGTTATCGTCTTGCGGTGACTGCGCATGACACATGGCTGCGAGACCAAGGCCTTGGCGCTCACGGTATGTTGCCCAAAGAAGGTCCAGTGGTGGAAAAGAACGCCCGGCGAGGCGGCGATCCAACCAATGGGGCAACAAAGGTCGTGTCCGCTCGAGGAAGACGACACGACCGGTGTGTCACGTCTCGGCGGGCTAAGTCCCAAATAGAACTCGAGCTCGTCACCTTCCTTCGCGCCAACAAGGGTATATTAAGCAGGAGCTGCGGATATGCTGGCGTTCAAGGAGGTGATCGAGCACAAGTTCTGAGTTAGAACCGATTCTAGACACATGCGTCGAAGCGCGTCGCTTCTCCCGAGAGAAGGTTGTGGTCATCAAGGAAAACCTTGATAAGCTCACGAAGGCGGCTTCATCCGCGAGATCGACTACTCGAATGGGCTGGCCAACCCGGTCATCGTGCGTAAGAAAGGTGGCAAGTGGAGGATGTCGTCGACCATACGGGTTGAACTCGGCTGCCTAAAGGACAATTTTCCCCTTCGGCGCATCGACCGGATCGTCGACTCCACCGCCAACGCCAAAATGCTAAGCTTCTTGGATGCTTACTCGAGCTACCACCAGATCAAGGCTGGCGATCGACGGCGAAACAAGGCGCCTTCATCACCCGTTCGGCACTTATTGCTACACGACCATGTCGTTTAGTCTGCGCAATGCGGGGCAACATTCAGCGTTTGATGACTAAGACCTTCGAGCATGATTAGGCGAAACCTTGAGGTCTATGTAGATGACATCATCGTCAAAAGCCCCTCGGGGAGACCACGTCCGTGACCTTGAGGAAACATTTGCAAACTGAGCAGTACAAAATCAAGCTCAACCACGAGAAGTGTGTGTTTGGCGGCATCGGGGAAGGTCCTTGGATACATGATCGGGGCTCGGGGTTGGTCCAAACCGGAGAAGATCGAAGCCATCGAGAAGATGGAGCCCCGACCTCGATCAAGCAAGTACAAAGCCTCACCGTCGCATGGCGCCCTCGGAGATTCATTTCGAGGCTCGTGGCGAGGTCTCCCATTCTTTAAGACCTGCGTAAGCACGGGGCTTTGAATGACGCTTGAAGCACAACGATCTTCGGCGAGTGAAGGTATATCTGTCATCCCACACCTCCTTACAACTCCGACTGGCGAAAGGTTGTTGCTCTACCTTGCGACCACCACCCAAGCCGTAAGTCTTTGTCTGGTTGCCGAGCAGGGGCACAGACATCCGATTTACTATGTCAGCGAGGTCTTACATGGCCCAAAGGGCGGTACCCGCAAGTGCAAAAAGTCGTTGTATGCTCTTCTTATGGCCTCGCGCAAGCTTCGACACTACTTCGAGCGCATTCCGTGGTGCGTCGAGCAACTTCCGCTCGGTGACATCCTGCGGAATCCGCGGCGGACGGATAGCTAAATGGGCTATGGAACTGGCGGCGTTTGACATCCAGGTCGTGGCAAGAACAGCTATCAAGTCACAGGTGCTCGCCGACTTCGTGGTCGAACAGACGTCGCAGCCCGCCCCTGGGCTCGAGGTCGAAGAAGAGGAGCCCTGGATCATGTTCTTGACGGCTCGAGGTCCTTCAAAACTTCGGGTGGGATACTTATCCTTACCCGTGGAATACCGATTGAGGTATGTAGTTCGTTTTGGCTTTCCTGCGACCAATAACATGGCAGAATATGAAGCTCTCTTGGCGGGCTTACGAGCCTGCAAGTCCTTGGGCGTGCGACGGTTGGTCGTGAAGGGAGACTCCCAGCTCGTCATCAACCAGTACAACAAGGACTATCAATGCTCGGGGGATGCAATGGCAAGGTATCTCGCCGAGGTCCGCAAGATGGAGAAATGGTTCCAGAATTTGGAGCTTAGGCATGTCCCTAGGAAGGACAACTCGGTCGCAGACTTTCTCTCAAGCTCGGCTCTTAAGCGAAGAGATACCCCCGGCGTCATCCTCGAGACGGCGGCGGCTCCGTCTATCTCCGATCGAGGAGGTCGACTAACGTGGTGGAAGGTATTCGCATGGGCCAAACCCATACAGTTTCACGGCGCAGGCGACTGCCGCCCGACCCGCTAATGAAGCAGGATTAAGCGTCGAGCAAGCTTGTATAAGCTCGTGGATGGCAAGCTCTGAGCGGAATGTCTCGGCATCATGACTCGGTGCATCTCCACGGAGGAGGTAAGTACCTACTCAACGACATCCACTCGAGGTCTCGTGGGCGCACTCTTCGTCAGGGCGATGGTCGGCAAGGCCTTCCGTGCAGGATATTCTTGGCCGGCGGCATTACGGGATGCTCGGGATATTGTGGGACCTACCGAGCATGTCGGTTTCACGCCCGAAAAGGTACACCGGCCGCCCTCGCTCTTGAGACCATTCCGCTTGCTGGCCTTTTCGACACAGGGGCTCGATATCCTCGGCCCCTTTCCCGAACAACGGGGAGAAAGTTCTGTTCGTAGCCATCGACACATTCACCAAATGGATTGAGGTGGCCGGTCTCGACCATCCTTTGCTTTCGGGCATTGTTCGCTTTTTTCCGCTTGTCGTGGTCACGGTATGGGGTTCCATGCAAATTATCGCGACAATGGTACTCGGTTTACGATGAATTATTCTAGGAATTCTGCGAGGACATGGGCACCAAAGTGTGCTTAAGCGGTGGCTCATCCTCGAACAGCGGAGGCGGAAGCGCCAACAGACAGATCGTCCAAGGCATCAAAAAGCGAGATTCTGAGATGAGCTCAAACGCTACAACACGACACAGGTGGACGAACTTCCCACCGTCTTATGGTCTATTAGTACCACGATACCGAACAGCAGGGTCTACACCCTTCGGCTCGTGTTTGGTACCGGCAAATCGCCCCTCCCGGAGGTAACGGGGCTCCGCCAGGTCGGTCTGGTCGACCACGTCGACTTGAGCAAACGGTCTCTTGACCTTGCCCTCGCGGAAGAAGTAAGATGCCGTGCCTTTGCTACGATCAGCGATACACGCAAGCTCTTCGCAGACATGCGTCTCGATCGGTACGACCTAGGAAGCTCCTTGTTGGGGACTTAGCCCTGAGACGGATTCAGGTATTGTCCAGCACCAACAAGTTATCCCATGGTGGGAGGGCCCTATAGAGTCGTTTCAGCAGATCGCCGACGGGGCTTCTTGGCTAGCGATGCCCGATGGCGAGAGAGCTTTCTAGCTCGTGGAACATAGATCAACCCCAAGTTTTATGTGTAATCTCTATACCTTTAAAGCTTCAATAAAAGGATATTCTCCGATTTTTATCATTCATGTCTTTTTCTTTATGGCGTCTCTGAAATTTTTCTTCGGACCACGACTTTCGCATTCGCTCCTTAGTCCGGGTATCATGAGATTTCGTTCACCCCGGTGGTCGAGCTCAATGTAAGCCGAAACTTTTCGCAATCAGCTCACCCCCCCTGCGTCAGGGTTTGAACTACAAGCTCGGCAGCCTCGGCTATTAAGTGCGTGCATGGTCGTGGTCGTGGAGTTGGTGATTTATTCACTAGGTTCGCTTGCTGCATTTCTTTTTCGCGAGTACTCCATTTCGATTCTGCAGGTCATGGTCATTTGCTCGTCTTATACTTGTGTCCAAGGTCGGCGTTGCTCGACCTTAGACCCCACGAGGGCTGGCTAGGATGTAACATCTGCGAACGGCCTATGGATCTTGATCGCGAATAAGAAACGCACACTTCAAAAAAAAGGTAACCCAAACCAGTTGATAACATCGAATGTTGTTTGGGATCAAGGATGTTTGAGCTCAGATCCTCCATCTCGGCGCGAGCTTCTCTTCTCGAGCTCGGCGACTCGTCCTTGTGGTCGAGGTTTGGTTTGCCGCAGAGGGCCTCGTTAGTTGCGTCCGTGGCTCGGCGACGTTAAATCGTTAAGTTGGGTCAAAGCGGTCTTCGCCGCCTGGCATGCGACCAAGCTTCTCTTCAACCCGCGACTTTGGCCTCTAGCTCGAGACACCTTGGTTGAGGATGATAGCTCGACAAGGATCCTCTCAACGCCTCGACCTTGGCACGCTCGTCGGCGAGCGCCGTGGCTGTGGCAGTGGTTTGCTCCTCGGCGACTTCCTCAAGTGCCACGACCTTGGCGCGCTCGTCAGCAAGCGCCTGGGCCGCGGCGGCGGCTTGTTCCTCAGCGGCCTTCTCGAGGGCCTCGATCCTGGCGTGAAGGGTCTCGAGCGCCGAGTCTGAAGAAGTTCGCTCTGCGGCGGCTTTCTCCAGCAGCTCGACCTTGGCGCGCTCCGCATCAAGGGCCTCGATCGCTTTGGTCGCTCGGGCGCGCTCGTACTCCTGCGCCTTGAACCCATGCTCGCGCTCGGAGGATTTGGTCCTCTCGAGCTCGGCGGCATGGGACGCCTCCAGCGCCACCATCGTGCGACGCAGATCGTTGAGCTCCCGGTTGAGCCGCTCGATTTCCTGCGCGTCGGTTTCAATGGTCGCGTAGAGCCTGGAACGCTCGGTCTCCCTCTCTTCCACGGCGTTCAAGATCTGGCGGAGCACGTCGGCATGCTCGTTGAGACCTTGAAGCCCTCGGGTCACGCTGCCAACCGCCTTGAAAACGAGGAACACGATTTGGTAAGTTGTCAAGAACACAGCGTATTGCGGGGCATATAAGGAAGGTTCCTACCTCACGGAGTCATTTTGTTGGCGCGGCGCTGGAGAACTCCTCGTTCACTCATCGAGGCGAGCTGCGTTGATCTCAAAACCTTCGCCCGGTCCCGTGACCTAGGCCTTCTTCAATCACCGCGGCACACCTTGTCCGGGGCCCACGGACGGCGATGTCGGCGCAGCTCGAGATCCTTCCACATCGGTGTCATGCCGGACCCCACCAGAGGTGCGGCCGCGATAACCGGGCCCGACCTCCGTAGTCAAGGTTCCGCCAGCTCATTGGCGGGGAGTTATCGCGAAGAACATCCGACCAGCCTCCGGGGTGGAGTGTTGTGTTCCCGAAGTTGGAAGTTCGCAAGTCGGGTCATCGGAGTGCCTCCGTTGTCGTGGTCGCTCTCCGTGGCCGAAACCGCGATCTCGCCATCAAGCGCGGTCTTGGTCGGCGGGCCTCGGGGACCGGTGACACGCCGCCAATGATCGGCAGAGTCGCGACTTGAGGGGCCGGACGCCCATGTCTCCCTCGATCTCGGGAGGATCGGCGATCATGAGTGTACCCGTCTCGCCGGTCTTTGTAATCCTCGCCGATCGCGGGTTAGGGGTCCCTTCGTCCAGGGCTACTCGGGGCCTTGGTCGAACCCTCCCGACCGGGGCCTAGTTCGAGGCCCGGCAGAGCGCCTTGTCGAGAAGACCGCGCGGGGGCGGCATGTAGGCGTCTGCCCCCTCCTCGGACTCGGACTCGCCTAAACAACGTGCATTGTCGGTGTGGGCAAGCTCGGGTCTCGGCGCTCGAGGTCTGCAATCAGGATAAGCACTAAGAAAAACACGGAGATGGAGCGGGTTGCAAAGCCGGGCTCTTACAGGTCGGTGGCCTCTGCCTCGTTGATGGCGGCGATGGTCCTGTCGCCCGAGCTTGGAGGAGAGAATCCACTTCATTCCTCAGTGCAGGGAGGCAAAGCTCGCGACGAGCCCGCACCACCGGGCGGGGCTCGGTGGTCTGGCGGCGGCGTGCGCTTTGTTGCTGCCAAGTAAAGAAACTTTGTTAGGCCCTGAGAAGCCAAGGGCGCGAGCTCGGGAAATTGGCTATGATCGTCTTTACCATGGCGCGATCACCCCATTCGATGTGAGGCCTCTTCGTCCCCTGGCGGTCAGCTCTGGTTGAGGGGAGTCTTTTCTTTCCCTTTTTGCTCTTGCCCTCATCGGGCAAGGGGAGCAGTCTCCGCGCTGTCTCCCACAACTCTTGATGATCCTACAAGTAAGCACGGGTCAGGCAAAGACGTGCGCATGTTTGGATGAGGCTGTAGGTCGTGGAAGGCTTACCTCGGGTTTTCGTCGCAAGACGTTCTTCGGGACCGGATCGTCGAGGGTGTATTCATAAGCAGATGGTGATGGGATCTCGATATTTCATCGTGCTTTTTTTCATTGCGTCCTTGCATTGCGTCATTCAGGTATTGCCATCCATTGCTTTGTGTTGGTGGTATATTTTTGACTGGAAAATATAAGGGGCAGATTCTAACGGCCATTGCAGTTGATGCGAACAACCACATACTTCCATTAGCCTTTGCATTTATTGAGGGTGAGAACCGAGATAGCTAGCAGTGGTTTTTTAGACATTTGAAATTCAGGGTAGTTGGTGATTGGCCCAATGTGTGCATCATTCATGATCATCACAAAGGATCCTTTCAACAATTAAGACTCTACAGGAGGATCTTGATGAGCCTTTCCCATGTTATGACTTGCAGAACAGGTGGTGTATAAGTCATTTGGGAGCAAATTTTTTCAGGCAGTACAAGAATAAGAAACTGATGAATCTATTTAAAAGGTTATGCAAGCAGAATCAGGCACGTATGTTCAACGCGCTATTGGTCGAGTTGGATAAGCACACTACTGCACATATTGAAGAGTTGAAAAATCAACCACCTACGCAGAACAATTGTCCACCCAAAAGACTATCACCCATTGAGGAGCTCGATTCTCCTAATCTGAGGAGATGATCATCAAAGAATATAAAATATTCCTCGCACTGGATAGAGGCGGAGCCTTTGGAGAAGTGGGCATTACTCCATGACACTGGAGGCATTAGGTTAGTATACTAAATTAAGATATTTACGATAATTGAACAAGTGGGGTTATTATTCTAACTAATATGTATTGAACAGGTTTGGTGTCATAACAACGAATAGAGCCGAGGTTTACTATTGGGTCATCAGAGGCTTCAGACCGCTACCACTTATGGCCATCCTAGAAGGCATGTTGCATGGCATCGTTACCTACTTCCAGAAAAGGCATGTGGAGGCTATACTTCATACCACGACATTGCAAACACTGTATTGTTGGCAGATGATGACATATATGGAGGAATGAACCATTAAAGCTCAGCAGCATATGATGTGTAGTTTCGGAATCACTGAGTACCACATCGAAGTGACTTTACGATGCAAAAGGGGATTGGAAACCGACACAGTGGTTATTACAGATGAGGTTAATCTAGGCCAAGGGGCCACTTGACGTGACACAGGGCCCGATCTTTCGACAGTATACGATAATTTGATTGGTGAAGGACTCCATGTAAACGATCCGAACTTCTGATCAGATCCCTATCAAAACCTGCAATCGCAACACCACAGCTCCGTTGGTTATCAACCGTGCCAAGACACGGTTGACCTTGCCCAGAACGCTAATTCCTGCAAGCAAATCGAGAACACGAGTAAGAACAAAAAAGAAGCAATCTTAATTGCGAATTGTATTAAGCACACGAAGTTAGGGTTTCACAAACCGATGAATGGCGAAACTGTAATGGCAGAATAATCTAAGCAAAATTCAAAGTATCACAATGACACCTACGAGTTTTAATGCATGAGAGGGCGGTAGTTAGGGTTTGGAGTGCAGCCCTACTCCAGATACATGGCCGAAATGCCAAAAAAACATGATGCAGTGGTCCATAGAATCTGGTTGCAACTTGCTATTTTGATGATTGTGATTGACTCAGAACTAATTTGAATGTGGCACTGAATCCATTGGAAAGATCTCGTCGAGGGCTTCTCCGTAATGTACTTGAACGTCCCAAATGGACTCCATTTGCATCTGTTACACCCGTTTGAAGTTGGACTGCTCTGTGGTGGCGGAACCGGACTCCGTCTCATGTACGCCTTGGACCATAGCTCGATTTGATGAAGAGTGACATCCCCGCTGGTCCAAACCATGGTTCCTGAGCACAATAACAATACTGTTAGGTAGTAACTTGTTCTTTACAGTATTTGCATGGAAACTTAAGAACGAGCTCACCTGGTAATTTAGCTAACGGGCTCGTTCTCTTGTAAGTGGTCCTTGCACAAGAGGTGTGGAAGAGGAGGTTGACGCATCCATTGAAGGAGTAATGTCCTCATCAATTGAAGGAGTAATGCTAGGATTGATGTCCTCATCACCACTGGATGGTGTAAATACACCTACAACAAGCCAACACTTATTCATATTCCCTGATCATATGCGATCGCTGCTTGTGGGCAAATTGGAATGAACACAACATAATACATATCCCTTTCTACTTGAAAGATTATGCTGTCCATACCTAGTTTGGTGAGTTCCGTGGTTTCCGTGCATGTGGTGATTTCACTGTGATAAACAGAGATGAGCGCATCTGTCTACCAGATGTAACCTTGCGGAGGTGTGCGGAAGGGCAGCTAGGTTGTCCACAATCTAGGCGCATTCGCAATGACATGGATGAATCTGAATGGGTGGCCCTGTTAGGAGGTGTTCTGAGTGCGGTGAGTATGGACACAAGACAACGCAATGCCCATAGTTTCAAAAGGTGGTGGGGGAGAAGCCTCGACATCGAATCCACCAATTCGTCATAGTTATGCTATCTGATGTGTGTCAAAGGAGTGTGTATCGTCAATTATATATTGAATTATGTAATTTAATTTATGTTTGGCCCTTATTTACTTTGAGTTGGATGCTTATGTCTTTTGATTTATATATCATGTTTATCATATGATATGTAGTATTATTTATGTTAGACCTTTCGTCTTTCAATGTATATGTATCATTTTCTCATATGTTATATAGTATTATTTATGTTGGATTTACATCTTTCAATTTATATATGTCATGTTTATCATATGTTATATAGTATTATTTATGTTGGACCCTTCGTCTTTTAATTTATATATATATCATGTTTATCATATATTATGTAGTATTTTTTATGTTAGACTCAGTAGGTCTTTTAATTTATATATATCATGTTTGTCGTATGTCGTTTGTCATATTATTTATGTTGGACCCTTATGTCTTTTAATTTACATATATCATGTTTATCATATGTCGTTTATCGTATTATTTATGTTTGACCCTAATGTCTTTTTATTTACATATATCGTGTTTATCAAATGTTATGCGTAATAAATGTTTCATTATTTACTTGCAGGGATAGAACAACCCGACTCACTTTTGGACTCTATCTTGGACCGATGGCACTGTGCATTCATCCACATGATAGAGGGCACTGAGAAGGTACCTTTACTGTGGATCGATCCGTGTGCCTAAGAAGGCATGGTGTGTTCACCCATGCTTCCACACCAAGTGAGTTGCACTACATTTACATGTTTCGTTGTTCGCATAATTTTAGTTCGTATAACTTATATTTAAATAATGAAACTGTTTTTTTGTATCGATAGGTTGGCACGTGCTGGGTTGCTTCCTCTCATTCGCATGGTTGAGGGGTAAGCCGAGGACGCAATTGTGCCCAACGATCAGGCGGAGGGTGAGGATGGTTCAGACCTGTTATGGTGTTTTCCATTCAACCGGTCCCTGTTGTCATGTTTGGTCGACCGTTGGGGGCCGAAGACGTACACTTTTCACCTTCCATTCGGCGAGGTGATGGTGACTCTGCAGTACGTCGCTATGCTTACAGGGTTGCTGATCACTAGGACACCGATCGGACCCACGGTGACTCCTGCAGTGTGGGTGGCAGATCTGGAGGTGAGGTTCGCCAGAGTGGTGGACCTTGATCTAGAGATATCGATTGACAAGAGGCATGGGTCATCGAGGTGGATGGCCCAATTTGAGGTTAGTAGTCGAACATATATATGTTATTCTAGTTTTCTATAACCTAAACCTGATATTCCATATATTAATTGTCGCAGGTGCAGCGGATGGTGGTGGTGCTACAGACTACCAAGCTGAACGGCACCTTGAGGCCTACTTGGTTTGGTTGTTCGGGTTGGTGATGTTCACATCGACTCACAGTGACAGCGTCGACTTGCGGTGGATAGCTTATGCATAGGCTATTGCCAATGCTGAGTTCGACGATGTACCACAGTTATCCTGGGTTCGACAGTTCTTGCGGCCACGTACCACGCCCTTTGTGACGCGTGCATGAAGAAAAACAACACCGCCAATCTGGCTGGGATGTCTCTTCTTCTTTAGCATTGGTCGTTCGAGCGCTTCCCTGTGGGTCGACCCTCCACACTACACCACTAACATGTACAGATGTGATGCGATCGACCATCTGACCATGGGCTCGCTTTGGACTAGACGATGGGTACATCCTTTTAAGCATTTATCCAATTTTAATTGTAGTCGCATGTGCTTACAGATATTTTTTTGTATTGCAGCCACACTGGGAAAGACTATAGGTACATTGTAACGTCCCGAAATTTGGCCTAATTTTAATTTTTGGAGTTATTCGAATTTTTGTGAATTAATCGACCTTTATTTGCCTTTATTTGAATTTATCTGAATTTTTGGAGTTAATTGAATTTTTGTGGATTTTTGGGAATTTATTGGATTTAATTGAAATTAAATTAAGATATCCTTCTCTTGATTAATTAATATCAGAAAAAGTATTTATCAAAAATAAATGGAAATATTTTATTTAGGCTCAAAATGCTCTGAAATATTTTCTAGAATTTTTCTAGAATTGTTCGGGTATTTTTAGTGCCCTAAATAAATACTTTGAATTTCTGCAAATATTTTTATTGAGAAAAGCTCGGAAATTCGCTAGCTACAGTGTCGGCCGAGCCCAACACTGTGCTGTCGCCGAAAACCCTAACGCCGCATCGCTCCACGCCGTTGGATGGAAATCGGACGGCTGACGTGACCGGACAGTCTCGGGAGTAGGCGACTGTTGCACCGCCGTCCGCCGTTGGGTGCCGAAGATCGTGTCAGGGATTTTGTGTGCGCGTCGAGGCATGTCCGAGCGGGTGAAGTACACCTCCGTGCTCAGCACTCCATTCCGCTCACTTTGCCTCATCTCTCTCGCTCAGCCATCCTCCGTAGCGTGCGCTAGAGCTCGCCGTAGTAGCCACTCTCTTCCGCCTCGTTTTTCCTCGCGTTTCGCTGCCGTCCGCCGCTCTCCGTCGCAGCTAGAACCTTCTCCGAGTTCCTTACGTCACGCCGCATCCGCTGGGCCACTTCCTCCGACCGGAGACACTCGGAAACGCCGCTGCCCACTCCATCTTCTCCAAGTCCGGCGACCAGCACCACCGCTTCTTCCTCGACGCATCGCGAGCTCCAGCAGCCGTCAGATCTCCATCCAACGATCGAGGTGAGGCCACGTAGACTTGGTAGCAATGTATCGCTCGGTTAAGCCTCCGCCGTCGGATTCGAATCCAACGGTCCGGAAATCGCGTATGCATGGCTTGATGCTTCCTCGCCGCGTGTCAACTTCTGGTTGGTCCAAGCACTGTTCACCGGGCCCACTTGTCAGTGGGTGGACCGCCGGTCGTGCTGACGTCAGCATGATGTCACTTGGGGCCCACTTGTTAGTGACCGAGACCGACGTGGCAGTCTTTGGTGCCGACACGTGTCCAGCCGAGGAATTAATCGGATTTTCAGTAGGAAAATAAATAGAGTAATTCGGTTATATATTAATTTGAATTTCAGCAAACTTGAAAATGCTATAACTTTTGCATTATAACTCAGAATTGGGTGATTCCAGTGCCCAAAAATTTGTAAAAATGTAAACTATTTAATGGTTATTTTTATTTTATTTTTGGTGATGATATTGCTGTCTGTTTTAGTGTATTTATTGTGTGCACGTTGTTCCGTATAGACTCCGAGTTGCCGGAATTCGCCGAGGGAGAACTCGAAGACCCGTCGCAGACCTCGGACCAGAACCAACAGCTTTTTGAAGGCAAGTCATGCTTTGACCACGTTGCCCCTAGATTTTCAAAGATATTTCGATTCAAATTATGCATGGTATGTTAATTAAAAATGATATTGCTCATGTGGGAAAAATAGATAAAATACCTACCTTGCTTATGCCACCTTGTTAATACTATTGTATGCCCTGAACACCTTGTCACCCCAGAATGCTAAAGTTTGTTGGATGCTATATAATTGCCAACACGGGAGGCTAGACCGTGATTAGTCGCTTAGCCTGCTTGTATGCGTTGAATGTTTTGCAATTAGCAAATCAATACTGACTAAACAATAATGGAACGCATTTTGGAATAATGCGATGATGTCACGAAATGGAATTGAGGGTAGCGACCTGTGTGGTTCTACTCATACAATGACGTGGGCATTGGCATGTGTTGCAATAATGCGAACTGGGGCGGGAAATGATTTAGACCGGGGCAAGTGGCAAGAAGGCTCCGTGCCAGGTGGGCCTGTGTGGCAACGGGATGTGTTGAGTTTGTGAAGGCTGTGTGCCATAAAATATAAAATGGATGTCTTACCCGGGATAGTTAAGGACTTCACCTTGCGAGCCTTTGAACTGAGTTTCTCGTACAACCACTTGTCCGGAATGGGACGGACCTAGTTTAGTAGGTCTCTAATATCTTTCCTTTGATACCTCGGGGTGTGATTACGAAAATGTAACAGATGGGGGCGTGCACTGTCTTTGCGGCTTGGTACCCATCTAACGTGATTCTTTGTTCTAAGCTTTGGCTCTGTGTGAGGGAAGTGTTAGAAAGGCGATCTCGAGAGGTTCTTTGGTTAAGTGTTAGTCTCTGAAAAGCTTTGTTGCAATCAATCACCTGTGTGGTGAGCGACTGTATCCTGTGGGTAAAGTGTACAGCCTCTGCAGTGTGTGTGTAAACCTATTCGAATAGCCGTGTCCGCGGTACTAGACAATGCTCGGTGATTACAGTCAAGGGTTAGATTTTCAAAATAAAAATGTGGAATGGGTGGCTGTGTGCCAAAAGCTGATGAATGAAACTAGGGCTGTGTGCCAAACTCTTGGAAAAGAATTGAGAAATTAATTATAATTAATATTGGTTTTACTGCTTTTAATCTAATAGGATTACCTGTTTAAAAGAAATGCTGCTTTAAGCAAAATAACCAATTAAGCCTTTCCTATTGGATAAGCCATGCATGTAGTAATAGACCTGCATTGTGCATGACTTGTTGAGTATATTGTATACTCACCCTTGCATCGACAATAACCTCAGAAGAAGAAGCCGTGCCAGCTTGGGAGGAGGAGTTCATCGAGGGCCAGGAGGATTAGGGGTTGAGCCGCACTCAGTTGCCTGTGGCTAGGAAGGGTTCCTTGTCTTACTTTTGCTTCCGCTGATAAACTTGTGCTACTTGATATTTATCGCCCTGCGTGGCGAACTATTGTAAGGTGGCCATAAGGCCGTGTAACTCGTTATTATTCATGATTGAAGTACTTTATTATTAAATTCCGTTGTGTATGATTGTGGTACTTCAACCTGTTTAGCCTGTGTGTACTAGCGTGATCCTGGACTAGTACAATATACACAGAGTGCCCGAATCTGTAAATTCGGGGCACGACATACATTCAGCGTACCACTCCTTCACAAAGGCATTTGACCACCGCACGTGGATCAGGTGATCTGGGACCCTTACAGCGAGCGCCATGTAGCGGAGAGAGCCACAACAGGTGGGGTCTCGGTACTTTGCTACATGGACCAGACTTACTGGCTTACGAGGAGAAAGATTGTCATCGACGTCTTCATGGAGGGCTACGCGTCACAGCAAGTCATGAGGCAGTTTGGTCATCATCAGCTGGTCCTTGTTTCTTTGCGGGATCATGTACCAGAGAGAGTGCACTCGTGAGTTACTCACCCACTACAAATATGTTAAATGCTTATGTCATATTTCTAATAATGTGGATTTCTCTTAAGATTCTCCACCTAGGGACCTTAGAAGAGCACGGTGACCTTGGTAAAAAGGATGGAGCCGTGGCTCACTCAGTGGGATGGGGAGCTAGAGGACATCATCAACAAGGACATGCCTTACGACTACTCCTCCTACCAGCAGTACTTAGCCTGGTACATTCCCCAGATGCGTACTCGTCTCCTACTTGTGGAGGAACCACCGACCAACAGGTATGCTCCCAACGCGGCTGACTTGTATCCAAGCCAAGTAGGAGTGGCCTTGCATGCCATGGTAAGTCTTCTTTCATAAATTACATCATCTATTTGTTACACTTTGTTGATATGCATATCATTTGTTTGTATGTGGTAGGTGGACCACGCTAGGGATTTACACTAGCATGGCAGCAGCGTCTTGTCCAGGCTACGTGACGGAGTCACTGTAACGCTGGACGAGATGACAGAGGCATGGTGACGTGCATTGACCGTGACTAGCAGGATCGTAGAGCTTAGTTCTTGTTAGCATGTGGATGATACTGATCATGGCACCTTTTCTAGGCCACCACACAGGCCTTCTTACCACACACTGACCCCAGCTCCTTGCCGTGCAGTGGAGGCAGAGTCCAGCTTCCACACCCTTGTGCTTCTAGCCTCAGACGTGGTTGGAGGGTCCAGCTAGTAGGAACCATGTGGTCCCACTATGGTCCCCACACCAGGTAAGTCGAGCGATATTCAATTATTCGTGTTTGGTATAAGTATCACCTAACTTTGATGAAATGTTACTATCCAAACTACAGGTTGCCCTCAGGGTGGATGACAGTTCTCTCTATCATCGCACTTGTCAGGGTAAGCCAATCCTGAGCACTGAGCGGATCAGTTCTTCACTGGTACGCAATGGACTTAGCCCCCTCCAGCGACGCAGTGCACGCAGCCCCCCAATGACGCAGTTCATGTAGCAAGCATATGGCACCTCCTACGGGTATGCATTGCCTCCTCGTGAGCATCGCTCGATGCAGTGGTACAACCCTTCAGACTACAGGCAGGCGCGACCGACACACGAGATTCACACACGACCTCTGAATGATGCACCTACTTCAGCACGTAGGACAAAGAGAGGTTGTGGTTGGGGTGGAGGTCAGGGTCCAAATTAGGGGGTGCTCAGGGTTAGTACCTCATTGTTAGGCTGTTTCCTATTTTTGTTTTGTACTTTGTACTGTTTCACACTGTTAATTATATTGTGTTGTCATCGCTTTTTTACTTCATTCGTTGTTTCCAAAATGTAATTTACTTTCTCAGACAACGTCACAACACAACACTAGATACCAATGCGATCTGTAACCTTTTTAGACTACGTGACATAACATAGCTGAACACTATCACGCACTCGCTGAAGACTTTTACCAATCCAAAATGACCCCTCACTGCACACAACATAGTCCGACACGACTACTAACTACACACTACAAAGTCCCATCGGTACACTCAGTACATACTAACTACACACTGCACACTCCAACGTTACCACTCACTGCCTACTTTTAACTTTAAAGTGACCACTTACTGCACAATATATTTGTTAGTACTGACACCTTGCATGCATGACTGTTTTTTTAGTCCGACTTGACTACACACTCTAGTGTTTTCCTGTCCATCACCGTGTTTGAATCTTACCTTCCAACACTTAGTCCATACACCACTCTTTCGAGACTATAAAAGGCCAAACCGCAGGCAAACATAAACAACTCCCACTCACACTTTACCATGGCTGGATCTTCTAGCAAAGCATTCTTGTGGACACCTGATATGAGCAACGTAGCCCTTCATTGCACGTTGAAGGTTACACGTAATGGGAAGGATGATCCATTCAAGGAGGAGAATCTGAGTAAAGTGGTGTCCAAATTGCAAGAGTGGCATTCGACATTATCTTGGCATAACGTAACAACCTTTGGCCTGAACCTTGTGACCTCTGACGACCTCAAGGCGCACTTACAAGGGTGGTGTCAAAGGTGTTTCAGGGTGTGCAAACTAGCTGACCACCCTTCTACTACAGGTTTCTCTACGAGACTTTATAGAGTAATAATGCTGCCCAATCAGTATGCAAAACATATTAAGGTTAGTTATTTCCTATTTGTTCACCCTTCTAATCTTTTTAGTGTTATCCATTAGTTCACTAATTCATATGCTCATCTTATGTGTTAGTCATTTCTGGAGGATAAAGAGTTGCTGAACAAAAATATCACAGATTTCTAGCGATATATATGGTCTTTGGTAGGGGTGTGATGCCTGGTTCAAGCAGAAGACATAGAAGAGAATCTAACTAGAGGGGTAGAGGTGCACCCAGTACAGTTGTAGCAGAAAGTTCAAGACGACGTTCAACCACCACCGAAGGAGGGCTTGCTACTAACTTTACAAATGACGATGACGATTTCATGTCACCTAGACCACGACATTCAAGCACTATCACAATGGGCCGTTCAAGAACTACTACAATAGGCCGTGCATGCAACAATGCAAGAGGTTATTCAACCAGCACTAAAGGAGGGCTAGCTCCTAACCATACAGTCGGGACCTAGATTTGCAAATCCGAAACCCTCTGTGTATATTGCACTAGTCCAAAATTATGCTAGTGCACACAGTGGCAACACAGATGAAATATCATTCCATACAACGAATTAATTAAGAAGAAGCAAATTATTATTATTTAAAGCAAATGACCTTATAGTCAAGGTTCGTACAACTATGCCTTATGGGCTTAAGAAACAAATAAACTGTTGCAGCGGAAGTAAAATAACTTGGGCCATTCGACATGCCATTGGCAAGCGTCTAGGGAAACGCCTTCATAGTCCACATAGTCTTCATAGCATTCCTCCTATTGATACTCATTATTTCCTGGTCTTTCCTCAACAACTAATCAACAAAGGCATAAAGCCGTGAGTACAAAAAGTACTCAGCAAACCAAAGGGAAATGATGCAATTTATTCATTCAAGCTTGACAAAGGATAGTTATATGGTTCATTTGCAGAAAGCAATAACTTGAGTTGAAATACAATAAATAGATTGAAAATGAAAAGATAATAAATAACTGATAAATCAATGGTAGACAATATGAACCGAATGGCGAGACATCACTCTACACCATTCAAAACAAGTATCAAACCACTAAATTCAACAGTATAACTTTAGACAACAAAACAACAGTTAACTCCCCGTTCACAACCCAACAATTCCACATTTCTATGTTTCACAAAACACGCTATACCTCGTGTGAAATTCTCGAGCATGTCCATGACCGTGGACACGGCTATTCGAATAGCTTTACACTCTATAGAGGTTGTAAAGCTTTACCCATAAGACATGAACATCTCTTGGTGTAACCGGTAGTAACACACTTCCTTTGGTGCCACAAAGATATCATGACAAAGCCTTTACAATGTACTGTTTAAACTCGATACTGCCCTCTATAGTTTCGCCCCTCAGGGTCCCCTCTTGAGCCATGTGAATCTACCCGTCCATCCCCGAACCCACATCAATAATTGGTAGTACTCAAAACTAGACATTGCAGATTAATTAGCTAGGTTTGTCCCATACTGGACTTGTGGTTGCATAGTTAGGCCCAGTTCAATGGCACACAAGATTAAGTCCTTAAGTTATCTTAGGCGAGACAACCACATCCCAATATGCTAGAAAAGCATCCCGTTTACTGCACGATCACTTGCCCAAGGGAAAACATTTTGTTTAACCAAGAACAATGGCATACCCTGCTATGGTACAATAAATTTTATAACAGTGGGCTAACGTTCATGATTCAATATCTCATTAAGTCAAGATTAACATTAATTCACATGTGATATGATTCCCATTGAACAACTAAGCAGGTCTAAGCATAGCTACGATAAGCCATTGTTGGTAATATGATTATGTCCAACTAGCAATGTCCCATCCTAGGGTTAACAATGGATACATAGCATCCCAATAATCAAGGTGGCGTAATGTCAACTAGGTGAATAACTATTTCCATGAAATAAGCATTGATACACAAATAGCATGCAATTGTATAAAACAAATTACTTTGCAAACATAGGATCAACATGATCAAAGGTTACGACTTACCTTGCTGATCTAGTACTGAGTCTTGGTCTTCAAAGTCTCTGTTCGCTTTCTCATAATTAGCGTCTACCAGAAAAGAAAGCAATGAAATAAAATAAATACCAAACAGAGACTCAAATATTCTTAAAACTAAAAATAAATGGCTCTGGAAGATAGAGCTCGATATTAGAAAAATTTAAAAACTTGAATCGCCTCAATTGGAGTTCGTATGAGAGAATGAACCTCCGAAAGATTAAATTAAGAGAAAATGGCTGAAAAAGGGAAAAACTGATTTTTTTTATTTATTTTTCTATTGGAAAATTGATTTATTGCACAACGCTATCGTCAGTAATCAATTTTCTGAAATAAAAATAAATCCAAAAATCCTTACTTCGCTAACATACGGGACCCACGGTCTATGGACCGAGTCCACGGCCATAGTGTAGTCCACGGTGGACCGGGCTCACAGAACAGTGCTAGGGCTGATGGGGCAATGAGGTGGCTGCTGACGCGGCGCTGACCAAGTGCACACATTAGTGCTGACGTAGTGAGGCACATGTCGCGCATCCAGCAACACTGCTGGATCGGATGGCAGCTAAGCGAGGCCGTGGCAACTACGACATGGCGGGATCTATGGCGCGAGGTCACGACCAGACGGCTAGGGATTACAGCGGAGAATGACGGCGACGATGGTGGTGCGACTCACCGGTAGCAGAGAAGAAGATGCGGGATGCGATGGAGGAGTGACGGATCGGGCAAGACTCGGTGCGGATCCAGAAGAGCACAACATGGGCAACCCGAAGGATAGCTCGGCTACAGCAGAGAGGGTCTAGCAAAGGAGTTAGAGGTAGTGAAAGGCTTCGGCCATGGCGGAGAACTCCGGTGAGCTTGGGTGAGGCAACGACGAGGTCTCGGGGATGAGAGAAGGTGTGGTGGGTGCGGCACGAGACGGTGAATCTCGGAGAGGAGTTGTCGGTGCCTTAAATAGGCCAAGGGAGGCATGCGTGGCACAGATGCCGAAGATGCATGGCTAGGGTTAGGGTTCGAGTGTCGGCATGCGACGAGGCGACGCGGTTGCATCCAGACTACACACTCGTTGCGGCCATCTGACAATGGTGGCTCGTGACGCACGCGAAGTGGGCTAAATGGGCTGCAGAGAAGTGAAGGCAGGTCAGGCTGAGTGAAAGAATAGGGACAGGCCCGAGATGAAATTGAGAATTTAAAAACATTTTCTAAATTAGAAATTTTTTAGAAATTTAAATAAAAGCAAATAAATTCCAATAAATATCCAACAAATTCAAAAAAATCTCCAAAAATACAAAAAAAATTCCTTAAAGCATAATGAAATCTTTTGTTTGATGCATAGATTAATCAAATTAAATCTTTTTATTATTGGAAATATTCAAATTATGCTTTAATTAATTCAAGAAAAAGGCAAATGGTTCATTTTCAAATTCAAACATGCCAAAACTCAAATTTTGGGATGTTACACATACAAATGATGATGACGATTTCATGCCACCTAGGCCATGAACCTTGCGTCCTTGGAGTCCTCTGAATCCTAACGATGATATTACATTAAGTCCTATCAGGTATCCAAATGTAGTACCCCGTCAGGAACCAATAAATAACTATCATCCATTTGACCGTGCTCTATTCCGACAACTATGGCCATAGGATGTATTGTTTTGTGACTATTACCTTAACCAGAGGCATGTACCTATGTTGTATCTCAGTTTTATGAATTCGTTTTGTATCTTAGGTGTTGTTCACATGCCATGCTATTGTAGTTGTTGTATTTACTACACTTTGTAATATCAATGTTGGGTTTTATTCAATGTTTTACGATGATTTGTCGTTAAATTTGTCGCACACCGAAAGAAAATGTGGAACAACGAAATTTGAATTTTTTGACAAAAAAGTAACTGACAAATAATTTTTAAAATACTACACGAATTGTAACTGATAAAAATAAAATTTTCTGAATTATTTGAACCTTGGTTTCAATTCTAAAATTCTAGTAACTGTCAAAATAACACCGACTTTTCATAGTTAATGCTCACAAGTTACAGTGAATTTTCGAATAAAATCAATGTAAAAATATCTCTCATAAATTTAATTTTCTCTAAATAATATTTTATAATTTTTATAATTTATTATGTGACCACCTAGTAGTCGCCGTACCTTATGGTGACAACAGGTCGTCGCCTAACCATTCGGCGACAACCTATTGTCACCGCACCATCCGACGACAACCTATTGTCGCTGTACAGTACGACAACAATAGGGATGTGTCTTAATTTGCTCTGACGGGCAACGGTAACAGCCGGATTAACCAATTGTTACCGTACGATATGGAGAAAATAAGGTATTCGTCCACCCTTATGGCAACTACACCAATTTCACCACATCATTCGGTGACAATACTATACCGATTTCACCACATCAATCGGTGATAGAGTATTATTTTTGTAATTTTTCTGTTACGCGTATTAATGACACAATTCCTTTTATGAAATGTATTATTTAAAAAAATTATGCTACAGACTATTGAATTCTTTTTGTGATATTCTTGTCCTGATAATGTACATGAAAGAACCACTACTGTCGTTGAGGTTTAGGAGTATAGGAGGGATTCATTTTTAAATTAATTTTATCAATAAATAATTAACGGCCCCTATAATACGGGGTATTACAATGGTTTTCGCAAGAGTTGGGGAAGACGAATGTAGTGTGTTGTGCTCCTTTGCATGAAATATGAAATCGATCGAGGGGAAACATAGAGGAGAGCCTAGAATGCGATGTGATAACATATGGTTTTGGAATAGTTCACCAGATTTGACAGGAATATCAAGGTGGTAGCACAAGGAGCATGGGGCAGAGCATTGGTGGACCAGAGAGGAGGATGACAACACTGCCCTGAGCACTGTAACGATGTTCCGAAGAGGAGGAATACAGTGTAGCTTGGCCACGGTGTAAAGGGCTACGCCAGATTCGAGACAAAGAAAAAAGCAGAAATGATGGCGTGTGTCGAAGTAGGGTCCACGTTAGCGCCACATCACCCAAAATTACCTAAAAGCAATTTTGAATGTAATTTGCGCTGGTTTTGATGGTTAGGGAATGAGTTCTATCTGATTTTGCATTTGAGGGGTTAAACAACAAAAATGAAATTTTTTTATTACTAGAGATTGAGTTAAACGACTGAGAAAACGGCCATGTGAAGAACCACCTCGCAGTGGAGTCCTAGGAGTTTACGTACGCGAGTGCATCCCAGTGTAAAAAGCTTGTCCTTATGCTTCCTGAGGACGAGGATTTATTCGGTCACCAAAATTCTAGGGGTCTGCGTACGGTGCACCGTCTATCTCGTGTTTGTTTGTGTGGATTAGTATTCAGAAATGGGAGTGGAACTGAAGCGAAGGAAAGCACGTGACTGTTCTCTGTCACGTTGTAGATTTACCTCTGGGCAACACAAGCTTTATGTTTTTTTAAGGTAAAGGCATCACAGATAACCCACACACGTGTGCGTGTCCTATACACATGCACAAGTATCCATTTCTGTTGAATGTGCACACATACGTGTGCCTGAGTGAGCAAGCTCGTTCGATCGAAGTAGAATGCGGGTGGGCTAGTTGCTCTATGGCACGTTCGGCCCACCGAGCTAAACTCAGTTCTCACAAAAGCTCTATGTTCACTACTATAGAACTGGGCATCATAACTGGTCTATTAGAAGCGGTTTGATATGAACCCGTTGTGATGTTCGCACCAGAGGCGGTTCGTAGGCAACGGTCCGGAAAGGGCTTTCAGAAGCGGTTTGAGACACGATATCCCAACTTATTGTGATATCTATAACATTCCTCTATAGCTGTGCATGAAACGAAAGTATATCATGATGCCGTTGTTGATCCAAGGCCCCAAGCAACCTGGAAATGACATCGATGTCTACCTGAAACCATTGGTTGAAGATCTTGTGACGTTGTGGGAGGATGGTGCATGGGTATGGGATGAGTACAAAAGGGAGTATTTCACCCTACATGCATTGTTATTTGTAACAATCAACGATTGGCCTGCTCTCGGTAACCTGTCCGGCCTAACTATCAAAGGATATAGAGACTGCATCCAGTGCTTAGATGAAACGGATGGCATATACCTGAAAATTCTCGGAAAGTTGTGTACATGGGTCACCGTAGGTTTCTTCTTACGAGTCACCCGTTGTAGAAGAAAGGTAGGAAATTTAACGGCCAACCAAACCTTCATGCAAGGCCTCAGCATCGTAGTGGGCCACGTGTGTTTGCTATGGTAAAGGATTTGAAAGCAGAATTCAGAAAGGGTCTTGGAAGCAAACATGTGCAGAATGAGGATGGTTAGGCATCCATGTGGAAGAATAAGTCAATATTTTGGGACTTGCCTTATTGGGAAGTCATGGAGGTACGTCACTCACTTGATTTCATGTACATCACGAAGAATGTCTGCTTGAACCTGCTAAGGTACATAGATATGTACGGCAAATCGAAAGATACACTGCAAGCTCAGAAGGACCTTAAACTCTTATAACTGAGGAACGACCTACATCCGGAAAAGAGAGGGAAAGGACAACATTACCTACATCCTGCGAACTACACTCTAAGCAAAAAAGAGAAAAAAAGCATAATAGAGTGCCTGAACAGTGTGAAGGTCCCTTCCGGATACTCCTCGAATGTAAATAGACTCATAAACATGAAAGAGAATAAAATTGTACACATGAAATCTCATGACTGTCTTGTGTTAATGACACAGTTGCTCCCAGTGGCTGTGAGAGGCATACTGCCCGAGTGGGTACGGGGGATAATCACAAAGCTGTGTTCTTTTTTCAATGCGGTTTCACAGAAGGTCATCGACCCAGATAAACTAAGTAAAATGCAGGATGACGTGGTACAAAGTGTGGTTAGTCTTGAGATGATCTTTCCTCCTGCATTCTTTGATATTATGGTTCATCTCACTATTCACATTGTCAAAGAGATAGGTACTCTCGGACCCGTGTATCTGCACAACATGTTCCCTTTCGAGAGGTACATGAGTGTGCTAAAGAAGTATGTCCGTAATCGTTCTCGTCCAGAAGGATGCATTGCCGAGGGTTATGGGACAGAGGAGGTGATTGAGTTTTGTGTGGATTACATTAATGATCTAAATCTGATTGACATCCCTATATAACGCCATGAGGGGAGGCTACGGGGAAAAGGAACACAAGGAAGGAAAGCAATTGCATGCAATGATCTTCTTACATTTAAGAAAGCACATTTCACGGTTTTGAATTAATCAACTGTAGTGGCCCTGTATGTACTTGAGCACAAGAGTATTCTACGCCGCGATTTCCCGGGGAGGTCTGAGGATTGGATAACACTGAAGCACATGGATTCTTTCGGTGCTTGGTTACAAAACTACATCCTTTTCAAAGGGTCAGACAATGAACAGTTGCAATGCTTGGCTCGGGGACCATCTACTGAAATCGTGACATTCAAGGGGTACGAGATAAATGGTTACACATTCTACACCAGATCCTAGGATAACAAGAGCACCAACCAAAATAGCGGTATCCGTATAGACGCCGAAGACAACAAAAGCAAGGTGGATACATATTATGGTTTCATAGAAGAGATATGGGAGCTCGACTATAGACCTTTGAAGGTCCCTCTATTTAAGTGCTAATGGGTCAAACTGACTTCAAGCGGCGTGAAGGTTGACAAATATGGCATGACAATCGTGGACCTCACACAAGTCGGCTATAGGCGCGAACCGTTCATCCTCGCGAATGATGTGAGATAGGTCTTCTACGTAATGGACATGTCAAGCAAACCTAAAAAGCAGAAGGACAAGCAAAAAGATTGTAGTAGTAAGCCAAAGCGACATGTGATTCTCCAAGGCAAATGAAGGATTGTTGGAGTTGAGGACGTCACAGACGAGAAAGAGTATAGTCAGTTCGACGAGCTCCCTCCTTTCGCGGTGGATGTTGACATAAGCCTCCTGAATGACATAGATGTGGATGCTCCTTTCATACATCACGATCATAATGAAGAAACACTTGTAAAGACAAAGTACGTGACTACTTAAGATGTACCACTACTGTATGAACTATGTATATGTAACATGGGTCTTCTACTGCATTATGTGTTTATTTGGAATGAAACTAAAGTGCTAAAAGCATTTTTACAAATTCTGAAACGAAACAGAAGTGTTCAAAGCATTTTTCCAAATTCTGAAACGAAACTAAAGTGCTAAAAGCAGTTTTACAAATTCTGAAACGAAACAAAAGCGCTAAAAGCATTTTTACAAATTCTGAAACGAAACAGAAGCGCTACAAGCAGTTTTACAAATTCTGAAACAAAACAGAAGCGCTAAAAGCAGTTTTACAAATTCTGAAACGAAACAGATTATTAGCTGGTCGGCACTTTTACAAGCGGTTCGTACTACCAATCGCTTGAATAGATTACTTCTACAAGCGGTTAGTAAAACCAACCGCTTGTAGAAGTGAAATCTTGAAACAGTAAATAAAAAAAAGAAAGAAAGGCTAGGGGGCGCGAGCGGGGCTCAAACCCGCGACCATGTGGGCAAGCCCGCACTCAAGCGCCACGCGCTAGCCAAGGGGGAGGAAGATTTCTTGTCAACCAGTAAGGGCACCACATTCTTTTGAATATTAGCTGGTCGACACTTTTACAAGCGGTTTGTACTACCAACCGCTTGAATAGATTACTTCTACAAGCGATTGGTATTACGAACCGCTTGTAGATGTGATCTACAAGCGGTTGGTATTACTAACCGCTTGTATAGGTCCTTTCCCACTCCTACCCAACCATGCGCTCTACAAGCGGTTAGTAATATCAACCGCTTGTAGAGCACTTCTACAAGCGGTTCGTAATACCAACCGCTTCTACTTTTTATTTCTACAAGCGGTTGGTAATACCAACCGCTTGTAGAAGTGGGTTCCCTTTATAGACTTATACTCCCCGCGCTCTCTCACATCCCAAATTTTCTAAGTCTCCGCTTGATCGCCTCCTATGTCTCATCGCCGCCGCCTCCGTCGAGACCCTGTGCCATCGTCGCACCCTCTTCCGCCAGCGCGCTGTCCTCGTCGTCGCCGTCGCCCTCCTCCGCCACCTGTCGCCCTGGTGCCACTCTAGCCCCGCGCCACTCGACCTCGCCGACACCTCCTCCGCCACCGCGCCGACGCCACCACGCCATTCCACCCCGGAGGACCGAGGTATAACTGTGCATGCCCTCCTCCTCCCTCTCTATTCTGTTGCCCACAAGGTGTTCGGCTAAATGTCCCAACGCGCTTCCTGTATCAATGTATATCGCTATGTTTCTCTTGGTGCTTCCTCTGTTTGCTCACCATGGTGGCCTGTCAACGTGCTGCTGATTCAGTTCGTGTTGAACTTACATGTTGTGCTCATTTGGATGACAGTATACACATTTTTGCACTTGAATATGTTCCATTATATTCAGTAATATTGATTTTTTGTACCTGTTGTGTGGATGAGATCAATCAAGTTGGTTTCTAGTATATTATTGTTTGAAGAAATGAATCTCATACAGTACATATATGTTTTATGTACATGTAAGTGACCTTTCATGAAAAATTCAGTACCAAATTAATATCATTAAGCTAGCCTTACAATTGGCAGTCAACACATAATAACACGTTATTGCTATCCAAAAAGATATGATATTTATGTCAACATTTTTTCGGAATTAGGATAGATGGCCCAACCAGGACGTGGTGATCCTAATTTTGATGAGGGAGAACAGTTCTTGCTAGACTCCATCGCGCTGGGTAGCATCGAAGGTGATGCTAACGCTGCTGCCGCTGAGGCTAACATTGGTTTCGGTGAGGTTGTTGAGGCTACAGCCAATGAGGCCATTGACGCTGGAGCCAATGAGTCCGGTAACACTGGTTCCAGCGAGGATGAGGTATAGCCAGAAGAATATAATCCCCGTGGACATGTTAATTAATCGCAATTCATTAATATAATACACTCTGACACGTTTATACATATGTTTGTGTATTTCAAGCCCGGTACATCGAGCAACCAATCCAAGCATCGGGGACCTAACAAGAAGTCATCCACAAAGCATGTGTTTACCGACGTTAGCAACGAAGGGATGCCGGTTGCCCCTCTTTCAGTAGTTGGGCCGTACAACAATGCTTGTGGTTACCAGGTGAGGGATCACGTCCCAATTAGCATCAGAAAATAGACCGAAGTTCCTTAAGCTACCAAGGACCTGCTCTAGCAAGATATTAAGGAAAATTTCACATTTCCTCAAGGGTCCGAAGACAAGGCCAAGATATACACTTTGAAGAAGATGGCAACCTCGTTTCGGGCGTGGAAGATGTCTCTCAACCGCAAGTATGTGCAGAAGGGAGAAAGACCCAACTTCAACCAATTTCCTAAGCTGGCGGATCACTCGGAAGCATTTGAGTACAAGCTGACAGCTGAAAGCCAGGCCGCGAGTCAGAAGAACAAGACCAATTCACAGATGAAGAAATACAACCACCATCTTGGCACCGGTGGTTACCTCAAGGCTGTACCGAAATGGGAGAAGCGGGAACAAGAATTAATGGCGAAGGACATCACACTGGCTACTGCTTTATGGGAAGAGCGCCTGCGCAATTGGTTCGTGGGTCATGGGGGAGCCTTGCAGATGACGACAGCTTGGTGATGGCACTAGGAGTGCAAGAGACTGGTCAAAGGATTGTACAAGCTATCGAGCAATCTCAGGCAGGTACATTGGTGATAGACAGGGAGAATGATGAGCTAACACATGGCCTTCAAAACCTTGAGCACCTGGGACGGACACGAGGTATGGGCAAGCTAACTCCGTGGAAGTACGGTTTCGCCAAGGATGCGCATACGTACAGGAGCCAGCCAAGAAGCAAAATAAGAGAATTGTATAAAATGTACCAATTGGAACAAGAGCTCAGAGCAACCCAAGCTAGCATCGGCGATATAGTTGCGCAACAAGTACAAATTGCCCTCAGCAAGCTTCAGGGACTAGGTCCAAGCAATCAGCCAGACGCCGTGATCAACCCCTCCGTGCAGCGGAGTAGCTGCGCGTCCACCGGGGCCCCTGAAGTGGACAACTTGCTAGCCCGTTATCCCGTGGATGACATAAGTGTTTGCCGCCAGTGTGAGCTACATGTTGATGCGCGTAACCTCTCCATCAAGGTGGCTTACGGCATGGCATTTCCGGTGGAGCCGGGCCAGACGTTCCACTGCAACGAGATACCCCTGGGTTACTCGAAGGTCGCGGTGGAGGAGGTGATGAGCAGATTTGAAGAACTTCACCTCGATATTGCTGGAGGTGACGACGTGACCAAGCTTGGACAGGCGCTCCACAATATCATCCTCTGGCGCAAACGGTACATCATATTTTCAGATGGTGTGAATGCGTCATCTCCACAACGGCAACCCACGCCTCCTCCAACGTCACCTCCACGCAATGCCTCGTTGGCAAAACAGAGCACGCCTCCTCCACCACCTGCTCCACGCAGAAGCCCTACTCCATCACCAACATCTCAAACAAAAAAGAACCCCCCAGGAAAACCACACCTCCACCATCTCCTCCGAGGAAGAAGCTCGATAGCAAAAGGGCTCCTCCACCCGCTCCCAAGAAGGCGGAGTCCAGCCGATCGAAAAAGATAAAGGAACCTCCAAAGTGGGCATATGATAGGACTAAGGAGGAGAATGACGCGGTCATCAAAGCAGAATTGGCTGCACACTTCGCAAAAAAGAAGCTAGAGCTAAAGGTACCAATAGATCCAAAAGCCGTGGAACACTTCGCGACATGCTATGCAGAGCCACTGCCTATGCCGTCCAACTGTGAACGGACAATAATAAAGGCTACACGAACGAATTAACGTGGTCAGGTGGTGGCGGCAGTGAAGAAGATAGACCAAGATCAGCAGCAACAAGATCAGGAGATGCTCGAGAGATTTATGAAGGAGGCAGGACTCGGTTCCACAGCTGCAGCTCTTGGATTAACAGATGATCTCCCAATAGCAAAAGTCAGATGGCAATATGAGTTGGGCCAAGAGCTGATTCACACTAATGAGATAAAGGATCTGCCAACCAAGATGCGGCAATTTCATGAATGGTGCATGACAGAGTCCTCTCAAGGAAGAATGATGTTCCCCCTCCGTATCACACAAGAAGATTTTTATCGCGGGGACAACAGCATATGGCTCGAATTCAAAGACTTCTACCATTTTTACCATGGCGACGCCATCAACGTGTCTCTCATGAGTTGCTAGTGCCTGTAAGTGTCAAGCTCATACCTTTACCATGTGCTTCCTCATACCATAAAATTGCAACTCTAATAACTTATCCCTTTCTATGTAGAATGGAGATACAACGATGTAGAAAAGAAAACATCTTCAATGTGGGCTTCATCGACCCAGAGATTGTTAACGAGTTTGTCTTTGCATGCAACCTAAAGGCTATTGAGGATTACATTCTAGATGCATTCTTGGGACAACACTTGAAACCAAGCATACTTCTGCTCTTCAACTTCGAGTACGTATATATACAACCTCTCGTTCTTATCTTTTCCAAGGCATTGATAATACTACTAGCTAGTTACATATATGTTGCAATACATGAATAGGTTTCACTGGATTCTTCTTGTCATCAAGCTTGATAGTAGCCAGATCGTTGTTCAAGACTCAAAAAGGACTCCGGTAGAAAAATATCAATATATCATTGACATCCTAAACAAGTATATAGCACATATATATACGATAGTTTCCTTATTATATTGAAATACCTTGCTAATTCAAACTCTGATAATTACTATTTATACTAATACATCACACAGGGCATTCGCAAGGTTTCGAAAGAAGCAACAAGGAGCTTTCGAAAATGAATTTCATGTCCAAATAAGCACTCGAGTACGTATTAAAGAATATTAATATGCCGTAATAGTTTTTCATCCCAATAATTGTTTTCTTTTCAAATTTCATTGCAGGTTCTACAACAGACGGCTGGAAACAACTTATGTAGCTATTATGTGTGCCACTATATGCAAAATATTACCCACGGCGATGTGCCGACAAGCAACGCCGAGGTAGTGTGCACATATCAATTTCTTAGTACTTACACTTTAATTACATGTCCAGAGATTTATTTATTTCCTGCTTTGTCAACCCAACATCGATGTGCAAGGCGTGATCCCGCCGCACCGAGTTGCAGCAATCCAAGAACAACTCATCAGCTTTATTGTCAACGAGATTGTATCCGCCAAAGGCGAGTTCCACACAAAGGGTTGGAGAGATTGTCCTTCTATAAGAATAGGTGAACTGACATCAACGTCGACCAAGGACACAAAGAGCAACACACGCAAGAAATGAGCTCAAGATTCGCCCTTTTACTCTTTAAAACTTGTAAAAGTTGCTTCTATGTGCTCATAATTATTTCATGTGTTCATCAACTTGTCCATTTTTTAGTCTATTAAGTTCGTACTTTTGTCTAAATGAACCTGTAATTATCTGAATGAGTATGCTTGAATAATATATATTTAATTGTGTCAAAAAAAACTCCTGTAGTTCTATTTATTTTTATTGTCAAAATCCATATCTAAAACCCCTCTCAAAACATATTCTATATTGAATATAATCAAAACAATATGGTATCAGCCTCTTCACAAGCGGTTGGTAACTGCAACCGCTTGTAGAGAGAGCACACGTGGCACCTCCCTATCGTTGGCTGACAGCCTGTCCACAAGCGGTTGGTAACACAAACCGCTTGTGGAGGGCCCCCACGTGGCGGCAACTCGAGCCTTCCTAGACATCTTCCCAACCGCTTGTGGTGTCGAACGACAAGCGGTTGGGGGAACCGCGAGTGATATCTGAAGGGGTATCACTTGCGGTTGCTTACAAGCGGTCCTAAAATTGCTTCTAAAAGCGGTTTCGAACCGCTTGTGGATGCCCGATCCGCAGTAGTGGTTTATGCTGCATGGTGCATGCATGTGTCTATTATGATCATGTGAGTTAGCACTCATGAGATTAATAAGATGTCTAACAAGTGGGGTGAATAGTGATTCATTTTTGAAACAATGGATTAATTTTAAAAATTAATCTTTACATGTCGAACTTAAGTGCCTAGGTTTTATAGTAGAGTTTTGTAACCTACTTTCAACACTAAATAATGCTAGTGAACTAAGAAAAAATATATCAAGGTAAATATGGAGACGTAAAAAGAGACAATTAATACATTCAACCTTTTTATCGAGGTCTCCGAGATTCAGCAATCTCCCCTACTCCTCTTTGGAGCACTTTCGCAAGAGTCCAACTCCTATTAGAGACCATACAAAGAATCAAGGCATCCACTCATGATAGTCATTCTTCACTCCAAATAGATGGATTTCAAACCTTTAAGCACCTCTAGTTAGACTTCTATAAGAGTCTCCAAGGAATGTCACCGAGCCAATGCCAAAGCTATCTAGAAGTCATCATCCTCTAATAGTAAAAAGCCAAAAACACTCACTTCAACCTAGTAAGGTCAAGCAACTTGGCATGATTCACCACATAGACCTACTTACTTTCTCAAGTACTTAAAGATCTTCAATGCAAGTTCAAACTGCCCTTAAGATCCTCAACAGGATGGAAGACCGAGATGGAGTCACGAGAGTATCTAACTTGAACCCACATAGGATCTATTTATAGCTGCTTCCCTCAGAAACTAAATGATATAGTGGGGTTGCTGGACCTTCACGGCTTGTTGTGGTTTGATAACTTCACCAACAAAGTGAGGCCAACAATCTTATTGAAAGGAAAGCCTACTCCTAATAAAATTCACTCATTGTGGTGCTCTCGATCCTCTCCAAATGAAGTGAAGCCAACCAACTACAAACAACCGCATGCACATCAAACAATTTGCTCAGAAAGAATCGTGGTCCTCGTCTACTCGACCATCGGGAAGTAGACGCAAAGAACGCGTACACTAGCTAGGGGTAAACAAGTACTCCGGTGGTATGCTTAGCTCCTCTCTTAATTTACAGATTGCAAACAGGATGAAGAAAGCATAAAAGCTATTGTGTTTAATCTAAATAATGTGGTCTAAACCATAAGCCATGAGTTACATGGGTATTTGTAACCCCTTGGATGTCCTCCATTGATTTGTGTAGCAATTAAATCCTATCTCTAGTTTCCTAATTAGACTAAACTAAAAAGGTAAAAACTAATATGCAGATTTTCGTCGGCCACTTTCTTTTGGAGATATCAGAGAAACCATAAGGAATCCGCCTTCAAGAGCATATCCATTTGCGATGGGCTTGAACAAACCATTCAAACTGGTACTACTTTGCTTTATTTGGACTTTGTATGTGAAAGTTATTACCATTTTAACTTGGGTCTTATTGGATGTGACGAGTTGAATCCGAATTTGGCCATTTTGAAAAGTGCAGCATATGTTGCAATTAGGAGAGGATTGAGAGGCTCTTGTACATGTGTTGCACTTGAGGGAGCTTTGTGCATGCGTTGCACTTGGTGATCACCATTGTGCATATGTTGTACTTGGTGGAGCTCAAGCTAGAGGGCTTGACCTGTTACTCTTGGTATTTGCTGACAACTAGACGGCGTGTGGAGGCATCGTGCACGCTGACCTTTTCAAGGAGATTGTGTGAAGGCCCGACAAAGTTGTGAAGGTCAGAACTCACCTTCCCAAAGAGGGAAAGAGCTACCACTAGTGGAATCGAAATGGATGCTCCATTCGTAGAGCCGGTCCATAGTGGTTTGGACTAACCTCAATATGGATTAGGGGAGACTAGCAAGTCTCTGAACACCACAGTAAAATATCGGTGCATCTCTTTGTAGTTGCTTGCAATTCTTATTTATATTGTTACAATTTAAATTCCTAGAATTAAATTGCTTGATTGTCTTTAGGATTGTATATTCTTGTTAGAGACATAACTAGCTAGTGCACTTAGTGAGCCCAATTGACTTAGGCTTAATTGTGAAATCCTTAGTTTATCGCTTCTGCATTGATTTTTGCTTACGTTTTGACACAGGGATAAATTGGCAAGATTTTAACTAATCATAGAAGAAATTTTTAAAGCCGCCTATTCACCCTTCTCTAGTCGGCATCCTCGATCTTACAAGTGGTATCAGAGTTTGGTCTCTCATTTATTAGGCATTACCGCTTAGAGAGTAAGGATGGTGACTAGTGGTTTAGTGTACTACACCGATTCACATATTTTTTATAGCTCAAATTATGCTTCATGAAAATTATCTATGATTTCTCATTTTAAATATATGAGCCTCAAATATGGTGGATCATAGATGTGGGCTTTTCTCTTCGATTGAATGAATTTCCTCTAACTATACGAGAAGAGAAATGCCTACATCTCGATGCTCGAGCTACTAATGTTTTATTTAGCATTGCGAGTGTAGATTTATTCAATAAAATTTGCAATCTCAAGAGCACTCATGAGATGTGGGTGAAAGACCATATGGAGGTCTATCCTTAGGTGTGATGAGTAATTGACAAGATTTGAGATTGGTTTGATTTGAAATTGAGTTTGGTTTGAATTGGATCTTCAAATTGAATCAATTTGATTGTTGGTTGCTTTTTCCAGTGCTACCAGCCTGGCAGACCGTTGAGTGAAATTATGATTGATTAATAATTTTTTGATGATCATTGAATATATTTATGGGCATTGCTATGTGAAAGGTTTTCCTTGTCTTTGATGGTTGCAGGGCGACGGTGCTAGGTCATGGTGAGGCGAAGGATGACCGGGACTAGGCGAGGAGCGTCAGAGGTCCAAACGGTCGGGAGATTACCGGAAGATGATTGGAGACAGAGTCCGGGCAAGCCAAGAAGACAAGGAAAGGGGAAGATGCTAGCTAGACACCGCGTGGATCAAGGAAAGCCATCGGATTGCGGTCTAGTTGATAGGTTAAAGGGTCTAGGTAGTATGCTTTGAAAACCATGCAAGAAAATCCATTATGTGTGTGGGTTTTGGGTTAGCCCTTGCATGGCTGTGTGAGTGGGTTAATCCTAGCCCTTAGATGAGTTCTCTAGGGTTGAGGGCTGCATCCAAGGGTGGTAGGTGGCCCAAGAGTAGTATAAATAGGGATGGAGGGGTAGCCTCCTCCACTTAAAGGTTGTAGAGGTTTTTGTGCTCCTTTGAGCTTTGCTCACCTTGTTGTGTGGCTTTATAAACCTTCTCCTTCTAGAAATGCAAATCTTTTTCATTCATGCTTGAATTTAAATTATGCACTTACTTTATGTCTTAAATTCAGCATTTAAATTCCTGCAATTTACTTTCACGCAATTTACTTTCTTGTAATTTGGATTTGCCTCCCCTCCTTCTAAATGCTGATCTTGGATGTCTTGAGTGTGTTCATATGGTTTTACATCTCTTTTACACTCTTGGATTGAGTAGAGATCATCTTTTCTTTCAAGTTACACTCGCTCAGTAGTTAGTATTTGATTTTTAGAAAAATATAGAAAAATTATTTTTGAGTTATTCTTATTGAAGAAGGTGCGGGACACCCATATCCATCTGTAGAAAAATTTTGGTGTCCACTTGTTACACCGTTTGGGCGCCATGAGGTGAAAACTGAGCCCCAAACTTTCTGCTCGAAGTTTCTGACTATCTATGTTTTTTGATTTTTGATGATTTTTTTGTAAATAATTTTGAGGTGAAATTTGGTAGAATTCTTAACGACTCATCTTCTCATAGGGATAAAAATATCAAAAATTTTTGAGCTCTAGAAACCCACCAACCACCTGTTTTAATTGAGGACAGCTTCTGAAAATTCTGCTTTCGCTTTTCTGAAAGTGGCTTTTGTGATTTGAATTGATCTCCTTTCTAAAAGCAAGAGTTAAATTGATTCCTTCTTATTTTGGACACTAGACAACCAGAATTGTGACTCAAAAATCCCCACATATTCTATGGTACTCACCGATGCAAGCTAGGGGTACACATAGTTGTCTAGTTGTTCGGGTTTTTCACGATTTCCTTTGTGCAATCCTTTTGAGGTTTTAGTTGGAGTATTTTGAGGGAAAATTTGTTTGTGACCATTTACCACCCCCCCTCTGTTCGCCATCTCGATCCTTTAGTGGGTCAAACTTCAAGACATATATGATTCATCCACATCAACAAATGAAGATTGCATTGGTGAATGCATTTCAGTAGAAGAATCCTCCACTTCTATCTCAAGTGACAAAGAAACCTCAACTTCTATCTCAAGCAATGATGAGAAACAATTTCTTTCATCATTAACTCATTGCTTTATGGCTAAAGGTAAAATTGAGGTAAATGATGATAACAAAGATGAGCCCTCTTATGATGAGCTAATAAATATGTTAGAGGAGCTAAATTATTATCTTAGGAAAGAGAAAGCAAAATATAAGATTTTGAAGCTTGAGCATGACTCACTTCAAAATTATTATAATGTTCTTCAGGAAAATCATGAATCCCTCCTCAAGGAAATCATTAAGCCTAAGGTGGACATAGGCATTACATATAATTTATTTGATGAAATGCCATGCTTAAATGTTAATCCTAGTATTTCATC
Organism: Guadua angustifolia; assembly: GCA_036346375.1. Taxonomy (NCBI): domain Eukaryota; kingdom Viridiplantae; phylum Streptophyta; class Magnoliopsida; order Poales; family Poaceae; genus Guadua; species Guadua angustifolia. Next base: position 50,672,754 of record CM070508.1, on the reverse strand, counting down.
AAAAATTGATATGTCCACCTCTAGTGATGATATGCCTTGTTGCTCTAATAAAATTGTGTCAAGTTCCTCTACGTCTTTTGAGACTAACCTTGTAGAGGAAAATATCATGCTTCGGGCTTGAGTCATTAAATTGGAAAATGACTTGAAAAGGTGCTACAAAGGGAAGGCCACCCTTGATGATATCCTAAGCAAGCAATAGATCTTGCACAACAAGAGAAGGATCGACTACATCTCCAAGAAGAAGATGAATAGCAAGACAAGACACAACGCAAGGCACACAAAAAACATCAAGTGCCTTGGATGTCATGAGAAGGGTCACTACATCTCGGTGTGCCCAAACCAAGAGGATGTTAAATCTAGGACATCAACAAAGAGGCAAACTGGCAATGAGCAAGTGAAGAAAATCAAGAGAGGTCCAAATAGCTAAACTTGCTTCAATTGCCGAAAAAAGGGACACATTGGCAAAATTTATCCCAAGGGTAACATTCCTAAGCCAACTCTCTTTAATGATCATTATTTGCTTAGAAAAACAAAAATGGTAATGTATTTGCTAAACTTGTCAATTCTTCTAAGTCTATGTAAAATAATTATAATTATTTGCTTAGGAGAAATAAATCTAGAGATGTGTATGCTAATGTTGTTAGAACTTCTATGCCCATTCAAAGCAATGCAAATAAATTACTTAGGAGAAATAACAATAGCAAATCATTTGCTAGATATGCTAGATCATCTAAGCTCATTTATTATAATGATCATCATGCGCTTAGAAAGGATAAAACTAGAATAGATTTGCTAAAATTGCTAAGACTCTTAAGCTTTATCATTTCAATGCTAATAATTCGCTCAGAAGTAATAACATTAGCAAATCTTTTGCTAGTCATGTTAGTTCAATTAAGACCAATAATGTTAAGGACATTTGGGTCCATAAATCTCTTGTAACTTACATTCTTGGACCCAACAAAAATTGGGTACCAACAAGTGCCTAAAAGATTATTGGTACTTAGAGAGGCATTGGACGTTTGGCTTCTTCAAAAGGGAAGAGGACTTTTTCATTTGTAAAATGGAGCCAATTCAATCTCGGTAACAAGTATTTAAATTGATAATTTTAGGCTATAGCCTTGTGTAGGTTATATTGCATTATCATGAAAATCAATTTAAATTGTTTGTTGATGTTTTTGGTCATGCTTCTTAGTTGAATTTATTGCAATCTTGAGCAAGGTTGAGTAGTGCCACATTAAGGGGGAGTGATAATCATAGCTATGTATATCACATCCCTATGTATGCCTATTTTTATATAAGTGCTAATATATTTTAAAAATCAAGCCATTTAGCCAAAAGTAAAAAAAAATTATCACTATTAGTAATCTTGTGAAAACTAGTTGAAAAATGTATACAAATACTTTCAAAAGGTTTTTCAAGAGTTTTAACTTTATAAAAACTAATTTCGAAAGAAAATGAGTTTCAAGTCCAAAATCTAGTTACTAGTATCTTATTTTGGATTTAAACTTATAATTTTCATAGAATAAATTGTAAAAGGACTTGAAAGATAGCTCCAAAACAAAAAACATTGAGTAGGTCACTCTTAACAATTCTCGTATTCAAAAGATTTTCAAAAGACCAATCTATCAAAAATTATTTGATTTTGAAACTAGCCCAAAAACCAATATTGACCTATATTGGTCACATTCTAGCATTTTGTGAGTTTTACCTCTTGGACCGGATTATTGGACATATCTTGGTTGAAAATGGTATTGACATACCTTGGTTGAAAATGGCATTTTAAACTCATACATAACAATTCCAATCAAATATGTTTTTGTTTGCTTCATTTGATACTTTTTGGAATGATATTGAAAATGATATGCAAGTGGTTTTCTTTATATGAGACTTTTTGTCAAAAGTCAAAAATATTTTTTAAAAGGTCAATATTTATGAAAATCTTTATAAAGTTCTTAAATATGTATTTCAAATATTTTATAATGCTTTTGAAGTAAAAATCATTATTGTAGATACAAAATAGCAAATTTGGCCTCAAATGGATTTTATATGATCTTGATTTTGGATTAAATGATATATTTCTATAAATAAAAATCTATTGAGTTTTTCAAAAGTGGCCAATACAAAACTCATAGAGTTGGTAATTTCAAGTATTTCTTTAGTTCAATATTTTTCCAAATGACCAACCATTCAAAAGTTATAGCCATTTGAATTTGTCCAAAATCATTCATTTGACCCAAAATGGCTTATTCTTGCATATTGTGAGTTTTGCAATTTGAGTTGGATTTTGTCAAAGGTTTGTGATCGACAACACACTTATATTGGGGTACCTTTGGGAGATGTAGGATCAAACACACAATCGGGGGAACACGATGTAGATAGGCTCGAGCCTCTTGGTCGAGTAACACTCTACTCCTATGTCGGCGATGGATGAGATCAATAAACAGATTACAACCTGGGGATCCTAGCCATAATTACAAGGAAGAATATGAGTATGGGGGGTGGCTAGACTATGGCTATTGGATGCCTGCGCGGAGATCTTCCTGTGCGTCGGACTTTGGATGGCAATGGCTTGAAGCTTGTGCTCTAAGTTGTCTTGTGCGACTTTGCAATTGGCTGACTTCCAATTGACTTGTTTTGGACGACGTCCTCCCTAGTCCTTATATAGTGGGCTGGAGTACTGAATCATAGTCGATGAGAAGTCCTCTTGTCGTTATGATCTCCGTATCGCACCTGAATTTCCATAGTGGCCGGACGTATTCGAGTAGGTTTCCTCATATCGAGAATACGATCGAGTCCTGCCTTATGCGGGGACATATTGGCTCCGTATATCTTATCCCATTGAGCTGGGCTCGGAATATCTGGAGTTTACAAATGCTGGTAAAGATATACCTGGTATGGCCTTGGACTGTATGGCATAGGCCCATATCCCAAATCTGGATATTTGACGGTAGCACCCAAACTCTGCTTAGCGGAGGGTCAATTTGAGTGCTTGGTTGATTGTTGCCAATCCTGGTTTGATCAAACAATGCCTCGCTTACTTGTGGTCAAATGACTCGAGCAAGTCAGGAATCGCAGGGTTGAGCGTCCTGTTGCAAACCCAGCTCGAATGCTTAGGGTACCCTTATGTCACTCGATATTGACTAGTCAACCCGACTCTAAGCGGAGTTCGAACGGTAGTCAGAAATTCTAAACGTTGAGTAGTTGAAGCATTTATTGCTCATGTCGAAGGCGTCACGACGAATGTGGCACCATCATTCCACTTTTTTCGGTGATCAACATGCCGTACAGCGGGAAACAAACCGTTGTGCCTGGACACTTTTTGGCTTGTATGTTTCTGGATTTGGATCTGTAGCCATTTCATTCCTTCATCCTCAGCCTTCCTCTTGAAAACTCCATCTTGTCTCTTTGGTCCCTTTCGTTTCCGCACCTTAAAAAATTTCCACTTCCTTATTTCGCTCCAATGGCTTCTATTTCCTCCGCCAACCCTAAGGTTATCGCGCAGCTGAAGAAAGAGGCTGCGGCAACACTCGCTGTGGGGTCAGTCTTCAGAGATGAGACTTACCAGCAAGGATGGCAGTCATCCATCATGACAAAGAAGCGTCTCGTGGAGTTGGAGAAAGGCAGTTTCATTCCTCCTCGGGCGTTCTTCCATTGGAGACCTTCTGTCGGTGAGGATTACATGACTCCTAAGGACGAAAATGAGATTGTAGTTTTTGAGTCTTTCTTCTACTACAGTCTTAGCTTCCCCCCTTCTCGATTTCTATGGGCTGTTTTGGATTTCTACGAAATTTAGCTCTTTCACCTGAGCCCCAATTCAATCACAATGCTCAGCAGTTTTGCTCATCTTTGTGAGGCCTTCCTGGGCATAAGACCCGGCCTCAACTTATTTCGCCATTTTTATCACCTGAAGCGGTCGGCCAAGAATGAGGTCGTCAGGGGTGCTGGATTTCATCTTCGCAGCGGGGCCGCTAGCATATACATTCCTGTACCGATGACTTCTTCTTGGCAATTAGACTGGAAGTAGCGATGGTTCTATATCACCTCGTCGAACACAGTCAACTCTCCTCTGTCTTATCAGCCATTCTCCTGATTCCTTCCGACCTCTGGATGAAAGTCCCTCCATCGACAGCACGGAACGTGCGCTACATCGAGAAAATCGAGGAGCTGAGAAAGAGGGGTCTCTCTAGGTGGCACATTGCTTGAGACTTCCTATCGTAGCAATCAAGTCCGCTGAGGTGCAAAGATCATCTGGCTTGGGAATACTCTGGGGTCGATGACGCGACCAGAGACAGCTCTAAGGGTAAGTAATAATGACCTTTTCTATCGCTCTTTCCCCTTGCCATGATTGGTGGCTGATGAACTGCCTTACTGACTAATAGACTTGCCAGATGCGAACATTTCTGCTCGATTGAGAAAAATCTTTCATGGTTCAGATCCTGGTGCCTGCGGCGTAGAGGCCTACTCACTGGCCAACCCTTGACTAGAGGTATGTATCGAGTAACCACCGATGCTGCTGCGCGGAGGCATACATTGTGGTTTAACCAGTTTCTTCTTTTCAGGAGGTCGAGAGTGATGAGCGTAGTAGGCTACTCGAGGGAGCCACTGACCTCGACAATGAGCCAGCTCGAGACGGTGGGCATGCATCGGGCTTAGCTCCGGCTGGTGTGGGGTCATCTGCGGAGGACGCAGTGCTTGCCATAGATCCCAGTGAGGTTGAAGCATCATAGGAGCAGGAGGCAGCAGATTCTCCTCGAACGGGGACATCGACGTCGCCATCACCCCTGCCACTAGAGAAATGCCATGGGTGTCAAGGGCTTCTGACTAGGTAACATTCAATCGTTCTGTCGGATGCTATGAGATCGCTACTGACGTGATTCGACAGCTCTTGGAGGACCAATGGGCTACATGGGGTGCTGAGGTGCAAAGTCAAGCTGCTGCCCCATAGGTGTCTCCCCGGGGGAATCCTCCATCGACCAATATTGCCGAAAAGGTAGAGTAACTACTTGGTAATTACTTAACCTGTTCATACCCTGAATCATTTCTCATAATAGTCTCGTGTGGGTAGGCTGCCCCTTTGGTCGCTGGCCCACCGGTGCCACCACTCCAGCTGGTCAGGTTGACCACTAGGGCCAAACCAGTCCTGAAGAAGAAGAAAAAATTGTGAAAATGCCACCCCTAAGATTGCCCATCGCTAAAATGCCACTCTTCTTTCAATGACATGTGGGACCTTCTGTGTCTATGACAATGGGCCAGAGTGGTATTTTAGCGAGGGGCAATGTTAGGGGTGGCATTATTGTGAATCTCCCCCTGAAGAAAGCCTCTGGCTCACAAGGAGGTGTGAGGGTACATATTCTGCAATGTTCTTCGAAGCTTGAAAATCGAGTTGGATGACGTATTTAAGTTCCTCACCTGTCAGAGATTTAAGCAGGATGCCAGCCCCCGAGCCTTGCAATATGAGTGAGTCATCGAAGAACATCGTCCAGTGGTCATCGACTGTCTTGGTTTCCTTTTCCTCAATGTGGGTCCATTCCGTGATGAAATCCGCTAGAACTCCTAACCTGATGTTAGTTCATGGCGCAAAATTCACTTTGAACTCGTTGAGCTCGACTGCCCATTGCGCGATTCACCTTGTTGCCTCTCGGTTGCGTAGCACCTTCATGAGCAGGTATGTTGTCTTGACCGTAATCTTATGCGCCTAGAAATAGTGCTGTAACTTTCGAGAAGTCATCAGGATGGCATACAACATCTTCTGTATATGAGGATATCGTGCCTAGGCACCGTGCAAGACCTTGCTCACGTAATACACCGGCTTCTGAATTTTGGTCTTCTTTTCGGGTGAGTCCCGTTGTACCACCAGGACCATGCTTACTACTTGAGGGTAGCTACAATATACAAAATGATGCCTTTTTCATTAGGTGAAACTAAATTGATGGAGATGATAAGTACCTTTTCAGATCTTGAAAAGCTTCTTCGGCCTCCTTGGTCCACTCGAAGTTGTCGTGCTTCTTGAGGAACTTGAAGAAAGGTATCCCTCATTCGCCCATTCAAGAGATAAATAGACTAAGGGCAGCAATACATCCTATAAACTTTCGTACCTCTCTTAGTGTTCGTGGAGGGCGCATCTGATTAATTGCCTCGATCTTATGCGGGTTGGCCTCGATGCCTCGACTAGACACTAGAAAACTGAGAAGCTTGCCGGATGAGACACCGAACGTGCACTTCTTGGGATTAAGCATCATACGATACTTCTTGAGGTTGTCGAATGTTTCGCCAAGGTCACCGATTAAGGTGCCTCTTGTTTTCAATTTCACTACGATATCGTCAACGTACGCTTCTACATTGCGTCCTATTTGGGACTTCAAGTAATTTTGAATATAGCGTTGATACGTTGCACTAGTGCATTTTAAACCAAAAAGCATTTTTACATAGCAGAATACACCAAAAGGAGTAGTAAAGGCAGTTCTCTCTTCATCCTCCGTGGATAGGTTAATTTGGTGATACCCTGAATAGGCATCTAGAAAACTTAGTAGTTCACAACCTGCAGTGGAATCCACTATCTGGTCGATGCGGGGGAGAGGAAAAGGATCCTTAGGGCATGCTTTGTTGAGGTCAGTGTAGTCGACGCACATCCTCTACTTGCCATTGGCCTTTTATACATGGACTGGGTTTGCCAGCCACGTTGGGTGATGGACCTCTCAGATGATGCCAGCCTTTAGGAGTTTGCCGACCTCCTCTTGTATGGCTTGCTTTCAGTCCTCTATGAATCTACGCTACTTCTACACCATGGGCTTGGCGCTTGGTTTCATAGCCAGTCGATGCTTGATCACCTCCTTGGGGAACCTAGGCATATCGGATTGTTGCCATGCAAACACATCGCGGTTTGCCTGAAGGAAAGTGACGAGCTCGAGTTCCTATTTGGGGTCGAGGTCGATGCCTACCTTAACCGTGTTGGATGGTTCTGCCAGGTCGAGGGGCACCGCCTTGACGTCTCCGTAGGTCTTCTTGTCCTTTCTACCGTCGTCGACTGGGTCATTGGCGGCACTATTGGAGGTGGAAGCCTGATCATCTCCCCTGGACTTCTGGTGCTTAGCCTTCTCATTGTTGGCACTGGCTGCTGATCTACAAAGATGCTCGGCCATCTCCAGGCTTTTCTTGTCTCACCTGACCGCCACGTGTTGGTCTCCCTTAATTGTGAGGACTCCCTTCGGCGCTGGCATCTTGACGGCCTGGTACACGTAATGCACCACCGCCATGAACTTGGCTAACATTGAGCGGCCCAGGGTCACATTGTACGTGCTCTCAAAATCCACTATGTCGAAGAAGATCTTCTCCGTACGAAAGTTGTCTGGCGTGCCAAATGTGACTGGCAGATCGATCTAGCTCAGCAGGGTCGGTGATGATCACAGAGTTATGCCATGAAACGGCTCGGCTCTAGCTTTTATCTCGGTCCAGGGAATTCCCATGTTATCCAGTGTCTTTGCAAAGATGAGGTTCAACGAGCTTCCTCCATCGACTAAGGTTCAAGTGACCTTGATGTTCACGATGGTGGGCTCGACCACCACAGGGTATCGACCTGGATGCGAGACCACAGTCGGGTGATCTGACTGGTTGAAGGTGATCAGCACCTCTGACCACTTGAGAAAATGGGGCAGAGCTGGGGTGGCCAGGTTGACCTCTCTTTCGACTGCCTTGTATTGTCTATTGGACTCGTACGTGGCAGATCCTCCAAAGATATGTTTCAGCTTATGCTCAGTTCCCCAATACTCGGGCTCATCATCCTCGAGCTTGTCTTTAGCCTGCTCGATGCCGCGCTCGGCGAGAGTGACCTTGAGCTTTTCCTAGACTTTCTTGCTGATCACTTGGCACTCGTCGAAGTCGTGCTTGTTTATGTGATGGATAGGGTAGTATTTGTTTCCCCCACGGCTTCGGCCTTTATTGTCATCTAGATTGCACGTTTTGCCCCTCTTGACCGCGGCTACAGTGGAGTCACCCTTGCACTTCTCCCCGTGGTTCTTGTTCCTCTTTGCCCCTTGCTTGGATGACTCGGGCTTATTGTTGCTAGGCTTTGGGTTGTTGAGGTGGTCTCGGGCTTCGGCGTGGATGGCATACTTATCCACTAGCTCGAAGAGCTCCTTGGTGGTTCTGATCTTCCGGGTGGTGAGCTTTCCCTTCATACCTCCATCCTTAACCCCGTTCTCGAAGGAAACAATCACTGCCTCATCTGAGATGTCGGGGATCAGGTTCCGTTTATCACTGAACCTTCGAATAAAGCTACATAGCGACTCTCCTAGATTCTGCACCAGTCGATGCAAGTCATTGCGTGTTCCAGGGCATTCATGCGTGCCCTGAAAATTGGCAATGAACTAGGCCCACAACTCAGCCCATGACGATATCGACTGAGGCGGGATGTTGAGTGACCAAGACCTAGTTGCCCCATCGAGAGTGGTGAGCAGGTAGTTAGCCATCACCTTCTCGTTGCCTCTGACTACTCTCATGACCGTAGTATAGATCTGTAGCCATTCAACGGGGTTAATCTTCCCGAGTACTTCTTGATCGGACCAGGCATGAACTTGTTCGGCCATCTGGCTACACGCAGTGCTGGGGTGAATGCCTTGCACCCGTCATTGATGTCTTCCGGGGTCATCTGGCGTTGTCCTCTATGCGCATCTTGCCGACGGGGGAACCTGTGTCACGGCGGCGAGTGGTCCCTCGAGGGCGAAGATTCGCCCCGATGTGCATATCGCACCGGAGATCGACCTCTCAAGGACATGTACTCGTTGTCTTGTCTCTCGTGGTCTTCATGATCCCACTCTTCCCTTCGATCTCGTAGGACATCACACATATCTTGTCGATTATGCGGGATTCGATCTTGGAGATCTCCCCGGTATCCTTGGCAGGGGTTAGAGCGGATCGTTCCAGAGTTGCGATGACCAGAACTAGCCACCGCTGATCGTGCTGCCCGACGACTATCATGAGGCGGTCCCGGCAGATGGCTCTGGGCACCTTGTCGGCTTGGCTGCCCGATCCTCAGTTGGCCGCTCGAGCAGTCTGAGCTTGTGCTGCATCGAGTAGCTTCTTTATCTAGTCGAACACCGGTGTCATAGGGTTAGCCGGGTCCAACAGTGGAAGAGACTTCAACAGCATATGGTGCACTGGACATTAGCTTCAGGAGTACTGAAGATGTCACTGTTATGGCTCAGATGAGATGTTGTTCCTAGAACACGGCCAGACGTGCCATTGTGGTCGTGCTACCAAAGTCTACTATACCTGGAAACCTGGCACCTGCGGATGAGGTGTCGTTGGATTGTCAAGGTTGAGATGCTTTGACAATTTGGCTGCGATCCCTACAGTGGCTGCTGCGCTTGGGTCACGGTGATGGTCTGCCGTACCAGGAGCGACGTCATCCGCGGAGGCATGCACTGCGGCTGCTGCTGCCCCATGATCACAGGGTGTGCCAGGCAGGACGTGGCACTCTTGGCCACCCGTGGCTTTTGCTCCTAGGTCTCGCTCTTAGGAACTTCCGGCAGTAGTGCCTTTGTTGGCCCTGGCTATGAACACGCATCGATCTATATGACTGCTGCATTGATTGCTAAGGTCATCATTGCTGCTATCACTATTGCTCTTCATGTCAACGCACTTGAGGACGCTGGGCTCTAAGGGGTCAAACTCAATGAAGCACACTTCCTGGCTTAGGTCCCCAGAACAGGAAACACTGGTACATATCAAAGTCTTGTGAGAATCCCATTTTCTACGGAACGAAAACACCTTTGCCTCATGTACAACCTGCGTGCTCCTTGTTTCCCAAGGCCGTGGAGAATGTATCTTTCTCTATATCTGAAGTGAAAGAGTCCTGCGAAGATTCGGTACTCAATGCTATCTACATCTAGGATCCCAATATGTTATTTCACATATGAAGGTATATATGGTCTCCTACAAACTATGTAGTTCGATATCTTACCAACCGTTGGGTCACTTCCTCTTCTGCGGGGTTAGTAAAGGCCACACCACCCGAAGATGTGGAATGTGACCTCACTCTTACCTAGTTTTGGCCGCACGAGTCCAAGATAGAGGCAAATGACAGCAAGGACTCCTTCTGGATTGCCTTTTCGTCCTCCCTCCTCCATTGCGCGATCCTAACCGCGTACCCAGTAGAGTCGAATCTATGCAATGGTTGTTTTTTACCTAGACAATCTTATCTGCTACAATTTGACTCACGAATTCTTCTGCCATCTTCATCTCAACAAATCGTTCCCACACTTCTTCAGTGATGAACCCATACTTCTGGAGTGGAGTTATTTACTTATTCACGTAATTACTTACAAGGACTCTCTTGAAGTTCTTCCATGCCTTTCTCACCACTAGGAAAGGAAACCATCATAGTGCGTGCATGACATTTTTTGGGAGCTCGAACAATACAAATATTTCTACCACCAGGCTATCCTGCTCCCCATATATCAACATCTTCAATGATGGATAAGTGATGGGGACCTTTTTCCATCCAACTATCATGCACAATGTCCAGAATGCTGCCGCTACCTTAGGAGGTAGGTAGGGGCCCTATCCTACGAATTGACCACCGTGATGGTATGTTAGCTCTAGGGCCTTTTACTAAGCCCTCTTGGATCGTGCCTCGGTTTTCCTATGTTTGACTCACCAGATCCATTTGGTGACGAGGAATAAGGGACTTCATCTTCTTTTGAACAAGGTTGTGTTAGATCTTCAAAGATGAGGCAAGTTGGTAAATCAACAATTCATATATGGTCATAGAAGAGGAAAGAAAGTAAATTTAAGAGTATTGTTTAGCACAAGGAAATCAACAATTAAAAAAGGTTTCTTTATTTGTGGGATAAGAAGTACTTCTATCTTTTAGGTAGATTATATTTCTAAAATTATTTTTATGTTCAGAATAAGGAAAGAGAAGAGGTTACTTCGCTCATTTTCACCACATGCAAGGTCCCAAAGGCTATAAAGTCTAGCCCTTTTGCACAACAGCATAAATTATGGATAGAGTGCTCTGAGGTGTTAATCAAATAATCACAGCTGAACTTAAACAATTAACTAAGCAAATAAGGTCTTGAACTCTTACCTTCCTCAGTTATGCTACAAACTGTGAGAAGGTCCCCTAAACAATTAAATTGTCTAGCCCCTTCATGTGCAAGGTCCCCAAGACAATAAAATTATCTGGCCCCTTCACGTGCAAGGTCCCCATGAAAATAAAAATGTTTGGCCCGTTCAAGTGCAAGGTCCCCAAGACAACTAAATTTATGAATTAAGTGCAAATATTTGGTAATGACATTGGTGGTTGTGTCCAAATTTTGGTCTTAATTCAATAATGACAAAATCTAGGTGTTAAGCTAATGCAGATATGCATAACAGCTAGATGGTGGCTTTTACGAAGCTAATGCACACTATCTCTTTATATTCAAGATATGCAGTGATAATCATATGAACATCAATCTTATATTTCAAACCCTTATTTGCTACTAAAATTGTTTAAATCAACTTCTAGAGACCCTAATTACATCAACAAGCATTCAAAAGGTCACAAAGAGTGAGAATGAGTCAGAGAACCAATTAAGAGTTCAGAGAGTCCATATCAGATGACAAGTTATTTGTTATCAGCTTAAGTTATTTGGTGTTATTCTTTAGTCATAGATTATGAATGCTCAAACCTAGTATGATGCTCAATTTGACATAATAACCTAAAAGGAATTATAGGAACATGTGAAAACATAGTGCCTTTAAGTAAATCAACAAAATGACCAAACAGAAGGAATGGCTTATAGGTTACTACTAAGCAAATTAGCTAATGCTAGCTGAATCTATTTTGCTGCTAAGTGTAGAAAGACATACAATAGGAAACACTGTTACAAGATTAGACCTCGATCATCAATAAACATTTCTTGCATGTGATACTGGCTATCTACAAATTTGCAATAAATGATGTTCTATTATTGGGCAACGGAATAGTTCTATTGGTTGTGTTTGTTCTTTCATAAAATTTTACTCACTTGTAAGATACTTCTAAAGCACTCATTTCATTAAATATCTAGGGCTCAAAATTACCCAGGATAATCTAACATTTACACTTAGAGAAGCAAATGTAAAGAAATTGTTCTGTTCTTATATATGGCACATACATGACCAACGTAAGCTGTATTCTAGGCCTGTTTGGGGGAACTGTAGCTTTTCTGAAAAACTATTTTTTGGCTTTCTGAGCTAACAAAGTGGCTGTAGATTTTTATAATAGATCATTTATTAAATAGCTAATTTCCCTCAGTAATAAGCTGCAAAAGCAGATCCAGCCTAACTTTCAGCTTTTGGCTTTTATTAATTCTATATGGCTTTTGGCTTATGTCAAAAGCCGCATAAAAGTTGAGCTGTTTGGGGGCTTACTAGCTTTTTAAAAGTTGTAGCTAGATTTAAGCTCCTCCAAATAGGGCCTCTATCTACTCCTTAATTAATTTCGTCGATAAGAGAATCAAACTTGGAGGTACTATATCAATGAGACTGAACTTAATACTTAACCATTCTCAACATTGAACAAACTAGGATCATATTAGAGTGAAGCTTGTACTTCTAGGGAAAGATCATTGACAATTATTTAGATTTATTTTGTTCTAATTCTGGCATACTGGCAAAGCATTATGAGATATTTTGACACCAGAAAACACATGAATCTTCCAACAGAGGAAGTAAACTACGAAAATAAGTATAGTTATGAAAAGATAGCCAACTCACATTCTACCACACAACTCACCTGCAAACAGGATAATGAAAACAATGCAACTGCATTATCACATGAATTGCAAGAAAGAGTACTAAATTAGGTGTATCATCACAAATTGCCAATAGATTGGATCACTGATTTATGTACATGAACAGATGGCAGTAAAAATGAGAACACTTATGATACAATGAAATGATGACAGTTCACAAAACCAATATAAGAGGAAACTAGTTCAGCTATCACAACTTCTACTTCGAAGATCAATGTGATAACCAATGAGCTAAAATGTAGTGATCCTCCACATCAACAATAATATGGTTGGTAGTGAAAACATCATAAGTAAATGACACACATTGTATCTTCTAAGTGTTGAATCCCTTTTAAATCTATGGACTACAATTTTCTAAAGCGATGATAATATTTCTATGAAAAAGGCTTAAATTATTTTCAAGAAAACTCAGATAACAAGGTGCTAATAACGATGTTAGCCTTTTAGCCAAACCAAGCGCATACCCAGGCCACTGCCACAACCAATTGTTTTAATCCCAGGAATGAGGCAACTAGCACTACCACAAACCAAAAGAATGTTAACCCATAAACTATCTTGCTGATAAAAAAAAAATATCAAGCCCTAACATGTCATCAATTTGAAAAAAGGAAGACCAAATTCCTACAAGACCACCGATAGAGGTATCAGCCAAAAAGAGAAAATGTGCTACTACCGCACCTAAGTAAACAACAATCAAATTTGACAACATAAATGTAACATCCCAAAATTTAGATTATTTTTAATTTAATGGTTTAATTGAATTTTTGAGAATTTCTAGAATTTATTTGGATTTAATTGGAATTTCTGGAATTTAACTCTTCTTTGAAAATTAATTAAATAATGATTAAGTTTATACCAAATATAAATGAAAATAATTTATTTGAGTTCAAAATGCTTTAAAATATTTTTTGGAATTTTTTTAGAATTTTTTTGATATTTTAAAATGCCTCAAATGAATTAAATGAATTTGTGAAATTGTTTTTATTCGGAAATCTGAGGAAAATCAGAATGAATAGTATTGGGCCCGCCCATTATCGGCTGATAAGGTCTAGCCCAAGGAACACTAAACGCCTTCGCACTCGCACCGTCCGATCAGAATCGTGTGGCTGAGATTCGTCCGTGCCGCTTCGCCTCACCGCATCGTTCGATCGTCGCCGCGTGTACGCGCGAGATGCGTCCACGTCGCCTCTGACGTTTCCGCCGCCGCCGCCATTGCCGGTGAGTAACCGTCGTGTTTAAACATCGGTTGAGCTCGCCATCCGAGGCTATAAATCCAGCCGATGACCTCGTGGGAAAGCTCTTCGCTTTGCGCTCATTTTGCCCCAACGCTCACGCCGTAGTTCGCCGCCGTTCACCTGCAATCGCTCGCCGTAGTACTGAAACACTCCGCCGCTGTTTGTGCCACCGTTGAATGTTCTCCGCCGCGTTTGAGACCACCGGAGTGATCCCCGCACCAAGACGCGTACGTGGAGCTACTTCATCTCGCCGGAGCTGCTCTGGAATGCCATCGCCTTGGTCGTCTTCTTCATCTTCGACGAGGACCGAGCCGCCGCGATAACACCGCCGATTGGAGCTTCGTGCACCGTTTGATCTTCGATTGACACTTCTGATTCATCCACGTCGCCGCATCATCAGTGAGTCTCATCTTCATCTCTTAGCCGTAGATCTGTAGATGAGCAGGTAGGATAGCGCCACGTGCCCGAAGCCGGGATTGCCCACGTGTGCTCAAGTTATGTCAGATCGTGTCAGCGCTCTGGATTCCGCCACGTAGTCATGATATAGTAAAGCTCATTTTCATTTCTCAGCCGTTAGATCTTGATCGTGTGATTCTAGTGTAGCCACGTAGTTTAATTAACCGTAGCCGTTGGATATGTGATATTAGCGTAGGTTTGATTAGATCTGGACCATTAAATCTTACTTGTGTGGCTCTGATGTGTCCACGTGTTGTGCACCGGGGTAGCCACGTCGCTAGTCTCGCCGAGTGAATTAGATTTAATCTGGGCCGTCCAAATTTGAATGAACGGACCGGATATCGCCGCAGTTTGGGACCGCCTTCGTCGACGCGTGTTGCGTGGGGAACCGAGGCGGTGCGGTACCACGATCGTTGACATCGCTCGATCCGATTCTAGCCGTCCGATCGTGATCCGATGGTCACAGTGAAGCCACACGTTAGACTAAAAATCGAACCGTCGTTTAGAACCTAGCCGTTCATTTTGAATCGAATGAACAGTGCTTGGCTGGAGCCCAACACTGTGTGTGTGAGGCCCATCGCTGTGCGACCCAATCGCTTGCACTATTGGCCCGTTAGCCTAAAAGCCATTGCGATGACCGTAGGATCTTCATCGAAGGGTCAAGATCAAGCCACGTCTATGATAACGTTTTAACCATTGGATTAGGAATAGACATGTGTCATTTAAAGATGAGGTTTCCTATAACTGCTAGCACTGTGTACCATTAGATTTGGATCAAGTGATCAAGATTGAAGAGTACCAGTTCGAGATTCCACTAAATCTTGATCATTGGAAAATTGTGTGCGGTTAGGATTTGATCATCTGATGAGATCGTGGCCGTTGTTGTAGACACGTGGACGGTGCCACTTCATCATCTTTGCATGACCACGCTGGACACTGGTCCAAATTCATCCCCACACTGCCAAGATCTCTGTAACCGATTTGAGCAGATCTCGGACAATTGACGCTATAAAAAGAGTGCATCAACATCGCCAGAACACGAGAAACCAATGCCTTAACCTCTCCTAGCGAAAGACATCATCGTTCCACCGCAATCAAAGATTTTCTACCAAGCACCATCATAAGGAAAAACTAGCCGCTGACGGCCCTAGGGCAGCGTGCTCCGCCGGCTTGTGTGGCCTTACCGTGATGTCGACACGTGGAGCCACATAGACTGCAGCATAGACGCCATGTCATCATCTCAGTTGAGGTGTCTGCCTAGTCAGCGCTTGCAGTGAAGTCCAGTTAGCTTTGTCGGTCCCATACGTCAGAGAAACTGAACCGTGTGGACTGAGTCCACCGTGAACCCAATGAGGTTCCTGGACTGAGTCCATGGACCATAGGGCACGTGTCAATCTCTAGTTGGCCCAATTCGGTGCCGATGTCAACATAATGCAATAAAGTGATTTTTCAATATAAAAATAATTCATAAATTTGGTATTTTTCTTATTTTTAGATTTTTATGATTTTTTAATCTTCTTCGAGCCCGTTATCCCTTATATGAGCTCTGATTGAGGTGATTCAAATTTCTAAAAATTTGTAAAATTAAGGTATTTTTTTTATTTTTAGAGTTCATTTTTTTCTCTATTTTTGGTATTTATTTGGTTCTTTTCCTTGATTCACGTAGACGTTGAGTTGTGCGACGCATCGGAGGAGGATCCATCAACTCAAGAGCACTTCCAAGAGCAAGACCAGGACCTTTACAAAAGCAAGTTATGCTTTGATCATGTTGAACTCATGTTCAT
The DNA here is from genome assembly GCA_036346375.1 of Guadua angustifolia. Taxonomy (NCBI): domain Eukaryota; kingdom Viridiplantae; phylum Streptophyta; class Magnoliopsida; order Poales; family Poaceae; genus Guadua; species Guadua angustifolia. Next base: position 50,656,500 of record CM070508.1, on the reverse strand, counting down.
AAAATTGCTACTTTGTTTCAACTTATTGCATATTATTTCACATATACAAATGCTTTCAATTAAATTGGGACTTAGCTATTATACCAGATTGATATGTACCTTACCTTGTCATTTGTATGCCATACTCTATTGTCACCCTAGATTGGTTCACCATAGTTGGTTAGTATAAAATCAACATGGGATGTTTAGATCATAATAGTTGCTTAGCCATGCCATGTCATCACATGTACTTGAATCATTAATAGATAATCTTGACTAATGAATATGGAATAATGTTATGAACTTGTTTGTCATGTGTGGTCACACGATAAGATAGAGTTGTTGTGGTGAGGTGTAACATTCCAAATTTTGGCCTTTTGAATTAGTTAATACTGTTTCATTGCAATTTGTGATTTTTGAGAATTTTCTAGAGTTATTGGATTTTTCTGAGATTTATTTGAATTAATTTAAATTAAGCATATTGCCCTTTTTCCAAAACTAATTATATGTGTATAAATTTAAAATAAAGTTTTTCCAAAAATATTTTATTTGGGTCCATAATGTCTCAAAGTATTTTTGAGAATTTTCTTTTTCCTGGTGTTTTTTGTTGCCCAAATAAATCAAAAGTATTTTCAGTATTTATTTTAAAAGGAAAAACCCAAAATATCTGTCGTGAATAGTAATGGGCCAAAACCCCGCACTGTTCCTCGTGGCCCATGTGTTGTGCGGCCCGTTCGGCCCACCTTCTAGAAGCTTTGCGCTTGACCGTAGATGTTGCATCGGACGGCTAGGATCGTTTGCATCCAACAGTGAAACCCTAAGAGGAGCACGAACCATCGGATTAGAATCGAACGGCTAAGTTTAGATCGCGTTGATTGAATTGGATTTGATCCGGACCATCGATTTGTTGCAAGCGGTTGAGATCATGCCAAGCTTGGATTTCTTTCTGATCGTCCGATCAAGATCGGTTATCTCCACTGCCGTGTGGGGCTAGGGCTCTGGATTTAGCGCATCCCTGGGGCTATTTAAGGGGGAAGGTAGGACCCCGAGGTTCGTCAGACCGCGCCGCGTCTTTTCGCTCAAGCGCCACCGCCAGAGAGGCCGTTGTTGGAGTTTGCGAGCTCACTGGAGCAGAGGAGAGAAGCGTTGTAGTATTTCATAAGTTTCATCGTCGATAAGCTGCCATTCACTGTGCTGATTCTGGATCCGAGCTCCCCGTAACGTGATGCGCCTGCTCCGCCGTCTTGTGGTCACCAGAGAACACCAAAGCACTGTGTTCCAGGTCATCATCCTCGTGTCCGATGGAACCGCGCCGATGTGCTACCATCGCGAAGACCCGAAGCTTCCAGCTGTTAGATCATCATCGGACCACCAGGTGTGAGCCACATCATCCATTGAAGCAGTAAATTGCTCAGGTAAAGGATCACCATCTGATCGGAGATAAACGCTTCGGATTGTGCCATGTTGAAGCAAGATCGATGGCCGTTGATCAGATCTGAACGGTGCAAATCCGATCGCATTGTGAGCCATCGGATCTACGCTGTGCGCATCGGATCTTGCCTCGGGTCGGACCAATCAGGTGGTGACGCATGGTGGGTGACGTTAGCGATGACATCATCCGGTCCGCAGCACAATGCTTCTTGTCCACGGTGAATCGGCCGTACGGTGCACCGAGCCACAGCACAGTGCCGAGGGCCACGTGCTAGCACACACTGGTTCAGATCAGGGCTGACGTCTTGGTGATGCAATAAATCAGTTTTTCGTTTATAAAAATAATTCGGAAATATTTGATTTTCCAATTTTCAGATTTTTAGGATTTTGAATCTTCCGAGAACTCGTTCTCCCTCATACGAACTCCGATTGGGGTGATTCAAGTTTCTAAAAATTTGTAAAAATGAGATCTATCTAATGGTGAATTTTATTTCATTTTTGGAGGGTGTTTTCTCTCTATTTTGGCATTTATTTTTGTTTCTTTTTCGATTCACGTAGCCGTTGAATTGTGCGTCGCATACGAGGAAAATTCATGAACCCAAGACCAAGGTCCAGGGAAGGAATAAGGGCTTTCCTAAGGCAAGTTGTGATTTGATCTTGTTGAACCCATGTTCATAAAGTTGCTATTTTGTTTTTACGATATTGCATAATATTTCATGCGTACAAACGTTTTCAATCTAAATTGGGAGTTAGCTATTGTGCCTGTTGAACTACACCCTACTTTGTCAATTATATGCCATGATCTATTTGTCACCCTAGATTGGGTTACTATAGTTGGTTAATGTCGGACCCGAATTTGCAAATCCGACACTCGGTATTCAAAGACTAGTCCAGATCACGCTTAGTACACACGCCTCAACATTGGTACATATCATACCATAACCAACTAAATAATAAGTACTTTGATTAAATACTCAAACTAGTTGATCGACCTTATGGTCAAGTTACAAAGATACGCCTGCAGGCTAAGACTTATTAAAATATTCAAATGCAATGAAATAAAATAAACTCGTGGCGCCAACCAATTTGCCACAGTAACCGACTGGCTCGCTTCCCTAGTTAAATCGGCTCCTCTGATACTCCTCCCGAGCGAGGGTTGCTTCTTCTTCAACTCGAGTTGTGTTGTTGTGGGTGAGTACTTTGAGCACTCAAAGAAGTCATGCATGTAATGCAATTCTAATATTCTACATGCATGGCTTAGTACAAAGGATAGGCTATGGTTCATGTGCAAGACAAAGATTTCAAATAAACAAGAATAGATTGCAAAGCAAAAAACAAGAGTAGGAATAGTAGCTTTCACAAGCATTTCAATTGTAATTCATTTTTCCATCCTAAGTCAAATTCATCATCACCAACCCAAGCATTTTCCATCAACAATTCATTTTATGAAAATCTAACCCTTGACCGTAATCACCGAAGCGATGCTTAATACCGTGAGCACGGCTATTCAATAGATTGTACACTCTGCAGAGGTTATACACTTTACCCACAAGATACAATCAAATACCACCAAGGCAAATAACCAGAAGCTTTTCCAAAGTTCCATCTAAACCCAATCGCCTCGCTAAGGTTTCAACACTGGAGGGATGGTTACCACACCTGGGCCCCCTCTTGCGCCATGTGAGTTCTCATTCCGCTTCTCGGCCTCACACCACCACGACAATTACCAAAGAATAGATTTCCCGGTTTACTCAGCTAAGTCCGTCCCATTACGGAGCTTGTGGTCAGTATGAGAGACTCGATTCAAATGCTCGCAAGGTTAAGTCCTTAGTTGACCGAGGCAAGACTAACCAAGTGTGATCTCAATTATCCAAAACCAATAAAAACCAAATAGGACCGCCCGAGCTTGCCACTCTTGGCCCACGTAAACAATCTTGCCATTTGCCCCAGCCTAAATCATTTTCCCACCCAGTTCTTTACCATTGCACCATGTGCCATCATCAACTCAATAACACATGTCTCATTCACAAAGCATGTTCAATATCTCATTAAGTCAAGATTCACTTTGGTATTCCAAAATCATGAACGCGTCCACGTGGCGGGGCTAAGCATACTACTTGGTCTACTCAACCCATGTTGGCAAATTATAAAAGTCCAACTATTAATCCATATCCTAGGGTGACAAAAGATTCATGGCCTACAATTATATATGACAAGGTGGCATACAAAGAACTTAGGCATTTAACTAATCCCAAAACTTATTCAAAATCATTTCTATTAAATTAGCATGCAATAGTTTAAATCAAAATAATTTGCTCTAGTAGGTTCAACATGATCAAACACAACTTGCCTTCAAAAAGTCTTGATTCGCTCTCGAGCTTGCTCTCGGTCGAACCTCTCCCTCGAAACCTTCGGGCACTTCAACGTCTACGCGCAATGTAAACACAAATAATAAAATAAATAAACAGTGGGCAAACAGTACTCAAAAATTCAATTAAAATTCATAAACAGAAAGATCACAATTTTACAAATTTATAGAAATTGGAATCACTCAAATCGGAGTTAAAACGCAAAAGTTATAAGCATTTGAAGTTTCAAAATATATTTAAAATCAATATACCGAATTAAATAAATATTTTCTTTTTCGAAAATCAATTATTGCGTCATCGTGACACGGTCGCCACCAGAGAGTGACACGTGGCCTCGCCGACGCCACCGACCGGCTCGTGATGACGCCAAGATGACGCCATCGTGGCGCCAAGACGACTCGGCTATCTCTCGACAAGTGGGTCCCACCGTGACGCCAAGATGACGTCGCGGTGACGCCACACGACGGTGCGGCGGCCGACGGGTGGGCCCGTCTTTGTCGGCGTCTCGTGTGAAAGGTTTGGCAGACATGTGGGTCCGCGCCGCGATGACGCGTGCCTGATCGCTTCGCGGCGGGCGACTGACATGCGGGCCCGCCTTATCAGCGTCTCATGCACAGTGAGGCACGACGTGGCACTCACGGCCGCTTAGATCTACATCTAACGGCGGAGGTTAGAAGATGGGGTTTACTGTTTATGGGGCGACGTGGCGGAATCCGGGTCGTTGATTGGAGATCGGACGGCTGTGGAAGCTCGACTCGGCGGCGATGGTGCGGCGGCTCTGCTTCACCAGAGACGAAGACGACGACGTGCGGCGCGGCGTTTCCGTGGTCCTCCGGCGACGTGCGGTGATGCTCCCGACGCGGCGCGACGAGGTAAGTTCGGGGGTGGCTCGGGCGACGGCGGAGAATCACCGGCGGCGACGAACCGACACGAAGAAGTGCGGCGGACGGCTTCGGGACTTCGGCGAGGTCGTGCGGCGAGGCGGCGGCGTCTCAGGTGGCGTGAGCTAGGGCAAAAGGTGCGGCGCGTCTAGGGCTTCACGAGGCGTGTGGCGGCGTTAAATAGTGCCTCGACGTCCGTGGAAGCGCGCGAAACCGAGGCCCACACGCAAGGCGGCATGGCCATGAGTCCGGCGGCGATTCGGAGAGACGACGTGGCGCAACGTGGACCGTCGGATGGAGATCGAATGGCCACCGCGCTAGGGTTTTTCCGGAGCTGGGCCGCACAGTACTCGGCCCAATACTGTTCATCCGGATTTTAACTCTTTTCCGATTAAAAATAATCCCCGAAAATAAAATGATTTATTTGGGGCATTAAAAATATCAGAAAAATTCTGGAAAAATTCTCATAAATATTTCAGGACATTTGTGACTCAAATAAAATATTTTTAGCAAAACTTTATTTTAACTTTTCCATTATTTAATTAATTTGATAAATGTTTAATTGAAAATAAATTCAAATAATTCCAAATAAATCCAAATAAATTCCAAAAATTCCCAAAAATTCAAAATACCATTTAAATGCAAGAAAAGCAAAAATTGGGGTGTTACAAACCTCCCCTTAACGGAATCTCGACCCGAGATTCGTGGTCGACTAAGGAATAGGTTGGGAATTCTCGCTTCAGTCTTCTTCACGCCCCAAAGTTGCTTCGCTCTAATGGTTACTCCAATCGAACTCGCAGAAGTGGGTCGATTTATTTCGCTTCTCGATCCATTGTGTCCAAGATTTTCACAGGTACTCTTTATAGTTCAAATCCTCCCGTAGCTCGACCGACTCTAACCAAGATCTCGCTTCTTCGACACTCGGAGACATTTCTTTAATTGTGACACATGGAACACATCATGCACACTGCTAGAGATCGGTAGCTCCAACCGATATGCTACCTCACCTCACGACTTAGAATCTTGAATGGGCCAACATATCTTGGTGCTAACTTCCCTTTAGTGTGAAACCTCTTAACTCCTTTGAGTGGGGTAACTCGAGATACACAAAATCTTCAGCTCAAAGCTCAAATCCTCGCGGCGATTATCGCAGCATAACTCTTCTGTCTTGATTGCGCAATTTTCAATCGTTCTCGATCATGGCTACCGCTCTTCACTTCTCAAGAATGTCCGCCCAAACATATGACGTTCTCCGCCTCATTCCAGTTCAACGGCGTCGACAGGTCTTCCATATAGCGCTCAAATGGCGACATCTCGCAAACTTGCTCGGTAGCTGTTGTTATAGCTAAACTCTAAGATATGGCAAACACTTATCCCACGGTTGTATAAGCCAATGCACATGCCCTCAACATGTCCTCCAAGATTCGATTAACTCTTTCCGCTTGCCCATCTGTCTGTGGGTGATATGCGATCAAGTTCAGACGGGTCCCTAGGGCCTCATGCAACTTATCCCAAAATCTTGAGGTAAACCGAGTACCGTCTCGATACAATTTTCTTGAACTCCATGCAGACACACAATTCTTGACATATACAAAATCGCTAAGCGGTCCCCCGAGTAGGTTGTTTTCACCAGTATGAAGTGGGCGACCTTGGTCAACCGGTCCACTATAACCCATATGGAGTCATACCGTCGGGTCCTCAGAGACCAAGAATAAAGTCCATTCCGATTTCCTCCCATTTCCACTCGGGTATCTTCAGGGTCAGAGCAACCCCGCCGCCTTTGATGCATTGCTTTGACTCTTTGGCATATGTCGACAACGCAACATGCTCGCAACTTCACGCTTCATGTTTGGCCACCAAAATCTTTCCTTCGTGTCTTGGTACATCTTAGCGCTTCCTGATGAATCGAGTACTTGAGTCATGAGCTTCCTCTAGAATCACCGCTTTTGAGTTCCTTCTTGTGTGGTACGCAAATGCGCTTCTTGATCCATAATGTACCTTGCTCATCCAAATTTTGAAATCCTTTGCCTTGCCTTACTCCATTTTCAACTTAATCCTCTGAATCTTGACATCGCCCTTCCGTCCTTCCCGGATCTCGATCTTCCAGGTAGGCTTCACTTCTAAAGCGGCTATAAATCCTTTAGGCACAACTTCGGCTTTCACTCAAATTCCTTGCATAACTCAACCTCGACTTGCTTCCACCAACATGTTCACCGAATGGCTTTTTCGCTTAAAGCATCGGCCACCACGCTGGCTTTCCTGTGGTGATAATGAATCCTCGTGTTGTAATCCTTAATTAGTTCCAACCATCTTCTCGCCTCATGTTCAGTCCGATTGTGTAAATATATATTTAAGACTCTTATGGTCAATGTACACCTCACATCTGCTTCCAATCGATAGTGCCTCCATAACTTCAAAGCATGCACTACTACCGCTAACTCCGAGTCATGTGTGGGTAGTTCTCCTCATGCGGCCTCAACTGCCTTGACGCATACGCAACGACCTTTCTGTTCTGCATTAACACGCATCCTAGTCCTTGGCGCGATGCATCATAGTATATATCAAAACTTTGGCTTAAATCCGGTAGTACTAACACTGGCGCCGTTGTCAAACGTTTCTTCAACTCCGAAACTCCGCCACATTCCGGCCCATGCGAACTTTTTTCCTTTTTCAACAATTGCGAAGAGGTCTCGCAATCGCTGAAAATCCTTCAATAAATCGGCGGTAATAACCGCCATTCCAAGGAAACTACGGATTTGGGTCACCGTCTTGGGTGGCTCCCAATGCAACACTGCTTCCACCTTACTTGGGTCAACTGCGACTCCTTCGGCGGTCACCACATGTCCAAGAAATTCCACCTTGTTCTTCCGTAAGTCACACTTGCTAAACTTAGCTAAAAGTTGTCGCTTCTTAACCTCTCCGTAACTAGCTTCGATGCTCGCATGCTCTTCCCCGATCTTGGAGTAAACTAGAATGTCATCTATGAACACAACAACGAACTTATCCAGTATTCCATGAAAACCTTGTTCATCATGTTCATGAAATATGCAGTGCATTTGTCAAACCGAAAGACATAATCGTGAACTCGTAATGTCCATATCTTGACGAAAATGTCGTTTTCTAAGACATCCTCCGATCGAATCTTCACCGGTGATAACCTCGATCGAGGTCAATCTTGGAGAAAACTCCGCTCCTCTCAATCTGGTCAAACAGATCATCGATCCCGGTAGCGGATACTTATTCTTTATAGTGACTTCATTCAAGGTCGGTAATCCACACACATCCCAGAACTCCGCCCTTCTTCTTGACAAATAGAACCGGTGCTCCCCATGGCGGCGCATTTAACTTGGTCTAATAAATCCCTTATCCATTAACTCCTCTATCCGCTTCTTCATTTCCACTAGCTCATCTGCTGACATCCGATAAGGTCTCTTAGCTATCGGGCCGTTCTTGCACTAACTCAATTACAAACTCTATGTCCCTCGTCTCGTGGCATCCTGTAAATCCTCCGAAACACATCCGGTATTCTCGACAACCGGTACGTCTTCTATGTTGACGGCCTTCACACTATTGACCATCAACTGTCCATCCCGAACAGCAAAGGGCTTGAAACTCTACTTTTCTCCCACAAAGACTCTCAACCGATATGACTCTTCGTCCACAGCCTAACACAACCTTGTGCTTAGACAACCAATCCATTCCCAAAATAACATCTAAGGTCCGGGTATCTAACACTACTAAGTTTGCTAGAACTCCATTCCATCTATAAGCAACTTTACCCCGTAACATCCTACATCGATCGGAGTTCGATCCCGGATTGTACTAGCAATACATGCCTAAGGTTCACCATTTTCAATCCATTATTCACAGCAAAAATCCGAGATATAAACGAATGCGAAGCTCCGTAATCAAATAAATCATTGCAGGTGTATCGAGTTGACAAGTAACTTACCCAAGACGACGTCCGATGTATTCTCAGACCGTGATCGAAGTGACATGATTGACTCGCCTTACCACGATCCCGAGTGGCAGCCCAGACAGTAACTCCACGGCTTGCTCTGGCGCAGTGTCTTTGTTGGAGTAGTCCCAAGGTTGAAGCGAACTGGTGTCACTCCTTCTCCCTTCTTAGGACAATAATTTGCAAAATGCCCTGGCTCGTGATAGATAAAACAATGTTTAACTGTTGACTACTGGCTCCCTGCAGCTACATTCCCAACTGGTGTGGGTGTCTCGGAAATTTTGTCCGGCAGTCTTGGTATCTTGGCGGTGGCGCCATCATCACATTCCTTGGCTGAAATCAAGAACCGGTTTGGTGTAACCTCAACCGCCGCGCCTCGGGCGTGCTCCTTTGTGCCATCTCGCTTCGGTTGTCCTCCGCCTCCTTGCGCTTGTCCTCCAATATCGGCGCTTTGTTCACTAGCTCTCGAAAATCGTGAAAAGTGTGGGTTATGAGTCCCACCGCAGCCTCAATTCAGTCCTTTCATGAATCGAGACCGCTCGCCTTATCCGTTGCTACGTCCTCAAAAGCGAAGCGTACAACTGTGTGAACTTATTCAGATACTCGGACATCGATTGATTGCCCCGCTTTGCCCTAAACTCCTCCTTTTTCAGCTCCATTATGCCTTGGGCACATGGTATCGCCGGAAGCGATCGTGAACTCCTCCCACCGATGTCCTGCGGGTGCTCATGAGCGCAAGAAGAGTTTTCCCACCATTCATTGCGGTTCCTTCAAGTCGATGAGAGGCATAGAGTACCCTCTCATTTCCTTCACTTTGGGTAATGTGCAACTTTCTCTATCGCCCTCACCAATCATCGCCTCCAATGGATTGGCATTTTAAAATGTAGGCGGTCGTGTCCTCATGAATTCTAACACCTCGAGTGTGGTCTCGTGACCGGGTTGACTCGTTAGCTTAGGCGGCGGCGGCTTGGGCAAGGACTGCAGATCTGCTGATCATGGCATGCATTAATCGGGTCTCAGGCAAAGAATAAAGGCTCCAAAGTTCGTGATATCAATCTGGCGGTCTGGTTGGGGTCCTTGTCCTTCCCCATCGATGTTTCTAGCCGAGCGAGAACCACTCCCATTTCCTCCTTGGTTTCTCGAGTGTTCACCATCCGCCGATTGCTCCATGGTTTAGAGACGAGAGGAAATAAGAATAGACGAGTAATAGAGTACTTATGCAGGTCAAAGGTGTAACACAAAATCCAACTTTATTACTTTATTAATATTTGGGTATGGTTGCTCACAATGCCTAAGGGCCTTGCAACACATACCAATCACTCACAAGCATGAAAGAAGCAAATCGAACTAACATTCCGAGTCAAACGCTCTAAGGGTGACTCTTATTCCAGACGCGACTCGACGCAGAGTCTCAACCACTAATCCTAACGCCACTCCTCTAGCCATCCCCACCGAACTTCGGTGGATACACCGCGGTGTGTCTGGTGCGGTACAAACCTATCCTAACGATCCTCCTTTGGATGCGCTCTTGCATGTGCTCAACCTCCACTGGCTCTCGCTGACCTCCACAGCTCGGGCTTCACTTCCACTTGCTCCGACTTCACTTCCATCGCTCGCTCGCCGCAGCTCCGCCGTGGCTCCTCCGGTTCTGGTCGTGTAGCTCCAAAGATCTGCTCCGCTCGTCCGCATAAAGGTTGTCTCAGTTCCCCAATCCTCTGGATAGAGTGGGCCAAGTACTCACAAGTCCGCAATGATGAGCCCTAAGTGTGTGAACTCGCCACGAGACCTCTGCAGCCCCGAAGCCTCGCCGATAGCATCCTCTTGAGCGATAACATATCCGCCGTGGGTGATCGTGGCATCCTCCTCCTCGATGGACTCTTGCCAGAAGCGAGTGTCTCTACGTGGGTGGTGACGAAACACTTGGCCATCCAACTCTCGGGTAGGTACGAGCAATGCGCTTCATCGCCAGACGTGATGTCTCCTCGAATCCCGGCCACAAATGACAACCTCGGGTGTGATACGGATACGACGGCTCGCCTTGCCCTATCCCGAGCGTAAACCGTGATAGTGACATCCTGCATAATATCTAGCCCCGCCCGATCCACATGAGTCCCCAGAGATCGGCTCATTATATCCTCCAAGCGGTGATCATACGCCAAAGCTCGCGCGTACCCTCCAAAGGCGCCACCAAAAGAGTGGATCATTCTCATCGCCAAAGGACACTCACGTGAAACTCGATATTTTAATCAAAGCTTAATATGTGTTGAATTCAGCAAGGGTATGAAAGAAGAGAAGGGTAAGTCGAGATTGCATTATCATCTTGGCACATTTTAGCTTTTTAGAAAATAGTTTTATCCTCACTACGACCATTCTAACTAAGGGCGATCCTCATACCAAGATGGCTCGATACCACCTCTGTCGGGACCCGAATTTGCAAATCCGACCCTCAGGTATTCAGCACTAGTCCAGATCACGCTTAGTGCACACAGCCTCAACATTGGTACATATCATACCATAACCAACTAAATAATAAGTACTTTGATTAAATACTCAAAATAGTTGATCGACCTTATGGTCAAGTTACAAAGATACGATTAGCAGGCTAAGACTTATTAAAATATTCAAATGCAATGAAATAAAATAAACTCGTGGCGCCAACCAATTTGCCACAGTAACCGACCGGCTCGCTCCTAGTTCGTCGGCTCCTCCGATACTCCTCCCGAAAGGGTTGCTTCTTCTTCAACTCGAGTTGTGTTGTTGTGGGTGAGTACTTTGAACACTCAAAGAAGTCATGCATGTAATGCAATTCTAATATTCTACATGCATGGCTTAGTACAAAGGATAGGCTATGGTTCATGTGCAAGACAAAGATTTCAAATAAACAAGAATAGATTGCAAAGCAAGAAAACAAGAGTAGGAATAGTAGCTTTCATAAGCATTTCAATTGTAATTCATTTTTCCATCCTAAGTCAAATTCATCATCACCAACCCAAGCATTTTCCATCAACAATTCATTTTTATGAAAATCTAACCCTTGATCAGAATCACCGAAGCGATGCTCAATACCGTGAGCACGGCTATTCAATAGATTGTACACTCGCAGAGGTTATACACTTTACCCACAAGATACAATCAAATACCACCAAGGCAAATAACCGAACGAAGCTTTTCCAAAGTTCCATCTAAACCCAAGACGCTCGCTAAGGTTTCAACACCGAGGGACTGGTTACCACACCTGTGGCCCCTCTTGCGCCATGTGAGTTCTCATTCCGCTTCTCCTGCCTCACACCACCACGACAAGACCAAAGAATAGATTTCCCGGTTTACTCAACTAAGTCCGTCCCATTACGGAGCTTGTGGTGTATGAGAGACTCAGTTCAAATGCTCGCAAGGTTAAGTCCTTAGTTGACCGAGGCAAGACTAACCAAGTGTGATCTCAATTATCCAAAACCAATAAAACCAAACACGACCGCCAGCTTGCCACTCTTGGCCCACGTAAACAATCTTGCCATTTGCCCCAGCCTAAATCATTTTCCCACCCCGGTTCTTTACCATTGCACCACGTGCCATCATCAACTCAATAACACATGTCTCATTCACAAAGCATGTTCAATATCTCATTAAGTCAAGATTCACTTTGGTATTCCAAAATCATGAAACGTCCACGTGGCAAAGGCTGAAGCATACTACTTTGGTCTACTCAACCCATGTTGGCAAATTATAAAAGTCCAACTATTAATCCATATCCTAGGGTGACAAAAGATTCATGGCCTACAATTATATATGACAAGGTGGCATACAAAGAACTTAGGCATTTAACTAATCCCAAAACTTATTCAAAATCATTTCTATCAAATTAGCATGCAATAGTTTAAATCAAAATAATTTGCTCTAGTAGGTTCAACATGATCAAACACAACTTGCCTTCAAAAAGTATCGATTCGCTCCTCGAGCTTGCTCTCGGTCGAGAACCTCTCCTCGAAACCTTCGGCACTTCAACGCTACGCAACGTAAACACAAACAATAAAATAAATAAATAGTGGGTAAACAGTGCTCAAAAATTCAATTAAAATTCATAAACAGAAAGATCACAATTTTACAAATTTATAGAAATTGGAATCACTCAAATCGGAGTTAAAACGCAAAAGTTATAAGCATTTGAAGTTTCAAAATATATTTAAAATCAATATACCGAATTAAATAAATATTTTCTTTTTCGAAAATCAATTATTGCGTCATCTGTGACACGGTCGCCACCAGAGAGTGACACGTGGTTCGCTGACGCCGCCACCGACCGGCCTCCGTGATGACGCCAAGAAGACGTCATCGTGACGTCGGCGACGACTCGGCTTATCTCTCGACAAGTGGGTCCCACCGTGACGCCAAGATGACGTCGGCGGTGACGCCACACGCGGTGCGTCGGGCCGACGGGTGGGCCCGTCTTTGTCGGCGCCTCGTGTGAACGAAAGGTCGGTGCAGATCGACATGTGGGTCCGCTGTCGTTGACTGCGTGCCGCATCGCGTCGCGCGCGGCGATCGACATGCGGGCCCGCTTTGTCGCCGTCTCATGCACATGATGAGGAGCGACGTGAGATTACTGGCGCCCTTAGATCTACATCTAATGGCGGAGGTTAGAAGATGGGGTTTATCGCTTATGGGGCGACGTGGCGGAATCCGGTCGTTGATTGGAGATCGGACGGTATGGAAGCTCGACTTCGGCGGCGATGAGCGGCGGCTCGCTTCACCGAGACGAAGACGACGACGTCAAGGCGGTGGCGTTTCCGTGGTCCTCCGGCGACGGCGGTGATGCTCCGGACGCGCGCGACGAGGTAAGTTCGGGTGGTTTTCGGCGACGGCGGAGAATCACCGCGGCGATTTAACCGACACGACGAAGTCGCGCGGACGGCTTCGGGACTTCGGCGAGGTCGTGCGGCGAGGCGGCGGCGTCTCAGGTGGCGTGAGCTAGGGCAAAAGGTGCGGCGCGTCTAGGGCTTCACGAGGCGTGTGGCGGCGCGTTAAATAGTGCCCTCGACGTCCGTGAAACGCGCGGAAACCGAGGCCCACACGGGCAAGGCGGCGCATGAGTCCGTGGCGATTCGAGAGACGACGTGCGCAACGTGGACCGCTCGGATGGAGATCGAACGCCACCGCTTAGGGTTTTTTCCGAGCTGGGCCGCACAATACTCGCCCAACACTGTTCATCCGGATTTTAACTCTTTTCCGATTAAAAATAATCCCCGAAAAAAAAATGATTTATTTGGGACATTAAAAATATCAGAAAAATTCTGGAAAAATTCTCATAAATATTTTAGGACATTTGTGACTCAAATAAAATATTTTCAGCAAAACTTTATTTTAACTTTTCCATTATTTAATTAATTTGATAAATGTTTAATTCAAAATAAATTCAAATAATTCCAAATAAATCCAAATAAATTCCAGAAATTCCCAAAAATTCAAAATACCATTTAAATGCAAGAAAAGCAAAAATTGGGGTGTTACAGTTAATAATAAAATCAACATGCAATGGTTAGATCGGATTAGATTGCTTAGCCATGCCACGTCATCACATGTACTTGAATCGTTGATAATTAATCTTGACTAATGAATTATGGAATAATGATGTAAACTTGTGTGTCATGTGTGGACCCACAAAGAGAATGAGTTGTTGTGGCGAGGAGGTCACGCAACGATGTTGATTTGTGGATAGCACATTGTGCTTGGTAATCAACTGGGCTGGTAATCATTTAGATCGGAGCAAGTGGCAAGGGCATGTGTGCCAGGGTGGGCCCGATGGGCGATGGGCAGAGGGTATATGCAAGTCTTGCTTTGATCACCCTAAGGACTTAACCTTGCAAGCCTTTGACCTGAGTCAATCATGCAACCACATATCTGTTATGGGGCAGCCTAGCTGACTAATTTGCAATGTCTTAGCTTTGGTACTATCGTGATGGTGTGAGACCCAGGTAGAGGTAGCCAGTCCTCGCACGGGGTGGCTCACATGGTGCAAGAGGGGGCCCTGGATGTGGTAATCAGTCCCACCAGTGTTCAAACCTCAGCGGGTAATGCTTGGTTAAGGCAAGGCATTGTAAAGGCTTTGTTATAATCATTCACTTGTGTGGTGCATAGCTGTACATTGTGGATAAAGTGCATAACCTTTGCAGAGTGTACAATCTATTCGAATAGCCGTGCTCACGGTATTGAGCATAACTCGGGAATTACAGTCAAGGGTTAGACTTTTGCAAAATAAAACTTCGGGTGGATGGCGGGTTGCCATGGAAGGTTGAATCTTAACTTGGGACTGGAAACTTGGTTTACTTGAGAAACATTGAATCTATCTATATTGTTATTTGTTTTACTATCTTTTTAATCTATTTATTGTACTTGTGCATAAATATTGCTTTATTGCAAAACAACCAAGAAAACCATTCCTTTGGAATAAGCCTTGCATATAGATATGTTAGAATTGCATTTTGTGCACTATTTGTTGAGTGTTTTATATACTCACCTTGCCTACAACAACATCACCAGTTAAGGAGCCTACATCCGTACTAAAGGGGAAGAACCTTGAAGAGACGAATGTTTACAGTGCGAGCCTTGTCAGTTGCTTGTGGCATACTGAGGGGTTTATCTACATCTTCATTTCACTGCAGTTCAATTTGCTGTTCAGCCTTGTGAGGCATTGTTATGTAAGTTGACCATAAGGTCATTCAACTAGTGATATTTAATATATGATGTCCTTACCTTATTTCCACCGTGTATGATTGTGATATTTACCGATGTTGAGCCTGTGAGCACTAGCATGATCCTGGACTAGTGCGGTATATATACATAGGCTCTGGATTTGCATATTCGGGTCCCAACAGAGGTGGTATCAAAGCCATACTAACTGTAGGTCTTGACCCTATATAGTTGGTCGTCTCTATATGTCCTTCAAAATTATTTTCTAAAGTAAAAGACCTAACCTAGAAGAATAATGTTGTCGGGGATTGGATAATTTCCATAAAGACCATTGTACCCTCGGATGGTGTCCTTGAGGAAGATCCTCGGACGGACTAGCTAGTGGATCCGCCCCGACCATGTCTAGGCTCGTCCCCGAGCATGCGCCTTAGTTCTCCAAGTGTGCTTGCTCGAACATACGCAGCAATTGGCCAGAGTCGAAGGGAAATCCCGAGCATGACCAGCAGGTTGTGCTCGGTCCATAAAGATGACGTGGCGGTAATTACGCTGTGGTTTAAAAGACCGTTAAGCCACAATCCAAGCCCATAATGTCCACGACACAGCACGGCGAAAATCAAGGGAGGTAGTTACAGCCACGTTCAAGCACAGTAATGGCATGTTATTCGGCTATAGTTGCTGCAGTCGCCTATAATACTCCTTTGGTAGATCATAGGAAGAGAGAAAAAAAGAGAGATCAAACACATACAACGAAGACACGCAAAAATCCTGTACGACCTCAAGCAATAGCAAAACCACTGGACGTAGGGTTGTTATCTCGATCGTGTCGGGACCCGGATATGCAAATCCGAAACCCTCTGTGTATACAGCACTAGTCCAGGATCACGCTAATGCACACAGTGGAAACATAGATGACATATCATTCCATACATCGAATTAACTAAGAAGAAGCAAATTATTATTGAATAAAGCAAACGACCTTATAGTCAAGGTTCATACACCAATGCCTTTTGGCTTAAGAAACAAATGAACTGTTGCAGCAGAAATAAAATAACTTGGGCCATTCGACATGCCACAGGCAATCGTCTGGGGAAACGCCTTCCTAGTCGACGTAGTCTTCATAGTACTCCTCCTCTTGATACTCATTACCGGTCCTTCCTCAAGAATCGAACAACAGGGGCATAAAGCCGTGAGTACAAAACGACTCAACAAGCCGTAGGGAAATGATGCAATATATTCATGCACGGCTTGACAAATGATAGTTATATGGTTCATTTGCGTAAAAGCAATAACTTGAATTTAAATACAATAAATAGATTGAAGGCGATTGATAAAACAATAATAAATAATCGTAAATCAATGGTAGACAACATGAATGTAATGACGAGGCATCACCCTACATCATTCAAACAAGTATCAACCATACAATTCAACAAAGATAGCTTGAGACAACAAAACAACAAAGTGAACTCCCTGCTCACATCCCAACCATTCCACATTTCAAGAAAATACTCTATACTCCGTGTGAAATCCCTGTGCTTGTCCATGACCGCATGACACGCTTATTCAATAGTTTACACTCGCAGAGGTTGTACAACTTACCCACAAGACATGATCATCCCTTAATGCTAAGCGCTAAGGACACACTTCCTTTGGTGTGTCGGCAGAGAAATCACTACAAAGCCTTTACAATGCATGTCTAAACCCAAAGATCGCCCTCTAAGGTTTTAGCCTTCTGGGCCCCTCTTGAGCCATGTGGGTCTACCCGTCCATCTTGGACTCCACACCAACAACGGCAATACTCAAGTCCGACATTGCAAATTAATTAGCTAGGTCCGCCCCATACCGGACTTGTGGTTGCACCTGTTAGGCCCAGCTCAATGGCGCACAAGATTAAGTCCTTAAATTGTCTCAGTAAGACACCACATCCCAATGTGCCAAACAAAGACCCCTTTATCGCACGATCAATTGCCCGAGGGAAACATTTTGTTCAACCCAAAACCAATGGCATCCCCGCCATGGTACAACAAGTTTTACAACAAAGGGTCAACACCACAATTCAATATCTCATTAAGTCAAGATTAACATTAGCTTACAGTGATATGAATCCCATCTGACAACTAAGCATGGCTAAGCATAGCTACGATAACCCAATGCTGGTACTATGATTATGTCCAACTAATAATGTCCCAACTTAAGGGTAACAACGGATACATGGCATTCCAATAATCAAAGGGGCATACTCAAACAGGTAAATAGCTACTCCCATAAACTAGCATTGTTACACAAATAGCATGCAATTGTATAAAACAAAGTACTTTTGCAAACATGGGTTCAATATGATCAAAGGTCTACGACTTGCCTTGTTGTTCAAATGCTGAGTCTTGGTCTTCGAAGTCTCCGTTCACTCCTTCTGGGTTCAAGGCTTCTACCGGAAAATAAAGCAATAAAGCCAAATAAATACAAAACAGAGAAGCAAACTAGCTCAAAATTGAAAATAAGTGGCTCTGGAATGTAGAGCTTGATTTTACAAAAATTTAGAAATTTGAATCACTCCAATCGGAGTTCGGACGAGGGAGAACGGGCCTTCTAAGATTTAATTCAGAGAAAATCAAAGAAATTCATAGGGTGACACGTGGCAGCTTGTGATTGGCTGGGATTTTCGGTTTTCGAAAATCAGAAAAAAATAATGCCGATCGACATGCGGGCCCACATGTCGCTGGCTCGGTCCACTCAGAGACCGAGAGCACCGAGGCGCATTCGGTGATGCGCAGATCGCGACGACGCGGGCATGCCACGCCGGCTTAACGACGACGGGCGCCGACTTGGCACACACGTGGCGGCGGGCGGCGGCGCCGACGCAAAGATGGGGCGGTTCGCCACGCGGCAAGATCCGAACGCCGATCCGAATCGGACGCCACAGGTAAGGAAGCGGGGATGACGCGCTTGATCTGGGGCGCTTGATGGACATCGACGGCAAGAACTTACGGAGGTGCCCGACGGCGAAGCGGCGGTGATGTTCACGACCGGGAAGACGACTCCCAAATCAGCAAATAACACCGGATCGGCCGAGAGAAAGCAGAATCGGAGAGCACGTCGCTACCGAAGTTCAACTGCAAGCGTAACGTGGGGATGCACCGCCGGGCGAAGAAAACAATGGCGAAGGTTGCGGCACGACGGGAACTTCGGCGAAGTTCTCGGGAGGAGACGGCGCCTCGGCGATGGGAGAGGTGGCGGCGGATGCGAATGAAGTGGCGAACTCAAAGTTAGGGTCGGCGGCGCTTTTAAAGCCTCGGAGGCAGGCCCGACGCGAAAACTCGGAAGGCGGCGGCGGCGCTGGGTCTCGAGGCGGTCACATGCGACGTGGCTACGCAAGGATGGCTGGATCGAGATCCAACTACGACACTAGGTTTTCGGGGTGGGGCAAACAGAGCGGTCTGGGAATAGTAATGGGTCATGAGAGAGATTTGGCCCAAAGCCTCTTTGATTGAGAAATTCATTTTAATTTAATTAACTCCCAAAACTCAAATAAACCAATAAATTCAAATAAATAGCAAATAAATTCAGAAAAATCTCCAAAATACGTAAAATTCTTGAAGCACAAGGAACCCAATAAAACTGGAAACCTTTGATTTGATGCTTAGATTAATCTAATTAATTCTTTTCATTATTTAGAAAATTCAAATTAAGCTGTAATTAATTCAAGAAAATGCAAATGTTTCATTTTTGATTTTAAACATTCCAAAACTCAAATTTTGGGATGTTACAGATCGTGAGAGGTCCGAACCAGTATAAAAATTCCTTGTCCACTGTCCTTTCGAGCATAGCATCATGATATCATTCTTCGGACGTAAACCCTCCGTGAAAAAGGGGGCCTGGTTAATCCCTCAATCAACAAGTAAGCTCGGCGAGGAACCCGTTTTCCAAACATCGACAAATGTGTTCTTGACTTATCTCATTCTTCTATTTTCATCCTTAGCAAAAATTCTTTCTTTTCCCTTGCTAAAATTTCTTTCTCTTACCTCTGCTAAATTGAGCTTAAATCTTACCTGAGTTATCTTGAGTAGAAAACGATATACTACACTTTAGGAGATGGCATCGAGTGTTTGCTACTACCATAATGATCATGAAGGAAAGAATCATCAAGCTCATGAAAGAGCAGATCAGTGAAGTGTATCAGGAGCTAGAAGACTCAGTGTTTCAAGTAGCCAGTTGAGACTCATGTGTGGGAGTCGCATTTCCTAAGATAGGAGTGTTGCCCATGTAGAAGGTAGTTTTGTGTGTTTAGGTTGAATTGGTTCTTCTTGATTGTTGAGTGTGTAGTATGTGTTGCAGAGCTTTTAGGATTATGTATGCAACCATACCAAGATATTAATATTGATTGATTAAGTTGTTGGGTTAAACCTAACTCCCCTGTATTAGGATCTCTGGTTCTTATCTATGCTATTTCCCTCTCCCGTAACCCCTGTAGAGCAATCAATCAGATGGTTCAAAATGGTGGTAGCCAGGAAGCCAGTGGAAGTGGTAATCAACTCAGTGGAAACTCGAAGGATGGATCTGTTCTTCAACTGTCAATACCGATAGATATGTAGAGTTTCAAAGAGTTTTTAGCCGCTCAGACTCAGTTGATGCAAGCAATGATGAAGCAAATGTAGAATATGACCAATCAAGCTAATGTCAATAAAGCGTCTCGGACGGTCATCAATAATTCCTGTGCTTACTCAAGGTTATCAGAATTCATAAGGACTCGTCCGCCAACGTTTTCAGGAAATGTCTCACCTTCGGAAGAAGAAGATTGGCTCAAGACCATTGAAAGGAAGCTACTCATAGCTCAGTGCAAAAGTGATGAGAAGGTATTATATGCTTCATATCATTTACAAGGAGTTGCTGCTAATTGGTGGGAGGACTATTGTGCTAACCATAAAGCCTCACAGAATATCACTTAGAATGAATTCATTGTTACTTTTTGTGATCCCTTTACTCCAAGGGATGATATGGTCACAATAGATTCAGAGAAGAATGCCACCCCTGTACCTTGTTTGAGATCTAGACGATGTTCTTTGAAGTGCTATCAACTAGACAAGTTAGAAGATCGAGCGTGCATTCGCTGTGGAGAAATAGGACATACCGCAAACGAGCATGTGATCAATTGCTCCAGCAGTAAAGGAAGCCATTATCCTAGAGAATGGCCTATGAGCAACATCACATGTTACCTTTGTGAAGGTCGAGATCACTGTTCAACTTAATGTCCCTTGGATCCGATAGTCACTGCCGTGATCCAGCATCAACGGAAGAATCTAGAGGCCATAGTCGCTCGAGCATTGTCAGCAAGAGGTGGAATGTCGGCTGCACAGGAGATGGCGCTTGAAGAGTTAAAAACGCAGCACCTTGATTCTATCAGCTTTCATCAGGAAACCAGTAAGTGGCCATCACCCACAGTAGGTCTCTTGTATGGTGAAGAAGATTGTTTTGCCAGGGGATGTGATGCGAATCAACAAGTAAGGAATCACAAGAAGAGCAGCATTGAGTGCTACAACTATCACAAAAAAGGCCATTACGCTAACCGATGTCCACAGAGAAGACAAATATTTTCTACAGCGACAGACATACTGGAAGTTACCTCAGTCCAATATATAATGCCAAGTGTGAGTGGTATAGTTGCGAGAGAAGCTTTCCCAAAGAATCAGTTGAAGAAAAGGCGTCTAAGCAAAGACACTATTTCGATCAATGAATGCTCAAGGAAGAAGGTTTGCTTTAAACTCTACCATATTTGCCATAAGCTCGAGCATTTTGCCAACCACTGCCCTCAGAAGAAACTAATTACGCCGGTTCACGTCAATCTTAACTCCATCCCAATCCAAACTTCAGCGCCAACGTCAATCGAGAAAGTCTAGATCAATGATTTTGCCCTGTACAAGGGTCATATTCTCGTTGGTAAAAGAAAAGTGATTAGTGATAAATTCCATGTAATGGTTTTCTTGTTTAAAGAAATAAAGTAAAGATGGTTGAGATGGTTGAGATGTTGGGACATAAAGTGATGGAATAAAAGCATTGATGGTAAAAGAATGGTCATATTTTTTTAGTATTCCCTTGTGTTGATGGTTCACCTGAAATTGATACATGTGCAATGGTGGCTAGTTCAATAGTACTTAGTGTGAAGCTTGTTAGCCAGAAGATTTGTCATTGTCGAAAGGTACCCAGTTGTGCTAGATTTAACCCAGGATGTTGAGAGTTCAGTTTCTTATGAATGGGATAGAGTTCCTAGCAAATCTTATCATGTTAGATACCCAAACTTTGGATGTCATCCTAGGAATGGATTGGCTGTCCAAGTATAAAGCTATTTTGGATTGTGGCTAGAGGATGGCATCTCTAAAAAGCCCTAGTGGCAGGAAAGTGGAAGTGCATGCAACCGCAGTTCGCGATGGTCAGTTAATAGTCAACAGCATAAAGGTTGCTAATCTAGAAGATGTGCCAGTGGTTACAGATTTTCTAGAAGTTTTTCATAAGGATTTATCAGGCATGCCGCCAGACCAGAACATCGAGTTTGTAATTGAGTTAGTACCGGGAACAGCACCGATAGCAAAGAGGCTGTATCGGATGCCAACTGATGAGCTAGTCGAGATGAAGAAGCAGATTGAAGAATTGCTTGAGAAAGGTTTCATTGGACCGAGTTCTTCCCGATGGGGAGCGCTAGTGTTGTTCGTGCAGAAGAAAGATAGAAGTTTAAGAATGTGCATTGATTATCATGCACTTAATGAAGTAACGGTCAAGAACAAGTATCCCCTGCCCAGGATTGATGATTTGTTTGATCAGTTGAGAGGAGCATGAGTTCTCTCTAAGATAGATCTCCGATCAGGGTATCATCAGCTGAGGATCCGAGCAGAATATATTCCGAAGACAGCATCTCTACCCGTTATGGACATTATGAATTCACAGTTATGTCTTTTGAACTAACAAATGCCCCTGCATACTTTATGAACATGATGAATAAGGTATTCATGGAATATTTGGATAAATTTGTGGTTGTCTTCATAGACGACATTCTTGTGTACTCCAAGACAGAGGAAGAGCACACAGAGCACCTGAGATTGGTTTTGGAGAGACTAAGAGAGCAGCAGTTGTATGCTAAATTCAGCAAATGTGATTTTTGGAAAGAGAAGGTGGAATTCCTTGGCCATGTAATGATAGCCAAAGGAGTCGCTGTGGATCCAAGCAAGGTGGAGGCTATGTTGCATTGGGAGCAACCAAAGACAGTTACCCAGATCCGCAGTTTTCTGAGAATGGTGGGTTATTACTGTTGGTTCATAGAAGGATTTTCGATGATTGCGAGACCCCTCACGCAATTGTTGAAGAAGGAGAAAAAGTTTACATGGACGCCAGAGTGTGAGAAGAGTTTTCAGGAGCTAAAGAAGCAGTTAACATCCGCACCTATGTTAGTATTGCCAGATGTGCAAAGCAGCTTTGATATTTATTGTGATGCCTCAAGGCAGGGTCTCGATTGTGTGCTAATGCAGAATAGTAAAGTAGTGGCCTACGCGTCAAGGCAGTTGATGCCGCACGAAGGGAATTATCCGACACATGATCTAGAGTTAGCTGCCGTAGTGCATACCCTGAAGATATGGCATCCTTATCTCATTGGAAATAGATGTGAGATATATACAGACCATAAGAGTTTGAAGTACATATTCATCCAGTTAGATCTCAATATGAGGCAAAGAAGATGGCTGGAATTGATTAAAGATTATAATGTTGGAATCCATTACCATCCGGAAAAAGCTAATGTGGTAGCCGACGCCCTGAGTTGTAAAAGTCACAGTGTAAATACGATGATAGTGGACAATCAACCGGAGTTGTGCACAGAATTTTGGAGGTTGTACCACAAGAATTTGTAGCTGCTTTGGAGGTAAAGCCAACCCTTGAGAATCAAATCAGGGATGGACAGAGTAAAGATGAGAAAATCAGCAAGATGAAGTCCAAGAAAGAAGAAGGATTAGCAAAGGATTTCACAGTGGATGAGCAAGGCACCTTGTGGTTTAAAGGTCGAATTTGTGTACCAAACCAGAAGGAGCTTAAGTAGCTGATTCTTGAGGAAGCTCATGATTCTAAATACTCAATTCATCTGGGAAGTGCCAAGATATATCAAGACCTTAAAGGAAGATTCTGGTGGCCGAATATGATGCGTGAGGTGGCAGAGCACGTTGCGTTGTGCGACGTATGCCAAAGGGTAAAAGATATGCACCAAAAGCCCGCTGGATTGTTGCAGCCACTAAAAATTCTAGAGTGGAAATGGGAGAAAATCGGAATGGATTTTATCACTGGTTTAACCAAGACTCAGAGAAGCTATGATTCATTATGGGTCATCATTGACTGATTGACCAAAGTTGCTCACTTCCTTCCAGTGAAGACAACCTATTCAGCGGATCGATTGGTAGAGCTATACATGTCAAGGATTGTGTGTTTGCATGGAGTGCCCAAGAAGATCGTGTTGGATCGAGGAACCCAATTCACTTCAAGGTTTTGGAACAAGCTGCATGAGGCAATGGGAACTTGCTTAAATTTCAGCACAGCGTATCACCCTCAGACAGATGGCCAGACAGAGAGAGTTAATCAGATTCTGGAAGATATGTTGAGAGCTTGTGCGTTAGCTTATGCCATGTCTTGGGATAAATGTTTGCCATATGCAGAATTCAGTTATAACAACAATTATCAGGCTAGCTTGCAGATGCCACCATTCGAAGCTTTATATGGTCGTGCTTGCCGTAATCCATTAAATTAGAATGAAACGGGGGAGAGTTCGGTATTTAGCCCTGAGATCCTTAAGGAGGCTGAGGAGCAAGTTGCCATGATCAGGGAAAGGCTGAAAATAGCGCAGTCAAGGCAGAAGAGCTACGCTGACAACTGACGCCATGATTTCAGCTTTGAGCCTAATGATTTCGTGTATCTCAAAGTCACTCCCCTCAAGGGTGTAAAAAGATCTCATGCCAAAGGAAAGCTTGCACCCAGGTTCGTCGGGCAATTCAAAATTCTGAGTCGTCGAGGAGAGGTTACGTATCAGTTGGAGTTGCCACAATCTTTGACAGGTGTGCATGATTTGTTTCATGTGTCGTAGCTCAAAAAGTGTCTCAGAGTGCCAGCAAAGTAGACGCCGTTAGAAGCAATCGAGTTGCAAGAAGACCTGACTTACAAAGAGCAGCCGATCAAGATTCTGGATGTGATGGAGTGCAGGACCAGAAACAAGTCTGTCCGCTTTTGCAGAGTTCAATGGAGCAATCACTCGAAGAGCGAGGCAACTTGGGAGCTCGAAGAGGACCTGAAGGCAGAATTCTCAAACCTATTCCCTAGATAGCCTTGAATCTCGGGGTCAAGATTCAGTTAAGGGGGGAGGTTTGTAACATCCCAAATTTTGGCCTTTTGAATTAGTTAACAGTGTTTTATTGTAATTTGTGATTTTTGAGAATTTTCTGGAGTTATTGGATTTTTCTGAGATTTATTTGAATTAATTTAAATTAAGTATATTGACCTTTTGCCAAAAACTAATTATATGTGTATAAATTTAAAATAAAGTTTTGCCAAAAATATTTTATTTGGGTTCAAAATGTCTCAAAGTATTTTTGAGAATTTTCTTGGATTTTTCCTGGTGTTTTTAGTTGCCCAAATAAATCAAAAGTATTTTCAGAATTTATTTTAAAAGGAAAAACCCGAAATATCCATCGTGACTAGTAATGGGCCGAAGCCCCGCACTGTTCCTCGTGGCCTATGCGCTATGTGTCCCATTCGGCCCACCTTCTAGAAGCTTTGCGCTTGACCATATATGTTGCATCGCACGGGTAGGATCATTCGCATCCAACAGTGAAACATTAAGAGGAGCGTGAACTGTCGGATCAGAATCAAATGACTGAGTTTAGATCGTGTTGATTGAATCGGATTTGATCCGGACCGTCGATTTGTTGCGTGCAGTTGAGATCATGCCAAGCCTGGACTTCTTCGTGATCGTCCGATCAAGATCTAGCGGCTGTCTGTTGTCATCTTGGATAAGATCTCGGACTCTACCTCCGTTACGCCACCGCCGCTGTGTGGGGCTAGAGCTCTGAATTTCCTAGGGCGATTTAAGGGGAAGGGTAGCACCCCGAGGCTCGTCAGACTGCGCCGCATCTTTTCGCTCAAGCGCCGCCGCTAGTGAGGCCGTTGTTGGAGTTTGCGAGCTCACCGGAGTAGAGGAGAGAAGCTATCGGCGTTTCGTATAACCGGCAAGTAGATTTGTAAGTATAGGGGATCGCGCGCCCCCTCTCCTTGAATGGTTAGGCCAACGACGCCTCGGACGAACACTGGATCGGGCTGAGGAGACTCAGATGAGCATCGTTCGGCCGAACGCCCCTACTTCCGCTTTATGGCGAGGATCTCGCTGATCCGGGGTATGGCGGATTACATGCGAGGACTAAGGACAGGCCCTTAGCGCTCGTCCGAACGACAAAGCTCGGGAGCTTCGTTCGGTTGTTCGGGTCGGGAGAGCGAGACGGGATATGGAAGAACGTGGGGGGTTCGCCCCATCGCTGGGGACCCCGCCTTTATATAGCCGAGGGGCAAAGTTACATGAAAATTTGGAGAAAAGAGGTAGGGAGTATGCCACGCCCAAGGAGTCCGGTCTTCGGTCCTGACGATTGACGGTTCCTCGCTCATCCATGCCGGGTTGGTAGACACAACGGACGGTGTTTTTGGGAAGGTGCGACCGCCTCCGACACCGCCAGATGCCGACGCTGTTCGTGGTGTATTTCAGACGCCTTTACGCCCGACGTGGTGAAGGGATTCGGGCGCTTGACCTAACGGCCCTACGCTTTGAGAAGAAAACCACTGCTCTCAGATGGACGCCGTCCACGGGTCCGGGCGACTCGCCAAGTCGACCACCGCCGTGGTCGGGTTGTCAAGGCGAGGCTCGCTGGGGTCCCGTCCCGGATCCCGGTCAAGACTTTGGGGTTGCCCAACCGAGGCTCTGGCGTGAGTTCTTGGGAAACCAGACTTAGGCCGACGATCCGCTGTATCTCCTCGCCTAGCCTACCGGGAGAAATACAGCCTTTGGAATAGACGATACGCTGTCGCTGCATCCCCGGTATGAGTATTCGCCAAGAGCACCCGGCCGCCCTTAATGCGTGTTCCTAGATGGGCCCTCTGTCTCCGGCTTACATGGTCTCCTCGGCAGTGCAATGCGGTTCGGCAAGGCCGCGAATATTCTTGGAGATGCCCACTTTGTTCGATGAGCCGACCGACTTTGGCCGGGCTGGTTTCGATGGGTAAGGCATGAAGCACCCGGCTGGTGTAGCCCCGAGCTACTCGGAGAGCTAGTCGGGGGGTTTGCACTCGTTTGACGAAGGGTCGGAAGTGCACGGATTTGATCGAGCCTGAGCCCCCGAATAGATCGAGCTAACACTTCAGGAAGCGGTGTCCGCCCAGCTTGGTCGGCCATTCCGACCGGGTGCGCGCGAGCGCACCTGGTGGGTGTAGCCCCCGAACCCCCGGGCAGGTCGAAGAGCTGGTCGGGTGGTTACCCGGGCGAATGGGTCCGACCGACTTGGTCGGAAGGTTCGGCCGACGCCGAGCCGGCCGCAGATGGTCGCCCGTCACCTTGGCGCAGGTTCCAGCCTCAATGCTATTTTAACATCGGTTAGACGCGCCGTGGTCGGCAGGAGGTCCGGATGCTTCGCGAGAGGTTCCGCTCCCGAGTGCTTGTTTAACGCCGGTTAGACGCGCCGTGGTCGGCAGGGAGGTCCGGATGTTTCGCGAGAGGTTCCGCCCCGAGTGCTTGTTTAACGCCGGTTAGACGCGCCGTGGTCGGCAGGGAGGTCCGGATACCTTCGCGAGAGGTTCTGGTTCCTGAGTGCTTGTTTAATGTCGAAGCTAGACGCGGCCATGGTCGGCAGGGAGGTCTGGATGCCTTCGCGAGAGGTTCCAGTTCCCGAGTGCTTGTTTAACGCCGGTTAGACGCGCCGTGGTCGGCAGGGAGGTCCGGATGCCTTCGCGAGAGGTTCCTGCCCGAGTGCTTGTTTAACGCCGGTTAGACGATGCCGTGGTTTCGGCAGGGAGGTCCGGATGCCTTTTGCGAGAGGTTCCGCCTCCGAAAGTGCTATTTTTACGCCGTAGTCGGGCACGTTAGTGCTATTTTTACGCCGTAGCTGGGCGTGTTAGTGCTATTTTTACGTCATAGCTGGGCGTGTTAGTGCTATTTTTACGTCGTAGCTGGGCGGGGGGCATCCGTCTCGAGTCCTCGTCGGGCGAGGCCATCTGCGAGAGGAGAGGCTGCTGTCGATCCCACATATACGCCCCGCCCCGCAGTGTGGGACTGGAGGGGTAGGCGACGCGGTTTGCCTCACGCTATTTAACACCTGCTCGTGGAGCTGCAAACGGGTTATCCGAGTGGGCCCTGGAGGTCATGCGATGTAACACCCCAATTTTTGCTTTTCTTGCATTTAAATGGTATTTTGAATTTTTGGGAATTTCTGGAATTTATTTGGATTTATTTGGAATTATTTGAAATTATTTTGAATTAAACAATTTATCAAATTAATTAAATAATGGAAAAGTTAAAATAAAGTTTTGCTGAAAATATTTTATTTGAGTCACAAATGTCTTAAAATATTTTTAAGAATTTTTCCAGAATTTTTCTAGTATTTTTAAAGCCCCAAATGAATTATTTTATTTTTGGGAATTATTTTTATTCGAAAAGGAATTAAAAATCTGAATGAATAGTATTGGGCCGGATACTGTGCGGCCCATCTCGCCAAACCCTAATCCAAACCGACCGTGGATCTCGATCCAACGGTTGCCGATCGATCGCATGCGCTGCGATGTGCGAAGTCGTTGATCGCGACGCTGGATCGCCGGATTGCTTTGCCTTCACCGAGTCCAGGTCGGATCGCGCCACCATACCAAGAACGGAAACCGTTAGGGTTCCGCGAATACCTGGACGCCGAGGTCAGATGGCGAGCCGACTTTCGCCGCCTTTTCCTTTTCTTGCGCACCTGCTGTTCTAGCCCACGGTTCGAGACGCCGCTGCTCGTCGCGCGACTCGCCGGTTCCGAGGACTCGCCGCTTTCGTGGTCCATCCCGCCGCCATTGTCCGCCCTCCGCCGCTAAAGGCACCGCAAACTCACTGTCGCGCCGCCGGAGACGCTTATCTTCGCCACGGAGAAGCCGGGATCATCACAAGACGTCGCCGTCCTCAGCCCGGCCGCGATGACACCGCAAAGCCATCACCGCCCGAAGCTTCCACGACCGCTTGATTTCCATCCAAGGGCCGAGGTGAGTCCACGCCGCCTTTGAACAAGAATCTCATCTTCCAACCTCATCCGTTAGATCTAGATTCAACGGCTCGGATCGCGACCGCACCAGAGCTAATCACGCCTGACGCTGCGGCACACCGAAGCCGCGACTCAGGCGCACATGTCGCCGACATACTCGACCCACATGTCACCAGACTGCACTATTCATCGAAGTCGCCGACAAAGACGGGCCCACTCGCCACCAAGACGCGATCGCGGCGTAGGACGCCACCGCCGACGCTATGCCGACGCTACGGTGGGACCCACTTGTCGAGAAATAGCCGATCGTACGACGTCAGCAAGGCCACGGTCACTCTCGGTGGCTTACACGTGTCACGATGACTTAATAATTGATTTTCCGAAAAAGAAAATATTTATTTAATTCGGTATATTGATTTTAAATATATTTTGAAACTTCAAATGCTTATAACTTTTATGCTTTTAACTCCGATTTGAGTGAATCCAATTTCTATAAATTTGTAAAATTGTGATCTTTCTGTTTATGAATTTTATTTGAATTTTTGAGCACTGTTTGTCTACTGTTTATTTATTTTATTGTTTGTGCATACGCTACGCCAGAGACGCTGAAGTCCCCGACGGTTTCGAGGGAGAAGTTCGACCCAGAGCAAGCTCAGAACCGTAACCAAAGACTTTTTGAAGGCAAGTTGTGTTTGACCATGTTGAACCTATTAGAGAAAATTATTTTGATTTAACTTATTGCATGCTAATTTAGTAAAAGTTGATTTGAATGAATTTTGGGATTAGTTAAATGCCTAGTTGCTGTATGTCACCTTGTCGATATGATTGTATGCCATGAATCATTTGTCACCCTAGGTTATGGACTAATAGTTGACATTAATAATTTGCCAACATGGGTTGAGTAGACCAAGTAGTATGCTTAGCCCCCGCCACGTGGACATTTTATGATTTTGGGATACCAAAGTTAATATTGACTTAATGAGATATGGAACATGATTTGTGAATAAGACATGTGTTATTGAGTTGATGATGGCACGGGTGCAATGGTAAAGAACCGGTGGGAAAATGATTTAGACCGAGGCATGTGGCAAGATTGTTCCGTGGGCCAAGAGTGGCAATCGGGTCGAATTTGGTTTTATTGGTTTTGGATATTAAAGTCATTTTTGGTTAGTCTTGCCCTGGCCAACTAAGGACTTAACCTATGCAGCATTTGAACTGAAGTCTCTCATATACCCACAAGCTCCGTGAATGGGACGGCTTAATGAGTAAACCGGGAAATCTATTCCTTGGTACCGCTGTGGTGGTGTGAGGCCCTTGAGAAGCGGAATGAGAACTCACATGGCACAAGAGGGGGCCCCTGGTGTGGTAACCACCCTCCAAAGGTTGAAACCTTAGCGGCAAGATCGAAGTTTAGATGGAACTTTAGAAAGGCTTCATATTAAGTTATTTGCCTTGGTGGTATTTGACTGTATCTTGTGGGTAAAGTGTATAACCTCTCGCAGAGTGTACAACCTATTCAATAGCCGTGTTTCACAGATTGAGCATCGCCTATGATTACTGGCCAAGGGTTAGATTTTCATAAAATGAATTGTTGATGGAAAATGCTTGGGTTGGTGATGATAAATTTGACTTAGGATGGAAAATGGATTACAAATCAAATACTTGTGAAAGCTACTATTCCTACTATCGCTTTTATCGCTTTGTAATCTATTATCGCTTATTTGAAATGTCAGATCGCACATGAGCCATAGCTCATCCTTTGTACTAAGCCATGCATGTAGAATATTAGAATTGCATTCTGCGGCATGACTTGTTGAGTGCTCAAAGTACTCACCCCACAACAACACAACTTCAGCTTGAAGAAGAAGTTTAACTCCCCGTCAGAGGAGGAGTATCAGAGGAGCCGACAAACTAGGAGCGAGCCCAGGCCAGTTCGTGGCAAATTGGTTGGCGCCACGAGTTTATTTTATTTCCACGTGATTTGAATATTTTAATAAGTCTCGCTTCGCGAGGCGATTTTGTAACTTGACCATAAGGTCAATCAAATAGGTTGAGTATTTAATTAAAGTACTTATTATTTCGCTGGATATGTCTCGTGATATGTACCGATGTTGAAACTGTGGCACTAGCGTGATCCTCGACTAGTGTCAAACACGAGGGTCCGGATTTGCAAATTCGGTCCCGACATGCGACTCCGAGCGGACAATCCTCGCTGGTGTCCGACTACCGCTAACTCCATAAAAACCTTTTTTACTCAATCTCAGATCGACCTCGAGCTGTCAGAATCTGGGCGCAATTGCCATCGCTCTTTCTGGGCTCCATGAGAGTTTGAAGTTTGGTCTCGGACACGAGCTAAGGCGATTGGGTCATCCGCCAACCCAACTAGAGACCTACCGAGGGTTCGCTTAAACTTGCCTCGCTTGTTTGTTCGCCGGTCGGGCGAGGATCCATCCGATGGATCCCGCCTCGACCCACGGCCAGTCTTATTCGTCAGCACTCGCCTTTCGCCACCTCGAGGCGCAAGGCCCGGTGGGCTTTTTCTTCGCCGGTCGGTTTGAGCCGACCCGAGGCGAGATTAAGGGTCGGGGCGTTACCGAGCGACACCGACGTTCGCAAGCATTTAATGCGCGTGCACAAATTAAATGCGAGGCGAGATGATTAGGGGCGATACGACTCACGAGCGGTGCATCGTGGCGCTGCGACGCGATGGGTGACGCTTCATACGAGGCCTTGTTGATTGGCGCTCGCCCGGTCGGCACGCATTCGGCTGATGCTCGCTTGGCTGGTGCCTGCTCAAGGCCCATAAGATCGGGCGCGGAGAGGCATTAGGGCACCTCCGCTGCCACGCTTCGGTTTTTTCTTGTTTCTCGAGTTCTCCTGAAGTGAGAAAAAGAAACAAGGGAGCTGGGAGAGAACTACTCACACTCTTCTCCTCCGACCTCTAATTATTCACAGATCGAGGATGTCGTGGTCGGAGTGCTCCGCTCGCCCACAGCACGCGCCGAGCCGAGAAGAAAGGGTTCTTTCCCGCGGATGCCTCACAATGGAGGGTCCTCACGGGGCCGCGGAACCGCCACGAGGAGGGGGAAATTGTGGTCCCCGCTGGTTTTACGAGCTGGTTCGGCTCCCGCTTCATCCTTCGCTCAGGATGCTGCACTTTTACGGATTGAGGTACATCATCTCAACCCTAACGGCGGCTCCACATAGCGATCTTCATAACGCTATGTGAGGCATTCCCGGGATCGAGCCCCACCGTTGTTGTGGAAGTACTTTTCACGCCCGATCGTGGAGGGATAAGTCGGTGGTCGCCATGGTCCATGGGGGTGCGCCATCCACCAAGCGCCTCGTCGCGGATCGAGTACATCCCCGTGAAGCCGCCGACATCGAATCGAGGGTGGCATTCCGAGTGGTTCTATGCTCGAACTCCGGTGGCAGCGGCCCACTTTCACCGCCGCCTTCCCGAGTCGGCGAAGATTGGGGCCGGGCCTCGACGTGAGGGAGAAGAAGAAGGTAGAGTCGATCCCGAGCAGATCAAACTTCGGAGCGGGATTCGACCGGCAACATTGCTGTACTCTGCTCATGAAGATGCGCGGCAACCCTTATGGACAAAGCCGCGCCCATGTTCCTCAGACGGGGTGTCCGACCCCATGAGGATGGCTGCTGCAGTAACTCGCTGCTGCCGGAGCTTGAGGCCAGGTGGCTAATGTGCGGGTCGGGGCACTATCACGGCCATGGTGGCGCCAACCTTTTTCGATGGGGAACCCTCCGAACCTGGTAGGCCGAGCAGTCCCTTTTCTATGTTGACTGGTGATTTTGCACCATTCAGGGACTGGGCAAGATGGTGTCCCGACCGCTGCTGCCCGGAGAAAAGCAGCAGAAGGCCCAAGCCCGAGAGGCGGCTGCCCTGAGAGATTCCGCCTGCAAGAAGCGGAGGGAGGGGAGGGCAAACGAAAAGAAGAGGGAGCGCGTGGCCAGAGTTGCACACGGCGAGGATGTCTCTGTGACCACCACTGTCAGTGCCGCCGATCCGGAGTCGTCCTCGAGCTATGGCGGCGGGGACAGCTTCGATGATCCATATGAGGCCTACTCGCCATCGATCAAGCAGAAGCCCCGCGATGGTACCGCAGACGAGCACTCGCAGCCGCCGCTTCAGCGGAGATCCCCAAGAGGAGACGCCCCGGGAAACGAAGGCGATACGCCTCACCAAAGTGGCCAACGAAGAGGATGTTGCCCCTGCTCCATCGCCGCGGTGGAAAGCTGGACGGCGTGGTGGTCTAGCGGAACGGCCAGTCCGCTTCCTAGCAATGGTCGGTGCGCCGAGCGACGACCGCCATCGCTAGCGTAATCGGGCTATCACGGAGGCCCCAAGGAGTCGGGCATGCGGAGATTCCGCATCTTCGACGGTCGGGGACCAGAGGAGACGCGAGCGAGCTCTTGCCTTCGCCGCCAAGGCCCTCGCCGACCGGGCAATGCTAGTGCTCGCCGCTGCCCCACTTGCTGTCGCCGCCAGAGACCCATCGAGGGGATGGCTCGGCGCCGAGCCGCTGGCCTCGGCGCAAACCGGCATGGATATCCCCCACAAGCCGAGACACGCCACCAGGCTTCACCGCCGAAAGCAACGACCGTCCCAGAGGCCTCACTGCCACGGACACCGTGGCGGAGGTCGAGTTGTGGGGGGCCTTCGAAGGAGGCGCGCAGCAAGTGGAGTTTCATCTGAGCCAACCACGGGGTCAAGCACGCCTTGGCTCGACAGATGAGGCGTTGAAGGTCGTTGCTGAGGTCACCCGGCCGACCTGCCAGGTAATCTCTTCCAAACTCTTGACTCCAGCTTTTGATTCACTTTGGCGATCGCCAGGCTAAATGAAGTACGGATTTGCAGCCGATCGAAAACTCACGAATAAAGGGTGACCGCCACCGAGAGGGCGATCGCTCGAATCCTCGAAAGGCGCGAGGCTCAAGAAGCCTTGGCGCACGAGCGGGCAAAGGCGGAGGAGATCCGGAGGGAGCTGCTCTAGAGACACTGGGTTTCGGAGTCCCAGGAGATGAGGATATCCAAACTCGAGGCACTTTTGGCGGCGACCCTTAGCGCCAGGGACGTCGCAGCTGCTGCAGGAGTGCAGCTTCAGAGTAAGCGTGATCATGCTCAGGCGGAGTTGGATTCCGCCAGGAGGGACGGCTCGCTCGAGCGGAAGACGCGAACCGAGGCCACGCTGGAGCTTCAGCGCCAGAAAGCCCTTGCGGCTGGTGAGCAGAGTGACCCTAATTCGCTTTCCGCGACAGAAACCACCGCTTTTTTGACATCGCTGATCCGCAGCGCTGGTGAGGAGCTCTCTGATGACGGAGGGCGCGAAGGCAGCAAGTGGAGGAGCATGATGCGGCGATGGCAAAGACGGGCGAGGCCTTCTCCGTGAAGGAGTTGGCGAGCGGATTCGTCCGAAGGGGCCGAGCCGACGACCTTCCACGGTCGGCCGAGATCCGCGATCGAAGTGCTCGGAACCTCCGAGCCAGTTCGAGTTCGCTGGTCGCTGCTAGGCTGCGCGCGTCAAGCATGTCGA
This sequence comes from Guadua angustifolia, assembly GCA_036346375.1. Taxonomy (NCBI): domain Eukaryota; kingdom Viridiplantae; phylum Streptophyta; class Magnoliopsida; order Poales; family Poaceae; genus Guadua; species Guadua angustifolia. Next base: position 50,622,360 of record CM070508.1, on the reverse strand, counting down.
AGCTCGGTGAGTGAGGGATAGAGCTCGAGCTCGCCGGCGCGATCTTTGCTCTCCCATTATCGCGCATCGACTTCTGGCCGCTGTCGCAGCCGGAGTTGGCGCGAACCTGGCCTCGATTAAGAGGTCGAAGGTTCAGAGTCAGTCGCCTCGCGCCAAGAGATCGCCGCACGGGATTCCGCCAAGGAGCATCCTCCACCAGAAACAAGAAGAAAATTGATCATTTTAGTTTTTGTGATAGTTTTTTCTTGTAATGAACTGAAATTCTTAGACGGTCGGGGCAGTCCGTAGGCCCTCCCCTTTTTCGCACCTCCCAGAGATGATAAACATTTCGATAGCCATAGCCTCAAAAACAGCGGAGGTTTATGCGAGCGTAGGTCGTGATGCCAACACCTTTGAGGGAGACTCGAAATAGGAGCCAGGACCTAAGAAGTAAAAACATTTGCTTATACTTGTGGCGGGACTGGAGTGTCCCCGACCAGCTACGGGTCACACCTAGTGGGAACTTCCTTCTTCCGCAAGTCACTACTGCAAATCAGAGTCAGCCGGGCGAGGTCAGAGTGCTTGGTCGAGAGGGTTACCACTAAGGAGGACCCATAGCCGACCGAGTCATATGACCCGTATAAGTGTGGGCACTTAGGCGCAAATCGCTCACTACACTTGCGCGGGAAAGGAATGTTTTCGACCAACTATGAGTTGCACCTCATGGGAGCTTCCTACTTTCGCAAGGCACTACTTAGCAACCGTAGCCGCTGGGGCGAGGTTGTAGTGCTTCGGGTCGAGAGGATTGCCACTAAGAAGGACCCAATAGTCGACCGGGTCATCCGACCCGAAAAAGTGCGTGAGGTGGAAACCCCCGAGCGGGGTGTGTGAGCCCAAGCTTGTGATCACTTCACAACGCTTAGACTTGGGGTTGAAAAACCAATGCGAAAGCATTCTTAAGAAAAAGATTGCCTTAACTTTTGTTTTGGATGCAGGAGGTGCCGCTGCTGTCGTCTTTGTCCAAATTTTCCGTCGGCGCTTTTGACTAGGCCTCGATCCAAGACGGGCCGCTATGGCCCATCTGCATATCGCTCGCACAACCGCCAACGAGTCACCGCCGTAATGAAAATTGAAGAGTCACGCAAGGCTTCCTCGCCGCACAAACAGCCCTTTCATCCCAACGTCCCATCGCATCTTAATGCGAAGAGAGGGGCATAGACAGGCACGCCCCGCAGGCGGACGTAGTTAATGCGAAAAGCGGTTTCGCCGACGACGCCCGCTTGCCTCGTCCGCCTCAAGGTATAAGTAGGGTGCAGAGGAACAAACCTGCGCGGCCATTCTCTTTGTCCTCCTATTTCTCCTTTTGTCCCCACACGACGCAGGAGAAGGAGAGTTAGAAAACTTCGAGCGTCGATGGCGAGTGGGGGTGACAATCGGAGGTCTGGAAAATGGGAGGCAGCGGCGGACCCCCTGGGGTCGGACCCCAAAAGATCCCGCTCCTTCGCCCGGTCGCCATCACGCACAAGAAGAAGGGGGCTCGCACTGCCCATATCGACCTTCCGCATTAGGGACCCCATTGCAGAGTGAGCCTTTTTACCTGCTGTCGAGGTGATTTCTTCTCCGATCTTATTGACGCCGAGCTTTTTCTTTCTTTGCTTCAGAGCTCGTGGGTTTCGGGTCTGCCGCCGCTAGTTGCAGTTCTCGATTTACCTCGCTGGGGGAGGCGGGCGCCGCCGAGGCTACTTCAAAGGCGCTTTGTCGCTGTGGGCGTTTTTCGGGCGCAAGGCCAAGGCCCTGCAGACGCGATCGAGGCTCTCGCAGATCCGCTGGCCAAGCCGCCGCCAGAAGGCGTAAGAAGGCGAAAGCAAGAAGGGCCCGATTCGAAGCTTTTGAGGAGAAGCTCACCGAGGCGCGCGACGAGGCGCGGACATCGCGGTTCCTGTGCCGGTGCCGCGGAGAAGGAACTCATCGTGGTGCACGGAGAATCGTGGTACCCGCGCGATGATCTTATGAACGGTTTGGTCCGCCCGAGAGCATGGCCGTAAGCAGTGCCCTCGGGAGGATTCGCCGGAGCTGCCGAACGCGACGAGATGCATTACGCCCGCCTATCTCAGGCGTTAACGCCCCAGCCGACCTACCCCACTTACGGAGCGCCGCCGCGAAGGGTGGGAGGTCGCCGTGTCCGCGGGCGAGTATGTTCGCTTGTCAGTGTTAACCGTGACGCCGCCGACCCACCGCGACCATTGGCGGGTCAAGGAGACGCGGATCGGGCGCGGCTAGAGTGCGCCGGCACCGAGATGGTGGCGTAGGCCGTCACAATGGGCGGACAATGACAGCCCGAGGATGACGACGATTTCACGGATGATGAGGTTCGGCGTGATTTAGGATGGGCGCCTTGACCGGGTTGGCGCGGGTCAACGGGACTTCGAGCTCGGGAGGCCCCGATCTCGACTCTAGATAGTGCCGAGGCGCCGACCTAGAGCGCTTAGACAGAGCACGGCCGCTTACCACGAGTCAAGTGGCCCTTGATTCGAAGGCACGATCCGCTCTGGATTTCGGATCGAGCATTTGACCGATGGTTGCTCAAGGCGCTGGTCGTGGGGCAGGAGGATGCGCATAACAAGTTCTAAGAAGCATCACGGGCCTCAACGCGCCAAGGCTACTTCCTGAATCTAGCCCCTTGCTATGCAAGGTACGAGGAGCCATAAAACCTAGGGAACACAAATTCTTGGGAAAAACAGAGACAACGCACCTAGCTCGAGCTTAGACCTAGCCATTGCTGAACTTGAGTCAGAAACACCCTTGTACTCAAAATTAGTTAAGAAAACACCGCAAGGCGATCGAGTAGAGCTATTACCTTCCACAGGGCTCGAACCAAGATAAATCTCTCCCCGCCGTTGTCGCCTTGTTCGACCATAACCGCAAGGCCCATACTTCCTCCGACTAAGTGAAGCGCACTGGGTCCCATATCACACCGAATTCTAACTCACTTCTTGCGGTCGGCGATCCCGATCGTCGACAAACCGGCACTCCACCGTGGGGCCCGATTGTTTCACTTGTTCACAGAACAACATCAAGAAACCAGAGCATGGCGACTTCATCGACGGACTTTCTCAAGCATGGATTTGGGCACGACCGACCGCGGTCCTCGCTTACGCTTTCACCGCCGCCGAAAGCAAAGACGCTCGATGGCGATGGCCAAGGCGCGAGGGAAATGCGATGACCGTGATCCGCAGACTTCAAGACGCCCACGGATGGTGCACGCTCCATCAACTAAGCCATAACCAAGACTCGCGGAGGCCCAGAGAGGGCCAAGATGTCCACTAGGCCCCTGTGCCCTCTCACAGAGAGCGCCTGCGCTTATCGCCGGGTCATGGCTGACCTCGATAGGAGGTCGGAGTTTTGGCCGAGCCTTGGCCAAGAGCTCGACGGCCGCGACCGAGGTCGCTTTCGCAGCACCGGTCAACACTGGGGACCCGCCCCTAAGAGTGATAACACGTCACACTGCCACCACAAGACCCATCGGACGCGCAGAGCTGGCCACGAGCAACGGCTCGATGAGGCTTTGACGCAAGCGCCGGGCGTCCCGCGGCACCGCACTAAGCCGGGCCAGCCCGAGCCGAGCCACATGAATTTCGAGTCGACCGGCAAGAGGGTCTCGCGACCTTCCCGGACGCTCACCAGCGCCAGAAGGTCCAAGACCGCATAAGCATTCTCCTGTGATTCCCGCGCCGCACCGTGGTCGCTCCCACCGGCTCAAGCACCGGGCAGCCTCGACCAGTCCGGAGCAGAAGCAGGGACCTTGTTTGATGACCACACCCGCCAAGACCGTCCTACCTATGGTTGCATGGCGATTCGACGGTTCGCAAGAATAAGGCGGTGGCCGGCTCTTCGAAGCCTCGCGATCGATCAAGCGCCACGACGGACTAAGAACCCCGACGAAGTTCTTGTCCATCTACTCGACCGCAATCCCGCGCACGGGGACGAGCCGGTGATGGCAAACTACCTCCGACCGATCGACGGGCCGCGAGACTGCTTTTCAACCGTAAACCTGTACCTTCGTGTCGTGGGCGCCAAATCCAACGCCCGCCCAACTTTCGAGTTGTTACGAAAGGTCGGGAGGGAGAAGGACTGACCGTGGTCATCCAGGCAAGAACGAGCCGCCGCGGATTTCGCGGCGGCGTTTATCCGCACAAGGAACCCGATTCCGAGCATCTCCGACGGCCGCCATCAAGGCATTCTGTTCGGTGGTCCGCGATCGACGCCATCAAGACCCGAGATCACCTCGAGGCTCGGGCCAACAAACTTTTTCCGCATGGCGGAGCGATATGCGGACGCGACGACGCAGTCTGGCCGAAGCGCGACCACGACTCAAGGTAAGCTCGGCCTAAACCAAACAGAGGCCGGCCGTCTATTCCATGGGTGCCGACCACGCGACCACCGCTAAGAAGCGGAAGCGGACCGACGGGCGGCGGCGATCCGTCATGGTGGTCGACGGCGACGGCCACCGCGAGGTCCTCGAGGTCCGAGGCCGCTCGTGAGGGCTCCAAACCTCGCCAAGGTCGGCCTCGACTCGCCAGCGCAGAATCCACTTCTAGCAAGAGGGCTAACGACTGGCCCCAGCCGACCGATGCCAGCCGTTAGGGGCCGAGGGCGCCCGGATATGACGGCAAAGTTCTCGCTACAGTAAAGGGCGGCCGACCACGACTTATGGATTCCGGCAGGCTTGGCAGGCAAGTCGATGCCTTCTATGATGGGCGGGGCGAGATGCCCGTGCTCACGAAGGATGACGACCAGACCGATAGGGTGAACGCTGGCACGGAGCACGACGACCTCGATTTGGAGTTCCAGCAGGGCGAGCGCCGGATCGATGTCATCTTTGGCGCTCTTCGCTTACTACCCAGCGCGAGGTCAAAGCCGCCAGGAACCATCTACCAGTCATCACCGAAGGCCCACCGAGCAGCTCCGCAAGGGCCGGCCACCATCACCTTCTCTCCCGGAGGACGCCCTGTGTATGGCTCGAGACCTAAAGACCGCTTTGGTCGTGACCTCGACCATCGCGAATACCGCTGCTCGGGCGATCATGGTCGACGGCGACAGCTCTCTAAACTTGTCGCAGGGAGCACTCGACCGGATGCAGATTCCCCTGGCCGAAGGTCAAGAGCGCCGCCATACCCTTCTTCGATTGTTCCCGGAGCTCGACCATCCCGGGCAGGTGGTCTTGCCCGTCACCTTCGGTGACTCCTGACAACTTCCGACCGAGCCGGTAACCTTCGAGGTGGTCGAGGGTGATCTCCGCATAACGCCATTCTCGCGCCTACCTTGGTCAAGTTTATATGCCAACCATTATGGCCATCGATGTATGAAGTCGCCTGCCCGAACGGCATCATCACCGCGCGGGCGACTCCGCAGCGCGCGATGGGTGTGAGACTAAGGCCTTGCCCTGCGGGCATGCCGCCTCAACATGTCCGGAGGCGACGGCGAAGAACGCCGCCGTATAGCGGTAATCCAGCCCAATGGGAGGACGAAGGTCAGGCCGAGGAGGGCGACCCACCAAGCATCCACGCCTCACCGAGCTGAAGTTCCAATAGAACTCGAGCTCACACCTTCCTTCGCGCCAACAAGGGTATATTCGCTAGAACTCGCGACATGCCCGATTCCGAGGGAGGTGGTCGAGCACAAGTTGCGTGTGAGACCCGGCCTCTACCAGGCGCCAGAAGTCGGCCGCTTCCCCGAGAAGGTTGCGGCCATCAAGGAGAATCTAACAAGCTCTTGAAAGCCGTTTCATCCGTGAGATTGACTACTCCGAGTGGCCGCCAACCCACCATCGTGCGTAAGAAGGAGGAAAGTGGAGAATGTGCCGACCATACGGGTTAAACTCGCTTGCCCGGGATAACTTCCGCTCACAAGATCGACCGATCGCCGACTCCACCGCTAATGCCAAGATGTTGAGCTTTGATGCTCTACTGGGTACCACCAGATCAAGTCGGCGGTCGCATTTACGAGAGCAAGACTTCTTCATCACGCCGCTTGGCACCTATTGCTATATGACCATGTCGCTTGATCTCACAGAATGCGGGGCACATTTCACCGATGACCAAGACATTCAACCCCAGACGAGCTAAACCTTGAGGTCTACGGGACGACATCATCGCTAAGAGCCCTCCGAGGGCTTACCACGTCATGACTCGAGGAAACCTTCGCCAACCCGAACAGCACGAGATCAAGCTCAATCCTCAAAAGTGTGTGTTCGGCGCGGGCTTCGGCAAGGTGCTGGCCACATGAACGGAGGCTCGAGGGTTGGCTCGAACCGAGAAGATCGAGGCGACGAGAAGATGGCGCCCGACCCTGGCCAAGCAGTGCAGAGCCTCACCGCCGCATGGCCGCCTCAAGAAGTTCATCTCGAGGCTCGGCGAGCGCTGGCTCCCCGCTTCTTCCAAACTCGCGAAGCACGGGCTTCGAGTGGACTCGAGGCGCAGCTGTCCTTCGACGAGTCAAGGTATACCGCTGCCCCCACCTCCTCATAACGCCACAACCTAACGAGTGGTTGCCGCTTACTCGCGCCACCGCCCACGCCGCTGCTACATCCCGGTGGCGTAACGGGTCTCAAAGAAGACCCAATTTATTACGCCGAGGTCTTGCACAGCCTCGGCGAGCGCTACCCGCAGTGTAGAAGTCGCCAGATGTTTCCTCATGGCGCCGCCGAAGCTTCGCACTATTTTCAGCACATTCCGCGGGTCGCCCCAGCAACTTCGCTTGGAGACATCTTATGAACCCAGACGGCGGGCGCTGCCGCCAGTGGGCTATGGAACTAGCGGCGCTTGATGTCCGTGTCGCCGCCGAATCAGCCATCGTCGCAGTGCTCGCCGACTTCGTGGTCGAGCAGCAGCGCCGAATCGCACCCGAGCCCGAGGTCGAGGACTAAAAGCCTTGGGTCATGTTCTTTGACGCTCGAGATCCTTCTGCGCCGGGTCGGTTTCTCATTCTCACACCACGCCGCATCACCGAGGTAACGTGGTTCGCTTTGGGTTTGCGGCGCACCAATAATGTGGCAGAGCACGGCTCTCTTGGCGGGCCTCCGAGCCAAGGCTTTGGGCGTATGCCGCTGATCGAAGGGCGACTTCACTGCCACAACCAAGACAACAAGGAGTATCAATGCTCGAGAGACTCGATGGCAAAATACCTTGCCGAGGTGCGAAATGGAGAAGTGGTTTCGTAACTCGAGCTCAAGCACATCCTCAGAAGGACAACTCAGCCGATTTCTTCCAAGCTCGCTTCCGATGACGAGATCCCACCCGACGCCATCCTAGAGGCGCGGCAGCCCTCGATCTCCGAACGGAGGCCTTGCTCGTGGCGAAGGTACACCTCCCGGCCAAATCCATCTGCGGATTTTCTTGCACGGGCGACCTACCACCCAACCATGCCGAGAGGAGCCGGATTGCCGCCGGCGAAGTCTATACACGCCGCCGAAGGGAAGCTCTACAGCGTTTGTTTCCGTGATCCCGATGCTGCGCGCTCCACCGAGGAGGGTAAGTACCTACTAAACGACATCCATTCGGGCCTCTGAGGAGCACATTCTTCATACAGGACGATGGTCGGCAAGGCCTTCCGCATGGGGTATTATTGGCCAATAGCCCTTCAAGATGCTCGTGATATCGTCCGCACTTGTTGCGCATGCTAATTCCACGCCCGGAAGTCGCACCACCGCCACGCCGCTCTGCACCATCCCGCCGCCGCCCTTCTCGACATGGGGGCTGGATATCCTCGACCCTTTTCCCTGCTGCCGGGGAAAGATGTTCTCGCTCATGGCCATCGACACCTTCACCAAGTGGATCGGGTTTAACCAGCCTTCACCATCACCGCCAAGCGGCGCTCATTTTTTTCGCTAGTTCGTGTGGTCACCTGTGCACGGAGTTCCATGCAAAATTATCAACGACAACGGCACCTGGGCCATCAAAGGAGTTGTTCCAGAGTTTTGCAAGGAACTCAAGATCAAAATATGCTTCGCTTCGTGGCTCACCCCAGAGCAACTGAGCAACGGAACGCGCCAACCGCAAATCGCCCAGTATGCCAAGAAAAGAGTTGCAGATGAGCTCGAACGCCACGGCAAGAAGACTCGGTGACTAACTTCCCACCGCTTCTATGGTCTATTCAGACTACGATAAGCCGAGCCACTGTGTTCCACACCCTTCCATTTCATGTTCGCATCAAGTCGCCCCGCCTCCCGTGGTCACGCCTGGCTCGCCAGTCGCCTTTGGTCGACCAAGTCGATTTCGAGCACGAACGGTCCTCGACCTTACCTCGGAAGAAGTAAGATGTCGGCAATCGCCACGATCAACGACTACCCGCAAGCTCTTCGCAGACATGCATCTCGCTTGGTACGACCTAGAAGCTCCTTGTTGGGGACCTAGCCCCGAGACGGATTCGTGGCTCGCCCAAAGACCAACAAGTTGTCCCCACGGTGGAGGGCCCTATAGAGTCGCTTTCAACAGATCGCGACGGGCTTACGGCTAGCGATGCCCGATGGCGAGAGCTCTCTAGCTCGTGGAACATAGATTAGCTTCGGAAATTTTATGTGTAAACTCTATACCTTACATTTCAATAAAGTTGATTGTTCCTTTTTCACCCTTTATGATTTCTTCCACTTGTGATTGTTACCATTCTTTGTACGAGCCTTTTTTCGTGTTCGAAAGCACGACTTTCACGACAAAGACGCTTGTTTTGGTCTACGGTTATGGGCTTGACGCTCACCCCAAAGGGACGAGCTAAACGTAGTTTAACATCTTCGCGGTTCAGCTCTCCCTCGCGTTCGGCCCGAGCCGAGGGCCTCGCCACTTTGGTCGTTGAGCAAATGCGCATGGTCGTGATGGTTGCTCGAGCATTAACTCGAGTGTGGCCATCCGCTTAGCGGCTCGCGAGGTCACTCTCTTGCGGCTTTTTCTCTACTCTACTGGTCGCGGGCCGCCGTCTGTTCACGCCTTTGTGCCCAAGGCACGCCGCCGACCTCGGCCCAACGGGCCGGATAATTATCCTATCTACAAGACTACCAAGAGAGCGCGAAGGCATAACGAAAGCAAAGCCGAGGGACAAGTATCCGCGATTATGAATTTAAATCGTGGACAAGGTTTCTCGTTCCCCAAACAAAACGATCTGTTTCTATTGGAACATTACTTGCTTTATAACGCCTTTACAGCTCGCCATCTCACGGCAAGCTTCTTGCTCGAGCTCGGTGACCTTGACCTCGTGGCTGATAGCTCACTCGTTCTCAAGGGCCGCCATGGAGGCATCCCAGCCTCAGCCGCTCGCCTTGGAGTTGGGCCATCGCGCTGCCGCTGCTTTTGGCGCGCAAGTCTCCCTTCGAGCTCGAGAGCTTGGCCTCGAGCTCTGGGACGCTTTCACCGAGGAGGACGACCGTCCATGGCGGCTTTTCCTCGGGCCTCGACCTTGGCGCGCTGCCCTCGACCGCTTTGTTGGCGTGTTCGAGCTTCTTCGAGTTCCGTGACCTTGGCCTCGAAGCCTGGGACGCCTACTGGGAGGCATCACTTTGGCAGCCTTTCTCCGTAGCTTCAACTTTAGCCCGCCGCCTCGAGCGCCTTTGGTCGACTGTGGCGCTGTTTGCTCCACGGCCTTAAAGCCGTGGTCGCTCGAGGCTCGCCTACTCGAGCTCATCACAGGCTACCTCCGCGCCTCATCATATGGCGCAGACGACGAGCTCTTGGGCTCGCCGCCGAGCTCCCCTACTCGACCTCTATGGTCCCGATGAGCTTGGAGCGATCGACCTCCCGCGCCTCTATCACGCTCAGAGGCCCTCAAGACGCCAAGATGCTCAAGGCCTTGTAGCTCGCGAGAGGCATGGTCGATCACCTTCACGATTTAAAAAGGGGGGCCCAAAATGTGAGTGGACAAGGAGCTCAGCTATGAACTACGGCGCGCAGAAGACCCTTACCTCATGGAGATGGCCCTCTGTGTGCACGGTAACTCCTCGGCCGTCCTGACGATCGCGAGGATCTCTCCTCTCATCGGCCGCCGTGTTGGAACCGAGCGCTAAGGTTGGCTCGCCGCAAGACTTGGGCCAGGCCTGACTCGCCCGATGGCGGCTGGTCTTCCGCCACCTCTTCCGGTGGATTCAACTCGCCACGGGGCGGCGGCGGATCGCCCCGACCATGGCCGGGCTCACTCGCTCTCAAGCACCAAAGGGATGGCGACGTCCGCCGCGGCATCTCGACCATGTCCGGATGCCGCGCTCAAGACACGGAAGCCATACCGCAAGATCCGCGAGCACCGCGCTACTCGTCACCCGGGCCGGCGATCGCGCCTCAACGCTCGAGCGCCCGAGGAGCTCGGTATCGCCCGCCGCCGCAAGCTCGAGTGTCCTCCTCGTGGTGACACCAGAGAGACAACGCTTGCAGATGCGCCATGGTCGACAACAGATCATGGGCCTCGCCGGTGTCGAACCGCTACTGGTTGCGGGCTCGGGCTCGCACATCGCTCAGGTCGCCGAGGTCTTGGTCGAACTCGCGGCACCGAACCAGCTCGGCCGACCTCGACGGAGTTCGCGTTAAGCGCGAGCGGCTACAGGACCAATTCAATGTGTCCTCCTCCTGACTCGGACTCGCCTCGATAACAAACCATCACAAATGGGCAAGTTTCGAGCTCGGGCGCCGAGGTCTGCGATCAAGAGCATACGCTAAGCCGTAAAGATGGGCGTGTAGTCTAAGATCCCGGGGTTTACTCGCTCACTAGCCTCGCCTCGCCGAGGGTCGGCGAAGATCTTGCTGCCCCGGCACACGGAGCACGCCGCTTCGCCCCACCACTGGGACCTAGGACTCGGCCGGCTCAAGGCCGCCAGCCGCGCGGTCCTAGGGTTTCGAGCCCGAGCACCCGGGCTTATCGGGGCTCGAAGTCCGAAAGGGCCGCCGACTCTGTTGCTACAAAGAGGAAAAACTCATCAACCGACAGTGCGGCGGGCGCGAGCTCGGGGGCTCGACCGGGATCCTTACCATGGCACGGTCCCCCCACTCAACGTGGGACTTCTTCGCCCGAGGGCCCGCTCCGCAGCAATGGAGGCCTTCTTCCTCTTTGCCCTTGCTTCTCCGGCAGCGGAGCATCCGCCGTCAGTATGAAATAGTTTTGATGGTCTCCGCGCGACGAGAGGGTCAAGAAAGGCCTCGGCCACCGAGACGAGCCCTTGACCGATTGGTTTACCTCGGTTTTCACCGAGCACGCCTTGGGACGGAGTCGCCCATGGAATAGTTGTGCGGCAATTTCTAACATCTCGTGACATCCCTGCCGGCGACCCAAGACTCTTCGAGTCAGAAGAAGGAGCGCCTTCAGAACCATCGGCGGGCAGATTCGAGCAAGACCACGGCAGAAAGGGCTTACCGGACGATTTCGCGGTCGGATCGATGCGCTCGATCTCGAAGAACGGGTGCGTTTTCCCACTTGTTGTCGCCTTTGTTCACCATAATCAAGGCCCATACTTCTCCTCCGACTAAGTGAAGCGCAGCTCGTCCCGTGATCACACCGACCCTTAACTCATTTCTTGCGGTCGGCGATCCCGATCGTCGACAGGGCGCCTGCATCTTGCTTTTTGCTTCGGGAGGGGCACAACGCATGTAAATATTTCGTGCTATGAACTTTTGGGGGTTTTGCTGGATGCTTTGCGTCTTTTCTTCGCTGTTAACATTCATCCAAATGACTATAGCTCTCAGGAACCACCGGGGTTGCGAAAGCGTAGGTCGGAGTGTTAGTGTCCAGAAGAAAACGCAACAGATACCTGGGGACTTAGAAGCCCCAAAAAAAATGTGTCCCGAGCCGACCACGGGTGATCTCGCGCGGGCACTTCCTTCTTCCACACAAGATCGTCAGAATCAGAGTCGCAGGGCGAGGTCAGAGCACTTGGGTGGAGAGGGTTACCGTTTGCGAGGGATCCAATGGCCGGTTGGGACGCCAGCTCAAATGGGTATGCGAGGACGCAGCCACCGAGCCAGTTGAAAGCGAGCCTGTCGTGCGCATGGGGCGCACGCTGGGGCCTCCAGCCGCTCACGTCACCGCCAAAGCTTCATGCGACAGGCTTGGGGAGCGGCGGAGATGAGGACGAAGGCCCCCTCCCGGGGGGGGGGAGTCGAGGAAGGCGAATCGAGCTCTACTCCTGGCGTGAGCACGTCGTCGAGCTCGTGCCATCGTTGATGAAGAAGACCATCGAGGAGGGAAATGGGAATCCGGAGATCACGGGTATGACACGCAAGGCCCCTACCGCGCGCTAACCGCTTGCGCCAGATAACCGCAAGTAGATTTGTAAGTATAGGGGATCGCGCGCCCCCTCTCCTCGAATGGTTAGGCCAACGACGCCTCGAACGAACACTGGATCGGGCTGAGGAGACTCCGATGATCATCGTTCGCCAACGCCCCTACTTTAGTTTGTGGCGAGGATCTCGTTGATTTGGGGTATGGCGGATTACATGCGAGGACTAAGGACAGGCCCTTAGCGCTCGTCCGAACGACAAAGCTGGGGAGCTTCGTTCGGTTGTTCGGGTCGGGAGAGCGAGACGGGATATGGAAGAACGTGGGGGGTTCGCCCCGCTGCCGAGGACCCTGCCCCCCTTATATAGCCAGAGGGGGCAAGTTACATGAAAATTTGGAGAAAAGAGGTAGGTAGTATGCCACGCCCAGGGAGTCCGGTCTTCGGTCCTTGACGATTAACGGGTTCCTGTTCATCCATGCCGGGTTGGTAGACACAACGGATGGAGTTTCTTTGGGAAGGTGCGCACCTGCCCTCTGATCACCTGCCAGATGCTGGCGTTGCCTATGGTGTGTTTCGTACGCTCCTTTACCCCCGACGTGGTGAAGGGACGGGCGTTTGACCCAACGGCTCCTACGCCGCCTTGAGAAGAAAACCACCTGTCTCGGTATGGACGTCGGGTCCACGGGTCAGCGACCGGCTCGAAGTCGACCACCGTCGTGGCTGAAGTTGTCGAGGCGAGGCTTGTTGGGGTCCCGTCCGGGGATCCTGGTCGGAGACTTTGGGGTTGCCCGACCGGAGGCTCGGTCGGAGTTCTTGGGAAACCAGACTTAGGCTGGACGATCTGTTGTATCTCCTCGGGCCTAGTCGGCTACGAGAAATACAGCTTTGGAATAGATGTATACGTTGCTATGGGGTATCCCTGGTATGAGTATTCGTTAGAAGCGCTGCGGTATTTTGCAAGTTCTGCCATAGACAAGGAGTCGTTCGCCGTGCTGATTCTTGATCCGAGCTCCCCGCAACGTGTCGCACCTGCACCGCCGTCTTGTGGTCACCGGAGAACACTGAAGCACCGTGTTCCAGGTTGTCGTCCTCGCGTCCGATGGAACCACGCCGCCGTGCTACCATCGCGAAGACCGGAAGCTTCCAGCCGTTTCATCATCATTGGACCACTAAGAGTGAGCCACGTTGTTGATTGAAGCAGTGAATTTGTAACATCCCAAAATTTGTTTTAAATGTATTTATGATATTTTTGAATTATTTGGAATTGTCTGAAATTTACTTGGAATTTTTGGAGTTAATTTGAATTGAAGCTTTATCGAATTAATCTTATAAAATAAAGATCATTCATTTCGCGTGTGCATAAAAATTTAAAATTTAGTTTAAAATAAAAACAATTGAAAAATAAGAATGTTCCTTTTAAATGTTTTCAAAAAACTTGATTATAAATTAAGTTTGTCAATTATATTAAAAACCGTACAAGTGTCTGATCCACTAAAAGAATTTTTGCAGAAAATCTATATATCGAAAAATCACGAAACCAACTTCGCTAGTTTCCAAATATTCCTTAGTATTTTACAAGATTTTTCCAAGATTTTTAAAGCCCTTTTGCTAATTTATCTTAAACGCGTTTTGACTCAGCACTATTCAAATTCGGAATTGAACCGACAGCCATGTATTGAATAGAATCCTTCAATCCTGTACGCATGAATTGCTCCTCCCAGCCGTTTCTTTTCTCCGTGTGCATTTCCTTTCCAACCATTTCTTCTACCAGCCATTTCCTTTTCAGTTTCTAAGCAATGCATGCACGTTTCCATTTCCTTTCTAGCCATTTCTCCATTCCTGTACGTATGAACTAGCAATGCCATTCTCCTTGGAAAAATGCCTGCTCACTTTCAGCCATTTCACCATTTCTTTCCAGCCGTTCCCCATCATGAACGCAAGAGCCTGTCACTAGTTCTAGTATTTTCCTTGTTTTGTCGCCGCTTGGCGAACGCCGCCGACATCTCTCGCGTCGTCGTCGGCGCCGCCTTACCGCCGCCGCCGCCGAAAGCATCTCCTCTCGTCGCCGTTCGCCGTCTGCCGTCATCGTCGCCTGGCCTCGATCGGTACTTCCTCTTCTCTTTTACGCGCGCTCTATCCTCGTCGATCGATTGGTCTCGTCCACGTGCGTGCCGTTGTCTTTGGTGTCATTTTCCCTTGTGCCATCTAGGCTCGCACCGCCGACCACGTATTTGGCCGACTGCATGCTGACCTAGTGCAGCCCGGCTTTCCCTTCTCCCGTGAGAAACGGAGTAGCTAGTTTCACTGAATTTTGTTTACCTCTGTGTCCTGGTTGTTCTCTTCCTTGCCGTTCGCTGCGGACGTCGCCGCCGCCGCCGTCGAACCCACCGGCGTCGCCTTTGACCGACCGACGTCGCTCACATGGCTACTGCCGCTTGTTTGGTTGCATGCCTCTACCACTCGATCTTTGTCTCTCTCGCATGTAACCAGAACCAAAGCAAACAAAGAAACAAGAAGTATATGCATATACACTGTAAACAGTACCATGCATGTGTATAGCTAGTTGATTTTTGTACGTGAATTTGTAACCAAATTGCAGATTTTGTCTTTTTCGCTACAAATTCGTTATAAGTTCAAATCATATGCAACAAATTTTGTAAATTATTAAATATTAATACCTAGCCACAGTAATTTTTATGAAATTTTATAAATAAATTTATACTGTTAAAATATTCATGGAAAGTTCAAACATATGTATTTTGTAGGTCTTAAACTATACGTTCAAAAATGTTGAAATAAATTTTATAAATCTTAGAAAATGCTAATCTAATTATCTAGAAGTTTTCATGAAGTTACGAATTATTTTGATTTGTTGTATTTTCCGAATATGTGTTTGTACATAGTTTTGAGTGTTTATTGGTTCTTTATCTGTTACGCGTAGACATTGAACTGTGCAAAGGTGCGGAAGTTGAAGATCAAGATTAAGCTCAAGATCAAGTCTTAGACCAAAACCAGTTGCTCTTTGAAGGCAAGTTGCGCTTTGACCATATTGCTCCTAAGTTTTGAAAATGTATTTTGATTCAAACTATGCATGCTAATTCAACTAAAAATGGATTTAAAATAATTTGAGTGAATTAGCTAATCAACCTATTTGTTATTGCCACCTTCTAGTTAATATTTGTATGCCATGATTTCTTTGATAACCTAAGTTTGGTAATATTAGTTGGTTGATAATATTGTGCCAACACGGGAGGCTAGACTGTGAATAGTTGCTTAGCTTTGCATATATCGTGAATAATCTTTTTAAATACAAAGATCAATATTGAATAATGGAATATGCAATGTATTTTGAAAAGGTGTGATGTGCTGCCACACGATGATGTTGATATATGGAGGCCTGTGTGGTTCCATATGGATGTTGAGTTGTTGTTAGCATGTGTTGCACAATAATCAACTTGGGATGGAAAATAATTTAGATCGGAGCAAGTGGTTGGAGCAAGTGTGACTGGTGGGCCCGAGGGGCGGAGGGGTTTGTGCAAGTCTTGCTCTGATCAACCCTAAGGACTTAGCCTTGCGAGCTTTTGATCTGAGTCATTCATACAACCACAAGTTCCGGTATGGGACGGACCTAGCTGAGTAAATTGTGAAATATATTCCTCAGTACTGTCGTGGTGGAGTGAGGCCTAGGTGGTTGGGTGGTAAAACTCACAGGCGCAAGAGGGGGGCCCTGGTTGTGGTAACCAGTCCCTCCAGTATTGAAACCTTAGCAGGCAGTACTGGGTTTAGACGAACATTTGGAAAGGCTTTGTTACAGTCGCTCGCCTTTGTGGTGTTTGACTGTATTGTAACATCCCAAAATTTTAATAAAGTAAAAATATATATTTTGAATTTGAGTATAATTATTTCTAAGTTTTCTTGCCGTTATTTGTTTTATTTGGATTTCTTTGGATTTATTCTTTGTATGAAAAATCCAACAAATGGAAATAAAGAATGAAAAATAGAAAAAGGCAAAAATGTAAAACATAAAAATTTAGAAAATTGCCATGAGAACCCTGATCATTCAATTAAATCATTTTAGCCAGCAATTGAAATTTTATGCATAGAATAATGAAGAAATAAAATAAAGAGACAACTTTTAAATCAAAACAATGCATTGTCAGAATTTATAAAATATTATAAAACTGATCTGGAGATGTAAAAATTATCATGAACATACCAATGCAATTTATACCTTTTGTCAAAATATCATAAATTAATAATGTGGTTTAAGACTTTTCCAAATTTAAAAACAGAAACTCTGAAAATAGGGAAATTGCAATGTCAGACTTTTTATAAAATAATAGAACCATATTTTGACATGAAAATTTTACATAAGAATTCTTAGCTCAAATACTTTTGAAAAACAAAATTTCAAAAATAATAGACTTAAATTGATCTCAAAGAAAAAACAAAATCCGAAATAAAATTTAGGAGCAATCACTATTGTAAGAATATTAATAATTTTTTGGTAACTCATTTTAACCTCAAAATTTTACCAGACATCAAAATATATTCAAAGACCTTGGTAAAAAAGTTTGGATATTTTCTACTCCCATTTGGTAACCCAATAAAATCCGGGATCATCTCTTTTGGGCCTCACCTCACTGACCGGTGGATCTAGGCCCTGTCGACGATCGGGATCGCCAACCGCAAGAAGCGAGATGGGGGGGTCAGTGAGATACGGGACCCGAGCTGCGCTTTGCTCAAACGGAGGAACGGAGGAGAGGCGACGTTGGTCAGGGCAAGACGACAACGAGCGTGAGGCCGAGATTTATACTGGTTCGAGCCCCTGTGGAGGTAATAGCTCTATCTGGGCCGCCTTGCGGCGGCAAGATTCTTAGCTATTTCTGAGTACAGGGGTGTGTATACAGCTCAAGTTCAACAATGGCTATGTCTAAGCTCGAGCTATGGCGTGTTGTGTGTTGTCTTCGTGTCCCCTGAGAGATCGCGCATCCTTGGTCTTATACCTCCTCTGCACGCAACGGATGGGAGAGATTCCTGGGAAGTGGCCTTCATGCACGTTGTGGGCTGGCAGTAACGGCCCCGGACTTGTTGCACGCCTCGCTTCTTCCCGCGACCCGCGCTTTGGCAACCGCCGGTCAAATGCACGATCCGTAATCCAAGGGTGGACTACGGCTTCGAACGAGAGCCGACCCGAGCTCGAGGTCATGCGGGGCCGTGCTCGGGTCCAGCGCGCTCTAGGTCGAGCGTCTCGGCATACGCCCAGGTCGTGGTCGAGGCCTCCCGAGCTTGGGAGGTTCATTGACCGTGCGTTGGCCGGTCAAGGGACGCCCAGCCCTCGTCAGGCCCCATCTGCCAGACTCATCACCCCTGGCGATTGTTCGGTCAATCAGTGAAATGAGGAGAAGTCTACCGAAGCCAATGCTCGATTCAGCGAACCAGCTCGTCTTTTGGTCGTCTCACTACGTCAGCTTCACCTCATCACAGCCACAATCGTCGCCACATTCGTCCTCAGCCATCTCGCGCCATACCGTAGCAAGTAAGCTCTGGCCAGCTCACCATTTCTCATTTTGTCGCGCATGGTAGAGCTCTCATCCAAACCAGAAGCAACTCGGCCAGGTTCAACCAATTCGCCCCTACAAATACCCCCAAATGGTCACCAGAGCTGCGTTTTCTTTCCTCCCTCACCTCTCCTTTCCTCTCCTCAACTAAATCGCTGAAGCTTTGCTTTCTTCCGCCATGGCCGGACCTTCCTGGAGCTCAAAGCCGAAGTCAATTCGCGAAGAGTAAGAATCCATTTCCAAATCCCCTTAAGCTGGAGCATCACCACACTCTACTGAGCTAAAGCCCTCAAAAAAATCTTGAGCTCTTCATGCGAAATTGTGCCGCCACCGTGAGCTTGTCTTACTCAAAACCGGCGCTCGGTGGCGGAGCTCCTCGAAGCTTCTCCCTTTCGGTAAACTTCGAAAATAGAACCTCTAGTACCCCTTGATGCTTAATTTGCTATCGATCCAATCCCTAATGCTTCTGTTTGTCTTCTCCACCGAGCCACCATTGCCGCTGCCGCCCAAGCTCGGCTGCGCACCTCTCTGCTACACCTCCGACCGAATCGGTTACACCATCGTGTGCGCCTCGTCGAGCTCTCTCTCCCCATGCCGTCGTCGTCGCCGGAAAGCCACCGGAGCCCCGTCGCCGCCGTGCCCTGGATCACCTCTGTTTTGAGTGTCTGCTGCACGAGCCCTCCTTGTCAGTCAGAGTCAGCCAAGCTCCAGTTCAAAAGGGTAAAAGACACCTCCTGTGATTGAAAGCGTATTTCCAATTTTCTATTCAATTTCCAAACTGAGTGACATTCAATCTTGAATATCTTTCATGTTTTCAATCATTATGAGGTGAAATAAATTTATATATTTATTTAAAATCCAGAAGAATTTAAATATACAAAAATATTTAATTTTTGAACTACAGTGATTATTATTCAAATTAAACTTGATTATGGTGCTAATATGATTTTTAATGAGAATTTGTGTATAATAAGTAATGAAATGATGAAATCAATATTCCTGAGATTTTAGGATCAGAATGTATTCAAATATACAAAAATACTTAATTCTTGAGTCACAAAACAATTAGTAAAATTAAATTTAGGAATAAACATTATTATGGATGTTGTTGTATTCAAAGAAATGTAATTCCAAAAATCATTAAATAAATTTGTATGTGTCCTGGGATCATAATAAACTCAAACATGTAAAAATGATTAATTGTTGAATTAAGCTTATATTATTTGTTTTGCAATCATTAATAAGCCCTAGTATAGCCATTAACAAAAACGATAGTGAAAAGGCTCATAAAATGATAAAGTAATTTATATTAAGTTCCTAAAAACAGTGAGGACATATATATGTAAAAATATTTGGAATAAAGTTTAACTTGAATTCTTTTATCATAAAGAAATGTCAAATGTAACAATAATCAAATAGGAAACCTATTGCAGTTTAAGTCAAAACAATGCAAAATCAACTTTAAAATGTTTATAGAGTTGTAAGCTACTAATGTCTAAAAAAATGAATTAAAGATCATGTATATTGTAGTTGCAATCACAATATAAAGTTGGTCGATTTATCATTATTCATCGTGGTCATTTAGGCTACTTCAGCAGTAGGAAAAATAACTTGTCCAAATACAAAAATCTATGAAACCTGTTTAGTACTGCTCTACAAAGTTTGTGCTACCATATTCTACATAAACATCTTATTTATAACTTGCTTTCCATCTAAATCTAGCTAGTTCAAAACCCTAAAGAGTTAATCGTTCGCTTTATGTTTTTGCCGATTCCGTATAACGTCAACCTTACAATGCCACATAAGCCTTTTCAACGATGAATATAATGTCTCATCTAAATCGTAAAACTTACGAAATTAGCCCAGTAGTACTCTCCAAAGTATAGACTATCCTATTCTGAAGAAATAATCTTATTTCGTCATGTCTTAAATATAAATCCTGTCAACGGAATAACCTAAAGTATTATGATTTCCGAACTTTATAATTTGAGTAAGCGCTCTCGGTAATAATGAGAAAACGTGTAGTTAAGATATTTGTATCACTAGAACCTTCTCGAATATTAGGTGAATTAGGCCAGTAGCCTAAATCAGAAGATCCACTATACCACAGCACACTATTAGCGTCGGACGTCCGACGGCAATAGTGGATAAATGCCAACAGAAAAGAAGTCGGCAAAAGTTTGCAACTGATGACCAGTCGGGAATTATCTCTACAGTGTCAGCTGGTCAGTCGGTAATAATACTTATTATTACCGACGGACCGTTCATCGTAAAACTTAATTTTTTTTCCTCTGCCCCATACCGGTAAAGTGTACGAAGTTTTTCTGTCCTCTGATCTATCGGCAATTATTTTGGATACATGCAAGGGGTGAAAAAATTAGCGCCAAAACCCTAATATCCTCTCCGCCCCGCCTCCCCGCGCCAAATAGATCGGCACAGGCCCCACCTCCTCCTCCCCGCGCCGTCCTCTCCGCGCCAAAACCCTAATCCTCTCCGCCTTCTCCCCTGCCGTCCTCTCGCCTCCTCCTCCCGCCCCTCCGCCCCTCGCCGTCCTCTCCGCCTCCTCCTCCCGCCTCTCTCAAGGCTGCTCTCTCCGCCTCCTCCTCCCGCGCCTCTCTCCGCCCCGCCTCCTCCTCCCCGGCCTCTCCGCCGTCGCATCCGCCTCCCCGTGCTCTCCACCGCCTCCTCCTCCTCCCCAGGGGCGGAGAGGATTAGGGTTTTGGCGCGGACCTGTCCTCCCAGTTCCCCCGACGGCTTGAGCAGCGAGCAGCAGCAGCGCCAATCGCCCCCAAATCCTGGCCTCCCGCGCCTGCCCAACGGCCCAAGCAAGGCGAAGCCGCCGCTCCCGCCTCCCGGCCGAGCCTCGACCACGCTGCCGCCGCTCCCGGCCTTCCCGCCAAGACCGAGTCCACGCCACGCCCTCCTTCACAGATTGACGCCGGCTCGCTCGGCCTCCTCAGAGGCGTCACCGGCTTCGCCGCCGCTCCGCCTCTGGCTCTCGCCACCGCCTCCCGCCTCTGGGTTATTACTTTCTAACTAAATTCTTTCCTTATGTTACAGGGGTATTGAACCATCTGTATGATGTCATGTATGAGTTTAGTTTCTCTCTTCCTCCCGATTATGCACTAGTGATAAGAGCTTTGGGTTCTTTAGAAGGATCTGCGAAAGCTTTGGATCCTGATTTCAAAGTTATTGAGAGTGCATACCCGCTTGTCATTGGGAGGCTCCTTGCGCACCCCACTCGATATGAGGAAAATATTGAGGAGCTTCGATATGTGATGATGGATCCATCGATGGAATCGATCGAGCGGCCGGTATGTAATTAATTCTTAATTATTGTGCTTTTGCTTGCTCTCTCATTGTCATGCTGAAATGGTTTATAATGCATTCGTCATGACATTCATAATATAGTATTCTTTTCTTGTTTATGCATGACAAATGGTTTCATGGCTCTATTTTCTTTCCTTTATCTTCTTGAGCATGATCAAGAATTTGTGGCAGCCCTCCTGTTACTCTTGTTCACTAGGAACAGCTATTACAGATAGGAATATGAGTCCAGCTCTATAATAATGGACATATGGACAATATTTAGTGTGGCCATCGACATGTGGGTCCAAGGCTGTAATTATGGACATATTTTGACTAAAAAAGAACTTTTTATGATCATTTGCTACCATTAACTTATTTGGCGGTTGTATGTTTGGTCTTCGTGTGCTATTTAGTTTTCTTTATGTATTGGGTCCTTGCTAATATCCGTCAAGATTAGGATATTGTGAAAGCTTCAGATGCATTCCTACAAGAAGCAACGCTCCTGTATATTCGATGAAGAGGGAACGACAGGAGCTACATCCAGAGGTTAGTTGTTGTTAATCATGACTTCTCATTTCCACAATTTGCATTAGCTAGTATTGAACATAGTAGTGTGCTAGTGTTATCTATGTAATCGCCCACATGAAAATGTTCTCATTTTAGATTTGCATGAAGATTAGCTAACTTAACCAATTTGGATGGTCCACAAGCCTTTAACTACACATATTTCTGAACACTTACAGTTTAGCAAAAATTACTTTTGTGCTATGATGTTCACATAAATAACTATGCATGTTTAAAAACACATTTTCTTGGAATATTAAAATGACACTATTCGAAGCCATGCATTTTTGTATAATGCACCTTACTTTTGCCTGTAGACTGCAAATGAGGAATCCAAAGCAGTCACAAAAGCAAGCGCCATGAAATGTGAGTACTTGTTTAGTTTAGCAAAGTTAACCTTATCTGAAATTCATGTGCACTCTTTTGAAAATCTCACTATACTACAGCAATTAAGCAGCGGACGGAGAAAGATATTGATGAAGTGGGGAAGATTGCTCGTACAGCAAAGACAAAAGTTGATGAGCTGGAAAAAGATGTATGTTCTCTTTGACACCCTGCTAATGAATGGACATGCTTATAGCAGGAATTATATAAAACTATAAATATCTTCTTATTTTTGTTATAGGGCAAGACCTTTTGTTTTGAAAAACCGACATCCAAATCCATCGCAAACAAACTTTTTTTTTCTCAAACACTCGACTATTGTCCAATTTACAAAACAAGGAATGAGCATGCTTTGCTCATGTGCCTCTATATGAATCTTTGGCTCTTGCTAAAATTTTCACCAAGCCTTCTCATGTGCTATTGTCAATGACTCATTTCTTATTGTTTGCTGCCCTTGTGAAGCAGAACTTGTCAAATAGGAAGAGATCCTTGCTAAAATTCAGCTCTCTGTTTTCTTTTTCTTGTCAGAGATGGTGGCATATCCGTAGTAGGAAGAGATCACTATGGCGTGTTTCCTCTCGGGGTAAACTGTTAAATGTGAGAGAAGCAAGCCATAAGCAGATAATGGATAATGCAGAGATCCGAATTTAAAGCAAATACTTGGTTTGCAAAGATGGAAAGCAAGATGTTCACATTTATCAATGATTAGAGTTTCCATTTATCAATGATTAGAGTTTCATCAAACTTTCCATTAACTAATTTATGTTGTGCAGAAGCTTTATTGGAAAATATTAAGATGGAACTCCACAAGATTAATAACGAAGAACTGATTAATCATAGCATCGGTTCTTCGTAACCTAGTTCAAGATTGGAAGTATCGGGTTCCCTACCTCTCTCTCTCTCTCTCTGCCATCGCTTCGTTTTATTCCACTTGTATGATTAACTTTGTTTCCTTAGCATACAAATATTAATGAATACTTGGAGGTTTTCTATTAGTCTGTTGCATAATGCTTTGCATCTATGCTTAGCATACAAGAAGGATTTTATCCGGGTGGATGACAAAGATGGTAATGATATTGAATTAGCATTCAGCAAGAAAAGAATTTCGGGTGTTTATATTCTCATGCATCTTTGGGTGTTTATATATTCATTTCAGGGAGGCAAAGATGCTGCTAGTGCTAGGTACATCTTCACCAAATTATCACCTATCACTCGTCTCCGGATCATCTTGGTAACACCTAAGTATGAAAGGCTTAATTTGTGGAACAAAAGTATTCTTCACTGGCCATACCGTTTCAAAATGT
This sequence comes from Guadua angustifolia, assembly GCA_036346375.1. Classification (NCBI taxonomy): domain Eukaryota; kingdom Viridiplantae; phylum Streptophyta; class Magnoliopsida; order Poales; family Poaceae; genus Guadua; species Guadua angustifolia. The sequence goes on along the minus strand of CM070508.1, from coordinate 50,599,015 downwards.
CTAAGCTGATGATGTCGCACTTTTGCAGCCATGGAAACTGAGAATGCAAGTGAGTAACCTTATGAAAAAATAACCTGGAGACAGCAAGTGAAAAAATAACCTGGAGACAGCAAGTGAGTAATTGACTAATTGTTGTACCGCACCATTTGTAATCTGAATTGAGTTACCATCGCTAATTAAATTTATTTTGATAGATCATAATATGGTGGGTCAATGATGAGAGGGGTGTGTCAATGGCTCTTGCTTACAATAAGGTTGGTTCAAAACTATTTGTAGTTCCCTTTTTTTCCCTATATTGTTTGATGAGTAGTCCTAGGAGACCTTCTTGCTCATGTAAGTCAGAGAATAGCTAAATCGATAACGATATGCACCAGAGAGATTACCCTTATACTAGTCTTCATGAATTAGTTTACTAGTTTGCATCCCCATTTGTAAGCAATTTACAAGAAGCAAACTAGAGCCAATCAATGCTATTTGCAGCTCCTTGTAATATTAGTTTCTGAAATACTCTTGTCAATGCAACTACTTTGTGAAATATTTGCGTTCTTTGCTAAGAAATGAAATATTTTAGTAAGACAAGACATGTTAAAATGTGACAGGAAGAGAAGAAGGCATTACAGCTTTGGAAGAAGGGCAAGTTCTCTTTCGGTATATTGAGTTTGGCTGCTAATGAGTGATGATCAGGCTTATGTTGTTAAGGTTGTTCTATTTTCTTAACATGGCAATGCTAAGGTTGTTCTATTTTCTTAACCCTAGCTTCATGATATGAGCACCTCTGCGTATATGTTTGATTAGTGAGAAATTATAGCTAGTACATTGATTGGCATATTTGTTACATTATTTCGCTTCGTGCTTCAAGAGAAAATATCCTTCATTGTTGAAATGCTTATGTTCCTTTACTTAGCCTTTTTTTTGTTTGTCTCTCTCTATCATTCGAACTTGGAGAATGGCTTTCATGAGGTTGAAGAACCAAAGGTTTGAAGTTTTACATCGTAATATGTATCTTTTGTCTCTTCAACTTTCGATTATGTTCATAATCTTACAAAAGTCATTGTCATTTTTTCAGAACCCCAAAGTGCACCCCCTTTGTTAAGGATTATGGGAATGGTGATCCAAAATTGAGAAAATATTGTGTTGATTGGCAACTTGTAGGTCAATAGATTTTATTGTTTAAGTTGCTTCTGTAAACATGATTATTTGACACTTATCTTTCTGTAAGGCAATTTGAAGTGAGTTTTCATTATGTGGATAAATCAAGATGGATGCTAAAAGAATTGTTGCTCTTAACGTGTATTTTCCTGTTACTATAGGGTTGTGAAAATATGGTGATATTTATGCTATACTTATCCTATCATGTTTTATTGATGCTTGAATTATATCATGTCATGTCTCAGTTGGATGAATTATGCTGTTATTTTTTTTTGAAGCGATCTGATTATACCAACGAACTGTGTGTCGGCAATACTAGTCATTACCGACACATTGTAAGTCGGGAAACATAAGTGCGTCGGCAAAAACTGAAATCGGACGGCAAAGCGAAGTTCGTCGGTAAAATTATGTCATCGGCAAAATTATCATTACCGACGGATCGTCGTCGGTAATATAAGATCCGTCGGCAAAGATTTTTACCGACGGGACTTTAGCCGACACTCCTAATCCGTCGGTAATACTTTTTACCGACGGACTGTCTGTCGCTATATAGGGTCTTTGCCGACTCACAGTTAGACGCGAATAATGTGTCATGGTATAGTGATCTAATCTGCGTAAAGCTAATTCTATGTGAAATCAATTAAAGATAAAGAACTAATCATTCATAGTCTAATGTGGTCATTTAAGCCTTTTCATTAACTCGCAAAGCAGCTCGTCTAAATCCGAATTTTATAAAGAACAGCCTAGAAATGATCTTTAGGATATAATCTGCAGTAATCTAAGAAAATATTCTAACTTCATCTTGCTTTGAATCTGAATCCTAATAGAGCAAAACCCGTAAGTGATAAGGATTGACAGAACTCATATTGCGAATAGTGAATCAATGAAAGCTCGCAACTAATGATTAATTCTATTAATCCAAACAATCTTTGCATCTTGAATTCGTAAATTAAGATTAATAAATTCATAAAAGAGCAACCCTGTTCTTGTAAAGAGTTTTATTTGTTCTTGCTATCTACTTTCTTTTTGCCCTTATTGAAGTTAGTTATTTGCTTTATTTCCATTGATCGACGTGTAGAACCCGACAATTCCATCATCGCCATCGTCAGCCGCAATCCTCGACTTCGTCGTAAACAGTGAATAAGCAAGGCAAGCACCCCTTTGATCATATTGATCCCAGTATTTAATATTCTTTGTTTTACCAAACTATTTTATGCATGCGTTTACTTTTTGTAAACTTGCTATTTTGCGGTACTGGTAGTTACACCTGTTGTCTTATTAACCTTCTTTGATAATTATGGACATGTGAACCTTGATAACTCTAGATTAAGGATAGGCATTACTTAATGTCATCATGGGTATATGCATTCATATTATTCATGCTTAGCCATGCTTTAGCATCAGCAATGTACATGATCAAATCAATATTTGTTTCCTGAAAACCTTGGAAATGGCACCGTTTGCTGCTGGTAATTTTGATTAAAAACCCAAAATAAAACTATGCTTTGATGCGGGTGATTATTGGCAATAGCCGGATGTGCGAAAGGAATTGCACGTAGTGTAGGGTGAAGTATCGCCCGTGTCGGATTAAGGACCGAACATCGTGTTGTATGATCCAAGAAAATCCGTGCAACCATGAGAGCTATTTATGGGGTAGCCATAGCTTGTTATATTATTTATACATGGCTTTGCTCTTTGGTAGGCGGGAGCTTGCACAGGTATTCCGGTCAGGTCTGCCTGACGGGGTCTCTACTTGCTAATGCAATGGTGTATGCCCTGCCGTGTTCAGAAACATTGTGTTGGGTGCGTGAAAGTGGATCCACGGCTTGGGTGTGTGTTTCTGGTTCTACGGCGGGGGTTAACATCCCGTGCTGGATCAAAGTCATGTCTAGGTAATGTAACGACTAGGTATGGTCGAAAGATCATGACTTGTGGGTAAAGATGTACACCTCTGCAGAGTTTAAATCTAATCGATTAGCCGTACCCGCGGTCATGGGTGTCTTGGCGAACTGATGCGAGTTAGATGTTTTATTATTTTCAAAATGGTTGGTTCCATTGGTTTTGCAACTGTGCTTTATGTCGAAGGGCTGACATTGATGGATTTCAGGATTTGATGATTCGTCGCTCACGTCATGGAGGACTGTGAGTGTTATTTATGCTTTACTTATTTGTTATCAATTAATCTTGCTCTTATAAATTCCGTTTGCAAATAACTTGATTTACAAATGAAATTCGCTTTATGCAAATTAACTGTAGTAGCCTCTTTTGAATTGGCCTACATTTATGCATTTGCAAATACCACCTTGAGTCTGCGGAGTACGAAAGTACTCACCCTTGCTTATTCGTTGTTTTTAGGTGCAAAGCTAGCGAAGCTCCGAAGTCTTCATTTCATTGCAGGTTGCGGGTTCTTCTTTGAAGCGATCTTTTCTAGGGATTTATGCCTGGTCATTTGCTTGCGGGATGGATGGGTACACTACAAGGCTTTGCTTCTTTTGCTGCTATATACTCTGAGTTTTCTCTTAATTAATATAATGTATGGTTGTGATTCCAATTGTTAAAATGTGCGTGCTAGCTACTGATCTAGGGACTAGTACTGCAAGCACAATAGATTTCCATTTTTGCATTATGTGTAAAAATGGGGGTCGTTACAAGTATCTTGTGGGTAAAGTGTATAACCTCTGCAGAGTGTACAAACTATTCGAATAGCCGTGTTCACGGTATTGAACATTGCTCGGGGATTACAGCCAAGGGGTAGAGTTTTGAAAATAAAATGGGGTGGAAGGCCGTGTGCCAGTGTTAATGGTGAAATTTGATTAAGGACTGTGCGTCCAAAATTTTGTGGAAAATAGTTTGAGAAACTTGTTATAATTATATGGTTTTGACGCTTTCTATCTAGATAAATAATAATTCAAAAATGTTGATGCAAATGCAAAATAGCCAAATGAGCCATTCCTTTGTAACAAGCCATACATGTAGTAATAGATCTGCATTCTGTGCATGACTTATTGAGTACGGTGTGTACTCACCCTTGTAGGCAAAATTTTACCAGAGGAGGAGTCTATACCAGCGTGGGAAAAAGAGTATACTCGAGGGCCAGAGAACTAGGGAGCAAGCCTCTGTCAAGGCGCCTGTGGCGAAGATGGATCACCATAACGTTTACTTTCCGCTGTTGTTTATCTTTTACTCTGAATAATGTAAGCCCTGCATGGCAAACTGATGTAAGGTGACCATATGGTCAAACAACTCGTTTATATACATGTTTGAAGTACTTATTTGTTATTTCGTTGTGTATGATTGTGGTACTTTAACCCTGTTAAGCCTATGTGCACTAGCACGATCCTGGACTAGTGCAGAATACACAAAGTGTCTGGATTTGCAAATTCGGGGCTTGACAGAATTGCTCGGGTAAAGGATCATTGTTTGATCAGAGATAAACACTTCGGATCGTGCTACGTAGAAGCAAGATCGGTGGCCGTTGGATCAGATCTGAATGGTGCAAATCCGATCGCAATGTGAGCCATCGGATCTACGCTGTGCAGATCAGATCTTGCCTCGAGTCGGACCAATCAGGTGGTGACACGTGGTGGGTGACATCAGCAATGACATCATCCGGTCCACAGCATAGTGCTTCTGGTCCACGGTGAACCGGCCATATGGTGCACCAAGTCCACAGCATAGAGCCGAGGGCCACGTGTCAGCACACGACTGGTTCAGATCAGGGCTGACGTCATGGTGATGCAATAAATCATTTTTTCGTTTATAAAAATAATTCGGATAATATTTTATTTTCCAATTTTCTGATTTTTAGGATTATGAATCTTCTGAGAGCTCGTTCTCCCTCATACGAACTCCGATTGGGGTGATTCAAATTTCTAAAAATTTGTAAAATTGAGATCTATCTAATGGTGAATTTTATTTCATTTTTTGAGGGTGTTTTCTCTCTATTTTTGCATTTATTTGGCTTTCTCTTTCGATTCGCGTAGGCGTTGAATTGTGCGACGCATACGAGGAAAATTCATCAACCCAAGACCAAGGTCTAGCGAAGGAATAAGGGCTTTCCTAAGGCAAGTTGTGCTTTGATCTTGTTGAACCCATGTTCATAAAGTTGCTATTTTGTTTTTACGATATTGCATAATATTTTTTATGCGTACAAATGTTTTCAATCTAAATTGGGAGTTAGCTATTGTGCCTGTTGAACTACACCCTATCTTGTCAATTGTATGCCATGATCTATTTGTCACCCTAGATTGGTTACTATAGTTGATTAATAATAAAATCAACATGGGATGGTTAGATCGGATTAGATTGCTTAGCCATGCCACGTTATCACATGTACTTGAATCGTTGATAATTAATCTTGACTAATGGATTATGGAATAATGAAGTAAACTTGTGTATCATGTGTGGTCATACAAAGAGGTCACGCAACATGGGATGGTTAGATCGGATTAGAATGAGTTGTTGTGGCGAGGAGGTCACGCAACGATATTGATTTGTGGATAGCACGTGGTGCTTGGTAATCAACTGGGCTGGTAATCATTTAGATCGGAGCAAGTGGCAAGGGCATGTGTGCCAGGGTGGGCCCGATGGGCAGAGGGTATGTGCAAGTCTTGCTCTGATCACCCTAAGGACTTAACCTTACGAACCTTTGACCTGAGTCAATCATGCAACCACATGTCTGTTATGGGGCAGCCTAGCTGACTAATTTGCAATGTCTTGGCTTTGGTACTATCGTGGTGGTGTGAGACCCGGGTAGAGGTAGCCAGTCCTCGCACGGGGTGGCTCACATGGAGCAAGAGGCGGTCCCTGGATGTGGTAACCACTCCCACCAGTGTTGAAACCTCAGTGGGTAGTACTGGGTTAAGGCAGAGCATTGTAAATGCTTTATTATGATCATTCGCCTGTGTAGTGCATGGGTGTATCATGTGGGTAAAGTACATAACCTTTGCAGAGTGTACAATCTATTCGAATAGCCGTGCTCACAGTATTGAGCATAGCTTGGGAATTACAGTCAAGGGTTAGACTTTTGCAAAATAAAACATCAGGTGGATGGTGGGTTGCCATGGAAGGTTGAATCTTAACTTAGGACTGGAAACTTGGTTTACTTGAGAAACATTGAATCTATCTATATTGTTATTTGTTTTACTATCTTTTTAATCTATTTATTGTACTTGTGCATAAATGCTTCTTTATTGCAAAACAACCATGAAAGCCATTTCTTTGGAATAAGCCTTGCATATAGATATATTAGAATTGCATTCTGTGCACAACTTGTTGAGTGCTTTATGTACTCACGTTGCCTACAACAACATCACCAGTTAAGGAGCCTACATCCGTACTGAAGGGGAAGAACCTTGAAGAGATGAATGTTTAGGGTGCGAACCTTGTCAGTTGCCTGTGGTAAACTGAGGGGTTTATCTACGTCTTCATTTCGCTGCAGTTCAATTTGCTGTTCAGCCTTGTGAGGTATTGTTATGTAAGTTGACCATAAGGTCATTCAACTAGTGATATTTAATATATGATGTCTTTACCTTATTTCCATTGTGTATGATTGTGATATTTACCGATGTTGAGCCTATGAGCACTAGCATGATCCTGGACTAGTGTGATATACACAGAGGGTCCAGATTTGCTTATTCGGATCCCGACACGAGGGATGTCACGCAACAATATTGAATTATTGATGGCACGTGGTGCTTGGTAATCAACTTGGGTAGTAATGATTTATATTGGGGCAAGTGGCAAGGGGCAGTTTGCCAAGGTGGGTTAGGAATGGCAGAGGGTTTGTGGAAGTCTTGTCCTAGTCACTCTAAGGACATAACATTGCAAGCCTTTTGACCTGAGTCAATCATGCAACCATATGTCTCTTATGGGACAGCCTAACTGATTAATTTATAATGTTTTAGCTTGGTACTACCATTGGTGGTGTGAGTCCCAGATTCACGAATCAACTTACATGGTGCAAGAGGGGGGCCTTGTTGCAGCTGTTGAACCCTTCAGTGTTGAAACCTCAACGAATAGTACTGGGTAAAGACAGAACTTTATAAAAGCTTTATCATGATTTCTCTGTCAACACACCAAAGGAAGTATGCTAATGGCCAGGCATAAGGAGAAATCTTGTCATGTGGGTAAAGTGCATAACCTCTGCAGAGTGTAAAATTTATTCGGATAGTCGTGCACGCGGTATTGAGTATAGCTCAGGAATTACAGTTAAGGGTTAGATTTTTATAAAATGAAAACTTGGGATGGATTGCAGGTTGCCAATTGATGGTTTGGAACTTGACTTAGGATGGGATACCTTTGTTTACTTGAAAAATGTTGAATCTATCTATTATCGTTATTTGTTTTACTGGCTTTACAATTTATTTATTATACTTATTCATAAATGTTGTTTTGTTGCAAAATAGCCATGATAGCTATTCTTTTGGAAGAAGCCTTGTATATAGTTATGTTAGAATTTTATTCTATGGATAACTTGTTGAGTGCTTTATGTACTCACCCTTGCTAACACCATCTCCAGTTGAGGAGTTTACACAAGCTTTGGAGGAGGAGTATCTGGAAGAGATGAAAGTCTAGGATGCAAGTTTTGTCAGTTGCTAGTGGTATACTGAGGGGTTTAACTACGTTTTTATTTCGTTGTAGTTTAATTTGTTGTTCACCCTTGCGAGGTATAGTCATATAAGTTGATCATAAGGTTATTCAACAGGTATTAATCAATATATGATGTCTTTTTATTAAATATTCGCTATGTATGATTGTGATATTCATCAATGTTGAGCTTGTGTGCCCTAGCGTGATCCTGGACTAGTGCAATATATATAGAGGGTCCGAATTTGCATATTCAAGTCCTAACACTAGCGTCTCATCCATTTCTTGTCTTCTATATTTCCATCGACTCAGTCTCCGATCATCTTCTAGTGATTCTCGACTGTCTGGACCTCCGACGCTCCTCGCCAAGTCCTGATCATCCTCCGCCACACTATGATCAAAACCCGACATCTTGCAATCGTTAAAGACAAGAAAAATCCATCACATAGTAATGTTCAAAAAGATATTCAATCACATTCATCAAAAAATACAAATTAAAAATTCACCCTCGCTCATAGGGCGGTAAGCACGCCTTAGGCCAAGAGCACCACGGCCAGATCATACTGCCCGGTGGTATGATCATACCAAAAATCAAAAAAACATTTTCTTTGGAAAAAAAAACACTAGACTGAGGCCGATGTTACCGCCCATGCCCAGTAGCACTGCTAGTCGGTGTGATTGGACACCCACCGGTAGCACCGCCCTTGACTGGCAACACTCCAACTTCTTCAAATTTTGATTTAAACTCCAAATCACCCTCAAATTCAAGTACTACATAATTAAGCAATATCAATAACTCATCACAAACACGGGTAGACCTCAACATAGTCTTTCAGTTACTGGACATGCTTTCGGAGGGAAACAAGTTGCTAACAACCACCTACAAAGACAAGAAGATTCTTTGTCCCTTGCGAATAGAAGTAGAAACAATACATGTTTGTTTGAATGACTGTATCCTCTACCGCAAAAAATACGCAAACTTTCATATATGTCTGGTATGCAATGCATCCTGATAAAAGCATAAAGATAGATTAGATGATTATGACGAAGGCATCAAGGTGAAGATAGGACCTTCTGCTATGGTGGCGTGGTATCTGCTTGTAATTCTCCATTTGAGGCGTTTGTTTGCAAACCAAAAATAGGCAAAATTGTATCAGCGTCACTGGGATGAGCATAAAAATGATGGAATGATGAGGCACCCAGCTAATTCCACCAATGGAGAAATATTAATAGAAGGTTTCAAGAATTCGTAGTGGATTCGAGAAATATAAGGTTCAGATTGAGTACGGATAGAATGAATCCTTTCGGCAATATGAGCAACTATCATAGCACTTGACCCGTGAATCTCTGCGTCTACAATCTTCCTTCTTAATTGTCTATAAAGCGGAAGTACATTTTCTGTTTATACTCATCTAAGGCCCGAATTTACCTGGGAACGATATTAATGTGCACTATAGAACACAACTTGAAGTTAGGTCGAATGACCATAACGACATATCTGTGTAAGTTTCACTATGTTCTACTCATAATTGTACCAAGATAGAACCGAATAATTTACCTTGATTCTAAAAAGGGCAGCACCCACGACTTGGTGCCTATCAAAAATTTACTTGACATATCATTCGGTGTCTACAAAGTTTGTGGAGATCTACACAGGAAGGACTCAACGATGCTGAAGCATATTTATAAGTTTTCGATACCTGCTAGTATACAATAATCCTTCACACTTCATAATAATACATTCATAACTAATTAACCTATTATATTTTGACAGTACCACCTACAGCCAAAGGGCACTAACCTATGTGGATTATACGTTTGCCGCAACATGTAACTCCTTATTGGTTCAAAGAAGACCAATGTTATAGAGATTTTTCAATCTTTCAACAATTGTTTCGACCTATAACTTAATATGCACGCATTATTTTACTCTTCCCACCGGCAGGCTTGGCAATGCACTGAATCTGCGTTGGAACATGCTAACCTACTAGGTATTCGATGACAACTTTGTGCATTCTTGATGCGTGAGGCCACTAATCCAAAAGGCAAATGCCACTCAAGCCTCGCTTGATGAGTTGTGATTTGTTAGATACCATTTGGATTAATTTGTGAATCTTGTACTATGAATTTGTGAGTTGTAGTTATGAATTCAATTGGTTTTTGTATATGTGAGTTGATTTATGTAATAGATGCGTTGTACATTGTAATGTGCGTTCTGAGTTTATTTTTGAAATAGATGTGCTGTATGTTGATATGTGTTCCGAGCTTATTTCTGAAATGTATGTGATAATAATGCTAGTGATGCTCCATTAGCATTTTCTATGACTAGCCAATAAATCAAAATTTAGTGAAAAATGAAAAATCAACGTCACAGACGGTTCTAATGAAGAACCATCTAGGATGAGCCCACATCCCAAACGATTCTAAATTGGAATCATCTGTGATGATACTACATCACAGACGGTTCAAATTGGAACCATCTGGAATGTGGGCTTATCCCAGGCAGTTCTAAATTGGAACCGCCTGTGATGATACTATATCACAGAAGGTTCTAATTTGAAACCGTCTGTGATGTGTTTTTTCATAGATGGTTGGAAAACCGTTTGTGATGATCTATTGTTATCACTGACACTTTGATACAAATAATTCACAAAACAATTTCTGATGTGGTTTAATGCAACGATTTTATTTTTTGTTGCAATATGACCAACCTTTTGCCACGACAGTTAACAATATCGCAACGCACAGTAATTCGTGGTAATATATTCGACGTATCGCCACAATTTTCCAAATCGAGGCAATAACACCACTCTAATGCAACAGAATTTATGGTGTTGTAAAAAGTTTCGTGGCAAAAGCCCGGATTTCTAGTAGTGTATATGACGTGGGATTATTCAGTAGTGCCACATTCTAAGAGTTTCTTGTGTGCCTAAGGAAGCAACTTTCCATGTGTAATTGTCTCTAAAACTACTAGGCTAACACAAGATAACATGTTCCTACTCTGCTTCAAGACGGGAGGTCATATGGTAGTTAGAGCATGCGCAAGCACTTCAACGCTCCTAATCCACCGAGGAGCCGTTCTTCGTTGAAGCAAGGGATGTCATGAATGGTGAAAGGTAAAAGAAAGAGAATTGATCTCTCATCTAGATAGACCTTTTTTTTAAGGATGACTGAAGGAACTAGGCGTGGAACTTGCTGCATAGTACAGTGGACCGTGGGAACTAGACATGGGAAATGAGTCATGTGCTGACTCCGAAAACTCGGTACAATAAGTAGCATAGCACCTTACGAGCAACTAGACTATGCATGGGCCGACCCAGCATAGCACGAAAGTTGCCATTATGTAAAATATATTTTATCTATGACTCAGCCCATCATCAACTAACTTACCGTGGCGGCCTAGACTATCGTCAAATATTACCTCTCCTCTTTGCCTCCTCCTATGACCCATCCAACATAGTCGCCATCTCCCTACACCTCCATCGTCTCCTCCCTCTCTCATCTCACCCTCCTCCACCCTACTTCTTTCTATTGACCTAAAATGCATGAACGACCTAGACATTGGAGAGTAGTATGTATGTATGTTTTTACTGTACTTCTTTTCTTACAAGGGAAACTCTACTGCATGGTGTAATGTTTTTAATAAGGTAACAACTTTGCATATGTACTCAATAAATAAATAAAATTTAGTTCTTTCCTCCAAGTAATTGTCTGTATCATATCGTGGACAGCGGTCAATGCTCGTTTCTCGTCCTTCTATCTATGGCAATAGCATCCACAACTCCATATGTCCAATGGGACAAAGACTGAGCTATCACTACACCATGACAAAATTTCATCAACAGTCTATCTGTCGGCAAAAAGCACGTATTGCGACGCATTATCTATCGTCAAAAGTTATGCCGACAGAAAAAAAACTACCGGGAGAAGTCCTGTCAGCAAAAACATTTGCCGACAGATATATTTTTGCCGACAGATGATCTGACTTTGTTATAAGATATTTACCGATAGATATACCTTTTCCGACAGATGGACTTTTGCCGACACAATTTCAAAATGCCGACAGATCGTCTGAGGATAAATCACATTAGTGTGAAACCATGCATTTCTTTGGTAGAAAACAATAATAAACATTGTTGTGCGGAATATTATAAATCTAATTGATAATTAATTCATATCTACACCACATCACAGTAGAAAATGATTCAATTAATGCATCCATTCAACACAACAACTAAAACATACAAAGTTGTCCATCAAAATACATCCATTCAACACGTAATCAAATTCATTCAACTAGAATATACAAATTTGTCTAAAAGCCCAAAGTTCCTACATTTAACCATCAATCCTTTACAAAATTCAACCCTATTGGTTCTTGAAAGCCAGAGTCAACTTGTCTTCCACCCACATGAGGTGTCAAGTACATACAAAATGATCACTTAGCATACATGTGACTAGTTGTTTTGAACAAAAGCATTTGTATATGATGATAACCCTTCCAATACGAACAAGCCCTTTGCGTGTGTCTGGGATCACTCGTGTTCCCTCAAGAGACATCTTACCAGCACGAAACTCACACATGATATCCTGAGAAATACATCGAAGAAGTAAATTAATTCAATAGGTGCTTCACATCTTATTATCAACAAAGAAAAATGAGATGACAAAAATATATAGAGAGCATTCAGATTTTGACTACTGGAAACAGATCCACTTGATTCCGAATTGAAGATAAAACTCTAAACACCATCTACTGAGAAATTTTTTTGCGATTGCGCAGATGCAGAGAAATTAACTGAGCTCATCCTACTAAACCTCACTATTGTTTTCATTTTCTATTATGTAAGTTACTACATATTGTTTACTGACTTATCACCAGACTGAAATGAACGCAACCAACATTTAGCCATGTTTAAGCACCATACAAGAACATAATAACTGGCACATCTTCTAATTTTGTATTACTAAGTACAATCATTAGGCTGTTCCTCACATCTAAGCAACACCTGAGAAGAGGGATAGCATTTACAACACACAATCAATGTAAGATAAGTAATACTTCTAATGATCACACGCAATTTTAGGAAACTTGTGACCAGAGGAAGTACTATTTAAACATTTAAACCAGCATGCTCAGCCCAGTTTTCCAAAGAGAATTTGCCAAAAAAATTACTGTTCACTGGAAATTGCAGAAAAGAGACACCACTTAGAAAGTCTAGAACTGCAAACCCTAGACAATGAAATACTCTTTGTTTCACAGCACTATCATTAACTTCAGCTCATGCCTGTACGAAGCTCATGTGTAAAGTTTAATGGGACCTAGATAGCCATGTAAATTCATCGTATTATTGACTGATTAGTTGTTCAATGCCTACGACAATGCTACTAGCTAGAAGTACCTGTCTGGCCATTATATTTCTGAAAACAAAATTCTATTCCTGGCCAATACTAAACTACATTTAAACATCCAATCAATGCATAAGGGTTAATGAAGATTAATTCTTTGCCCTCCTGAAAGAAGAGTAAAAGAATACAGTATATGCAGTAAGTACCAAGTTACTTTCTACAACCAAAGCTTCAATTGTTTGTTGGTTTAGTTCCTTGGGACGAAGTTTCTCAGAATCATTGATATGTTCTACAATAGATACAGCCATAGTCAAGGAACAAATTATTTCAAAATATGACATTTTTTCTGACCAAGTAATATTGAATAAGTTTCTCATAGCTTAGTGTAATTTCTCTCACTAAATAGATATCATATGCACTGTTTTTTTCTTAAACATAAATACATACCTCCGATAGTCTAGCGCTTCTTTGCTGATTTTGGGAAAATGAGAATATCTTGGGGTTTGCAACCTTACAATAAGAAGTAATCAAATAAGTTCATTCAGTAAGATTGAGAAGGACACTTGAAGAAGTGCCACATTAGTGTCTCGAGGTACCTTGCCAACATACTTGACCAAATTGTTGTGGGTTTATTGTTGAAAACCCAGAGTAATCTACCTACGTAACAATATGAGCAAATTCAATTTGTCTATCTTGATCATTTTGCACGAGCACTTTAGTTCTGTTCATATTTTTTTTACCTTGATTCTAATTAATGGGAGTTTGGGCTCTGATCTACTAGCTGTTGGTTGGCTACTCTTCTCAATCAGTTTTCTTACCTGAAGCAATTGAGCAATTGAAATTGAGGACAGACCACTTCAATTTAACAAATAAAACTTTATCATGCTAAAAGAACTAGCAAATGGCCATTCTTGAACCAAATCCAGACTAGCATCTTGCCATGCTTCTCAAGAAAATGAACAAGATTTAAAGACAGCATGGAAAACTAACAACTCACATGAGCAATGAAAAATCTAGATGGTTGTCAACTACATGATTCTGTGAGATCTTGTACCTGCTGCTTGTACCAATCTGAGCATCCTTTTATGTTGTTAGTCATTGTTGAATGGAAAGGCATGACTAGTATCAGGTTGGTAACATAGATGTCTGTGAAATGCTTTCATGCATTGTCAGCATTAAGTATATGTTTTTCTCCTTTTTCATCTTTTTCTAGTTTGAGTAAGTAGCAGTAGCATTCAAGCAAGTACAAGAACCTGATACTATTCATGTGCAAGCAGCATTCACCCTGGTTTCATTGATTCTCAATACAATTAACAAGAACCTGCTGTTCAGTTTTTATACATGAAGCATTAGTTACATTGAAGCATCAATAATTCAAAAAATGAAGAAAAATAACCATCAGTTGGAGCATCAAGCACCAATTAATTCTTGCATAATACAAGTTCACTAGTACAATATCATGCACCATTGCAAGCAAGAAAATGGTATTGCCATGTTTTTTTGCTCACTATGTCCTACAGCTAGCACATTTGAATGGATATGAAACGTGAAACCATCTCAGTATTCACAAACACCTGAAATAATCATAGTTTGTCCATACATGAAAGCTAGGGGATGTTGGATGGATATACACACACCAGAACACAGATCACACGAGAGCTACATCAACTTACCGGCGGCGGTGCGGATCAGGGATGGCGCGGCGGCGTGGATCAGGGACGGCGCAACGGTGTGGCGTGGGGACGGCGGTAGTGCGGCGGCATGGCACGGGACAGGAGAAACCACTACTCGTCATAGGCACAACAGCGAAAAAACCCTAAATTTATCCAAACGACGCGATCTAATCAAAGCCAACCCCCACACCTGCGACGCCTCTTCTTGCCGTGGTGTGTTGATTCCCCACACCTGGAAGAGGCTCCTCTGCATGAGCAAGCCGCCGCCCTTCGACTTCGTCCCAGAGGCCGCCTTCGGCTCGTGATGGCAGGAGCGGCGCTTACCAGGGAGCGGAAGCTAGGGCGGAGGCATCCTGGAGGATGAGGTGGGGGAGAGAGGCGCGCGGGGATGGGGTGGAGGGATAGCTCACCGGAGAGGGATTTGGGAGCAGAGGGATTTGGGAGAGATTTGGGAGGAGAGGTATTTGGGAGAGATTTCGGGGTGGAGGAGAGGGATTTGGGAGAATGAGGCGTGCTAGCTAGGGTGAAGGCTGGTCTGCGAAATAATTCATTCGCGCGCGTCTGGACAATTTTGCCGCTTTACTATATAGGAGTTTCGCCGACAGATGGAGAAATAGATTATTGCCGATAGACATATTCTCTCTAAAATTATATATTTTTACTGACACATAGTCTATCAGTAATTAAGGTATTGCCGATGGATTGACTGTTCGAAATCTTTACCGATAGATGGTTAGATAGCAAAAACCGATTTTTTCCTGCAGACATTTGATGGGAATTTTGCGCCATGGTGTAGTATATGGAAAACTAGAAAAAGGTGGACCTAGCAATGCGAGTAGAAGTTACTGTTTTAGAGATGTGCAACCTCGACAAATTTACATGTTTGTGACTCCTAGTAGCGTCCACTTTTTTTTACAAACAATGACATTAATAGTTAGGTTTGCTGTGTCATGTATGAACAGTAGCATGACAGCATTATATGGTCCCAATCTGGCTCAACACATCTGCCATGAAGTAATAACTCTACACAAAACCTGAAACCCAAAGCCCGCTTCTACGATCTATAAATACGCAAAGCGAACAGTATAGATGTCACATATATGTAACAGAGGTACGCTTAGACACGTACAGCTCCATTTGGTCTTTCTCGGCGAGCATGGCGGCGGCGAGGGAGTCGGGGTGGGCTGGGCTGGTGGCGTCGGCGGTGCCGGGGGCGACGGCGGACGAGGCTTGGGCGCTGCTGTCCGACTTCCTGGCGTTCCACCGGTGGCACCCTCGCGTCGCCAAGTGCTGGCGCGTCTCCGGCGCGCCGCTCGCGCCCGGGTGCGTGCGCTACTGCGAGGGGGAGCCCCGCGGCGACAGGATGGACGCCGACTGGGCGCACGAGACGCTCCTCGAGCATGACGCCGCCCGCCGCCGCCTCAGCTACGAGATGAACGACAACAACATGGGCTTCGGCAGGTTCTTCGCCACTTTCAGCGTCGCCGATCTGAGCTCTCCCGGCGCCGGCTGCGAGCTGAGGTGGGAGTTCGAGTGCGAGCCCGTGGCCGGCACGGCCAAGGAGGCACTCGCCGCGCGGCTGCAGGCCGGGCTCGACGGCATGGCGCGCCGGGTGCAGGAGGCTGTGCCCCTCCTGGCGGACACTGCTGCCGCCGTGGCGCTGGAGGCCACCGGCGATCTCAAGCTGGGCACGTCCATTGCTATTTAAGAAGCTGCGCGCGGTTTCCCTTAATTAATCTGTTGCTGCTTCATCAAATCGATAAGTCTATCGGATTTCAGTTTTTACCACATTGGTGTCGATCTTTTGTTCGATTTTCGATGCACTTGTATAGTCGGATGGTCCTGAAATGTGGCAGATGATTTCTTTTTTAAAAAAAGCTGCAAAATGGCCTCTCATGTGCTACATATGAAAGTTCTGATAGCAGAGTAACTAAATAGGATGTCAATCCCTCACACACACACGCACAAAATGTTGGCAACCGGTGTGGAACTGGAACCAGGTTATGCGGATAGCAGACGGCAGGTAGATATATTTGTGGATTTTTCGAGATATCTTATGATGTCATTGTTCCACTTTAAAGGGCAAGAGGTTAATATTACTCTGTGTACTTATGCATGCAAACATGTTCGATTGGTAATGAAAAATAACAATGTGAAAAGTATAAGCATGAGCCATTTCATGTAACAGAAAAGATCGAATGATGAGAAGCAATTGGCCAATCATTGCGGCATGCAAATAAAACCACTGCATCTTATGCTTTTGATAGAATTATATAAATTATTTGTAGAATAATTGTACTTGGAATGAAATGATGTCATGTTTCATGTAGCTCTGTTACGTAGGACAGAAAAAAAAAGTTGCAACGAACTCAATGGGCCTCTTTAATTCGTAGCATTTAAAAAATGTAGGGATAGAAAAAAAAATATAGAATTGCAATGTTATGGACTCTTGAATCTATACGATTGACATTCACAAGAAATTGCAACGAAAGGATATTTGATACCATAGGAAAAAATTAGTAATTTTTCCAGGAGTTTTGATTCTATATTTAGTTTCCTATGGAACTGAATGTATAGAAAAATGTCCGTAGGAATTGTGTCACTTCGGTCCTACAAATCGAACAACTTACACAGGTAAAATTTGTATGGATTAGAATCCTCGAAAAATCATTCAAATCAAAGAGACCCTCAAACAATTTAAATGCTCAAGGCCTCAAATCAACCTATGTAATCTTCACTCGAAAATAAGTTTGGAACACATGAATAGGAAAATGTAGGAATTGAGGTGCCTCCAAAATCCCACAAAAATGAGTCATTCCATAGGAAATAGTAAGATGCCATTCCTCTGTTACATAGGAAATAGTAAGGTGCCATACCTCTGTTCCAAAGGCATACATAGGAGTACAAAATTCAAATCCTCCAAAAAATCCTCCACTTTTCCTCTATTGCAAACAAGCCATTATTTCAGTTCAGAACACATGAGTTTCACAGAATTTTACGTAAAAGCAGTTCACATCCTCTAGAATTCCTTCAGGGTTCCTATGTTCCAAGCAGGAACGTATCAGGGCATGTTAAGGCACACGTGAGATTCACTTGCACCTGGTTTAGATACTAGAGTTAGGCTCTGTTTCATTAAGTGGTAATTCATCAGGAGGTTTTGAAAATTAGTTCAAAATTGAACTAGATCTCAAAATATTGCAAAAAAATATCCCTAATATAAACACCCCTTAAACTGGAATCACACTATATTCTTTTTTGAGAGGAACCACACCGAACTCTAAATCTGGAAAAAAAAAGTCACCCTTTTTTTCTACAAATATAATATCAGTTCAATTGTCGCACGAACCATGACTGTTGCGTATTGTACATCAGAGCCCATTCCAAGGCTTTAGACAGTGTCTAACCTTCTGTTGGGATGTTCTTCGAATTTTTACACAAACAGGAAAGTACTCCGAGCACATTACTTGAAACAAAATATGAAAAAAGAAAACGTTAAAGCCGCACAATGTTAGCCGACTTCATTCCAAAAATAGGAGAAATTACCTGGATGCTCGTGTGATGTAACATCGTAATTTTTGAGGTTTTAAAAATCATTTGTGTTGATTAGGTTCTAAAAAATTTTCATCAATTTTTTTGAATTAATAAAGCTTAACTGAAAATTTCATGAAGTAAAAATATTTAATTTGAATAATCTAAACTTTAATTAATTTGAAACCAGTTTTTGTTTGGTTCCTTGTTCTGCAAGGAATTTTCTATATTTTTTGAGAATTTTCTAAGTTGGTTTGCTATTTCTTTGGATTTATTTGAATTCCTAGCCTTTTCTTTTATTCGGAAATCAAATCTAAACTCCAATAATCTTTTGGGTTGAAATCCTTCACCAGCCTATATCTTTCCATTTCCTCTTCCTACTTAGCCTTAGCCCATCACCGTGCTTCAGCCGAGCAGCTTGGGCTGCTGTCGCTGACCAGTGGGACCCACCTATCAGTCACACGGTGTCATCTTGCCTACAAACTCCGTCTTCTCCACATGTGTTTTTCCTAGACTCCACGACGCCGCCATCCTCACCACAGACTTCGCCTTGCTACCACCTTCACTGCATATTTATGACCACCCGGACCTGTGCAACATCCTCGCTTCATCACTCCACCTCTGAAAACCCTAGCGCCACCCTGAGATTGCATCGCCCTACCATCATCTTCTGCCCATCTTCATCTAGCCTAAAATGTCACCACCATTAGAGCCGAAGGAGAAGCTCATATTCTCGTAGTTTTGTCGTCTCTCTGCTTAATCATCCACATCATCATGTGTGCCCAAGCTCTCTTACCTGATTTCCCCAATCAATGGAAGCTGAGGAGCCAATGACATTGAGATATAGCCTTTCTTCCTCAACTCCACCCACTCCCTTCGAAGTTCAGTTCCGCTGCCACCGGTGAGTCATTTCCTTCATCATCTTTGGCTCTAGCTTCCCCATCCCATGTTCTATCTTGTGCTTGCATTAGTTTCGCAAGAGAACCTCTCTAGCACCACGTCATCATGAGCCATGGCTATGCCGCCATTTCCTTTGTCGCTGTTGGCAGGAGCTATTGATCATCATTGTGTTCACTTACGCACATTCCACCCGATGCTTCCTTTCCCTTCACTGGAACACCACTAGAGATTGCCACCACTGTGAGCCCTGCCGCACCACCACTTTTGTATTTGTCACTAGCCATCATGGTTGTTCCCAGCGTCAACTAACTACATCATTGTCTCCCCCATCTCAGTTTTGTCCAAGTGTGTATCTCCATGTTGCCCAGAGACCACCATGCTCTGCCGCCCACTTCTTCTTCCCCAAAGAAAGCCAAATCATCATCGTCGAGATTCGTCACTACTTTTTTCTATCACTAGTGAGCCCTAGACCTCATTGTCTCCTTCCTTAGCATCGCTATGATGTCCTGTACCTTATCCACCTTTCAGTTTTGCTTCAGCACTATTGCACCATCGACTTCACCGAAGGCCGACTACGATAACCATTGGTCTTCCCACTTGTGACACTATGCTTACCATCCTTCCCTCACTTTGTTGCGCCAAATCTCATCACCTTGAGCCTAGTATTATGCAAGTTTAACTTCACTAGAGAGCACCATAGCTCACTGTTGCTCACCGGCACCATCATCCCTGGTGTCAACAAACGTGGCCGCCATGGCTTGCCACATCAATGCCACTCCAGTAGCCACCTCACCCTAAACCCAAGTTGGATCCTCGTAGATCTAGTCCACCATGAGCCGTGCCTATGACATATTGGACCCACTTCTCAAAGTACTATGTTGTGCATCGAGTTCACCATAGACTATGCACTTTATTCACGAACCTGGTCTACTGTGAACTGAGTCTCTTACATCTAGACCCAACTGCTAGTATACTATACCACGAACCCTATTCACCGTAGACCGATGCCCTTTTCTGTGGACCCGATCCATAGAACGAGGGCCAACATGTCAACATTTGTCCTTTTATTTATTTAAATCCAAATGAATATTCCATGGAATATTCTCCTTTCTCATTATTAAGTATTTTTCTTATCGACAAGTCTTCTGAGAGTCTTTCTCCTTCATATGATATCTGATTGAGTTTGTTTAACTTTCTAAATTCATCTAAAATCAAACCCTATCTTCTAGTACCATCCATTCTTAATTTAGAGTTTATTAAGTATGTCTTTTTAAGGTATGTTTGTATTTTCTCGTTATTTCTCATTAGACACAAACATCAAGAAGTTCAGAGGAGCTAAAGTTTGGGAAGTCGATGATAGAAGATAAAGAAACAAAAGCATAGTAAGAGTGAGATAAGTTGTGTTTTGATCATGTTGAATCCAGTTTTACAAAAATTATTTTGTTTCAAATTATTGCATTCTAATTTAAATTACCAACTGCTTAATTCTTTCAAGAACTAGTTATGCAACCTACTTGGATTATACATGTCGGGACCTAAATATGCAAATCCTGACCCTCTATATATTTTGCACTAGTCCAGGATCATGCTAGTGTACACAGACTCAACATCGATGAATATCGCAATCATTCTCAGTGGTAACATAAATAAAGAATTCATCAAATTAAATATAACTGTAAGACAACCTTATGGTCCACCTTACATAAATACGCCTCGCAGGGCTAAGACTAAAAAATAAGTAAACTGCGACAGAAATAAACTTATTCGTAGATAAACCCTTCAATTTACCACAGGCAACTAACAAGATTCACACCCTAGTTATTCGCCTCTTACTGATACACCTCAAAAGCAGGCATGGCTTCTTCTCCAACTAATGATATTTTGTTGCAAGGGTTGAGTATATAAAACACTCAACAAGTTATGCATAGAATGTAAGTCTAATATACTATATGCATGGCTTATTACAAAGGACTGGCTAACATGGATGATTTGCATAAAATAACATTTGTAAAGGAATAGCATAAATAGAATGAAAAATAGTAAAACAATAACAACACTAATAACTATCTTATTTGTTTTCCAATAACCAACTCATAACCTTAATCCACAATTCAACTTTTATACCCACATTAGTTTTGATAAAATCTAACTCTTGACTGTAATCACCGAGCAATGCTCAATATCGCGAGCATGACTATTCGGAATAGGTTTTACACTATGCAGAGATTATACACTTTACCCACAAGATACAATCATACACCACAAAGGTGAGTGATTATAATAAAGTATTTCCAATACCTGTTGAAACCCGGTACTAACCACTAAGGTTTCAACACTGGTGGGACTAGTTACCACATCCAAGGCCCCCCTCTTGCACCATGTGAGTCTACCCATGTGAGGACTGGTACCACAACCCAGATCTCACACCACCGCTAATAGTACCAAAGCTTAGACTTAACAAATTAATCAGCTAGGTCAGTCCCATACCAGACTTATGGTTGTATGAATGACTCAGTTCAAATTCTTGTAAGGTTAAGTCCTTAATTGATCAAGGTAAGACTAACAAAAAATTATCATAACCATGAACCAACAACTACCATAAAAAGTAATGTAACTGCTGATGAGGACAGCACCAGTATGGATACGACCAGTGTGACTGCTACCCCTTCTTCCTCTATGGCTGCTCCAAGGACTACCGACGCCGCTCCATCTTCGTCACATACAATTGACACTACGGCATCTTCATCACCGAGAGGCCTTAATCCAGAAGCTCAGCCATTCAAAACCACATCAACGGACAAGGGCCTCAAGCACCCACCCCGATGACAGCCCACATGCCAAGAAAGGCCCGTGTCGAAGCCCAAGATGTTAAAAAGCCAGGTTCGGCCATCCAGAAGCAAGCCAACTTCAAATGGGCATAACTTGGGCTCCCGGACTCCGATTTCAGCGTGCGACCACCCGTTTGAAAGCTTAGAACATAAGATTTCCAATGGATCCAGCCCCACTTCCAAATTCGCTCCAGAACGATAGAACAATGCAGAACAATGTCACAGGCCAGAAATTCAGGGTGTTGCGTCACCTCACTTTTGGGCCTATGGCCCATGTATCTTAGGGTTTTGGTGGCCACCACTGTTTTGGCTACCCTACACCTCCTGGCCGCCGCTATATATATGGCCGCCACCGTTCTTCTATGCTTAGGTTTTGTTGCGTGTGGTAGACCCCTTGTGCGTCCCTCCTCGTGTTCGCGTGTATCGACTAGACCACCCGTGATGAGAAACAGAACCCCACCCTTGTTTTCTTGAGATTATTTGATTGAAATTGCTTTCACCTTGTTCTTGCTTGTTCTCGGTTACAGCAGGTATAAGGATCGATCGGGTCTTGATTCGGTTGATCGCCTTGTGTGGTGACGTTGCGATTGCTTAGTTGCTGATCTTGTTGTTAGTAGCCGAACCATCTACTCCATACTACAACGAAACCGACGTATCGTTCTCATCAGAAGATCAGGCCGACCCCCGTGCGCATCAAGTGGTATCAGAGCGATGGTTGCCTGGTGAGAATACCCTTATCTTTGTTAGTTCATCTTGTTCGTCCTAGTGTCTAGAAAAATAGCCAAAAAAATCTGTTCGTCATGTGTTCGATCTAATCCGAGCCCCTTTTATCCTTTACTATTAATACCTAGTTTAATTCTTGTTGAATTTGCGTTGCATCGTCGTGTCGTTGCTAGTCTTAGCGTTTTGATCTTTAGAGTTATGAGTTCTTGTCACGTTCTTGTCACCAAATTGAACTCCATCGCGTCCAATTCGGATCCTCCTCTGTCTACTTTGGTATTTTGCTCATAAATCCCTCATACGAACTCGGATTTTTCTGTTCTTGTATTTTCCTAAAAGCTTGAGAAATTATCTACAACTTTGTCCATTATAAAACTTTCCAGAAACGCCGTCTTCTTGCCAAAATCCCATCGGATTGGAATTTGTTTCCATCCTTGATTTTTCTGAGCAGTCTGTATTTTGGGGTCAATATCTTTGGCTTCCCTTATCCAAAATAGACATTCCATATATGCAAATTGATCAGCTCGAAAAGATCTACAACTTTCCAGTTATACGTTTTTCCATTGGAAGCCAAGAAAAACCCAAAAACAGAGTTTGAAGTTTCTGCATAGTAGATCTGTTTTGCAACAGGAAAAAAAGTTTGAGTTGTAATTCATCATATGTGCTACTTTTGATATGGAAGGAAGAAAAATAAGAAAAGGCAAGTGCATATAAAAGATACGCACTAAAAGGTGGAAAAATGAGTCCTAGCTATTTGCTTGTGTGTTGAGGTCATCTGGTTGCTATTTCTGTGGATTCATTGGTGTCTAGGCTCGCGTCTCTAGTACGGTCTAGCCTAGGACCAGCAAAGTACTGCCGTTGAACATTCTTTCAACTTGTTTTGGCTAGTGTGGTTCTAGTATATCCTTTGCTACATATTATACCTATCCAAGCTCCACCTACTATTAACCACAGGAGAAGCACCTTGCAATCGTTTTGTCACCCCTGAGTGCAGATTACCATCATCCACCGATTGAACCTTGAAAAGCTGCAGGGTAAGAACTGGTAAGAACTTGGTGTGAGCTTAAGCGTGTGAGATCCTCCATTGTCCATATATTAGTAGTTCATAGGAACTAATTCTCTTGTGAGTTCTCTGTTTGTTGCCCCTAACAATGGCAGGTTCACATAGCAAGACAACTTACGAGGATGATATTGAGGATTATCCATTCTTGACAGAAAGAGAAAAGAAATACTTGCGAAAACATAAGCAACTTGAGTCCCTGCAGAAATCAAAGGGTGAGACGGTCGAGCATGGGATTATCCCTTCGACCAAGAATGAGAACACACCATTGAAGAAAGATTTGAAGCCTACCTCACCCAAGAAGAAGGATAGTAGGTGTATTTCAATATGTAACGATAAGAATGTTCTTGCTATTCCTGCAACTAACTCTGTAGGCAAGAATGATCAAGATGGTGTGCACCTGAGTGCTGCAATGATGAACAGCTACAAGAGCCTAAGGTCGTAACGTGTACTTAGTACTCCACCGACACATGCTAGTCAAACTCAACGCAACAACTTATTCCACACTAAGTTTGTTGTCCGAGAACGTGGGGTACAAGTCATCATAGATGGAGAAAATTGTAGCAACCTCGCAAGTTAAAACATGGTTGAGAAGACAATGGGGTCCCGCATGGCAGTGCTTCCCGAGCAGAGCACCTGCTAGGGCTCAATGGCGATGGCGATCTGGTGGTCCTCCGACGAAGGCAAGGGCCTAGGGAGAACCAGCTCATCAAGGCGCATCTGGTGGTGGAACCGATTCAACTGAAGAAGGTCAAAGGTGAGCTACCACCGAGCTCAAGCGGCGGCGCTAATGGCAGTTTGACTGGGAGCGATAATCAAGGCAAGTGAGCTAGAATGGATAACAATTTTAGCATCTGGGAGTTGTTTGCGTCCCATTTTTCCTATTAGCTGAAGTGGAGACAAACGGAGGAGCTCTGCCACTGAGTGATTGGAGTTGAAGAAGGAGGTGCACCGTGGCGATGAGCTTTCACATGAAGTAGACCAAAAATTTTTGAGGGCTTTTACTCGTTAGAGTACTTAGGTGTTATGGCTTGAAGGAATTTGGGAATGGGCCTTTGTACCATGAAAATTGCAATTAGCTTTGAGCTTCTGAGCTTTCGGCAATGGTAGTAAACGGATCAAAATTGAGTTTCTTTGGTTGAGGAGAGGAAGGAAGAGACAAGGAAAAGTGTTGCGCGGCCTTTGGCGATTATTGGGTGCTACTTATAGCCGAGGAAAGAACTTGGCCAGATGAATTGTTGCAAAATAAGTTTGCTACGTGGCAGGGAAGAGTGATGGCTGGTTGGCGTGGAACACAAAGGCGATGGCCGCGTGGAGGAGAAGATAAGGTTAGTGCTTCGGTGGCTCATGCTACAGGCGAGGGAATGATGCGGGCTATGGAGAGCAACGCAGGATTTTGCTCGGGGACGCCAGCAACCGGAGGTTGAAGATAATGGAGAAGAGACGTTGCTGAGTGGGCTTGAACAGGAAATGGGGCCAGCAAGGAAGAGAGAGATGAGGGGAAACGAAACAAAACTATGAACTGGCTGTAGGCTTGAGTAGGATAAGGTTTATTGGTTTGGTTTCCAGTCACGTCAATAATTTATGAACATTTTTTGTAAGATGAACAAACAGTTATATTTACAGTGCAGAAATTTCAGGCAAAAATATTATACACTGAATTTATAAAAATTCTGACAAGATGTTCTGCACAATTTTCAGTTTTCGATTTTTGAATTATCAAACAAATTAGATATTTCCAAAACTTTTTGAAACTTTGTATAAGAGTTCCATTGATCATGTGAGTCCTCAGTAAAATTTTCAGATTTAAATATTTTGTATTTAATTTATTAAAATTCGACATTAAGATTATTAGATTTTTAATCTCTCTTTTGAATTTTTAAATATCCTAAATAATTTATTAATTTCCAAAACTTTTACTATAGATGAATTTATTACTCCACAGGATAATATAAAATTTTCAGCTCGAGATAAGGTATGATTATTTTTGTAAAATTCTGACAAGTTCACTATTGCTAGTCATGGTTCAATAAATGAGCTTTTATTTCATTCATAAATGTTGGATATGACATTTTAAAATTTAAAATTGAGGTTCTAGTGAATTCTTAAGATTATCCATGATTTATACATTTTATTGACTTAAGATTTTATTTTTGTTATTCTTCTATTACTTGTAAATATTTTTCTAATGAAAAAAATCAAGAAAAATCTAGAAAAATTCAGAAAAAGAAATCGGGTCGACAATTTAGTTGAGCTGACGTGTATTGAGGAAATTACTCATATCCATTATTTCTCCTAGTAGTTGGCTCTAGCACTAGGACAAAGGGCTCTAAATATGTCACGACTTTATGTGAGGCCTGATTCCTAGGTGGAATCTGCTCAACATATTGCGAATACCTATTAGGTTCAATCAGCTATGGAACCAATTGTGGAAATGCGTAGAATGGAGCTAACGGTGGCAAGTTAGCTGATGCATCTAACTTGGCACATCGGTATATACTTGATAATATACAACCCCACTCGAATGAGGATCTCATGGTAATATAACAATGGTTTGAGTTGGCATCATAGACAAGGATGGAATTGTAGTCAACAGTTTTGGGTCAGCTGCTGTGCTTTGGCTATTTTGTGCTACTGAATAAACATGATAATTCGGTAGGGCTTGCGTTGGGTTGAGCAAACTTCTAGCTGATGCCAACTCTTGAGCAATAGTTTTAACGCTATTGGCTATCATCAGCTTAAGAGTTGTAACTAGAGCCAACGATTGATTAAGGTGTAGTGCATTGATTGATTTATTGTGATCGATAATTCATTTTGTGTAGGCATGTACTGACTTACCGTGTTGTTGGTGACTCATGCGTCCCCAAGGGCGTTTGCTATCAGCAATGCAGCGTTTTGAGTGATGCCATGTCTGGTCTTCTAATAACAACCTAGCATCATGTCCTCCAGTTCATCTTTCCGATCTTCAATATTTTTGCATTCTTTTGATGTTAAATCGGCCAATGTAGGGACGATTATGGCCTCAGCATTGAGATCGAACGGCGGAATCATCCTTCTTGATGATGACATCCTTGTCCCACTAGGCATGCCAAGACTATGTTGGCACCAAAAAACATGAAGTAGCGTTTATCGGCCACAACACACTGAACAGACACCGGGTTTAGTTAATCAAGGCGTGCCAAGAGCGTGTTGACACCAAAAAACTTGAAGTAGGATTTTCGGCCACATCACACCAGACGAACACTGGGTTTATTTAATCAAGGCGTGCTAAAAAATTTAATTTTGCAATTGATAAGATAAACAAAAAATTCGCTCAAAACTGATCTTGCGAAACAATCTACTTAGATCTGAACAGCTAGAAAGCCGATCAAATCTAGTGTAATGATAAGTCTAATTAGCTGATTAGGGCTAATTAGATAATAAGGTTAGATCTTTTCCGAAAAAAACGATGTGCAACAAGATAGGAGAAAATCAAACCTGATTGGCGAAATTGAAGGTGATCAACAATCGGCGATGCGCAACTTTATTAATAAAATCAGATTATAAAGGAGAATCTAAATTATAGAGGTTACTCTAAGTCGAAGAAAGTAAATAAAAGTAATGCGAGTTGATTGGTTTGATTGTGTTGTTGTTATAAATTTTTAAAACTTTTGCAGGAGGGTCCATGAGCATGCCTAACCTACCATAAAAAATTTAGACTATGATCAAATTTGTATGATTTAAAAAAAAATACTAGCAATGCTACTAATACATTTAAAGCAATTTCGTTGATTTGGTTGAGTTGCTAAATTTACGGGTTCTTAAAAATGTTTGAGAGTGCTGAAAACTTGCCTATGCTACTGTACAAATTTCAAATCATGATCAAGTTTTTGCGATTTTTAAAAGTTCTAACAATACTACTGATGCAATTCAAACAACTTCACTGGTTTAGTTGAGCTGCTAGGTTTATAAATTATTTAAAATTTGTTAGAGTGTCCTGAGAGCATGCCTGAGCTACCATAGAAAAACTTAGATCATGATCAAGCTTTTGCAAAATTTACAAATATGACAATTTGGTTCGAAATTTTTCCTGAGATATTTTCAAAGAAGATTTTCTCTATGTCTATGATTTTTTTCTACGGTAGCTCAGACCGTTGAGCTTCTAGTTTATCCAATCCTCAGCGGTTCTCCACGCGTGCTAGCTATATACGGACACGGCCGCATTTGTGTGCTGCGTGGTTGTGTGTGTCTATATGTAATTGAAAAAACGAAATGACTTGTACTCGGACGTCTGAAATTTTTGAACGTATTGTAACGTTTTTTTCTTTATGTGCAATATTTTGTTATAACGCGTGCAACATTTTCTTTCGATAAACAATAAAATTTGCTACAGTAAACAGATGTTACAAGCGTTAAAAAATTGTTTCACGTGTTGACAGAAAATGTTGTAAATGTAGAAAAAAATATTATAAAAAACGTCCGATAAGATGAACAGAAATTAAACGTCCGAGTACTAGTTTCTCCCTTGAAAAAAAATAAGGATTAAGGATCCAGCTAACGTACGGTGTGTGCATGTTAGTTCGATGTGCGTGCAGATCCAAAATATCCGCTCAGGGTGTATCGAAAAGCACGTGACCAGCCGTTTATCTCGGGCAATGCCCACGTGAGATGCAAGCCTATTTTACTCAACTGCATTGAACTTGTATTTACTAATGAACTTATACTAGAAAAACCATATGTACTACTCAAACGATAAAATTGTTTAAGAATTATAGGACCTAGGTTCTATATATATGAGATTGAACTTTCTTAGTAGCCTGGAATGCACGGATCCTATGCGTATGAGGTTAGGCATCTTTAGAGCATATAATGCACGAGTCATATATATATATACATATGTATGTATATATATATATGTATATACATATATATATGTACATATATATCACTACTGCAAATCGGACATCCACAAACAGTTCGAAGCCACTTTCAGAAGTGGTTTTAGAACCACTTCTAAGTAACCGCGAGTGAGGTTGGGAAGGTGTCTAGGCAGGCTCAAGTAGCCGCCACGTGGGGGCCCTCCACAAGCAGTTTGTGTTACCAACCGCTTGTGGAGAAGCTGTCAGCCAACGATAGTGAGGTGCTACGTGTGCTTTCTCCACAAGCGGTTGGAGTTACCAACCACTTATGAAGAGACTGACATCACAGTGTTTTAATTATATTCAATATAGAATATGTTTTGAGAGGGGTTTTCAATATGGATTTTGATAATAAAAATAAATATAACTATAGGAGTTTTTTTGACATAATTAAATATATATTATTCATGCGTACTCATTCAGATAATTACATCTCCATTTACACAAAAGTATGAACTTAATAGACTAAAAAATGGACAAGTTGATGAACACATGAAATAATTATGAGCACACAGAAGCAACTTTTACAAGTTTTAAAGAATAAAAGGTCGAATCTTTAGCTCATTTCTTGTGTGCGTCGCTCTTTGTGTTCTTGGTCAATGTTGATGTTGTCAGTTCACATGTCCTTATCCTTATAGGAGGACAATCTCTCCAACTCTTTGTGTGGAACTCGACTTTGGTGAATACAATCTCGTCGACAATAAAGTCAATGAGTTATTCTTGGATTGCTGCAACCCGGTGCGGCGGGATCACGCCTTACACATTGATGTTGGACTGACAAAGCGGGAAATAAATAAATCTCTGGACATGTAATTAAAGTGTAAGTACTCAGAAATTGACATATGCACACTACCTCGGTGTTGCTTGTCAGCACATCGCCGTGGGTAATATTTTGCATATAGTGGCACATATAATAGCCACATAAGTTGTTTCCAGCTGTCTATTGTAGAACCTGCGATGAAATTTGAAAAGAAATCAATTATTGGGATGAAAAACTGCTACGACATATTAATATTCTTTAATACGTACTCGAGTGCTTATTTGGACATGAAATTCGTTCTCGAAAGCTCCTTGTTGCTTCTTTCGGAACCTTGCAAATGCCCTGTGTGATGCGTTAGTATAAATAGTAATTATCAGAGTTCGAATTAGCAAGGATCTAGCTACTATCAAGCTTGATGATAAGAAGGATCCAGTGAAACCTATTCATGTATTGCAACATATATGTAACTAGCTAGTAGTATTGTCAATGTCTTGGAAAAGATAAGAACGAGAGGTTGTATATATACGTACTCGAAGTTGAAGGCCAAAAATATGTACGGTTTGTAGTGCTGTCCCAAGAATACATTAGAATGTAATCCTCAACAACCTTTGGGTTGCATCCAAACACAAACTCGTTAACAATCTCTAGGTCGATGAAGCCCACGTTGAAGATGTTCTGTTTTCTACATCGTTGTATCTCCATTCTACATAGAAAGGGATAAATTATTAGAGTTGCAATTTTATAGTACGAGGAAGCACACGGTAAAGGTATGAGCTTGACACTTACAGGCACCAATAGCTCATGAGAGACACGTTGATAGCGTCGCCATGGTAAAAATGGTAGAAGTCTTCGAATTCGAGCTATATGCTGTTGTCCTCGCGATAAAAATCTCTTGTGTGATATGGAGGGGGAACATCATTCTTTCTTGAGCGGACTCTGTCATGTACCATTCATGAAATTGCCGCATCTTGGTTGGTAGATCCTTTATCTCATTAGGGTCAATCAGCTCCCGGCCCAACTCATATTGCCATCTGACTTTTGCCATTAGGAGATCATCTGTTAATCCAATAGCGGCAGCTGTGAAACTGAGTCCTGCCTCCTTCATAAATCTCTCAAGGTTCTTCTGATCTTGTTGATGCTGATCTTGGTCTCTCTTCTTTGTTGCCGCCGCCGCCTAACCACGTTTATTCTTCCGTGTAGCCTTTATTATTATCCATTTATAGTTAGACGGGACAGGTAGGGGCTCTGCACGGCATGTCGGGAAGTGTTCCGCAGCTTTTGGATCAATTGGTACCTTTGGCTCTGGCTTCTTTTTTGCGAAGTGTGTAGCTAATTCTGCTTTGATGACCACGTCATTCTCCTCCTTAGTCCTATCATATGCCCTCTTTGGAGGTTCCTTTATCTTTTTCGATCGGCTGGACTCCGCCTTCTTAGGAGCGGGTGGAGGAGCCGTTCTGCTATTGAGCTTCTTCCTTAGAGGAGATGGTGGAGGCGTGGTTTTCCTGGGGTGTTCTTTTTTGTTTGAGATACTGGTGGTGGAGTAGGGCTTCTGCATGGAGCGGGGTGGTGGAGGAGGCGTGCTTTGTTTTGTTGGCGAGGCATTGCGTGGAGGTGATGTTGGAGGAGGCGTGGGTTGCCATTGTGGAGATGACGCGTCCACACCATCTGGAAATATGATGTACCATTTGCGCCAGAGGATGATATTGTGGAGGGCCTGTCCAAGCTTGGTCACGTCGTCGCCTCCAGCAATATCGAGGTGAAGTTCTTCAAATCCGCTCAGCACCTCCTCCACCGCGACCTTTGAGTAACCCGGGGGTATCTCGTTGCAGTGGAACGTATGGCTCGGCTCCACCGGAAATGCCATGCCGTAAACTACCTTGATGGAGAGGTTACGCGCATCAACGTGTAGCTCACACTGGCAGCGAACCCTTATGTCATCCACGTGATAACGGGCCAGCAAGTTGTCCGCTTCAGGGGCCCCGGTGGATGCGTAGCTACTCCACCACGCGGAGGGGCTGATCACGGCGCTGGCTGATTTCTCGGACCTAGTCCCTAAAGCTTGCTGAGGGCAATTTGTACTTGTTGCGCAACTATGTCGCTGATGCTAGCCTGGGTTGCTCTGATCTCTTGTTCTAATTGGTACATTTTATACGATTCTCTTGTTTTGCTTCTATGCCGGCTCCTGTACGTATGCGCATCCTTGGCGAAACCGTACTTCCACAGCGTTAGCTTGCCCATACCTCGTGTCCGTCCCGGGTGCTCAGGGTTTTGAAGGGCATGTGTTAGCTCGTCATTCTCCCTATATGTAACCAACGTACCTACCTGAGACTGCTCGATAGCTTGTACAATCCTTTGACCAGCCTCTTGCACTCCTGGTGCTATCACCAAGTTGCCGTCATCTGGAAGGCTCCCCCCGTGACCCATGAACCAATTGCGCAGGCGCTCTTCCCACAAAGCAGTAGCCGGTGTGATGTCCTTCGCCGTTAATTCTTGTTCCCGCTTCTCCCATTTCGGTACAGCCTTGAGGTAACCACCGGTGCCAAGATGGTGGTGGTATTTCTTCATCTGTGAATTGGCCTTGTTCTTCTGACTCGTGGCCTGGCCTTCAGCTGACAGCTTGTATTCCTCGAATGCTTCCTAGTGATCCGCCAGTTTAGGAAATTGGTTGAAGTCGGGTCTTTCTCCCTTCTGCACATACTTGTAGCTGAGAGACGTCTTTCACGCCTGAAACGAGGTTACCATCTTCTTCAAAGTGTATTTCTTGGCCTTGTCTTCAGACCCTTGAGAAAATGTGAAATGTTCCTAAATATCTTGCCAGAGCAGGTCCTTGGTAGCTTGAGGAACTTCGGCCCATTTTCTGATACTAATTGGGACGTGATCCTTCATGTGGTAACCGCAAGCGTTGTTGTACTACCCAACTGTTGAAAGAGGGGCAACCGGCATCCCTTCGTTGCTAACGTCGGTAAACACATGCTTTGTGGACGGCTTCTTGTTAGGTCCCAGATGCTTGGATTGGTTGCTCAATGTACCGGGTTTGAAATACACAAATATATGTATAAACATGTTAGAGTGTATTATATTAATGAATTGCGATTAATTAACATGTCCACGGGGATTATATGCTTCTAGCTATACCTCATCCTCGCCGGAACCAGTGTTACCGGACTCAGTGGCTCCAGCGTCAATGGCCTCATCGGCTGCAGCCTCAACGGCCTCACCGAAACCAATGTTAGCCTCAGCGGCAGCAGTGTTAGCATCACCTTCGATGCTACCCAGCGCGATGGAGTCTAGCAAGAACTATTCTCCCTCGTCAAAATTAGGGTCACCACGTCTTGGTTGCGCCATCTATCCTAATTCCGAAAAAATGTTGACATAAATATCATATCTTTTTGGATAGCAATAACATGTTATTATGTGTTGACTGTCAATTGTAAGGCTAGCTTAACAATATTAATTTGGTACTGAATTTTTCATGAAAGGTCACTTACATGTACAGGAAACATATATGTACTATGTGAGATTCATTTCTTCAAACAATAATATACTAGAAACCAACTTGATTGATCTCATCCACACAATAGGTACAAAAAATCAATATTACTGAATATAATGGAACATATTCAAGTGCAAATTTTGTGGAGTATTACATCACATTCAACTCTTGCTATATGTGTACTATCATCCAAATGAGCACAACATGTAAGTTCAACACGAACTGAATCAACAGCACGTTGAGAGGCCACCATGGTGAGTGAACAAAGGAAGCACCAAGAGAAACATAGCGATATACATTGATACAGGAAGCATCATTGGGACATTTAGCCGAACACCTTGTGGGTAGCAGAATAGAGAGGGAGGAGGAGGGCGTGCACAGCTATAGCTCAGTCCTCTGGGGTGGAATGGCAGGGTGGCGTCGGCGCGGTGGTGGAGGAGGCGTCGGCGAGGTGGCATCGGCGCAGTGGCGAAGGAGGTGTCGGCGAGGTGGCGTCGGCGCGGTGGCAGAGGAGGCGTCGGCGAGGTGGTGTCGACGCGGTGTCGGAGGAGGCGTCGGCGAGGACGAGTGGCGCGGGGGTGGAGTGGTGCCGGGGCGATCGGTGGCGGAGGATGGCGATGGCGTCGATGAGGATGGCATGCTGGTGCGGAGGAGGGCGAGATGGTGGCATGGGGTCTCGATGGAGGCGGCGGCGGTGAGACAGAGGAGGCGATCGAGAGGGGACTTAGAAAATTTGGGGTGTGAGAGAGGGGGGTGTATAACTGTATAAAGGGAACCCACTTCTACAAGCGGTTAGTATTACCAACCGCTTGTAGAAATAAAAAAATAAAAGCGGTTGGTATTACGAACCGCTTGTAGAAGTGCTCTACAAGCGGTTGATATTACTAACTGCATGTAGAGCGCATGGTTTGGCGGGAGTGGGAAAGGACCTATATAAGCGGTTAGCAATACCAACCGCTTGTAGAAGTAATCTATTCAAGCGGTTGGTAGTACGAACAGCTTGTAAAAGTGTCGACTAGCTAATATTCAAAACAATGTAGTGCCCTTACTGGTTGACATGAAATCTTCCTCCCCCTTGGCTAGCGCGTGGTGCTTGAGTGCGGGCTCGCCCGCATGGTTGCGGGTTCGAGCCCCGCTTGCACCCCCTAGCCTTTCCACTACAGGATGGCCCATTAGCGCAAGCGGTATTACTGCTTCCAAAAATAATAATTAAAAGCTGACTTACCGCTTGGAAAAAGAATTTTAATTAAAAGCTGTAGTGCCGCTTGGAAAAGTAAGTTATATAAGCTGTCATACCGCTTGGAAAAAGAATTTAATTAAAAGCTGTAGTGCCGCTTGGAAAAGTAAGTTATATAAGCTGTCATACCGCTTGGAAAAAGAATTTAATTAAAAGCTGTAGTGCCGCTTGGAAAAGTAAGTTATATAAGCTGTCATACCGCTTGGAAAAAGAATTTTAATTAAAAGCTGTAGTGTCGCTTGGAAAAGTAAGTTATATAAGCTGTCATACCGCTTGGAAAAATAATTTTAATTAAAAGCTGTCGGACCGCTATGGAAATGTTTCTGATACAGTTGGACCGCTTGCAATATTATTTTGGCGGGCATAGACGTGCGGATGTAATACCACAAATCTTCTTTGCTAGGGTTTTCGACAAGAAATGTTTTTCACTATAAGATATCTCGGATTTAAGGGCGTTTAGACATAATCCGGTGTATATCTTAAATGCCCCCAAAACAAGTCTAAGCCAGCATTTAACGATATTCGGGGGCATTTAGTTTCTATGGCGCATATATACGCCGACTTAGAGTTTGATATGGCGTATCTATACGCCGTCCTATCTAAAATAATTTGGGACGTTTATAAATGTCGGGATACATCCTACTGCGGCGTTTGTATATGCCGAGGACCTTTGGTCTAGTAAGGCGTCTATAAATGCCTTTATTAGAATTTACTTTGGCGTTTATAAACGCCGGAAAAAATTTAGTCTAAAATGGCGTTTATATACGCCGAAGAAAATCAACTAAGGCGTTTGGACGAAATGAGCGGGAAACTAAAATAGTGTAGACGCGAGTTTTTGGTGGACCCGAAATCTCTGTGTCCTGCAGTACATCTCCTCCCACACAAGTCCGTGCGCACCAACTCCATTTGTCCTCAAGAACCAAATCCTCACCAAATTAGTCCCATAGGAACCCCATCAGCCGAACCAAATTCATCTCTGGTGATCCCCAAACCCATCCAGCCGATCCCCAACCCCATTTCACTCGGCTGGCCTCCCAGCCCCTGGCGCCTCTCCCCTTTGGCCTCGTCGCCCCTAGCGCCTCCCCCTCCTGCCGGCGCCGCCCCTGGCACCCCTCCCAGGCGCTGCCCAGCGCCTCCTCCTTTGGTGAGCACCGCTCCCCAGCTCCTCTGGCCGGCCAAGGCGCGCGCCTCCTCCTCTGCTGAGTCGTCGCTCCCCGGTCCTCCCTGCTGCCAGCGGCCATCGCTCCTCCCCGGCGGAGTCTTCCCCCAGCCGGCGTCCTTTGGCCGGCGTCGAGCTGTCCCCTGGCCGGTAATGAGCCTCTAAGCCAGCGCCTCTCTTCCTCGAGCCAGGGTGCTCTCCTTCTCCTCCTTGGGTTTGTGAAGGTATAGGTTTCTTTGCTTCACAATGCTCGCTCACCATGTGTTCGATGAAATGGCTGTGAGGTGTGCGCGTGTGTTGATTCTAGGAGCATGTGAAATATGTTATCCGGTTACTATTCGTTGATGTTTATACTTTAGTGCAGATTTTTGTAATCACCCCTAATGCTCGATATCGATATCTTGTTCTTCAATTTGTCCACAGCGAGTATTATCCTTTGCTTTATTTTGTTATGTGTTATTCATTTCTGCCAGGCTTTGTATTGAATATTGTACACTTATTTCCAGTTCTGAATACAAATCAGTATTAGCCCTTTTATTTGTGACGCATGTTCCTCAGGGCTTGCACTTGGAGATCTGACAGACATAAAGCATTTCACAGTTTCAATCTAGGCTGATATTCTAGATTAAGCGGTCAATCGTCACTCAACCGAAGAGGTTCTATCCTGGTTGAGTTAAATCTAAATGGCAATTTTGATTTGTTAGTTCTAGGTTTCTAGCACTGACACAAACTGGATTGTTGGTTAGCAGAATAGATTTTTAGATATTGTCCTTAAATCTTACCTTACATATTCAATTCATCTGGCTATTATGTATCTTGTGATACCATGGTATCCTGCTGTAGCATAGATTCACCTGTCCTTTTCAATAATAATATGCACTAGAGATTGCTTGCAATGTACAGATAATGCGGTTCTGATTGTTACTCTCGTGTACTTTGCTGAGTCATCGACTCACGTTTGTTTGTTGTGTTGTTGCAGGTGCATTGAAATCGGCAAGCATGGGGGGAGTAGTAGCACAAGCACGTTTGCATCAAACCATTTAATCGTTTTGTAAAGCCTGGTTGTATTGATTATGGTTGTAATATGTCGTTCGTCGTGGTGTAGTTATTAAGTTATGTTGGATGTGTGATTGATTAACTAAGGACCTGCTAGAATGATATCATAACTGTAATTGTTTTCTGTCTGCTGAGTGGATGTCCTAGTTTTAGGGGAGGTGCTGCCGAAATTTGTAATAATTTTGATAACCTCCTAGTTGTTAGCTGCTTACCAAATATTTATTCTTAGCGATTTGTAATTGTTGATGCTAGAGGGGGTAGGCACGGGGTGCCGGGGTGTTACAATCTGTGCTTTATTATTTCTGACTACAATATTTCTGCTTGTATTACCCTGATTTATCCTTCTGTTGGTTCAAACTCAGGTTGTTTCTTCTATGGTGGGCAATGATTTGATGAGTTTTGTGAGTACTTGGCCACTAAATGCATGGAAGGAAACACTTGCACCATGCGCACGATAAGTGTCTTTGTTAAATTATGTATTATAATTCATTTTTCTTGTTCAATCAGCTTGCCTGTTCCATTATTTATTATTCGGCACAAATCTGTGATATCAGATATGATCAACCTCTTTCCATGTACAAGAATCACTCCATGGTGGCTTCAGGCTTTCAGCTATTGGCCTAAACTGGCATCAAGTACAACAACTTTATCAACAAAGAGTTGATACTATTCTCTATAGTGATGCTCAGGCCAGGTGATTATAGTCTGTCCCTGGTCTTTTTGTCCTTTACATCATATAGTTGTAATATTATATGTCCAACTGGAACGCTTGCTTTTGGTTGAGATATTTATTACCTAATGTGAATAAGAATTGACATGAACTTTACTTTGTAATGTATAGTGGATCTGGTGCTGGTGCTTCATTAAAAAGTTCTGGAATTTTTTGGCCAATACTAATGATCATATCATTCTTTCTCCAAGTCACGACACGATCATGAAGGTAGCAAGTCAATTTTAATCAATCAATGAACCAATTCTTGTGCTTTATCAATCAATTTTACCTGACACAATTGAAGTTTAATTGTTGAAGGAGATAATATTTCTAAATGCTGCTAAGAAATTGAAGGTATTGCTTTCCTCCCATGGTTATCAGTTTACAAGGATGGCGGTAAAGAGGAGAAAAAGAAAGAAGAGAAAAACAAGAAAGAAGAGTTCTGTAATGTTTAATACCATTATCAGTTGCTTATTGCTTATATTAGAACAGTGATGTACTTATCTATATATTCCTTTATGTTTTGTCCTCATATCCTTCATAGGTAATTATTCTATGGAGTATACACACATTTTCCTGTCTATCTGTTTTTCCGCCTCTTGTTGGTCTATCTGATTGAAGAATTAAGTATGGGAACTTCACCATGAGTACATGTGGTTGCATGAATGCATGCTAGTTTTTATTTCCTGATGCATGCATGTGACATATTATATTGCTGAGCTATAGCTACATTCATATGTTGTTCTAGAGTAGTTCCTGCACATGCATATATATATGTACCTCTATTATCTCTCCCACCACTCAGAGCTGAGAGAGATTGGCAACTAGATGGATGATGCTCTAGCTAGCTAGCAAGTTGTTTCCTTTGTGTAATTAGTTTGGTAGTGTGTTTCTTTTCTCCTCTCAAATTTGGGAAAGTGGGATCCACAATCTAATTGTTATGTCATCTGGCTTCCTAGGCAAATGCCTAATAGTTATGGCATATATCCAATTATCCCTAATAGTTATGGCATCAGATTCTTTTTCTCCAATGGCAAATGCTTGATGTCCTTTTGTTCTCTTTAAAATTTTGAGAGAGATAATAGATTCATTCATATAATATCTTGTAATGAGTGAACTTCCCCTAATTCTATCTCGTTCCCATTTTGATTGTGCTTTGCTAATATTATGATTGCTTGAGAATTGGGTGCATGCTTTAGCTTTATATATGTCATAGATCATATTAAACTATATTATCAAATTTTCCTGACATAGGTGTTTGTCTCGTGCATATTACCAGAATCTGTGCGGGGGGAGGTGCTGGGAATGATGAAGCAGGATGTAAATATTATGATTGCTCTTGAAGGTGGTGTGCCTCTCTAGACTAGAGTCAATGATGTTTGGGTTTTTAGCCGTTGTTTAGCTGAGTTGTAAAACACTGGAAAGACTATGCTCCTACTATGTTTTGATACGTAGTAATCCAGCTGTAGGTTGCTAGTTGATTTATCTAATGAATTTTATTAGTAATCAATTTTGGTGATGTACTCACATGTTGTACCTATGGATGATTTGTGATAATGAAACTTTGGTACGTTGCTTTCTCGAGGAATTATATGTTATGGTGCTTGGATTGTATGTTATGTGTGCTTGATATTATTATAAATTTGGCGAACATTTATTAAGTGGATATGTATTAAACTAATGCAATTGTTTTTCCAAATCATTTGCTTGTAAAAGTATTCAAGCGGTATATACATTAAAAGCGGTACTAAATTCAAAACCGTTTGAAAAGCGAGTAGTACCGCTTGGAATACTGAGAATTCCAAGCGGTACTCTTTTAAAACGGTTTTACAATTGTAGTACCGCTTTTAATGTATATACCGCTTGGAATACTTTTTACAAGCTATATTCTATAGAAAGCAATAGATATTAGAATTCCAAGCGGTCCTACTGCTTGGAATACTCAAATTCCAAGCGGTTCTACTGCTTGCGAAGACGTGTCATCCTGTAGTGTTCTTTATTTTTTTATTTACTGTTTTAAGATTTCTTTTTTTATTTACTGTTTTACGATTTCTTTTTTTATTTACTATTTTACGATTGTTTCATTTCAGAATTTGTAAAAATGCTTTTAGCACTCTAGTTTCGTTTCAGAATTTGTAAAAATGCTTTTAGCACCTTAGTTTCGTTTCAGAATTTGTAAAATGCTTTTAGCACCTTAGTTTCATTTCAAAATTTGTAAAAATGCTTTTAGCACCTTAGTTTCATTTCAGAATTTGTAAAAATGCTTTTAGCACCTTAGTTTTGTTTCAGAATTTGTAAAAATACTTTTAGCACCTTAGTTTCATTTCAGAATTTGTAAAAATGCTTTTAGCACCTTAGTTTCATTTCAGAATTTGTGAATGCTTTTAGCACTTTAGTTTCATTTCAAATAAACACATAATACAGTAGAAGACCCGTGTTACATATACATAGTTCGTACAGTAGTGGTACATCTTAAGTAGTCACGTACTTTGTCTTTACAAGTGTTCCTTCATTATGATCGCGACGTATGAAAGGAGCATCCACATCTGTGTCATTTAGGAGGCTTATGTCGACATCCACCGCGAAATGAGGGAGCTCGTTGAACTGACTATACTCTTCCTCGTCTGTGACGTCCTCAACTCCAACAA
Source organism: Guadua angustifolia (assembly GCA_036346375.1). Taxonomy (NCBI): domain Eukaryota; kingdom Viridiplantae; phylum Streptophyta; class Magnoliopsida; order Poales; family Poaceae; genus Guadua; species Guadua angustifolia. Next base: position 50,559,257 of record CM070508.1, on the reverse strand, counting down.
TCCTTCGTTTGCCTTGGAGAACCACGTGTCACTTTGGCTTACTACTACAATCTTTTTGCTTGTCCTTCTACTTCTTAGGTTTGCTTGACAATGCCATTACGTAGAAGACCTGTCTCACATCGTTCATGAGGACGAACGGTTCGTGCTTATAGCCGACTTGCGTGAGGTCCATGATTGTCATGCCGTATTTTTCGACCTTCACACTGCTTGAAGTCAGTTTGACCCATTGGCACTTAAATAGAGGGACCTTCAAAGGTCCATAGTCGAGCTCTCATGTCTCTTCTATGAAACCATAATATGTATCTACCTTACCTTTGTTGTCTTCGGCGTCTATACAGACACCGCTATTCTGGTTGGTGCTCTTGTTATCCTGGGATCTGGTGTAGAATGTATAACCATTTATCTCGTACCCCTTGAATGTCACGATTTCACTAGATGGTCCCCGAGCCAAGCATTGCAACTGTTCATTGTCTGACCCTTTGAAAAGGATGTAGTTTTGTAACCAAGCTCCGAAAGAATCCATGTGCTTTAGTGTTATCCAATCCTTAGACCTCCCTAGGAAATCGTGGCGTAGAATACTCTTGTGCTCAAGGACATACGGGGCCACTACAGTTGATTGATTCAAAACCGTGAAATATACTTGCTTAAATATAAGAAGATCATTGCATGCAATTGCTTTCCTTCCTAGTGTCCCTTTTCCCCGTAGCCACCCCTCATGGCGTGATATAGGGACACCGATCGGATTTAGATTATTAATGTAATCCACACAAAACTCAATCACCTCCTCTGTCCCATAACCCTCGGCAATGCATCCTTCCGGACGAGAACGGTTACGGACATACTTATTTAGCACACTCATGTACCTCTCGAAAGGGAACATGTTGTGCAGATACACGAGTTCGAGAATACCTATCTCTTTGACAAGGTGAACAGTGAGATGAACCATAATATCAAAGAATGCAGGCGGAAAGATCATCTCAAGACTAACCACACTTTGTACCACGTCATCCTGCAGCTTAGTTTATCCGGGTCGATGACCTTCTGTGAAACCGTGTTGAAAAAAGAACACAGCTTTGTGATTGTTCCCCGTACCAACTCGGCAGTAGGCCTCTCACAGCCACTGGGAGCAACTGTGTCATTAACACAAGATAAGCATGGGATTTCATGTGTACGATTTTATTCTCTTTCGTGTTTGTGAGTCCTTTACATTCGAGGAGTATCCGGAAGGGACCTTCACACTGTTCAGGCACTCTATCATGCTTTTTTTCTCTTCTTTACTTAGAGTGTAGCTCGCAGGATGTAGGTAATGTTGTCCTTTCCCACTCTTTCCGAATGTAGGTCATTCCTCAGTTCCAAGAGTTTAAGGTCCTTCTGAGCTTGCAGTGTATCTTTCGATTTGCCGTACATATCTATGTATCCTAGCAGGTTCAAGCAGACATTCTTCATGATGTACATGAAGTCAAGTGAGTGACGAACCTCCATGACTTCCCAATAAGGCAAGTCCCAAAATATTGACTTCTTCTTGCACATGTTTGCGTCTAAGACCCTTTCCAAATACTATCTTCAAATCCTTTAGCAAACACACGTGGCCCACTACGATGCTGAAGCCTTGCACGAAGGTCTGGTTACCCGTTAAATTTCCTGCCTTTCTTCCGCAACGGGTGACTCATGAGAAGAAACCTACGGTGACCCATGTACACAACCTTCCGAGAGTTTTTTAGGTACATGCCGTCCGTTTCATCTAAGCACTAGATGCAGGCTCTACATCCTTTGATAGTTAGGCCGGACAGGTTACTGAGAGCAGGCCAGTCGTTGATTGTTACAAATAACAATGCACGTAGGGTGAAATATTCCCTTTTGTACTTATCCCATACCCATGCACCATCCTCCCACAACATCACAAGATCTTCAACCAATGGTTTCAAGTAGACATCGATGTCATTTTCAGATTGCTTAGGGTCTTAGATCAACAATGGTATCATGATGTACTTTCGCTTCATGCATAACCATGGAGGAATGTTATAGATACATAGTGTAACAGGGCAGGTGCTATGGCTACTGCTCAATTCTCTGAAAGGATTCATCCCATTGGTACTCAACCCAAACCTTATGTTTCTCACCTCATGTGCGAAGTTCGGGTACGTCCGGTCGACTTTCCTCCACTGCGAGCCATCTGCAGGGTGTCTAAGCATCCCATCGTCCTTACGCTCTTCTTTGTGCCAACGCATCATCTAGGCATGCGCTTTGTTAGCAAACATACATTTCAATTGGGGGATCACAAGGAAATACCACAACACTTTAGTTGGAGGTCTCTTCTTCTTACGCTCCCCATCTATTTCACCTGGATCGTCACGCTTCACCTTATACCGTGATTCTTTGCACACTGGACAAACATCCAAATCGACATACTCATTGCGATATAGGATACAATCATTATGACATGCGTGTATCTTCTGTACTTTCAATCACAAAGGACAGACGACTTGCTTGGCTTCATATGTAGATTTGGGAAGAGTGTTATCTTCTGTAAGCAACTTCTTTATGAGTGATAACAACTCATCGAATCCCTTATCTGACACACCATTTGTGGCCTTCAATAGCATGAGTTCCAGTGTGGTACATAACTTTTTGTGGCCCTGCCCACAGTTTGGGTACAAAGGAGTTCTGTGGTCTTCTAACATACGTTGGAACTTCTCGAACTGTCTTTCATCTGTGTAGTCTCCCTCTCCGTCACGTAGCATCTGGTCTAGCTCATCATCACCAAAGTCACCAAGTGTATCTTCTGCGGAACAGTATTGTGTGCCATCCGGGATACTGTTGAATCCATCTTCCTCTTCCTCGCCTTCTTCATCGTCTTCCTGGCTAATCGCCTCTACTTCGCCATGGTTGGTCCAACAGATATAGTTTGGCATGAAACCTCTCATGATCAAGTGGTTCATAACTTGCCATCGCTGGGAGTGCTCCTTCTTGTTCTTGCAATCTACACACGGACAACATATGAAGCTGCCTAGAGGCAAGAATGCAACAGCTGCATCGAGAAAAGCCTGCACGCCATCAATGACTCTCTCGAACGACGGTCCGCATTATACATCCATTGCTGGTTCATCTACATCAAGTTATAATTTCATTAAAAATTATAACAAATTTCGTTACAAAAATTATAACCTAATTTATAGTTACATTTAAAAATCTAAAGCTCACAGGCACTTAGATCTACCTTTGTAATTATTTTTTTCTTCTTGAGTCTATAATTAATGACCATATTTTTCTTCTCCAACAAAAAAAGCTCCACCTACACCTTCATCCAATTAAAGACCTACCTTTCTAATTATTTTTTATCCCTTTCTACCTTTGTAATTATTTTTTTATCCTTCTACATGTTTTCTATTTTATTTCATAGACCAATAATTACTTCCTTGCAATGTACCTAGATCTCCCAAACTTTTTGTGATACTTAATATTCTAAAGCTAACAAGCACCTAGATCTAAAGCTTCCAATCACCCTTACCTTGTAATGTCATATTTTGAACTAGATCTCTACCCTACGTCTTCATACAACAACAAAAACAAGCATACAAAACAAACTTTGGGGAAGTACAACTCCCTACAATTGATCATAGTCTTGCCTAAAAAATTCTAGAGTGAGCTAGCTAAGAAACACCTTTCAACAAGAACAAATCAAGATTTCTCCACATCTATTGAGAAAAATAGCAATATCTAGGTGAGAAGGGTGTTGGCATGATGTTATTAACCTTGAAACACTTAATTTGGAGCTAATCACCCGCAATTAAAAATTTGGACATCACCTCCCCAAGAACAAATACTGGTGGGCCTTCTCTGCTCGATCACTCTCTACTGCTCGTGGAGGAAGAATGGTTTAAATGCGCTGGTGGGAGGGCTTCTAGAAGCGGTTTAAGATACGAACCGGTTCTAGATCTTGCGTTCTGGAAGCCCTCTCCGTACCGTTGCCTACGAATCGCCTCTGGTGCGAACATCACAACGGGTTCGCACCAAACCGCTTCTAATAGGCCGGTTGGGATGCCCAGTTCTGTAGTAGTGTGTATATATGTATATGTATATGTATATGTATATGTATATGTATATGTATATGTATATGTATATGTATATGTATATGTATATGTATATGCACTAGCCATGTGCCCGTATGATGCAACGGAAATTCAATTTACGATAAAAAAATTATTTGCAAAGAACATTAGCCTTATCTGAATAATAATGTTTGCTCTAAATGTGCAATGGTTAAATATTTAAATCAATTCATCGAAGCATACAAATTCTAAGCACCTGCTTACAAACTCGAGCTTAAAATTATCTTTAATTTCACAAACTTAAATAATAACATCACAACACTTGGGAATGTAAATTTGTAACGCCATAATTCGAGATCGATCTATCGATCGAAAGAGACATCGTCTACTACCATATGGGCGCAAAAGCATTGAAGAGGTAGACGTCATCTGTATATGGTTACCACCATCGGCGGCGTGCGTGGTTCGTACACCTTACTCTGGCCATACAATAGCCTCACCCCATTAACCAGCTCCATCACCTCCTTGCCTCCCCCTGCGAGCGCCTCTCTCAACCTATTGGCTTCATCCACCGCGGCAAGCTTCAGCAACACTGCCAGTCTATCTCGCCGCCCACCATCAATAGCCTGCCCCTGCGCTGCATCGACGAGATCAGGAAGGTCGTCCATTACCTTCGCTCTACGGATAAGCTCAAAACATCTGCAAGAGAGGCAAGAAGCGGTGAGGTTATATAGATTTAGCAATTGGGGAGATATCTATGGAATTCAGATTAATAAATCATCGAATAAGAAAGGTAACAGAAGAAAAAGAGACGAAAAGAGACACAACTCCATGAATCGAAACTCTGCTTCCTTCGGAAGGGAATCAATTAATCTAATCTAAAAAGCTCTGAGAGCAATCGCCGCCGATTCGAATGCCAGAGCAATGGAAGAAAGGAAAGCAATAAATGGGTCATGATATTTATTTACCTCCCACGACAGGATGATCTAATCCAATCCACTGGAGTGGCCACTACCTGCTTCCCACTTAGCCACGCGGGTGCGCACATGTGTCAGGGTGAGGGTGGAGAACGGACGTACTACTACCAACTCTTAATTAGAATTAGTAAAGATAGAGATAACAAACTTATCTTGTCGCGTCATGCATAGCCGTGGGCATGCTGTTGGCCGGCCGTAATCAAGTCCATACGTGATTAGATAAAAGAAAAGATAATCTTATCTACACATGCAAGTAAATATTTAATGGAAAGGATATATATGGCAACTCAAAGGCACATGATAACTCAGAAACTGTATGCGTGTAGTATATAGAAAAAGAATCGGCCATGTAGTATTTGAAAATAGAATTGGCTAATTGAGATAAGAGTCTGATATGCTGCAGATTACGCATGCATGCATATCCAACCGAATTAAAACTTTCCCGTTCGCTAATGTATAGAAGATCGGGACAATGACGGTTTCGTAGATATACTCAAGGAGGGAAGAGAACAGACCACCGCCACCAATTCACAATTAGAAGTATTAGATATATGTATATATGGACGGACCATTTTGTGTCCCTTACTTTTATTTTGCCGGAATATTGTGGAAGTTACGAATATTCACCATATAATGGTGCCTAGAATCGCCGGAAGGAGAGCGCAGCCACTTGTCCTCCTAGGCGTATTCGCGAAAAAGCCCCTTTGTTTCTTCAAATTACGGATAGGTCCCTAGAGATTACGAATAGGTCCTTCGCGATTTTTTGTGAGGGGAAGATTTTTTTTTCTGAATCGCGTTTGGGTCCCTCGTGCGCTATTTTACGGAAAAGGGGTCCCGTTAGATTCAAATCACGAGCAAGTCCTTTTCTAATTTTTCAGGATAGCGGACAGGTCCAAAAACGTAACAAACAGGCCCTTGCTCCTTACGTCTAGGTCCTTTCTTCGTTTTTCTTGGAAAAAACGTTTTCGTCACTAGAGATATGTGTGTAGCTCTATCTCTAGACTCTTTCCTCGGCTCGATTTTTCAGCTCGCTCTCAGATATTTTTTTAAAAATGTATTATTACTCGGTGAACGTGTAGAGTGTTAGGCTCGACAAAAGAAGGTTTTCATCTCTAATAATTTTTCATCGTTTTTCTATAGACTATTTTCCCAGCTCGATTTTCCAGCTCGGTCTCCAATATTTTCCAAATAATTCGTCAAAAGAGATATTTCTACAGATCACGAACAAGTCCTTTCGCCAGTTATATTGCAAAAAATACCCCGTAATTCCGCAAATTCAGCGTACGTAAAAAAACTCACGCCAATACGCTGACCTTGCGCAGCATAACCAACCACACAATATCACCAAACTAATCATGTGTGTCACCCTATGAACACCGTAATCACCTTCTCCACACAGTCGATGCTTCACCTGTGCGTATACTTGCCGTAGCACTTATATATATCTTTACTACCTTACTTATATCCCGTCCCTACTTTCACGTCCATACAACACGACGTGCAATAGCACGCTACCATATCTAGTATAGTCAAACATACATAGTTTCGGTGGAGCCCATACTCCAATGCATGCACAGTAGATGTGGTTTTTTTTAGGGTATGTCGTTAGACAAGTTTGTAAAAGAAAGAGCAATTCTTTTCAATTCCCACCTGGATTATTGTGGGAGTTTGGACCCAAAAAGACGTAATCCGTATCCTACCTAAATTACTGTAATCCTCACCAACTAAACAGGGGACTTTATAAAACCCCCAGGCTCTGAGCATTCTGTTCTGTGGCCTAGCTTCTTTTTTTTTTTTTCTTTCTTTCTTTTTTTTTGGGGGGTGGGGGCGGGGATTATGTGGCCTAGCTAGGCCGAAACAAGGCGTCGTGTGAGCGTGTGGTCTTTGGAAGTTGAAAGCGGCTCGGCGCGTCGGTCCACATTGTTTCCGAGCAGCCCATGTCAAATCTCGTGAGGACGGCGATTTCATTCGGCTCAGCCCTTTATTGCGGTAACCCGATTACTCCAGGCGGTCTTACGTTTCTCAAGCGGCCCGGACGGAGCAGAATTTCTCGGCCGGCGCACGCATAGCTCTTGGGCATGTAGTGGCCGAGGGAATCCCGCCAAGCCCATGTAAGGATGGTAAAATCTACTACCTCCAGTCGTTTACATTGTTTCGACTTTCGAACGTATGTGTTGTTGAAATTCTGAAATTTTTGTATCTTTTAAATATTTAAATTAGATATAAAAAATTATATGCTTAAATTTATCTCAAAAAATACTTTCATAATATTATAATTGTAGCAGATTTTACATATTTATTATGAGAACAATTTGTGGTAAAAGCTACGCTTGAATATCGTGTCAATATGCAAAATGATAGCTATTTGTGACGGAGGAAATAAGTTGGTAGGCGTCTGACTTAAACCAGCACTGGATGCATGTGTTTTCCATCTAGAAGCTAGCTTTCCTGCAGGAGATTGGATAAAGGTATCAGCTTCTCTCATGGGTTTAGTTAATTTTGCCTGATACAACATTTCGAACCTAGATCTTGTAAATATTTACTCTCTTTAAAGCCGAATGAATTCAAGCCCTCCAGTCATGCCACATCACGTCTTTGCAGGGAGGTTCTATGGAAAATCCAAAATTATATCTAGGTCTTTTAACCGGTTATTTTGTAAAAAGGACCCGTACTTCTATACATTTGCAAACGGGTCCTCATCGATTTTTTTAGAAAGGATCCTTTGGTTACGCACATTCGCTGACTCCTACCTAGCACAATTTGAAAAAAAAACCTCGAGAAAACCAAAATCACATTGGGGTCTTCCTATTTTTTTTAAAAAAAGACTAAACCAAATTTCACACAGAGCAGCGTAGTAGAAAGGAAGCTGTTAGGCGTTAAGTGCAATTTATGTTGGTTTAGTTGGAGCTCCACGTGTCAAAAGAATTAAGATCACTTTTAGGTGACTGCTCGAAACTTGAAACCTCATTGGGAAATTGCTGAGATCTACTCGATACTTTTCGAGAACTTCTTGGTGTTGGCCGTAGCCATGATTTAAAAAAACAGTTTTTAAAAAACTGCTCAAAATTTAATATTTAAAAATAAAAAAAACTGCTCGAAGACCGCTCAAAAATATTAGAAACCGAAGTGTTAAGACATAATTTTAAAAAAAAATTAAAAAAATTGAAAACCGTAGCTGTAGCTAGTGCTCCTACTGGTTGACCCCTTGCTGTTGGATACGCATACGCTGATGAATACCTCTCCATTCATCAAAAGATATGGTTATAGGATTTTGCACTTTCACCAAGATATTTTGTATAAAATACTGTATTATCATATTTAGAACATCATATATTATTTTTGGATAGTGTGTCTTACTTTCTATGATAGTAAATGATATTAAAAATATCTAAAAAAATAGGTATATAAGGAAAAAATGGTAAAATATCATCTTAAAATAGTAGAATGACATGTATTTAGTGAAAATTTTGAAATTTCGGATGACATGTGTTTGGGTGCGGAGGGAGTATCAAGTATCAACGTGTTGCCACATAAATTTGGTAATTTTAGGGTGATTGGTGGACCCTGAGACAAGGACAATAGCAAGAACGGTAACTAACAGGCGAATTGGTACTGGATGCCACCATATTGAATATGTTGGCAAGCTGGTTATATAATGATATGTTGTTCGTTTAAATCTTAGTTTGTTCGTTTAATTGTGAATTGGATTAAAAAGATAATAAGCTTGGAAAAATATGGACTAGTACAATCATGGAAGCATGTATGATAGGAAAGCCCATGACCAGAAATGAATACATGAATCGGGACTTGGTGGACAGCTCCTGTTGGGCCAATTTCAAAGTCCGTATTAAGAAACAAAGCCCGCCGATACTGGTCTGATTGTTTCATGCCCGTGCGGGATGGAAAGCTGATCCTGATGGGAAGCGAAGCAGAAAAGCCGAGACAAGCTTGGCACCAATACGCTGCACGTGAGGATGGAAACCAGAGCAAACCGACCTAAAATGCTGATCTCCTGTATGTAATATACTAGTAGGATGCTGGTACGTTCCAATAGAATTCTAAAAAAAATTATACATATAAATAGAAAGAATCCTAAGCTATTCAATAAAGTATAATTTCTTGCATACACATATCAAGCGGGGCATATCTTAATAAGCTAGTAAACAAGCCAGATAATAAACAAATGTTTTGTGTTGAGTCTCGTCCAATATGAATAAAAATAAAACATCTTTCAGTTATATTATAAAGTATCTATAATCTAAGGACTTTGTAGACGACTGTAGCATCCCAATTTTTGTATTTCTTAAATTTAATTTGCATTTTATATTTTATTGAATTTTCTAGAATTTATTTGAATTAATTTGCATTATTTGATTTATGGCCTATTTACAAAATTACTTGGAAAAGGTGAAGAGTTTAAATAAACTTTTATTGAAAATTTTTTATCTGAGTTACAAATGCCTTAAAATATTTTATGAAATTTTGTTGGATTTCTCCTGATATTTTGCTATATATTTTGGCTTCATTTATTTTCCTAATTTATTTTATTCAGATAAAGGTTTTTAAATCCTCGTGAGCAATGTTGGGTGGCTTTGTTCATTTAACCCATTTTCCGTGCCATCGCCCGCATGACCATTCCACCGCAAAACCCTAGCCACCGCACATTTGGACCGTTGGATCCCGATCAAACTTTCGAATATCTAAATATGGGATATAAGTATGTACCGGAAATATGAAGATTATACCATATATACTCAATCACGCATATAAAAACTCTGGATATCACGGGCCTGATTTGATGGGATAAGATATACGTGGAGAAGGTAATTCCATACTAGGAATGACTCAATCATTTCCTGTTACGAGGAAACCAACTTGAGTACACTTGGTATACAGGGAAGTTTGGATATGCTGTGTAGATCGATATGACGATGGACTCCTCATCAACTAGGAATTGATGCCATGAACACTCACCTTAGGAAGTTATCTACTAGAAACAATGAACCTGAATTGCTTTTGTGAGGGTTGTAGGTAACTAAAACTTGACAATGAATCTTTAAATGTCAAGTGTGCTAAACTTTCTAAGGACTTACTAGTTAAGCCACAAGAAAATTACTTGCGATGTGGTGAGATTGAGGGAGACATGGATAAAATCCAAGTCAAACTTAGGAAGAAGCTAGAGGTATAGACCCTTAAGATTAGAAATACCCCTTGTGTTTCTTGTGAGGCCCTCAAGGTTGAGGCAGCTGTGCTAAAGGAGAAAAATGCATGTACTAGTAGTTCTTCCTTATCTAGTTCTTTTTCATCTTATTCCCTTGTTCTTTCTATACCTCTCTTTTCTAGGAGTGTAAGTATCTCATGAGCACTCTTGAGAAGTTTATAGGAGGCAAGAAACAGCTCAATCTCATTCTAGATCAATCCAAGATTAGTTGATTTAATCAAGATCTAGGACGACTACTTGGAGTATGCTAGGACTCATCCTCCTATCATTTTGCGTGGCTCCATGAGTGGAGAGATTGTAGTTGCTCCCAGAGTGAGTACTATTATGTTTAGGTCTGCTGGGGTTGTCCATGGGATCTCTAACCAGAAGGATCCTACTCCTACTGTTTCTGTCTCTAGTAAGGCAAAGTATATGTGCACCTTCTGTCAGAAGGATGGTCACCTGGTAGATTTCTACTTTAGGCGCGCCAAGATCACAAGGGGTGAGCATATTGCTGCTCCTAGGGGTATTTAGGGTCATCCCAAGACTCTGAGTGCTTCTAAGGCACACACTACTACTAGACAGGTTAGAAAGTCACCTATTTTTTAGTAGCATTCAGGACTTAGTTTTCAGGTTGTTCAATCGAGTTTGAGTTCTAGAGCTGCTCGTTGTCAATCTATCGGCCATCCTCTTGATATTCCTCATTTTTCCCATCGAGCTAGTTATCAGCGGCATGAAGTGATTTCTGACAAGCGATTCAGGCAGCCTCACTGGGATGGTTCGGCCTTTGCTCCACGGCAACCAACACAGTTTTGGCTCCTAGATCTTCTATTAATGTTGTTTCTGATGTTGTGAAAGTTGAGCATTTGAGAGACACTAGAGTCCAGTCTTCTTCTTCTATGGCTGGTACTTTGAGACGTTGTGTGGTTCAGTATTAGGCTCTTAGATCTTCACTTTATCCCAGTACTGAGTCATCTCTCTCTCTCTTGTGTCTTGATCAAGTTCATCAGATGGGGAAGGGAGAGGTTTGGATTGTTATCTTCGATTGTTCTTGTCATATGACTGAAGACTCTCGTTGGTTCTCTTCCCTAGTTTGAGCCCCTGGTGATGGATGATCACTTTTAGGGATGCTTCTTCACGTAGAGTCAATGCTAAAGATACCATCTGTATTAATAATAATTTTATTATTAAGGATGTTACCTTAGTGAGTAAGCTGCAATATAATCTGATTTCTGTTTCTCAGCTTACCGATGACTCTTTCGAGGTAAGCTTCAAGAGTAGTGCCTGTAGAATCTTTGATTTATTAGGAGAGTTAGTTTGTGGGATTTCTAGATATGGGAGAGTCTTTCGTGCTGATTTTTCTGCTTCTTTTGGAGATTCTCTCAATTGTTTGATTGTTTCTGAGTCCCGTGATCTCTCTTTCTGGCATAGGAGACTTTGTCACTTTGGTTTCAATCATTTGACTCGAGTTAGCAGCCACGACCTCATTCATGGTTTGCCTGAACTCAAGATGGTTAAAAATTTAGTTTGCTCTCCTTACCGATATGGCAAGATGGATGTTGCTTCTCGTCCTCCAGTCACTGTTGTGATGACTGATGCACCAGGACAGTTTTTACATATGGACACTCTTGGTCCAACTACAGTGTAGTCAGCGGGTGGAAAGTGGTATATTCTTATTATTGTCGATGTTTTTTGAGGTATTCTTAGATGTTTTCTATGGCCTTGAAGGATGAGACTTTTTCTCATTTTAGGAGTTTGGTCAGTAGCCTGTCTTTTGAGCTCCTTGGTGCCTTACGAGCTATACGCCATGATAATGGCATGGAGTTCAATAACTCCGACATTGAGAGTTACTGTGTGGAGTCTGGTTTAGAGCATCAGTTGTCTTCTCTCTATGTCACTCAATAAAATGGCGTAGTGGAAAGAAAGAACAGGACCCTGGATGAGATGGCTAGGACGATGCTAGATGAGTACAGTACTGTAATACCGCAAACCTTCTTTGCCAGGGTTTCCGCCAGTAAAGTTTTCCACCGTCTTGATTCAAGGTTCTGCCGTCGTGCAGTTAATAATTCTATTAAAGGTTTTGGGTTTTCTGTAAAAACTTATCAGAATGGGTGTTTTCTTCCGAGCCGTATAGTTGGCGGCAAGTTTGCTTTTATTGTCAATTTGTCAATTCGCGCCAAGTATTGAAATTTATTGGTTCGCGATAATGGTTAAAAGTTGGAATTTGGTTTTTGGAGGGGTTTTTAGGGATTTTCCCTCCCCCACCTAACCTTGTCTCTCCTTCCTTTTGTGTGGCTACCGTGCTTCCTTCCCTTGGCCGAATTTTTTCCCCCAAATCAGCCTGCCTCCCTGCCCCTCCTTGGCGACTGCCCACCCTAGCTCCTGCTCTCCCTGGTCACTGCCCTCCCTGGCGCCTGCTCTCTCTGGCGCCTTGCTCTCCCTGGCAATTGCTCCTCCCTGCGCCTCCTCTCCAGGCCGGCCGGCGTCGCCCCTCTCCTCTCCCCCAGTAGTGCAGACGGCAGCAGCAGCAGGGCTCCCTTGGAGTCCCCTAGCCAGCGCGCCACCCCCTGGCCAGCGGTGCCTCTCCCCCTGCCCTTCCTGGCTCGGCCCCTCTCTCCTTCCCCTGGCAAAGACACCAGCTGAATCGAACCAAGAGTAACCGAACCAAAGAAGCTGACCAAGAGCATGGCCCTCTTCCCCCTTGCCTTCTTGTGGTGAGAACTCAAGCAAACTGAAATTTGTGGTGCTTGGGTTCCTTGTGCATGCCAAGTGTTTGATGAAATGCTTAGCTAGGGTTCTTGTTATGAAATGCAATTAATTGAGTTATGCAAGAGACGCTTGTGTTTTACATTCTTTTGTGCTTACCTGGTAAGGCCCGAAGTTGTTTGTGCACTGAGTTTATGAGGTATATATATATATGTAGATGTTTTGGGATTTAGAGACAGTAAGAAATGCATATATTATTGTGTTCTGCATTAATATGTGGTTAGGGTTGTAGGATTCAGAATCCGACTCATATGTATAGATGCTTTGCTACAATGATGATTAGCTTCAGGGAATTGTGTGTATTCACTGTTTGTTCATTGAGACATGGAAAAGATTCCAGGTTTCTATCTGCAATGGTTAATCTGTCATTTGAGTAGTTTGTATGCAAAAGCTTAAGTAGAAACTATAACCCTTAAAACTTTATGAGTACAACTTGAATTACTGCTTCGATTGAAAGTTCAAGTCTTAATTCCAGATTGTAGAGTATCTCTTTTATGTCTGCTCTGCTGTGCATGTAACTCGGTGAATGTTTTTTTAGTTAATTACATTCACAAATCTCATTTGGTACTTAATCCTGTGTTTACACTAGTGCTTATGAGATGTGGGTAAAATGATTTGTTTGGCAAAATATGGTAGCAACTCTATTCTTCACTGCTAGAGCTAGCTCAGGTGTCAAATGTGTACTAATCTTTTGTATATAGGAAAATTAAGATACAAACATAAGATCGAAATGGTTTGGCATAACAATAGCTCTAACTCATATTAGAAGTTCAGTTTTATTGCAATGCTGAATTGTGCTTTGACTTCAATCAATGATTAACCTCAGGCTTCCTTAAAAGACCAAATAGTGAACAACGTATCAATTAATGGGCACCTTCTGGTTTGCAGAGGAGGTGGTGCAAAACTGGGGAGGAGTGGCCTCTTCTTCGCGCGCCACTCCGCTCCCCGTGGTTTAAAGGCAAGTGCATGTACATTAAAACCTAGTTACGAATAATTATTGCTTAAGTTGATAAATGATATTTCGCTGCTTTGCATAACTATAGCTAATTGTTGCTATGATATATGCTCGAGATCCTGACATTGGGGTAGTGAATGAGAAGACGATCACGTGGAAAGGTTGGTAGGTGAGGATAATTTAGCGCTTGTGCTTAATTATGAACATGGGAATTGGTTGTCGTGCATACATTCAGTTATGTTTATATGAACCATTAGAAATGAATGTAGTTGCAAATTATTTATGTCCATTGCATTTATGCATTCATAAAAACAGAAGAGGCGACCCATGTCGATGTGGGCCTCTGTGTTCACACGTAGTGAACACAAAAGTCCTACCTTGTAGTCCCATCCACGGATGGGAGCGAGTCAGTAAGAGTAGGCCCCGCCACGGGATGGTTGGGTATGAGAGGGTGCACGCCGACGGGTGTGCACTCAGCTATACCGGTATAGGCTATGAATGGTGCATTTTGAACATGGAAAGCATAAGTGCATTGCATGGCATTGCATTGTATCGCTAATGATAACGACTTGGATGTTGGGAGTTTGACATATACAGGTTGAGGATTGAGTCGATGACTCATCCAGAGAAGTGTCGAGGTATGAGTAAGGTTACCCTTTTGTAAATTTGAGTTGGATACGATACTTAGAGATTGTTTGCGACTTCTTTTACTTACAGTTTCCAATTAAGTAAAATGGTTATGTTATGTTTCAAAGTAGTTGTTTATTGCTTGAATTGTTGACTTTTTGGTTATTGCTGCACTTTGCTGAGTCTTGGACTCACGCTTATTTGCTTCCTGTTTTAGGTACTTTGAAGCTGGCTCGCTAGGATGGGAGTAGAGCACGTGCACAACTTCGGTCACCATCAAACCATTTAATCAATTTATAAAGCTTGGTTGTATTGGTTGTGGGTGTAATATGTTGTTCGTCGTGGTGTAGTTATTAATTTCTATGGAATGTGAGATTGGTTAACTAAGGACCTGCTAGAATGATATCATATATCTGCATCCGTTTTCTGTCTGCTGAATGGATGTCCTACTTTCTAGAGAGGTCTTGCCGAAATTTTGTAAATTTCGGTGGCTTAGTTTTAAGTGGGTTCTAAGAGTTCAGAGGTTGTTTCCAGTCTTTTCGTAGAGGTGTTGTTAGTTATTTAGAGGGTTGGTAGCATCCGTGGCGCGTATGGGCTCCAGGGTGTTACAAGTACTCCAAGGAAATTTTGGACTGAGGCTATAGCTACTGCTTGTTGTGTTTCTAATCATGTATTCTTGAGAAAACCTTTGCACAACACTTCTTACGAGTTGAGGTATGGGTGAAAGCCTAGTGTTTCTTATTTTTGTGTATTTGGTTGCAAGCATTTCATTTTAAAGTCTAGTAACCTGGATAAGTTTGAGTCTCATTCTTTTGATGGTATTTTTTTGGGTTACTTGACTTTCTCACGTAGCTATAGAGTCTGGAGTTGCGATGCGAATAGGATTATAGAGATCTGTGAGGTGACTTTTGATAAGGCTAGCCCAAGAGATAGACCTGATATCTTAGGCTCTTATTCCACATTTGAGACCATTTTTGTAGAGGATAAGGATGATGGAGTTACACCTGATTCAGTCCCCTCTACACCTGAGGTGCCACCTGTTTCCATTTTTGCACCTCTGGGAGACCAGCCCTTGCTTTCTGACTTTCTTTCAGCAAGTGGCTCTAGTCCTACCTCATTTGTGCATGAGGTAGAGGCCACTTCTGTTTTTGGACCTCCCCACCATATTTAGCATTCTTATCCACCTAATGTAACATCCTGAAAATTCAATAAAGTGAAAATAAATATTTTTAATTTGAAAATAAATGTTTTTGAGTTTTCTTGGCATTATTGAATTCTATTTGGATTTCCTCGGATTTATTCTTCGCATGAAAAATCTAACGAATGGAAATATAGAATGAAAAAGAAGAAAAAGGCAAAAATACAAAAAAGTAAAAGTTTAGAAAATTGCCATGAGAACCCTGATCATTCAATTAAATTATTTTAGCTACCAAGTGAGATTTTATGCATAAAATAATGAAGAAGTAAAATGAAAAGATAACTTTTAAATTCAAAATAATATATTGTCGGAATTCACATGAAATAATGGAATCACAAATGGAGTTGAAAAATTTATAGAAGTATTCCGAGATCAAATACTTTTGAAAAACAAAGTTTGAAAAATAATATGCTTCAATTGATCTCAATCAAAAAAATTAGAATTCGAAACCGGAAATTGGTTAGTCGCCGACGTGTGGGCCATTCGTCGATTTCCCGTTCCGTTGGCGCATTAGAGAAATTCTCAGTGGCTGATAGTGGACCCAGGCCCTTCTCCCCCAACACCGTTCGCTCCACTAAAGAATTATCTCAAAGCTCCGTTCGTTCCACTGACGACTACTCCCGGAGCACTGAGCGCAGGCGAGCTCGATTGCTGCCATGAATCCCACTCACTCCCTGCAAATCTTGGCTACAAAGCGCACTGTAATGAGGCTCTCCCTCATTCCCCCTCGCACCTCTTCCCTTTTCCCAGTCCGAGCGCAAGAACCATCCCCCAGTTTCCACCATTGCCGAAGCCCCTGAGCTGGAAGCGCGAAGCGAAATCCGAGCAGTAGAGCCACCCATTCTCAAATTCGGTTGAGCTAGAGCATCTCCAGGCTTCAAGGATCAAATCCCCTCAACAACCCCTGGAACCCTAGTTGCGAAAGTTGGCTGCTCCCGTGCGCCCTTCTTCTCCGACTCAGGCCGCCGTGGGCGGAGCTCCTCCGGCCTTCTTCCTTCAGGTGAACCTCGAAAACGGAACCTCTAGCACCTCCTGATGCTTACAAGGCCACCGATTTCACCTCTAACGCCCTGTTCTTCTTCCTCCACCGTCCGCCATTGGAGCCTGCGCCCAAGCTCGGTTGCGCACCTCCCTGGTAGCTCTCCGGCCGAATGGACTTCAGCCCTGGATGCGCCTGGCCGTGCTGATGCTCCCCAGGTGCTCGCCGTCGTCGGAGAATCGCCGGAAGATCGTCGCCGGCCAGCCCTAGCCACTCCCCTGTTATCCCTCTCTGGCGCGTGGACCCCTTCAGTCAGTGGCGCAGGTGAAGCTCCAGTGAAATGGTAGAAGGCGCTTTCAGTTTAGGGAAAACGTATTTCGTTAATTCAATGCAATTTCCAAATCGGTTCCATATTCAACCATGAATATCTTTTGTAATTTTGATTCAATTTCAGTGGAATAAATTTCTATATTCATCTGAAATCCAGAAGGATCTAAATATACAAAAAGAATTAATTTTGAAATCTGAGGATTATTATTCAAATTAAACCTTGATTATGGTGCTAATATGATTTTAATGAGAATTTGTGAATAATAATTAATGAAATGATGAAATCAATATTCATGAGATTCTAGGATCAGAATGTATTCAAATATACTAAAATATTCAATTCTGGAATCGCAGAACAATCATTTAAATTTAAATTGGATAGACACCCTATTATGGTCATTATTGCACATATGGAAAAATATAACTCCTAAAGTCATAAAATGAAATTGAATATGCTTCTGGAATTATAGTGAACTCAATCATGAAAATATATTTTATTTTTGATCTATGCTTAATTTATTTACCTTGCAATCAATAATGAACCTTGTTGTGGCCATTAACAAAGTAATAGCATAATGGCTCACAGAATAGTATGGTAAATTGCATCAAGTTCCCAAAATAGTGAGGACATAGGTATGTGAAAATAATTGGAATAAAGTTTAACTTGAATTCTTTTATCATAAAGAAGTGTCAAATGTAACAATAATCAAATGGGTAATCTATTGCAATTTAAGTCAAAATAATCCCAAATCAACTTTAAAACATTTCTAGGATGGTATTCTGCTAATGCCTGAAAAATGAATCAAAGATCATGTATGGTGTAGTTAGGAGCTCAAAACGAAACTTGGCCGATTTAAGGTTTGCAAATGTGGTCATTTAGTCTATTTCAACGATAGATAAAATAACCTGTCCAAATACTAAAATCAGTAAAACCAGTTTAGTAACGCTGTACAAAGTTCATACTACCATGATCTGTAAAAAGAATCTTATTCCATTAAGGTTCGCATATTAATATTGTTAGTACAAAACCCTTAAGTGTTAACCTTTTGTTTCACTTTCCTGCCGATTTCGATTATCGTCAACTTAACAATGTCACTTAAGCCTTTTCAGCAACGAATATAATGTTTCATCTAAATGCTAAAACATATGAAATTGACCCTGTAGCACTCCCCAAAGTATAGTCTACTCTAATACGAAAAGATAATCTCATTTTGCTAAGGTTTACATATTAATCTTAATAGCTTAATAACCCTAAGTAGTCACCATACTTTAGTCCGTAATATGAATGAATGAACTTTGAATACAAATGAGAAATCAGTAACTATTATATTTGTATCACTAGAACCTTCTCAAATATAATGGAAATATTATCAGTAGCCTAAATCAGTAGATCTAACTTGCATAAAACTAATTCTAAGCAAAATCAATCGAAGGTAAAGAACTATTTAGTCATAATCTAATATGATCATTTAAGCCTATTCGTTTACTCGCAAAGCAGCTCATCTAAATCCGAATTTAGTAAAGAACAACTTAGAAATGACCTTTAAGATATAATCTGTAGTAATCAAAAAAATATCCTTAATTTATCTTGCTTTGACCCTGAATCCTAAATAGAGCAAAACCTGTAAGTAATAAGAATTGGCAGGAACTCACTGTACATAGTAAATCAATGAACTTGCAACTAATGATTAATTCTATTAATCCAACCAATTTTAGCATCTTGAATTCGTAAAATAAGATTAATAAATTCATAAAGAGCAGTCCCTGTTTCTTGTGAAGAGTTTATTTGTTTTGCTATCTATTTCTTTCGCTCTTATTGAAGTTAGTGTTTTGCGTTGTTTCCATTGATCGACGTGTAGAGCCCGACGTCCCTATTCTCCGTCACCATCGTCAACCGCAATCCTCGTCTTCACCGTAAGCAGTAATTAAGCAAGGCAAGCATCCTTTGACCATATTGAGCCCAGTATTTTATATTCCTTTTGTGCATCAAATTATTTTATGCATGCGTTTATTTTATGTAAATTGCTATCTTGTGGTTTTGGTAGCTATACCTGTTGTCTTCTGAATCTCCTTTGATAATTATGACATGTGAACCTTGATAGCCATAGATTAAGGTTAGGCATTACTTATTGTCATCATGGGTATATACGTTCATATTATTCATGCTTAGTCACGCCTTAGCATCAGCAATGTACATGATCAAACCAGTATTTGTTTCCTGAAAACATTGAAAATGTCACTGTTGGTTGCGGGTACTTTGATTAAAAATCCAGAATAAAACTATGTGTTGATGCGGGCGATTATTGGCAATAGCCGGATGTGCAACAGGAATTGCACGTAGTGTGGGGTGAAGTGTCGCCCGTGTCGGATTAAGGACCGAGCAATGGGACGCTATAGATCCAAGATTTCCGTGCAACCATGAGGGCTATTTATGGGGTAGCCTTAGCCTATTAAGTTGTTTGGGCATGGCTTTGTTCATTGGTAGGCGGGAGCTTAGCACAGGCATTCCAGTTTGGTCTGCCTGGAAGGGTTTCCACCCATGCAACGGTGTACGCCTTGCTATGAACAAAAACGGTGTGTGTGTGTTGAGTATACGTGAAAGGGCCCACGTCATGTGTGTGTTTCTGTTCCTCTGGCGGGGGTTAACGTCCCGGGCTGGACCAAAGTCATGTCTAGGTAACGGAACAGCTATGTATGATCGCCTGGCAGACACAATGTCCTATTGGAGGCGTGTGTGATCTTGCAAAAAGGTGGGTCATTCCTTGTGGGTAAAGTTGTACACCTCTGCAGAGTTTAAATCTAATCGATTAGCCGCGCTCGCGGTCATGAGCACTTGGTGAAGTCATTCCAATGTTAAATATTTTATTATTTCAAAAGGGTTGGTATCATTTTGTTTTGCAATTGTGCTTTATGTCAAAGGGCCGACAGTTATGGATTTCAGGATTTGTTGATGCGTCGCTCACGTCATGGAGGACCGTGAGTGTCTATTATGCTTTACTTATTTGTTATCAATTAATCTTGCTCTTATAAATTCCGTTTGCAAATAACTTGGATTTACAAATTCAAATTCGCTTTATGCAAATTAACCGTAGTAGCCTTTCCTTTGAAATGGCCTGCATGTATGATAGGTTTTGCTCAAGTCTTACTGAGTACGTAAAGTACTCACCCTTGCTTAATTATATTGTAGGTGGTTTAGTAAGCGAAGCTTCGGCGTTGTCCATCGTAAGTTGCGGGATCTTCTTCAGCGTGTTCTATCTGGAGTTTATGCCTGGTCAGTTGCCTGCGGGGTCGGTTGGGCAAACTACGGGTTATTGCTTCTTTGCCGCTATAATCTCTGAGTTGTAGTATTTATTTGTATATTCGTTTCCGCTTAATTATTATAATGTATGGTTGTGATTTCCAATTGTTGTAAACATGTGAGTGCTAGCTACTGATCCAGGGAATAGCACAATAATCACATGGAGGTTCTGTTCATCAGAACGGGGTCTCACACCTAATTAGATCATTGGTGATCTATTTAAGTGTGTGACGCTCTCAAAATCAGGCTTATCTTCTTTCTGCCTTCACTCTGACTTTGTTGTCTCTTTTGATTTAAAGGATGTTACTAATTCATTATTCGACTACTCTCGGATTAATGCTATTCATGCTATTCATGAGGAACATGAAAACTTTGAGACGAACAAAGTCTGTAGCTTGTAGAGCCCCCATCTAGTCATAATGTCATTGAGACCAAGTGGGTGTTAAAAAACAAGCAGAGTGAGGATGGGGTTGTCATTCGTAACAAGGGTACGCTAGTTGCACAAGGTTTTTCTCAGGTTGAGAATCTTGACTTTGAGGAGACTTTTACCCCTGTAGCTAGACTTGAGGCTATTAGGATCCTGTTTGCATTTTCTGCATCGCAGGGCTTCAAGCTCTATCAAATAGATGTCAAGACTGTATTCCTCAATGGCTATATTGAGGAAATGGTTTATGTCAAACAACCTTCAGGATTCGAGAACCCTAAGTACCTGAGCCATGTTTTCAAGCTTTCCAAAACTTTGTATGGAATTAAACAGGCCCCTAGAGCTATGGTTTCAAAATGGGTATAGTAGACAAGACTTTGTTTATCCGACACCATGATTGTCATTTTCTCCTTTTCTAGATTTATGTGGACGATATTATCTTTAGTTGATCTTTGCATTCTCTTGTGTTTTAGTTTTCAGAAGCGATGAGCACAGAGTTTGAGATGAGTATGATGAACGAGTTGAGCAACTTTCTCGGCTTCCAAATCAAGCAGACTCAGGATGGTACCTTCTTGCATCAAGGCAAGTACACTCGAGACCTGTTGAGATGCTTCGATATATCTAATGGGAAGCCTGTAATGACTCCAATGGCCACGACCGCTGTCCTCGAGCTTGATGAGGATGGTGAGCCAGTTGATCAAAAGGAGTTCCGGAGCATGATCGACTCCCTCTTGTATCTCATTATCTTGAGACCGGACATACATTTTGTTGTGTGTCTATGCTCTCCATTTTAGGCTTCTTCTCGCGCCTCTCACCACCAGGCAGTGAAGTGTATCTTTAGGTACTTTCGTGCTACCATTGATTATGGTATTTGGTACTCTTCCTCTTCTTGTCTGTTCTTTAGAGCCTTCTTCGATGCAAACTTTGCTGGCTATAGGATAGATACTAAGAGCACTTCTAGCACTTGCCAATTCAATGGGACTTCTCTTATTTCTTGGTCATATAGAAAGCAATCTGGAATTACACAGTCTACCGCTAAGGCCAAATATGTTACTGTAGTCAGGTGCTCTGGATGAGATTGACCTTGCAGGACTTTGGGTTAGAAATAGAGAGTGTTCCACTTTTCTGTGACAACACTTCTGCTATTTGCATTACAAAAAGCCTAGTGCAGCACTCTAGGACCAAGTACATTGATATTAGATATCACTTCCTTAGAGACCATATGGAGAAGGGAGATATCACGCTTCAGTTTGTGGAGAGTGACCACTAGATTGCTGATATCTTTACCAAACCTTTGGATAGCTCTAGGTTTGTGGCTTTAAGAGGAGAACTTGGAGTTGTGTGCCCATACTGCTTGTCTTAAGGGGGAGCTAGTTTGTATATTATGTATTATATGTTTTCCTCTAGTATTTTTCATCTTTTGCATCTTCTAGGTGATTTTGGGCTTAATTCTAGAGTTTTGAGTTCTCTTCACTAAGACTTCTAGCATGCTTTGCATTGACCTCTCATTTTATGCTATAGGTTGTTATCATGCAAAATTAGCTATTCTCTCTTCTTTCTAGATTGAGTTCCCTCATAGTCTTATAAGTCTAGCAGGTGTTGGGCCCTCCTAGGTAGACAGGGTCTATGTGAACTCCTTAGCTTGAGATCTAGAGTTAGCTTCCTCATGTCAGTTGTTGGGGAAGATGAAAGCGAATCTGAGCTTTAGTATTCTCTACTATCTTTTCTATACTCTATAGCCACCCAGTTCACAGTTTCTCAACTTCTTCTCTTCATTCTATATTTCTGGTTTTGATTGAGTTCATTGGGATTTTTTTTGAGCTTAATTTTAATGGTAGCTCAACTTGAACCAGATTTGTGTTTAAAATTGATTCACATGTTGAGAGGGAGTTTTGAGAATCTGCTTCATGCATTGAATATAGACTTCATTTTTTATTTTATGAGCTTTGTCTATTATGCAAATGATTTATCTCATCATGCTATACATCAGGCTACATCATATGATGAAAATCACTTAGATATGTCCATATTTATTTATCTTGCTAAGGTTGCTAAAAATTGAAAAATGAACTTTAAAAGAAAATTTTGATGAAACATGTTGCTTTTACTTGCTAAGTGTTTTTCTCTAGAGGTATTTTCCATGATTTGTGAAATTTTAGAGTTCTCTAGAGTCTCTATATCCACTTGGGTGAAACTAGTTTGACCCATACTTGAGTCCTTCATTTGCTTATATATACTAAAATGAAAGGAAGAAAAATTGACTCTTTTGTGCACATTAGACTCAACACCTTACATTCACAAGACAACTTCCATTGCACTTGGGATGAAATTGGAATGTGTCATGTTTGACCAAGACCATCCTCTTCAGAGTCCTTTTTGAGATGGTCGAATATGGATTTAGTCAAATACACTTGAAAAATAAAAAAACATAAGTGGGTAAAGAATGCAAATAATGTCAAACATTTGCACCCCACTATGTCTTTTAAAATCTTAAAGAAAAATTTGCATTAAATAAAAAAAAAGCTCGAAGGACTTTGTATATACTTCTAGATTTCCCAAAGTGTTAAGTAGGTTGAACTCTAGGTTTCCTATTTGATCCTTTGAGTGGTTTTGCTTCTAGTTTTGAAACAAATGCTAAGTGTTGCACTTGTTAAATCTTGCTAAAAATAACATATTCAAAACTAAGCTTGCTAGCAAAACTTGTTATTTGCACTTGGCATGTCTTAGTTTAGCATAATCTACAATTTTCTAGCTTGGTGTCATAGCTTGTCATTTTGATCACTTTGATAATTTTCAAAGGTCTTTAGATGCATATCATACAACAGGGGAGAAAATGCCATCTTGATGCCTATATTGCTAAAAGGGGGAGAAATTGTAGAAAATGCATCATTAAAAAATAAAAATGGAATTGCATTTTGGATCTTATGATTTTGTTGAAAACTTGATAAATATCTTGAATCATAAGCATATTTGAGTTCTTGTGAGTTTTTATTGGGCTTTTATGGCATTTGTGGAAAATTTGTTCTTTCTTGGTTTTTGCTTAAAAATCCTTCTTATCAACTTGATCTTGTCCTTATTTTCTTTCTCTCCGGACCAAGTTTGGCCTTTCATTCTAATTGCTTCATTTTCTTTGCTCTTTCAAACTCCAATTAATGCCTTTTTTTGTTTGTCAATATACTCATTAAGGGGGAGATTGAAAGACCACCATGTGCAGGTTTACCTATGTTATTGATGAATATTTAACTAAATTTGAGCTTGTTATGCTCTGATTTAAATAAATTTCTTCCCACTTCCACTTTGGAATCTTCAATGGCTGAAGCAATCCTGCTGGTCTCTGATGCTCTGCTTTTACCTTCTGGTAGACATCACAAAGAGTAACATACTCTGCAATCTCACGCTTCATGTTAGGCCATCAATACCTTTCCTTAAGGTCTTGATACATCTTGGTACTTGTAGGGTGAATGGAGTATAAAGTCTCAAGTGCTTCTTTGAAAATCAACTCCTTGAGTTCTTTCTTATCTAGCACATAGATACGCTTCTCATACCAAATAGTCCCTTTTTCATCTTCAGCAAAACCTGGGGCCTTTCCTTTCTTCATATTACTCTTAATTTCTTCGATATCTGTATCATCCTTCTGGGCTTCTCGAATCTGATCTTCCAACATTAGGTGTAGTTCCAAAGTAGCCAAGTAACCTTCTTGTACCACATCCGTATTAAGCTTCTGAAATTCCTCATAGAGTGTTGGCTGACTTTTCTTAATCATCAGGGTATTGCAGTAGCTTTTTGTACTCAAAGCAACGGCTACAACATTAGCTTTGCCTGAAAAATAATGAATTTCAATGTTTACTCAATTCCAACCATCTTCTTTATCTCATATTGAGATCATCTTGGGTGAAAATGTATTTCAGACTCTTGTGATCAATGTAGACCTCACAGTGATTATCGATGAGGTAATGACACCAAATCTTTAAAGCATGCACTATGGCTCCTAATTCGATATCATGGGTAGAATAATTAACTTCATGTAGCCTTAATTGTCATGAAGCATATGCCAGAACCTTTTATCCTGCATTAGCACAAAACCGAGTCCTTGTCAGGATGCATCACAGAATATCTCAAAATCCTTTCTGATATCTAGTAAAATAAGCACTAGGGCAGTTGCCAAACACTTCTTTAGCTCTTGAAAACTTTGCTCACATTCTGATGTCCAAATAATTTTCTTCTCCTTTTTCAAAAGTGGAGTGAGCGGTCTAGCTGATATAACATGTCCTAGAAAAGCAACTTCCTTCATCCAGAACTCACATTTACTGAACTTGGCATAGAGTTGGTATTCTCTTAGCTTCGTCAAAACTTGGCACAAGTGATCTTCATGTTCTTCCTCACTCTTGGAGTAGACTAGAATGCCGTCAACAAAGACGACGATAAACTTGTTTAGATATTCCATGAATACATTGTTCATTAGGGTCATGAAATAGGTAGGGGCATTTGTCAAACCAAAAGATATCACTGTATATTCATACTATCCATATCGAGTCACAAAAGCTATTTTGGGTATATCCTCATTATGAATCTTCAATTGATGGTAACCAGACCTCAAGTCAATCTTTGAGAATACTCCTGCTCCTTGAAGTTGGTCAAACAGATCATCAATCCTTGGCAAAGGGTACTTATACTTGATGGTGACCTCATTTAGAGAACGATAATCCACACACATTCTCTAAGTTCCGTCTTTCTTTTTGACAAGGAGAACTGGCGCTCCCCATGGTGAAGAACTTAGTCGCATAAAACCTTAGACTTGAAGCTCTTTAATCTATCTCTTTACTTCAGCTAACTCATTAGCAGGAATTCTGTATGGTCTCTTGGAGATGGGTGGTGTTCTAGGAACTAGCTCAATTAAGAATTCTATATCTCTATCTGGTGGCATCTAGGGTAACTCATCTGGAAACACATCAGGAAACTCTCTAACAACTGGCACATCTTCCAAACTTTTTTCCTTTGGCACTACAAACTTTTATTTCTTTAGACTGATCTACAGCAGCTTGGAATTTTAATTAGCTCTATTTGGACTGGTTAATGTGATCACTCTATTGCCACAATCCAAAACTGCTTGGTTCATGGAGAGCCAATCCATTCCTAGAATCACATCTAGGGACTTGGTGTCTAGGACAATGAGGTTGGCTAGAAATTCTACCCCTCCAATTAATATTTTAACTTTGGGGAGCCTTGGTTCGTACACAAATCAGAACCAAGTGATTGCACCAATAAAAATATTTTTAAGAGGTTATGTCTTTAATTGATGATTTGCAACAAAACTCCAAGAAACAAATTAATGCGTAGCTCTAGAATCAAACAAAATCGTGGCAGATGCTGAGTTGACTAGGAGCTTACCTAGTATGACATCTGGCGCAGATTGGGCATCCTCAATGGTGATGTGGTTTACACGGCCTCTTCCAATAGACAGTGGAGTCTTGGTGGCTTGATTGGGAGCCTGAGACACTCCACGTCCTGTTCCTGGCGCTGGGGTCTTGGCTGGTGTAGATCCCAAGTTGAAACGGACTGGCATCATAGCTTGCTTTCTTTGGCAGTTGTTGGCATAATGACTGCGTTCATGACAATTGAAGCATGTGACTCTTGCAGCTGGATTATTGGTCCTCTGAGGCAAATTGTTGTTGGTGCTAAAGTTGTGATGTCCTAAAGGAGCTAGGCGAGGTGCTGGTGTAGGTGTCCTGAATGCAATCAGAGGAGTAAAATGAAAAGGCTGTTGTGCATTATTTTTGGCTCTTTGTGGATGATTCTGATGAGCTCCATGTTGCATCATCTTCCTCTTGCAGGATTCCTCCAACTCACGATGAGATTCTTCAATAAGCATGGATTTATATCCACAAGATGCTGGAAATCTGCATAGTCATTACCAATGACTTGCACCTTTAGACCTAGATTGAGCCCACGCTTGAACTTCTTCTAGTGAGCATCATCTGTGGCTAAATCTTTTGGGGCGTAGCGAGCAAGTTGAGTGAACTTGTTTAGATATTCACTCACTGACATCCCTTCTTGCTTGAGCTCTTGGAACTCATTCTTCTTCACCTCCACTTTTCTGTCTAGGATATGGGATTGGCGAAAAGCAATTGAAAACTCTACCCAAGTGATGGTCTGGGGGTCATCATGGGTGGCACTGTAGTTCTACCACCATTTAACGACGGTGCCCTCTAACTGATGAGCAACATAAAGAACCTTCTCACGATCTATGCACTAAGCAATTGCAAGCTTCTTTTCAATGGAGCAAATCCAATCATCTGTGTCCAATGGTTCTGAAGATTTAGAGAAGGTGGGCGGACGAGTCCTTATGAATTTAGCTAGCTTAGATTGTGGACAAGCTTAAGGAGGTGCAGTGGTGGCTTGATTCTGTTAGTTCAATAGGTTGGCTAAAGCAACAACAGTCTGGTTCTGCTGATTCATCATGTTGTTCATGTTCTGCGTCATTGTATTCATGAGCTAGGTTTGAGCTGCCAAAAAGTGTCCCATGTTCTAATCGATCACTATAGGTGGTGGTGGTGGGTTGGTGCTGGCACCGGCATTGGTATTGGCATCCATTGGCGAACTGCGACCAGCTCCAGAACGAGTGTCAATCATCTGCAATGCAGCATAAGGGTTTGATAGATAAAAGGAAAAAAATAATAGACAAGTGGTAAGGTCAATTAGGGGAGAAGGTAATAACCAAGGACAAAAATCAACCAGGGACATAGCCAAAAAGGCTACAAATTAAAGAGGCAAATAAATCTTTCAGCTTAAGGTATGGTTGCGACACCATGCTTGAGCAAGTGTACAACATACACGGCACACAAGCAATGAAAATCCTAGTATACGCAGACTAAACGTAACTAAACTGAAAGGGGATGGCATGCTCAAACACCACAGAGCACCACAAACCTGTCTTATATGGTAGTCTTCTTGGATATACTCTTCGACGTCTTGATCATCGTCTTCCTTGATTGATTCCTTACAGATGCCTTGAGGTTTTAGGAGGTTTCATGAGATAAGATTTAATTTAAACTTAGAAAATAATATTTCAACAAATGAGAGGAATAAGAACCTAGGAATAAGATGAGAGCAGACAAACTATTAAATACCAATTTGTTGGTTTGAATTAGAAAATAATTTTGAAGACCATGCTAACTAAGAGAGCAACCTACAGTCAATATGGCTCTAATACCATCTTTGTTGGAACCGGGATTTGCAAATCTGAAACCCTCTGTGTCTACTGCACTAGTCCAGGATCACGCTAGTGACACAGTGGCAACACATATGTAATATCATTCCGTACAACGATTCAACTAAGAAGAAGCAATTTATTGTTATTTGAAGCAAATGACATTACGGTCAAGGTTCATACAACTACGCCTTATAGGCTTAAGAAACAAATAAAATTTTTGCAGCAGAAATACAATAACTTGGGCCATTCAACATGCCATAGGCAATCATATGGAGAAATGCCTTCGTAGTCCATATAGTCTTCATAGTATTCCTCCTCTTGATACTCATTATTTTCTGGTCCTTCCTCTGCAACTGATCAATAAAGCAATAAAGCCGTAAGTACAAAAAGTACTCAGCAAACTATAGGGAAATGATGCAATATATTCATGTAGGCTTGACGAAGGATAGCCATATGGTTCATTTCTAGAAAGCAATAACTTGAATTGATATACAGTAAATAGATTGAAAGCATATTGATGAAAAGGATAATAAATAACTAGTTAATCATGGTAGACAACATGAGCAGAATGGCAAGGCATCACCCTACACCATTCAAAACAAGTATCAAACCACTTAATTAAACTGTATAACTTTAGACAACAAAACAACAGTGAACTCACCGTTCACATCCCAACCAATAGTTCCACATTCTCACATTTCATGAAATACTCTATACCTCGTGTGAAATTCCTGGGCTTGTCCATGACCGCGGACACAGCTATTTGAATAGTTTTACACTTTGCAGAGGTTGTATAGCTTTACCCACAAGACAGAACATCTCTTGGTGCAACCAGTAGTAACACACATCCTTTGCTGTGTCACAGAGATATCATAACAAAACCTTTACATTGTACTGTCGAAACTCGGTACTGCCATCTAAGATTTCGCCCCTTGGGGCTCCCTCTTGAACCTTGTGAATCTACCTGTCCATGCCAGAATCAACACCAACAATTGGCAGTACTCAAGATTAGACATTACAAATTAATCAGCTAGGTCTGCCCTATACCAGACTTATGATTGCATGGTTAGGTCTAGTTCAATGGTGCACAAGATTAAGTCCTTAAGTTGTCTCAGGCAAGACAGCCACATCCCAATATGCTAAAAAGCACCCCCTTTACTGGACGATCATTTGCTTGAGGAAAAATATTTTTATTCAACCAAGACCAGTGGCATACCCTGCCATGGTATAACAAATTTTACAACAGTGGCTAACGACCACGATTCAATATCTCATTAAGTCAAGATTAACATTAATTCACATGTGATACAAATCCCATCGTACAACTAAGCAGGTCTAAGCACAGCTACGGTAACCCATTGTTGGTAATATGATTATGTCCAACTAGTAATGACCCATCTAGTGGCTAACAACGGATAGATGGCATTCCAAAGATGAAGGTGGCATAATGTCAATGAGGTGAATAGCTATTCTCATAAATTAAGCATTGATACACAAATAGCATGCAATTGTATAAAAAAAATTACTTTGCAAACATAGGATCAAGATGATCAAAGGTTACGGCTTGCCTTGGCTGATCTAGTGCCGAGTCTTGGTCTTCAAAGTCCCTGTTCACTCCTTCGGGATTCACGTCTACCGAAAAAGAAAGCAGTGAAACCAAATAAATACCAAACAAATACTCAAATAAGATCAAAATTTAAAGTAAATGGATCTAGAAGATAGAACTTGATTTTATGAAAATTTAGAAACTTGAATCGCCTTAATGGGAGTTCATATGGCCGAGAACGAGCGTCCGAAAGATTAAATTCAAAGAAAATGTTGAAAAAGATAAAATCCAAATTTCTAATTTATTTTTCTATGGGAACATTGATTTATTGCGCAACGTTAACATCAACAATCAATTTCTCAAAATAAAAATAAATACAAAAATCCTTATTTTGCTGACATGCGGGACCCACGGTCTATGGACCGAGTCTGTGTGCACAGCATAATCCACAGTGGACCGAGCTCACGGAATAGCATTAGGGCTGGCCTCAATGGTTCGACTAACGCGGTGATTGAGGTGGTGGCTGGTGTGGGCTTGCCACGCATTGCGCATCCAATGGCTCGGTGAAGATCAGACGATGGGAAGGCAAGGGTGCGGGCGGCGAATGCGTGGAGCGATCCGGAGCGCTCACGGCCAATTGAATGGCCATGGATCGGTGGAATAGATCGACGGTGAGGGGCGGCGCTATTTCACCAGACACGAGGAAGAAGACTTGAGTCTCAGTGAATTGGTACTGGATCGAGCGCGACGCAGTGCGGATTTGGAAAAGCTTAGCACGGGTGACATGAAGAATGGCTTGGCTATGGTAGAGAGGGACCGGAGAGGCCAAACGACGCTGAAGAAGAACTTCGGGTGGCAGTGCAACTCCGACGAGCAAGAACTTGGCGAGGGCAGTAGCTTAGATGATGGGAGAGAGGGCAAAAGAGGTGGCACGGAGTGGGGAAACTCGGGTGGGGCCTAGCGACGGCTTAAATAGCCTCAGGAGGCATGCAAATCTTAGAAACTAAGATGGCGGTAGCTAGGGTTAGGTTATGCGACGGCAGCGATGGTGCGCAAGTGGGCTGGCTGACTGGGCTGCGTAGCGGAGCTGGGCTAAGGCTAGGCAAGCGTACTGAGCAGAGGCATGCCGGGCGAAGAGATGTAGAGCGGGCTAGCGAAGTGGGTTGAAATGGAGGAAACAGAACCGGCCAGGATGGGAACAGGAATGGGCTGAAGGGAAAAGCAGCCCAAGGAGATTTTGGAATTAGAAAATCATTTTTCAAATAAATAAAATTCCAAAAATTAATTAAAGGCAAATAAATTCAAATAAATAGCAAATAAATTCAAAAAAACTAAAAAAATATAAAAAAATTCCTTGAAACACAATGAACTAAATAAAAATTGGAAATCTTTTGTTTGATTCACAGATTAATCAAATTAAATCTTTTCATTATTAGAAAATTCAAATTAAGCTTTGGTTAATTCAAGAAAAATTCAAATGATTCATTTTCAATTCATACATTCCAAAACTCAAATTTTGGGATGTTACATCCATTGACCAGGGTGGTCGAGCAGGTAACACCACTATCGGACAATGATTGTTGAATTCATTCTGGAGAACTTTTATTCATAGTAACCACTTGTTCGCAGGTTTTATTATTTTTCATTGACCTGTCGGCACCATATCCACCACTGGCTGCACTGATTTAGAAGCCAACTGCCAGGACCAGACTAGTCCGGATGAAGACAACTACGTCAAGGAAGAATGTACTGGCAAATGTTCGTCTGGCAAAGTAAGTCACCTCTCCTTTCTCCTCATGATTATTTTTTCCTTTTCAGAAGTGTTAGATTGTCGGGACCTGAATATGCAAATCCGGACCCTCTGTGTATACTGCACTAGTCCAGGATCACGCTAGTGCACACAAGCTCAATATTAGTGAATATCACAATCATACATAGCGGAAATAAGATAAAAGATATTATATATTAAATATTAATAGTTGAATGACCTTATGGTCAACTTACTTAACAATGCCTCACAAGGCTGAACAACAAATTGAACTGCAACGGAAATGAAGACGTAGATAACCCCTCAGTATACCACAGACAACTGACAGGGCTCGCACCCTAAACATTCGTCTCCTCATGGTACACCTTCATCAGTACTGGTGATGTTGTTGTAGGCAAGGGTGAGTACATAAAGCACTCAACAAGTTGTGCACAAAATGCAATTCTATCATAACTATATGCAAGGCTTATTCCAAAGGAAGGCTAAGAGGTTCATTTGCGATGGCAAGCATTTATGAACAAGTACAGATATATAGATTGAAAAGACGGTAAAACAAATAACGATAATAGATAGAATCAGCATTTCTCAAGTAAACCAAGTTTCCAATCCTAAGTCAAGATTCAACCTCCCATGGCAACTTGCCATCCATCCCAAGTTTTAGTTTGCAAAAGTCTAATCCCTTATGCGTAATCCATGAGCTTTCTTTGAATACCATGAAACCTGACTATCCAGAATAGTTTGTACACTCTGCGAGAGGTTATGCACTTTACCCACACGACATGATAATCTCTTTTGTGCTTGGCCATTAGCACACTTCCTTTGGTGTCTTGAGAGATTCATGACAAAGCCTTTACAATGTTACGTCTTAACTCGATTACTACCGCTAAGGTTTCAACACTTGGTGTGGATGGTTACCACATCCGAGGCCCCCTCTTGCGCCATCTGGGTTCATTAAAAGGATGAACCACTCCACCATCGGTAGTACCAAGACTAAGACATTGCAAATTAGTTAGCTAAGTTTGCCCCATAATGACATGTGGTTGCATGATTGACTCAGTCAAAGGCTTGCAAGGTGTCCTTAGGATTGATCAAAGCAAGATATACACATACCCTCCGCCCATCAGGCCCACCTCGCATACTACCCTTGCCACTTGCTCGATCTAAAATCGTAACCATCGATTGATTACCAAGCACCACGTGCCATCAACAATTCAATATCGTTCGTGACATCCGCCATACCACAACTCCATCTCATCGTGTGACCACACATGACACACAAATTCAGAACATTGTTCCATATTCCATTAGTCAAGGTTATTTATCAAAGATTCAAGTACATGTCTTTGACGTGGCATGGCTAGCGGTTCTAATTGAACTAACTATCCATGTTGATTTCATTATTAACCAACTATAGTGAACCAACCTAGCGTAACAAGTGGATTATGGTATACAAATAACAAGGTAGGGTATAATTCAAAGGGTACATTAGCTAATCCCAAATTTAGGTTGAAATCATTTATACACATAAAATAACTTGCAATAAAATAAATCAAAATAGCAACTAATCTAGCTATGGGTGCAACATGATCAAAGCACAACTTGTCTTGGTTAAGTTCCTGGTCTTGCTCTGAAAATAATTCCTGAGTTGCTAATTCTTCCTCCGAAGCCTCGCACAATTCAACGTCTATGCGAATCGAGAAGGAATAGCAAATAAACACCAAAACTAAGGAACAAATGAACTCAAAAATTCAAATAAAATCCATCATTAGATAGATCTCAATTTTACAAATTTTTAGAAATTTGAATCACCTCAATCGGAGTTCGTATGCAAAAGTTATAGCATTTAGAAGTTTGAAAATAAATTAAATTGAATTTCTAGATTTAACAGAATTATTTTTATAAAGAAAAATCCGAATTAATGCGTCGGCTGACGTCAGCATGGCGCCAGACCTGTATGGTCAACACGTGGCATAATCTAGACCATTTAAAACTGATCTAACGGCTCACAATTAATCCACCACGTGGCAAAATGTCAACCATCCGATCTAGATCTAATGGTTAGCAGCTACTGTTGCCCTTCACTGTAGCCCTAATTGACGTGGCCCGCTTTCGACCACACAATCCGAATCGAACGGTGGAAACCTTACCCGAGTGCTTCACTGTTTCCCGAGACGACCTGGACGAATTTCGGCGCTCCGATGAAGATCTGACGGTTGGCAAAGCTCGAGCTCGGCGACGACGGTGCGGCGGCGCAAAACTACCGGAGTTGAAGACGATGACTTCCCTTGCGATGCTCCGGTGCCTTCCGGTGACCAGCGAACAGTGGAGCAGATGCGGTGCGACTCAGCGAACTCAAATCTGTAACCCACTCGGCGAAAGAAGTCTTCGGCGGCGACGAAACTTGACGCAAGTCCTTCGGCACTCTGGCGAGGTCCCGCGACGGCTTCGGCACTTCTCCGGCGATGATGCAGCAACGGAAAGGCGGCTCGGCTTTTGCGAACCTTGGGAGGGTACCCTACCCCTTAAATACCCCACGGCGGCGCGAGAAACTCGGAAACTACGGTGGCGGCGGTGCCGTATCGGTTACGGCGGCGGCGTGGGAGTTCGATTCGGAGACGACAGCCTTTAGCCGTCCGATCGGCGATCAAGGGTGAGGAAGCGCTTGGGTTTCCTAATCAGTAAGCTCTAATAAGGATCGTGCGATATGAATCCAACAGCCGCCAGCGATTTAAGGTTACTTTAAATGACGTGGCTTGATAAAGCCCGTTAGATTTCGATCCAACGGTACGCATTACTCCTCCCGATAGAACGGGCCGAATAGTTGAAATGGCGCCGCGACGATTGCTAGGCTTGACCCGATCTTTGTTCACGTAGGGTTTTCCTGGATTTTCCAATTAAAATAATTAGGGAAAATAGTTTATTTTATTTAGGATGACAAAAATACCAGAAAAATTTCCAGAAAAATCTCAAAAATACTTTGGGACCTTCTGGACTTAAATAAAATGTTTTTAGCAAAACTTTATATTAAAATTTTCTTTTTATAATTATAATTATTTCTTGACAGAAGGTAATATATTTTAATTCAAAATAATTCAAATAAATCTCAGAAAATCCAAATAAATCTAGAAAATTCACAAAAATCATAAATTTCAATAAAATAATATTAAATAATTGAAAAGTCAAAATTTTGGGATGTTACAATCCTCCCCCCTTAACGGAATCTCGACGCCGAGATTTAAGGCTAACTAGAGAATAGGTTTGGGAATTCTGCCTTTAGATCTTCTTCACGCTCCCAGGTTGCTTTATTTTCTGAATGATTACTCCATTGAACTCTGCAAAAGCGAGTGGACTTATTTTTGGTCCTACGCTCCATTACATCCAGAATCTTGATTGGCTGCTCCTTGTAAGTCAAGTCCTCTTGCAATTCGATAGCTTCTCACGGTGTTTGTTTTGCTGGCACTCTAAGACATTTCTTAAGCTGTGACACATGGAACACATCATGGACTCCTGCTAATGACTGTGGCAACTCCAACTAATAAGCGACCTTCCCTCGATGACTCAGGATTTTGAATGGTCCAACGAACCTAAGTAGAAGCTTCCCTTTGGCATGGAATCTTTTTACACCTTTGAGGGGGTGACTCCGGGATACACAAAATTATTGGGTTCAAAACTCAATTCACGACGGTGATTGTCAGTGCAGCTCTTCTGCTTTGATTGCACTATTTTCAGCCTTTCCTTAATCATGGCAACTTGTTCCTCGGCCTTTCTTGAGAATCTCAGACCTAAACACTGAACGCTCCCCTGTTTTATTCCAATTCAATGGGGTATGATAGGCACGACCCTATAAGGCTTTAAATGGTGACATCTGCAACTAGCCTAGTAGTTATGGTTATAACTGAGCTCTGCATATGACAAGCATTTATCCAAAACATGGCGTAAGCTAACGCACAAGTTCTCAAGATATCTTCCAGAATCCGATTAACTATTCCTGTTTGACTATCTGTCTCGATCTGTCCCAATCTTCTTGGGCATACCATGCAAACGCATAATCCTTGATATGTACAGCTTTGCTAATCGGTCTCCTGAATAGATCATTTTTTACTGGGACGAAGTGAGCAACTTGGGTCAATCAATCAATGATGATTCCTCCGAATTCGTATCTTTTATGGTTAATTCACACTAGGAATCCTTTTAATGATTTGCCTCCCATTTCCACTCAGGGATCTATAATGAGTGCAGCGAACCTTTAGGTCTCCATTGCATTGCCATTATTCTCTGACACTCATTACATCGAGTATCATATCCAATAGCTTCGCTCTTCACCTTAAGCTATCAAAACTTTTTCTTTAGACCGTAATACATTCTGGCACCTTCTGGATGAATCGATTACTTAGGATCATGGGCTTCCTCAAGTATCATCTACTTAAGATCTTCCTATCTGGCACACTGGTTCGACCTTAACTCCTTATGATATCCTAATCACTCAAAATCCTGTTTCTTAGCTAAGTCTTCTTCTTTCTTTGACTTGAGTGTGTATTTCCTCATCCTTCGAACTTCCTATGATCTGATATTCCAATGTTGGTTTTATTTCCAAGGCAGCTATGAAACTTTGTCAAACGACCTCCGATTTCGACCTCTCAAATTCCTTACACAACTCTGGTTGATTGCTCATTATCACATATTTGAACTGTGGCCTTATAACTCAACGTCGACCACCACATTGACCTTACCGGAATGCCTATGGATTCTGACACTAATACCTTTGATCATTTCCAACCATTTTCTTTGTTTCATATTAAGGTCTGACTGAGTAAATGTATAATTTAGACTCTTTTGATTCCCCTCTATTTTTCGTTGAGATAGTGACATCATATTTTTCAAATCGTGTACTTCGATAGCTAACTCCAAGTTATACATAAGACAATTCTCCTCATGCGGTCTCAATTGCCTCATCGTATAGGCAACAACCTTGCCTTTTTACGCTGATTCGCATCTCAGATCATGTCTAGAAGCATCACCCTATATGTCGAAACTGCTTTGTACAGCTGGTAATACTAACACAGGTGTTGATGTTAACCGCTTCTTCAACTTCCGAAAACTCTCTCCACACTCCGGCGTCCATGCAAATTTTTTTTTTCGTCCACTATCATGTAAGAGGTCTAGCTGTTATCGGAAACCCTTCTATGAACTAGCGATAATATCTTGCCATTCCAGAACTTCGAATCTAAATAACGAACTTTGGTTGCTTCCAATATCACACATCTTCCACCTTGCTTGGTTCAACAGCAACTCCTTTAGCAGTCTTTATATGACCAAGGTATTCGACCTTTTTCTTCCAGAGATCACTCTTGTTGAACTTAGCGTACGATTGTTGCTTCTCGCAAAACTCATATCAAGGTTCTGTATGTTTTCCTGTTGTCTTAGAGTTTGCTAAAATGTTATCTATATGGTAACCATGAATTTATCCAAATAATCCATAAACACCTTAGTCATCATATTCATGAAGTATGCGGGGCATTGGTCAACCCAGGAGATATAGCCAAAACTTATACTGTCTATATCGCGTAGAGAACGCAATCCTAGAAACATCCTTCACATGACTCCTCAATTGATGATAGCCTAAGCGAAATTTTATCCTAGAGAAATTCCAACTCTCTTCTCAATTGTCCAAACACGTTGTCGATCCTGACATTAGATACTTATTTTTCGATCTTTTCTTCATTTAGAGCACGATTTAGTGCATTCTCCCGATCTTCCATTTTCCTTTTTGATAAACAAGAGCTCCCATGGTGACGCCCTAAGTCTTCTCAAAACTATTCCTAGTAACTCTTTGATATGCTTTTCCATTTCCCACTAATTCCTTGGTAGACATTCACATGGTCTTTTCTCTATTGGGCTATACCAGGCACTAATTCGCTCACGAACTTGATCTTTCGATATGACGGCATAACAGGCAAATTCTTGGAAAAATATATCCAGTATTTTCTGACAACTGGCGCATCTTCTAATTGGAAAATTCCACACTATTATCCAGTATCTGGCTAACACGAACTGTCGTCACTTGAGACCCCCCCTTTTTTTCACATGCAGGGTTTTTAAATTGATATACTCTTTATCGAGATGTTCTTATGTTTGAGCATTCAATTAATTCCAGGCCTCACGTCTAAGGTCTAAATATCCAGTCACAATATGATTTACTTGGGAACTCCACTCACTTAATAAGCACTGAACTCTCAATATCCTGGTTAAATCTAGCACAGCTGAGCACTTACTGACAATGACAAATCCTCTGACTAAAAGCTCAGGCTGGTACCACTAAACTAGCCACCATTGCACATGTATCATTTCCAGGTGAACCATAAACACGGGAATACTCTCAGAGAAACATCTAACTCATCATTTTAATTTGTTGCCTCTCATTCCAATCCTCCGTATACCAATGTATCAACCATCTCTGTTTTATTTCTTTCGATGAGAAAACCTTACATGAATTCATCGTTAATCCCTACGTAGGGTTACGGCTTTGCACTAAGTAAGCTCATGACTCCCGACTTTCTTTATTTAGCATTGACGTAGGGGCCTTAACAGGGACGGAGTTAGGATTGACTTTAACTGATGCGATCGCTTTCTTTTGAGGGCATTTGTTGGCAAAATGCCCGGGTTTATGGCAAAGATAGCAGAGCCTAGGATGAACTTTCTTTCTTGAGCATTCAAGGTTTGGAAGAGTGTCTTTACCTAGACGCCTTTTCTTCAATTGGTTTTCTCGGCAAATTTCTCTTGCAACTTCACCGCTCACTCCTGGCGTTATGTACCGAACTGAGGTAACTTCCGGTATATCCACGGCTATAGGAAATATTTGTCTTCTCTGTGGACATCGATTCGCATAATGGCCTTTCCGGCGACAGTTGTAGCACTCAATGCTGCTCTTCCTGTGATTCATTACTTCCTGATTCGCAACACATCCCCTAGTAAGACGTCCCTCTCCGCCATACAAGGGACCTGCTGTGGGTGGTGGCCACTCATTGTTTTCCTGATTAGGGTCGACAGGTTCAGGAGGGTGCATTTTTAATTCTCCAAGCGACGTCTCCTGTGCAACTAACTTTCCCCTTCTTATTGATAATTCTCGAGCAACTAGGGTCCGTAGATTCTTCCGTTGATGCTGGATCATGGCAGTAACTAACGGATCCAGAGGACACTGAGGTGGGTAATGGTCTCGTCCTTCACAAAGGTAACATGTGATGTCGCTCATAGAACATTATCCAGGAGAATGGCTTCCTTCACAACTGGAGCAATTGATCGCATGCTCGTCAGTGGTATGTCCTATTTCTCCACAACGAATGCAAGCCCGATCTTCTGATTTGTTTGGTTGGCAGCACTCCATAAAACAATGTCTAGATTTTGAACAAGATGCAGGGGTAGCATCCTTCTCTGAATTCACTGTGACCATATCATTGCTTGGTGGAGCAGAGAGGTCATGAAAGGCAGCAATAAATTCATTCCAAGCGATATTCTGTGGGGCTTCATGGTTAGCACAATAGCATTTACTGACATTAGTCATATTTTGTATTTGCTTCATCATTGCTTGCATTAACTGAGTCTGAGCGGCCAAAAACTCTTGGAAATTCTACATATCTATCGGTATTGCTAGTTAAGGAATTGATCCACCCGTAGAGTTTCCACTAGCTCCATTGCTATCACTATTCTGAACCATCTGCTTGATTACCTCCCAAGGGTTAGGTGAGAGAGAAAATAGCATAGGTAAGAAGTAGAGATCCTAATACAGGGGAGATAGGTTTAACCCAATAACTTAAGCAATCAATATTAATAACTTGGTATGGCTGCTTATGTAAGCCTAAAAGCTTTGCAACACATACTGCACACTCAGCAATTAAGAAGAACCAATTCAACCTAAACACACAAAACTACTGTCTACATGGGCGACACTCCTATCTTAGAAAACGTGACTCCCACACACGAGTCCCAACTGGCTACTTGAAGCACTGAGTCTTCTAACTCTGAATACACTTCATTGATTCGCTCCTCCATGAGCTTGATGATTCCTTCCGTCATGATCATTACGGTAGCAGCAGGCACTTGATGCTGTCTCCTAAAGTGTGGTATATCGTTTTCTACTTAAGATAACTCAGGTAAGATTTTAACTTAATTCAGCAGAGGTAAGAGAAAGAAATTTTAGCAAGGGATAAGAAAGAAATTTTTGGTAAGGACAGAAATAGAAGAATGAGATAAGTCAAGAACATATTATTCTTCTAGGTTGGGTCTTTTAAATTTAGAAAATAATTTTAAGGGACCTATAGAGACGACCAGACTATCTAGGGTCAAGACCTACAGTCAGTATGGCTCTGATACCACCTTTGTTGGGACCCGAATATGCAAATCCGGACCCTCTGTGTATACTGCACTAGTCCAGGATCACGCTAGTGCACACAAGCTCAACATTAGTGAATATCACAATCATACATAGCGGAAATAAGATAAAAGACATTATATATTAAATATTAATAGTTGAATGACCTTATGGTCAACTTACTTAACAATGCCTCACAAGGCTGAACAACAAATTGAACTGCAGCGGAAATGAAGACGTAGATAACCCCTCAGTATACCACAGACAACTGACAGGGCTCGCACCCTAAACATTCGTCTCCTCATGGTACACCTTCATCAGTACTGGTGATGTTGTTGTAGGCAAGGGTGAGTACATAAAGCACTCAACAAGTTGTGCACAAAATGCAATTCTATCATAACTATATGCAAGGCATATTCCAAAGGAAGGCTAAGAGGTTCATTTGCAGTAAAGCAGTATTTATGAACAAGTACAGTATATAGATTGAAAAGACAGTAAAAACAAATAACAGTAATAGATAGAATCAGCATTTCTCAAGTAAACCAAGTTTCCAATCCTAAGTCAAGATTCAACCTCCCATGGCAACCTGCCATCCATCCCAAGTTTTAGTTTGCAAAAGTCTAATCCCTTGTCTGTAATCCATGAGCTTTGCTGAATACCGTGAGCACAGCTATCCGAATAGTTTGTACACTCTGCAGAGGTTATGCACTTTACCCACACGACATGATAATCTCTTTTGTGCTTGGCCATTAGCACACTTCCTTTGGTGTGCCGGCAGAGATTCGTGACAAAGCCTTTACAATGTTCTGTCTTAACTCAGTACTACCCGCTAAGGTTTCAACACTGGTGGGACTGGTTACCACATCCAGGGCCCCCCTCTTGCGCCATCTGGGTTCATTAAAAAGGATGAACCACTCCACCACTGGTAGTACCAAGACTAAGACATTGCAAATTAGTTAGCTAGGCTGCCCCATAACAGACATGTGGTTGCATGATTGACTCAGGTCAAAGGCTTGCAAGGTGTCCTTAGGATTGATCAAAGCAAGATATACACATACCCTCTGCCCATCAGGCCCACCCTGGCATACTACCCTTGCCACTTGCTCCGATCTAAAATCGTAACCATCCCAGTTGATTACCAAGCACCACGTGCCATCAACAATTCAATATCGTTGCGTGACATCCATCGCCACCACAACTCCATCTCATCGTGTGACCACACATGACACACAAATTCAGAACATTGTTCCATATTCCATTAGTCAAGGTTATTTATCAAAGATTCAAGTACATGTGCTGACGTGGCATGGCTAAGCAGTTCTAATTCGAACTAACTATCCATGTTGATTTCATTATTAATCAACTATAGTGAACCAACCTAGCGTAACAAGTGGATTATGGTATACAAATAACAAGGTAGGGTATAATTCAAAGGGTACATTAGCTAATCCCAAATTTAGGTTGAAATCATTTATACACATAAAATAACTTGCAATAAAATAAATCAAAATAGCAACTAATCTAGCTATGGGTGCAACATGATCAAAGCACAACTTGTCTTGGTTAAGTTCCTGGTCTTGCTCTGAAAATAATTCCTGAGTTGCTAATTCTTCCTCCGAAGCCTCGCACAATTCAACGTCTATGCGAATCGAGAAGGAATAGCAAATAAACACCAAAACTAAGGAACAAATGAACTCAAAAATTCAAATAAAATCCATCATTAGATAGATCTCAATTTTACAAATTTTTAGAAATTTGAATCACCTCAATCGGAGTTCGTATGCAAAAGTTATAGCAATTAGAAGTTTGAAAATAAATTAAATTGAATTTCTAGATTTAACAGAATTATTTTTATAAAGAAAAATCCGAATTAATGCGTCGGCTGACGTAAGCATGGCGCCAGACCTATACGGTCAACACGTGGCATAATCTAGACCATTTAAAACTGATCTAACGGCTCACAATTAATCCACCACGTGGCTAAATGTCAACCATCCGATCTAGATCTAATGGTCAGCTGCTACTGTAGCCCTAATTGACGTGGCCCGCTTTCGACCACACGATCCGAATCGAATGGTGGAAACCTTACCCGAGTACTTCACTATTTCCCGAAACGACGTGGACGAATTTCGGCGCTCCGATGAAGATCTGACGGTTGGCAAAGCTCGAGCTCGGCGACGACGGTGCGGCGGCGCAAAACTACCGGATTTGAAGACGATGACTTCCCTTGCGATGCTCTAGTGCCTTCCGGTGACCAGCGAATGGTGGAGCAGATGCGGCACGACTCAGCAAACTCGAATCCGTAACCCACTCGGCGGAAGAAGTCTTCGGCGGCGACGAAACTCAACGCAAGTCCTTCGGCACTCCAGCGAGGTCCCGCGACGGCTTCGGCACTTCTCCGGCGATGATGCAGCAGCGGAAAGGTGGCTCGGCTTTTGCAAACCTCGGGAGGGTACCCTGCCCCTTAAATACCCCACGGCGGCGCGAGAAACTCGGAAACTACGGCGGCGGCAGTGTCCGGATCGGTTACGGCGGCGACGCGGGAGTTCGATTCGGAGACGACAGCCTTTAGCCGTCCGATCGGCGATCAAGGGTGAGGACGTGCTTGGGTTTCCTAATCGGTAAGCTCTAATAAGGACCGTGCGATTTGAATCCAACGGCCGCCAGCGATTTAAGGTTACTTTAAATGATGTGGCTTGATAAAGCCCATTAGATTTCGATCCAACGGTACGCATTACTCCTCCCGATAGAGCGAAATTTGAATAGTTGGTGGCGCGACGACTGATCTTTGGGCTTGACCCGATACTGTTCACGTTGGATTTTCTCGGATTTTCCAATTAAAATAATTAGGGAAAATAGTTTAATTTTTTTAGGACAACAAAAATACCAGAAAAATTCCCAGAAAAATCTTAAAAATACTTTGGGACCTTCTAGACTTAAATAAAATATTTTTAGCAAAACTTTATTTTGAAAATTTCTTTTTATAATTATTTCTTGATAGAAGGTAATATATTTTAATTCAAAATAATTCAAATAAATCTCAGAAAATCCAAATAAATCCAGAAAATTCACAAAAATCATAAATTGCAATAAAATAATATTAAATAATTGAAAAGTCAAAATTTTGGGATGTTACATAGATAGAGGATTTCTTGCAGGAAGGGTGCGCCTAGCGGCACTATCGATAACATTATTGTGGCTACGTTGTCATCTAACATCTTTATAGCTCCCTCTCTGGTAGCTCCTGCTAAGCATACCAGCGGTTCTGCTGTGGCGACAACTCTAACTCATCCATCTCCTCCAGCACCTTCAATGTTCTATTCTATTTTGAAGCCCCAGATTCAAGTATGTGATCACGAACAATTCTGTCATATATTCTGCTCTGTTCTTGACACTTCTTGGCTGAAACCTTCTGCGAGCAAGCTCATAATGAACATAGCGTTTTTTGGCGGCCAACCGGCAAGTGCTCAAGATGAAAGTTGCTGAGCTTTAGGCACTCAATGCCAATTTATTGGCTGCACAAGCTGAGGCTGAGAAGTGGAAGGAGGAGGCGAAAAAGCTGAGGACGGAGGCAGAGAAGTTGAAGATGGAGAAAGCTGCTCTAGACAAGGTGGAGTCTAGCAAGAAGGTGGTTGAGGTCGAAAAGGCTAGTAGATGCGGTGCTTGCCACTCTGCAATCAGAGACACTCGAGCACATAACCTCATCGGCCCGTCTTGCAACTTCCTACAAGCTCGGCATGGTGAAGAGCCACCATCCAAACTTGGACTTCTCGATTTTGGATGAATGATTTGCATATGAGGTGAGCAAAACTACTGACTACATCATATCCTTCGAAGACCTTGCAGAGAGGTTCGTGGCCCAGTTGGAACTCTCTTACTAGCGATGGTGATGATGCCAGCTAAAGTTCCTTGGCCTAAACACGCTCATGTAATGGTTGAACCGTTTTTGCTACTGTGGTCTTCTATGATGTTACTAATTAATTTGCTTGTCTACCATGCTTTTGCCTGTTATTCCCTTATCGATGAAATATCGTAGCACAAGTATATGCAAATCTGATCTAACACTCATAGACCCTTGGTAAGTAGTTTCGTAGCTACACGTATTCTTGATCGTATCTACACACAGGCTAGAAAAACTTTCATTAAACAACTTAGCCACCGAGTGTATACTCGTAGAGGCCATATATAAGATAAACACTATATAAGTTGAAGTGAAACTACATAATTTTTGCAAGTCTTCATCGACCACATGGTTTAAACATTGTAGCAAACATGAACTTGTTGAGTAGCGCATGTACAATCGACTAGAGGCCTCGTCTCCCACCGTACACTGAGCTTTAGATGTCTGACAATCTAGTGCTCGTATGGGCGTAGGATAGAATTGCTCGTCATTGGGTTCAGGCATGGCCACCCTTTGGTTTTACTCACTGACATGCTAAGTATGCGATCGAGTAAATGCATGCAAAAATTGCACATAAAAGAAATAAAGAGAAATAAAGAGATTGTGCCTACAACACCCTGCTCGATAGCAATATTGACTAGAAAATAGAGAAAGGTACAGAGTTACTTGTAGCTCCCGACTCCTTAGTTGATATCATCGAGTAGGGAGTAGAGTGACGTAAGCACAAAGTTGTGATATAGCCACCAACTCCTTGCTCACTACGATCGTCGAAGGAGAAGAAGATGAAGCTGCCGCCGCTGGAGGAGAAGAAGGTGAAGCTCAAAAAAGCTTCATCAACCCGACGCCCATTCAAGCTCCAAGCTCTATCAGCGTTTCATGGCCTTTGACGATGGAGAGGTCGCCTTCTCCATCGACAAGCGGTTGGGTCTTCGTGTCCTCTTCTAGCATGTACAGAGGGCACAGGCCCATCCCGGGCCATCCGTTTCTAGTCCCTGTGGATGCAGGGGAGG
Source organism: Guadua angustifolia (assembly GCA_036346375.1). Taxonomy (NCBI): domain Eukaryota; kingdom Viridiplantae; phylum Streptophyta; class Magnoliopsida; order Poales; family Poaceae; genus Guadua; species Guadua angustifolia. The sequence continues at coordinate 50,514,654 of CM070508.1, read as the reverse complement.
TGGCGTAATGCCTTCGAAGATAAGTAGCTATAGGGAACCTACCTCAAATGTAATAGAATAATTTTTGTTAGTTAATTTTAATGAACTCGTACTTACTTCAATTTTGGTTGTGATGCACTAGTTCTGTTGTTCATGTGTAAAAGTTTTTTAATAGGTCGATGTTCCATGAGTTGCCAAACACTGCTACTTCTATCGTCGATAGCCGTACTGATCCGAGTCGAGTCACCTGAAACACTATGTAGGGACCTTCCCATTTAGGTGATAGCTTGTTGCTGCTACATGCTTCTGCACCTTCGTTGTATTAAGTCCCCAATGATGAGTGCACTTGCCTGGATTTTCTGGCTATGGTATCGATGCAAGGTTTGTTGATACTTGGCTGCTCGAATGGATGCCAGATCCCTATACTCTTCAAGTAGATTTATATCATCTGTTCGCACCTGTTCCTATTGCTCTTATGAGTAGTTGTCCACACAAGGTGAGCTGAATATTAACTTAGTCAAAAGCACCTATTTTGCTCCATAGACCAAGAAAAATGGCGTTTCACTAGTGGCTCGACTAGTTGATGTATGAGCAACCCATAGCACCGAGGGTAGTTCTTTCACCCACCGAGTCGAGTAAGACTTGAGCCTTTCAAACACGCGGGTCTTGATCCCCTACACAATTATGCTGTTGGCACGTTTGACCTGACCGTTACTTTGAGAGTGAGCTACAGAAGCGAAACAAAGTTTGATACCCATTTCTTCGCAAAAGACTATGAAAGCATTGCTCTTGAACTAGCTACCGTTGTCTATTATTACTCAATTGAGGATGCTAAATCGAGTAATGATGCTCCTCATGAACTTCTTAGCTACTTCTGGGTTGACGTTCCTAATGGGTTTGGCTTTGATCCACTTGGTGGACACATCGATAGCCACGAACAAGAACTTGTAACCTCCTTGGGCCCTTGGGAATGGTCCCAAAATATCCAACCCTTAGACAGAGAAAGGCCAAGACAAAGAAATAGTTTACAGGGCTTGGGCTGGTCGGGTGGTTTGCTTGCGTAAAATTGGTAGCTCTCGCACTTTTTCACTAGCTCACAAGCATCTTGGAGGGCACTCGGCCAATAGAGCCCTTACTAGAAAACCTTTCTGACTAAGGTGCGATAGGAAGCATGGTTGCCGTAGATGCCTCCATGGACATTGAGCAATATCTTATTACCCTCTTCCTGAGTGATTCAATTCATCAAGATTCTATTACTCCCCTTTCGATAGAGCTTGACATCTACCAATGCGTATAGCTTGGACTTACATGCAATTTTGTCGGCTGAGGCATCATCGTTAGGGATCTCTCGACCTTCGAGACAGGCTTAGAATGGAGTCATCCAAGTCAGCTCGCGTTCGAGTAGTGCAGCTTCTGTGTCTGTAGGTTCTACCTCACTGACTCAACTAGGCTGCTTGTCGAGTTGGGTAGCATCTGCCTCCCATATAGGGGATATGGATGGTTTGAGAAGTTTCTTAATGAAGACACCTGTGGGTGTGGGGAACAGGACGAAGCGAGCTTGGCAAGTTCATCGGCTGTAGAATTGTCACATCGCCTAATATGCCTTACCTCGAACCCTTCGAACTTTTGCTCTAGCTTGCAAACCTCATTTGGATATACCGCCATGTTGTCATCCAAGCACTAGTACTCCTTCTGCACTTAATTTGTGACTAGCTGTGAGTTCCCTTTCATGAGTAGTCATCTATCCCAAGCGATGCAGCTATGCGGAGCTCGTTAACTAGCCCCTCGTATTTTTCAACATTATATGAAGCCTGAAAATCAAGTTGGATAATGTATTTAAGCTCCTCATCTATTGAGGATTTGAGAACGATGCTAGACCCTGAGCCTTAAAGCGTGAGCGACCCATCAAAGAATATAGTGCAATGGTCATCGACTGTATTGTGCTCTTTTTCCTAGATGTTCATCCATTATGCAATGAAGTTTGCCAAAGCTCCTGACTAGATGCTAGTTCACGGCGCGAAATTGACCTCGAACTCGCTGAGTTCAACTACCCACTATGCAATTTACCCAGCTGCCTCTCGGTTGCATATTACCTCTTTGAATGGATATGTCGTCATGACCATAAACTTGTTCGCCTGGAAGTAGTGCCGCAGCTTTCCAAAAGTCATCAGGACAGCATACAACATCTTCTGCACTTAAGGGTATCATAGCTTCGCGTCATGCAAGACCTCACCCACGTAGTACACCAGCTTCTGGACCTTGGCCTTTTTCTCGGGCAATCCCGCACGACCATCAAGACTATGCTTACTACTTGAGGGGTAGCTATAATGTACAAAAAGAGCTCCTCTTTTTCGCTAGGTGAAGTTAAAATTGATGGACATGATAAGTACCTTTTCAAATCCTAAAAAGCTTCTTCTACCTCCTTGGTCCAGTTGAAAGTGTCTTGCTTCTTGAGATACTTGAAGAAAGGCAACCCCTGCTCGCCCATCTGAGAGATGAATACGCTAAGGGCTGTGATGCAACCCACAAGCTTTTGCACTTCCCTCAATGTTTGTGGAGAACACATATGGTCGATGGCCTCAATTTTATGTGGGTTGGCTTCGATGCCTCAACTGGACACCAGGAAACTGAAAAGCTTGTCGGACAGGACACTGAACGTGCACTTCTTGGGGTTAAGGATCATTCAATACTTCCTGAGGTTGTCAAATGTCTCCTCGAGGTCGCTGATTAAGGTGCTCCCGGTTTTCGACATGATTACGATATCATTGAAATACGCTTCTACATTGCACTCAATTTGGGATTTCAAGCAATTTTGAATACAGCGTTGATATGTAGCAATAGCACATTTCTGACCAAAAGGCATCTTAATATAATAGAATACATTGAAGGGAGTAGTAAAAGTAGTTTTCTCCTCATCCTCTATGGACATGCTAATTTAGTGACACCCTGAGTAGGCATCTAGAATACTAAACAGTTCACAACCTGAAGTGGAGTCCACTATTTGGTCAATGCAGGGAAGAGGAAAAGGCTCTTTGGCGCAAGCCTTATTGAGGTCGGTGTAATCGATGCACATCCTCTACTTGCCGCTGGGTTTCTTGATGAGGACAGGGTTCGCCCACCACGTTGGGTGATGGACTTCTTGAATAAAGCTAGCCTTCAGAAGTTTACCGACTTCCTCTTGTATGGCCTGCTTTCTGCTCCACAAGTTTGGTGCTTGGTTCCACAGGTAGTTGATACTTGATTACCTCCTTGGGGACCCTAGGCATATCGGACGGTTGTCATGTAAACATGTCACGATTTGCTTGAAGAAAGGTGATGAGCTCGTGTTCCTATTTGGGGTCAAGGTTGACACCCACTTTGACTATCTTGGAAGGTTCCGACGGGTCTAAAGGCACCGTCTTGATGCCCCCATCAGTCTTCTCATCCTTCTTGTCATCGTTGACTGGGTCCATAGTGGCATTGTTGGATACAGAAGCCTTGTCGATGCTGTTGGATTTTTGGCACTTGGCTCTCTCGCCATCAGCATAGGCTACCGATCTACAGAGGTGCTTGACCATCTCCAAACTCTTCTTATTGCATCTGATCGCGGTGCATTGGTCCCCCTTGATTGTAAGGACCCCTTTTAGCACTGGCATCTCAACGGTCTGGTACGTATAGTGCACCACTGCCATGAACTTGGCTATCATTGGGTAGCCCAGGATTACGTTATAGGTAGTCTCAAAGTCCGCCATGTCGAAGAGGATCTTTTCTATGCAAAAATTATCTGGCGTGCCAAACGTGACGGCCAACTCGATCTAGTTAAGGGGTATCGATGATGAGCATGGAGTTATGCCATGGAATGGCTCGGCTCCATCTTTGATCTCTGTTCAAGGAATGCCCATGTTCTCCAGCTTTTTTGTGAAGATAAGGTTCAACGAGCTACCTCCATCAACCAAGGTTTCGGTGACCTTAACATTGACAATGGTGGTCTTGATCACCATGGGTTATTAACCCAGATGTGGGACCACAGCTGGGTGATCTGATTGGTCGAATGTGATCGGCACTTCTAACCACTTGAGAAACCTGGGGGAGCCGATGTGGCTAGGTTGACCTCCTGTTCAGCTGCCTTGTACTATCTTTTGGACTCGTATGTGGTAGATCCCACAAACATATGTGCCAGCTTGTGATTGACCCCACGGTATTCAAGCTCATCGTCCTAGGGCTTCTCTTTGGCTTGCTCGATCCCGTGAATGGTGAGGGTAGCCTTGAGCTTCTCCTAGACCTTCTTGCTGATCACTTGTCATTCGTCGAAGTCGTGTTTGTCTATGTGATAGACTAGGTAGTATTTGTTTCCTGCATGACTTCGACCCTTGTCACCGCCTCACCGGTATTGTGCACTTGCCCCTTTTGACTGTGGCTATAGTGGAGTCACCTTTGCATTTGTCTATGTGGTTTTTGTTTCACTTGGCCAATTGCTTGGACAAGTTGGGCTTGTTGTTGTCAAGCTTGGGGTCATCTATATGGTCTCGGGCTTTAGTGCGTATAGCGTATTTATCTACCAACTCAAAAGCTCCTTGGTGGTTTTGATTTTTTGAGTAGCAAGCTTTCCCTTCAACTCTCTATCCATGAAACTGTCCTCGAAGGCAACTATGACCGCCTCATCTGAGATGTCAGGGATTGAGTTGCGTTTGTCGCTAAAGCGTCGGATAAAGCTACGCAGTGACTCCCTGGCTTCTATATTCATGCAGGTCACTACGTATTTTGGGGTGTTCATACATTCCCTAAAAATTAGCAATGAACTGGGCTGGTAACTCTGCCCATGATGATATCAATTGATGTGAGAGGTTGAGTAACCAAGATCTCATCGCACCATCTTGGGTGGTCAGCAAGTAGTTGGCCATCACCTTCTCGTTACCACCTGCAGCCCTCGTGACTCTAGTGTAGATCTGCAGCCACTCGATGGGGTTGATGTTGCCTGAGTATTTCTCGATGGGGCCTGGCTTGAACTTGTCTAGCCACCTAACTACGCATAGCTCGGGGGTGAAAGTTTTGCACCCTTCGTTGATGTCCTCGGGGGTCGCTTGTTGCAGACCTTGTCATTCTCCTTGTTGGGGAGGGAACCTATGCCGTGCTAGCGAGTAGCCCAGTGAAGACTAAGATTCACCCAGTTAGGCCCGACTTGAGGGAGATTGGTCCCACGAAGGTGGGGACTCATTTTCCCGCCGCTTGCAATCTTCTTGGTCGTGTTCTTCCCTTTGAACATGAAGGATGTCATGCAAATCTCAACGATAATGAGGAGTACGATCTCGAAGATCCTCGGGACGTCTTTGATGGGAGTTGGAATGAGCTGTCCTGGAAGCGCGATGGTTAGAGATGGCCAACGCCGGTCTTGCTGCTCAATGATGATCGTGGGATGGTCCCGGCAGATGGCTTCTAGTGCTCTACTGGCTGGGGCACCCAGACATTAAATTGACTACTAGAGTGATCTGAGCTTCCACTGCATCGAGTAGCATTTCCATCTGGTTGAACAATAGAGTCATCGCGTTGCACAGATCCAGTCGTGAATGGGATTTTAGCAACATGCGAGCGCACTAGATGTTTGCTTCAGCGATACTGAAGATGTTGCTATTGTGGCTCTAGCAGTACGTTGCTCCTAGGCGTGGTCGGGCTTGCCGTTGTGGTTGTGCTACGAAAAGATCTGTTGTCCCATAAGATCCGGCGCTCGCGGGTGGGATGTAGTTGGATTATCAAGATTGCGTTGCTTCGACAGGTTGGCCATGATCCTGGTTGTGGCCATGGTTGCTAGATCTCGCTGATGATCTGTAGTATTGGGAGCAACAGCGTTTGCAGTTGCTCGGGCTGCAGCCATGACTACTGTAGGATCTTAAGGCATGCACAAAGGGATCTAGTACCCCGGACCATCTGTGGTGTCTACCACTAGATTCCTTTCTTGGGAATTGCTAGCAATAGCGCCATTGCTGGCTCTGGCCACGAACACGTATCGATCTGTTTAGCTGCTGCTCTGTCTACTGTGACCATTGCTTTCACTATCGCTCTCTGTCTCGATGTACTTGAGAATACTGTGTTCCATAGGGTCCAAGACTATAAACACATCTCTTAGCGTGGATCCCATGAGCGGGACTAGGTGAAGCTTATGTGCATTAGATCTCTGCCTGGTCCACATCGATAGATCATGGTTCCAAATGCAATCTTAGATCCAACTATGGGTGCTTGGTCAATGGTGGTGATTGAATGGAAGTTGTCGCAGGAGTTGACATCAGATACTCCGATGTGAGCACACATCAAAGTCATGCTTGATCTACAAAAACATTGGAAGGCCCCTACCTGGCGCGCCAACTGTTGAAGTTTAGATCTCAACAATAAACATGTGATTATGAGTACCTCCGGTTTAGCAAAGTCAATCACAAAGATAGTGGCACACGATGTATAGAAGTTCAGGCCCCCAGTTGGAGTAATACCCTACGTCCTGTGTGGATGATGAATAGACTTGGTGTATTGAGTACAAAGCAAGGTGTTTAGCCCTAGTTACAAGGAAGATTTGATCAAAGCAATGGCTAAATTATGGTTGGAGTTTAATGAAGCGTGGTCCGTTGGCCCCTGGTTGCTCTGAGTCTTCTTCATTCCTCCCTTGAGGATACCTACTCCCTGGCTTATATAGTCAGGGTAGCGCAGCCTCAAGTTGAGTTGTAGTTGGCTTGGGATACTAGATCGTAGCTGATGAGGAGTCCATTGTCGTGTTGATGTTTTCTGCATATCCAAACTTCCCTGGATAGCAGGTGTACTAGAGTTGGTTTTCTTGTAATGGGAAAACGATCGAGTCATTCCTAGTGTGGAGATATCCCCTCTACATATATCTTATCCTATAGTATTGGGCCCGTGATATCGGGAGTTTCCAGATGCTTGCTTGAGCATATATGGTATATTCTTCATGATTTCGGTACGTGATAATACCCCAAATTTAGATATTTGACAATGAAGTGCATCACTCAGGAAGAGGGCAATAAGATATTGCTCGATGTCCATAGAGGCTTCTACGGTAACCATACGACCTATCGCACCTTAGTCGAAAAGGTTTTCCGGCAAGGGTTTTATTGGTTGATGCCTCCAAGATGCTTGCAAGCTAGTGAAAAAGTGCGAGGGCTGCCAATGTTACAGCAAGCAAACAACCTGACCAACCTAAGCCCTGCAAACTATTCCTTTGTCTTAGCCTTTCTCCATTTGGGGCTTGGATATCTTGGGATCATTCCCAAGAGCCCAAGGAGGTTACAAGTTCCTATTCATGGCTATTGACACGTTCACCAAGTGGATCGAAGTCGAATCCATTAAGAACATCACCTCAAAAGTGGCTAAGAAATTCATGAGGAGCATCGCTACTCCATTCGGTATCCCTAATCAAGTAATCATAGGCAATGATAGCTAGTTCAAGAGAAATGCTTTCATAACCTTTTGCGAAGAATTGAGTATCAAACTTTGCTTTGCTTCAGTAACTCACCCTTAGATTAACGGTCAGGTCGAACATGCCAATGACATAATTGTGCATGCTCGATTGGCTCAAGGCTTACTTGACTCGGTGGGTGAAAGAACCTCCTTCGGTGCTATGGGCTGCTCGTACATCGACTAGCCGAGCCACTTGTGAAATGCCATTTTTCTTGTTCTACAGAATAGAAGTGGTGCTTCCATCCGAGTTAACATTTAGGTCACCTCGTATGGACAGCTACTTAGAAGAGGAATAGGACCAAGTGCAAATAAATAATGTAAATCTACTAGAGGAGTAAAGGGATCAAGTATCCATTTGAGCAGCTAAGTATCAACAAGCCCTGCATCGATACCATAGCTAGGAAATCTAAGCAAGAGCACTCATCGCTAGGGACTTAGTACTACGAAAGGTGTAGAAGCAAGGTAACACTAATAAGTTATCACCTAAATGGGAAGGTCCCAATGTAGTGGTCAAAGTGACTCGACCTGGATTAGTACAACTATCGACAATAGAAGGAGCAGTGTTTGACAACTCGTGGAACATCGATCAATTGAAAACATTTTATCCATGAACAATAGAACTAGTGCATCACAACCAAAATGCAGGTAACCACGAGTTCATTAAAATTAAGTAACATAAGTTATCCTATTACATATGAGGCAGGTACCCTACTACTACTTGCCCTCCAAGGCATCATGCCGCCTCTTCTGCTCCCTTAGGGGCTAGCAGCTCATAGTCCTGGGATGGGCCTTAACCCTCGGTCCAGGCTAAAAGGGGGTGCAAAGGCTCGACCGGTTGTCGATTGATAAGGCGACCTCTCCGTTGTCGAGCGTGGAGTGCGAGCGGAGGCCAGGTCAGTGAATTTGTCTTGATCTTCACCTTCTCCTTTGGCAGCATCTTCTCCCCTGACGGCGATGGTGACATCTTCTCCCCCGACAGCAGCGGAGTCTTCTCCCTTGACATCGACAGAGTTGTCTTCTTCTTCGACGGTGGCAGCACCTTCTTCTCCCTCGGCGGTGGCATCACCTTCTTTGATGACGGCAACCTCATCTTACTCCTCCTGCCGAACCTCCCTCTCAATGACCTCCCAGTCGATCTCCTCCTCATCCTCAGAGATGACGATGATGATCTACGTCGAAGAGACTGCGGCCAACAGTGAAGGGGGAGGGGACTCTCTAAGGATTTCCATAGATGGGGACGAAGGTGGAGTAGAAGCCATAGGTGCGGTTAAGAAACTAAAGCACTACGAGCAAAAGGCAAGAAAGAAAACAGAGTGCAGCAGACGACTGCAAGTCCAACCTATTTACAGCTCTAGGAACAGGTCGCACTTCCACACAAGTGTAAAAACCAAAGAGATGCCAAGTAATGGCTTCGACTGGATGATGCACCACAACAGTACCCAGCTGTTGGACTGTGGTTTTACTCTGATCGTCCTGAGCATGTGGTCGGGGGCTACCATTTTCGTTGGTCACGCTCCACTCCCTTCTCAACGCAATCATTGAGTAGGGAGTCGGGGCCTACATCATGTAGTTTCGATGCATATGCTCTACCCTCTACTTGATGCACTCATCGAGAAGAAGGTCGGGGGCTACATTGCTTGATCTTTTCTTTACATGGCTCCACTCTTGGGTCGATACATATATGGAATAAGGGGTTGGGAGTCACAACAGGTATCTTTGATGCTAATGCTTTACTTTTTGTTCGATCCAGCTATCGTGCAGGGTGTTGGGGGCTAAATTACGACCTTTGTGCTTACGTCACTCTACTCCCTACTCGATGATATCATCGAGTAAGGAGTCAGGGGCTATAGGAAACACTGTACCTTGCTCTTTTTCCTGGTCGATATTGCTATCGAGCAGGGCACTATAGGGCAATTTCTTTACAATATCTTTATTTCATTTATGTGTGATTTCTTGCATGTATTTACTCTATCACGTACTTAGCATGTCCGCGAACAAAACTAAATGGTGTCCATGCTTGAACCTGTTGACGAGCAATTATATCCTGCATGCATACGAGCACTAGATTGTTAGACATTTAAAGCTCAGTGGACAGCAGGAGATGAGGCCTCTAGTTGATTCTACATATGCTGCTCAGCAAGTTCATGTTTGCTATAAAGCCTAAGCCGTGTGGTCGATGAAGACTTGCAAAAATCATCTAGTTTCACTCCAACTTACATAGAATTTATATCATATATGGCCTCTTCGAGTATACACCCGAGGGCTAAGTCATTTCATGAAAGTTTTCTAGCCCTGTGTACAGATACAATCAAGGATGCATGTGGCTACAAAGCTGATTACCACTACTACAAAATGGTACATTACTATCGCTTCATGTGGGTTGGTTCTTAAATTTTTAGGAAAAAATGATTATGATAGATGACTTAGGAGGGGTAGTAAAAATAATCATTATCGGTTCTGAGGTTAGAAGCGATTGTGATATAGCACTAGACACATTACAATTTGTTCTTATATGAGAAGCGATAGTGATGATCATACACATCACTATAACTACTTACAACAAAACCGATTGTGATGTGCACATGTTCATCACAATCGGTTCATTTGTAAGAAGTGATAGTGATGTGTATGGTCATCACTATCGCTTCTCATATAAGAACCGATTGTGAGAAGCGATAGTGATGTGAATGTGCACATCATAATTGGTTCTTAATAAAGAAGCGATAGTGATGTTTATGCAGATCACTATCGTTTCTTCCGTAAGAACCGATTGTGATGTGTATGATCATATCACTATCGCTTCTTATTTGGAAACCGATAGTGATGAGAATGAATATCACTATCACTTCATAAGTTAGAACTGATTCTGATGTGCTTCGCTAGGTTATTTACTACCACTCATTCTAAACTTGTTCTCCTTTGTTTTTCAGAGGAGATTCTCTGCCGCCACTTGAGAAAATAGCTCATATTGTGTAATTGGAAGCAATATTTGGGTGAGAAAAAATTGAAATCTAGAAGGGTGCGTGTTAAGAGGGTAAATTTGAAGCCAAGTTGGAGGAGATTTCCCCTCATTTTGTAGAATTTGTTGTTTTCCTTGAAAATGTGAGCATTCCTTCAAACTCCTTCAATTTTGCATTACATAATTTGGATATGTCGTGAAGAAAGTTTGGGTTGCACCAGTACTGTGTGTATATCCTATCATATTTCACGCCCTTTATTTGACAAGCACACATGTATATTTAATTATCTTAATTTGTAGTGCCCTCATGTTAATTTGGAATTATATTGTTGGTGTCACATGATGAATGTTAAAGTTTAGGCTACGGAACCTACGTCCCCCATTCGAGGGTGCTTGTTTATAAATATGCTGATCAAAATGGCATATTTATATGGAAGCAGTCTCGAATTGTCCACGTTCTTTTGACAATTCGAGGATATGTGGTTCGGACAAGTTCCTGATCAGCTGCTGTACAACTCTAGAGTAGATTTTGGCAGCATCTCCCTATGGTGTTCTCTGGGTACACACCCCTCTTGACCTGTTATCACAACGTGTATCTGGAGAACAGCGGAGAGATGCTGCTGAAATTTTCTCTGGAGTTGTACAACAATTGATCAGGAACTTGTCCAAACCACATATCCTCGAATGGGATTAGGACCTAACCTATTCAGAGATTAGGAGTCATTGATGGTACCCTGAAACCCGTTCGCTATTTTGCAATGGTAATATTAATTGAAATGCTGTCTCAATATTTAAAATAGCTAGCTCGCTATCGATCCAATTTTTCCTTAATTTTATTGTGTGAAGTCTAATTGCAGATGGACTGTGAGGAATGGATGTATTAGAAAAGCCATGTGAGTGATGAATTTCAATGGGGTATTCAGGAGTTCAAAAAAATTACAGAGAAAGACATAGTGAAGAGGGGTGTAAACTTCATATATTGTCCTTGCATTGATTGCACCAATCTTAGGAGATTTAATAACTTAGCTCAAATTGAGGACCACCTGATTCGACGTGGCTTCGTGAGGAATTACACGTGTTATATCCATCATGGGGAGACTGGTAGTACCCTTGCGGTATGCAATGAAGACATAGTGGAACCCGATGATGAGTTGCAGCGTGATATGTTTGAGGAGGCCAATTTGGAGCAAATGTTGCGAGATGTGGAGGGAAATTACACGGAAAGAGATTTTGAAAAGTTTAAAAGCTTAATAGAAGACGATGCCAAACCGCTGTTCTCGGGTTGCAAATTAGAATACACCAAGCTAGGTTTGGTCCTTGCATTGTTTGAAGTGAAGGCAAAACACCGTTGGACAGATACAAGTTTCAATGCACTTCTAGTTCTTCTATCAGATCTGCTTCTGGAGGGAAATGAGTTGCCAGTAAGCATTTATGAAGCGAAGAAGCTATTATGTCCCATGGGAATAGAAATAGAAAGGATACATGCATGTCCGAATGATTGCATCTTGTACCGTAATGCATATCAGGTGCTGCACGTTTGTCCAGTTTGTGGTGTGCCCCGGTACAAACAAAAGGAGAAGCGTACTGACAAGAAGCGTAAGACCCGGGCCAGTGACGGTGAAGAGGTCACTAAAGGTGCACCGGCCAAGGTATTATGATACTTACCCATCATTCTTCATTTGGAGCGGTTGTATGCAAATCCTAGGGAGGCAAAATTGTTTCATTGGCATTATGAGTCTCGAAAGGAAGATGGTAAGCTGAGACATCCTGCTGATTCGGCTCAATGGAGAAACATCGATTGGAAATATAAGAAGTTTGGTACCAAAATGAGGAACATAAGATTTGGCTTGAGTACGGATGGAATGAATCCGTTTGGTAACATGAGCAGTCGTCACAGTACTTGGTCAGTTTTGTTGTGTATCTAAAATCTCCCGCCTTGGCTGTGCATGAAGTAGAAGTATATCATGATGTCGTTGCTAATCTCAGGACCCAAACAGCCAAGAAATGATATTGATGTATACCTTGCTCCACTGATAGAGGATTTGGTAAAACTGTGGAATGAGGGGGTCGTGGTGTGGGATGCATATAAAAGAGAGCACTTCACCCTACAGGCTATGGTATTTTGCACTATAAATGATTTTCTGGCCCTTGGTAGTTTGGTGGGCTAAGTACGAAAGGATCCAAAACGTGTCCTATTTGTGAAGAGGACACTAACAGCTGTTGAATGCAAAATTCGAAGAAAATTATGTATATGGGTCACTATAGGTTTCTATGTCACAATCATCGATACCGTAATATGGGTGACAAATTTGATTGGAAGAGGGAACTTCGTTCGGCCCCACAGTCTATGACTGGAAGGCAAGTATATTCACGTGTGGAGGATATCGACGTCCAATATGGGAAGAGCTGTGAATCTGTTCATCCCAAAGGCATGTGGAAGAAGAGGTCGATATTTTGGGAACTACCATATTGCAAGGAGTTAGATGTGTCGGGGGCCGGGCAACCCTTGGTCGGTCAGCACAGTCAACCAGCCCTCTAGCCCGTGGGTCCTCAACCAAAGACTCAGATCAAGCCCGAGGCCACTCGAGTCAGCACAAGATCACCGAAGCTCGTGGCCCTCACGACTTCTTCGCTCGATGATTCAAGGTCGATGCGGTCTCTTGGATCCCGCACGTTATCACTTGGCGATTCTGAGGCGTGGGATCATGGAGTAATGCAGCGTCTTGCGCGACGGATCGGAACGGTTACCACCGGCAATCAATATGCATAAAGGCCACGATCCGAGGGTTACTCCCGAACGTTGCAAGAAGAATGGGTATAAGACTGAAGCTTTGTAAACACTGAAGGCACGCACAAAACACACAGACACTGGAGTTCAAGTCTAGACTTAGCATCGTCAAGATTGAGCTGTAATCCTCCTTTGTATCCACAAAAGGCAAGAAGCACCGCCACAAGGCGACTGGAGTAGAGCTGTTACCTTCTCAGGGGCTCGAACCAGGATAAATCTCTGTCTCGTCCGTTGTCTCCTTGCTCCGACCATAGACCTCCTCGACCTCATTCCCCTGTTCGAGCAAAGCGCAGTTGTGGTCCCGTTCCTCATTAACCCCTACCTCATTTTCTGCGGTTGGCGATCCCGATCGCCGACAGCTGGCGCCCACCGTGGGGCCCGATTGCTTTGTTCATTCACAGGAAAAACTTTGAGGTCTTAGGAGCATGGCGTTCTCCATCAATGAACACTCTCCGAGCGCGGGATCGGACGCGGAGTCTGGCTCCGCATCCTTGTTCTCGCCTTCCCCACCTCCGTGTGAGCAGCACGTCTTCATGGCGGACGCCTCCGGTGGGAACGCGGCAGCGGCGGATCGCGACCCACAAACTCCCGAGGATGCTCGTCGAATGGTCCACGTTGCGATCAATCAGGCCATTACCGCGCTCCGACGGGAGGACCAGGAGAGGCTCCTCCCTGGGGCGCGCCGCGCTATTGCCGGATCATGGCTGATCCCGATAGGGCAAAATCGAGCTCTTTGGCGGGCCTTAGCCAAGAACTTCGACATGGCTGCAATCGAGGCCATTCCTCGCAAAGACCAAAGTCACCGTTCAGGACCCTTCTCGAGAAGCGGCGACAATTCATCACGCGTCGTCGTAGGCGCACCCATCGGCCGCCGCCGAGGCGAAGCGCCGTCTCAAAGAACACCCTCGGGGCAAGATCCCGACGGCTGGGCGAGGTGAGCCATAAGCTCCACTCGGTGGCAAAGAAGTCACGGACTTTCCCGACATTCCGCCCAGACGTCGCCGCTCACAGACCGCTGCAATACCTCCGAGCGACTCCGTGCTCAAGATCATGACCGATCTCGCCAAGATCGGGTCGTCAAGGAGCCGGGCTCGGATTAAAAAGCGGTGAAGATCTCGTTGGCGCGATGGCTCGGCGGCGACCGTCCCAGCCTACGGTTGCGTGGCGTACTCGACGACCTTCGTCGCAGTCGCCGCCGCTTTCGGTTTAAACCCGCTTTGATCGAAGCGCCGACGGAACCAAGAATCCCGACGAGTTCTGTCCATCTACTCGACCGCCATTTTAGCGGCCGAGGCGACGAGTTGGTCATGGCCAACTATCTCCGACCGTTTCGGGCGCCGCCGAACTTGGCTCTTCAACCGAAGCCGGTTCCTTCGGTCGTGGCGCCAAATCGAGCGCCTCGCTCCAACTTCCGTGAGTATTATGAGCGGCGGAGGAGAAGGACTGGATCGCGTCATCGGGGCAAGAGCGAGCCTCTTCGTGACTTTGTGCGGCGGTTTATCCGCACGAGAACCTAATTCAAGTATCTCTGATGAAGCGATCATCAAGGCCTTCAAGTTCGGCGTTCGCGACCGGCGCCTTACCAAGACCTCGAGATCACGACAAGGCTCGGCCACAACAAATTGTTTCGCATGGTGGAGCAGTGACGCTGACGCGACGACGCCGTCCGCCGAAGCGCGATTCTGACCAAGGTAAGCTTGGTTTGAACCACTCGAGGTGGCCCGCCCAACTCCAAGGGTGCCGACCAAGACACCCGCACTAAGAAGCGGAAGCGTGACCGCAGGACCGGCGGTGGTCACCATGGTCATCGTCTCTACGGACGGCCGGCGGCGTGAGGTCCTTGAGGTCCGGGATCGACTCGGGATTCGGACCCGACCTCGTCAAGGTCGGCCTCGATCCCGTCGAGCCTGAGGCCAGCTTTTAAAGAGGGGCGGGGTTGGACCTCGGAGGACCGATGCTCGACCGCCAGGAGCCGAAGGGCGGTCTGGCACGACGAGGAGAAATTTTGCTCTGTTCGCAGGCGGTAAAGCCACGACCTGCGGTCTTGCAGGGCTTGGCAGGGAAAACTTGAAGCCTTCTATGACGGACGTGGTGAGATGCCCGTGCTCCGGCGGCGGCGACCAGCCGAAAGGGTGAATGCCGGTCGAACACGGCGACCTCGACCTAGAATTCCAACAGGCGGCCGGATTGACGTTATCTTGGCGGCTTCGGCGACCTACCGACCAAAGCGAGATCAAGGCTGCTGCTCGGACCATCTATTAGGGTCAAGATCGGAAAGCCGTCGGCAAAGATTGCAAGTGGGCCGGGGCCACCATCATCTTTTCTCCGGAGGATGCCTTACAAGGTATGGCCCGAGACTTAAAGACCGCCTTGGTCGTGACCCCGACCATCAGCAACACAGTGGTCGGGCGTGTCATGGTCGACGGCGGCAGCTCTCTTAATTTGCTGCAGGCGGAAGCACTCGACCGGATGCAGATTCCCCGGTCAAAAATCAAAAGCATCGCCATTCCCTTCTTCGGAATCGTTCTCGAGCTCGACTACTCCCTTGGGGCAGGTGGTCTTGCCCGTCACCTTCGGCGGCTCGGACAATTTCCGCACCGAATTGATCACCTTTGAGGTGGTCGAGGGCGACCTACCGTACAACGCTATTCTCGGAAGGCCTGCCCTCATCAAGTTTATGGCGGCTAATCATTACGGTCATCGGTGCATGAAGCTCCCAGCCCCAACGGCATCGTTATCGGCTTGTGACTCGCAGCGGCACATGGCTGCAGGACCAAGGCCTTAGCGCTCGCCGGTATCTTGCCCAGAAGGTCGAGAGGTGACGGAAAAGAACGCCCCAGAAGGCGGCGATCCAACCAATGCCGGGCAACAAAGGCCGTGCCGCCGAGGAAGACGACACGACTGTGTGTGTCCACGTCTCGGCGGGCTAAGTCCCAAATAGAACTCGAGCTCGCCACCTTCCCAGCGCCAACAAGGGTATATTCGCTGCAGGAGCTGCGGATATACTGGCGCTCCAAGGAGGTGATCGAGCACAAGTTACGTGTCGAACCGATTCTAGACACATGCGTCGAATCGCCGCTTCTCCCGAGAAGGTTGTGGTCATGAAGGAAAACCTTGATAAGCTCCTCAAGGCGGCTTCATCCGCGAGATCGACTACTCAATGGTCGCCAACCCGGCCATCGTGCGTAAGAAAGGTGGCAAGTGGCGGATGTCGCCGACCATACGGGTTGAACTCGGCCTGCCCAAAGGACAATTTTCCCCTTCCGCGCATCGACCAGATCGTCGACTCCACCGCCAACGCCAAAATGCTAAGCTTCTTGGATGCTTACTCGGGCTACCACCAGATCAAGCTGGCGGTCGACGATGAGAGCAAAACTGCCTTCATCACCCCGTTTGGCACTTATTGCTACACGACCATGTCATTTGGTCTGCGCAATGCGGGGGCAACATTCCAGCGTCTGATGACCAAGACCTTCGAGCCGCAGATTGGGCGAAACCTCGAGGTTTACGTGGATGACATCATCGTCAAAAGCTCCTCCGGGAGCGACCACGTCCGTGACCTTGAAGAAACATTTGTGAACCTGAACAGGTACCAAATCAAGCTCAACCCCGAGAAGTGTGTGTTTGGCGCGGCATCAGGGAAGGTCCTTGGCTACATGATCGGGGGCTCGGGGGTTGGTCCGAACCCGGAGAAGATCGAGGCCATTGAGAAGATGGAGCCCCCGACCTCGATCAAGCAAGTGCAAAGCCTCACCGGTCGCATGGCCGCCTCAGCAGATTCATTTCGAGGCTCATGAAGCGAGGCCTCCCATTCTTTAAGACCTGCAGAAGCACGGGGCTTTGAATGGACCTTGTAGCACAACGATCTTTCGACGAGCTGAAGGTATATCTATCATCCCCACCCCTCCTTACAACTCCGCAGCCTGGCGAAAGGTTGTTGCTCTACCTTGCAGCCACCACCCAAGCCGTAAGTGCTGTCACGGTTGTTTAACAGGGACACAAAGAAGATCCGATTTACTATGTCAGCGAGGTCTTACATGGCCCAAAGGAGCGGTACCCGCAAGTGCAGAAACTGCTGTACGCTCTTCTCATGGCCTCGCGCAAGCTTCGACATTACTTCCAGGCGCATTCTGTGGTCGTCCCGAGCAATTTTCCGCTCGGTGACATCCTGCGGAATCCAGAAGGCGGCGGGAGGGTAGCCAAATGGGCTATGGAGCTGGCGGCGTTTGACGTCCAGGTCGTGGCCCGAACAGCTATCAAGTCGCAAGTGCTCGCCGACTTCGTCGTCGAACAGACATCACAGCCCGCCCCTGGGCTCGAGGTCGAAGAAGAGGAGCCCTGGATCATGTTCTTCGACGGCTCGAGGTCCTTCAAACGCTCGGGGGCTGGGATACTTATCCTTACCCCGTGGGGCGACCAGTTGAGGTATGTAGTTCGTTTTGGCTTTCCTGCGACCAATAACATGGCAGAATATGAAGCTCTCTTGGCGGGCTTACGAGCCTGCAAGTCCTTGGGCGTGCGACGGTTGGTCGTGAAGGGAGACTCCCAGCTCGTCATCAACCAGTACAACAAGGACTATCAATGCTCGGGGGATGCAATGGCAAGGTATCTCGCCGAGGTCCGCAAGATGGAGAAATGGTTCCAGAATTTGGAGCTTAGGCATGTCCCAAGGAAGGACAACTCCAGTGCAGACTTTCTCTCCAAGCTCGGCTCTTCCGACGAAGAGATACCCCCCGACATCATCCTCGAGACGCTGACGGCTCCGTCTATCTCCGATCAGGAGGTCGTACTTGCTGTGGTAGAAGGTATTCCCGCATGGGCCAAACCCATACACAGTTTCCTGGCACGGGGCGACCTGCCGCCCGACCTCGCTAACAGAAGCAGGATTAAGCGTCGAGCAAGCTTGTATAAACTTCGTGGATGGCAAGCTCTCTGAGACGGAATGTCTCTGGCATCATGACTCGGTGCATCTCCACGGAGGAGGGTAAGTACCTACTCAACGACATCCACTCAGTCTCGTAGGGGCGACTCTTCAGACAGGGCGATGGTCGGCAAGGCCTTCCGTGCAGGATATTCTTGGCGACGGCATTACAGATGCTCGGGATATTGTGGGACCGCCGAGCATGTCGGTTTCACGCCGAAAGGTACACCACCGCCCTCGCTCTTGAGACCATTCCGCTTGTTCGCCTTTCTCGACTGGGGCTCGATATCTCGGCCCCTTTCCCGTGCAACCGGGGAGAAAGTTCTGTCAGTAGCCATCGACACATTCACCAAATGGATTGAGGTCGAGCCGGTCTCGACCATCTTCGCCGTCATTGCTTTTTTCCGCTTGTCCGTGGTCACGGTATGGGGTTCCATGCAGAATTATCACCGACAATGGTACTGGGCTTCGGTTTACGATGAATTATTCCAGAATTCTGCGAGGACATGGGCACCAAAGTGTGTTTAACCGGTGGCTCATCCTCGAGCAACGGAGCGGCAGAGCGCCGCCAACCGACAGATCGTCCAAGCGTCAAAAGGCGAAGTTACGATGAGCTCAAACGCTACTGACGCGACACAGGTGGATGAACTTCCCACCGCCTTATGGTCTATTTGTACCACAATACCGAAAGCAACAGGTCCACACCCTTTCACTCGTGTTTGGTAATGGCCGCCCCGCCCCGGAGGTAATGCTGGCTCCGCCAGTGGTCGGTCCGTCGACCACGCCGACTTCGAGCAAGAACGGTCTCTTGACCTTGCCCTCGCAGAAGAAGTAAGATGTCGTGCTTTCGCCACGATCAACAAGATACCGCAAGCTCTTCGCAGACATGCGTCTCGATCGGTACGACCTAGGAAGCTCCTTGTTGGGGACTTAGCCCTGAGACGGATTCAGGTATTGTCCAGCACCAACAAGTTATCCCCGCGGTGGGAGGGCCCCTATAGAGTCGTTTCAACAGATCGCACGGGGGCTTACCGGCTAGCGATGCCCGATGGCAGAGAGCTTTCTAGCTCGTGGAACATAGATCAACTTCGCAAGTTTTATGTGTAATCTCTATACCTTTAAAGCTTCAATAAAAGGATATTCTCCGATTTTTATCATTCATGTCTTTTCCTTTATGAGCGTCTCTGAAATTTTTCTTCGGACACGACTTTCGCATTCGCTCCTTAGTCTGGGTATCATGAGCTTTACGTTCACCCCCCAGTGGTTGAGCTCAATGTAAGCCGAAACTCTTCGCAATCAGCTCACCCCCCCTGCGTCAGGGTTTGAACTACAAGCTCGGCAGCCTCGGCTATTAAGTGCGTGCATGGTCGTGGTCGTGGAGTTGGTGATTTATTCACTAGGTTCGCTTGCTGCATTTCTTTTTCGCGAGTACTCCATTTCGATTCTCGCAGTCATGGTCATTTGCTCGTCTTATACTTGTGTCCAAGGTCGGCGTTGTTTCGACCTTAGACCCAACTGGGGTAGCTAGGATGTAACATCCGCGAACGGCCTATGGATCTTGATCGCGAATAAAAACGACACTTCAAAAAAAGGTAACCCAAACCAGCTTGATAACATCGAATGTTGTTTCAGGATCAAGGATGTTTGAGCTACAGATCCTCCATCTCTGCCATGACTTCTCTTCTTGCTCGAGCTCGGCGACTCTGGTCCTCGGCGCCGAGGCTTTGGTTTGCCGCAGAGGGCCTCGTTGGTTGCGTCCGTGGCTCGGCGACGCTAAATCGTTGTTGGGTCAAGGCGGTCTTCGTCGCCTGGCCGCACGACCAAGCTTTCTTCCAACCCCGCGACTTTGGCCTCTAGCTCGAGGGACACCTTGGTTGAGGATGATAGCTCGCAACGATCCTCTCCAACGCCGACCTTGGCACGCTTCGTCGGCGAAGCGCCGTGGTGTGGCGATGGTTTGCTCCTCGGCGACTTCCTTAATGCCACGACCTTGACGCGCGTCGGCAAAGCGCTGAGGGCGGCGCTTGTTCCTCGCCGCCTTCTCGAGGGCCTCGATCTGGCGTGAAGGGTCTCGAGCGCCGAGTATGAAGAAGTTCGCTCTGCGCGGCTTTCTCAGCAGCTCGACCTTGGCGCGCCCGCATCAAGGGCCTCGATCGCTTTGGTCGCTCGGCGGCCAGACTCAAGCGCTTTGAACCCATGCTCGCTCGGAGGATTTGGTCCTCTCGAGCTCTGGGCGGCATGGGACGCCTCAGCGCCACCATCGCGGCGACGCAGATCGTTGAGCTCGGCTGAGCCGCCGATTTCAAGGCGTCGGTTTCAATGGTCGCCAGAGCTCGAACGCTTCGGTCTCCCTCTCTTCCACGGCGTTCAAGATCTGGAGCACGCGTCGGCATGCTCGTTGAGACCTTGAAGCCCTCGGGTCACGCCACAACCGCCTTGAAAACGAGAACACGATTTGGTAAGTTGTCAAGAACACACAACGATTGCGGGGCATATAAGGAAGGTTCCTACCTCACGGAGTCATTTGTTGACGCGGCGTTGGAGAACTCCTCGCTCACTCGCCGAGGCGAGCTGCGTTGATCTCAAAACCTTCGCCCAGGTCCCCGTGACCTAGGCCTTCTTCAATCACCACCGGCACACCTTGTCCGGGGCCCACGGACGACGTGTCGGCGGCAGCTCGAGATCCTTCCACATCGGCTGCCGGGTCGGACCCCCCGACCAGAGGTACTGCAGCGCTGGTTTCGGGCCCGACCTCTGTAGTCGGGGTTCCGGCCAGCTCGGAGGCGGGAGTTGCCGCAAAGAATGCATCCCACCCAACCCCGAGGGTGGAACGCTATGCCCATGGGGCCGGAAGTTCGCAGTCGGGCGTCGGAGTGTTTCCCGCTGTCAAGGTCGCCCTCCATGGCCTGAGGAACCGCGGTCTCGCCATCAAGCGCGGTCTTGGTCGGCGGGGCCTCAGGGACTTCGGTGACACGGCCGCCAACGATCGGCAGAGTCGCGACTTGAGGGGCCCGGACGCCCATGTCTCCCTCGATCTCGGGAGGATCGACGACCGCGAGGGTACCCGTCTCGCCGGGTCAGAATCCTCGCCGATCGCAGTTGGGGGTCCCTTCGTCCTGCTATCGGGGCCTTGGTCGAACCCTCCCACCAGGCCCAGCCGAGGTCTCCGGCAGAGCGCGCTTTGTCCAGAAGACCGACGGGGCGGCAAGATAGGCGTCGCCCCCTCCTCGGACTCGGACTCGCCTACAACAACAGCATTGTCGGTGTGGGCAAGCTCGGGTCTCGAAGCGCCGAGGTCTGCAATCAAGGATAAGCACTAAGAAAAACACGGAGATGGAGCAGGTTGCAAAGCTGGGCTCTTACAGGTCGGTGGCCTCTGCCTCGCCGATGGCGGCGATGGTCCTGTCGCCCGAGCTTGGAGGAGGAATCCACTTCATTCCTCTGGTCTGGGGAGGCAAAGCTCGTGACGAGCCCGCACCGCCTGGCAGGGGGCTCGGTGGTCTGGCGGCGGCCGCTGCGCTTTGTTGCTGCCAAGTAAAGAAACTTTGTTAGGCCCTGAGAAGCCAAGGGCGCGAGCTCGGGAAATTGGCTATGATCGTCTTTACCATGGCGCGATCACCCCATTCGATGTGAGGCCTCTTCGCCCTGGCGGTCGGCTCACGGTTGAGGAGTCTTTTCTTTTCCTTTTGCTCTTGCCCTCATCGGGCAAGGAGCGATCTCATGTTGTCTCCCACAACTCTTGATGATCCTACAAGTAAGCACGGTCGAGCAAAGACGGCGATGTTCGGAGGAGGTCAGAGGTCGTGGAAGGCTTACCTCGGGTTTTAAATGCAAGACGTTCTTGAGACCGGATCGCCGAGGGTGTATTCATACGCCAGCTTCGAACATTTCGCATCCCGCGCGACCCAGACTCCTTCGGCG
This sequence comes from Guadua angustifolia, assembly GCA_036346375.1. NCBI lineage: Eukaryota > Viridiplantae > Streptophyta > Magnoliopsida > Poales > Poaceae > Guadua > Guadua angustifolia. The sequence goes on along the minus strand of CM070508.1, from coordinate 50,492,649 downwards.
CTACTACGAGCAAGAGCCATCATAGGAGGAAGAAGTACGAAGTCAATCAAAAGCTTTGTGGTCAAGACCTTACAGATGAACTCTCTGGTCGAATCGTCGCGCCCTCGATCTGGGAGAACGGATGTAACCTCCTCCGCAGGGGGACACCCGATTCGCAGAAAATCGTTCGCGATCGCTCGACCGGTGAGACCGCGTGTGGCGCAAAGGTGGATGGCGGCGATGGCCTGCGCCGACGCGTTGAGGTCCTCGATCTCTGGGGTCTCTATCTTCCCGATGATGGCGGCTCCTCAGATCGCAGCCTCCCGTTCTCCCCTTCTTGAGGTAGAACCAACGCCCGACCATGGACCAAGAGAGTCCTGCCAGGATCTTGGGCAGAGCCCACTTGAGCCTGCCGCCTGGGAAGTAGAGGCACCGACCACGGGTCCTTCCGGGAGGAAGAGGGAGAAGAAGGAAGAAGAGCGAGGGCGGGAAGAATCCCCAGAACCCCTCGCATAGATGGGAGAAGACGGCTAAGGTGAGGACGGAGTTGGGTACCGTGTTGATCACTTAACTGCAACTGCCGAGGATGTCGGCCAAGAATTCGCTCTCCGGGTCCGCAGCTCAAGAGGGAATGTCGATCTTGCAGACGATCTCGTCATCTCTGGATGAGGTTCGGTCTCGCCACCGCAACCGCCAGTCACCGATCCAACAGCCCTGTGGCCTCGAGCTCCTTCATCCTCGTGGACCGATAAGGTGCTTTTCCCAGCTTAGCCATGGCAAAACGTCAAGTGAAGATGGAAAAGCGATGCTTTCGGCGAGAAGGCTTGGGGAGGGCCAAAAACTTTCAGTCGATTATCCAAAGCTCGGGGTCTTCCACGGCGCCGAGGATTTATCTTTCACGGCGCCAAAAGACGCCGGGCATGATTAGACGGGCTCAATTAAGACTCGAGCGGCGGACTCGAAGCATTGCGGTGTCCGCCAATTTGTTGGCATCCGTATCATTTCGGAAAAATCAAAGGTCGCCAGTGTCTCGCCTGGGGTTCACTTTTGCGATCTCCTTGGACCTCGAGCAAGGTTCCAAGACCTTACAAGGCTTGCCGCCAACTGTTGGGTGAGGCTCGAGGCCATTCAGGTGCTACTTTATGACCTTGAGCCTCGGGGGCTAGCCGCCGGGGCCGCAACCCTTGGTTCGGCCGGCCTGATCAACCAACCCTCTAGCCCGTGGGTCCTCGACCAAAGACTTCGAGATCAAGCCCGAGGCCACTCGAGTCAGCACAGATCACCGAAGCTTAGGCCCTCACGACCATTGCTCGGGATGATTCAAGGTCAGAGCGGTCTCTTGATCCCGCACGCTATCACTTGGCGATTCTGAACGTGGGATCATGGAGTAATGCAGCGGCGCGACGGGATCGGAACAGTTACCACCGCAATCAATATGCATAAAGGCCACGATCCGAGGGTTACTCCTTAACGCTGCAAGAAGAATGGGTATAAGACTGAAGCTTTGTAAACACTGAAGGCACGCACAAAACACACAGACACTGGAGTTCAAGTCTAGACTTAGCATCGTCAAGATTGAGTCAGAATCCTCCTTTGTATCCACAAAAGGCAAGAAGCACCGCCACAAGGCGACTGGAGTAGAGCTGTTACCTTCTCAGGGGCTCGAACCAGGATAAATCTCTGTCTCGTCCGTTGTCTCCTTGCTCCGACCATAGACCTCCTCGACCTCATTCCCCTGTTCGAGCAAAGCGCAGTTGTGGTCCCGTTCCTCATTAACCCCTACCTCATTTTCTGCGGTTGACGATCCTGATCGCCGACAAGATGTATGACATTGTATTGATGTCATGCACGTTGAGAAGAATGTCTGCAACAATTTGGTTGGCATCCTACTGAACATACCTGGGAAGACAAAGGATAGTGTGAATACTCGCCGTGACATGTTTTACAAGGGAATGAAGCCCGAGCTTGCAGTTATAGAGGAGGATGGGAAAGGTCCATACATCCCCGCTGCATGTTACACCCTCTCCAAGAAGGAGAAAGAAGACCTCTGAAAGTGTCTCTAAGGTATTAAAGTTTCGTCGGTCTACTCCACAAATGTTAAGAAGCTCGTGTCTGTGGATGATTTGAAGTTGGTTGGAATGAAGTCCCATGACTGCCATGTCTTGATGATCCAAATGCTCCCTGTTGCAATTAGAAATATTCTGCCAGAGGATGTCAGATTTGCAATCACGAAGCTATGTTATTTCTTCAATGTGATCTCTTGTAAGGTTATCGACCCTGATATGCTGGACAACTTACAGAGTGAGGTGGTGCAGACTCTATGTCACCTTAAGATGCATTTTCCCCCGTCTTTCGACGTGATGGTCCGCCTTGTATTACACCTTATTAGAGAGATTAAGATATGTGGACCAGCATTCCTACGTTACATGTGTCCTTTCGAGAGCTATATGGGTATATTAAAGTCATACGTGAGGAATCGGTCGAAGCCTGAAGGTAGTATTGTTGAAGGTTATGGGACTGAAGAGGTTATTGAGTTCTGCATGGACTATCTCGAAAAAGGAAAAGCAATCAGTGTTCCTATATCTAGACATGAGGGCAGACTTGCTAGCAAAGGAACCGTTGGGTCGAAACTAACGAGGCCACGGTTTGATATGTATTGGAAAGCACATTTGACAATGTTGTAGCACAGCGCAGAAGTTGCAGGGTACGTCGAGCAGCACAAGTTGGTATTACGGGAAGAGAATCCACATATGGATGCGATTTTCATCACGTGGGCACACAACGACAGAATTCGATCACATGGTTCAAAGAACAAGCGGAGGTCTCCGTTAGTGAGAATGTGAAATGGTTGGCTGACGGATCTATATTTAATGTACAGACATGGCAGGGGTACGATATCAATGTGTATACATTTTACACTGAAAGTCAAGATGCTAAGAGTACATTTCAAAATAGTGGTGTAAGCATAGATGCTTTCTCCGATGATCATCACTCGAAAGAAGGATCCTTATCGACAGTAAAGTCGTACTACAGGACGATTGAAGAAATTTGGGAGCTCGATTATGGATCATATCAAGTTCCACTGTTCTGATGTAAGTGGGTGGGACTCCCACATAGAGTGAAGGTCAACAAGAGAGGTTTTACTCTGGTGGATCTGAATAGACTCGCCTACAAAGATGACCTGTTTATCCTTATGAAGCAAGCAAATCAAGTCTTCTACGTGCATGATCCCTCCAATCTGAGGTTGCATGTCATCCTTCATGGCAAGCGACGGACCATTGGTGTCAAAAATGTCGTAGATGCAGAAGAATATGAACAATTCAATGAAATACCTCTGTTTGCAGATGGGGCTTGTCTTAGCAGGGTCAACGACGACACACATAGAACCAATTACATGCGAGTAGATCATCAAGAAGGGCAGTATTGTAAATAAATGGACAATTGTAAATAAATGGATTATTGCACTGTTTGTAAAATATTTTTTAATGTTTGCAGTGTATAAATCCAAGTTGAATAATTGCTTTTGTATATATGCTGTGAAAGAAAATTTGTGCCATATGTTGTGAAAGAAAATCCTTTGCATGAAATTGTAGTTTGGAAAGCTCGTAAATAGTTGAAAGTTTATTTCTGGAAATGTTCGAACAACTCTGGAGTAATTTGAAAAAGGTTTGACTTTTCTACGCTTTACGCAAAAATGATGCCTACAAATTGAATTTCGGCATATTTCATGAATGAGGACTCTTTTTGAAAAATTCTTCTTTGAAAAGCTTTGCAGTACCCTAAAGTAAGTTTCTACAAAATTTCTAATAATTTCAACAATGTATGAAAAAGTTATGGCATTTTCTCTCTTTGATGAAATGTTGAAAATTTTGAACTTGCAGAGGTATGATTAAAATTTAGAACATAGAAAGCTTATCAGAATCGGTTTTCATAGTGAACCAATATAGATAGTGTGTTTATCAGAATCAGTTTTCTTAGTAAACCAATACAGAAGGAAAGCTTATCAGAATCGGTTTTCTTTGTGCACCGATACAGATAGTGACTCATCAGAATCGGTTTTCTTAGTAAATCGATATAGATAGAAGTATTATCAGATTTGGTTTTCTTTGAGAACTGATACAGATAGTGTACCCATCAGAATTGGTTTGCTTTTTGAACCGATATTGATAATGTACATCAGAATCAGTTTTTATTCTTGAACAGATACAAAATGCCTGGCTTGAACCTTGCTCCTTTCGTGCAATTTCATTGGTTGTTAATTATTTGTGTCAGTTTTTTGACTAAAACTGATAGCGACATTATGACTAAGTAGCTTAAACTTAGCATTAAACAAATTAAAACTTGATGTTCAACAGAACAATACTTGATGTTTAACAAAATGAAACTTGGAAAATAAATAGCATTAATTCCCAAAGCTTACACTATAGACAAATAGAGTTCATGCAATTTTTTCATGAACTCTACGTACTCATTTCTAATGCTACATTCATCGCTATAGAAGGATTCATAGTCCTCCCAACTACAGGCCATTTTTCGACAGCACCATGGGTCCTGCTCTGACAGCATAGTCTCCGTTCCCCGCACACTGACCATTTTCCACCATGCCAGGTTCTGGACCAAGGTGAGGATGATCTTTCGGTAGCGCTTTCACTCCCGGTTGATAGTTTTGGCCATGTCGACGCACGTGCAGCTGTAGCGGCAAGCGACCGGATGGCTCCCGAGCTGGGCGATGTAGTGCTTGGCCAGATCGGTCTCAGCCTGGGCAAAGCAGAGGAGGCCGAGCATGTAAGCCGCCGCCTTGTCGCTGCCAGCGGCTGCCTGTTCAAGCCACGCGATGCCACACTGCACGTCCTCGTGCTCGGACTCAAAGAGCACGGCCTTGAGGCCGACAAGGAAGCAAGCCTCTAGGTTGCCGGGCCTAGCCAGGTGGTTGACGACGGCGAGATAGCGCTAATTCTCCATTCACTTCATCGCCTTATTCCACAGCGATACCCTCTTGCCCACATACCGATCCTTGGCCACCTTAAACAGGGTCTTGCAATTTCAATATGCTAAAAAATTAAAGAAAACCAATTAATTAATAAAATCAAAAGAAAACCAATGAAAAAGAAATGAAACAGTGAGTATGTGGCTCGTAGGCTGCAAAGGTCATCCATAGGGTGAGACGAGCTCAAGGTCACGAGGCTGACGATATGGATGAGGACTTCATTGGGAAGAATGATGACAAGCATCGACGTCCTTGCCATGGCTTGCAGTGTTGTGCATGATTGCTGGCTTGAAGACGAATGGTTGCGCACGCTTGCTGGCTTGAAGACGAATGGTTGCACACAGTTGCTAGCTTGAAGACGAATGGAAAATTAAGAGGTGGCCTCTTGCGCAGATTTATACCACCGGTCTAGAAGACAAAGTGTCTGATCGATCAGTATCGGTTTCTTTGGGAAATTGATTGAGGTTGAATTTGAAACTCTTAGCCATTAGAATCGATTTTTTATGTAAACTGATTCAGATGACGCATCTCAGCTTTCATGCGAACACACCAGAATCGGTTTTTTATGTAAACCAATTCAGATGATGCATCTCAGTTTTCATGCGAACACATCAGAATTGGTTTTTTGTTGGAACTGATTCATATAGTCCACTCCATTAGAATCAGTTTTATATGGAAACCGATTCAGATAACATAATCAGAATCAGTTTTCTATGGTAACTGATTCATATGACAGATCATCAAAATTGGTTTTTCTATACGAACCGATTCAGATGACATATCATCAGAATCGGTTTTATATCTGAACCGATTCAGATAACTTGTCATCAGAATCTATTTTTTATGTGAATCGATTCAGATGACTTCATTAGAATTGGTTTTCTTAGGAACCGATTCAGATAGTCTGGAGCATGACTATAATGCACGCGGTTCGCTCTCCATTTCATCTAGTCTTTCATGGATTCACAGTTTCGCCTCCTTCCTCAACACCGCCGCCTCCTATCGCCCTATCCCCTCCCCACCGCACACACTCCTTCTCCGATGCCTCCGTCGCCTCCCCCCACCTCCGCCTCCTTCCCTATCGCCACTGCCTCCTCTCCTACTGTCCCCTCCCCACTGCGCGCCCTCCTTCCCTGATGCCTCCGTTCGCCTCCCCCACTGCTGCCTCCTTCCCCGATGCCACCTCCTCCTGTCCTCCTTCTGACCAACTCAGAGTGCTGTTCTTTTGTGAGTATATATATTGTAGATTGCTCTCTATCTATCCTCTGTTACTTGTGGGACTTGCTCAACGATGATAATGGGTATCTTGTTGATTAAGGCAATTATTCTTGCGACATAGGTCTTGAACCGGTAGACTTGCATGTATAGTTCCTGGTTCGGTTACAGTACTAGCTAGCTACTAGACTTCACTGTTGTAGTTGATTTGGTAGCTACTGTTGAACGAGCCCTAATCTAAGAGCAAATATATATTCATACAACAGATTATTCATCAAATTGTTTTACTAGACATGATTCATTGCAAAAATAACATAAAGTTTATGTTATGCTAAATCATTTTGATTAAGTCATTGCTGCTATCTTTGGATTATGTAATTTTCATATTGTTATTTGGGATTAGCAATTTATTCCTGCTCTTATTATCAGCATGATGTTAGAGTTTAGGTTGTGTAACATATGTCTCCTGTTCGAGAGTGCTTGTTTATTAATATGCTGATCGAAATGACTTATTTATCAGCAAGCAGTATCAAATTGTCCACGTTTTTTGGACAGTTCGAGGATATGTGATTCAGGCAAGTTCTTGAGCTGTTGTACAAGTCCAGAGTAGATTTTGGTAGCAGCTCCCTGGTGTTCTCCTGATACACATCCCTCTTGATCTGTTGTCAAGATGTGTATCTGGAGAATAGAAGGGAGATGCTGCCGAAATTTCCTCTAGAATTGTAAAATGGCTTAGGAACTTGCTCGAACTACATATCCTCGAATGGGATTAGGACCTAACCTATTTAGAGATTAGGAGTCATCATTGGTATGTATTTAGTTGATCAACAGATATACTTTTCTTGAAGATCATTCATTCATCTAGAATAATTACATGCTATGAATTATCCATTCAGTTGTTGCTTCACACGATTTATCGTCAAGTTCCCATAATAGCTAAGAATTACTTTCTCTCATATCAAATATATGACCATGTCAGATAAAAAAACTCAAAATGTCGCAATTAGAGAGTATCGGCTCATCGCCAGACAGAGTTCAAGGCGCTCCTCAGGGGCCGAGCCAAGTTCCAAGTGTTGAGGCTCCAAGTAAGGTGAGGAAGGCCTGACGACTGTACAAAGGGGCCACAGGAAGAACGCCGCAGGTTCTCCAGTTCAATGCCATGGGGGTCTGCACGAGTCCTCCCAAGGACAAGGGGTGATACCGATCAATCCTCGGCCAATTGGTGAGAGAGAGCGCCCCCAATAGATAAAGATTAGAGAAAGGAAGTCAGCGCCGAGTAGAAGAGTCGGTTGTGGGACAAGGTTAAGGGAAAATGGATTATAGAGGGGGAACATGAATGCAACGCGAGGTGGTATGCCATGAAGAGGATGGGTATGGCCTTGAGGCACTTCAGGGTCCTCATGAACAGTGAGTACATGATAAAAGGCCACACACCATTTGAGAGGTATCTATTCGTGACTCCTAATATTTGGGAGGAGTTCACAAGGATGAAGGGCATGCCCAAGGCAGAGTAGCTGAGAGAGAGGAACACCGCTATCCAGAGGCATAACACGCACCCGCACCACCTCAGTACAGGTGGCTATGAGGGTAAGAAGGTAGAGTGGGTGCGACTAGCCGAGGGGTGCACAAACTCCAGGTTGGCGATGCCTTACTCCCACATATGTGGGGAGTGAGCATGCGACTGGGTATTAACGACGATAGAGAAAACCACCGATGGGCAGCTTGTGGTTGCAAACCCCACTACCGCGCACATCGTCTCTATCATCATAAGACATCCAACTTAGTGCATTGCAGTAGAATGCACTTGTATTTCACATCTAATTCGTACTCGCTTATTGCAGGAGGAGGTAAGCCAACAGAAAGAGTAGGGGACCTTTCAGAGCCAAGGGTCAATTGACATCCTATCGTTTGCGATCGGGAAGCTCGACCATAAGGGCTGGATGCTTACCGTAGGGGTGAGGCATATGAAGAAGTCCTACTTCCAAGATGGCGCTGCGAGTGCCAGATCAAGATCATGGGAGGCACGTGTGGAGTGCCTCAAGGACATGATCAGTTAGAAGCTAAGGGAGTAGATCAAGGAGGAGATGAGGGGGGAGATGATGGCATGTGAGGATGAGATAAGAGGGGAGATGATGGCACGTGAGGAGCGCCTGAGGGCCGAGATGATGGCGATGATCTCCCAGAGTCAAAGCCAGATGCCCTCTTCTCCCGTAGAGAAGCCTGAGCCCTGACCCAACAGTGGTGGTTCCAAAAATGATAACACTGGTGCCCAGCTAAAGGTAATAATTACATTTTCCTGACTTAAATCTACGAGTGTAACTCTCATAATGTTTTTCCTCAAGTTCCGCACTTCTTGCAGGCGCTTGCCAAGTGCCAGCTCACCTTGACGGAGAACGGATTTCCTATGGAGGCTACACGTGGGGTTGCATTTCCATGCAAGGAGACTAACACTATGCATGGTCAGCCCTTTGGGAAGGGCTACATGAGGGTGTAGGTGGACTACGTCCACGAAGACTTCATATCACATGTGTTGTAGTTCCCCCTAAATGAAGATATCACCACTCTCGGGCAAGCACGTATTTCGTTTATCAAGTGGCCCACGATGAGTGTCATATTGGTCAAGGTAAAAATCCACCCCATCTCCTCTACTATTCCTATAGTATTTCAACAAGTTACATATGCGTGTGCATCATAGGTTCCTACCATATCTAGGCTTGCTCCTGCTCCTGTGCAGAGTGCAGAGCTCACACCTAAAAGGGCTAGCACGATAACCACTGAACCATAGGAGGCCTGGGTGACTCCTTCGAAGAAGAAAAAGCTAACAGAGGCCATAGCGCCCCGTACAACACATGCAAAGCGCACCCTACAACACATGCAAAGCGCCTTGCCCCGACCTCGCGGACTTCTTCTGTGAAGAAAGGAAAGTCAGTAGGCCATGTGAAGACCTCTTCTGATTTCAAGGGCTACATACATGGAAAACCCTTGATTGCACCCAACGAATAGAATGCTCTAGGTAAATTTAGTTGCTTGCTCCATGGATAGTACATTGATAAGGTCAAAGAGGACGAGAGTCAAGTCGACTTTACTATGAGGTATAGAAAGGGACATTTCCACCGCGATGAGGATGGGACATTCCTAGTCAGTTTTGATGATCTATTCTGTATCTACCAACTGAAGGCTGTCGATATTTTCACTTTACGATCATGCATGGACACTATAAGTAACGCACCATACACCTGATGACTTTCATAAGATTTTGCATTATGCTTTCTAACATTCAACACGAGTTACAGGGTAATGAGACAGCGAGCCGTGATGCATCAACAACCAGTTGGGTTTGTCGACCCCAAGCTGGTGTCTACGACCGTGGCACTGGTTCACCTGGACTTCCTTGCCAGCTACATCAAGCGGGCTTTGAATGTTGAGTTCAAGAAGAAATTCATTCTATTCCCGTACCACGAGGAGTAAGTAGTACTTTACCCTTCAATTATTTGTACGCACTTACATAGTATGCAAATTTATTTCCTTGCATTGCATGCCATTTAATAAGCAACCATTGGGTTGTACTCGTCCTTGTTTCGAGTGAAAACACGGGTATACATTTTAGACTCGATCGAGAACAGACTGATGGCCTACACGGTCAAGCCTCCTTTGGAGCAGTAAATACATCACTGTAACCTAACATGTTCTGAATTTAACTACATTCATTTTTTTGACTCAATGGCATCTCTCCAATGTATGTAGGAGTTTCTCGGCCTATGTCGATGGAGGAGGGAAACACGATGCTAAAAAGGGCAAGACGCTGGTGTATAAGCGCTTCAGGGTACAAGTGCCTACCATATATACAATTAATTTTTTCTAACATGTAATCTTCATGTGTTAAATTCTTTCTCTCTTCATAGTGTCATCAACAGGGCAGCGATGACCTGTGCGGCTCCTACATCATGCACCACATGGCGCTCCTGATCGACAGCTCACATCTTTTCCCACAGGTATATGTACATGCATAATAATACACTTAGCCTTTTACATACAAATTTTAAAACTTAAATTACTGTACTACATTCTGTTTTGCAGGAGCTCATTATCCCCCCAAGGAGCTTAGACAACAAACAACTGAGCGACATACGAGATCACTTATGCCAGTGGTACTAGTTAGAAGTTATATCGGTGGAGAACAGGTTTAGATATCCTGAATCATCATACTAGTCCATATGTAAACAATATTAATTACATATGTCAAAGTGTACTGACTGTTAAGCATGCTTACATTGTACTAATTGTTAAGCATGCTTATATTGTATATTGTCACCGAATGTGATACATATGTTGTAATTAAAGTGTTTGTGTTCTGTAAATATGATATATGCAATCTGTGTTTTGTACTATGAATGTGATATATATATGTGCATACTGTCAATATGTGCTATTTTGAAGAATATGCAAAATGGTACACCCTTCTGAGGATCATCACAATCGGTTCTTATGTGGAACCGATTCTGATGATAAGGTCATCAGAATTGATTCTTCTGTGAAATCGATTCTGATATCCCTATAACCCAAATTGGTTGTTATGTGGAACCGATTCTGATGATCCATCGTAAGAATCGGTTCTTATGTGGAAATGATTCTGATGACCTTCATCAGAATCGGTTCCATATAACAACCGATTCTGTTGAACCATCATCAGAATCGATTCTATTGTGGAGCCGATTCTGATGATAGAGTAATCAACATCGGTTCTAGATAAGAACCAATTCTGATGATACAATATCAGAATCGATTCTATTGTGGAACCGATTGTGATGATAGGGTCATCAGAATCGGTTCGACATAACAACCGATTCTGATGACCATATCACACTACTACAGAACAGGTCATCACTGCCGGCTCGTCCACGCCATTATTGCTGGTTATGGGAGCCGGCAGTGATACTCGGGGTTATCACTGCCGGCTCTGGAACCGGTAGTGATAATAGATATCACTGCCGGTTCATTGTACAACCGGCAGTGATACTCGACTATCTCTGCCGGTTTACACTAGAACCCGGCAGTGATATTCGACTATCTCTGCCGGTTCACACTAGAATCCGGCAGTGATATATGTATATCTCTGCCGGCTTATACCAAGAACCGATAGTGATATATGTATATCCTTTGCCGGTTCTGAGACGAACCGGCGATGACAATAGATCGAAAAAATTTGTAGATGTACTTCATAGATTACTCCACCTATGTATAAAATTGTAGGTTCAAATTCAATACATATCAGGACTTACAAAAAAGAGAAAATTATGAACAAGTTTCAACTCCTGCTACCATGTAGCTAGCATCCCCCTGGGAGCAATTATCGTCGGACTACAGATTGGGAAAAGCTCAAGGTAGATTGAACAAATGTGATTGCAAGTCGGGTCTTCCATGTCCTTGGGGCATGGGAAATCCTGACCACTGCAAACATCGGTGTTCACAGTGTGATTCAATTTGTTCAATTGAAATATCCTACCAACTTTGTCACATGAACTCAACTTTGTCGCTTCATGTGGACAAAGTTAATGAGGTATTCATTTGAATTGAATGATCTATAATTTGGCTTCAGAGTTTTCATGACTTTTATTAGTTGGTGTGCACGGTGTGTACACGAGAAACCCTGTGTGCACATGATATGTTGCCTTCAAATATATAGTATATAAAGCGTCATTAGATCATCATTAAAATATATTAAAGCATCACAATATTTAGCTTTTACAATAGTCTGTTTACAAATGTAGTGTGAGTACATCTCGTTCACTTTAGTTTTTCAGCGACTCCAGTAGAATTAAAATTGCTCGTGGAACTCACCGTTTGGATTGATAATCTGATCGTGAATGAATCCAACAATCTGCTCTTGAATTGCTAAAATTTCTGTTAGCAGTAACTTATTGGTTCTCATCTTGGAGCGCTGTAATTGAAGAAAAGAGAAATTTAATTAATGATGATAGATGTTAAATGAAAGAAAAGTAGGCATCAATAATTATATACCATGGCTTCGTTATAGCCGACACTCTCCGTGACAATTGCATGTATATTTGTACATACATAGTATGCACATAAATTATTTCCCTGGTCCTGTCTCATGCATGGAAAGTCTGTTATTATTTGGAAATCTTTCTTGTAGGGACAATGCCGACGACTTTTCTTGCAATATCGTGCGAATACCCTGTGATTGATTTTAAATAGTAATTAACCTTAAATACGTACAATAGAATAAAATATTACTAGAGTAATAACGCAACGATCGAGTTTACCTGTTCATCATGTCCCAAAAATTTTGATACTGAGATCAAGTTGTTTTCTCAATGAGTCCAAGACAAAAATCTGCTAGCATCTAACTTTCGATGTGAGGAGGACCCGGTGAAAACTAGACATATATGTTAACATAGCCTATTAGTCCCACATCGTATAGCATAAAAATAGTAAAACAATATTAGAAGTAGGGTAATACGTACTTAAAGTTATAGGGTAAAACTACGGAGGTTTTGTATTGCAGCTTCAAGAAAGTTTTAAATAAATAGTCTTCAACAAACTGTGGACTCTGCCAGATGATTTTCTCGTTGACAAGCCCCGGATCGAGAAATCCTAAATTTTTATTGCCATTTCTTCTACATATCTGTATCTCCATTCTACGTGTAAAAAAGAAGCTAGACATACAGTTAAACGGTACAAGAATATACAATAATATAAATAGAGACTTACAAAATCCATAGTCTGAGTATTGCCACGTCCAGAGCATCTTGCTGGTACAACATATACAATTCGCAGAACTCTACCCAGAACATGTTATCCCCATTGTGAAAATCTGATTCTTTGTATCTGACTGGGAACGCCTCCATACCCTTTTCGCACTGCTGCATGTAATATTGATGGACGCGTCGCAATTGTGTTGTTAGGTTCTCTAAATGAGTTGGTTCAACCAGAGGAGGAGGAGGGTGACAACAATGACAGCGACGGCGGCGAGGTCCTGCGACGTTGGGGCAAGACCAACTCCGCCACCGAATCAGATTCGGAGGAGGAGGACGACGATCACCGCCGCAAATCCGATTGGTCATCAGGCGGCAGCTCCGGCGACGAGGAGGAGGCGGAGGACGACGACGATGACGACTTTTGGATATAGCGTTTCGCGCCATTTTGGGTTTCAAACGGTTAATAGCCGTTGGCCTGTTATATTTTGTATATATAATTAGGACTAAATATGTAATAATGGACGGTATAACTAATTATGTTTTGTAAATGTTACGTATTTTAACTAATACATATCTACTTAAATTATAAATTTTGTAAATGTTACATGCGAGATAAATTACAAATTTTTAATATGTTCATTTTTTAAACTAATTATGCTTTGATATGTTACGTGCGAGATAAATTACAATGTTTCTTATGTTACATGATCGAACTAATTATGGGGAACGATAATATCACTTTGCGGTTCTAGAGTAAAACGGCGGTGAAAATGGTCTTATCCTTTGCCGGTTTGTAGTCGAACGCAATGATAAATCACTTCGGTTTTACATATAAACTGGTGGTGATATCTTCTTATCACTGCCGGTTCTCTATAAAACCGGCAATGATATTGCCTCCATTCCTGCGGGAAATTTATACTATTCTTATCACTGCCGATTTAAGTTAGAACCGGCAGTGATAATATTATCACTGCCGGTTGAGTTTAGAACCGGTAGTGATAATATTATCACTGCCGGCTCGGACCTACCCAGCAGTGATGGGGGGTCGCGGATGAGGCAGTCTGTAGTAGTGTCATCACAATGGGTTTATGAAAAGAACCGATTGTGATGATGTCCCTATCACAATCAGGCAAAAACCAAATGTGATAGCTTCTCCTCATCACTATCGAATGACTTTGTATCGCCACTAGATCCGACTCTAATGACAAAAAAGAACTGATTCTGATGTACATTCCTGTAGTAGTGACTAAGGGTCTATGAGTGCTAAATCAAATTTGCATCTACTTGTGCTACTTTATTTCATCGACAAGGGAAAAGCAGGCAAAGCACGATAGACAAGAAAATTAATTAGCAGTATCATTCGAGACCACAGTTGCAAAAAAGGTTCAACCATTACATAAGCGCATTCAGGCCAAAAGACCCTAGCTGGTATGATCATCGTCACTAGTAAGAGACAGCTCCAACTAGGCCACGAGATTCTCTGCAAAGTCTTTGAAGGACTCGATGTAGTCGGTAGCCTCGTTCGCTTCACATGCGAATCCATCATTTAGTATCAAGAGGTCCAGACTAGGATGGTGGCTTTTCACTAGGTCGAGCACGACGGAAGTCACAAGACGGGTAGATAAAGTCATGTGCTCAAGTGTCTCCGACTGCAGAGTGGCAAGTACCACATCCACTACAACCTTTTCGATCTCAACCACTTTCTTGTTATCCTCCGCCTTATCTCTACTGACCTTGGCCTTGAGTAGCGCAACATTGGTAGTAGCTTTTCCTGTCTCCAGCTTCTCTGCTTCCGTTCTTAGCTTCTTTTCCTCCATCTTCTGTTTCTCTGCTTCTGCTTATGCAACCTTCAAGTTGGCCCTGAGTGCCCCCAGTTAAGCGTATTTCATTTTGATCACTTATTGGTTGATAGTCAAGAGCCGTTTTGTTTGTTGATGAGCTTGCTCGCAGAAGGCTTCAGCCTCAAGTAAGGTATCCATAGTACACTATGAAAAGAAGCCGAAAAGCATAAAAAGCAGAGCAAGGAATAGAACAGGACATAGGACAGGTTTGTTCATGGTTACATACCTAAATCTGGGGCTTCATGATGGACCAAAACTTCGAAGGCACCTATGAAGCTAGTGGAGATAGAGCCGATACTGTAGCAGAACCGTTGTTACACTCACCGGGAGCTGTTGGACAGGGAGCTGTGATGATGACGACCATGCCAAGGGACAACAAGGTAGCTACGGTGATGTTATCGATAGTATCACTAGGTGCACCCTTCCTGTATGAAATTCTCTCCCTGACACCTCCAAAAAGAAAAGAATCATGAAGAGAAGGAAGACGGTGGCTTACTTCGCCACACGAACTTTCACCTGGACATTCGTCCTCTGTGCAGCTATCGTTGTTAGGACTGGTCTGGTCCCAGTAGTTGGCTTCTCGATCGGTGTAGCTGATGGAGGAGATGATGCTGGCGGATCAGCAGCCGATGGTGAAACCAGCGAACAAGTGGTTACTATGAACGAAAATTCACCGAAAACGAATTCGACAAATACTGCCCGATAGTGGTGTTACTTGCTCAACTTCCCTGTTTGATGGAGAGCCTGCTCGAGGTGTTGTCTGCATGGGAGAAGCTGATTGCAGCACATCGGCCCCCCAGGCGGCCCACTAGTCGTCCAGTATATGTTGGATCACGTCAGAAGACACTTCAAAACATCCAAGCTAGCGATTGAAGATCACCTGATTAGCTGGTCTTAATAACGAAGTGCGAGGATGCTAGGCTGGTCGACGGGGTGCTAGAGACGCAGACCTCCTTGCTCGAGGGGACTCAACCACTTCTCGCTCTGGAGCTCCCTCATCATCTCTAGGGATGATGATAGGCACCAGATCATTCAAGGGAAGGATGGCATCGACGGGGACAGAGCCCGATGCTTGATCATCATCTCGGGTTGGCTCATTGTCCACTAGGCAGATGCATGAACGATGCATTACTGTCGGGACCCGGATATGCAAATCCGAAACCCTCTGTGTATACAGCACTAGTCCAGGATCACGCTAGTGCACACAGTGGAAACATAGATGACATATCATTCCATACATCGAAATAACTAAGAAGAAGCAAATTATTATCGAATGAAGCAAACGACCTTATAGTCAAGGTTCATACACCAATGCCTCTTGGCTTAAGAAACAAATAAAGCATTGCGTAAATGAAATAAAATAACTTGGGCCATTCGACATGCCACAGCAATCGTCTGGGAAGCGCCTTCCTAGTCGGCGTAGTCTTCATAGTACTCCTCCTCTTGATACTCATTACGGTCCTTCCTCAAAGAATCGAACAACGGGGCATAAAGCCGTGAGTACAAAAGCGTACTCAACAAGCCAGAGGGAAATGATGCAATATATTCATGCGGCTTGACAAAGGATAGTTATATGGTTCATTTGCGTAAAAGCCATAACTTGAATTTAAATACAATAAATAGATTGAAGGCAAATTGATAAAAACAATAATAAATAACTGGTAAATCAATGGTAGACAACATAAACAGAATGACGAGGCATCACCCTACATCATTCGAAACAAGTATCAACCACACAATTCAACAGTATAGCTTGAGACAACAAAACAACAGTGAACTCCCCGTTCACATCCCAACCATTCCACATTTCAAGAAAATAATCTATACCCGTGTGAAATCCCGGGCTTGTCCATGACGCGGACACGGCTATTGAATAGTTTACACTCTGCAGAGGTTATGCGGCTTTACCCACAAGACATGATCATCCCTTAATGCCAAGCGCTAAGAACACACTTCCTTTGGTGTGTCGGTAGAGAGATCACTACAAAGCCTTTACAATGCATGTCTAAACCCAGTACTGCCCTCTAAGGTTTCGCCCCTCGGGGCCCCCTCTTGAGCCATGTGAATCTACCCGTCCATCTTGGACCCCACACCAACAACTGGCAATACTCAAGTCTGGACATTGCAAATTAATCAGCTAGGTCCGTCCCATACCGGACTTGTGGTTGCACGGTTAGGCCCAGTTCAATGGCGCACAAAATTAAGTCCTTAAATTGTCTCAGGCAAGACAGCCACATCCCAATGTGCTAAACAGCACCCCCTTTACTGCACGATCAATTGCCCGAGGGAAACATTTTGTTTAACCCAAAACCAATGGCATCCCCTGCCATGGTACAACAAGTTTTACAATAGTGGTCAACAGCCACAATTCAATATCTCATTAAGTCAAGATTAACATTAGCTCACAGGTGATATGAATCCCATCGGACAACTAAGCATGGCTAAGCATAGCTACGATAACCCAATGCTGGTACTATGATTATGTCCAACTAATAATGTCCCAACCTATGGTTAACAATGGATACATAGCATTCCAATAATCAAAGGGGCATACTCAAACAGGTAAATAGCTACTCCCATAAACTAGCATTGTTACACAAATAGCATGCAATTGTATAAGACAAAGTACTTTTGCAAACAGGGGTTCAATATGATCAAAGGTCTACGACTTGCCTTGCTGTTCAAATGCTGAGTCTTGGTCTTCGAAATCTCTGTTCGCTCCTTCAGAGTTTGCGTCTACCGGAAAATAAAGCAACAAAGCCAAATAAATACAAAGCAGAGAAGCAAACAAGCTCAAAATTGAAAATAAATGGCTCTGGAATGTAGAGCTTGATTTTACAAAAATTTAGAAATTTGAATCGGCTCAATCGGAGTTCGGACGAAGCAGAACGGGCCTTCGGAAGATTTAATTCAGAGAAAATCAGAAAATTTCGGAAAGGGTGACACGTGTCGGCTCGTGATTGGCTGGAATTTCGGAAATTCGGGAAAATCAGAAAAAGGAAAAATAATTCCCTCTGACGAGTGGGGCCCGCACGTCAGTGGCATGGTCCATGGTAGACCGAGAGCACCGAGGCGACCTTCGGGTGATGCAGCAGACCGCGACGACGTGGCATGCCACGCGGCGGCTAGGGCTGAGGTGGCGCTGGCTTGGTACACACGCGGCGGCCGCATAGCGCGACGCCTTGACAGTTGCGAGGTTCGACCACGCAGCAAGATCGGGGCGCGGCTCAATCGGACGGCCACGGAATGAAGATGCGGCTCAATCTGGAGCGTCCACCGCAGATCGGACGGCAGAGGTTTGCGGATGGGAAACGACGGCGAGGCGGCGGCGCAACTCACCGGAGGCGGAGAAGACGACACCGGACGCGGCGAAGGATGGTCGGATCGGGCGGAAGAAGTGGCGGATCCGGAAGAGTTCGACGCGCCGAGTTCGATGGTGCAACCGATCACGGCGGAGGATGACTGAGTGAAAACGGCGGCGAAAGTCTTCGGGACGGTGGATGAACTTCGGCAAGCTTGTGCGAGATGATGGCGGCGGCTTGGACGGCAAGAGTTAGGGCAACATGCGCGCAGCGGGGAGGCGAACCTTAGGCTAGGGTCGGCGGTGGCTTTTAAAACCTCGGGAGGCGGGCCCGAAGCGGAAAACTCGGAAGGCGGCGTGCGGCGCTGGGTCTCCGAGGCGGCTAGGGTTCCTAGGCGGCGGCGCGACGTGGCCTGGCGAGGGCTGTTGGATCAAGATCCAACGGCGGGGATCGGCTAGAGCCTAGGGTTTCGGCGGGGACAACAGGCCGAGTGTCGGGACCCGAATTTGCAAATCCGGACCCTCTGTGTATTCAGCACTAGTCCAGGATCACGCTAGTGCACACAGTCTCAACATTGGTACATATCACAGTCATAACCAACGAAATAATAAGTACTTTGATTAAATACTCAAACTAGTTGATCGACCTTATGGTCAAGTTACAAAGATCGCCTGCAGGCTTAAGACTTATTAAAATATTCAAATCAATGAAATAAAATAAACTCGTGGCGCCAACCAATTTGCCACAGTACTGGCCGAGGCTCGCTCCTAGTTAAATCGGCTCCTCCGATACTCCTCCTCTGGCGGGGTTGCTTCTTCTTCAAGCTGAGTTGTGTTGTTGTGGGGTGAGTACTTTGAGCACTCAAACAAGTCATGCCTGTAATGCAATTCTAATATTCTACATGCATGGCTTAGTACAAAGGATAGGCTATGGTTCATGTGCAATCTGACATTTCAAATAAACGTAATAGATTGCAAAGCAAGATAAAAGATAGTAGGAATAGTAGCTTTCACAAGCATTTCAATTGTAATTCATTTTTCCATCCTAAGTCAAATTCATCATCACCAACCCAAGCATTTTTCCATAAAAAAATCATTTTCATAAAAATCTAACCCTTGACCGTAATCACCGAGCGATGCTCATTACCGTGAAACACGGCTATTGAATAGATTGTACACTCTGCAGAGGTTATACACTTTACCCACAAGATACAAGTCAAATACCACCAAGGCAAATAACCGTGTGAAGCCTTTCCAAAGTTCCATCTAAACCCAAGATCTTGCCGCTAAGGTTTCAACTTTGGAGGGATGGTTACCACACAGGGCCCCCTCTTGCGCCATGTGAGTTCTCATTCCGCTTCTTGGGCCTCACACCACCACGACAGCATTCAAAGAATAGATTTCCCGGTTTACTCAGCTAAGCCCGTCCCATTACGGAGCTTGTGGTCTGTATGAGAGACTCAATTCAAATGCTCGCAAGGTTAAGTCCTTAGTTGACCGAGGCAAGACTAACCAAGTGTGATCTCAATTATCCAAAACCAATAAAAACCAAATCGACCGCCAGTTGCCACTCTTGGCCCACCGTAAACAATCTTACCATTTGCCCCGTCTAAATCATTTTCCCACCCGGTTCTTTATCATTGCACCACGTGCCATCATCAACTCAATAACACATGTCTCATTCACAAAGCATGTTCAATATCTCATTAAGTCAGTATTCACTTTAGCATTCCAAAATCATGAAATGTCCACGTGGCAGGGCTAAGCATACTACTTGGTCTACTCAACCCATGTTGGCAAATTATAAAAGTCCAACTATTAATCCATATCCTAGGGTGACAAAAGATTCATGGCCTACAATTATATATGACAAGGTGGCATCAAACAACTTAGGCATTTAACTAATCCCAAAACTTATTCAAAATCATTTCTATCAAATTAGCATGCAATAGTTTAAATCAAAATAATTTGCTCTAATAGGTCCAACATGATCAAACACAACTTGCCTTCAAAAAGTACTGATTCGGCTCTTGAACTTGCTCTCGGTCGAACTTCTCCTCGAAACCGGGCACTTCAACGCTCACGCAGAACGCAAATAAATAGCAATAAATAAATAAAACAGAGAGCAACTCAAGCCTAAAATTCAAATAAAATTCATAAACAGAAAGAGCTTGATTTTACAAATTTATAGAAATTGGAATCACTCAAATCGGAGTTAAAACATAAAAGTTATAAGCATTTGAAGTTTGAAAATATATTTAAAATCAATATACCGAATTAAATAAATATTTTCTTTTTCGAAAATCAATTATTGCGTCATCTGTGACACGTGTCGCCACCAGAGAGTGACCGGGTTCTGCCGACGTCAGCCCCGACCGGCTCCGTGATGACGTCAAGATGACGTCATCGTGGACGTCGGACGATTTCGGCTATCTCTCGACAAGTGGGTCCCACCGTGACGTCGGCATGACGTCGGCGGTGACGCCACACGACGGTGCGTCTTGGCCGACGGTGGGCCCGTCTTTGTCGGCGTCTCGTGTGAATGCTCGGTTTGTGATCGACATGTGGGTCCGCGTGTTGATGACGACACGCGCTGATCGCTCGTCGTCAGGCGGCGATCGACATGCGGGCCCGCCTTGTCGGCGTCTCATGCACGATGGCGCGGCGTGGCACTACGGCTGCCCTTAGATCTACATCTAACGGCGGAGGTTAGAAGATGGGGTTCATTGTTCCTAAGGCGGCGTGGGCTCACCTCGGTGATCGGATGATGATCGTCCGGCCGGGCGAAGCTCACGAAACTTCGGCGGCGTTGCGGTGGCGCTTAGATTTGACCGGAGACGAGACGACGCAGCGGCGTATGGCGTTCCGTGGTCCTCCGGCGACGTCGCGGTGATGCTCCGACGCGCGACGAGGTGAGTTCGGGTGGTACGCAGCGCGGCGAGAGTGACCGGCGACGGCGGAATGGCGCGAAGAACTCGGCGGGTGGCTCCGGCAACTTCGGCGAGCTCGTGCGGTGAGGCGGCGGCGTCTCGGGCGGCGTGAAGTGTATGGATGGGTGCGGCGCGAGGTGAGGATCACGACACGGGTGGCGGCACAATAAATAGTCCCCCCGACGTCCGTGAAAAGCGCGGAGACCGAGGCCCACGCGGCGGCGGCGGCGGAATCCGGCGGCGATTCGGATTGGGTGACGTGGCACAACGTAGGCCGTCGGATGAAGATCGAACGGCTGGCGCGTTAGGGTTTTTCGAAGCGGGCGCAGACAAGATTTCGCCCAATCTGTTCATCGGGATTTTTAATCCTTTTCCGAATAAAATAATTCCCAAAATTCAAATAATTCATTTGGGCCTTTAAAAATACTAGAAAAATTCTGGAAAAATTCCCAAAAATATTTTAAGACATTTGTGACTCAAATAAAATATTTTCAGCAAAACTTTATTTTAACTTTTCCATTATTTAATTAATTTGATAAATGGCTTAATTCAAAATAAATTCAAATAATTCCAAATAAATCCAAATAAATTCCAGAAATTCCCAAAAATTCAAAATACCATTTAAATGCAATAAAAGAAAAAATTGGGGTGTTACAAACCTCCCCCCCTTAACGGAATCTCGACCCCGAGATTCAGGGCTAACTAAGAAATAGGTTGGGGAATTCTTTCTTCAGGTCTTCTTCACGCTCCCAGGTTGCTTCGCTCTCGGAATGGTTACTCTAATTGAACTCTGCAGAAGCAGGTCGATTTATTTTCGTTTTCGATCCCTAGTATCCAAGATCTTCACCGGGTACTCTTTATAAGTCAAATCCTCCTGCAGCTCGACCGACTCTAACGGCATTTGCTCTTCTGGCACCCGGAGACATTTCTTTAATTGTGACACATGGAACACATCATGCACTCCTGCTAAAGACTGCGGTAACTCCAGCTGATACGCTACTTCGCCTCTACGACTTAGGATCTTGAATGGGCCAACATATCTTGGCGCTAACTTCCCTTTAGTGTGAAACCTCTTCACTCCTTTGAGTGGGGTAACTCTGAGATACACAAAATCTTCAGGCTCAAAGCTCAAATCCCTGCGGCGATTATCGGCATAACTCTTCTGTCTTGATTGCGCAATTTTCAATCGTTCCCTGATCATGGCTACCGCTCTTGACTTCTCAAGAATGTCCGCCCAAACATATGACGTTCTCGGCCTCATTCGATTCAACGGCGTTCGACAGGTCTTCCATATAGCGCTCAAATGGCGACATCGTAAACTTGCTCGGTAACTATTGTTGTAGCTGAACTTCGGCATATGGCAAACACTTATACCACGAAGTTGTATAAGCCAATGCACATGCCCTCAACATGTCCTCCGAAGTCGATTAACTCTTTCCGTTTGCCCATACGTCTGTGGGTGATATGCGAAGATCAAGTTCAAAGCGGGTTCCTAGGGCCTCATGCAACTTATCCCAAAATCTTGAGGTAAACTGGGTACCTCTGTCCGATACAATTTTCTTCGGAACTCCATGTAGACAAACAATTCTTGACATATACAAATCTGCTAAGCGGTCCCCTGAGTAGGTAGTCTTCACCGGTATGAAGTGGGCGACCTTTGTCAATCGGTCCACTATAACCCATATGGAGTCATACCCTGTCTGGGTCCTCGGTAGACCGGTAATGAAGTCCATTCCATTTCCTCCCATTTCCACTCGTATCTTCGATCAGAGTAACCCTGCTTGGCCTTTGATGCATTGCTTTGACTCTTTGGCATATGTCGCACAACGCAACATGCTCTGCAACCTCACGCTTCATGCTTGGCCACCAAAATCTTTCCTTCAGGTCTTGATACATCTTAGCGCTTCCTGCATGAATCGAGTACTTGGAGTTATGGGCTTCCTCCAGAATCAGCTGTTTCAGTTCCTTCTTGTGCGGTACGCAAATGCGATTCTTGATCCATAATGTACCTTGCTCATCCAGCTTGAAATCCTTTGCCTTGCCTTCCTCCATTTTAAACTTAATCCTCTGAATCTTGACATCGTCCTTCTGTTCTTCACGAATCTGATCTTCCAGAGTAGGCTTCACTTCTAGAGCGGCTATAAATCCTTTAGGCACAACTTCCAGCTTCAGTTTCTGAAATTCCTTGCATAACTCAACCTGACTTGCTTCCACCAACATGTTCACCGAATGGCTTTTTCGGCTTAAAGCATCGGCCACCACGTTGGCTTTCGAGGTGATAATGAATCCCAGATTGTAATCCTTAATTAGTTCCAACCATCTTCTCGCCTCATGTTCAGTCCGATTGTGTAAATATATATTTAAGACTCTTATGGTCGGTGTACACCTCACATCTGTTTCCAATCGATAGTGCCTCCATAACTTCAAAGCATGCACTACTACCGCTAACTCCAAGTCATGTGGGTAGTTCTCCTCATGCGGCCTCAATCGCCTTGACGATACGCAACGACCTTTACGTTCGCGCATTAACACGCATCCTAGTCCTTGGCGCGATGCATCACAAGATATATCAAAACTCGCTTAAATCCGGTAGTACTAACACTGGCGCCGTTGTCAAACGTTTCTTCAACTCCCGAAACTCGCTCACATTCCGGCGTCCATGCGAACTTCTTTTCCTTTTTCAACAATTGCGTAAGAGGTCTCGCAATCGTTGAAAATCCTTCAATAAATCGGCGGTAATAACCGGCCATTCCAAGGAAACTACGGATTTGGGTCACCGTCTTGGGTGGCTCCCAATGCAACACTGCTTCCACCTTACTTGGGTCAACTGCGACTCCTTCGGCGGTCTCCACATGTCCAAGAAATTCCACCTTGTTCTTCCAGAAGTCACACTTGCTAAACTTAGCGAAAAGTTGCTACTCTCTCAACCTCTCTAGAACTAGCTTCAGATGCTCTGCATGCTCTTCCCTGGTCTTGGAGTAAACTAGAATGTCATCTATGAACACAACAACGAACTTATCCAGGTATTCCATGAAAACCTTGTTCATCATGTTCATGAAATATGCAGGTGCATTTGTCAAACCGAAAGACATAAGCGTGAACTCGTAATGTCCATATCTTGACGAAAATCTTTTCTTGGCACATCCTCCGATCGAATCTTCATTTGGTGATAACTCGATCGTAGGTCAATCTTGGAGAAAATTCGGCTCCTCTCAAGCGGTCAAACAGATCATCGATCCCGGTAGCGGATACTTATTCTTTATAGTGACTTCATTCGATTGCTCGGTAATCCACACACATCCCAGAACTCCCGTCCTTCTTCTTGACAAATAGAACCGTGCTCCCCATGGCGCATTTAACTTGGTCTAATAAATCCCTTATCCATTAACTCCTCTATCTCGCTTCTTCATTTCCACTAGCTCATCGGTTGACATCCGATAAGGTCTCTTAGCTATCGGGAAATTTGTTCGGTACTAACTCGATTACATAAACTCTATGTCCCTGTCGGTGGCATCCTGTAAATCCTCCGAAACACATCAGGGTATTCTCGACAACCGGTACGTCTTCTATGCTGACGGCCTTCACACTATTGACCATCAACTGTCCATCCCGAACGGCAGTGGCTTGAAACTCTACTTTTCTCCCACAAGGACTCTCGACTGATATGACTCTTCGTCCATAGTCTAACACAACCTTGTGCTTAGAGAACCAATCCATTCCCAAAATAACAACTAAGGTCTGGGTATCTAACACTACTAAGTTTGCTAGGAACTCCATTCCATCTATAAGCAACTTTACCCCAGAACATCCTACATCAGATCGGAGTTCTGATCCCGGGGATTGTACTAGCAATACATGCCTAAGGTTCACCATTTTCAATCCATTATTCATAGCAAAAATCTGAGATATAAACGAATGCGAAGCTCGTAATCAAATAAAGCATTGGTGTCTTGAGTTGACAAGTAACTTACCCAAGACGACGTCCGATGTATTCACCTTTGCATCGGCGGTGACATGATTGACTCGCCTCTTACCACGATCGAGTGGCAGCTCAGATTGTAACTCCACGGCTTGCTCTGGCGCAGTGTCTTTGTTGGAGTAGTCCCAAGGTTGAAGCGGCGGTGTCACTCCTCCTCCTTCTTAGGACAATAATTTGCAAATGCTCGGCTCGTGATGATAAAACAACGTTTAGCTGCCATTCTTGCTCCTCGCATTGCATTCCCAACTGGTGTTGGTGTCTGGAAATTTTGTCCGGCAGGTCTTGGTACCGGTGGTGGCGTCGTCATCACATTCCTTGGCTGAAATCTGAAGAACTGGTTTGGTGCAACCCTCAACCGCTGCGCTCCCTGGCGTGCTCCCTGCTGTGCCATCCTGCGCTTCCGGTTGTCCTCCAACTCCTTGCGCTTGTCCTCCAATATCAGCACCTTGTTCACTAGCTCCTGAAAATCAGGAAAAGTGTGGGTTATGAGTCCCACATGCAGCCCTGAATTCAGTCCTTTCATGAATCGAGACTGCCTGGCCTTATCCGTTGCTACATCCTCAGGTGCGTAGCGTGCCAACTGTGTGAACTTGTTCAGATACTCGGACACTGATTGATTGCCCTGCTTCAGTGCCCTAAACTCCTCCTTTTTCAGCTCCATTATGCCTTCGGGCACATGGTACTGCCGGAAAGCGATCGTGAACTCCTCCCAGCTGATGTCCTGCGGGTGCTCATGAGCAGCGCAGTAGTTTTCCCACCATTCAGCTGCGGTTCCTTCAAGCTGATGAGAGGCATAGAGTACCCTCTCATTTCCTTCACACTGGGTAATGTGCAACTTTCTCTCTATCGTCCTCATCCAATCATCTGCCTCCAATGGATTGGCATTTCCAAAAAATGTAGGCGGTCGTGTCCTCATGAATTCTGACAGCCTCGAGTGTGGTCTCTGCACTGGGTTGACCTGGTTAGCTTGGGCGGCGGCGGCTTGGGCGATGACTCTGCAGATCTGCTGATCATGGCATGCATTGGCGAGTGCAGGCAGCAATAAAGGCTCCCAAGTTACGCATATCAATGGCGGTGGTGGTTGAGGTCCTTGTCCTCCATCATCGATGTTTCCAGCTGAGCGAGAACCACTTCCATTTCCTCCTTGGTTTCCACGGTGTTCACCATCTGCCGATTGCTCCATGGTTTAGAGACGAGAGGAAATAAGAATAGACAAGTAATAGAGTACTTATGGGACGAAGGTGTAACACAAAATCTAACTTTATTACTTTATTAATATCTGGGTATGGTTGCTCACAATGCCTAAAGGCCTTGCAACACATACCGATCACTCACAAGCATGAAAGAAGCAAATCAAACTAATACTCTGCAGTCAAACGCCTCTAAGGGTGACTCTTATTCCAAGACGCGACTCAACGAAGGAGTCTCAACTGCTAATCCTAACGCTCACTCCTCGAGCCATCCCCCACCGGAACTTCCGGGTGGATACACCGGCGGGTGTGCTGGTGCGGGTACAAACCTATCCCAACGATCCTCCGCTGGATGCGCCTCCTGCACAGGCTCAACCTCCACTGGCTCCTGCTTGACCTCCACAGGCTCGGGCTTCACTTCCACTTGCTCCGACTTCACTTCCACTGGCTCTGGCTCTGGCTGCGGCTCCTGCTGTGGCTCCTCCGGATCAGGTCGTAGCTCCAAAGATCTGGCTCCGCTCGTCCGTGATAGCGCTGTCTCCAGTTCCCCAATCCTCTGGATAGAGTGGGCCAAGTACTCACAAGTCTGCAACAGATGAGCCCTAAGCTGTGTGAACTCGTCACGAGACCTCTGCAGCTCTGAATCGCCTCGTCGATAGCATCCTCTTGGCGATAACATATCCGCCGTGGGTGATCGTGGCATCCTCCTCCTCGATGGGCTCTCGGTTGTAGTGAGTGTCTCTACGTGGGTGGTGACGAAACACTGTGCCATCCAACTCTCTGGGGTAGGTACGAGCAATCTGCCTCATCGCCAGACGCGATGTCTCCTGAATCCCGCGTCAAATGACAACCTCCCGGCTGTGATACGGATCTGACGGCTCGCCCTTGCCCTATCCCGAGCGTAAACCGTGATAGTGACATCCTGCAATATCGATCTGCCCGATCTCTGAGAGTCCCTCGGTAGATCGATCATCATATCCTCCAAGCAATGCATCATACGCCAAAGCTCCATGGCGTACCCTCCAAAGGCGCCACCAAAAGAGTGGATCATCCTCATCGCCAAAGGACACTCACGTGAAACTCGGATATTTTAATCAAAACGAATATGTGTTGAATTCAGCAAGGGTATGAAAGAAGAGAAGGGTAAGTCGAGATTGCATTATCATCTTGGCACATTTTAGCTTTTAGAAAATAGTTTTATCCTCACTACGACCATTCTAACTAAGGGCCGATCCTACGATCAAGATGGCTCGATACCACCTCTGTTGGAACCCGAATTTGCAAATCCGACCCTCGTGTATTCAGCACTAGTCCAGATCACGCTTAGTGCACACAGCCTCAACATTGGTACATATCACGGTCATAACCAACGAAATAATAAGTACTTTGATTAAATACTCAAACTAGTTGATCGACCTTATGGTCAAGTTACAAAGATCGCCTGCAGGCTAAGACTTATTAAAATATTCAAATGCAATGAAATAAAATAAACTCGTGGCGCCAACCAATTTGCCACAGTAATCGATCTGGGCTCGCTCCCTAGTTAAATCGGCTCCTCGATACTCCTCCTCTGACGGGGTTGCTTCTTCTTCAACTCGAGTTGTGTTGTTGTGGGGTGAGTACTTTGAGCACTCAAGAAGTCATGCATGTAATGCAATTCTAATATTCTACATGCATGGCTTAGTACAAAGGATAGGCTATGGTTCATGCAAGACAAAGATTTCAAATAAAGATAATAGATTGCAAAGCAAGAAACAAGAGTAGGAATAGTAGCTTTCACAAGCATTTCAATTGTAATTCATTTTTCCATCCTAAGTCAAATTCATCATCACCAACCCAAGCATTTTCCATAAAAATTCATTTTCATAAAAATCTAACCCTTGACCGTAATCACGAAGCGATGCTCATTACCGTGAGCACGGCTATTGAATAGATTGTACACTCAGAGGTTATACACTTTACCCACAAGATACAGTCAAATACCACCAAGGCAAATAACCGAACGAAGCCTTTCCAAAGTTCCATCTAAACCCAATCTTGCCGCTAAGGTTTCAACTTTGGAGGGTGGTTACCACACCTGGGGCCCCCTCTTGCGCCATGTGAGTTCTCATTCCGCTTCTCGGGCCTCACACCACCACGACAAGATTAAAGAATAGATTTCCCGGTTTACTCAGCTAAGCCCGTCCCATTACGGAGCTTGTGGTGTATGAGAGACTCAGTTCAAATGCTCGCAAGGTTAAGTCCTTAGTTGACCGAGGCAAGACTAACCAAGTGTGATCTCAATTATCCAAAACCAATAAAAACCAAATCGACCGCCCAGTTGCCACTCTTGGCCCACGAAACAATCTTGCCATTTGCCCCGCCTAAATCATTTTCCCACCGGTTCTTTACCATTGCACCACGTGCCATCATCAACTCAATAACACATGTCTCATTCACAAAGCATGTTCAATATCTCATTAAGTCAATATTCACTTTGGCATTCCAAAATCATGAAATGTCCACGGCGGGGCTAAGCATACTACTTGGTCTACTCAACCCATGTTGGCAAATTATAAAAGTCCAACTATTAATCCATATCCTAGGGTGACAAAAGATTCATGGCCTACAATTATATATGACAAGGTGGCATCTGACAACTTAGGCATTTAACTAATCCCAAAACTTATTCAAAATCATTTCTATCAAATTAGCATGCAATAGTTTAAATCAAAATAATTTGCTCTAATAGGTCCAACATGATCAAACACAACATGCCTTCAAAAAGTCTTGATTACGCTCTTGAACTTGCTCTCGGTCGAACTTCTCCTCGAAACCCGGGCACTTCAACGCTCACGCCAGAACATAAATAAATAGCAATAAATAAATAAAACAGAGAGCAACTCAAGCCTAAAATTCAAATAAAATTCATAAACAGAAAGAGCTTGATTTTACAAATTTATAAAAATTGGAATCACTCAAATTGGAGTTAAAACGCAAAAGTTATAAGCATTTGAAGTTTCAAAATATATTTAAAATCAATATACCGAATTAAATAAATATTTTCTTTTTCGAAAATCAATTATTCGTCATCGTGACACGTGTCGCCACCAGAGAGTGACACGTGGTTCGCTGACGTCGCACCGACCGGCTCCGTGATGACGCCAAGATGACGTCATCGTGGCGCCAAGACGACTCGGCTATCTCTCGACAAGTGGGTCCCACCGTGGACGCCGCGATGACGTCGGCGGTGACGCCACACGACGGTGCGCGCTTGGCCGACGGGTGGGCCCGTCTTTGTCGGCGTCTCGTGTGAAAAGGTTTCGGTGTGGACCGACATGTGGGTCCGCGTCGTCGGTGACGCGACGCGATCGCTTCGTCTTGCGGCGGCCGACATGCGGGTCCGCTTTGTCGGCCGTCTCATGCACGATGGAGGCGCGACGTGGCACTACGGCCGCCCTTAGATCTACATCTAACGGCGGAGGTTAGAAGATGGGGTTCATTGTTCCTAAGGCGACGTGGGCTCACCTCGGATCGGATGATGATCGTCCCGGGCGGCTTCATGAAACTTCGGCGGCGCGGCGGCCTTAGATTTGACCGGAGAGCGAAGACGACGACGGCGTCGCGTGGCGTTTCCGTGGTCCTCCGGCGACGTCGCGGTGATGCTCCCGACGCTGCACGACGAGGTGAGTTCGGGGTGGCACGGCGCGGCGGAGAGTGGCCGGCGACGGCGAACGACGCGAAGAACTTCGGCGGGTGGCTTCAAGAACTTCGGGCGAGCTCAGGCGGCGGCGGGGCGGCGTCTAAGGCGGCGTGAAGTGTACGGATGGGTGCGGCGCGAGGTGAGGATCACGACGGGTGGCGGCGCAATAAATAGTCCACCCGACGTCCGTGAAAGCGCTGGAGACCGAGGCCCACGCGTGGCGGCGGCATGAATCCGGCGATTCGGATTGGGTGACGTGGCGAACGAGGTCGTTTGATGAAGATCGAACGGTGGCAAGCGTTAGGGTTTTTCCGAGCGGGCCGCACAAGATTACGCCCAAGATCTTGTTCATCGGGATTTTAATCCTTTTCCGAATAAAATAATTCCCAAAATTCAAATAATTCATTTGGGGCTTTAAAAATACTTGAAAAATTCTGGAAAAATTCCTAAAAATATTTTAAGACATTTGTGACTCAAATAAAATATTTTCAGCAAAACTTTATTTTAACTTTTCCATTATTTAATTAATTTGATAAATGGCTTAATTCAAAATAAATTCAAATAATTCCAAATAAATCCAAATAAATACAAATAAATTCCAGAAATTCCCAAAAATTCAAAATACCATTTAAATGCAATAAAAGCAAAAATTGGGGTGTTACACCGGGCCGGAAATGAACAGGAGCGGGCCGGAGGCAATTTCGGCCCGAAGGGATTTTTGGAAATTAAAAACGTTTTTCCAATTTAATAAATTCCATAAATTCAAATAACTCCAAATAAATTCAAATAAATAGCAAATAAATTCAGAAAAATCTCCAAAAATACAGAAAAATTCCTTGGAGCACAAGGAACCAAACGAAAACTGGAAACCTTTGATTTGATGCATATATTAATCAAATTAAATCTTCTAATTATTAGAAAATTCAATTTAAGCTTTGATTAATTCGAGAAAAATACGAATGGTTCATTTTTAATTTAAAACATACCAAAACTCAAATTTTTGGGATGTTACAAACCTCCCCCCCTTAAATGGAATCTCGACCGAGATCTGGACCGCTTGAGAACAAAGGGGAAACTCGGACTTCAGATCCTCTTCTCGCTCCCAAGTGGCTTCCTCTTCTGAATGATTACTCCACTGGACTTTGCAAAAATGGATGATCTTGCTTCTCGTGACGCGCTCTGCAACATCTAAAATCTTCACTGGCTGCTCTTTGTAGGTGAGATCCTCTTGCAAATTGATGTCTTCCAATGGCATCTGTTCTTCTGGCACTCGCAGGCACTTCTTCAACTGAGACACATGGAACACATCATGGATTCCAGCGAAGGACTGAGGCAACTCAAGCTTGTAAGCAACTTCTCCTCTTCGTTCCAAGACTTTGAACGGTCCAACATATCTAGGGGCAAGCTTTCCTTTTACTTGAAATCTCTTAACTCCTTTGAGAGGGGTGACTCTGAGATACACGTAATCATTGGGCTCGAAACTCAAATCTCGGCGACGATTATCTGCATAACTCTTACATCGCTTTGAGCTATCTTCAACTTGTCTCTCAATTAAGCATACTTGCTCTTTGGCTTCTTGCAAGATGGCAGACCAAACAACTGTCTTTCTCCGGTCTCTTTCCAATTAAGAGGGGTTCTGCACTTTCTTCCATATAAGGCTTCAAAAGGAGACATTTGAAGGCTGGCCTGATAACTATTATTGTAAGAAAACTCTGCATAGGGCAAACACTTGTCCCACTTAGCTCCATAGGTTAAGGCACGTGCTCTTAACATGTCTTCAAGAATCAGTTCACGCTTTCGCTTTGTCCATCACCGAGGGTGATAGGCGAGACTAAACCCGAGATGAGTTCCCATAGCTTCATGCAAACTCTGCCAAAAACGAGAGGTAAACTGGGTTCCTCTATCGGAGACAATCTTCTTAGGCACTCCATGAAGACTGACAATCCTTGACATATATGCTAGTGCCCGAGCAAGGTCTAGAGCAAGAGCCAGAGCTGTTTGAAGGCAAGTTATGCTTTGATCATGTTGAATCCATGCTTTAAATATTATATTGTTTCAA
Organism: Guadua angustifolia; assembly: GCA_036346375.1. Lineage (NCBI taxonomy): Eukaryota > Viridiplantae > Streptophyta > Magnoliopsida > Poales > Poaceae > Guadua > Guadua angustifolia. Next base: position 50,460,767 of record CM070508.1, on the reverse strand, counting down.
ATTATTGCATGTTAATTCATTTATCACTTGTTTCAGTTATGTTGGGAATAGTTAATTGTTCACTTTGAATTATGTCCACCTTGCCATGTCATATGTCATATCTCATTTATCACCCTAGGATGGTTCAAGCTAATTGGTAGCTATTAATTGCCAATATGGGTAGTTAGAACGCAAGTAGTATGCTTAGCCATGCAACGAGTCATCATTTTGTGTGAAAATAATTAATCATGCTTAATGTATATAGAACATGTTTATTAACCTGTGTGTCGGGTGTTGTCACACAATGTGGTTGTTGTTGATGGCACGTGGTGCATGATAAATCAACCGGGGTGTTAAAATAATTTAGACTGGGGCAAGTGGCAAGAATTTATGGTGGGCCAATGTGGCACTTCGGTTATCACATTACTTTTTATGATAATTGTTGGTTCATGGTTAAGATGATTTTTGGTTAGTCTTACCTTGGTCAACTAAGGACTTAACCTTGTAAGAATTTGAACTAAATTATTCATACAACCACAAGTCTTCTATGGGATAGACCTAGCAGATTAATTTGTTATATCCAAGCTTTGGTACTGTTAGTGGTGGTGTGAGACCCGGGTTTAGACAGACATTGGAAAGGTTTTGTTATAATCACTCGCCTTTGTGGTTAAAATGTATAACCTCTACAGCGTGTCAAATCTATTCAAATAGCTGTGCTCGCGGTGTTGAGCATTGCTCGGTGATTAGAGTCATGGGTTAGATTTTATCAAAACAAATGTGGGTATGGATGTTGGATTATGGATTGAGGTTATGAGTTGGTTATTAGAAAACAAATGGAAAATTTATTAATGCCATTATTGTTTTACTATCTTTCAATCTATTTACGCTATTTCTTTACAAATGCTATTTTATGCAAGTTAACCATGTTACCCAGTCCTTTGTAATAAGCCATGCATGTAGCATATTAGACTTGCATTCTATGCATAACTTGTTGAGTACTTTATGTACTCACCCCTTACAACAAAACATTACCAGTTGGAGAAGAAGCAACGCTTGCTTTTGAGGAGTACCAGGAGGAGACGAATAACTAAGGTGCGAACCTTGTCAATTCCCTATAGTAAATTGAAGGGTTTATCAATGAATAATATTATCTTTTCACTGCTGTCGGCGTACTTTACGCCAGGGTACCCTCTTCGCCGCACAAAAGCATGCGTGGCCTACGTGGCAGTCTAGCAGGCCGGTGGGTGTTTACACCCCGTCTGCAGGCATCAAGACACGCGGGTGGCGGACGGCGGTGGCGACCACGCGCCGCCAAATACCAGCCCACGTGGCGGCTTCGGGCGGCGGTGGCGAGCACGCCTACCCACCGGTGTCGGTCCACGGCGCGGCGGGCGGCGGTGGGCGACCACACCGCCGCCGGCGCCCGGCGTGGCGGCTTTGGCGGCGTGGGCGAGCACGCCCGCCCACCGGTGTCGGTCCACGGGCGCGCAGCGGCAGGTGGGCGACCACGCCGCCGCCCGGCGCCCGGCCCACGTGGCGGCTTTGGCGGCGGTGGGCGAAGCACGCCGCCCACCGGTGTCGGTCCACGTGTACGCGGCGACGGTGGCGACCACGCCGCCGCCGGCGCCCAGCCCACGTGGCGGCTTGGCGGGCTGGTGGGCGACCACGCCTTGCTTATTCCGCCGCCATGCAAAAAGGTGGGATACCGTGGCTTCGCCTCGAAGTCTCCTTTTTCTGCCGTACACGCCGAGGTCGGCCGCTTGTGCTGCACGCCGATTCCAAGGAATTCTGCTACAAGCCCGTTCCTCTGACGCCTCACACCTACCCGTCGCAAAGGGGTCACATCCCGGGAGAACCGGGCGAAGGCATGCGCTGGTATCGATTAGGGCCGAAGGAACGGGACAGCGCATAAAGGCGTAGTAAATGCATCACTACAAGGAACAGGGAAAAATTCGTGGGCCAAAAACCCACGAATTTAGGCCAAAACCCACGAATTTACGTTAAATTCGTGGGCAAACCGTCGAATTTAGTTCACGAATTTAACTCGACGAATTTAATCAATTAAATTCGTGTGTACCCACGAATTTAAATTAAATTCATGAGTTACTGGAAAAATCCACGAATTTAACTGTTAACTTCGTGGGTCAACAAAGACCCACGAATTTAACTTAAATTCGTGGGCCAAGAAAAACCCAATTTAGTTAAATTCGTGGGCCAAGAAAAACCCACGAATTTGGTTAAATTCGTGGGTCAACAAAAACCCACGAATTTATTTAAATTCGTGGGCCAACGAAAACCCACGAATTTAGTTAAATGAATTTAGTTAAATTCGTGGGCCAGTAGAAACCCATGAATTTAGTTAAATTCGTGGGTCAGTATATACCCACGAATTTAGTTAAATTTGTGGGCCCATAAATTCCCACGAATTTAACTGTTAAATTCGTGGGTATTTATGGGCCCACGAATTTAATAGACATTTGTACAAAAAAAAATATATATATCCACATTGACAAATAAAATATATGGCCTAAAAATGAATAACCTTGAGCCCAATTCTCATCCGAATCACATATAAAGAAAAATATTCCCTTCTGATTTATGCTATGAAAAGAGTGAGCATCCCTGGATTCATCGTCAGTAAGTGAAGAATGGCTCTGCAAAAACTAGTCATATTATGAACCATACATTGCAAGGAACTGAACTAATTGTGCACCTAACTATATTGCAACTTTTTAGAGAAAACTATTTACATCTTATCCCATTTTATTTGTATCCTTATATACCAACGATATACTGTCAGTCTAAATTTGACCAACTGAATTGAAGAATGCCACGATATATTCCCTCTAGAAAAATAATGCAATTAACATCTTGAAGCCCCAAATATCCACACGTATTTATGATCTTAAGTTATCAGCTTTATTGTAGATTTTAGTCATCATAAAGGCATATTATCATTTGTCAACGAACTTAAGAATTCAGATCAATGATGTTGCTTTTGTTCTCTGATTGCCAAAAGAAAAGAACAGTCTAGTTCACAGTTCAAGAATCATAATTAAAAACAAGAAATTTGACTTAGACAAAGACAAGAAAGTCGGTGCATTGCTAGTTTGCTACTATGGAAAGATTCCATTTGAGGATTCTTATTCATGCCAAATTGTCCAGATGTAATAGCAAGATTGAAACTACTAAATGGTGGCTACTAAAATTTGGATCATTGAGACATACAAAAAAAGCATTCCAAGTGCATGCAGATTCAAAAGAGTATGTTTGTCACTTACAAGATCACACAAACTTCATTAGGTAGGAGAGTTCTGTGGGGTCTCATTGTACCCATCAAATAAAAGGCCATCAATTGGTAGCCTTCCTTGCTTAATTCTTTTTTCTTTCCCTGTTGAGCCTTGAAAACTAGCCTAGATTGCAAGTATGCCTCTTCTAGTGGAATCCCGAGAAAGAATCATTCGTGTTTACATCGAATCCTCCATGTCAAGATAGCAAAATGCAACTGTAATGACCAGATGAAAAAGAGAGGTGTCGATCAAACGCATAGCGCTTGAATGAAAAAAATTTAAAATGGCAGGTTATTGAACTTGTCACACAAGAGTTCAAGTTCTAGAGCATAAAGAAGCAAATATATATGCCAAATTGTATCAGTGCAAAGGCATGAAGAATGCAACCACAATATTTCAAGCTAACATTTTAGGGCATCTTCAGTAATCACAATGAGCGTTCTCGGCCCTTCAATTGCATTCTCAGAGAAGCTCCATAAAGTACTCTCCTCACGCATCCATACATCATATCTTACACAACGCAAAGATATTAAGCAAACACTTCTGTGTTGCAAGTTTGCGAATCTAAAAATTACCAGCAGTAGCATCACCTATATACCTTTTTAACAAAGCATTTAGCCCTGTGGATGGGACTTGGCAATTTCTCCGATCCGACATGCATTGCGAACCTTGTCGCTTGTGTGGAACCAAAGCTAGGTTGTGTTAAAGGAAACTTAGCGTAATAGATAAGCCAACGTGGTGAATCGTAAGCAACAATAGTAATGCTTCAATTGAAATTAATACATACATATTTGTGAAATGTCCAGGCTTGGTTGATAACCCTCAAGTCATTAGCACCATGAGATTTGTCGATTGTAAAAAACTTACTAGGAGGAAGAACAATGTAAATACCTACTTGGAACTCCCCGATGTGCACTAAATCAGCAGGATATAAATGATCAAACAAATAAACACCAAGGAGATATCATGGAAATGTAGAAGGTAGAATACAGGGGCCATCTCACATATGCAACTCTTGAAGGAGCATGCCCCCTTCCGATTAAAGTTCACAATTCAAGATGCTCTACAAGTGCTTACAGTTCATCACACAAGAATTATGTCTATGCTCCCAACAATCCAATGAGCAGCAATCTGAATTTGCTTTAGAAAGGGGTGACAGGAGGAGTGGAGGTAGACATAATATCTTTAATTTCATAGTCCAAGAATAGGATCAAGAATTGCTTATACTACCAAATGCCGAGTTTACATACCGCAATTACTATGTCAAATTTCTCTCTATAGGTTCACACATGAACTTGGCTCACCAGTGGCAGCATAAAAGGTGATGATAAACAACATCCAAGTTAAGAGTAGTGAAACTTGATAGGTGTTTACTCACCACGCTTGCACAAACACACAAAGAAAGTTATATGCCTTTGATGCCATTAAATTAAATGCAATAACTAAGGTAATCCAGCACCAATTGCAACGAAAAGGAAAACTCTACAATGAACACTTGCAGAACTTAGTAGTTAATAGCTTCCTTATATCATAATTAATAAATAATCTTAATATTTCACATTATCATTAAAATTAGAAACAAAAAATCACAACTTACAGCTAGTTTCATCATGCACAACATACTTGGGCAAAGGATAACCTTCTTTCCTCCTACATAAGTCAACAAACATTTCGCATAACTATCAAACTCAGATCGATAATCTACCAAATGCACAAGTTTCCCTAGAAGAACAAGAACCAACTTAGCTTTTACATCGTTGCTTATCCTACTGATGTCTGGTCCCGAATTGGCCATTGGGCTGCAAAAGGTAAGTTCCCGACTGAAATTTGGTTTGCATATTAGTTTTAATCCAGAATACCAACGAATTAATATCAATCTAGGAAAAGATTTAAGTGCTAACCTGAAAGTTGGTAAGCCAGTCCTTCCTATCAGAAATGCATGTAAGATAAGCATGATGACGCCCCTTCCTCTATCTGACCCGTGTAAGCCCATGCATATAAGGGCACTTTAGAGCATAAGAGAGGGGGGTCGAAAAAAGGAGACACAACAGAAGAGCTGGTCATCGGCAAGCTCTGTAACCAAGCCCACTATACTCAATCCAAAATCAGGCAGGACGTAAGGCTGTTACCCTTCTTCAAGGGGGCCTGAACCTGGGTAAAATCGGGGTGTTCATCAAATTCAAGGGCGCTGAATTCAAGTTAGTGCGAGGTACGGGTTTCTCTCTGTTAGGGTTTGCCAATTATTAAAGCCACCCCTCATCAACCAAACCCATCAGACTTGGTCCGCTGTGGAATACACCGGCTGTGGGCGCGCTGTAGGGAAAGGTAGTTGGTTTTTCTGATCATCTCTCCGGCGAGTTTCGGTGCTTTCTTTCAATTCCGTGCATCTGGTGATGGCGAGTTCGCAGCATCAGGAAGGGGAAGAGTCGGACCATGCTCAGAGTGTGTCCCGGCGATCTCGTCGATCGCAAGACCGTCTCACTCCACCCCCGCTGGGCACCGGCGATGCTCCTGTGGAGGTGGTGGGGCATCCGGTGCGACGCCGGCTGGCCATGGAGACGGCCACACCGGCTCAGAATCTACATGCAGCTCGTCTCCTCCTGGACCACCCTCCGGTGGAACTTGCAGGAGACTCCCCGGCCACTCCATGGCTGTGGGATCTTGCCGGCCTTGTCGGTGCGGCCCAACTTCGGGTAGGGCCCCCCGGCCGGGCGAGTACTGGTGGTACTCCGCCACCCAGGGCGCGGGCTGGGGGCTCGCAAGGCTCTAACCACCACGGTGGCAAAGCGCCCTGCCAGCGGGCCGAGTTAGGGAAGAGGCGGCTGTGCGCCGTCTTGCCCGAAGGAACCGTGAGGACCTATGAAGTCATCTTGACGAGTCCAGCTGGCGAAGCGGCGATCTTCGCGGCCATGTGCCATGCCGCCCAGCCCAGGAACAGGGGCGCGGCAAGCGGGTGGCCTCCGAAGATGAGGGTCCTCGTCGTGGCCCTAAGGAGGAGGGCTATTCCTCCAGTTCAGCGGAGAGTCCCATCCCCCGCTCTCCGGGCCGAGCTCCCGGTAGGCGGCCGGGCTTCATTTATGGCGTTGGATATCAGGCGTTCTTCCGGCGGTTACGCCGTGTGGAGTGGCCTGAAAGGTTCCGCCCGGCATCCATAGAAAGTTACAACGGCACTACTAATCCAGAGGAGTTTTTGCAAATATATACAACGGTGGTACGAGCGGCCGGTGGGTCTGGAAAAGTCATGGCCAATTATTTCCCGACGGCCTTGACGGGCTCTGCCCGTTCTTGGCTGTTGAACCTCTCGCGAGGGTCGGTGCACTCGTGGGAGGAATTGTGCGGCCTCTTCGTCGCCAACTTTCAGGGCTCCTTCGCGCAGCGGGGCATGCAGGATGATCTGCATGCCCTGGAACAGCAAAAGGGGGAGTCGTTGCGTGATTTTATTCGATGGTTCTGCCATTGCCGCAACACTATCCCCCATATCTCGGAGCAATCGGTCGTCATCACCTTTCGAAGAGGCGTTTGCGACCGCAAGATGAAGGAGAAAATGGCCACCCGCACTATTAGCACCACCTCCGAGTTGTTTTCCCTCGCGCATAAGTGCGCGCGGGCTACGGAGGTGAGGGGACCAGGATCTGGTCCCCAGGGTGGTCGAGGAAAAGATGAAGCCGGGACCTCAAAGGGTTCCGGCCCATCAAGCAAGAAGGCGTGGAAGCGCGAGGCAGGAGAGACCAGGCGGGTCTTGGCCGCCGAGCGCGACCACGATGACTCTGGGTCGCCGAAGCGTGACCGCCGTGATCAGCGCGGCAATCGCCATGATCGGCGAGATGATCGCCGTGATCAGCGTGATGACCGCCGCGGTCGTAGGAACGACTGCCGCGGGCGGAAGGAAAGAGGGCCCTAGTGCCAAATTCATCGAACTGACACTCACGACTTGGATAATTGCCAGGTCGTGGACCGAATGGTGGAGTGGCGGATCAAGGAGCGTCGCCCTCGCGACGATGAGCGTCACCCTCGTGACGTTGATCGTGGTGAAGACCCCGCCCCGCTGGCTTTCTAGCAGGTGGATCATACCCTGGCGTATATTTATGGCGGTTCATCCGCTCTTCGCTCGAATACCGCTTGCAAGCGGTTGAAGAGGGAAGTATGCGCCATGATCAGGTTCGGTCGCTCGGATGCTGAAATGGTCGGAGGAGACGATCATCTTCAGTCTGGCCGACCACCCTGATGGCGCCACCGGCCTGGGGCATCTCCCGATTGTGGTGTCGCCCACGGTCCGGAATGTCCGGCTGGGTCGTGTGCTAGTGGACGGATGGAGTTCTCTTAGCATCCTGTCCTCTACGGCATTTCTGGCTCTTCAGATCCCGCAGGAGGATCTGAATCCAACGTTGCCTTTCTTTGGAATAGCCCCGGGGGTTAGTGCAATCCCCGTGGGCCAGGTGCGTCTCCCCGTCACTTTTGGAGAAAGGGATAATTATCGCACTGAGTTGGTGGACTTTGAAGTCATTGATTTTGATCTCCCGGACAATGCCTTGCTTGGCCGACCAGCGCTGGCCAAGTTCATGGCGGCGACCCATTATGCATACATGGTGGTGAAGATGCCAGGGCCTGCCGGCCTCATAACCATCCGAGTGGACTACCAAGCTTTTTTGCATCATAAGTTCGCGCTGATATGATTGGTGCCACTGTGTTTCCGGGCGTGGCCGATGCCGCCGCCGGAGCCCTCAGTTCGACCAAGACCTCACCTAGCTCACGGTGAGGTTAAGGTGGTCACCCCGAGTGAGGGTGAGCCCCGCAAAATCACCGTCAACATTGGCGCCACCTCGGCGCCAAATAGGAAGACGCGCCCACCTTCCTCGGTGTAATTCCGACGTGTTTACTCGCAACCGCTCGATATGACCGGGGTCCCAGGAGGTGATCGAGCACCAATTGGCAACGCCCCGGCGCGCCTGTTGACAAAAGATCCGCGGCAAGCTCCGGAGCGGCAAGATGCTATTCGGCAGGAGGTGGAGAAATTATTGGGCGCAGGAATCATCAGGGAGGTCACTCACCCTGAGTGGCTTGTCAATCCTGTGCTCGTCAAAAAGTCCAACGGGAAGTGGCGAATGTGTGTCGACTTCACCGACCTGAACAAGGCCTGCCCGAAGGATCCATATCCCTTGCCGTGAGTCGACCTCATTGTTGACTCTACGGCAGGCTGTGAGTTGTTGTGCTTTCTGGATGCGTACTCTGGGTACCATCAGATTAGCATGGCGGTGGAGGATGAAGAAAAGACTGCTTTTGTAACCCCAATGGGTGTTTATTGCTATGTCAGAATGGCTTTTGGTTTAAAGAATGCTGGTTCTACTTACCAACGTGCTATGCACATTACTTTTCGTCCACAGATAGGGCGGAATCTTGAGGTGTATGTTGATGATTTGGTTGTGAAAGTTAAAAAAGGTGAAAACTTGATTCAAGACCTGGAGGAAACCTTCTCCAACCTCCGGAGGAATTGCCTAAAGTTGAACCCAGAAAAGTGTGTATTTGGCGTCCCCTCCGGCAAGTTGCTGGGATTCCTGGTGTCTAACCGAGGGATTGAAGCCAATCCGGATAAGATAGTGGCGATTGAGCACATGAAGCCGCCAGCACGGCTCAAGCAAGTCCAGTGCTTGGCCGGTCGTCTGGCCTCCCTCGGGCGGTTCATCGCCCGATTGGGAGAAAGAAGCCCGCCCTTATTTAAGTTATTAAAGAAAACTAATCATTTTGAGTGGACTGACGAAGCTCAGAAGGCCTTTGAAGACTTGAAGTGGTACCTCACCTCTCCCCAAGTCTTTGGTTTTTCCGCAAGGTGAATCATTGCTTTGTATATTGTCGCTACCCTCAAGTGGTCGGGCCACCGTTTTGTATGAAAGGAAGGTGTCCAGAGGCTACCTACTATGTCGACAAGGTGTTGCATGAAGCGAAACTCGATATCCTCAAGCTCAAAAATGTCAGATGCAGATTCGGTGGCATCTAGGAAGCTGCGGCATTATTTCCAAGGGCGAGAAGTTACCGTGGTCACGGCCTACCCACTGCGAGAAATCCTGTTCAACCGTGAAGCAGAAGGTCGCATTGACAAGTGGTCAGTGGAACTGGGAGAGTTCAACCTTAAGTTTGTCCCCCTCACTGCCATCAAAAGTCAAAAGTTAGCGGAGTTCGTTGCCGAGTGGACTCCCGCCACTCCTGAAGCGGAAGAAGCCCCCGCGTCGCCTCCTTGGACCTTATTTTTTGATGACTCGTTCAGATTGGAGGGTGAAGGGGCTGGTGTTGTCCTAGTCTCCCCAACTGGTGACGTTCTTCAGTATGTTGTTGCTCTTGATTTTAAAGCCACTAATAATATTGCCGAATATGAAGGCTCGCTAGGTGGTTATGTATTGCCTCTGGCGCTAGGCATCCCAAGGTCTCCAAGTCGTGGGCGACTCCGCCGGGTCATCAATCAAGCGAGGAAGGAATTTCAATGCCCTGACCCCACCATGGCGGCGTACTTGGCGGAGGTTAGAAAAATGGAGCGACGTTTTGAAGGATTGGGATATATTCATATCCCCCCGCGTGATAATCACCTTGCGGATGGGCTCTCGCAGCTTGCATCCTCAAGGACTTCTGTCCCGGTCGGAGTCTTCGAAGAAAGACTATCACGATCGTCCATCGCAGCCCACGATCCAGGTGGGAATGCTGGTGTCGCCGTCGCAGCCCATAATCCAGGTGGGAATGATGGTGTCGCTGTCGCAGCCCCCGATTCAGGAGGGGACGATGGTATGGCCGTCGCGGCCTCCGACTCAGGCGGGGAAGGTGGTGCAGCTGCCACAGCCTCCAGTTCAGGGAGGGAAGGTGGCGCGTCTGCCTTAGCCCCCAAGTCCGGGAGGGAAGGCGGCGGTGCTGCCAATGCAGCACCAGGGGAAATGCTTGGCCCAGCAAAGTACTCGGGCGAACACCGAGTGCTCACCACGCTTGGCCGGGAAGATCAGTGGATGGATCCGATCCTAGCCTTCCTGCGGGACCAAGTGATCCCCGACGATGATGCCTCAGCTGAGAAGATAGCACGTAAGGCCAAGTGCTATACTCTGGTGGGTGGGGACCTGATCACGAGCAAAACGAATTCTCATCAAGTGCATCACTGAAGAGGGAGCGCTCGCTTCTAATATCCATGGAGGCATGTGCGGGAGCCATATGTCCCCAACACTAGTCGACAAAGCGTTCGCCAAGGATTTTATTGGCTCATCGCCTCCGTGATGCTTGCGAAGCCGGTGAGGACATGCGGCTTGTCGGGCTTCTTCGCCAGTAAGTCCACCGCCAGCCTTAAGCTTTTAAACCATCCCGCTCTCTTGGCCGTTCGCGGTCTGGGGGCTAGATATCCTGGGTCCGTTCCCGCGGGCCACAGGGGGCTTCACCCACCTTTTCGTCGCCATCGACAAATTCACTAAGTGGGTCGAAGCTGAGGTAGTACGTGCCATTACGGCTTCCGCTGCTGTCAAATTTATGCATGGGATATTCACCCGCTTTGGAGTCGCCAACCGTATTGTCACCGACAATGGAACTCAGTTCACCAGTGCAGCATTTATGGAGTTTTGTGATGAGATGGGCACCAAAGTATGCTTTGCTTCGGTTGCCCACCCCAAAAGTAACGGTCAAGTTGAGCGTGCCAATGCATTGGTGTTGAAGGACCTCAAGACAAGGGCGTTTGATCGACTCCACAAGCGGGGGGCGCGTTGGATCGAAGAACTTCCGGCTGTGCTGTGGTCGCTCCGTACCACACCCAATCGGGCTACTGGCGAGACTCCCTTCTTCTTGGTGTATGTGGCGGAAGCTGTCCTCCCCTCCGAATTGTCATTCGGCTCTCCGCGCGTCTCGGTTTTTAGCGAGGAAGGCCATGAAGACATCCAGCAAGAAGACGTCAACCTCCTGGAAGAAGTTCGTGACCAGGCCGCCCTTCGCGCCGCTCGATACCAGCAAAGCCTCAGGCGATACCATGCCACCCGTCTCTCGAGAGACACCGGCAAGGGCGACCCGGTCTTGGCGCAGAATTCAAAGCATGCTGGGTTGCATAAGCTGTCTCCCCGGTGGGAGGGCCCCTTTAAGGTGGTCTTAGTATCTCGACCCGGGGCGGTCCGGTTAGCCACTGAGGACGGCCGGGAATTGTCGAATTCCTACAATGTGGAGTTGTTGCGAAAGTTTTATCCATGAAAAACTGTAAGTACCGGGTGATTTGGTTTGATCAGCCCCGGGATAGACCTGTCCCCCAGCTGATCGACGGTTATTGGTTGTTGATAATGTTATTATCTTGAGGATTTTCGACTTTGTCATTACTCCTCTTTTTGTGTCCTACGGGACAGTTTGCTGCATGGATGCTATTGGTCCTTAAGTTTTGGCAATCCCTTGTCGGTCCATAATTATGCCTGGTATCTGTGTCGGGTAAGGACGGGCAACCATGAAGCGGATTTGGCACGGTGCTCAAATGTGGTTTATACACCTCGGGTTGGCTCTCAAAAGCACCACAGGTCGTTACCGCAAGCACTGCTGGCCTAGTATCCTTCCTGGGAGTTCGCTGCTTTACCGTACAATGCCATAGGCCGTGTTTTGGAAAAACGGCGACAATATGGAGGCCAAAACGAGTGAACCAATATTACCCCATGCGCAGACTTATGTTGTCATGATCTATATTGTATGTGCCCTGCATGGTATTCATCCGCCTTTACAATAGCTGCATATGTGCACGGGTCAAACTTTAAAGCTTTGGCCCGATTCAAAAGGAAAAATCTAATAGTGCACGAAGGCTCCGGCTGGTCGCCCAGCGCTTGGGGGCTGGTCGCCCGAAGGCTCCGGCTGGTCGCCCAGTGCTTGGGGGCTGGTCGCCCAACTGCTTTGGTTGGGCACCAGCTAATACATAAGCCAGATAAGTGTTTCAAGTAACACTCCCGATTATTTGCTTATGTGTATGCTGAAATTGATCAAATTATGCATGGTTATCATGGACGTCACAAACCCGACGGCTCCTTGGTGATAAAAGGAAAGTCTTCAGTGTGAGCGTCTAGTGAGGCTAAGTGACCAAAGTGTGAATTTGGCACGGTACTCAAACACGGCTCGTACACCTCGGGTTGGCTCTTAGAAGCACCGCTGGTTGTCACAGCTTGGCGCCGCTGGCCCAAGACCACTTCTGGGAACTTATCACATTCATGCCACACTCGGGTACGATTCTAAGAGATCACAAGGATTTAAGTTCAAAAGGTTTCAGCCAATGACAACCAAGATAAAATCTTGGCGCAAAACTATTCGTGCTCAAGCACGCACTATTACGCCTCAAAGCCGTCTTTTGCCTAAGTTCTATGTAACTTGCGCAGATCGTACTTATATTTGTGGTTAGCAGTGTGCAACGTCTACAGGAATTTTGGGATGTTGCCTGGACTTAGAAGTCTAACTGGCGCCTCAACTGAGTTTCAAGTTGGCCGCCTAGCAATTCCAGCATGCAATACCAAGTGAACGCAGCAAGCAAGCATGAAGGTAAAATTAGGAAACATCCATTACAACTAAAGTTCGTTGAAGTGTTCATACAGGTAAAAGAAGCTGACCAACAAAAGAAGCAGAAACAAAAAAAAATAAGGTGGCGGCCCAGCCCTTCATTCATCACCCACGTCGATGTCGCCGGCGTCTTCTTCCTCCGTCACCGGGGTGGAGACCTCCATGACCGGCTGCTGCATTTGCAGCTGCCCGGCCAAGTGCTCGTTGGCTGCTCGCACGCGTGCCTCTGCCTGGGCGGCGTCTCCCACGATGCCGGTCTCCATTGCCGCCATCGGGTCCAGAGAAGCATCGCGGCTGGCCCAGCAAGCCAGCACAAAGGTCGCGGTCATCACCGCAACATCTTGCCCCTCCCTGGTGGAGCGTGCGGCCAGGGCGGTGGGCAATCCCCGGAGCGCCTCCGCGGCCTGGTTGGTCGCGAGGCGCATCGCAGGCGGTGTCTTGCGGCGTCTCAAAGACCACGCCCAAAGGTTCGTGCATCTTTGATGTTGGAAGGCTCCCTTGAGCATGGTGGCGAGATTGCGCCTGAGGCGATCAGCCTTGTACTCGGAGGTCCTTTGCGCCGCCTCGGCACTCTCCCCCCGTTGCTGCATGGTAGTCAGGGCGGTCGCGGTGGCCCTTTCTTGTGCCACCATCGTGTCCGCCCTCTCCCGCTCCCGTGCCAGCTCGTCGATGGCCCCCGTCAACTGTCTCGCCGTCTGCCCATGCCCGTGGCCGTCAAGGAAGTCATAAGCGAAGTCATGCAAATTGCCGAAGTTCGGTGAAGAGCTCAGCGGAGCGCACGGCGGGGGTGGCGACGGTGCTGGCGGCAAGTTGGCAGGGTGCGCTGGTATCAGGGCCGCCTGCCCCTGTCCTGGTGGTGGCGGCGGCCGGCGGTGTCTGGGCGGAAGTCTCCGCCGCAGGCACAGGTGGCGTCTGCTCCCTTGGAGCATCTTGAGGGGCCGCCCTTGGCGTCGCCCTCAAGCTGAAGCTGGCCTTGGGGACCTCAAGCCCGCCTTGTCGAGTGGCGGCATGGGTCCCCGTGGCAGAAGGCGGTGGCGCCGTGGAGGATGAGACCGGCGCCACGGGAGGAGTCGGAGAAGGAGAAGATAATGGGGCCGGCGCCGCAGCGGTTGGCGCTGCGGTCGTCGGAGCCGGCGCCTGCTGCATTGGCACTGGTGACGATGGTGCCGGCGGCGCCGGAGGTGGAGATGCTAGCACCGCAGGCGGCTACGCCGGTGCGGTTGGAGCTGCAATTGGGGCGACCGGTGCGACCGCCCCATGTGACGTCACCGCCACCCTTGGGCTGGTGGTGGCGAAAGTTTCGCCCGCGTGGCGGGTTTCTTCACGCCGGACCGAAGTGTCCGGACGAGTGGCCGCTGCTTCGCCCGTCGATGGGGAGGTACATCCTCGATCGTCGGGGCGCGGCGGCACTGGCGAGGCGGTGGAGTCCATTGGCGGCAAAGAACTCGACGATCTCATGCGCTCCGCAGGCTCCAAGTTGGCGAGTGGCCGGGCCGATGAAGGAAAGTCCAGGCCGGCTGGGACTGGCGGCATGAGCCCGGAGAGCCACCTGCTGAGACGTGGCCCATCCAAGTTTCCCGCGGCTGGCCAAAGTTAAAAAAAAAAGACTGCCGGTTGGTAGGGAGCAACATAAAAGAGGCATGAATGTAGAAAAAAGCCAAAAAATAGCAGTGAAGTCTTACGGCCGGGGAAGGTGCGGGTGATGTCGCTGTCGCCTGTGTATTGCCATGCTGGGCGAATACGGCGACGAAGGGGGCTAAGTCTTCGGGATACAAAATCCCTAACAACCAGCGCCCCAGTTAATCCGGCGTCCCGCAGATTGTTGATGCAGCCGCCATTGCCAGGAGCTCCGCCGTCTCTTCAACGGGCGAGTTCCAGTTCTCGGTGACCGCCGCTGGCCCGGCGGGCACCCCCAGAGCCTCAACGCCGCTGTCGTCGTTGACGTACAGCCATTCGCTGCGCCAGGCCTTCCAATTTGATCTGGGCTGGAAGGGTATATAGCGGGCTGCCATCCCATCCCGAAGGCGGAAATGGCATCTCCCCAGCAGTTCGCCGTCGGAGGAGGCGCGGCAGAGGAAGAAGTAGCGAAAAAGTGGGAGATTTGGCATCACCCCCATGAACATTTCACAGAGGTGTGCGAAGATGGCGAGAAAACGAATGGAGTTGGGGGTGAGGTGAAGGTGATGGATTTCGTAGAAGTGGAGGACGGTGAGGAAAAAATCAGAAAAAGGCGGCACCAAGCCCGCCATGATGCCCCACACGAAGATGATGATCTCGTTGGCGGGGCACTGTGGCGTAGGGGTCCCGCCGCGGAAAAAGAGAGGGTCTTCCAGTACAATGGTGTGGAGTCTCTCCACTGTGTAGGAGTCCACTGTGGAAGCAGGAAAGGGAGGCGAACCGGAGGAAGCCATGAAAGCGAAAGTGGCGAAAAGCAAGGAAAACTTAGAGAAGAAGATGAAGTTTGCAAGGGGTACTAAAAGCGTGAACTGTCTGGTGCGGATGAGCCTATTTGTATCCCCCACTCGCACCGATGGTTCACGAGGATACAAGATCGTGCGCCGTTTCGGGTCCCAAAAAAATCGGCGGGTGCAATGAAGCGCAAGAATCGAGGCGGTCGTATCCCGATGAGTAATGGCCCCATCCAAGAATGCACTGGTATTTAATGTAAGATCTCGAAAGGCTCTGATGTGCATTCTTGGGTGGGCCCGGGGGCTACTGTTGGCATACTTTACGCCAGGGTACCCTCTTCGCCGCACAAAAGCATGCGTGGCCTACGTGGCAGTCTAGCAGGCGGATGGGTGTTTACACCCCGTCTGCAGGGCATCAGTACACGTGGCGTGTGGGCGAGCAGGTGGGCGACCACGCCCTGCTCGCCCGGTGCCCAGCCAACGTGGCGACTGGCGGCGGTGGGCGAGCACGCCCGCCCACCGGTGTCGGTCCACGGGCGCGCGGCGAAAGCGGTGGGCGACCACGCCGCTGCGCAAGCACCCAAATTTCACGTGGCGGCCTGGTGGCGGTGGCGAGCACGCCTACCCACGTGTGTCGGTCCACGTGGCGGCGGCGCGGTGGCGACCCGTGCGGCGACCACGCCTTTTTCGGCGGTGGCGAGCACGCCCGCCCACCAGGTGTCGGTCACGGCGGCGGCGGGTGGGTGACCACGCACGCCGCCCACTGGCAGGTGTCGGTCCACGCACGGGCAAGTGTCGGTCACGTGGCAGGCGGCAGTGGGCGACCATGCCCGCCGCCCGGCGCCTAGCCCACGTGGCGGCTTGGCGGTGGTGGCGAACACGCCTTGTTTATTCGCCGCCATGCAAAAGGTGGGATCTGGTAACCGCCTCGAATTCTCCTTTCCCGCCGTACCACGCCGAGGCGGCAGCCCATCTTGTGCGTGCACGCCGATTCCAAGGAATTTCGCTACAAGCCCGTTCTCGACGCCCACACCTACCGTCGCAGAGGGTCACATCCCGGAGAACAGGCGAAGGCATCTTGTTGGCATCGATTAGGGCCGAAGGAACGGGACAGCGCATAAAGGCGTAGTAAATGCATGTAAGATAAGCATGATGACGCCCCTTCCTCTATCTGACCCGTGTAAGCCCATGCATATAAGGGCACTTTAGAGCATAAGAGAGGGGGGTCGAAAAAAGGAGACACAACAGAAGAGCTAGTCATCGGCAAGCTCTGTAACCAAGCCCACTATACTCAATCCAAAATCAGGCAGGACGTAAGGCTGTTACCCTTCTTCACGGGGGCCTGAACCTGGGTAAAATCGGGGTGTTCATCAAATTCAAGGGGTGCTGGAATTCGTTATGCGAGAGGTACTGGGGTTTTCCTCTGTTAGGGTTTGCCAATTACCAAAGCCACCCCCCTACCGAACCAAACCCAGTCTGTAGACTTGGGCCTGTCAGGTGGAATACGCCGACAACTGCAATTTATTTACTTTTCAATCTTAGCCCTGCGAGGCGTACTCTTGTAAGGTGGACCATAAGCTCGTTTAATAATTATATTTAATTTCATGAAATATTTATTATATTATCGCTGAGTATGATTGCAATATTCATCTATGTTGAGCCTGTGTGTACTAGTGTGATTTTAGACTAGTGAAGAATACACAGAGGGTTTAGATTTATGTATTCGGGTCCCGACAACGACATTCTTGATAAATGACTCATTTGAATTGAACCACCCATCCTTTGTAGTATAGTAAATATTTTAATATTTCTCATACAAGTAGCTTATGAGAGTGCGATGTAGAGTTGTCCATGAGAGAACTAGATCATAGAGAAAGAGACAGACATTTAGGATAGTTTGGCCATGTGCCTTGCAAATGACCACAACGATTTATTTCTTCAAATTCCTTAAAAATATCTGTCAAGCACATTTGGCTGCACAAGTTCAGATTCCCCATAGAAAAAGAAAGAATGATCATCCACATGGCGACTATTAATTTGATTATCACTTTAAGCATTATCAGTTTTTGGGCAAAAAAATCACTTTGAGAAATGTATTATTAACCATCAACCAAAGTAATATATGTATTTTAGGAAGGCAATTAACTTCAAACTTCTTGAATCAAGACCCTCCTAACACTAAATATGGGCAAACCATTGGAAATGAACTTCGAGGTAGATTAATTTTCACCCTCATTTAGCTCCACTGATTTAGCAATCCTCACAATCCATACCACACGTACATAAGCCTCTTTTCTATGGAAGATATATGAGACAGGACAAAATCTCTATGGCAAATATAACTTTCATGAATAGAACCATGTGTGGAACTATTTTTTCATTGTTTGCTATGTATAGAACTGATCTGGGTTAGCAAATTTTGGAACTGATCTAACATGTGTTATAAACATAGTATGAATTAGAAAGCCTAACCTTGCAGGTGGAGAAGAAGATTTCATCAGAGTACTAGTTCCTCCTAGAGATACTTTGCCTACCGTTGTAGACTTACCTTCAACCGCACCAACCAAAGATCATAATAACATGAACCCATGAGGACAACAAATGCAGAGTTGATTGGACAATTGAAAACAATCAATTTTCATGCAGAACACATTAGCTCAAACTCAATTGGGCTTTTTAGTTGATGTGAAGCATACCTGGTGGTGGTTGTTCTGATATATTTAACGTTCTCTGAGTATACAGACAATGCACAAGGGAATAAAATCCATAGATATTTTAGTAATAAAAAATAGAAGTATGCTTGAAGCTCTTTATATTAACAATAATGTTATATTAATCTTACAACACAATTATATTGTCATATACCAAATAAATATCGAAGGTCTTGCTATAGGAAAGAAAAGTAAAAAGATGAAGATAATTGGATCAAACTTTAGCAGTACATCACTAGCTCAGCCGACCATTCATGTTCCCTTTTCAGTAGGTAATGTGGACTTCAATTAATAAGAAAATTATCTAATTTTTGTACATTTTCATTATAAGAGAATTGTAATGGTGAAAGAATGTTCTTCGTCAAATCAATTGTATTTGTTTCCTACATTTGCTTTGTGCTTTCTAATAACTAATCATGTAATTATGCAAATATAACATGGATAAACAACAATAAAGTTTAGTTCCTGTAGACTGCAGTACTATGACAACCATTTCCTAGTTTTCATCTAGATATTAACGCAATTAGCTAGTAAACAGCAAAGTAATGGTTCCTATGAATGGCAATTTGTTGATCACAGTTTCAACTTGTTGGCTACCAAATCATAGAGAAAAGAAGATAAAAAAATATAGGACACTAAATTAGTTAAAAGTAATAAGTATGGACTCACCAAAGGAGAAAGGAAAGAAGTAAATGTATCCAATTTTTCATCTAACAAATCACTAAAAGCAAACCCAACTCCTAATTGAACACCCTCCTTGCACAAATTGTAAACTGCTCTCATCATGGTCTTCACTATAGAGAACCAATCCATGTAAGGGAAGGGAATGAAAGAAGAGAAAGGCCCTCTTCTGCCACACCACAATGCTGGTGTGCTCCTCCTATTGCAGCGCTAATGCTCCTCTTCCCCACATCCAAGGCGTAGTTTCTAGTTTAGACTCTGTTCTCTAGCAAGGGATGCCACCGCCTCCTCCATTGCATCTTGCTCCGACCATGAGAAGTACCTAGGCATGTAGGCTGGCCTTGGTGGGGGGGGGGGGAGGTTGTCGACGAGCAGGGAGGCAAGTGCGGCTGCAACCACCTTTGTTGCACTTCTTCATCACTCCTCATCCAAGCTTCACTAGTAGCTGCCCCATAGATATGATTTGGGACTCAGTTACAAGCACTCCACTTGCCTCCAGGCCAATTGCAGTCCTTCCTATCGCAGCTTGTAAATGACGGATGTTGGGGGTAGTGATGGGGAAGGAGAATGGGGAGTCGGAGGCGGTGATATTCAAGAGGGAGAGTTGAGCATGTCAGATTGAGGGAGGGGGAGGTGGTGTGGTGTTGAGATGGAAGCCGTCGTGGCTGGAGCGGTTTGGGCCATATATGCCCGTGCGAAGATGAGAGGAATGGGCAGGATGATCAGGTTAAATCCTTAGGAATGGGCAGGATGATCAGGTTAAATCCTTTTCTATCTCAGTCGTTCATTAGATCCAATGGATCAGATATTCTGAAGGAGAACGGATGATCACCACCAACTCCTAATTAGAAGTAGTAGAGAAATAGGATGCGGATGCAACACATACAGGTCATTCTTGATTAGTACAAATTGACGTAGCATGTACCTTTATCTTTTTGGTATGTTTAGAGTAGTCTTTTGCTTTAGCCAGCAAATTTAATCTATCCTTCTGTTTGCACCAAGATTTAATAGGTATGGTCAAAATTATTCTGACGAAGTCAACGCATTATAAATGATCTTTGTTAAGGAAGGAGCTGGAATATTTGGTTACAGTTGACATCTTAGGGAAAACCATCCGAGTTAAGGCTGATACGGATTATGTGTTATAGCGTGTTGCAATAGGATACGATAGTCCTATGGGTATAAAAGATAGTTATGGGCAGGTGACAAAGGAACACACAATCTAATCAATAAACACATCTTTTATTTTCCTTTCGACTAAGAGTAGTTTCTATAATTTAGATTTCCTCTTGTAATTCGATTTGATCAATAAAGTTGCGCATCGCCGATTGTTGGTCATCTTCGATTACGCCAATCAGGTTTGATTTTCTCCGATCTTGTTGCGCATCACTAATTCGGAGTCGATGCATTTTTATCTTCTAGTTAGCCCTAATAGGTTAATTAGATTTACCGCTACCACTGATTTGATCGGCTTTTATCTGATTAGATCTAAGCCGATTGTTTTGCGAAGATCGGCTTTTGCGTGTTTTATATTTTTCTTACCGATTGTAGGATCAAATCGGTTGGCACGCCTTGAATCCGATATTCGTCTGGTATGTTATTGCTAATAAAGTAGTTTTTAGCGCCAACACCTTCTTAATGCGATGTTGATCAACATCACTTCAGATTGTTACGTTTATTTCATCGATTTAGACATATTTAAGAAAATTGATATATCGTTTAGGATCGATTTTTCGTTATCTTATTATCAGCGACGCTACTGGTTCACAACGCGCCAATTCTAGTCAAATCGGCTGGTGCACTTTGATTCACCGTGTACTTCACGTACCCTTCGTAGCGACACGTACGGTGCTACAGTTTGAAAATTTCCCGGCATGCAACAACACAACGTACAAAGAGTCGGACCATAGAAAAGCTGGTTGACAAGCCATGCCACAACCCAACAATTACTATCTGGCCAACTTTTTAAATAGGTGGGCTTGAACTTCCCAATAATGCTAGATGAATTAGGGTACGGTTAACTCAGCATATGCGAGCGTGCGTTGTGACATGTATTTGTGCGCACGGCTTTTTCCTCTTTCCGCATCCATCATCAGGATATACAGTAGATCACGGGATTGGACCATGCATGGATCGATCAACTAGCTTGCTTTTCTCACTTTTTGATTTAAATGAATGAAGAAGGCGAAATGCACGCATGTCATGTCCCCGCTTGCATCAATTTTTGTACGTCGGCGTCGTCCTAGGATGGTCCCTCCAGGCCTCAACCTACTCACCGGCCAGCCTCGATCTTTCACCGTCGTTCTTTACATGCACGGGTTCTTTGCCCTAGCTCCATCTGCGTACGTACGTAATTGTCGTCATCGCTTATCTAATTTAATTCTCATCAATCGATTAGGCTGTACACATGTGCATACGTATACATGTACGTATCTCTATTAATATAAATTTGCAGTTAGTGGCAACGGTCCCTTATCCTTAACCCCTCTCTCCGGGCTATATCTCCAATAATAACTGATCATTATAGCTAATTATTCTTTCCTGATTTACAGCCAGCCATATCTCTCTAAATATGACTGATTATTATAGCAAAATCCCTAATTATTGATGGTAATTAATAGCCGGCCAATCATTCCTTTTGTACTCTATATATGCTGTATAGTTTTCACAGAATCAATCAAGAGAATTCATTCAAGATCTCCTATGTCGTACCACCGCGGCGAATGAACTCGACGAACTAATCAATAAGTGACAGACCAACGTACATGGCCGTGAGGCACAGGAGGCCGAGCGCCGCAGTCAGTAGTAACTGCGGCCAGAAAGACAAACAGAGCATGACGCCCACCGGGTGCCGTGACCCCTTGGCGCTGGTGTTTTCTGGTTCACCTTTATGGGCTCTAGCATCATGGCCGGTGAAGCCAGTGATGGCTAGGTACGCCAGAAGCATGGAAACGAGTAGGCCGGCAAAGGCGAGAACGTCATCTGGAAAGAGCAGCGAACTGTTGGTGCAGCGGACCACCGCCGAAGCGGAGAAGAGCGCGGCGCCAAGGGTGGTGGCGATCCAAAAGACGCGGAGGTGCAAAGGCTGGGTGGCGGCGGTGGCCCCTTTCTCCGAGGTGACTGACCACGCGGCCACGGCATGAGTAACGAAGTGGCCGGCAAGGAAGGCGGACTCTATAGCGCGCCATGGAGTGCTCGGCAGGAAGAAGAACGCGAGCGCGAGGAGGACGGCGGACGCCCCGAGCGCGACTGCGTAGCGGCCAGTGGTCCGGAATGGCGGTGGCTTTGGCAGCAGCACCTCATGCTCGGGGGAAGCCCCCGTATCGCCCCTGCGAAGGCGGTGGATGATGAGAATGAGCGAGGCGACGAGGAAGACAAGGTCGACGACGCCGAGGAGCGCGCGCTGCGGGCATGGCGAGAGGAAGAGGAACACGAGTTGGTAATATAAATTGCAAAAAGGGATAAAAATCATTGATTGATTTTTGAGATTGGTAATATATATTGCTACGTACAATTTATTTGGTTTTAATTCATACCGAAAAAGAAACCATAAAAACTTTTGCAATCGGAAGAAATAGATGTTTAATCTTGTAGCACAATTTTTTTTATTGCTTGACCTTTATGTTTTGTTACCAATTTTATTTTTCGTAGCAACGCACGGGCATTGATCTAGTGTATGGATAAATGAATGATCAGTGCGTCATGCATGTTTTTTGCAGGTTTCTACACTACTATCGAACACGTATTTACTGTCGAGTTTACATCGGCATCACTGTCGGATATGGATCTGGCACTACTTAAGTGTCAGTGATAGTCGAGGACTATTACTGCCGGATATAAACTGGCAGTGATAATCACTATCATTGCCGGTTCATATTGTCCAACTGGCAGTGATAATAATTATCACTGCCGATTATCGATCATAACCGGCAGTGATAAGTAACTATCACTGCCGCATTTTCATAAATATCCGGCAGTGATAATAATTATCACTGTCGGTTATCTCTGATAACTGACAGTGATAGGTAACTATCAGTGCCACATTTTCATCAATATCTAGTAGTGATAAGTAGTATCACTGCCACTTTTTCCTTGGCAATCGGCAGTGATAACTCTCTGTCCTATTTTCATATCCAAAACTGGTAGTGATGGGTTTTTTAAACCTTTTTACATATATATTTGTTGCAGTATATGTATTATGTAATGTTGTAGCATATATATATTATTCAATAGATGTATTCTGTACAGTATACATTGTGCACAATAGTAATGAAACATCACTTAAGGGTAATTCAAATACATTGAAGCATCATAATATTTAATTATTACATTGTTCATTCACTTTTGAAGCATCATAATATTTAAGTATTACATTGTTCATTCACAATCGTTGACATGCATGTCACTTAAGCTACATATGCTCGTGAAACTCGCCCTTCGGGTTGATAATTTCTCGAACGATGAACCCAGCTGTCTGCTCTCGAAGGCCTTCAATTTCGTTGTCGAGCAGGCTATTGGTGCTCAGCTTCACGCGCTGTCATGGGAGAAATTGAAGTATTAATTAGTGTCATCGTCTATATAAAGAAAAGTATGGGTCAACATATAATGATCGATATACCAGCTCGCCGTTGTAGTTCGTACTGTCAGTGATGAACGCGTGGATATGTGTCATTGCGTAGTATCCACATAAATTTTTCCCTAAGGGTTGTCTCAGGCATGGAAAATCGGTATTTATTCTAAACTTCTTCGTGAATGGACGACACTGCTAACTCTTCTTGCGGTATTTTGCGTACATCCTATTCATGGTTTCGAGTAGTCATTAAAATTAATTAGGTGCAATAGAAGAAAGATTATTGGAGCAATAATGCAACGACCGAGTTTACCTACCAAGCAAATCTATTAATTCTTTGTAATCACTTGTCGATTTCCTCATTGAGTCTAAGACAGTGATGTTGCTTTCGTCTAACATGATGACGAGGACGATCCAGTGAAAGCCGCAGAAGCCAATTAGTCATCACATAGTGTTGCACATCAAATATACGAGACTAGTAGGTAAGGAAACACATAGTGAAAGTTGTAGAGTAAAAGTACGTAGGTCTTGTCTTGTAGTTTTAGCAGCACCTTGAGTACGTACTCCTCAACATCATTTATTGTTTTTGAATCTAGAATAAGTTTACAGTTGACAAGGCCTGAGTCGAGGAATCCTATCTTTTCATTTAAGTTTGCTCTAAGTATCATTGCCTCCATTCTACATAAAAAAAGAAGTCAGACCCTCAGTTGAAGGGTACGTGAATGTACAGCATGAATTATACAAGAGACTTACGGAGTCCACATTCTTAATATAGACATGTACAGGGCATCTCGTTGGTACAACTAATATAGTTCCATGCATTCTACCCAGAAAACGCCGTCCATATTGTGAAAATCCATATCTTTGCATCTGACAGGGAAAGCATTGTTTTTTGTCTCTTCGACATACTGCCGGTACCATTGAAGTAGACGCCGTAACTGTGTGGTCAGTCTGGGCTCCTCATTTGGATCCACCAAAGCTTCCCCGTTAATGAATGGCCACTTTAGAGGGGGCTCCTGCCCTTTAGCACCACTTTAGCCTCGAGCAACAACTGCTTTACCACTATTTCCTTTAGATTTCTTCCTAGAGATGCGCTCGTAGTCTGATCGTTGGCTAAGTTGAGGAGATTCAGTTGCCCGTCCTATCTGTTAAACCGTTGCTAAGCCCATGAAGAAATCCCGTTTGGTAGCTTCAATTTCAACCTTACTAGGTGGTGGCATCTTCTTGAAGTGCGCTGCTACACTAGGGCCTACTTCCCTTCTTGTTTCTTCTTCGGTCAGGTCATATGCTCATTTCTTGCTAAGAGTTTTGGCTGGCTTCACAGATGAGGAACTTTTCCCCCCTAACCGTGTCGAATATTGAGATCGTGGTGCTCTTTGATTATTGTCTTGTGGTGCTAGAGCAAGAGAAGGACCTTTCTTGGGTGACGCTGGAGGAGGAGGACTTTTCCTGGGTGGAGAGTCCGCCTCGCCATCATTATTAAGATCATCATCATTGTCATCATCTGAGGCAAACTTTATATAGCACTTGCGCCACACGATGAATATGCCTAGGCTTTGTCCAAGATTATTTTTCCCCTCCTCGCCCGGGATCTCAACCTCCACTTTGCCGTATCTGTCAACCACGCTGTCAACTAAAACTCTAGCGTATCCCTGAGGAATTGGGCGGTTATGCAATATATACCCCTCGATGCATGGCCAAGCCACCCCTTCAGCTACCTTGATGGTAATGTCTGCTATGGGCAGGTGCAGACTGCAACGTGTCAGCTCTACAATTTTGTCCAAAGGAAAACTACACGCTGAGTCCTCTTTAGGAGCGCCCGTAGACGCTTGGCTTCTTTTACGAGCCACGGTGGGACTCTGGAGCTGGTGGCCGCCGTCATGTGACTGATGTTCGCTAAGAACGTTCGCTAGCATTTCTTGCATCTTTTGTATCTTTTCTTCAAATTCAATTTCCCCTCTATGCATCCGGTCTTCTATTTCTCGTACACGTTCATCCAACTGTTCTTGTCTGGATTTCTTTGGTCACTTATAAATTTTAACATCCTCTGGGAACGCTGCTTTCCATGGCACCAAGCCGAACCCTCTCGTGCAACCAGGATGCTCTTTATTACTCAAGGCGCGTGTTAGCTCGTTATTCTCCCTTCTTGGCTGGAAGGAGCCTTGAGTAGCTTGGGAATAGGCATCTGCGATCTTCTTCGAGATTTACTTGTCTTTCTCGCTTCTGAACCTTAAGCTACCATTATCCGACAAACTAGCTCCCCTCACAAGCAGCCAGTACTTTGATCTTGGGGTCATCTCAGACGTCGCAGTAATACCACTATGAGTTAGTTGTTCTTTCCGTGCATCCCACTTGGGTACTTTCCTCACGTAGCCACCAGTGCCTAGCACATGGCGCTAAATGTTCTTGTCCGAATTTGCCTTGTCCTATTGGCTGATAGCCTGTGCTTCATCAAATTTCTTATACTGCACGAATTCATCCCAAAATTGCTCTAACCTCGGGTATCTATTAAAATCTGGCGTTTGATCCTTCTTGACATACTCCTTATTCAGCTTTGTCTTCCAGTTCTTCCATGCGAATCCCATAACGGTTAGTACACGTTTCCTGGCAAGCTCCAACTAATCTTCGGGAAACTAGAACTTGGCTATCAACTCTGTCCATAATGTTTCCTTGATGTCATCGGGAACATACGATGGGCAATCGCGCTGAAATGTCCATGATTTGTAGATGATGGGCACATTATCTCTACCTAGGACCCCGCATACTGTCTGATATGGCCTAAGAAATGATGCGGGTATAGCTGGTTCCCCGACTACATTAAGCTCCGCGATCACCTTTTGTTCACCTATGTGCAACTTGTTGGGACCTTGCCCACGACGCTACCATCGTTTACCTGATGTCTGACCCTACATTTTGACTGTTTCATTAGTCGTTTGGCCCTGCTAGAGAATTACCCCGTCTAAGTGAAGAATTTCACAGGAAAGAACATTGTACCTAAAAATGGTAGTAAAAAATTACCTCGTGTACATTTGTTGCCTCGGGTTGTTCTAGGTTGAAGAACCTTGTCGGGCTTTGCTTCGAGCTTTGGTTCATGGGCTTAGCGCCATCCGGCACTTGTCCCTAATTAGAGGACATGTGTAGTAAGTTTGTCTGAAATTTTAAATTATCAAAGTCATGAGATGAATCTTCGCACAACTTGAATGATCATTTTGTCATGCGTTAGAGTTGCTAATATCAACGTTTTGCATTTATAAGGTATAATCACCATTTTGTCATGCGTTAGAGTTGCTAATATCAACGTTTTGCATATATAAGGTGTAATCACCATTTTGTCATGCGTTATAGTTGCTAATATCAATGTATGTGGTGTGTCATACTTGGCCTAAATGGGCACTACCCGCCAGCGGTGGAACAAATTCACATAATGCTGATACAATTGACATGATACATAGAAATTTCAAAATTCAAACACATTACATTTCACATATACATGATACAAAGACATTGTTTCAAAATTCACATATACATAGAAATTTCGAAATTCACCAAGAATTAGAATAACTAGGTTGAGATTGCGCGCTACGCCGCGCCGGGCAAATTCCGATCCACATCCTATGGTTTTCGATTCATATTATGGTACCATACAGCGCAGCGTATGGCATGAGGCAACACTTTGATAGTAAGGTGGTCGTTGGGTGTGTAGTTGGTAATTATAAATATAAGAGGATTAGCAAGGTATGGCGCAAAAAAAGTTAATATCTACATCATACACGTGGACATGCATATATATTGAAAATTAACATTGACTAAACATGGATGGATTGAGCGGTAGAAGGGCCTAATAAACATCTAAATTTTAAAAATGGTGTCAGATTTCATGGAAAACGTGGTTATGAAAGCCCCGTCTTTCTGTTTTTTTCTACACCTAACTCATTTACTGTAAATCTTAAATATTTGTCATGGTAGAAACCATAGAATTGTATGTCGGAATGCATTATCTACAGAAAGAAAGAAACAAACTAGTAGCGCCACACAGAATTTGCTCATGATATTTTTACTATCAAGCTAACATTTGAGAACCTATAAATTTTAATATTATATCAGAAGCAACTATTAATGTGCTGAAATTATGTACTTGTATGAAAAATGAACCACCATAAGGAGAATGGGCAAACTACAGATAAGACAATAATATCATGGTAAATTTAATCTGAGAAGCACAAGTTGATCTTACGCGATGGTAGATGTAGCAAAGGCACATTTTCGCAAAAAATCTAATGTGGCACGTGTAATGTGAGTGTGCTATGAAACAGCAGCAATAGTTCAGTTCCGTAACTTGTTCAGTGCCACATAATGAGCACATAACCTGATTATGGATTATCAACCAACTCAGTAAAACTCTAAAAGTAACTCGCTTTGCAAACTATTAGTACGCCTATGGTGACAAAACTGACCTGGTGCTTCATGGCGTGGAATTTCATGCTGCCTCATCATATCAACTTTAACTGAATTCTGTGCACAGAAAATATATTAGCTGTGTGTTTTATAAATTACTTCCAAAACAAAGATGGGCATGTGTAAAATAGAACATGAAAATCGTCCCCTTTTACGCGATATAAACAAAAATAGAAAAGATAAATAACAGATGATGTTCTTATTGAGTAGCCTGAAAAGACATGACACACCCCATCTCCGATGGTAAACATTACAGCCTAGGGTTCCGCAAAGAACATCTGACAAGAAGTGGGTAAATATCCATTGCAAAATGGCTGCTGCAACAAAGTTAGTCAATCAAAGGAACTACCATCAGCTAATCTTTTAGCCAAAAAAAGGAAAGAAAATACATTGTTCTAAGTTCTAACATCAACATCCTAAGTAACAAATCTTGGATTTTTATGCTACCTAAGTATATCTCAAAAATTAAGACAGATGGCCCTAGTCTGTATATGTTGTTGTCAATACTATCCCCAATGCTCAATACTGGCCCAATGCTAAATGTAGATTTCAAAATGTTTTCCTCAGAGACAGCAGGGACTGATATAATTGCCCATTACAACCAAAATGTCTTAACGTTGATAAGCAGGATGTTAATCAATGTTCTCAACGTAAACAACGAAATACTTTTGCTGAATGCCTAGAAAACTATGCATGTAAAAAAAAATCAAACTCCTATTTTTCACAAGCATGTTTATGATCAACAAACAAGATTGGAGCCAATGGTTACTAGATCCAAGAAGATGACCTAACTGAATTGGACATGCCCCAAGAATAGCTGAGATAATATCACAAAGAATAATCTGGTCATGTTACAATCTAAATGCATTTCCTCTCTAAGGTTGCCAAACCAATTCAAATGGCATATAATATTTAATTGTGCAGATCAATATCAACACTTCTCGTTGGAGAATCAAGCAAGCACAATAATATTTTTTCAAAATACATTTTATAGAGAGAGCGGCGAAAATTGATAGATGTGGCCATCCTAATGTCCATAATCCACATGATCAAATCCCAGAAATCACAATCGGGTTGTTATTATCTGATTGCTCAATGTTGTGCATGTAAAAAATGCAGAAGGGACCCTTTGGCAACTTGGAGCAGAGCCTGTGAAACACATACCTCTTCAGATGTTCAGCACCTATAATTGGAGTTGGAATTTCAAAAGCAAATGCCATGTTAGCGTTGACACTGAAAGGAAAGAGGTATGAAATAATATTGCATAAAGCTTGTAGCATCACAAGATCAAGTTAAGTTTTACTATAACCTCATGACTAAAGCAATGCACATTGTTGTCAAAAATCATCTAGGAAAAAGATTACATTTGGTATGTCAATGATCCCTAACTATAACAGGACCTGAAATCCTAAATGATGTTGAAGGGGATGAGGATAATCATTTAACAAACGTGTCACTTAAAATCATTTTGGAAAAAAAGATACAATCATCCTACGCTGAGAAGCTATAATAAAGAGTATTAGTTTAGACGATAACATAGCAAAACAAATTTGTTCTAGCTTAATTAGAAAAAAAACTGAGCACCCACTCATCTTCAAGGTGAAATTATCAATCACATAAGCAT
This sequence comes from Guadua angustifolia, assembly GCA_036346375.1. Lineage (NCBI taxonomy): Eukaryota > Viridiplantae > Streptophyta > Magnoliopsida > Poales > Poaceae > Guadua > Guadua angustifolia. The sequence goes on along the minus strand of CM070508.1, from coordinate 50,431,521 downwards.
GATTTATCTATAGGTCATGTTTGTCGATCCTTACGATAGACCTAGATTGCTATACTCATCGAGAAACATATGAAAGCAGGTAAAGGCTGGCAAATGCATAAATTGCAACAAACCCTTTTGACAGTATGTGTGCACCATCTAAAACGGTATGTCCATGAAATATTGCACGATTGTACAACTTAAGGAAAAGCTTTTAATCAGTTGTGGTATTGGATTAGACTTGAGAATTCAAAATTTCATCTAATGAGCTACCCTAATGTTAGTCTTTTCATTAAACGTGTTAATTGCATAGCTCATTTCAGTAATTAAATTCTAGAGGGGTAATAAAACAGGCAAATCCTAGCATCTTGGCATGTATATAGATGCACAAACTTGGAACATGTCTAAATTTAAGTATGTCCTGCAAATGACAAAACAACCAGCACAAAGGCAAGCCTGCTCGAAGCAATTTCCATCTCCATGCTTAGCCTATTTAGGAACCTTTTCTGTAAATATGATTTGCAGTTATTTCCTTCGCCATACTCTTCTAACAATGCTACACCTCCATCAAACAAACTACTAAACATGCTGAGGAAATGAAGCTAAATAGCTAAAGGCAAAATTGGATGAGTGTCTGAAACATAGATCATCAAAGATCATGTCATCGCATACCGAGAATCTTTCACTCCTTAACAAATAACATGAACAACTCTAGCAATTTTTTCTGTAACAATTACTTCCTTGTATAGTTTGCGCTAGAGACCTCGAAGATGATCCAGAGCTGCTCCTTGGTGCATCATGCCTCGCGGAGAGCATCGCACTCGTCGTCTTACATATTTACCAATCTATTATATGTCAAAAGCAATCAGAAGAAGAAAAGGTCCAATTTTGGAAGCATTGCAAATCTTGGAGGGAGGTGATGTGGTAGAGTGAGCCATGGAGTCCCCCGACAGTGTAGCAGCCAAAGACCTCGGTGTGGGTGGCAAGTGCGTGGAGGGTGCAGCCAGCATGGTGCGACGAAGAAGGGTGTTGGACCTTCGTCCCTATCTCCTGCTAAGCTAAATCAATAATATCGAACCAAGAAGTTAAAATGGTGGAAAACTAAGTCATTAATTATAACAAGGAAAATGAAATAGAAAGGAGGAATGCCAACAACCATATTGTCAATTTATAACTAAATACAATAGTGGAACATCTAGGATGAGCTTGCCTGCTTACAATCGGAAGTTCAACCTAAATGCAACACTCCCTGTTTCATTTGAAATGACATAGCGGCACATTTAGCAATGAATGCAGAACACAACAATGTTGATCTGATCTAACATGAAGAGTGAGGACAGAAGAATACACCATCACTATCAAAGCACCTCCAAAACCCCCAATTAACCCTAATTCAAACAACCCCATCAATTAAGACTAACAGCAGTAGCCCATCTAAGCAACCAATGTTAGATCCCCACTGTTTAATGAAGTCCACCTTTTTTGCTTCTCAAGAAAAGCAAGTAATTAAGGTCGGCATCCACCACCCTGCTACAAAAGAACAAAGTAAAAAGAGCTCTATATCCCTCCACATCCAAGCAAATCCTAACCACTGCACACTAAAATCATCTATCATAAAGGACCAGAGATAAAGCCGACATGCTCCATTACCTTAAGCAAAGGATAAGGAATTATTTCCCCTATCACCAAGATGCCTGCAAGAACACCACAAATGCAAGATCCATCATAGAATCAGTGACACCGTCCTCACAAGATCCTAATTTTTCACACAAGAACACAACAAGAACCAAGAAAGAAAGGAATAAGGAATCCAAACACTACCTCTCAATTCCTATAGCCCAGGCGGTTCCAGACGCTCAGCATGCATCCACTACCTGAAGCACATGCGGAAAATCAATTAAATCGCAGCTTTGTTGAGTGGGATTTCAAGAAATGGAAAGGATTAGGGGGGACGGTGGTGAATGGCCGATGGTGGCGACACAACAGGGAAATGCGGAAGGTGATTCTTCCTATTTCCTATGGTCTCTAGGTCTTGGAGCTCGGAGGCGTAATTTTGCTCTGTTTTTGGACTGCTATAAGCACTCATGGAGGTCTTTTGACGGCCGCGGTGCTCAGGTGAGAAGGAACAGGAGGAAGGATGGCTCGCGACCTCGAGAGCTCCGCAAGGACCTCCAGCGCATGGGAGCCGCGTGTTCGATTCGATGGCCCGTGTGAAGGAGCTCCGCAAAGACTCCACATTGGGGAAGTGCAGCCGAAGCGCCAGGCACGCTAGGCGAAGGCGGCAAGGGTGGCGCGGGTGAAGGGGACACGCAAGCGGGGAGGGGGAGGGCGGCGTTGGCGACGGGGAAAACGAAAGAGACTCGTGGAGGCCTGCGCTGCGGTGGATTCCGTGGGGCTTTACGGGCCAGGTCTCGTGGGCACGTGGACGGCCGGATTGCCACCAACACAAGGTATGGATGACCGCGAAATTCTGGACGACGTGGCACGGCTAGCTACTCGCCAATTTCTTCAGTTTTCATAGATAAGTTATTCACATGATACATATATATTTGACAAGATACATACAAATTTCAAAATTCAAATACAATACATTTCACATATACATGATACATGGAAATTGCTTCAAAATTCACATATACATAGAAATTTCGAAATTCACCAAGAATTAGAATAATTCACATGATACATATACATTTGACATGATACATACAAATTTCAAAATTCAAATACATTACATTTCACATATACATGATACATAGAAATTGCTTCAAAATTCACATATACTTAGAAATTTTGAAATTCACCAAGAATTAGAAATATGCACATGATACATATACATTTGACATGATGCATAAAAATTTCAAAATTCAAATACATTACATTTCACATATACATAATACATCGAAATTGCACCTATTGAACTCCTAAAACTAATGCCAACCACTTGATGTTCAGTTAGGGGATCGGCGAGGATACCGATTATTCAAGCAATATAAAAACATGTAACAAAATAACAAAACCATATATGTACTTAGATTGAATTGATTGGTGATCTACTTGCACACAAAACTGTGAATCGAGCTTCATATTTTTTATGTAAGGTGCATTTTCTGATAGCAAATAGTAAGTTTGTTGGAAAAGATGCGAGTATAAGAGCAAACAAGAACAGAATCATATCTTCTTTGACAATATGGAGATAATTATATATGATTGCTCCTAGATTATTGGGTTTGAATGAAGATTAGAATCTTCACATCAATCATAAATGGGCTAGAATATTTAATTTAGTGAATTATACCTTGAACTCTTACCACCTTAGCATGCACAAGTATATATATATTTCACTGTTATAAGCTCAATTCAGGTTCAGTCCAGCAAGTGTTAACTCAACAGTTAAACTAATAGACAAAGTTCTGATCACAGCAACCGAACACCCAGATACATAGTATCAATAGGTTCTCCGAACCAACCAATAGAGCAGAAAGGGTTTAGATTAGCAGTTTAAATTATTCCACCAGCAGAATCAATAAGGATTATTCTGATCAGTAATAAGCAATATCAATCGAACCTAGTTGAAAAGTTCAGATCAATAGCATTCAACATTACCAACCGAACCAGACAGATTGTAAACAGAGATTTGATACTGACCGAAGTAAACACTAGCAGTTGATGAACTCAAATTAAACATGACAGTGAATTGAATCTATAATATCAAACATGCAAGTCTATTAGTTCAAGGTCTACTTCATGTAATTAAATGCCATATTCATTGAACAACCCAATGTCGTCATAGAGCAATACCAATCCCTTCAACCAACAAGAACAAGTGTAGTACTGAAGTAAACTCTCAGGGGATCATGGCACAGAGGAGGACTGATGCGGAGGAGGGTCCAGCGTGGGGAGGGGCGATGGGGGGAGGGTCCGACGCGGGGAGGGGCGCTGCGGGGATGCGGAGTGGTGGGCGGCTAGAGTGACGAAGCACGATAGGAATTAGAAACGGGCAAAATGGCTAAGTGCGGGAAAGAGGATGTTTATATAGGGAGGATTATTACTGCCAGTTCAATCAAATGACCCAGCACTAAAGTATTATATCTACCAGGTTGTTTTAGAACTGGCAGTGATGTATGACTAGTAGTGCCAGGTCATTTGTTAACTGGTAGTAATATAACAATATCACTACTGGGTGAATGTAACCCGGCAGTGATGTCGCACTATCAGTGCTGGTTGAGATACAACCTAGCAGTGATCTAGGACTATTAGTGCCGGGTTGAAATATACCCCGGTAGTGATGTAACTACTATCAATGCTGGGTGGAGGGTATGACGTGGCACTGATGTATTATATTAGTGCCGGGTGTTGTATGTAAACCGGCACTGATGTTCACCATCTGTGCCACGTTACCAAAGAACCGGCAGAGATAGTCCCTACGCCCCCGCCCACTTTCATGTGCGTGCCAAGTGCTGGTGTGGCAGAAATTGCTGCCACAACAAGGATTGGGTAGCCTGGTGTGGCAGAAATTGCTGCCGCAACAAGGACATGGCAAAGGGAGGCAAGGACATGTCAGAGGGAGGAGGGTAAAAGAAATGGCCTTTTCTGATTTCTAGATAGCCATGCGGATTTTGATTTAATTGAACATCCAAATTGAGGTGAAAACTTTCGAAACTTTTTGAGGAGGTACTGATGAGCTGATGACATTTTTGTAAAATGTTTGGCTTGAGATTTGACCTGAGGAGGTTTGTAAAATTCTGACAAGCTGACTAATTGACTATTGATTTCTCTGTTATTTATTTTTCTACAGGTATCAAACAATATCAAAATATTCTGAATGATTATAATAATTAATACTCCATACATTACAAATTGAAGCATGCCCTTCGTACAAAATGTTTATATTACAAATTGAAGCTTGACCTTCATACAAAATAAAGCATATCCTTAATTATACAACTAAGTTATGATCTGACCTTTGTTATGATCGCGGTGTATGTATGTAGCTTCCTCTATGTCTTCCATGAGATCTAGGTCGATGTTCTCACCGAAAGGAGGAAGCTCGTCGAATTGGTTATAGTCTTCCTCATCGACTACATTCTCAACTCTCACAATTCTTCTTTTTCCTTGAAGAACCACGTGGCGTTCCTTGTCAGCCGGATCCCTTACAAAGAAAATTTGTGTAACGACATTAGCAAGTACGAATGATTCTTCTCTGTATCCGACATGTTTGAAGTCCACAGTAGTGATACCATACTTGTCGATGTTCACGCCCCTAGGTATCCTGACCCACTAGCACCGAAAGAGGTGGACCTTCAAAGGCCCATAGTCAAGCTGCCAAATCTCTTCTATGAATCTGTAGTACGTTTGCATATTACCATTGCTGTCATAGGCATCTATACAGACCACGTTGTTCTGGTTGCTGCTCTTGTTATCTTGTGCTCTCGTATAAAATGTATATCCATTGATGTCGTATCCGTGAAATGTCAAAATTGTATATGACGGTCCCTTAGCCAACGCTCTCAATTGAGCACACTCTGTCTGTGTATGCATCATGTGTCTAAGCAACCAATCTTCAAAGTTATCTCTGTGCTCTCTCGTGTTCCAAACCTCAGACTTACATGGGTTTTTCTTTGTAGCATGTTCTTATGCATGTTGACATACGGGGCCGCTACAACTAATTGGTGCAGAACTGTAAAATGTGCTTGCGTGAATAAAGCACTATCATTCGTAAGAATCAATTTCTGACCTAGTGTCCCATTCCCTTGTAACCTCCCTTCATGGAGAGATACGGGCACACCAATCGGTTTGAGATCCATGTAATCGATACAGAACTTGATGACCTCCTCGGTTCCCCAACCTTTGGCAATGCACCCTTTCGCCCGATGTCAATTACGAACATATTTCTTCACAACCCCCATGAACCTCTCGAAAGGGTACATCTGATGTAGAAACATAGGGCCAAGAAACTGTATCTCTTTCACAATATGAACAATGAGATGGACTATAATATCGAAGAAGGATGGAGGGAAGCACATCTCAAGCCGGCATAGAGTGTGGATCACATCTTACAGCAACTTATCCAATTTCAATTGTGAAATCACGTTGAAGAATGAACATAACTTTATAATTGGGTCTTGCACTTTCTCTGGCAGAACACCCCTAATTGCAACAAGAAGCATCTGTGTCATCATCACGTGGCAATCATGAGACTTTATGCCAATTAATTTCAAGTCTTTTATTGAGACTAGCCTCTTTATGTTGGTAGAATAACTAGATGGAACTTTGACTCCGTGCAAGCACTCACAAATGCTAATTTTCTCATTCTTGCTTAGAGTGTAGCAAGCTATGGGAAGGTACTTTTTTCCTTGACCTAGGGCTTCGTGATGCAGCTCCTTCCTGAGTTTCATATCTTTCAGGTCCATCCGTGCGTTGAGTGTATCTTTTGTTTTACTAGGTATGTCTAGTAAAATACCAAGCAAGCTGTCACACACATTCTTCTCTATATGCATGACATCAATCACATGTCGAACATCCAGGTGCTGCCAATAAGGTAGGTCCATAAATACTGATCTCTTTTTTCACAAAGGAGCTTTATCACCGGAACTCGGGATTTATGTACTTCTGGCACCCTTTCCATGGATAATTTTAATATCCTTTACGGCCACAAATATCTCTTTGCCGTTACGATGTTGCGAAGCTAAAGCAGTCTCTTTTGTACCATCAAAAGCTCTTTTGTTATTGTGATACAGATGGTCCTTGCGAAGGGACCTACGATGCCGCATGTAATACATTTTTCAGCAGTATTTCAGCCACTGGCTACCTGTGTCACCCATGCAATGGACGCATCCATTGAATCCTTTTATAGTCTGGCCCAAAAGATTGCCAAGAGCAGGGTAATCTTTGATGGTTACGAACAACAACGCGCATAGCATGAAGTTCTCTTTTTTATACTCATCTCATACCCATACATTGTCGTTCCACAATACCAGAAGATCTTCAACCAGTGGTTTGAGGAACACATCAATATCATTGCCAGGTTGCCTTGGCCATTGGATCAGCAGCGGCATCATAATGTACTTCCGCTTCATACAAAACCAAGGAGGAAGGTTGTAGATACATAAAGTCACCGGCCAAGTGCTATGACGACTAGTCATGTTGCCGAAAGGATTCATCCCATCCATACTGAGTCCAAACCTTATATTCCTCATATCATATACAAAGTCTTTCTTGTATTTTCTATCGATATTCCTCCACTGCGCGGAGTCAGCAGGGTGTCTAAGTATTCCATCCTTCTTACGCTGTTCGGCGTGCCATCGCAGCAATTAAGCATGCCTTTTGTTTGCAAACAGACGCTTCAGACGGGGGATTATAGGGAAATACCACACCACCTTGGTCGGGGGTCTTTTCTTCTTACACTGCACCACGATGTTGTCATCACCGAGCTTATACCAAGATGCCTTGCAAATGGGACACACATCCAAATTTGCAAACTCATTGCGATACAATATGCAATTGTTTAGACATGCGTGTATTTTCTGCACTTCCAGCCCAATGGGCAAACAACTTGCTTGGCCTGGTACGTGGTTGCTGGCAACCCATTACCCTCTGGAAAGACATCTCTGGAGAAACCTAACAGCTCTGTGAAACTCTTATTAGACCAACCATTGCTTGCCTTCAACTGCAGTAGCTTAAGCACAACATGCAGCTTTTTGAGCTCCTCCTTGCAGCCTGGGTACAAGGGTGTTGTAGAATCCTTTACCATACGCTGAAACTTCTGAAAATCCCTTTCACTCGTGAGGTCCTCCTCACTATCATGCAACATCTGTTCTAGATCATCTTCATGGTTATCGATGAACGTGCCTTCATGGGTGTCGACGAACGTATTTTCGACCGCAGTCAAGTCGTTGTCTTCATCATCATCAATTAGATGCCCTTCACGTACAATCTCATCTTCACCGTGCATGGTCCAACAGGTATTGGCAAGCTTGAAACCCCTTTGAAGCAAATGCGCATGGATCGCCTCAAGGTTAGAAAATTGCTTCTCATTCTTGCAATCGACACACGGGCAACAAATATAGTCCATCAGCTTGTTTGACTTGTACGTCACAGCCGCGCTCAGAAAACTAATCACACCGTTAAAGGACTCTCTATAGCGATGGTCCGCTTCATACATCCATCTTCGGTTCATCTACAAATATTTATAACAAATAAAATCTCAGCAAATCAATAAGTGCTCACAAATTATTTTATTTATTTAATTTGTTATGTAGTGCTAATTAATCTAGAAATTTTCATTACTTATAAATCTATATCCAAATCTCGATTGTAAAATCAATTAAATAATTGCTATTAGTTATATATAATGGTCTGTCCAGCAAATTTACATTACTTACTATAGGATCGGATGATAACAATCAGAGGGGGGTGAATGATTGAGCGGAAGCTAAAACAAGTTTTTAGTGATTCTTTAAACCGCCTAAATAACATAGGAAAAACTACTTCGGTTTTGACAAAAACAGATTAACTTATGTTCACTAAAACAGTAATTCCTGAAGATCCCACCATTGGATTGTTGTGAAATTTTAACTGTAGAAACTAGATTAAATTTTGAAATTAACACAACAAGAATCAATCCGATCGGATCTACAGATCTAAAGATATTACCCTCGCAATATGACTGTATCAGTAATGATGAAAGTTAATCTAATCTTAATTACGAGATTAATTACGATACTCACCAAACCTTCCTGTCTTCTCAACTGCCAATTCATATAATGCAACAATGAGTCGTGGATTGTCTCTCCGTATTTTCGAAGACAAAGACGGGGAGAAAACGAATCGCTTCCTTGCTCTGCTCTTGTCGTCAGCACTTTCCACGCAGCGAAGAGACAACAGCGCAATAGCAGAGAGAACAAAACAACAATCAAGTTCGAGTCTTTTTGTTTGGTGCTGCCAAAATCTCCCGCCGCCACAAATTATCTAGTCGCTTGTTGGATGTCTTGCCGCCGCCAGAATTCCCAAGCAACCAAGCAAGAAAAGTAAAGACGCCAAACAACGCAGAGAACAAGCAAATTATCTAGTCATAGCACTTCTACCAGCACATGTTGCATGCATGCATCGATCTTCAAGCTTGGCTGCCGCAAGGAATAAACTCCAGCCACAAGAAACAAGCAATCAACTCGTTGATTGTTTATCCAGCCGCCGCAAGCAAAAGTGACGCACACGTTGATCCTTTTTCCCCGCGAGCACTAACCACCGAGAACGCCAAAGATCCAAGACCTGCATGCATGCACGTCACAGACTTCAAGCGAGCACGGCCCCAAGAAAAACACAATGGCCGCCGATTATCTTAGTCGCTACGCTCTTTTCGCTTTGCATGCATCGATCGTACCGAACCTTTCTTCGGTAGCCCGAAGCAAATACACAAAACCTAAAATGGCCGAGCTCCAGCCGCCGCCCAAAAAAGCTCTTTTTTTTATTGATCAGGTTTCAAGTCCTTTTATACAACTCAAAACCCTAACACATATATGCATATCCACTTGGCCCAATACACATGGCCCAATATATGCATACAACCCAAAATTCACACATGCACGCGTACAGCCCGCCTGCCGCACTCACGTGACTAACCAGCCTTCGTGTGCACCTTCTCTAGCCCGAACGTCCGCATGACATCCTCGACCACGGGACCTCGATTCCTCCACGAACCTAGTCCGAACCTCGGTTCCTCCATGAACCTAGTTCGGTCCGTCATCGACCACGTTAAGCCATCGAGCAACACCTGCACACGAATAAACAAACAACGCATCCGAGCACAAGTCCATGACTTGACTCAAAGTCAATCCATGCAACCACTCACATGAGTGCATTGCATCAAACAAAATCATTAATCAATCATAATTATGCTCAATGGTCCGGTACTCTCGCCCTAGGCGGTAGCACTAGGAAAAGCAACCAACACTCAAATTGCTTCAATTTGAAGATCCAATTCAAATCAAACTCAATTTCAAATCAATCCAATCTCAAATCTTGTCAATTACTCATCACACACAAGGATAGACCTCCACATGGTCTTTCAATCTCCTTGATGAGTATATTGACAAACACATGAAAAAGCATAAGTATTGAGTTTGAATAAAGAGAAGAAAGCAATTTGAATGCAAAGCCAAACTTGATCAAAGAAATAGAAATGAAGAACATGACCAAATTGGCAGCTTATGATCTATGAACGATAGCAAAGATTAACAAAGATCATAAGAAAGAAGAATCAAGTACAAAATGATGCCTTTTCTACGATTTCTCCCCCTTTTGGCAATATAGGCATCAAGGTGACATTTTCTTTTCTCCCCCTTTTTTTGTTGTTTTTATGCAAATAATGCAGCCTAAGGGAGCTTTGAAGATTATCCATGTGATCAACAAGACAAGTTATGACACCAAGCTAAGTTATGGCAAAAAATAGACTAAGCTAAGGCATGTCCAAGTGCAAATAATCATTTTGCTAGCAAGATTTAATTAAAACCATGTCATTTTTAGCATGATTGAACATGAGCAACACTTGTCATTAGTTTCAAAACTAGAAGCAAAGCCATTCAAAGGATCAAATGGAAAACCTAGAGTTCAACCTACTCAACACTTTGGGGAATCTAGAAGTGCACACAAGGTCCTTGAGCCTTTTTTTTCATTGTATGCAAATTTTTCTTTGAATCTTTGAAAGACATAGCGGGTGCAAATGTTTGACATTATTTGCATTCTTTACCCACATATGTTTTTTTGCATTTTTAAAGCAATTGACTCAAGCCATAATCGATCATCTCAAGAGGGACTCTTAAGAGAATGATCTTGGTCATACACAACACATTCCAAGTTCATCTCAAGTGTAATGAGAAGCCATCTTGTGAATGTGAGGTGTTGAGTCTAATGCGCAAAAAAAAGAGTCAATTTTGCTTCACTTTCATTTTAGCATTTTCATGTTAAGCTAGTGAAGGACTCAAGTATGGATCAAACAAGATTCACCCAAGTTGCTATAGGGACTCTAAAGAATTCCAGAATTTCACAAATCATAGCAAATACACCTAGAGAAGAAACTTAGCAAGTAAACGCAACATGTTTTATCAAGTTTTTCTTTTAACGCTCATTTTTCAATTTTTGTAAGCTTAGCAAGATAAATGAACTTGGACATATCTAAGCAAGTAATTTTATTCATAATATAGCATGGTGTATAAAATGAAACATGGATCATGTGCATAATAGACAAAGCTCATAAAATGAAAAATCAAGTCTATATACAATGCATGAGACATATTTTTAAACTCCCCCTCAACATGTGATTTCATTTTAAGCACAAATCTGGTTCAAATTGAGTTATTAGCAAGATTAAGCTCAAGAAAGATCGAAAACAACTCAATTAAAGCCAGAAACACAGAATGGAGGGAAGAAGTCAAGAAACTGCGAACTGGGTGGCTATAGAGTATAGAAAAGATGGTAGAGAACACTATGGCTCAGACTCGCTCTCATCTTCCCCAAAGACTAACATAGGAAAGCTGCCTCTAGATCCCAAACTAAGGAGTGCACACAGACCCTGTCTACCCAAGGGGCCCAACACCTGCTAGACTTATAAGACTGTGAGGGAACTCAACCTAGAGCGAAGAGAGAACAGCTAATTAAGCATGATAGGAACCTAAAGCACAAGATGAGAGGTCCATGCAAAGCATGCCAGAAGTCTAAGTGATGTGAACTCATAACTCTAAGGAATAAAACCCATAAGCTCCCAGAGCAATACAAAAGGAAAAACTGAAATAAAATATAATACATAATATCAGATCGGCTCCCCTCACGAGAAGGCCGTAAGGGCACACAACTCCAAGCTCACTCCTCAAGGCAACAAACCTAGAGCTATCCAAAGGCTTGGTAAAGATATCGCCAACTGGTGGTCACTCTCACTGGCTGAAGCACTATGTCTCCTTTCTCCACATGGTCTCTAAGGAAGTGATATCTAATATCAATGTGCTTGGTCCGGAGTCTTTGCCTTGGGTTCTTGGCAATGCAAATAGCAGAATTGTTATCACAGAAAAGTGGAACACTCTCTATCTCTAACCCAAAGTCCCGCAAGGTCGATCTCATCGAGCACACTGCTCAAAGAATCGGCTGCTAAAGACAACATACTCGGCCTCAGCAGTGGACTATGCGACTCCGGACTGCTTCTTAGATGACCAAGAAACAAGAGAAGTGCCAATGAATTGGCAAGTGCCAGAAGTGCTCTTCCTATCTATCCTACAGCCAGCAAAGTCAGCATCAGAAAAGGCTCTAAGGAATAGACAAGAGGAAGAAGACTATCAAATACCATAATCAATGGTAGCTCGAAGGTACCTGAAGATGTGCTTCACCGCCTGGCGATGAGAGACGCGAGGAGAAGCCTGAAAGCGAGCACACATACACACAGCAAAGTGTATGTCCGGCCGCGAGGCAGTAAGATACAAGAGAGAGCCAATCATGCTCCGAAACTCCTTTTGATCAGCAGGCTCACCATCCTCATCGGGCTCAAGGACAGCAGTGTTGGTCATAGGAGTCATCAAAGGCTTTCCATCAGACATATCAAACCGCCTCAGGAGGTCCCGAGTATACTTACCTTGGTGCAGGAAAGTACCCTCCCGAGTCTGCTTGATTTGGAAGCCGAGAAAGTAGCTCAATTCACCCATCATACTCATCTCAAATTCTGTGCTCATCACCTCAGAAAAATGAGACATAAGAGACTGAGATGAGCCACCAAAGATAATATCGTCCACATAAATCTGGACGAGAAGAAAATGAGAATCCTGGTGTCTGATGAATAGATTTTTGTCTACTATACCCATTTTGAAACCATGACTGAGAAGATAGGACTTAAGCCTCTCATACCAAGCTCTAGGGGCCTGCTTAAGTCCATACAAGGCTTTGGAAAGCTTGTAGACATGGTTCGGGTATTTGGGGTTCTCAAATCCTGGAGGTTGCTTGACATACACCTCTTCCTCAATGAAGCCATTGAGAAATGCACTCTTGACATCCATTTGATAGAGCTTGAAGCCCTGGGATGCAGAGAATGCAAGCAGGATTCTAATTGCCTCTAGTCTAGCTATAGGGGCAAAGGTCTCCTCAAAGTCAAGACCCTCAACCTGAGTGAAGCCCTGTGCAACTAGCCTAGCCTTGTTGCGAACGATAACCCCATCCTCACTCTGCTTGTTTTTGAACACCCACTTGGTCCCAATGACATTATGACCAGATGGGGGCTCTACAAGCTGCCAAACTTTGTTCCTCTCAAAGTTTTCCAGTTCCTCATGCATAGCATTAATCCATGATTCATCGGATAATGCATGAGTAACATCCTTTGGCTCAAAAGAGGCAACAAAGGCAGAGTGAAGGCAGAAAGAAGATAAGCCTGATTTTGAGCGCGTAACACGCTCAAATAGATCACCAATGATCTGCTCAGGTGGATGAGAACGCTGAATGTGTCGTGGAGGACCAGAAGCAGAAGTGGCCTCTACCTCTTGAGGAGAAGAGGTAGGAACAGAGCCACTCGCTGAAGAAAAGTCCGAAGGCAAGGGTTGGTCTCCCTAAGGTGCAGAAATAGAAACAGGAGGCACCTCAGGTGTAGAGGGAACTGGATCAGGTGGAACACCATCATCTCCATCATCCTCATCCTCTACAAAGATGGTCTCGGAGGGATAAGAAGAGCCTGAAATATCAGGTCTAGCTCCTGGGCTAGCCTCATCAAAGGTCACGTCACAGGTCTCTATGATCCTATTTGCATCACAACTCCAGACCCTATAGCTACGAGAAGAAGTCGAGTAACCCAGAAAAATACCATCAGAAGAACGAGACTCAAACTTATCTAAGTTACCAGACTTCAAGATGAAACACTTGCAACCAAAAACGCGAAAATGAGAAACATTAGGCTTTCGCCTCGCCCATACCTCAACTCATAAGAAGTGCAATGCAAATGTGCTCTCAAGAAAACGCGATTGGAAACATGACAAGCAGTAGCTATAGCCTCACCCAAAACTTCCTAGAGTCTTGTACTCATCTAGCATCGTCCCGCCATCTCAACAGTGGTCCTATTCTTCCTTTCTACTCGTCATTTCTTTGAGGGGCGATGGAGAGGAGAACTGATGCTCTAACCCAGACTCCACACAGAAACTCTCAAAGTAGGAATTCTTGAACTCGGTGCCATTATCACTACGTATAGCTCGTAATGCACCTGGGAGCTCAATAGACAACCTGCTAACCAATCCCCTAAAGTGAGAAAAAGTCTCATCCTTCGATGCCAAGAAAAATACCCAAGAATACCTCGAAAAATCATCAACAATGACAAGGACATACCACTTCCCTCCTGCTGACTGCACTCTAGCTGGACCAACAGTGTCCATGTGTAAAAGCTGTCCTAGTGCATCAGTCATCACTACGGTGATTGGAGGATGTGAAGCAGTAACCATCTTGCCATGTCAGCAGGGAGAGCAAACTAAGTCTTTGACCATCTTGAGTTTAGGCAAACCACGAATAAGATCGCGGCTGCTAACACTGGTCAAATGATCAAAACCAATGTGACCAAGTCTCCTATGCCAGAAAGAGAGATCACGGGACTCAGAAGCAATCAAACACGAAGAGAGTCTCCGGAAGAAAGCAGAAAAATCAGCACGAAAGACCCTCCCAAATCTAGAAATCCCAAACTAACTCTCCGATGAATCGAGGATTCTACAAGCATTGCTCTTAAAGCTTACCTCGAAAGAGTCATCGATAAGTCGAGAAGCGGAAAGCAAATTATATTGTAGCTTACTCACTAAGGCAACGTCCTTAAGAATAAAATTTTCATTAATGCAGAGGCGGTACCTTTAGCAATGACTCTACGAAGAAGCATCCCCAAAAGTGATCAACTCATCACCGGGGCTCGGACTAGGAAGAGAACCAACGAGAGTCTCCGGTCATATAGCGAGAACAACCGAGTCAACAATCCAAACATCTCCTTCCCCATCCGAGCGAACTGATCAAATCAAAGAGAGAGACTTCGATCTTTGGGATAAAGTGAGGACACAGGAACCCAATCTTGAATCACACGACGTCTCAAAGTACCGACCCACAGAGGAAGAAGATGGACTCTAGTGTCTCTCGACGCTCGACTCGACAAGATCGGAAGAATCAACTCTAGTAGAAGATGTAGGAGCATCCTTTGGTTTGGCCCGCCGTGGTGCAAAGGCGGACCATCCCAACGAGGTGCCCAAATCTCCTACCGAAAACACCTCACGCCATCGATATCTACCTCGATGGGAAAAATGAGGAATATCAAGAGGGCGGTGGAAAGATCGACCACGAGCAACTCGGGACTAAAACTCGATTGAACGACATGAAAACCGAGTCCCGGACGCCGCCAAAAATAGGTGACTCTCTGACCTGTCTAGTAGCAGTGTGCACCTTAGGAGCACTCAGAGTCTGGGGATGACCCTGAATACCCCTAAGAGCAGCAACACGCTCATGCCTGGTGATCTTGGCGCGTCTAAAACAGAAATCTACTAGGTGACCAACCTTCTTACAGAAGGTGCATGAATACTTCGCCTTGCTAGAGGCAGAAGTGACAGGAGAAGCACCCTTCTACTCAGAAGTCCCATGGACAACCCCAGCAGACCTAAACACAGTGGTACTCACCCTGGGAGCTACCACTATCTCTCCACTCTTGGAGGCACGCATACAAGCCCAGGCGAATGCGCTGTGCGTGCTCCAAGTAATCAAATCCTAGACCTTGATTGAATCTGCTAATTTTGGACTGGTCTAGAAAGAGATTGAGTTTCTTCTTGCCTCCAACAAATTTCTCAAGAGTGCTCATAAGATACTGACACTCTCGGAAAAGTGAGGCGCATGAAGAGCAAGGGGAAGGAGTAGAAGCAGAGGATCGAACAGCGCGTGCATATTTTTCCCTATACACGGCTGCCTCAAATTTGAGAGACTCACAGGAAGCACAAGAAGCATCTCTAATTCTACCAACCTGGGCCTCTAACTTCTTCCTAAGCTCTGCGTGGACCTTATCCACGTCATCCTCAACCCCAATACACAGCAAGCAACCATTATTTGACTTAACTAGTAAGTCCTTAGCAAGTTGATCACACTTGGCATTCAAAGCTTCATTATCAAGTTTTAGTTGCTTCTGACCCTCACATGAGTATTTGGGTCCTTAGAAGCATGCAATTTAAGTTCATCATTTCTAGCAGAAAGCTTCCTAAGGTGACAACTCATGGCATCAATTTCAGCAAGTAGCTTAGGGCAATTTTCACAAGATGCAGTTGTGTGAGTATGAAGAAAACTAGCATCAATAGGAATAGGATCAATAGAACATGTGCTAGCATCCTTCGACCTAAGAGCCTCAAGATCAGAAACCACACTATCATGCAGGGTTCTTAGGTTCTCCAACTCCACAAGCAAAGCATCATAGAGAGTACAACTATCAGAGTCTCGGGAGGAACATGATTTAAGTGAAGCTAACTCCCGAGACAAGGTATCTACTTCCTTCTCTAACTCCGTAACCCTAGCTCTAGCTCTAGCATGAAATTTTCCTAATTTGCAAAAAGCTTCATTGAGCTGGTCATAGGAAGGTACCTCGTCCGAGTCGCTGTAGAGCTCGGAGTCGCTGATGTCGTTGGTGTTTGCCATGAAGCACATGCCGGAGAAGTCGTCGCCGCCTTTCTTCTCTTGCGGATCATCCTCGCCTTCGTCGCTCCATGTCTCCGTGTCGGAGAGGCTGATGTCATCGAGGGCGGCGAGGACGCGGTGGAAGAGCTTCTTGTTCTTCGAGAAGTTGCGGTACTTCTTCTCGTGCGCCGGCTCGCGAACTAGAGGCTTCTTGTTGCGGTTCTTGTCGGTGTAGTCGTTCTTGCCGGAACCGCCGGAGTCGTTCTTGCCCTTCTTCAGTTTAGGACAATTCGCTCGAATGTGGTTGGGGCCGCCACATTTGAAGCAGGTGATCCCACCACCTCTCTTCCTCTCTCTCACCCTCTTGTAGGCGTGAGAAAACTTGCGAGCTAAAAGAGCAAGCTCAGTTTCTGGAAACTTGTCCAGTTGGTCATCGCTTAGCTCGCAAAGTGCAGAGAGGGAAAAACCAACAGAAGAATCAAGAGAAGATCCAATGGGATCGGTGACCAAGGCCATCGACTGTGATTTCGTCTTGCTCGAGACGATGTCGATCTCATGAGTCTTGAGTCGAGAATAAAGCCCGTCAAGAGTCAAGGTCGACAAGTCGGTAGTATCCTTGATGGTGGTCACTTTCATTTCCCAAACACGAAGATCGAAAGCGGTCAAGAAGTGGCGAGCATTATCCGAGTCGGGGTATGTGCAACCAAGCGCCGGAGATCGCTCAAAATTTTAGTAAATCGACTAAAACACTCGTCAAGACTCTCACCAGTGTGTTGTTCAAACTTGTTGTACTCACGCATGTGTTGATCCTGCCTCACGGTCTTGATTTGGGTAGTGCCCTCATGGTATGCATCGAGGGTCACCCAAATCTCATGAGCGAATCGCGGTGAGAGATCCGATCATACTCATCTTCTTGGTGAGTCCTCAGATGAGAATGTTCCTCGCCTTAGCATTTGCCTCAACGTCGACCATATTGCCGCCGTGATGTTCTCATCGGCAGGAACCTCATATGGGAGCTTCACTTTCTGCCATATCAGGAAGCCCTGGGCAGTGATGTATGACTCCATCCGGGATTTCCAAAAAGGAAAATCAACACCACAAAAATTGAAGGCTTGGTGGAATACTTATGCATCGCCATGGCTCTCGAGACCAGTCAAGATCTATGGAAGAGCAAAACCGGCTCTGATACCACTTGTAGGATCGGATGACGTCAATCAGAGGGGGGGTGAATGATTGAGCGGAAGCTAAAACAAGTTTTTAGTGATTCTTTAAACCCCCTAAATAACATAGGAAAAACTGCTTCGGTTTTGACAAAAACAGATTAACTTATGTTCACTAAAACAGTAATTTCCGAAGATCCCACCGTTGGATTGTTGTGAAATTTTAACTGTAGAAACTAGATTACATTTTGAAATTAACACAATAAGAATCAATCCGATCGGATCTACAGATCTAAAGATATTACCCTTGCAATATGACTATATCAGTAATGATGAAAGTTAATCTAATCTTAATTACGAGATTAATTAGGATACTCACCAAACCTTCCTGTCTTCTCAACTGCCAATTCATATAATGCAACAATGAGTCGTGGATTGTCTCTCCGTATTTTTGAAGACATCACAGAGAAAACGAATCGCTTCCTTGCTCTGCTCTTGTCGTCAGGCACTTTCCGCAATGCGAAGAGACAATAAGCGCAATAGCAGAGAGAACAAAACAACAATCAAGTTCGAGTCTTTTCGTTTGGTCTTGACAAAATCTCCGCCACCGCCACAAATTATCTAGTCGCTTGTTGGATGTCTTGCCGACCGAGAATTCCCAAGCAACCAAGCAAGAAAAGTAAAGGCGCCCGACAACGCAGAGAACAAGCAAATTATCTAGTCATAGCACTTCTACGGCACATGTTGCATGCATGCATCGATCTTCAAGCTTGGTCGCCGCAAGAATAAACTCCACCACAAGAAACAAGCAATCAACTCGTTGATTGTTTATCCAACCGCCGCAAGCAAAAGTGGCGACACGTTGATCTTTTTCCCCACGAGCATCGACCACCGAGAACGCCAAAGATCCAAGACACGCATGCATGCCGCCACAGACTTCAGCGGGCCCCAAGAAAACACAATGGCGCCGATTATCTTAGTCGCTCGCTCTTTTCGCTGCATGCATGCGATCATTGGCGAACCTTTCTTCGGTAGCCCGAAGCAAATACACAAAACCTAAAGCGGCGAGCTCCGGTAGCCCAAAAAACTCTTTTTTATTGATCGGGTTTCAAGTCCTTTTATACAACTCAAAACCCTAACACATATATGCATATCCACTTGGCCCAATACACATGGCCCAATATATGCATACAACCCAAAATTCACACATGCAGCGTCTGACCCGCTTGCCGCACTCACGTGACTAACCGACCTTCGTGTGCACCTTCTCTAGCTGAACGTCCGCATGACATCCTCGACCACGGGACCTTGATTCCTCCACGAACCTAGTCCGAACCTCGGTTCCTCCATGAACCTAGTTCGATCCGTCATCGACCACGTTAAGCCATCGAGCAACACGCACACGAATAAACAAACAACGCATCCGAGCACAAGTCCACGACTTGACTCAAAGTCAATCCATGCAACCTCTCACATGAGTGCATTGCATCAAACAAAATCATTAATCAATCATAATTATTCTCAATGGTCCGGTGCTATCGCCCTAGGCGGTAGCACTAGGAAAAGCAACCAACACTCAAATTGCTTCAATTTGAAGATCCAATTCAAATCAAACTCAATTTCAAATCAATCCAATCTCAAATCTTGTCAATTACTCATCACACACAAGGATAGACCTCCACATGGTCTTTCACTTACAGAAGTATTAAATTAACATATATGAAATAAAGAAACAATTTTAAGTAATTAGATTAAACAATAGTTAATTATGAAGTGCTACCACATTTAAATTCAATCAACATATTAAATGCAATCACTAATTTAGTCCTCTAAATACTTAAATTCAACCTACATCATAATCTCACCAATCACTATACATATAAAAGTTGGTAATTTCAAATCTAGCCTCCAGATTAGAGCTCTAATTGTCTTGAATATGCAATCGATAATTCTCACAACGTACAACAATATAGAACGTAATATCCAACTAAATAAACTACCAAAGAAATGTACATCAAGAAACAAACCTTAGATCATGAGTTAGAAACGAAGTCCACCAAATTTGAGAGCAAAAATTCGCCCCCTCTCCACCCCAACCGAGCAAGAACAGAGCTCCCCTCTGTTCTAGATAGGTTGGGGAAGGAAGCCAGGATATATATAGTGCCATATTATCACTGCCGGCTTTTTCTCTAGAATCGGTAGTAATATATCACTGCCACCTCTATCTCTAAAGCCAGCAGTGATATCACTGCCGTTTCCCGCGTAAATCACTTTATCACTGTCGGTTATATGTTCAACCGGTAATAATACATCACTGCCAGTTCTATCTCTAAACCCGGCAGTGATATTGCTACCGTTCGCGCGTGAAAATTATACTGTTCTTATCACTGCTGGTTGAATTTAGAACCGATAGTGATAATATTATCACTACCGGTTCGGGCCTACCCGGTAGTGATGGGGGGTCGCGGACGAACCAGTCTATAGTAGTGCTAATAGGTTCGACAAATCCTACCTTACTATAGTGCATGTCTGTATTACACACGATTCACAAATCACATCATAGACGTTTTGTGAACCGTATGTATCGAAGTGTTAGTGATGACAAAGAATCATCACAGATGGTTTTTCAACCGTCAGTGAAAAACTTATCACAGATGTTTCCAAATTGGAACTATTTGTGATGTAGTACCATCTTAGATGGTTCTACTTTGGAACTATCTGTGATGAGTGGCTCTTCAAAGACGGTTCTTCTTTACAATCGTCTATGATGTTGCTTTTCTATTTTTTAATAAATTTTAATTTATTTGCTAGCCTCATGAAATACTAGCCATACTCTTTGAAATAAAAGACAGTACACAGCATCACCAACATATTATTATGACATACATTTAAAAAATAAACTCCAATCACATGTTACACAATATATAGCGTATCCATTTCATAAATCAACTCAGATTACATATTACAACATATGTACAATGCATTCATTTTAGAAATCAACTCACATATATACTAAACAATTAGATTCAGAAGTACAAATGAGAAATTCACAGCACTAGGTTCACAAATTAATTTGAATGCATGGTAAGTAATTAACAAATTCACAACTCATCAGTTGAGTCCTAAGTGACATCTGCCCTTTGGATTTAAGACCTCACATATGAAGGCACAGAGCTGTCCTCGAATACTTAGTAGGCTAGCCTGTTCCAACGCAGATTTAGCGCATTGACAAGCCTCTCAATGAGAAGAGTAAAGTCTTGCATATATATAAATTGATAAGTGGAGACAATTGTTACAAGATTGACAGAGACCTGTATGACATTGATCTTGTGTGAACCAACAAGGAGTCCGATGTTGCAAACGTAGAATCCACATTGGTTAATGCCCTTTGGCTGCTGGTGGCACTGCCAAAACAAAATAGGTTAATTAGTTCCGAAGGTATTATTATGGAGAGCGAAGGATTATTGCATACTATCGGATACCGGAAAGTTATAAGTACGCTTTAGAGTTGCTGGACCCTTCTTGTGTATCCCTCCCCTATATTTGTAGACACCGAACGACATGTCGAGTAAATCTTTGATAGGCTGCAAGTCGTGGGTGCCGCCTGTAACACCCTGGAGCCAAATGCGCCACGGATGCTACCAAAACCCTAAATAACGAATGACACCTCTACGAAAAAGACTGAAACTGAATTCAATCTCTAAACTCTTAAAATGGGCTTAAAACTAAGCCACCGAAATTTACAAAATTTCGGCATGACCTCTCTAGAACAGAGGACATCCACTCAGGAGAAAAAAGAACAATAGCTGTTATATGATATATCAATCACTCAAAATAGAATGAAACATTCTAGCAGGTCCTTAGATAATCCATCATATATCCAACCGGCAATTAACCAGCTACGCAACGACGATCAACACAATACAATCTCAATAATTACAACCAGACTTAACGAAACAGTTGAATGGGTTGTTGGTGACCGAAGTCATGCACGTGCTCTACTCCCATCCCGGCGAGTCAGCTTCAAAGTACCTAAAACAGGAAGCAAACAAGCGTCAGTCCAAGACTCAGCAAAGTGCAACAATTGTAACACCCCGACGGCAAACGCGCCGTGGATGCTACCAAAAACTCTAAATAACTAATGACACCTCTTCGAAAAGGCTGAAAGCAATCACTAAACCCTCAAAACAGGATTAAAACTAAGCCACCGAAATTTACAAAATTTCGGCATGACCTCTCTAGAAAGTAGGACATTCACTCAACAGACAGAAAATATTTGCAGTTCTATGATATTATTCTAGCAGGTCCTTAGTTAACCAATCGCACATCCAAAAGGAATTAGGAAACTCCACCACATAGATTATTACAGGACATGAACTCATTAAACAAAACCGTGAACAACCCCTTACAATAATTTACTCGAGCTATTTATATCAGAACTATAAGTTAACATAATGGAGAGGTGATGATGCAGAACGTGATTGTGCTACTACCCCCTTCCATGCATGCCGATTTCAAGGTACCTGCAACAACACAACAACAAGCGTGAGTCGATGACTCAGCAAAGTACACGAGAAATAGCAATTCCAATTTAACATAAGTAAAACAAAAGCTTGACCATAAGAGCAAGTAATACAATGAAACCGCATTCGGACAATACGTATTTATACCCATTTAAGGCAATAACTTAACCATATCAAAAAGATTACCACAATCACGTCATCAACTTGATGATAAAACCATTCAATGCTCGAGGAACATCACTTGCCTCTAAATCACAACTCTCATGCCTTGGCGCAAATATACTCCGGTACTTTACATCAACATCTTACTATAATAAATTCATCCATAGAAGATTCTAGACCCTCTCAATCCCGCTCACTACTAGACTTACTGGAACACAAATCTTGAACTTCCATTCAATTCCACGTCTCACGACCATGGTGAAAACTCTAATCAACTTTTCACTTTAGAATCACCTACCATTCCAATTAATCATCCTATACCATACAATAAATTTGGTTGTCTTTAAATAACCATTAGATTTCTTTTAACAGAATCAGTAACCCTCCTTATCTGAAAGCTCAACTACTCATCCTACACTTAATGCCTTGAACATCCTCGTGGGTCACGCACCCAACCTTTAAAGAAAACCGCAACTCTTGAGCACGAGCAACAACAAAGACCATCTCTTTTTTTTTCCAGAAAAACTCAACCATAAATCATAAGAGAATTCGACTCTCGAACTCCCAAACCCCGACGGAAACAACTCCTCAACATAACTCAAGATTTTCAACTTTTAGGAAGGAGAAGAGATGCAATGCACATGAATGCTCTTTTCGACGCACGTACCGGTACTGCCGAGTGCCCACCCATCGGTGTGTACCCTCACGTCCCTTCCATCCTGTGGAAGGTGCCTACTCTTACTGTCTCGCTCCCATTCACCTCGATGAATGGGACTACGAGGTAGGACTTTTGTGTTCACTACGTGTGAACACAGAGTCCCACATCAGAATGGGTCGCCTCTTCCATTATGAATGCACAAATGCAATTAACACGAATGAAATGCAACCTTTCATTCATTGCCAACACTAACATAACTATAACCACATACATATACAAGCATATATGTAAATATATACATATATACATAAAATTTCCCATACTACATAAGTATATACATGTGTGCAAATGTTTGTATATATATATATATATATATAAACACAAGGTCAGTCATACATGCAAGCACACATGACCACAGATTTCAGCAAGTATCACACATAATTGTGTGGACTATGGCAGCTCTACACATTCACACACCCTAAGCAATGCCTTTCATTTAGAGAAACCTCATGCATACATATAAGTATGACTTCACATAGACACACAAGATTCACCAATGTATGTACTTATATAAATAGGCTCTTGTTGAACCCACATTTCCACCAGCACAAACAAGCATACATATATACACACAAAATTCAGCAATACATTGATTCGTACACATACTCAATTCCATTCCCCAGAAGGGGCACAGTTAAGTACAATTCTTGTAAATTAACCACGAGTATCCACGTACCCCATACTCGCAACTCACTGCAATATTAACAAAGGTACAGTAAACTCATCGGGATTAAGGCTTACTAGTGACCACTCGAATCCAATAGCTGATCACGTCCTCGTAGGGATGGTCACCAATATAACAAACACTTGCCACAATCAATAGAAATTAGCCATGAACAGATAAATAACAACGAACAACTTAATTAAGCACACAACTCGATGTACTTACCTTTACCGACGCGAGAGGCAACTCGGGGCCAAGACCACTCCCGAAGACACTCTCCCTGAAAAACAACGATTGCGTATAAGAATGGGTCAAGGTCCGACTCAATACATGATGAAATCTCAACTTTTGCCAAAGATAGTCCCAATTCCCATTAATGGACACTCCGGGCAGCCCACTAGACAGCAGACATTAAACTTTAATAATAAGAGAACACACTGACAACTCTCTCAAGTTGGGAGTTTATGCATAACCATTAACAATTTAAGCTAATATACAAATAACACACATAAATTTTCCAAAAGGACACTCCACAACTTCTAGCAAGATAAGACACATATTACAGAAGCTATGCGTGAACACCATCAAATAATACATTAAAGCTTATGCTCAAGATCCCAACACATCTGGGTAAGCAATCTTATGCAAACACCAAAAATAATCATGCACATACAAATATTCCAGAACAGCCATAATGTCCTCTATTTGAATCAGAATCAGGCACATCAATTAGACAATTGAAATAGATGCAAGATAAAACAAGTATTCATTTGTCATCAACTGAACAAGAAATTGGGATTGCACAATGGACCGAACATCAATAACGAAGCATCCTGGGCACCCTTTCTATGCCCTAAAATGAACACTCCAAACACCATTCCAGAAAACAGAAGGCATTCATGCATATACTTCTTGGCAAATAACAACACATCATATACCATAGATTCCATTGTTGATAATCACACAAAAGGATCAATATCTCAGCATACATGCATACTCTAGTACCAAATTCTTATGCCTTAATCATGCATACAGAACTCAGAGCGACGTGCTATTCTCTGTCCTAAGAATTCAAGACCTCAATAATTTTACTCATGCTCACGACAGTAAAATAGAACTAGTAGGCATGGATATATAGGTATGCACACAAAATTTAGCAATGCATCGACTCTTGCCTCCCAATCCCATGTCTCAACCTGGCACACCGAAATCACTATGATACCATATCATAAACCTTCTAGGCATTACATCAAACACATGGCAGGCACAAAGAAACCTCTATACACTAAGCATACATTTCATCAAACACTTTGGCTACAATCATTCATCCACAACTAGAACTTCACCTCCACTTACCATACAAAGGGAGAGGAAGAAGGGGGAGGTGCCGGTTGGAGCCGGGCTGCACTGCTTGGTGGAGGAGCTTCTGCCGCTTCTTCGGAGCTGCATTCTTCTTTGGAGGCTCACGCCGAGCCAGAAGGGGAGGGCTTGAGCTCTTGTTGCTCCTGCTGCGCCGAGCCAGGGAGGGGAGGCCAGGGCTGGAGGCGCAGGGGAGAAGGCAGGGCTGGAGGGAGTCAGCAGGATCGGCAGGCGTTTGGGCAAGCTCCTGCAGGAACTGGGCAGCATCGGCAGGGAGTTGGCAGGCGCTTGGCAGCATTTCGGCAGGGGAAGGAACTTGCGGCCAGGAGAAAAAGAGGAAGTCGGCAGGGAGAGATGGGGAAAAATATCCTGCCCAGGGAGAAGAAATGGTAGCCACAAGAAAAGAAGAAGAGAGAGATTAGGTGGAGGAATAGGTGGAGAGGGGAAATTCCCAAAAGACCCCTCCCAAACCCACAACTTTTAGCCCTATTCCTCCCAGGTGGACCAACCACCTCTGAGATTACCTGCCGGATGGCCAAAACACTCCCGGCGGAAGACCCAGAGCTTAGGGGCGAGGCTTCGCAATATTACAACAATAATAAAAAGTAATGAATTCAACTGAATTACTTTTACTCTAGAATTTGATATAGCCACTACTAATGGAAATCAATCAGTAAAAGAAACAGTAACTAACTCCACTTACCACAACCAACTCAAAAACATAACTAAATCTTACCTATGCCTCAATAATCATTTCTGGATGAGTCCACGCCTCAATCCTCAACCTATCCTTTCCATTCTCATCAATTAAGATTTATCAAATGTAACACAATGCAATGCAATGCTTTTATGCATTCATGCTCAAAATGCAACCTTTTAGCCTATACCAGTATAGCTTGAGGGAACACCCGTCGGTGTTACACCCTTCTATTCCCTTTCATCCCAGTATAGCATGATGAGATAAATCATTTGCATAATAGACAAAGCTCATAAAACAAAAAATGAAGTCTATATTCAATGCATGAAGCAGATTCTCAAAACTCCCTCTCAACAAGTGAATCAATTTTAAACACAAATCTGCTTCAAGTTGAGCTATCATTAAAATTAAGCTCAAAAAAGATCCCAATGAACTCAATCAAAACCAGAAATATAGAATGAAGAGAAGAAGTTGAGAAACTGTGAACTGGGTGGCTATAGAGCATAGAAAAGATAGTAGAGAATACTAAAGCTCAGACGCGCTTTCATCTTCCCCAACAACTGACATAAGGAAGTTAACTCTAGATCTCAAGCTAAGGAGTGCACATAGACCGTGTCTACCTAGGAGGGCCCAACACTTGCTAGACTTATAAGACTATGAGGGAACTCAATCTAGAAAGAAGAGAGAATAGCTAATTTTGCATGATAATAACCTATAGCATAAAATGAGAGGTCAATGCAAAGCATGCTAGAAGTCTTATACAAAGATGCAAAAGATGAAAAATACTAGAAAAAAACATATAATACATATTATACAAACTAGCTCCCCCTTAAGACAAGCAGTATGGGCACACAACTCCAAGTTCTCCTCTTAAAGCCACAAACCTAGAGCTATCCAAAGGTTTGGTAAAGATATCAGCAATCTAGTGGTCACTCTCCACAAACTGAAGCGTGATATCTCCCTTCTCCATATGGTCTCTAAGGAAGTGATATCTAATATCAATATACTTGGTCTTAGAGTGCTGCACTAGGATTTTTGTAATGCAAATAGCAGAAGTGTTGTCACAGAAAAGTGGAACACTCTCTATCTCTAACCCAAAGTCCTGCAAGGTCAATCTCATCCAGAGCACCTGACTACAGTAACATATTTGGCCTTAGTGGTAAACTGTGTAATTCCGGATTGCTTTCTATATGACCAAGAAATAAGAGAAGTCCCATTGAATTGGCAAGTGCCAGAAGTGCTCTTCGTATCTATCCTATAGCCAGCAAAGTCTGCATCGAAGAAGGCTCTAAAGAACAGAAAGAAGAGGAAGAGTACCAAATACCATAATTAATGGTAGCACGAAAGTACCTAAAGATACACTTCACTGCTTGGTGGTGAGAGGCGCGAGAAGAAGCCTAAAATGGACCGCATAGACACAGAACAAAATGTATGTCTGGTCTCAAGATAGTGAGATACAAAAGGGAGTCGATCATGCTCCGGAACTCCTTTTGATCAACTGGCTCACCATCCTCATCCAGCTCGAGGACAGCGGTGGTGGCCATTGGAGTCATCACAGGCTTCCCATTAGATATATCGAAGCGTCTCAACAGGTCTCGAGTGTACTTGCCTTGATGCAAGAAGGTACCATCCTGAGTCTGCTTGATTTGGAAGCCGAGAAAGTAGCTCAACTCGTTCATCATACTCATCTCAAACTCTATGCTCATCGCTTCTGAAAACTGAGACATAACAGAATGCAAAGATCAACTAAAGATAATATCGTCCATATAAATCTAGAAAAGGAGAAAATGAGAATCATGGTGTTGGATAAACAAAGTCTTGTCTACTATACCCATTTTGAAACCATAGCTCTAGGGGCCTGTTCAATTCCATACAAAGTTTTGGAAAGCTTGAAAACATGACTCGGGTACTTAGGGTTCTCGAATCCTAGAGGTTGTTTGACATAAACCATTTCCTCAATATAGCCATTGAGGAATACAGTCTTGACATCTATTTGATAGAGCTTGAAGCCCTGCGATGCAGAAAATGCAAACAGGATCCTAATAGCCTCAAGTCTAGCTACAGGGGTAAAAGTCTCCTCAAAGTCAAGATTCTCAACCTGAGAAAAACCTTGTGCAACTAGCCTACCCTTGTTACGAATGATAACCCCATCCTCACTCTGCTTGTTTTTGAACACCCACTTGGTCTCAATGACATTACGACTAGATGGGGGCTCTACAAGCTACAGACTTTGTTCGTCTCAAAGTTTTCATGTTCCTCATGAATAGCATTAATCCGAGAGTAGTCGAATAATGAATTAGTAACATCCTTTAAATCAAAAGAGACAACAAAGTCAGAGTGAAGGCAGAAAGAAGATAAGCCTGATTTTGAGCACGTCACACACTCAAATAGATCACCAATGATCTAATTAGGTGGATGAGAATGCTAAATATGGTGGGGAGGTCCAAAAACGGAAGTGGCCTCTACCTCATGCACAAACGAGGTAGGAGTAGAGCCACTTGCTGAAGGAAAGTCAAAAAGCAAGGGCTGGTCTCCCGGAGGTCCAAAAATAGAAACAGGTGGCACCTCAGGTGTAGAGGGGACTAAATCAGGTGTAACACCATCATCTCCATCATCCTTATCCTCTACAAAAATGGTCTCGAATGTGGAATAAGAGCCTAAGATATCAGGTCTATCTCTTGGGCTAGCCTTATCAAAAGTCACCTCACAGATCTCTATAATCCTATTCGCATCGCAACTTCAGACTCTATAGCTACGTGGGAAAGTCAAGTAACCCAGAAAAATACCATCAAAAGAATGAGACTCAAACTTATTCATGTTACTAGACTTTAAAATGAAATGGTTGCAACCAAATACACAAAAATAAGAAACACTAGGCTTTCACCCAAACCTCAACTCGTAAGAAGTGTGGTGCAAAGGTTTTCTCAAGAATACATGATTAGAAACACAACAAGCAGTAGCTATAGCCTCAGTCCAAAATTTCCTTGGAGTACTTGTAACACCCCGGAGCCCATACGCGCTACAGATGCTACCAACCCTCTAAATAACTAACAACACCTCTACGAAAAGACTGGAAACAACCTCTAAACTCTTAGAACCCACTTAAAACTAAGCCACTGAAATTTACAAAATTTTGGCATGACTTCTCTAGAAAGTAGGACATCCACTCAGCAGACAGAAAACAGATGCAGATATATGATATCATTCTAGCTGGTCCTTAGTTAACCAATCTCACATTCCATAGAAATTAATAACTACACCACGACGAACAACATATTACACCCATAACGAATACAATCAAGCTTTACAAATCGATTAAATGGTTTGATGGTGACCGAAGTTGTGCACGTGCTCTACTCCCATCCCGGCGAGCCAGCTTCAAAGTACCTAAAATAGGAAGCAAACAAGCGTGAGTCCAAGACTCAGCAAAGTGCAACAATAATAAAAATTAATGAATTCAACTGAATTACTTTTACTCTAGAATTTAATATAGCCACTACTAATGGAAATCAACCAGTAAAAGAAGCAGTAACTAACTCCACTTACCACAACCAACTCGAAAACATAACTAAATCTTACCCATGCCTCAATAATCATTTCTGGATGAGTCCACGCCTCAATCCTCAACCTATCCTTTCCATTCTCATCAATTAACATTTATCAAATGTAACACAATGCAATGCAATGCTTTTATGCTTTCATGCTCAAAATGCAACCTTTTAGCCTATACCGGTATAGCTCGAGGGAACACCCGTCGGTGTTACACCCTTCTATTCCCTTCCATCCCAGTGGAGGGGCCTACTCTTACTGACTCGCTCCCAACCAACTCCGTGGATGGGAGTACGAGGTAGGACTTCCAAAAGGCGCTCCGGATTAGTCATAACTTTCTCACCGACCTCACCAGATTAGTTATGACTTTCTCACTGACCTGGCCTATGTCTCATACGGGACATGTATGCAACCGATGCAATCGAAAACACACTGAAAAGAAACAACTTACATGCTCACTTTTCAATTGCCGGCATTCATCCATTAATAGGATAGTCATTTGCTATAAGATTCCCTCATAAACATTAAGATAGCAATTATAGCATTGAGATCAAAACATGACAACATCACTGATTCTCATATACACCATCTCTAAAACCGTCTTAATAATTTAAACCAGGTTCATGTTATCTCCAATCACTCAAACAATATACTTACTATAAATCAACCTTACTAAAAGCCCATTTTGAACTAGAATCCATCTAAATTGACAAAGCAACAATTAAAATTAAGGAGCACCACATAAGAACACACAAACCATGCTCAAAACACGGTGTACATGCATAAATATCAACCAATCCACCCCACGATACACTTGCCTTTAACCGAAGACGAAGCGACGCGGGGTCGAGGCCACCCCCCATCCCCTTCTTCAACATTTTCCAGTCATCTTTGCATTTGCCAGGTTCTAGTCTTTTAAATGTGTTTTTGTCTGAATGCAACTAAAAGGTTGGTAGCCGCACATTTCATGAATTATATATTAAAATCTCCCAGGTCAAGCATTGAATTTATAGTAGCATGTCAAATGGTACTAGCAAGTTGCTGCAGTATGAAACCTAAAAACCTTATGCTGCCAACGCCCAACGCACATTAATTAATAAAACTACACAATAACATGTACTTTAGTATTCCACTTCTTATAATCAAAGGATGGGCATACATACATTAGTGTTTCACTCAGCATGCAATCAGGAAAAACTTATACCACATAAGAGCATAATAGTGCATGCATTCCATATGAGAACTCTAAATAAAATCACCTTGAAGCCGATAGATCCAAATATATGTCTTTTAAACGGGTAATCTTAGCCTTCCCTTATGCCACATACATGAATATACTCAACATCAAAGGTATGCATTGGGTTCTGGGATAATCAGTATGCTCTTATCACAGTATCAATGCAAAGGACCAGACCCTAAAACATACAATCTACAGTCACAAAAATCACAAGGATGATGCATAAAACACAAGAATGCCTTATAAGTCACAGTCACAAAATAGCTCAAATACCCGAATATTAAATATAAAGTTAAACACATCTAGCTCATGATCAATTTAGGGGACGAATCATATCACAGAAGCTCCCATAGCATTTCCATTACATGCACAAAGTAATAAAGATCAGAGTCACATACACCATCAAAGCACTAAGGAGGAACAAAATGCTGATCAAATTCACTCTCATCTATGCATTACATTCTACTTCAAATATGCCAGTACCTCAAGCTCACAATTTAATGGAAATCAAAGTCACATGCATAACCAGCACGTTGCTCAGACAACAAATGACTTTAAGATTTATAAGATCAAAAAAATTAAAACTCAAGCATGCAAAATCATTTCATTCTCATGAAAACCTAGCTAGGCATTTACACAAACACCCTACATGCAAGCTAATTCCCCCAAAAATTTATACCTCAAATCTTGCTCATGGATTCATGGAGGAAGGGGAGGTGGAGGAGGGGCTAGGCCTTGAGCAGCAGCAGGGGCGGCAGGGTGCTGGGGAGGAGCAGCCGGTCGGGGAGGCTGAGGCTACACCGGCCAGGGGGCGTGGGGAGAGGTGCTTGGCCGGGAAGGCAGGCGACATCGCAGGGGAGGGGTGCAGGAGGAGGCGCCAGGAGGGCGCAGGAGGAGGCAATGGCTCGGGGCCTTCGGCAGGCGGAGGCAGCCGATAGGGAGGAAGCCAGGGGAGGGGCGATAGGAGGGCCAGGGGCGGCGCCAGGAGCTAGAGGAGAACTCAGGAGTTTTCTTTTTTTTTCTTTGGCTCTAGGGTTCCCTCTCTCTTTTCTTTTTATACCCAACCAAATAGGTGCCACTAAACAATAGGGCTAGGGAAAAAAGAAATGAAGCCCCTCCAAAAAAAAACCAAAGTCTAACTTTAAACCATTAGCACGAACCAATTAATTTCAATTCTTGGCGCGAAATGACAATTGACAAGAAAAACAAGCTTGCCGCCAAACTATACGGCTCGGAAGAAACACCCTTTTTTTTCCAAAAAGCTTACGGAAGAAATCCAAAACTTTTAATAAAATCTGGAAATTTCGCGACAACACAACTTATCTCCCACCGGAACAAATCCGAAAATTAAGAAAACGAAAACAACACCGGCCAAAACCCTAGCCAAAGCTTGCAGTATTACACCGCCCTTTTTGGAATCAAGGTAAATTACCTAGTTTTGTCTTGGTATAATTATGAGAAGAACCTAGAGAAACCTACACAAGTATGTTGTCGTAGTCACTGAACCTAACTTGAGGTTCGATATATAGTACAAATCAATAAGTGTAGCATCTGGACGAAGCACTTACCCGGGATTGTGGGTTTAAAGAATGAATTTTTTGTCTGAATGAGCTAGCAGTACTTTTTTCACATATTTTTGTCCATGGTTTGCTTGGACAACATGTGTGGGTCAACGAAACCCACTGATTGTTCCCTTGCTATTGCTTCCATGGTCATGTATCTACATATACAAAATCAAGGATCATATATTTATTTGACATTTATCGGTGCGGTAGAAATGTAGACGGTGATTGAACACACTTACATTGTCTAGCATCTTATGAGATTGTACAGATCAAACAAGTTAGGGAAGCCGACCACGAAGATGTCATCTAAGAACTAGTGTAAGAAATGCACCTCCTTGAAGCTCATCGAGATACTTGATGTCCGTTGTGCCACCAGCTTGTTGGTTTGTTCCATGTACCAATCTTGCAATCTAATGCAGGCTAATGTAAGCATCTCCTTGCTCTCATCTGGTATAAATGGCTGCCCCAGCTTGAATTGCCACACCAATGGGGCAAACGGAAAGTCACAGGTTGACATGGACCCTTTCAATTTGCCCTTGTCTCCTCCTCTCATTCTACCAAATATCGTCTTTATAGGAGACGACTGGGCCCGAACTGTAGTAACGGTCTGTGCCTAGTGGGACATGATAGCCGATTTGACAGGCTCCTTCGATGCATCATATGGCTCTGGTAGTTCTTGTAGCTTCGGTGCTCTTAGGCGAGCGTCGAAGGAGATGTCCTTCTTGGACCACTGGATGAATGTGTCAAGGGCATCCTCTAGTGTGACGATCTAGATGTTTAGAGGCATGTCTAGTGTGATGGCCTTAAAAATTTTATGTACACTATTGACATGGACCTTCACGTAGCCCTGCTCTAAAGTACGACCATACACACGTCCCCAAGCAGCCTGTAGGGGAATCGAGCCATTGGCAATCCTCACTTGTAGATTGCACGGTGTGGCCACCTACATAAGGGTACACAAGTAATTTGCTAATACGTCCAACATTAAAGTCTATCTAAGGAGCATCATAGAGAAGTTACTCGGGTGTCATCAGGAGGAAATCTGGCTTCATCCACATCATCTCGAGGTCGGCGTCTGGTTGTTTTTTTGGTTGGTTGGGCTGAAGCGTACTGTGCTTCTTGAGCTTGCACGTTCTATGCCTGCCTCACCGCAGCAACTCTTTGCTCCAACCATTCCTCAAAGCTTTGTAGCTAACTATCAAACTATGCTCTAAGCCTTTCCTCAACCCTTCCCTCAATCAAGGCTACTAGCCGTTTCTCATGCTCAGCTTTACCTCTCTTCCTACTTCGGTACGTGTCGGAGTCATGAAGGAATGCCATTTTCCAGGGAATGAAAACACCTAGGCCTTGTGTGCGACCCAGGTGCTCCTTGTTTCCCAAGACCACGGAGAGTATATCTTTTTCTCTGTCCAAAGTGAAAGAGCCCTGGGAAGATTCCGTGCTCAACGATAATAGGCGTTGGGACACTTCCTCATTAGTAGGGTTTGCAAAGGACACACCACCCAAAGACGTGGGACGTGACCTCGCTCTTACCTAGTTTCGGGCATGCGTGTCCACGATTGTGGCAAATAGTGGCGTGACCTCCTTTTGGATGGCCTCATTGTCCTCTCTCATCCATTGCACAATCTTGCCACATACCCAGTTGAGCCGAGTCTATGTAGGTGAGTATTTTTTGACTAGATGGTCTTGTGTGCCGCACTTTTGTGCATGAAATCTTCTGTAATCTTCAACTCAACAAATCATCTCTAGACGTCTTCAGAAATAAACCCGTACTTCTGGAACGGAGTCATTTTCTTATTCACATAATTCGTGATGAGGACACTCTTGAAGTTCTTCAGTGCCTTTCCCACCACTACCAATGCGTACCATCGCAGTGCAGGCATGGCATCTTGTAGAAGCTCAAACGACGCGAATATTTCTATCACCAAGTTATTGCACTCCTCATCTATCAGTGTCTTCCATGATGGATAGGTGATGGGCACCCTTTCAGGCCCAATGATCCCGCACATGGTCTGGAAAGCTGCTGGAGCCTTCGAAGGCGCGGTAGGGGCCCATTGTGTGGATCAACCGCCGTGATGGTGTATTAGCTCTGAGGCCTTTTACTAAGCCCTCTTGGACTACACCTCTTTCGTCCAATGTTGGGCGCCTCATCTGATCTATTCAGCGAGGAGGATCGAGGGGAGGGGATGCCATCTTGTATGATGCAAGGTTAAGACTAGGTAAGTTAAGAGAAGCAAATTTAAGAGAAGATAAGTTAAGAGAAGTAAATTTAAGAGAATGTAAGTTAAGAGTTGTTTTGTACATACAAGGTTAAGAGAATCAATATTGCTTACAAGACCAATCAATATTGTTCAACAAAGTGCGATAATAAAAGCAAGATGTAAATTTATTTGTGGTGCTCTCAAAAATCGGGCTAAACAATCTATTAAGCAAATATGGCCTTGAACCCTTACGACCTTATCATGCACCTTAAAGAATTGAAATCTTAGCCAAACTATGTAGCATGCAAGAATAGATGGAATGGTCATCTAACTAAATAAAAAGGTTAAACATTGTATAGTGCTATACTGGATCATGGGAGCCCATAGTGCTAGGACTACAGAAATAAAGTTTAATATATTCAGAAAAAGCAGAAGGTTATTGTCGATGTTTGTTGTCGGCAATAATGAAAACGGGGTTTGACGTCGTATCCAAACTCGATGGCAGCACAAGACGCAGGAATTATACAGGTTCAGGCTCTCGCGGAGGAGATAATACCCTAGTCCTGTGCTCTAGGATTATGTGTGTCTAGCTTATTTGCTGATGATCTCCCGCCCCCCCTTTATATAGCAGAGAGGTGTGGGTTACATAGGAGAGTCCTGGTTGGATACAAGGTAGGGATTATATCCGTTTGATAATGGCCTAGATTACGATTGTATCATACCTAATCAGGATCGGTTGCTATCTTCAGGGCTTCCTTGTTTCACACATCTTACGCAACCCTGGTAACTTCTGTTTCCATGCAATCAGCTTGGCCCGGCCTTATCTATTTGGGCCTCGCGAACGCCTTGCGATTGCCGAGGAACCTTATACTCCTGAAGAGCCCGAGTGCTTATTGTGGGGTTTCCGTGGTTTTCTCTCGGTAGAGTGCTCTGTTGTAGGCAAAGAGGTCATGAAGGACACGATAGAGCTCCACGTATAAGCATTCCGAGTGGTACTCAACCCAATTTATTGAGCCAACACGCGACTCGTCTTGGAGTATACCTTCGTTTAAGTTGACCTTTAGCCAAGTGGTACCTGTGTGCCATGGAGCATAGCTTTTGGCCTGTCATGAGGCATACCGTGAATTATCCCAGTAGTACCAGCACTTGCTTTTTGCAGTATACGACTAATGGCCCATCATGAGGCATACCTCTGGATTCTTTGTTTTGAATCAACTTATGATATCTGATTCCATTTTGAACGGTGACCAGCATTCGACCTTTCATGAGGCATATCATAGAAGATATTTTAGTTTGGAAGGTACCCAAATTCCGTTTGATGTGGTCATTGGCTTTTGGCCCATCGTGGGGCGTACCATATCCCACACTGGATTCGGCCCAGGAATGCTTGTGCACAGCGGTTGCTGTGCATAACATTCGGCCCATCTTGAGGCGTGCCCTAGGGCAACCTCAGGATGTGCGGAAGGCGAAACGTTTTTCCTGCTCAAGGCGGCAGTTAGCATCACTCCTTATAAGTATGAGACTCGGTGCAAACGAAGCGGTTTTCTGCGCACTATTCTTCACCTGCCTCTTCATCTTCTTACTTTCGGCGCATCTATTGCAAACTCCGCTGCTAGGGTTAGCCTCCTTCGCACCCCCAATCAGACGCAGTTGCTAGCTCTTTGCCGAAGAAATGTCTTCTCCTTCCTCCAAAGAAGTTCCTGCATCGGCCTCGGCCAAAGATTGGGCCACTTCAGTGACGACGGAAGGGCGATTGGTGGAGTTGGTCACCAGTGGCATCTTCCCACCATTGGTGTTGCTCTCTACCCAACCTGCAACGGGTGAGTCTTGCCCCACGCCCTGAACTGAAGAGGTGGTCATTTTTGAATCCTTCTTTCAGCGTGGGTTTGGCCTTCCTGCCTGCGCTTTTCTCTGCGGTCTTCTTCATTTTTTTGAAATTGAATTGACTCATCTCAATTACAATTCCATACTTCAAATTGTTGTCTTCGTTCATCTTTGCGAGGCCTTCCTCGGCATTCACCCGCATTTCAACCACTTTCGCCATCTTTTCCTTCTCAAGCCTTTCCCAAACAAGAATTCCCCCAAAGTAGTTGAGGGCACTGGATTTCTAGCTAAGAGACGTCTTGAAGAAGTCCTATTTCGCCATTCCTTTCAAAACCTCGAACAAAGGTTGGCATCAGGAGTGGTTTTGCTACTCCAACCCCAAGCCTTCTCTTCCTTCCTTTTCCGAAGCCCCACCTAAGCCTTCGATAAGTTGGACTTTGCTTCCCTCGGACGGTGGGATGGACTAGGTGGAGGAGCTCATGGGGATGATTACTAAATTGAAGGAGAATGGACTAACCGGAGTTGCGATCATCCTCAATTTTGGCTTTCACCGAGTGCAGCCTCTCGAGGAGTGAGTCAATCTAGGATACGAGTATGAAGGGGAGCACGATCCTACCCAGGAAGCTCCTGAGCCGATTCCCAAGAGTATACTCCTTGGACGTCTGGGTGATTTCTTCGCCCCAGGCACCCAAATCGTCAATGATGGGTGCCCAAAGCCCTTCAATAGATCGAGTCCTCCGCCTCCAGTAAGATGCTTTCTTACCTCTCAAGGTTGGATTTTCTGGTTGTTGAGTACTACGATCAAGCATGTGTTTATTGCCTGTACTTGCAGGGTCATGGCACTTTCTTCTCTGATGCGCGCTACCCGAATTCCCTCAACACAAGAGTGCCAAATGGAAACGCCCTGCTGGCGCCTCATCCTCGGTGCCGAGTGCGAAGAAGGACAAGACAGCGAAAGCTAAAGACCCCACGGGAAAAGGGAAACGCCCGGCCGTCTATGTGCCCAAGAAGAAAGAATGGAAGTTGGCGGCTAACGTGCACCCGACTGGAGGCCCGAAGATTCATGGCTTGGCGGCCACGCGCGCCTCACCAGTGACCTCCTCATCATCGAGTCGGTCCGAGGGCCCGAAGGCTCCTGAGCCCCCATCCCGGCACTCAGTCGATGGGGCACCTCCGCCCCCGCGCCCGATTGGAGACCCATCGTCCCCCGTGCCCAGCATGCGGCCGGGTTTTTCTACAGGCGGACCCTCTGCTCGAAAGGGTTCAGGAATAAAGATAATAAGATCTAACAGGTTGGTTTCTTTGTCACCTCTTCCTTTTGTTCTTCCGGATTATGTCCTGATTGCTTTTTCTTTTTCTAGGAAGCCTGTTGATGAAGTTCCCGTGGATGCGCCACCCAGGGAGCCCTAGGATGCTGCCTCCGAAGGTGTCACAAGCCAGCCAGGAGCTGAGGCACCGATTGATGCCGCGCCCGTCGCCCCCGAAGTGGCCCCGGAGCAGGCTGCGATGACTCCGCTAACTGCTTCTGCGGCCCAGGGCGCCGAGGCTGATTCTGATCCGAGCAGCCCCCTGCCGCGTACTCCTCCCAGGCCGGGTGGCCAAATGGTGCCCTTGAAGTCTGCCGACCACCCCTCGCCTCCGCCGGAGGAAATTTCTCGGGCCCCTTGCCCGAAATCTCCACTGCGGGTTGCATTCTTCGGCGAGGACGGCGAGTGGACAGCTTTTGATGACAAAGATGAGGAGACGAAGTGGAAAGAGCTCTACGATCGGGCCTTCGATTGCGTCCAGTTGGCCCACGTGAGCTTCTTATGCCGAGTTAGTTGGAAGCTCTCTTCTTTTTGTCTTCAGTGCGTAGTGTAGCTTTATCATTCATTTTGTTGCCTTCAGAGCCTGGGAAAGCACGCTGAGAAAAGGGACGCCATTCTCTAGGAGATACTCCCAAAGACCAAGATGAGGCGGGATTGTGAGGACGAGATCAAGCAGATCCGTGTCGAGTACCAGAGGGAGCTGGACAGGGTCCGGAACGAGAGCCAAGTAGAGCTGCAAAGCGCTGGGCCCAAGTTCAGGCTTTCGAGGTGGACAAGTTGAACTTGATGAGCTCCCTTTGCTGTAATCACCTTATCCAACTGCCTTAGGACACCTTTTTTGTCTTCCACCCCTTAACTCATTCTTCCTGTCCTGGTTTCGGTCTTTGTTGTTGCAGGTCTTCAGGGAAAGCTTGAGACCACCCAGAAGCGGGTCAAGGAACTAGAGGAATCTGAGGACAAGGCCCAAACCAAGTCTGACAAGCTAGGATGAGAGCTGGAAGGTTTGCTCCCGACTTTTCCTTTGTTCCTGTTGTGCTTTTTAGCGCCTTCGGGCTAATCCGACTGGTCTTGCAGAATACCAAGTTAAGTCACAAGCTCAGTATCACGTCTTTGATGAGACGATCAAATCTACTGAAGCACGAGTCGACAAGCTCTGGGAAGGCTCTGAGGCGATGCTGCAAATCTTGAGTCCTAGCGAAACTGGGCCCAGCAATGTGGACGCCACAATCCAGCGATAGGCGGAGGGGCCTAAGAAGCTGTTAGCACACCTGAAGGAGACGGTGATTACGAGTGCCAGTCAAGCTCTGGCCATCGTGAAGTCCTTATATCCACGGGTGGAGCTTGAGGCTATCAAGGAGGGCTTTGCCTATACCGTCGATGACGACCAAGCCGTTGCCCTGCTCGACGAGGTTAGGGATACCTCCGACGCCTTAGTAGAGAACCTGGACTTGGGTCCCGTGTGAATACCCATTTGCTGAGACTTGGTCTATAGTTGTTTTTTTATGCCTTGGTAAAAAATGCCTGGCGACTGAGCCGTGTTTGGCTTTTAATTGCTCCATTGTGTCTTGAGAGGCTTTTTTGACTTAATGCTTGCATGCGCCACGTCTGGTTTGGTGTCCTGCGGCCATACGTCTTCTCGGCTGCTTCGAGTTCTGGCGCCAACACGTCTTCAGGACCGCTTCGGCTTCCTGCGCTAGCATTTACTCAAAACCGTTCGGTTTCCACGCTTTGGGTATGTAATAGTGTCACCGCTACTTGAGCGATAACCCGTCTCTAAGTCCTTCTCCACAACCTTCGACATTCTTCTTTAGACCTTCAATGGCTTCTTCATCCTGATCTTCTTTGTCCGGCGATGAAGCCCCACCATCTCCCCCCCCCGGCGGAGGAGCCAATCTTTGACTTTGAAGATGAGGCTCCACTAGCGCCTAATGAGGAGGAGGCCTTCCTTGCCGAACTCTGGGCCGATTATGAGCTCGCGCTGGCTGAGCTTGCGGAAGAAGAGGCTGTAGCCCGCGACGTCGACTCTGTCAACGTGCTGATCGAAGCTGTCCTGAAGCTTGTCAAGGCGAGGGACGCTTTTATCGAGGTAATAGGACGCGCGCGCCGCGCTTAGGTTTTAGGTTACTGCAAAATTCTCATGTGACGCGTTGATGTATCCGGACCTGAATGTTTTTAATGGAATTTTAATGTTGTTTAATCTTTCTTCTCAGTTGATTTTAGAGTTTGCCCGAGTGTTTTTTATCCTTTTTCGTTTAAGCACTCTGCCCGACTATTCTAGCCTCCGGGCGTCAGGAGTCGACTCATGGCCATTTTTCCCAAGCACGCGCTTTTGGGAAACTAGAGTTCGCCGTTCGTGGGGTCAGAGTTTCACGATATGGATTTTAATGCACTCAAGCTCAATCGCAATCATTAGGGAGAAGAAGTAAAAATTGACTCAAAAGAAGAGTTGCACATATGCAACACTATTAGGTGTAGCCCCTAACTTACTACTTAATTGAGCATCAATTGAGTAGCAAGTCAAGAAAAAAAAATTATTCATGAATACCATAACTAATGTACAAGATTTAAGAGTAAAAACGACGTAGCTGCTCTATGTTCCATGTGTTGTCGATAACCATGCCGTCTTCACGCTTGAGTCTGTAAGCCCCTGGGCGTGTCACCTCATCGACGATGTAGGGGCCTTCCCAGCATGGGGAGAGCTTATGCTCGCTTTTTTGATTCCTTCTTAAGACCAGATCACCTTTGGAGAAGGCACGGCCCCGGACATTCCGATCGTGGTAGCGGCGTAGGCCCTGGAGTGAAGGATCGAGATGGCGAACAGAGGGGGGTGAATGGTCGCAAATAAATTTTTCCCCAAAATACTCCAACTAAAACCTCAAAAGGATCACGCAAAGGAAATCGTGAAAAACACTAACAACTAGACAATTATGTGTACCCCTAGCTTGCATGGGTGAGAACCATAGAATATGTGGGGATTTTTGAATCACAATTCTGGTTTAGTGTTCAAAATAAGAAGGAATCAATTCAACTCTTGCTTTTACAAAGGAGATAAATTCAAATTACAAAAGCCACTTTCAGAAAAGCAAAAGCAGAATTTCATGAAGCTATCCTCAATTTGAACAGGAGGTTGGTGGGTTTCTGCAGCTCAAGAAATTTTGATAATTTTTATCCCTATGAGAATATGAGTCATGAAGAACTCCACCAAATTTCTCCTTAAAATCCATACATAAAAATCAGAAAAATCAAAGAACACAGATAGTCAGGAACTTGGAGTAGGAAGTTTGGGGCTCGGTTTTCACCTCATGGCGCCCAAACGGTGCAAATAATGGACTCCAAAATTTTTACACATATGTATATGAGAGTCCCGCACCTTATCGAACAAGAATCACTCAAATAATATTTTTATAGATTTTCCTAAAAATCAAATACTAACTACTGCGTGAAGAACAAGTTCTGGACAGAGTTGGAACTTGAAAGAAAATATGATCTCTACTCAATCCAAAAGTGTAAAAGAGATGTAAAACTATATGAACACACTCAGCCTCCTTGTATCTCCTTGTAGCTCCGGTCGAGGTCTTCTATCCGGTTCTCCTCCGACTCAGCCTCCTTGTAGCTCTGAACCCGTGGCGATCTGAACATCAACTCGGTAGGTAAGACCGCCTCTGAGCCGTATACCCGGAAAAAAGGTGACTGCCTGGTAGCCCTGCTAGGAGTGGTTCTCAGCCCCAGAGCACCGAAGGCAATTCTTTTACCCATTGCGTAGCATAAGGCTTGAGACGATCTAAAATCCTTGCTTTTAGCCCTTGCAGCACCATGCCATTGGCTCGCTCCACCTGGCCATTGCTCCTTGGATGAGCCACAGAGGCGACGCAAATCTTGATGCCGAGCTCGTCGCACCAATCTTGAAATTCTTCTCCACAGAATTAGGTACCGTTACCTGTGATGATCCTATTTGGTATGCCGAATCTTACCACGATTTCTTGAAAAAATTCCTTGGCCTTGGCCGCCGTGATCATGGCGATGGGCTTAGCCTCAATCCACTTCGTAAATTTATTAATGGCAGCGAAGAGATGAGTAAAACCACCTTAAGCCTTCTTCAAGGGTCCGACCATGTCGAGCCCCCAAACTATAAATGGCCAGGTGATTGGAATAGTTTGCAACTCCTGCGCCGGAACATGTATTTGACGAGCGAAGAACTGACAA
Organism: Guadua angustifolia; assembly: GCA_036346375.1. Lineage (NCBI taxonomy): Eukaryota > Viridiplantae > Streptophyta > Magnoliopsida > Poales > Poaceae > Guadua > Guadua angustifolia. The sequence goes on along the minus strand of CM070508.1, from coordinate 50,389,735 downwards.
CCTTCACAGGTGTGAACAATATCCTTCACGTCTGATACAGCAGTCAGCCAGAAGAAGCCTTGACGATAAGCTTTGCCCACCAGGGTACTTGACGCTGCATGATGCCCGCAAATTCCCGAGTGAATTTCTCTGAGAAGGTTCTTCCCATCTTGCTCTGATATGCAACGTCTCAAGACTCCGGAGGCACTCTTTTGGAAGAGTTCTTCCCTGACTACCACGTAGCTTTTGCATCGGCGTGTGACATGTTCTGCCTACACGCGGTCTTCAGGAAGCCCATCCTTTAAAAGGTAGTTTAAGAATGGAGTTGTCCAGTCAGGGTTGATGACTAAAACTTCCTCTTCGGGTGGTCTTTCCTCTAATTTGTCTGACTCTTGCTATCGACTTATTGAAGGTTTGTGGAGCTCTTTGACAAATACTCCAACCGGTACTGTTGCCCTACTGGAACCTAACCTTCCGAGCTCGTCTACTGCTTCATTGTCATGGCGAAGTACGTGGATGAGCTCTAGCTCGTCGAACTTGTCTTCGAACTTCCGCACTTCCCCGCAATATGCAGCCTTGTTGTCACCGACACATGACTAGTCTTTCTGCACTTGGTTGATTACTAACATGGAGTCTCCATGGATTGGCAGTCATCGGACGCCGAGGGATATTGCGATACGGAGTCCGTGGATGAGTGTCTCATACTCGGCGGCGTTGTTTGATGCCAGGAAATGGAGCTGAAGGACGTACTTCAGGTGATCCTCCGTCGGAGAGATGAGCACCACGCCAGCCCTCGCGCCGCTGAGTATGAGGGAACCATCAAAATACATTGTCCAATACTTGAGTTCTTTAGAAGTCGTGGGAGTCTGCAATTCCACCCACTCGGCGATGAAGTCGGCGAGTACTTGAGATTTTACGGCTGTTCGTGGCTTGAATGAGATTTCAAAAGCTCCGAGCTCAACCGCCCATTTTGCAATTCTCCTGGTAGCCTCCTGGTTGTGGAGTATATCCCAAATCGAAAAAGTGGTGACCACCGAAATTGAATGCTCTTGAAAGTAATGTTTGAGTTTGCGAGAGGTAAGTAATACGGCATACAACAGTTTCCGTACCTGAGGATACCATCCTTTAGATTTTCCTAATACCTCGCTGATGAAGTAAACTAGGCGCTGAACCTTCTGGAGGTGCCCTGCTTCCTCCCTTTTCTAGCGATTGTGGCGTGACTATATGAGTCGTTGCGACAATGTAAAGCGAAGGGTTCTTGAACATCGGTGAGACCGATGCGTGGCGAGACAAGAATGCCTTGAGGTCCTCGAAAGCTTGCTGCGCCTCGGAAGTCCATTGAAAATTGCCCTACTTCTTCAGAAGTTTGAAAAAGGGCATCCCCCGTGATCCCAGACGAGAAATGAACCTGCCGAGTGCCACTATGCATCCCGTTAGCTTGTGGACGTCTTACTGGCAATTCGGTGGCTTCATCTTCAGGATGGCATTGATTTTCTCTGGGTTTTCTTCGATGCCCCGCTGCGACACTATGAATCCAAGTAGTTTTCCTGAGGGGACTCCAAAAACGCACTTCTTGGGGTTGAGCTTCATTTTGTAGGCCCTTAGACTTTCAAATGTCTCAGCCAGATCGGAGATGAGGTCCTCCTTTGCGCGATATTTGACGATGACATCATCTACATATGCTTCCATGTTGCGTCCGATTTGAGTGTGAAAACACCGTTGTATTGCGCATTGATATGTTGCGCCAGCGTTTTTCAAACCGAATAGCATTGTGACGTAGCAGAATGCTCCAAACGGAGTGATGAATGAAGTCTTGATACAGTCTTCTTCTTTTAGCCTGATCTGGTGGTACCCCGAGTAGGCATCCAAAAAACTTAAGAGCTCATAACTTGCGGTCGAATCTACTACCTGGTCGATGCGAGGCAATCCAAACGGATCTTTCGGGTATGCTTTGTTAAGATCGGTATAATCAACACACATGCACCAGTGTAACATCCCAATTTTTGAAATTTCAATTATTAAATATTATTTTATTGCAATTTATGATTGTTGTGAATTTCTAGAGTTATTGGATTTTCTGAGATTTACTTGAATTGTTTTTGAATTAATGTAAATGGCTTTTGGTTAAGAAATAATTATAAAAGGGAAATTTAAAATAAAGACTACCCAAAAATATTTTATTTGGGTATAGAAGGTCTCGAAGTATTTTTGGGATTTCTTTTTCTCTCCGGTTGGAATTGGATTAGGAACCGAATTGATGACCGGTATGTTTGGATTAGCGTTTCATTCGCGCTCGCTCGCGTCTCCGTCGCAAGCCAAGCGCGGGAGAAGGACGTCTCGCTAAAACCGAGCGAAGCCGATGCAGACATAGTGTTAGCGCTGGCGTCAAAGATCGTCCGAGGAAATCGCGCGCGAAGGAATCTCTCCGGGGCTTCACCGATTCAAACTCGAGTACTGGCTCGAATTCATCGGACGCGGGTCCACGCGCGAGGAAACTTCTTCCGTGGTCTTCGGAGCGTGGCCGATTCAAATTCCTGTGTCGGCGCCGAGTTTGTTTAGGAAGTGGAATCCGGCTTGGGCGGGAGTAGTACGTGCGCTCGGTCCTATTTAAAGCAGCGCGTGGCATTGTCGAAGGAACCGAGCGAAGGAAAAGAAATCACGGGCGTGTCGGTGATCGAGGATCTCGTGAAGGAGTGCGAAGGAGTTGTCCGGAGAATCGAGCGCCAGAAATCACGAAAGGATCGAGCGACGAACAAATAGCGATTTAGCGGCGTGTTGCGTCGACCATCAAGAAATCTCACGAGAACAGAAGACCGTCGGGAGATCTCGGCCTTATTTGCGAGTTATCGCCGAGGTCGTCATCTTTGTCTCCGGTGAATTCAAGTCGCCGTCGCTTCTTCGCCGATCGGAAACTTCGTCAGCCGTCGGATCTTAATCAAGCGCACGGAATTCGTCCACATCACTGCAAAATCGGTAAGCATCATGGATTAAATATCAACCGTTGGATTTAGGTCGGACGGTTGATATTGAGTCACGTAGTAGATTTACCCGTAACTGTTAGATTGAGTTCATCGGTCTAGATTTCGCCACGTCTAAATGCATGCGGTAGGGGACGGAAAATTCGTATTTTTCCTTTACAGAAATAATTCGGGAAAATAAGAATTTCTAATTTCAGAATTAACTAAACTTCCGAATGTTATAACTTTTGCATATGAACTCCGATTTGGGTGATTCGAATTCTAAAAAATTTGTAAAATTGTTATCTTTCTAATAGTGGCTTTTATTTGAATTTTTGAATTTATTTGCTCCTTGGTTTTGGTGTTTATTTGCTATTTCTTCTCAATTCGCGTAGACGTTGAACTGAGCGAGGTTTCGGAGGAGGAATTATTAATTCAAGAGCAATCCTCGGAGCAATACCAGGAGCTTAAGCAAGGCAAGTTTTTCTTTGATCATGTTGCACCCATAAATTAGATTGCATGCTATTTTGATTTACCTTATCACTTGTTATTTCATGAGTACAAATGATTTCAACCTAAATTGGGATTTAGGTATTATACCCTTTTGAATTACACCCTACCTTGATATTTGTATGCCATGATCCACTTGTCACCTTAGATTGGTTAACTATAGTTGGTTAATCTGAAATCAACATGGATGGTTAGGCCGGAATAGAATGCTTAGCCATGCCACGTCATCACATGTACTTGAATCTTTCATAAATAATCTTGACTAATGGAATATGGAACAATGTTATGAATTTGTGTGTCATGTGTGGTCACACGATGAGATTGAGTTGTGGTGGCAATGGATGTCACATAGCGATATTGAATTGTTGATGTACGTGGTGCTTGGTAATCAAGCTGGGGTGGTTATGATTTTGGGTGAACAAGTGGCAAGGGCGTATGCGTGGTGGGCCCGATGGGCGAGGGTATGTGTATGTCTTGCTTTGATCAAACCATAAGGACACCTTGCGAGTCTTTGACTGAGTCAATCGTGCAACCACATGTCTATTATGGGCAGCCTAGGTGACTAATTTGCAATGTCTTAGCTTTGGTACTACCGGTGGTGGGGTGGTTCATCCTTTTAATGAACCCATATGGCGCAAGAGAGGGGGCCTGTTGTGGTTATCAGACCCTTGATGTTGAAACCTTAGCGGGTGGTACTGAGTTAAGACAGAATATTGTAAAGGCTTTGTCATGATTCTCTGTCGGCACACCAAAGGAAGTGTGCTAATGGCCAGGCACAAAAGAGATTATCATGTCATGTGGGTAAAGTGCATAACCTCTGCAGAGTGTACAATCTATTTGGATAGCCGTGCTCACGGTATTGAGCAATGCTCGGGGATTACAGTCAAGGGTTTAGACTTTTGAAAATAAAACTTGGGATGGATGGCAGGTTGCCATGGAAAATTGAATCTTGACTTAGGACTGGAAACTTGGTTTACTTGAGAAATACTGAATCTATCTATTACTGTTATTTGTTTTACTGTCATTTCAATCTATATACTATACGTATTTTTAAATGCTGCTTAGTTGCAAATGAACCATTCAGCCATTCCTTTGGAATAAGCCTTGCATATAGTTATGTTAGAATTTCATTCTATGCACAACTTGTTGAGTACGTGCTGGTGAACTCACCCTTGCCTACAAAAATCATCAGTGCTGAAGGAGTACCATGAAGAGACGAATGTTTAGGGTGCGAGCCTTGTCAGTTGCATGTGGTATACTGAGGGGTTACCTACGTCTTCATTCCGCTGCAGTTCAATTGGTTGTTCAGCCTTGTGAGGCATTGTTAAGTAAGTTGACCATAAGGTCATACTGGCTAGTAATATTTAATATATTATGTCTTTTATCTTATATCGTTGTGTATGATTGTGATATTCACTAATGTTGAGCTGTGTGCACTAAGCGTGATCTGGACTAGTGCGGTATACCTGAGGGTCGGATTTGCATATTCGGGTCCCGACAACCAGCTTTATTCTTTTGCGAACAAGAACGGGGTTAAGCTAACGATCGAGGATGATACACTTCTTTTATAAAGCCTGTGACTAAAAGCTTAGTGATTTCTTCCCTGATGGCCTCTCGGTGATCTTGAGCGAACCGTCAGAGCCACTGCTTGATAGGCTTCGCCTTCTCGCCAACATTGAAAGAGTGCTCGATCACCTCCCTAGGAACACCGGGCATGTCGGAAGGTTTCCATGCAAAAATGTCCCAGTTTACCCGAAGAAAGGTGACGAGTGCATCTTCCTACTTAAGATCGAGGCATGTCCCGATCAAAGCCATCTGAGCTGAGTTAGACGGGTCGAGGATTACCTTCTTAGTCCCTTCGTCGGGCTTCATGCTTGTCTTGACTTGCTTCTTGGTTGGGACTTCTCCCTCATCTTGTTGATGTGCGGCCACCTGTCGGATGTTCTCCCTGTCGGCTACCACTCTTGCATTTCACCATCTCATGACTCTCCTTATCACCTTGCGAAAGATCTTTGGCGTCGCCATGACCGAGATAATTCCTCTCGGCCCTGGTATCTTAAATACAAGGTAAGTATAATGGGGCACAGCCATGAACCTGGCTAGGCCCGGCCTTCCCAAGATGTCATGGTATGCCATCTCAAAATCAGCCACCTCAAAGTTAAGATATTCCATGCGGTAATTTTCTCTGGTCCCGAACGTGACCGACAAGGTGATCTGCCTGAGTGGAACCAAAGAGGTCCTGGGGATTACCCCATGAAATGGCGATGAGCCCCACTTTAGCTCCGAGCGGGGAATCTTCATGCCGTCGAAAGTTTTGGATAAAAGGACGTTGAGCCCGCCCCCTCCGTCAACCAGCACCCTCTTGAGTTTAAGCTGCGAATCACAGGATCCAAAACAAGAGGATATCTACCTGTATATGGAATGTGATCTAGATGATCCGAGCGATCAAATGCAATTGGGACTTCAGACCATCTGAGGTATCGAGGAGTTGCCGGCATAACCGCATTGATGTCCTGAGTGGTAAGCTTTTGTTTTCACTTGGACTCATAAGCAGCCAAACCCCCAAATATGTAGTTGAGCTCACGCTCTGTCTTTGGTAGTCGCCCTCATCATCTTCAGGGGGATCTTGCTTTTCCTTTACTTCACCCTTGTCCGGGCCTGGCCGCTTATTGCTCTCCTTTGCGAACCTTCTCAGAGTGAAGAAATTCTTCACAGCATGTTTTCCCTTAGGATGGAAAGGGCAAGTTGCGTCCATTACCGTGTCATAGTCATTCGTCCATGGTGCACGAGGTCAACCGCGTTCGGCCACCGCAACCAGTTCTTCGGGCTTTCGCTTCCTATCCCGCTACCTGGAAGACTCGGCGTGTTCCTTCTTGTCCTTTTGCCGTGGGCGATCATCTTGACGCTCGGCTAAGGCATCCGAGGCCGTTGCGTAACGATCCGCCAATTCAAACATTTCTCTTACCGTGGTCGGCGGCTTCTAGGACATTTTCTTAATCAAATCAGGGTCGTTGACGCCTTTCTAGAACGCTGCAATGACCGCGGCCTTCAAGATGTCTCGTATTGTGTTCTTCTTCTGCATGAAGCGCCGAATAAATCCCCGGAGGGTTTCGTCCTTCCTCTGGTAAAGCTGATACAAGTCCCATTGAGTTCCAGGTCTTTCATAGGTGCCCTAGAAATTGGTAATGAACTGCTTGCAAATATCTCCCCAGGAATCTATAGAGTTCGCTGGTAGTCCTATGAGCCAAGCCTGAGCCGAAGGGGTAAGCGTGACTGGCAGATAATTTGCCATTACGTTGTGGTCGCCCCGGCCACCTTGATTGCAAGGGAATAAAGTTGCAACCACGCTTCTGGATCTCTTTCTCTATCAAATTTGGTGATGCTTTTGGGGTTGAAACCTTCAGGCCAAACCACTCGGCGAAGCCGGGGAGTGAAAGCATGGATGCCATCAATAGGCCCGTCACCATGCCGACGTGGGGAGTGCTGAGGTGGAGATCTGGCTCGGCGATCCTCGTCCTCACCCCTATCGCGCCGGTGTGGATTTCTGCGGTCGTCCCGACCATCATGATTGACGCCGAAACGCTCATAGTCGTCTTTGCGCCTGCGGTGCTCATCATCTTCACACTCTCATCGCCTGGCATCCAGATCCAAACGAAGGTCACGGCTGATGCTCTGGTGGGCGTCCTCGTCTCGACAAAATTCAAGTCGGCCGTGCAAGGACCGACTGCGGGCAGTATTGCTGCTTGCAGTCTGAATGATTGCACGAGCATGAGAGTATCCTTTCTCCCCTGGATCTTCTTCATGTTGTTGGATCACCACCACCGTCACCATGGCCTTGACTTGGGCCACGATCGGGGCAGCAGGACTATCAGGACCGAGCATTGGTCCTAGGGTATCAAACAATGTCTTTGAGGCCACGATATTTTATTGAGGGGTATGAAAAACTGATTGATTCCCCATCCTTGTTTGCAAGATTTCCTCATTAACATTGCACCCTCTGGTTTGGAGGGACTTCGCACATTCCTCCTGCGCTTCATGACGTAGGCGCTCTGCTTCTGTGACATCCGTGGCATCTTTCTGTTGCTAGGACCCAGTCCGTGGATCTTCGATCACGAAGATGCTGTGAAAGCTTTGAAAGCCACCTGCCTTGCCCTCCGAGTCAGAAGAACAATAAGACAAATTGGGCTGACCTTTGGATCCGAATGGTTTGCTGAAGCTTCTCACCACTCGTGACTCGTCCTTGATCGGACCTTGTCCAGATCAGGGAACAAACTCCTGGCTTACTGTCTAGGGACAGATGGCCACAGCCTTCCTTGATCTGAGTGACTGACCGGCCGGGAGAACAATAGAATCACTTCCAGATTGGATCTGGTCCAAATCCGAAAGGATAAGCTTGCCAAGATTGTGGGCGATGAAGTCTAGGCTTCCGAAATGGAACGCCTGGGTGGGAGCGAAGGTGGCAATGACTTCGAGCTTGATGAGATTGATCTTAACGCACCCCCTACCTGGCGCGCCAACTATCGACATTTGTTGTCGGTAATAATGAAAACGGGGCTAGGCGTCGTATCCAAACTCGATGGTAGCACAAGACATAGGAATTATACAGGTTTGGGCTCTCGCGGAGGAGATAATACCCTAGTCCTGTGCTCTAGGATTATGTGTGTCTAGCTTATTTGCTGATGATTTGATCTGATGATCTCCCGCCCCCCCTTTATATAGTAGAGAGGTGCGGGTTACATAGGAGAGTCCTGGTCGGACACAAGGTAGGGATTATATCTTCTGTACTTATCCGTTTGATAACGACCTAGATTATAATTGTATCCTACCTAATCAGGATCGGTTGCTATCTTCAGGGCTTCCTTGTTTCGCACGTCTGACGCAACCCTGGTAACTTCTTGTCGACGATCGGGATCATCAACCGCAAGAAGGAGGTAGGGGTCAGAGAGTTTATGGGACCCGAGCTGCGCTTTACTCGAACGAAGGAAGAAAATCGATCGGGGCGATGGTCGGAGCAAGGCGACAACGAGCACGAGACAAGAGTTTATACTGGTTCGAGCCCCCGTGAAGGTAATAGCTCTACTCCAGTCGCCTCGCGGCGGTGATTCTTGTTATATGGGTGTACAGAGCAGTGTTTACAACTTAAGACAGTAATGGTGATTCCTAACTCGAGCTGCTGTGTGTGTTGTGTTGTCTTTTTTTTCCCTTGGAGCTCATGCGTCCTTGGTCTTTATACTTCCTCTGCACGCAACGGCCGGGAGCAATCCTCGGAGAGGGGGCCTTCGTGCACCTTGAGGGCCGGCAACAACTGCCCCCGAGCCTGCCGCGCACTCTGAGTCATCCCTACGACCCGCTCTCGGCTGCTGTCGATCGGATGCGATCCAAATCGAGGCGGACCGAGGCTTGAGCGAGATCCCGCCCGAGCTTGAGTCGGCGAGGTCAAACCCGGGTCCTGGCGCTCTAGGTCGGCGCTCAAGATGCACCACCAGTCGTGGTCGGGCCTTCCGAGCTTGGGGGCTCCGTTGACCGTCACGCCACCGATCAAGGAGTTCGGCCCTCGTCAGCTAGCCCCCGAGGCTCTAGGTTGGAGGGAACCCTCTGGACGACCTCGAGCCTTATTCTTGGGACGGAAAAACCCTTCGTAGGTCTTGACGCCTTGGTCGAGGTCGGGTGGAGACCATAAGGCAAGTCTCTTGGCCACGACACCTGGCGACCTTCGGACTTCTCGATGTTGGTACGGATGTGAACGGTTGATGGGCACTTGGCGGCGTCTCGACCCCGTAGCCCAAGCCTTAATGACAGCCGTCAAGTCATAGTTGGCACGCCTTTTAAGGCGCCGCGGACCGGATTTTACCGTGTTGCGGTTCATAATCCCAGCGCCACATCTTCGGCAAGAAAAGCACTCACCCTTGAGCCCTTCGTCTTCCAAGTTCTCTCGCCCGAGCAAGGTCCCTTCCGTTCGCCTCCTCGACCAAGCGCCCTACAGCGCCATGACCAAGTTTGGAAGGAGCACCCTGTCGTCCGCGAGGATGAAGGAGCTCGAGGCCCTGGGGATAGTGGACCCGGTGACATGGCGGTTGCCGGGCGGCGAGACCGAACCTCGCCCCAGGGATGATGAGATCGTCTGCACCGAGCATTACGCTCTCCTTAGCCTGCGGACGCCGGAGAGCGAGTTAAGTGGCGGACGTTCTTTCTAAACTGAAATAGAGCTCATCAATCTGCACCGAATTCCGTCCTTACGCTTGCCATCTTTTCCCATTTGTGCGAGGATTCACAGGAATCCTTCCCACCCCTCACCGTGTTCTTCGCTACTACTCCCTCTTCCGCTCCGGAAGGACCCGTGGTCGGATGTTCAGATTCCGACTTGGACCAGGGCTCAAATGGCTCTTCGAAGTCGCCGCAGGACTCACTTGGCCCCCGCCCGGCGGTGGTTTTATTTGAAGAAAGGGAGCTCGGAGCTCGACGTCTGAGGGACCCGTCACCGAGAAGAAGAGACGCCCGAGTTCAAGATCTGGAGGTTGACGAGGAGGCCATTCTTGCCATACATATCTCGCACCACGCGGCCTTCTTGGGCGTGCAATCGCCGTCGACTTCTTCGCGGGAGCGGGTGTCCCCTCTGCGGAGGAGGGAGCACCGTTCTTCGAGATCGCGGCGCGACGACCCCACTCGTGAAGGTTCGGACAGCAAGGCCTCCGCCCTTGGAACTTCGCTCGAAATCCATCTTCGGCCTTTCTTGGCGGCCCATGTTCTTGCGGCACCGAAGGAATCACGGGTCTCCGATAGGATGTTGAAATGTTAAGGAAGTCTGGCGATAGATACACCCTCGGCGATCCGGTCTCAAGAAGCGTGCCGCCGGAAGGCTGAGGCAAGCCGTCCCGACCTTGCCCTTGATCTTGTTTTTAGCGAAGGTCCCTCTGACCCACGAAAGTTCTCAGGACCATCGAGGCATTACGTCTGACCGGAGGATGCTCCATTGCCCGGCGGGGTAAGCTCAGAAGGGGAGGAAGAGGCCCCTCAACCACGACAAGCCGTCAGGAGGTGAAGAGGCCGCATGTCGAGTGGGGGAACCGCGCCACGGTAAGGACCCTACCGGTCGAGCCCCCGAGCCTAAGTTCATGTGCCTTGCAGTTTGACGAGACCTTCCTAGTTGCAAAGCCAGGCGGCGGCCGCCGCCAGTCTTGGTACCCCGGCCACAGGGCTAACCCGAGCCCTTGCGCGGGCAGGCGATGGGAGCGGCTCGGGCCTCGAGATCCTAGGTCGTGAGGACGGCATAGCGAGGCGCCTCAAAGATCGGGGCAACAAGACCTTCGACGACCCTCGGCGAGGCGGAGACAGTGACCGGGTAAATTCTTTGCATCTCGGGCCGCGCCCTTTTCGCATCTTTTTGGCTTAGTGTATGCTTTTGATCGCAGCCAGGAGCACCCGAGCTCGAATTTGCCCATTTGACGATGGCTATTGTCGAGGCGTCCGAGTCGAGGGGAGGATCGTTTGAGTTGGTCCTCGTCGCCTTCACGCCCAACGCGGACCCGTCGGGTCGTCGGACTGGTTCCGGTCGGTGAGTTCGACCAGCCCTTGATGATTCGGACGATGGAAGCTCGGCCCGCAACCAGTAGCGGATTTTGACATTGGCGAGGCTCATGATGCGCCGCCGTTGTCGACTCTCTGGCTTCACCGCGAGGTGCCCAGGCCGTGGCAGCGCGGAGGCGGCACCTCGCTCCTCGACCACGGCCGCCCAGCGTCGAGGCGCGATTCCTCCGGCCACCGAAGGTGACCAGCCGCAAGACTCGCGGACCACCGCTTAAGCGGTGCCATTGGCACCGAGGCTGATACCCGGCCGTGGAGGTCGAGAATCCTGTGGCGGACCCGGCCGCCGTCCCCTCAGAGCCGGAGACGGGTGGGGCCCCGGTCGTGAAGGCTGGGACCAGTACTGGCGTCGCGCCTTCCCTGGTTGTTGACGGGTCGAACCCCCCGGAGGAGGTGACGAACGACCAGGCCGCCCCTAGGGCGGTAACTCGAGATCCCGGCCCGAGCGCGCCAGTGGTGGTCGGGGTCGACCTTGACACTAGTGCGCCGGTCGACGAGGAGGAAGAGATCCCCCGCAATCGTGATCGGCGGCCGTGAGGAGTTTAACCGATACTCCGCGAAGGCCATCTCCACAAGGTAAGGGTCTTCTGCGCATTTAAAGAGTGTAGCTTTGTGTTCCTTATTCCCTCATTTTGGGCCTCCCTACTCGTCGTGAAGGTGATCGACCATGCCACCCAAGGGCTACAAGGCCTTCAGGAGCATGCCGTTGTCGTTGGAGGGCCTTCTGGACGCAATAGAGGCGCGGGAGGTTGGAGCGACAAGCTTATCCCGGACCATTGAGGTCGAGCAAGGAGAGCTCGAGTAGAGGGCCCAGGAGATTGACGATTTGCGCCAGACGATGAGGGCACAAGAAGTAGCCCATGCGGCGGAGCTCGAGCAGGCCAGGGCCTCCGAACGCGACCATGGTTATACGGCCGTCGAGCAAGAGCGCGCACGATCGGCCAAGGCGCTCAAGGTCGAGCGGGCCAAAGTTGAAGCCCTGGAGAAGGCTGCTGCAGGGCGGGCGCCTCTCCGACCGGAAGCGTCCCCCGACCTCGAGGCTAAGATCTTGGAACTCGAAGAGAAGCTCGGCCGTGCCAACAAGGCAGTCGAGGACAAGCAGGCCAAGGTCGAGGCACTGGAGAAGGCTGCCGCGGACCGGTCTTCCTCGACGCAAGCGTCCCCCGAGCTCGAGGCCAAGGTCTCGGAGCTTGAAGGGAGGCTTGAGCGTGCCAAAAGGGTGGCGACGAGCGCGATGACCCAGCTCCAAGACGAACAGCGCCGAGCTTCAGATGCCTCCACGGTGGCCCTCCAGAACCAGAGTGAGCTATCGGCCCTGAGGACCAAAGTCGCCGAGCTCGAGCAAGAGAAGCTCGCCCGCGAGATGGCCGACCTGTAAAAAAAAACTTTAAAAAGCAAGGGATGTACTAACAGGAATGGTTAGTTTTTGGTGTACAAAGAAACCTCGTCCCTGTTGTGGACCCGTGGTTTGGGGATACTTTGAAGTCTTTCTTGCTTTGCTTGTTAGCCGTTCCCGTGCTTTCTAGGTCGTGCGCCGATAGGGTAGCCTTACCCAGCCCCCGTTGGGTCCGAGGTCGAGCGACGCGTGCCTCGGGCACAAGACTTAAATATGGACGAGAGGCCACGACCTGCAGAGTGGAGGAACAATTCGCAAAGGTAGAAGGGCACGAAGCGGACATCGTTAGTGCTCGAACGGTCCTTGCGACCATGCATATCGCTCGACGGTTAAAGCGGCGAGGTTCTCAGCTCGAGCCCGAGCACAGGGAAGAGCTAGATTGCGAAGAGGTTCGGCTTATGTTTAGCTCGTTCGCTGGCGGTGAACGTCAAACCTGCGTCGCTTAGACCAGGGGCGAATGTGTTCGCGCACGAGGGTCGTGTTCGAGAAAAAAGAAACGAGGAACCGTTCAAAAAAGAAATAGCAGTAACATCAGCGGAAGCAGACATAGAAAATGAAAGATCAGCTTTATTGAAATGTGAGGCATGGGGTTTACACATAAAACTTCCGAAGCTGATCTATATTCCACGAGCTAGAGAGCTCTCTGTCGTCGGGCATCGCTAGCCGGTAAGACCCCGTGCGATCTGTTGAAACAACTCTATAGGGGCCCTCCCACCTCGGGGATAACTTGTTGGTCCTTGGCCGAGCTCTGAATCCGCCTCGGGGCTAAGTCCCCAACAAGGAGCTTCCTAGGTCGTACCGACCGAGACGCATGTCTGCGAAGAGTTTGCAGGTAGTGCGTTGATCGTAGCAGTGCACGGCATCTTACTTCTTCTGCGAGGGTGAGGTCGAGAGACCGTTCGCGCTCGAAGTCGACTTGGTCGACCAAGCTGACCCTGGCAGAGCCCAGCGTGACCTCGGGAGGCGGGGCGGCCGCATCGAACGAGTGGAAGGGTGTGGACCACGTGGCTCGGCTTGTTGTGGTGCGAACAGACCATAGGGCGGTGGGAAGTTCGTCCACCTGTGCCTTGCCAGACGGTCGAGCTCATCTGCGACTTCGTTTCTTGGCATACTGAGCGGTTTGCCGTTGGCGTACCATTGCTCCGTTGCTCGGGGTGAGCCACCGCGAAGCAAATTTTAATGCCGAGTTCCTCGCAAAACTCCCGAACAACTTCATTTGGTAAACCGAGTACCGTTGTCATTGATAATCTTGCATGGAACCCGTGCACTGGTGACCACGAACAAGCGAGAAAAATGAAGCCGCCCGAAAGCGGTTATGGTCGAGACCGCTCACCTCTATCCACTTGGTGAAGGTGTCGACAATGACGAACGTAAACTTCTTTCCTCCGCCGCTTGAGGAAAAGGACCGAGGATGTCCGGCCCCTGTGTCGAGAAGGGCCACCTGGCGGATGGTCGGAGCGCGAGGCGGGTTGATGCGACTTCCGGGCGTGGAATTGGCGAGGCTCGGCAGTCGCGGACGATATCACGAGCATCTGAAGCACCGAGGGCCAATAGTACCCCATGCGGAAGGCCTTCCCACCATTGTCTGTCTGAAGAGTCGCCTACGAGGCCTGAGTGAATGTCATGCAAGAGGTACTTACCTCCTCCGTGGAGATGCACCGCGTCGGGATCTGGAAACATTGCGTCTGAAGCTCTCCCTCGAAGCATGCATGTCTGAGACTCGCCGCGCTGATCCGCTCTCGGCAGGTCGGGTGGCGAGTTGCCCGAGCAAGGAAGCCGTGGATGGCCTCGGCCGGGAGGTGTACCTTCGACCATGGCGAAGCGCGACCTCTTGGTCGGAGATTGACGGGCCGCCCGGTGTCTCGTGATGGCGTCGGGTGGGACTTCGTCGGAGGAGCCGAGCTTGGAGAGGAGTCCGCGCTAGAGTTGTCCTTCCAGGGATGTGTTTGAGTTCCAAGTTCGAACCACTTCTCCATCTTGCGCCTCGGCGAGTACTTTGTCATCAAGTCTCCCGAGCAACCGGTAGTCCTTGTTGAACCGATTGATGACGAAGCCGAGTCGCCCTTCACGACAAAGGTGTACTCCCAAGGCCTTGCAAGCTCATAAGCCGCCAAGAGAGCTTCGTATTCCGCCACATTGTTGGTCGCCGAGAAGCCAAAACGAATTACGTACCTCGGTTTATGCGCTTGGGTGAGGATAAGGATCCCGCCCCGAAGCGCTTGAAGGATCTCGAGCCGTCGAAGAACATGACCAGGGCTTTTCGTCTTCGACTGAAGCTCGGGAGCGGTCGCGACGTCTCGCTTTCGACCACGGTCGGCGAGCACTGCGATTTTATGGTCGCGCGCCACGACACGGACATCGAACGCCGCCGGTTCCATGGCCCTTGGCGGTCGCCGCCGCCCTCGGGTTCTCAGATGTCCCCGAGGAAGTTGCTCGGGGCGACCACGGAGTGTACCGAAATAGTGCCGAGCTTCGCGAAGCCATGAGGAGAGCATATAACAGCTTCGTACTGCGGGTAGCGCTCTTCGGCCGTGCAAGACCTCATTGGCGTAATAAATGGGTGTCTTCTTGAGGCCCGTTCGCTTCTGAAGACGGCACTAACAAAGATGGGGGTGGCGCGAGATATAGATAACTTCTCACCAGGTTGTGGCGTTGTAAGGAGGGGTGGGGACGACAGGTATGCCTTCAGGTCGTCGAAGGATCGCTGGGCCTCTGGAGTCCACTCGAAGCCCCCGTGCTTGCGCAAGGTTTGGAAGAATGGGAGCCCGCGCTCGCCGAGCCTCGAGATGAATCTGCTGAGGGCGGCCATGCGGCCAGTGAGGCTTTGCACCGCTGATCGAGGTAGGGGTGCCATCTTTTGATCGCCTCGATCTTTTCGGGTTTGGACCAACCCCAGAGCCCCCGATCATGTAGCCGAGCACCTTACCGGACGCTGCGCCGAACACGCACTTCTCGGGGTTGAGCTTGATCTTGTGCCTGTTCAGATTGGCGAAGGTCTCCTCGAGGTCGCGAACGTGGTCGCCCTCGGTGGGGCTTTTGACGATGATGTCGCCCACGAGACCTCAAGGTTCCGCTTGATCACGGGGCTCGAAAGTCTTGGTCATCAGACGTTGAAAAGTGGCCCCCGCATTGCGCAGACCGAATGACATGGTCGTATAGCAATAGGTGCCAAACGGCGTGATGAAGGAGGTCTTGCTTTCGTCGTCGACCGCCAGCTTGATCTGGTGGTACCCCGAGTAAGCATCCAAGAAGCTCAGCATCTTAGCATTCGCGGTGGAGTCCACGATCAGTCGATCTTGTGAGCGGAAATTGTCCTTCGCAAGCCGAAGTTCAACCCGTATGGTCGGCGCACATTCTCCACTTTCCTCCCTTTTTACAGACGATGGCCGGGTTGGCCACCACTCGGAGTAGTTAATCTCACGAATGAAGCGGCCTTCAAGAGCTTGTCGAGGTTCTCCTTGATGATTGCGACTTTCTCCGGGAGAAGCGACGCGACTTTTGGCGCCTGGTCGGGGCCGGATCCCTGCGGTTTGTGCTCAATCACCTCCCTCGGGGCGCGGGCATATCCGCGGGCTCCCAAGCGAATATACCCTTGTTGGCGAAGGAATGTGACGAGCTCGAGTTCCTATTTGGGACTCGGCTCGCCGGAGACGTGGACACACCGGTCGGGTCGCTCTGCGTCGAGCGGCACGGCCTTCGTTCTCGCTTAGGTCATCGCCGCTTTCCGGGCGCGGCGTTCTTCGTCGTCTCCTCGACCGTATTTGGGCAAAGATGCCCGCAAGGACAAAGCCTTGGTCTCACGGCCATGCGCCGCTTGTAGGTCGCCCCGCACGATGATGACACCGTTGGGGCCAGGTAACTTCATGCATCGATGGCCATAATGGTTGGCAGCCATGAATTTGACCAAGGCAGGTCGCCCGACGATGGCGTTGTACGGGAGGTCACCCTCGACCACTTCGAAGGTGATCAACTCAGTGCAAAAGTTGTCAGAGCCACCGAAGGTGACTGGCAAGACAACCTGCCCCAAGGGGGTGGTCGAACTCCCGAGGACTATCCCGAAGAACGGTATGGTGATGCTCTTGACTTTCGATCGGGAATCGCATGATCGGCGCTCTACTGCTGATAAGTTAAGAAGCTGCCGCCATCGACCATGACGCGACCGACCGTGGTGTTGCCGATGGTCGAGTCACGACCAAGGCGGTCTTTAGGTCTCGAGCCATACCTAGGAGAGCATCCTCCGGGGAGAAGGTGATGGTGGCACCGGCCCACTTGCAAGGCTGCTCGGTGGGCTTCCCAGTGGCGACCTGGTAGATGGTACGCGCGGTGGCCTTGACCTCGCGCGCTGGTCGTAGGGTGACGAGCCACCGAAGATGACGTCGATCCGGCGCTCGCCTTGCTGGAACTCCAGGTCGAGGTCGTCGTCCCGCTCCGCGCCGGCATTCACCCGGTCGGGCTGGTCGTCATCCTTCGGGAGCATGGGCATCTCACCCCGCCCATCGTAGAAGGCGTCTAGCAATCTCGCCAAGCCTGCAGTCCGTAGATCGTGGCCGGCCGCCCTGTCAAAAAGACAGAACTTTGTTTTGTCAAACCCCGCGCGCCCCTCGACCCCCGGCTGCCGAGCATCGACCCGTCGGGGACCGGCACGTTGGCCCTCCTGCTGGGGCTGGTTCTTCGCCTGGTGCGGTCGGGGTCGGCCTTGGCGAGGCTTAGAGTCCTCCCGAGCTTGGCCTCGGACCTCGAGGACCTCGCGCTGGCCATCCGCCGAGACGATCACTCGCGGTAGCCCTCCGCCACCTCTGCGATCGCGCTTTCGCTTCTTGGTGGTGGCGCCTTGGTCGGCGCCCCTGGAGTTGGACGGGCCGGCCTCTGTTTGGTTTAGACCAAGCTTACCTTGGTCGTAGTCGCGTTTCCAGCGGACGGCATCGTCCGCGTCCGCGTACCGCTCCGCCATGCGAAAAAGTTTGTTGACACTGAGCCTCGAGGTGATCTCCAGGTCTTCGGTGAGACGTCGATCACGGACCCCGAACTTGAAGGCCTTGATGGCGGCCTCATCGAAATGCTCGGGATCGGGTTCCTTGTCGCGGATGAATTGCCGCACAAAGTCGCAAGATGGCTCGTTCTTCCCACGATGACATGATCGAGTCTTTCTCCACTGCCCCGCTCGTAACAACTCACGGAAGTTGGGCGAAGGCGCTCTAAATCTGGCGCCACGACCGAAGGAGCCAAAGCCGATTAAAAGCGAGGTCCTAGCGGCCCGTCCGGAAACGGTCGGGAGGTAGTTTGCCATTACGAGCTCGTCCCTCGGTACCGCCAGATAGCGGTCGAATAGATGGGCGAGGAACTCGTCGGGGTTCTTGGTCCCGTCGGCCTTCGATCAGCGCGGCTTGAACCGAACTAGCCACCTTGACGCGAAGGCCGTCGAGTCGCCATGCGGCCGTAGGCGGACGAGCGACGCCGGTCATAGTCATCGCCGACAAGATCCTGCTGCTGCGGACTTCGAGTCGAGGCTCCCGCGGCCCGACTTCCGTCGGGAGCGCCATGGTGCGAAAGCACGGAATCACCGTTGTTAACGCGCTTGGCGGCGGTCCTGGACCTGCGGCGCTGGTAACGTCCGGAGAGGTCCGCGAACTTCTTTGCCGATCGACTTCGGGCGGCTCGGCTCGAACTGGGCTGGTTGGCGCGATGCCGTGGGGCGCCGCGGCGTCGCGTCAAAGCCTCATCCGAGTCATTGCTCGGGGCTAACTCTGTGCGGGGAGGTGTCCGCCTTGTCGATGGCGCGACGTGTTATCATTACTTCTCTAGGGCGGGTCCCCAGTGTTGACTTTGATCTTCGCGGAGGTGCCACCTCGGTCGCGGCCGTCGAGTTCTTCGGCGGGGCGGCCAAAGAGGTCCGACCTCGCCCTATCGGGGTTAGCCATGACCGGCGATAAGCGAGGCGCTCCGGAAGGGGACTGGGTGGCCCGAAGATGTCTTGGCCTTCTCTGGGCCTCCCGCCGGAGAGCTGTTATGGCTTGGTTGATGGCAACTGCACCATCCGTGGCGTCTTCCGGTCTGCGGATCACGGTCATCGCATCTCCTCAATGCCTTGCCGTCGCCACGAGCGTCTTTGCTCGGCGGCGGCGTAGGGCGTGAAACGAGGACACGGAGTCGAAGTCCGTTCGAAGAAAATCGTCGATGAAGGCGCCATGCTCACAGGAGTCTTGGTGTCGTTCTGCGAAAAACAAAACAATCGGGCCCCACGGTGGGCGCCCATTGTCGGCGATCGGGATCGTCAACCGCAAGAAGGAGGTAGGGTCGAGAGTTTATGGGACCCGAGCTGCGCTTTACTCGAGCGAAGGAAGAAAATCGATCGGGCGATGGTGAACAAAGGCGACAACGAGCACGAGACAAGAGTTTATCTTGGTTCGAGCCCGTGAAGGTAATAGCTCTACTCCGATCGCCTCGCATGGCGGTGATTCTTGTTATATGGTTGTGCAGGCGGTGTTTACAACTTAAGGCGGTAATGGTGATTCTAACTCGAGCTGCTTTGTGTGTGTTGTGTTGTCTTTTTTTCCTTGGAGCTCATCGTCCTTGGTCTTTATACTTCCTCTCTGCATAGCGGTAGGAGCAATCCTCGGAGAGGGCCTTCGTGCACCTTGAGGGCGGCAAACAAGCGCCCCGAGCTCGCCGCAAGACTCGAGTCATCCCTCGACCCGCTCTCGGCAGCTGTCGGTCGGATGCGATCCAAAATCGAGGCGGACCGAGGCTTGAGCGAGATCCCGCCGAGCTTGAGGTCGGCGAGGTCAAACCCGGTCCACAGCTCTAGGTCGGCGCTCGGTATCACCAGTCGTGGTGGGGCCTTCCGAGCTTAGGGCTCCGTTGACCGTCACGCCCGGCCGGTCAAGGAGTTCCAGCCCTCGTCACTTCTGTTTCCATGCAATCGGCTTGGCCCGGCCTTATCTAGGTGGGCCTCGCAGGCCTGCCTTGCAGATGCCTGGGAACCTTATACTCCACAGTTATGTTGTCAATTTGGAAAGATGGAATAAAATAATAATGCAGAGATTACTCCTCCAATCTGATGACTAACATGCATACATCAATAAATGAAAAGTATACTACATGTTCATACATCATAGAAGCTAAAATAAACCAATAAGTTGAAACTGCACAATAAAACACCATGTGTGTTCTTATTTTTTGTGTAGACTCAAGCATAGCAAAAAAAATGAAACAGAACAACATAAAGTGAATCAAATATTTAGTTGTCACTATGTCATTTAGTACCATAGAAACAGTCCTAGTTAGTAATATGCAAAGATTAACTACACATCAAGAAAGCACGAATTATAGCAGGGAATCTATATAGTAAATATTGATGCTTGCATTCATACCTCCAAGCCGAAGGGGCGGCATGGGGGAGGGAGGAGGGCACCACCGAGGGAAAGTGTGCGGCCGAGGGGAGACAACACTGAGTGGGAGGTCATGGGGGAGGGAGGACGGCACCACCGAGGGTGAGGGCATGGGGGAGGGAGGACGGCACCACCGAGGGCAAGGGCGTGGATGAGGGGAGACACCACTGAGGGGGAGGGCGTGTCCGAGGTGGGAGAGTGCGGTCGGGAGTCGCCACCAAGCCGGGAGGGCGCCGCCGAGGGGGAGGGCATGGGGGAGGGAGGTGGGCACCACCGGGGGGGTGTGGGGAGGGAGTCACCGGAGAAGGCCATGGGCGCTAGCTAGGGTTGCAAACTAAATGTGCAGGACTTAGTGAATAGCAAGAGTAGGGGTAGCAGGAGGATAAGGGGACATATCCCAAACGGTTGAAAGGTTGAATTGTGATACAGGCCGCTTCCCATCCTAGATGGTTCTGGGCATGAACCGTCTAGGATAAAGTCATCCCAAATGGTTCAAGCTCAGAACAGTCTAGGATGAGCCATTTTTTTCTTTTTTTTTTGCTATCAATATATATTTAAGTTTGTGTCATCTGTACATTTATTTAAGTTTGTGTCATTATTTTTAATACATACATTAATGAATTAGTGTTATAATACAAACATATACATCATGTGTTATAATTAATTTAATTATAATACATACACCTCGATAATTATAATATAGATATCTCATTAATTATAATACAAAAATATATGTCATGTATTATAATTAATTATAATACATACATCTCAATAATTATAATACATAAATCTCACTAATTATAATTAATGCATATCTCATTAATTAATACATCTCATTAATTATAATATAGGAACACTTGAAATAAACATGATGACCACATCACAACTCCACTTACTTATTCTTTTGTACAAAAATTAGCCTTTCACGATGATCAACAAGTGTGTTGCTATCTTCCTCAGGTTGGTCTTCCTAGATCATCACGCTAGTACCAATAGGAGGCAACTTGTCGAACTGATTATATTCTTCCTCATCTACCACATTCTCGACTCCAACAATCCTCCTTTTTCCCTGAAGAACAACGTGACGCTTCTTGTTGGACGGGTCGGTTATATAGAAGACTTGTACAACTTCGTTAGCGAGAACAAATGATTCATCTTGGTATCCGACTCGTTAGAAGTCTACAGTTGTGATGCCTTACTTGTTAACCTTCACGTGCTATAGGTTAACCCAACGGCACCAAAATAAGGGAATCTTGAATAGTATGTAGTTGAGCTCCCAAATTTCCTCAATGAACCCATAGTACGAGCTCCTCGACGATCTAGTAGTATTCAGTACTTTAATGCAAACACTGCTGTTCTGGTTTGTGCTCTTAAAATCTTGACTTCTCGTGTAAAATGTATACCCATTTAAGTCGTATCCTTTCCATGTTACAATTGTAAATCCTGGTCCTTTTGCCAACCATGTCAGCGTATCACCTGACGACCTTCTAGAGATGGGTTGTCGCTCCTTGAACCATCTGTTGAACTGAAGGTTATGGTGTCTGAAGATCCAGTACTCCTACCGTAATGGATTCTCTTGCTGTAGCTAGTTCTTATGCTCATTGATATACGGGGCTACAATAGCCATTGTTGCAAAACTATGAAATGGGCTTTTACGCACGCAACCCGGTTAGGTGTGATTGCTTTCCTTCCAATGGTCCCAATGCCGTGGAACCTCCCCTCTTGGCGAGATCGAGGCACACCTATCAGTTCGACCTAAGCCATGTAATCCATGTAGAATTCGATGACCCCTTCGGTTGCATAACTTTCGATAATGCTACCCTCTGGTCGAGATCAATTTCATACGTAGGACTTGAGAATTGTCATATACCTCTCGAATAGGTACATGCTACATAAGAACACAGGTCCGAACCTCTTTATCTCCCTCAAAAGGTGAATAATGAGATGGACCATGATATCGAAAAATGACAGAGGGAAATTATCTCAAGATTACATAGAGTCATTACTACCTCGGCCTGTAGAGCACTAGTCCTTTAGGATCGATGACCTTCTAAGAAATTGTGTTAAAGAAATAACATAGCCTTGTGATTGTCTCCCAAACCTTGCTCGGTAAGATACTTCTAATTGCCACAGGGAGCATCTCTGTCACAAGCGCATGGCAATCATGGGAATTCATGTCAGTTAAACTCAAATCTTGCATCGAAACAACTCTCTTCATGTTGGACGAGTAATCGGATAGAACTTTCACAACATGCAAGCACTACCACAGTTCGGCTCTCTCGGACTTGGAGAGAGTGTAACAAGCAGGTTCGTAGTATGTTCGGCCTTTATCGGTCTCTTCCGGTGTTAACTCAGGTTTGATGCTCATATCAACAAAGCAAACTGTGCGTTGATACCATCCTTTGTTTTACCCTTAATGTTCAGTAAGAGACCTATCACGCTATTACAAACATTCTTCTCTACGTGCATCATGTTGATGCAGAGACGAATGTAACATCCCAAAAATTTGCTATCCATTATTAGTTAATAGAGTTTTATTGCAATTTTGAGTTTCTAAATTTTCTAGATTTATTCAATTTTTCTGGGATTTATTTGAATTATTTCAAATTAAGTATATTGGCCTTTTGTTGAAAACTAATTAAATATAGATAAAAATTTAAAAAATTTTACCAAAAATATTTTATTTGAGTCTATAATGTCTCAAAGTATTTTTGAGATTTTTCTTGGATTTTTCCTAGCATTTTTATTGCCTAAAATAAAACAAACTAATTTCTCTAATTATTTTAATAAAAAAACCGAGAAAATTAGCATGAACAGTACTAGACCGAAGCCCAACACTGTTCTCTCGTGGCCCATGCATTGTGTGGCCGATCGGCCTAGTTTCTAGAAGCCTTCCGCCATTGCTGTTGATTTCACATTAGACGGCTTGGATCAACCGTGTCTATTAGGGAAGCCGTAGATGAGCACGAGCCATTGGATTGGGATCGAACGGCTGGGATTAGATCGAGTCATTTAACACGTATCTGATCCAGACCATTAAGAAATTACGAATGGTTAGGATCACGACGCATCACAGCCATTCGATTGGCATCGGACGGTTGAGCTACGTCGTCTCCACGAGGATCTCGGTCTCTATCACCGTGATGCCTTCGGACTCCACCGGCACGTTGGTTAACATTCCAAGGCCTGTGTGCATTCGCCAAGGGGTATTTAAGGACCCCGACACCCTCCCGAGAACCACCAGAGCCCACTGTGTCCATCGCCTGAAGCGCCGTTTCCGAGGAAGTGCTAGAACACCCACCCGAGCTCGCTGGAGTCCGCAAAGCTTTTCACCAAGCTTTCGCCACTGCCGAGACATTCCACCACCGCAACAACCCTAGATCCAGAACCCTCGCACCGCGCCATGCCTACGCTGCCACTTTTTGGTCACCGGAGGTCACCGCATCCCCAACACCGCCATCACCGAGAGCTCGTTCTCCCTCATACGAACTCCGATTGGGGTGATTCAGATTTCTAAAATTTTTTAAAATTGAGATATATCTAATGGTGGAATTTGTTTAATTTTTGGAGTTCATTTGCTCTCTATTTTTGCTATTTATTTGCTTTTCTCTCTCGATTCGCGTAGACGTTGAGTTGTGCGATGCATCGGAGGAAGATTTGACCAGTCAAGACCAGATTCCAGAACAAGATCAGGACCTTTGCCAACGCAAGTTGTGCTTTGATCATGTTGAACCCATGTTTATAAAGTTGCTATTTTGTTTTACAATATTGCATGTTATTTCATGTGTACAAACTTTCATTCTAGATTGGGAATTTGCTAATATACCCTTTGATATATACCCTACCTTATCTTTTGTATGACATGATCTATTTGTCACTCTAGATTGGTTTACTATAGTTGATCGATATTAAAAACAACTTGGGTTAGTTAGATCGTATTAGCTTGCTTAGCCATGCCACATCATCACATGTACTTAACCATCGATTATTAATCTTGACTAATGGAATATGGAACAATGTTATGAACTTATGTGTCATATGTGGTCACACAATGAGATTAAGTTGCGGTGACGAGGTAGGTCACGCAACGATGTTGACTTGTGGATAGCACGTGGTGCTTGGTAATCAATTGGATTGGTAATCATTTAGATCAAAGCAAGTGGCAAGGGGCAAGTGTGCCAAGGTGGGCCCAATGGGTTGAGGGTATGTGGAAGTCTTGCTTTGATCACCCTAAGGACTTAACCTTGTGAGCCTTTGACCTAAGTCAATCATGCAACCACATGTCTGTTATGGGGCAGCCTAGCTAACTAATTTGCAATGTCTTAGCTTTAATACTGCTTGTGGTGGTGTGAGTCTGGGTTCACGAATGAACTCACATGGTGCAAGAGGGGGGCCCTGTTGTACGATATAGCCATTTAGTGTTGAAACCTCAGCGGGTAGTACTGAGTTAAGACAAGGCATTGTAAAGGCTTTGTTATGATCACTTGCATGTGTGGTGTATGATTGTATCATGTGTGTAAAGTGCATAATCTCTACATAGTGTAAATCTATTCGGATAGCCGTTCTCACGGTACTGAGCATTTCTCGAGAATTACAATCAAGGGTTAGTTAATAAACTAGCAAGGGTAGAGTTGCATTATGTGCACAACTTGTTGAGTGCTTTTGTACTCATCCTTGCAATCACCAACAAATCAATAGTTGAGGAGTCATCGCCCTTGTTGGTGGAGGAGTTGCAGCTGGATGCGAGTCACTAGGCCCAAGCCTTGTTAGTCGCCTATGGTGAACTGATTAGTCACCAGCGTCTTTTACTATTTTCGCTGCATTTGTCTTAGTCCTTATTTTCAGTCTAGCCCTACGTGGCGTAACAATGTAAGTTGATCATAAGAACATACACTTAGTTATATCAATAAATGAAGTGTTATTATTCCTATCGCTGTGTATGATGTGATACTTGCCAACGTTGAGCTGTGTGCATTAGCATTGATCTAGGGACTAGTGCGGTAAATACAACATGTTCGAATTGGTGAATATAGGTCCTAACATAAGGGCCGCAATGCATCCTGTGAGGTTTTGCACTTCTCTCAGTGTTGGTGTAGGACGCATCTGATTCACCACCTCGATCTTGTGTGGGTTAGCCTCGATGCCTCGACTAGACACCAGGAAACCGAGAAGCTTGCCAGACGGGACGCCGAACGTGCACTTCTCAGGATTGAGCATCATCTGATACTTCCTAAGGTTGTCGAATGTTTTCCCAAGGTCTCCGATCAGATTGGCCCTGGTTTTCGATTTTACTACAAGATCGTCAACGTACGCTTTTGCATTGTGTCCTATTTGGGACTTCAAGCAGTTTTGAATACAGCGTTGATACATTGCACCAGCACATTCAGACCAAAGGGCATCTTTATATAACAGAATACACTCAAAGAAGTGATAAAGGCTATTTTCTCTTCGCCCTTCGAGGACATGCTAATTTGGTGATACCCCGAATAGGCATCTAGGAAACTTAGCAATTCACAACATGTAGTGGAGTCCACTATTTAGTCGATGCAAGGGAGAGGAAAAGAGTCCTTAGAACATGCTTTGTTAAGGTCGGTGTAGTCGACGCACATCCTCCATTTGCCATTGGCCTTCTTTACGAGGACTAGATTCGCCAGCCATGTTGGGTGACGGACCTCTCGAATGAAGCCAGCCTTCAAGAGTTTGCCGACCTCCTCTTGTATGGCTTGCTTCTGGTCTTCCGCGAATCTTTACTACTTCTGCACCATAGGCTTGGCGCTCAGTTCCACAGTTAGTCTATGCTTGATCACCTCCTTGGCGACTCCAAGCATGTCGGACGGTTGCCAAGCAAACACGTCGTGGTTTAATCAAAAGAAAGTGACGAGCTCGAGTTCCTATTTGGGGTCGTGGTCGATGCCAACCTTGACTATCTTAGATGGCTCCATTAGGTCGAGGGGCACTACCGTGACATCTCTGTAGGTCTTCTTGTCCTTTTTGCCATCATTGATTGGGTCGTTGGCGGCACTATTGGACGTGGAAGCCTAATCATAGCCCCTGGATTTCTGGCGCTTGGCTTTCTCGTCACCGGCACTAGCTACCGATCCACAAAGAAGCTTGGCCATCTCCAGGCTTTTCTTGTTGAACCTAACTGCAGCACGCTGGTCCCCCTTAATTGTGTGGACTCCTTTTGGTGCAGGTATCTTGACGGTCTGGTATGCATAATGTACCACCGCCATAAACTTGGCTAGCATTGGACAGCTCAAAATCACATTGTAAGCAGTCTTAAAATCTGCTTCGTCGAATAGGATCTTCTCGATGTGGAAATTGTCCAGTGTGCCAAATGTGACCAACAGCTCAATCTAGCACAACGAGGTCGACGATGAGTGCAGAGCTATGCCATTGAGCGGCTCGGCTCTAGCTTTTATCTCTATTCGGGGAATTCCCATGTTATCCAGTGTCTTCACAAATATTAGGTTTAGCGAGCTGCCTCCATCGACTAAGGTTCGAGCGACCTTGATGTTTACGATGGTGGACTCGACCACCACAGGGTATCAACCTGGATGCGGGACCGTAGATGGGTGATCCGACTAGTCGAAGGTGATTGGTACTTCTGACCACTTGAGGAATCGGGAGATTTGACCTCCTTTTCGGTGAGGGTGGCCTTGAGCATCTCCTGGACTTTCTTACTACTTACCTAGCACTCATCGAAGTTTGTTTATCCATGTGGTGGACAGGGCAGTACTTGTTTCCTCCATGACTCCAGCCCTTGTTATCACCTAGGTTACGCGCTTTGCCCCTTTTGACCACGACTACAGTGGAGTCGCCCTTGCGTTTCTCACCGCGGTTCTTGTTTCTCTTCGCCCCTTGCTTGGAT
This sequence comes from Guadua angustifolia, assembly GCA_036346375.1. NCBI lineage: Eukaryota > Viridiplantae > Streptophyta > Magnoliopsida > Poales > Poaceae > Guadua > Guadua angustifolia. The sequence continues at coordinate 50,363,053 of CM070508.1, read as the reverse complement.
GACTTAGGCTTGTCACTGCTAAGCTTAGGGTTGTCGAGGTGGACTAGGGCCTCAATGCAGATAGCATACTTAAATGCCAGCTCGAAGAGCTCCTTGGTGGTTCTATCTTCCGGGTGGCAAGCTTGCACTTCAGATCTCCATCCTTAACCCCATTCTAGAAGGCAACAATAACTGCCTTGTCCAATATATCTGGGATTAGGGTTCGCTTATCGCTGAAACGCCAGATGAAGTTGTGCAATGACTCTCCTGGCTTCTGTACTAGCCGATGCAAGTCATTGCGCGTTCTGTGGCGTTCACACGTGACTTGGAAGTTGGCGATGAACTAGGCCCGCAACTCTGCCCATGATGATATCGACTGAGGTGGGAGGTTGAGTAACCAAGACCTTGTTGCTCCATCAAGGGTGGTAAGCAAGTAATTGGCCATCACCTTCTCATTTCCTCCGGCTACTCTCATAACTGTAGTGTAGATCTATAGCCATTCAATGGGGTTAATCTTCGTCGAGTACTTCTCAACCGGATCAGGCTTAAACTTCTCTGGCCACCTGACCGCGCGTAGCGTAGGAGTGAATGCCTTGCACCCCTCATCGATGTCCTCATCTCATCGAGGGGGGAACCTGGCGTTAGGGATGAAAACGGATAGTAATTCGGATATCAATTTTTTTGTCTTTGTTCTTCAATGGGAAACAAATAGGATATAGAATTTTTTATCCGAATTCATATTCTTGTTTGTGGTGTTGAGCTTATTCAAATTCATAAAAAAATGAACCTCAAATTCATTATATATTTATTTAAATGATAGAAACAAAATTCGGATATCAATCGGATACGGATTCGGATAGTTTTTCACCTTTTTATTTATGGGAAGCAAATAATGCGTAATTTTTTTTATCTAATTTTATAATCTTATTTTTTATAATGAGCTTGCTAAAGTGTTAAAAAATGAAAACCAAAATCGTTATATATCTATTTAAAAATATCGAATTTGTTCAGAAATTCGGATATCCGTTTTCATCCCTACCTGGCGTACATGTCACACCAGGGATCGACCTCTTGAAGATGTGGACTCGTTACCTTGCTTCTCGCAGTCTTCATAGTCTCATTCTTCCCTTCGATCACACAAGATGTCACGTAGATCTCATCGATTGTGCAGAATTTGGTCTCAGAGATCTCTAAGGTATCCCTAGCGTGAGTTGGAACTGACCCTTCTGGAGTTACAATGGTTGGAACTAGCCACCGTTGATCTTGCTGCTCGGCAACTATCATAGGACATCTCCGATAGCCGGCTTCAAGCGCCTTGCCAGCTCGGTTGACTGAACCTCAAGTTGGCAGCTCTAGCAATCTGAGCTTGCGCTGCATCGAGTAGCATCTTTATCTGGTAGAACACCGGCGTCATATGGTTTGTCGAATCCAATGGCGGAAGAGACATCAACAGCATATGAGTGCACTGGACATTGGCCTCAGAAGTACTGCAGATGCTATTATGACTCTGATGAAACACTATTCCTAGGATGCAACCGGGCCTACCATTGTGGTCATGCTGCCAAAGAGTCTGCTACCCCTGAAATCGTAGCACCTACGGGCGAGGCGTCACTGGGTTGTCAAGGTTGAGATGTTTCGACAATTTGGCCATAATTCCTAAAGTGGCTGCGGAAAATGGATCACGGCAATGGTTTGTTGTGCTAGGAGCAATGATATCGACAACCATATGCACTGCGGTGGCTACTGCCCCAAGATCCTAGGGTGTGCCTGGAGGGATGTGGTGCTCCTAGCCACCCATGACTCCTGCCCCTGGATCCCTCTCTTGGAAACTTCCAGCAGTTGTGCCATTATTGGCCCTGGCCATGAATACGTGTCGATCTGTCTGACTACTGCACTGACTGCATAAGTCGTTGTTGCTGCTGTCGCTATCACTTTCCGTGTCAACTCACTTGAGGACGATGGGCTCCAGAGGGTCAAACTCTATGAAGCACACCTCTCGATAGTGGTCCTCGGAATAGGACTCGTTAAAGCCGATGTGCTCAAGATCTCCAAATGATCCCCATCGGTATAGCATAGTCCCAAAGGTGATCTCAGATCTGGCTGATGGAGCATGGTGGGTGTCGGGAAATCTGGCGTGGACGCGCATTGAAGACATGCTTGATCTACAAAAACAGCTGAAGGCCCCTACCTGGCGTGCCAGCTGTAAAAGGTTAGTGATCGACAAAACACTTATATTCGGGTACCTTCGAGGTATGCAGGATCAAACATACAACCGGGGGCATGCAATGTAGACAGGTTCGAGCCTCTTGGTCATGTAATACCCTACTCCTATGTCGACAATGTATGAGATCAATAAACAGAATACAAATCAAGGAGGCTAGTCCTGATTACAAGGAAGAGTATGAGTATGGGGGGTGGCTAGAATATGGCTATCGGATGTCTTGCGAGGAGATCTTCCTATGTGTTTAGCTCTGGACGGCTGTTGCTTAATGTTTGTGCTCTGAATTGGCTTGTTCTCCTTAATGACGTCTACCCTGGCCCTTATATAGTGGGTTGGAGAGCTGAGTTGTGGTCGATGAGGAGTCTTGTTGCTGTTATTATCTCCGTGTCGTATCCGAACGTCCATAACTGCCGGGCGTATTTGAGTAGGTATCCTCGTATCGGGAATATGATCCGATCCTTCCTTATGTGGGGATATCCCTTCTCCATTTATCTTATCCCACAGAACTGGGCTCGAAACATCTGGAGTTCCCAAATGCTGGTAGAGATATACATGGTACGGCCTTTCACTTTATGGCGCATGACTATATCCCATATTTGGATATTTGACACATACCTTGCCACAACTCTGATCACTGCGAGTGCTATCCTAATCAAGGAGAAGGATGGGGTCCAATGCCCTATATACTACATCAGTAAGGCCTTCATGGGTGTAAAGACAAGATAGACAGAAGTGGAGAAAATATGCTATGCACTCCTCATAGCATCATGAAAGCTTCAGCACTACTTCCTCGGGCACTCCATCATGGTTCCAACTAGCTACCCACTAGACAAAGTAGTAGGCAATAAACAGGTGGTTGGGAGCATAGCCAAGTGGGCAACTGAGCTAGCGCCTTTCTCCCTCAAGCTTTTAAGGTGGACCACCACTAAGTCCCAAGTCCTCACAAATTTTGTGGTGGAGTGGACAAACCCCCAAGCTGTCTAGGGGAAGTGATGGAGAACCCCATTCCACCTGACACACAATGGACTCTCTATTTTCATGGCTCTAACTGCCTAAATGGTGGGGGTGCTAGAGTTGTTTTCTTATGCCCAAAGGGAAAGGCACTTGCGTCTCCTCATTCCAGGGACTCTCAACTGGTCATCAATTATATGGACAAGTCTTACTAATGCCTTAACACCAAAATGACTAGCTATCTCGAGGAGGTGCGTAAGATGGAATGATACTTCTTGGGGATGGAAGCTCGCCACATCCCCCGTTAAGATAACCATCGGGCAGATCGCTTGTCTCTAGCGGCAAGCTCCCAAGAGCCACTCCCACCAAAAGTCTTCCTTGAGGTGCTCAACACACCATCCATCAAGGAAGATGCTGACAAGATTGGAGATCTAGAACAACTCCCAGTGGTCAACAAGATATCAACACCCCCAATAACGTTGATGACCCCAATCATAGAATGCATCCAAGGAGGAACAGAGATGGAGGGTAGCATCGAGGACCAGAGGCTGTTCGATAAGGCCAAGTCCTACTGTCGACGATCGGGATTGCCAACCGCAAGAAATGAGATGGGGGGTCAGTGTGATGTGGGACCCGAGCTGCGCTTCGCCCAAATGGAGGAATGGAGTGGACGCGACGATGGTCGGAGCAAGACGACAACGAGCGCGAGACCGAGGTTTATACTGGTTCGAGCCCCTGTGAAGGTAATAGCTCTACTCCAGTCGCCTTGCGGTAGTATTCTTAACTGTTTCTGAGTACAGGAGTGTGTTACAGCTCAAGTTCGACGGTGGCTATGTCTAAGCTCGAGCTATGGTGTGTTGTCTTCTTCCCCCGAGAGACTGCGCATCCTCGGCCTTATACCTCCTCTGCACGCAACGGACGAGAGAGATTCTTGGGAAGTGGCCTTCATGCACGTTGAGGGCTGGCAATAACTGCTCCGGACTTGATGCACGCACCTGCCTCATCCCCACGACTCGCGCTTTGGCAACCGCCGGTCAAACGCACGATCCATAATCCAAGGGTGGACTATGGCTTCGAACGAGAGCCGACCCGAGCTCGAGGTCGTGCGGGGCCGTGCTCGGGTCCAACGCGCTCTAGATCGAGCGCCCCGGCATTCGCCCAGGTCGTGGTCGAGGCCTCCCGAGCTTGGGGGGTTCGTTGACCGTGCGCTAGCCGGTCAAGGGACGCCCAGCCCTCGTCACCTACGTACTCCCCTAAGAGATACTCTAACAAAAAGGGTCTTCCACATGACTAAAGTGCCTCCCAAGAGAGGAGGATGTTGCACTCCTCCGTGAGGTGCATGAAGGTCTCTGTAGTTCACACCTTGCGCCTAGGGCAACTACAATGAAGACGCTAAGACAAGGCTTCTATTGGCCCACTATAGTGCAAGATGCCATTGAAAATATCAAAATGTGTGAAGGTTACCAAAGGATGGCGTCGGCTCACCACTCCCCCACTACACCTCTGCACCAGATATCGATCACATGGCCTTTCGCCCAGTGGGTTATAGACCTGCTTGGGCCATTCTCACTAGCCACGGGGGACTAAGAGCACACCGTGGTGGTGGTAGACTACTTCACCAAATTGGTGAAAGTAGAGCTATTACTATCAATCACGTCTCGAGTGGTGCAAAAGTTCTAGAAGAATATTGTATGCCGCTTGGGGTCCCTAAGGAACTCATTGTAGATAATGGGACTCAGTTCGTGCTTCCTCCTTTAGGGACATCCGTGATTCAATTTGGGGAACCCTCTGCTTTGCCTTGTTGGCTCATCCCAAGAACAACGGGGTGGTCAAAAGGACCAATGGCCTAATCTTCCAAGGTATTCACCGTCGGCTCAAGAAAAGCACATTTAAGCGTGGGCTATGGGCGGAGGAACTCTGTTGAATATCCAAATATGGGATATGTGTTGGTGATATGCCCTAGAGGCGATCATGTTGTGAGGAGCCGCCCAGACCGTCCTCGGGTTATTTGAATGTCCAGTCGCCCTCATCGGATTTGGAGGTTAGCAACGGATCACCGATGGTGCTCACAGTGCTAACACCCAAGCCCAATTAGGACAACAACGATTCCATTCGAATAACTCGACAACAATCCCGGTATTCCCCCGGTATGCAACCCGAAACTCGCCCAGGATCGCCTCGCATACCGGTTTCCATTGCCATATCAAACCAATTCACATAAAGGGGGCAACGAACCCAAAACTTTACTACCAGACACGCAACGCGGAAGCACAACAAACAACACCAACTCAAGCACAAAGACAAACCAGACAACCACACAACTAAAACAACACATCTAGCATACTAGAAGCATATAAAACATGACTAGACAGCAAGATAAAAATAAAAAATTTCAGCGGCAACAATGCAACACCTAGAGCAACAAAAATAGAAGCAATAACAGATATATGACATGAAGCACAAAGCATACAAGATCCACATGACACAACAACAGATAAAGACTCACAACTAGACAACACACAAGGTCCTACTTAGACTCATAAAATCTACAAAATTTCAGCATGATGCTCCTAGAAGTAAGGACATCCACTCAGCAGACAAAAGAAACAATTAACATATCCAATATAGCACAACCATAACATTATAGCCAAAGGATCAACAAGAGTAGAAGCAACCTACTAGACATGTGATGAGCATGGTCATACAACAAGTTCCACAATGGAAATAGTCAAGTAATTAAACACAGCCATAACAAGTTTTAAAGTTAACTTTACAACAAAATAAATGAACAACCACCAAATTCAACCCAAAAGTAAGAGATCTCCGGAAGTGTCCTGCCCTTGAACACTTCCGGGCGTTTACATCGTTGAGCTAGCTTTTACTCGGTGCCCCGCCCGACCACCGAGAAGCAGTACGGACAGAACTCACACCGTCGGGTCCTCACTGAAAACCACAAAGCGAAGCATGAGTCTGAAGGTACATAAGACTTACCCGTGGTCCATATATGACCGACTCGAAGGCATATGCATTTGGATGTAGCAAGGAGTAAGCTTAAGGTAACAAGTGCATAAAAGCTTCACTTTGGTTCATATTCACATTCAACTACTCAATTTACCATTTTTATAGCATTTATGGACAGCACCTACTACTAGAGTGAAATCTGAAATTTTTCATGAAAGAGAGCAAGTAATGTCATAAAACAAGTATCAACATCAAGTACACCAACTAGTTTCAAGTTTAAGTTGTTACTACGTTGAAATGTCGGATGATACAAGCGTGCTCATATCCGAGAGCGCGGCAATTCGAATCACTTATTCACCCTGCAGGGGATCATCAATCGCACGACATGTGCCACAAGGAACCTCATGTCAACCCTCCTCCCATCCATATCTACTCGTTGAACCATCCTCATGCGGCCCGAGCACCTAGCAACCTCCCTCGAGCGGCTCAAGCCTCGCTTAGCCCTCGAGAGAGACCTAGGCCTCGCCCTCAACCACGCCCAATCGCATGAGGGCATGACCCATCGAGTAGTATGCCATGAAAGGGTGGCTTACCGTACCATTATATCGGGCATGCGATCAACAAGGGGTGCTCGATCAACATGGCAAACAACGGATCGAACTTAACCAACACAGCGAGACTACAACATTTGAGTCTCCACACTCAAATGATCCAACCCTCTCGCTTGGCCTCAATTTTACATTTCAAACATAACCATTTCCATTTACAACCCAATAGTGTGAAATAATTATTCTCAAATGAGGAACCATCCCCACTTGGCCCATACCCGACATCTAAGCAAAATTAAGCATGGACACAATGTAATTACCCATATACTAGCTCCAAGGAAGGCATTCAACAATTATCAATGAGTGTATGTGCAACAAGTAGGTTCTAATCCTATCCCACATTTCAATTCCTAATGCAAGACATAATCATCCAATAAGCAAATTATTAGCTAAAATACAATCATATAAGGTTAAACATGCTTAGGTGCTTGCCTTGAGCTTCGCTGGATTTTCAATAATGGTTGGCTCTCCGTAACCCCTCGGTCACCGCCACGTTAACCATCAGGGTTAGATTCTACACGATCACAATGTATGGAAAAGAAAATGAGATGCATGCAATGCATATGAGATGAAATACTAAATGCATCCTCATGACCAATCCAAAAGTGGAAGCATTCATTTCAATTTAAGAACAAAAACTACAATGCTACTCTCTATTTCTATTCTATAGCACAAATCTGAAAATAACAAGCACATTCCTCTAAACAAGTATAACTTTTATTTGGCTAACCCAAAAATGACTTCTTGGACTCGAAAAAGACCACAAGAGGGTGATCTAACATTACCATGCATCATAACATTCAGAATACAAATTTAAAGTTTGCAATTAAACTCTGAACTTTAGTCCCAAAGTCTGAATTTTTAGAAAAACTGGTTTCAGGATAGCATATATACAAATGACCATAACTTTTTGATCTCTTAGCCAAATTGAGCAAACTCAGAGCCTAGACGACCACAAGACATAAACCTACAAATTAGCTTTGGCCAATCACCCAGATTCTGCCCAGAGAATTCCCAGTTCGGCCAGGAACAGAGAACAGTTTCAGAGTTTCAGAAATTTCAGAGTTTCAGAACAGCATGCGCAAATTTCATCATATAAATGGCTATACTTAATGGAATTGAGTAAAGGATGACATTTTTATAATCTAAATGAAATTTCCTAAAACTTCACAGGCAAAATTAATTTCTAATTCGGCCTCTAACTATTTCTTATTCACAGCTCAAGTTTCTACCCGAAATCTTCAGCATTTTCAGAGCAGCACGCACTAAAATTGACATAACGTTCAGCTGGATTAACGAAATTGAGTGATTCCAATTGGAGATGAAAGATAATTCCATTACCCACAACTTTCTCTACAGCCAACCTAGCAGGAAATGCTCGGAAATTGATCAAATCACCACGAAACAGCAGCTAAGAAATCTACTCGAAAATTCAGAACTTTGCTCCAAACCCTAGATTGGTTGTTCCCCACCCAAATCCCAAATCTCTACTCACCTAAGCCCTCAAATCCACCATGGATGCCCCCAAAACCAGAAACAACAATCAAAACCTAGGGGAGAGGTCTCACCTTAAGAGCTCACATGGGGATCAAGAGAGGAGAGGAGGAGGGCTGCTGCTTGGAGATGAAGAGGGAGGCGCCACCAATGGAGGCTGCAGGGAGGGAGGCGCCACCAGGAGAGCTACTTGGAGGGCGCAGGGCAGGGAGAGGTGCTGGAGGAGGGCTGCTTGGGGAAGGAGTGAGTGCTTTCAGTTTTGGGGGAGGAAAGAAAAAAAGAAAGGTGCGGCTGCTGGTTGGCTTGGGGAAAGAAATGAGGGGCTGATTTGGTGTATTTGCTGCCCCCAATTTCATTTAGATGCTGCACACTTGACCCCACTTGGAAGCAAGAGAGAATGGCTAAGTCCCAGAATTTCAGCACAGGATTCAATTTTGTTGCTATGATTTAAATTAGCATTTGAAGTTGGATTGGACTCAAAACTCAACCATTGTATAGAGAAAAGTTTCTAGTTTGCGATTTGCTAACCCGTACATTCTAGATCATTATTAGGTCTCAAGTTACAAGGCTCCAAACTTTGATGAAAATCACATTTGCAGTCTGAAATTTCTAGTTCTAAAATTTTTTGGTAAGTTGGAAATTCTTAAGTGGCAAATTTGGGGTAGGTTCTGAAGTTAGCAGTGGATCTCAAATGCGGCCAAAACTTGGTTGGCGCTAACGTTAGCCGCATGAGCCGATTCTGAATTTGGGGCCGTGACACATGTGAGATGATTGTATCATACGTCTATGTTCATGTACTTATTAGTTCCATGAATAAATGTCACCCCTTTGTTCATTGAGTATGACTTAATTGTGAAACACATTGGTTATATGATATTATTCTAAACGATCCCTGGTCACATATCATTATGTGGGACAATAGTGATCTAACTCACAAGCATGTATTGATTGATGGTAATGTTTCACATACCATAGATATGGAGATATCAAATCAATAATGTGGGCACATGTTAGAGAACATGGGGTTGGATAGACCCGCTCCGAGACACTGATGAGATTGTTATCTTAGAAGTGCCATTAGGGTGTAGTCTCGAGTGGTATACCTATACGATCCTTTGACCTGAGATTCTTATTGATTCTTAGCATGCGTAATTGTATACTTTGGGGCTATCACACGCTTCTCTGTAGCAGGGGAGTTATAAAGGTAGCTTACAGGTATGCCATGAAACATGACGTGAGATATAAGAGATCAAGATGGAATTTACCCCTCCTCGATAACGGGAGTGATATCTTTGGGCCCCTCGGTGTGGATGGATATGGATAAGTGCATGGCCATGCCAAAGTGATTAAAGTGTTAATCACGAATTATATCCATTACATTGACGAGTGAATTTGTCAAGCTATCACAAGGGTGACACGCTTCTCGCCTTGAGCTTGACTGATATCATGTGGCAAAAGGATCCTATGTGAGTGTATCAAGGTTGGTGATTCGATCATTGTGTACATTCGGGGTCAATATGTGCTGCTAGGTACCGCTATTGACTTGTGGTCTGGGAAAGGGTTCTCCGGGACCGCAGCCGACTTGTACATGAGCCTAATGGGTCACACACTTAACGGGTTGGATCATGTCTGATGGATTGGATCCATTTGTGGGTTTACGCGGATTTGGATCCTCTGGTGTCTTAATGGATTTCTACTGTAGAAGATCCATTAGCGTGAGTCCTAGTGGGCTTCTATCGTAGAAGGCCCGTTAGTGCGCCCTATAAAAAGGGGGCGTGGGGGCGTGCAGCAAGATGACTCTCCCTACCACAAGCCCTCACCACAAGCCCTAGCCGTCGCTGCTTCCCACTGCCCCTAAAACCCTAGCCACACACGTGGGTGCTAGCACACCAGCGCGGTAATCCCACCTTGGACGTGTGGATACCAAAGAGGCGTCATTGCTCTTGTGTTGGCGCTGATCGATTCAATCGGCTACATCAACTGTATGACTACAACAACGTTGCTGTGACGGCGATCCGCGACAAGGAGAAGTTGTACCATATCGTGTTCGACTACGTACAGTGCTTCAGAGCACGCGGGGAGGCTTCACCCACTCTACTTCCGCTGCTAACATGCTCCAAGGGTAACGCTCCATGATCTTTGATTCACAAGCTTCCTGGGTGTTCGCGGTAGAAAATTTTTGTTTTCGGCTAGCGTAGCACCGCGTTCTCCTTCAATATGGGCCTACACCATAAAGACCAAGGCCACGCCAGGTAAATCTTTTCCAGCATTTGTAAACTCCGGGTATTTCGAGCCCAGTTCAATGGGATAAGATATATAGAGTACATATGCCCCCACATAAGGCAGAACTCGATTGAATTCCTGATACAAGGAAGCCTACTCGAACACGTTCAGCCACTATGGAAATTCAAGTGTGATACATAGATTGTAACGGAAAGTGGACTCCACATCGACTACAATTCAGTACTCCAGCCCACTATATAAGGACCAAGAAGATGTCATCCAGGACAAGCCAATTGGAAGTGGAGGTCGCATGGTCTTGTGGGGAAGCGACGCACAGCTTGGTCGTCACCTCCTCCTCTTCTTTGGGGCAGACCTCCCTCTCCACCGCCCACTAGTTGATCTCCTCCTCCTCGGGCCAAACCTCTTTTCAATCGCATCCCAGTCAATCTTGTCATCGTCATCGTCGGAAAGGACGATAAAAACGCGCCAAGAGGCCCCTGTCGGCGGAGGTAGTGGAGGGACCTCAGGGGAAGCCCCCTAAGAAGGAGCTCCCTTGAGGATTTCTAAGGAGGGAGAGGGAGACAGCGAGGAGGCCATGAAGCTGTTCCGAAGAAACTTAAGATGTTGCAATGCCAAAGCAGAAGAGAGGTAATGCTAGGTGACCACGAACTCCCACCTATTTATAGCCCTAGGAGCGGGTCAGGACATGCATCACAAACCAACGGGAGTCCATGTTGGTTCCGGTTTACGAGGCGTTTCAACTGTACCCTTGCATTAATGCGGAAGCTGAAGAGATGTTGAGTGATGATGGGCCACACAAAGACCAAAAGACGCGATGGTTGCAGTAGTCCTTGTAATAATAGCTAAGGAAAAAAATAGCGCTAAGCCTTATCGGTGCGCCCGGGGGCTCGTGCACCCAATGGTACGAACGAAGGACACCCGACATGATGCTTATGCTCAATAGCTTCCTCGATGAAGCAGTTGAGCAGAAAGTCAAGGGCCACGTCATTCTTTCTTCAGACAGTGATCTCCAGCAAGTATGCTGGAGGCTTGCGCACTGAGGCTGATGGTCGAGAGTTGCTTTCAAGAGACATCCATGCTCAGTAGCTGTAACAGCTTACCAAGTGAGAGGTCGAAGAGTACTCTGCTTAAGTTCTCACTTCTGCTTAGCTTTATCCTCTAGTCGAGGCACTTATCGAATGAGGGACAAGGAGGCATGACAAATGCGCAAGACTAATGCTCCGCTCACACCTCAATCTAGCCATCGAGTAAAGACCAAGAGCTGAATTGTGGCATGATGGTCACTATACTCTACTCCCCACCCGAAGTCTCATCAAGTAGAGAGTTAGGGGCTACAGATAACTCGACACATAGGTAACCTAATACCTGGTTTAATTTTTGCCCTTTAATAGTTCTTTTTTCATCGATATAATCTCAAGTAGAGTACATTGCAGGCACAAATTCCTTTTAGTCTAAAATAAACTAGGGTGGATTGCGCGCTACGCCACGCCATTGGCATGAGGCATGCAATACTCTAGCAATATATAGGAATGATTCTGATTCATTATAAATAGTGAGTAATATGGACTAATCAATTAATCATAAATAATTTGTAGAACATAAGAGCACCCGCCAAAATCTTTGGCTACCGCAAAAAATTGTCAAAAGAACAGCCGTATAATAATCAAGCTCAAACCACAACAGCAAAAGACATTGTTTATATATGAGAGATTTTTTTAAAAAGGAATATGAGTGAAAGTTTGATTTTTCAAGTAAGATTAACCTGATTGGTCTTGACACTCAGCCTTAAATTTTGAGATATATGGAAAGGGTGCAAAAAGCCAGATCCACTCGAACTCATGCCTCCATAGGTCCTACACTAGAGACACAAGAAACCATGAAGCGATCCGATAGCATCCAAGTGCTCAAAAACCATAAATACATTGGTGTAGTAACAATGAAGAAGCAATGTAAGTCATGGAAAAAATGTGCCACCACAAGTAAAAAGCTAAACAATAAAATAACTATAATGTGAGCTGCATTATGTAAAGAGTCAAAACATTCTTCGTAAGACAGGCGAGGGAGAATTTGTTAATTCACTCCTAAGAAACGACCATGTGAACTAAAATTCAAAATGAGTTTACAAATGAGCTAGCACAGAGCAAGTGCACACACACACAAAAGTCAATACTCTGAGTTACCTAAAGTGAATAAGGAAAATGAGATAGGTCTCATGCATGAAGGTAGCACATGTCGAATGATTGATACTTCATACGACCAGCCATAGGAGTATGGAACGATAGATCATTTGTGCTTGGGAAAGAAAAGTAGAATAGGAATAAGCACACAATCATACAGGTATGCATGAATGATCTAGTGCATGGAATAGGAACAAATGAAACTGCAAATAGCACGACATAGAATAATTTCTTTCTAGCGGCTCTATAGCTGCTTGTTTTCTTATTTAGCATACTAAATTTGCCTTTGGCACTAATAACACATCCTCGCAGCATGATTAATCCTCACGTCACAAAAGAAAAACCTCATTTTACTCTTCCAGAAGTTGGAATAAGAAAACTAGAAAACTTACTTGAGTAAGGCCCTTTGGCTTGCCATCAAATGTAAAAGTGATCTCATGCATGGGTCTGCAAGATAAGGAATTGGCAGGCAGAGGGGCAAGAAAATAAGCATCATATGATACTCATCCTCGGTACTTTACTGCACAAGCATACTTACCTTTGAACTTGCATTCATATATTCCATATTCTCAGAATGCAAACATGATGAACAAAACAAGAACACCAATAGAAGCAATTTTCAATGATGCACACGTTAAGTAAAAGCACTAAATAGAAATGGTGTGTAAATATCAATGGATCGCCTTAAATAATACATTAAGGAATATAAGGCACCATCAAGTAACAACAGCATGAGCTACTAAAGTGATTTTAGAATGAGTAGTGCATGTCCAAAAATCTGAAATCACCAATATGAATAGTGCATTTCTAAAAACAGCTGTTAGTCCACGAAATTTCATAGCTGAGTAACTAGAAGAAGCTGGTAAAATGGACACAAATTCAAAAAAGGAAGTGTAATTATTAAGGGTTGAGTTTCAGACAACACTTCAACCTATGTTCTCTCCCTTCTATATTCATTTGGGGCACAACCTATCCAATACACTACATTCAACAATAATCAAATTATATGTTAAAAAAAAACCTAAGCTTGTCCTAAACCTTGAGGTGTGAAAATGGCAACTACCATACAGATTGCTGAAAATTCTATGTTCTAGGTATTCCATCCAAGAGAAAAAAGAGGCGCAAAGGTATTCCATCCAACAGAATGCGGAATTGAATTCAAGAAGCTAGAAGTAGTTGTAGCACAAGTAACCAAAGTTTTTTGGAAACCAAAAGAAGAGCAGTAGAAAAGCATGGAAGCATCTCTCCTAAAAGAAATGGATACGCTACAATTTGCAAAAATATAAAACGAAGCTATGAGTATACAGTGAGAAATATGAAAGATTGATTGAAGACAAATAATTGAATGTCAGCAAAGAACATTAGTAAACACAAAAGGAAAAAACTTTGTATTGGGGCCTCGCATTGAATACTACATCTATCAGGCATATGTTCCATACAGTGGGGCTATTATAAATTTGTTGTATCACAACCACGACAAATGCGATTGTAGAATAAGTTCATGGTTCCATACATCTAATGATAAAAGGAAAAACTTTGGAAACCAAAAGAAGAGCAGTAGAAAAGCATGGAAGCACCTCTCCCAAAAGAAATGGATATGTTGCAGTTTGCAAAAATGTAGAACGAAGCTATGACTATACAGCGAGAAAGATGAAAGATTGATTGAAGACAAATAACTGAATCTCAGCAAAGAACATTAGTAAACACAAAAGGAAAAAACTTTGTATTGGGGCCTCGCATTGAGTACTACATCTATTAGGCATATGTTCCATACAGTGGGGCTACTATAAGTTCATCGTTCCATACATGTAATGATGAAAGGAAATTTTGAAACGAAGGGTTTTTCTTACCTGGTAAGTTGAAGAAGCAGTGCCAAAGATAAAATGGGAGGAAGCACGCTCTCCCTATAGCTTCAAAGAAAAGCGACAAAGCCGATAAGGATCTGAGTAGTGTTAACACACTCATGGTGTCTCCTTTAGTTTGCAGCACTAAGTACAAACGTCCTCATTCTATGAATAAGTACCAAACAGGATCATAAGATTATACATAAACCTTGCTGGCTTGCCCAGTTGGTGGAGTGCGAAAAGCTACTGAAGGCTGAGCTTTGCTTGTCTTCAAAGCCCTTTGAACGTGCGTCTGTGCTAAGTAATTATTGTGGAGGCCATAGGGTGTGATACCTCTATCACATTGGATATCTGATCAACAAGAGAAGCAAACCCATTGACATGTCCAACTCAATTGTCATGAGTGAAGCAGAGTAAAGCTTTGCTTTTGCACAACAATTTCAGACTGGTTAGGGATTTTCCAGCACTCCAGCATTCATTCATGGATCGTATCTGCATAGCTAAGCCTTAGTTTCTTTGCAAGCTATTCTAGTTTGAGAGGAGTGTTAACTTCAGTCCTTATATAAAGAATGGACAAATTAAAGAAGGGAGGAAAAGAGCCAGGATTCTGATAAAAGGATTAGGGACTCATCTTGTGCCGAGATTCGCATAGACCTAGAGGGTGTGGTCGAGGCGGAGCCTGCGATAGGAGGGGAGCTGGTCAAAGGCATAGTTGATGAGGCCGGTGACACCGCCGAGCTTCCCCGCCTTGCACAGGCTGTGGAGGAGCCCCATCGCTTGTTAGTCGAAGCAGTCGCCGAACCCCATTGAGAAGAGTGTGCACAGCCGGCGCCGACCTAGCCGATACCATGGCCAGCCACAGTAGCAGGAGCGCGGCCGGCACTGCTCCATCGATTGAAATGTCAGGCATAAAAAAATAATCAGGAAAGGCGACAACGGTAAACACGGATGCTACCTGAGATGCAGAAAAGAGTAGGAGGAGAAGGGGAGCAGTGGCAGGTAGCAGGACGCAACGACCCAAAGGGGAAACCCCTTCTTCTCCTCCTCTTTTGCCTTCTTCGCAGCGGGCATGAAATAGATGGGGAACGACAGGCCACCAAGATGAAACAGGCAAAGGACGATTGGCCAAGAAGGCCTCACACCGACGAAGCGCTGGAGGCGATACCAATGCACGGGAAGGCATGGCGTCACCGAAGGAGAAGAACAGTGCGTACCTAACAAGCGAAGCACGCGAGAGAAGACGGCAAAGCGCGCGAGGAAGGAAGGGCTAGACCGGAAGAACACACCGACAAGATGCACAAGAGAAGGGGAGGCGCACCGGAAGGAATGACGTCTTGGAAAAAGGACCGGCGGAGCATGCGAGGCAAGCAGGTCGGCACGGGGGCTCCGCAGCGGTGGATTTGGTGGCGCTTTACGGGTCAGCTCTCAGGGATGCGTGGATAGCGGATCAGCACCAACGAAAGAGATGGACGGTGCTAAAAAATTAGGTGACGTGGCCCGGTCGAATGAGCGCCAATTCCTTCGGCTTTCATAGATAAGTTATGCGGACCCCTTTGCACGTATTTACTCGACTTCATGCTTAACCAGTCAGTGAACGAAGCCAAACCGTGGCCATGCCTAAACCCAACGACGAGCAACTCTACCCTGTGTGCAAACGAGCACCAGATTGTTAGACATCTAACGCTTAGTGGCCAGTAGGAGATGAGGCCTCTAGTCAGTTCTACAAGTGTTGCTCAATAAAGCTCATGTTTGCTATGCAGTTTAAGCCACATGGTCGATAAAGGGTGGCAAAGAATCGCAAAACTCTTAGTGTTGACCACACGGTGCACGTATATCATGCACGGCCTCTATGGGTGCAATCTCGGGGGCTCACGAATTTGACAAGAATTTTCTCTTAAGTATTGTGTGCAGGAACAGTCAAGGCGTGAGCGTAGGCCTATAAGTGCTAATCGAAGTTGCATCTACTCGTGTCTCCTTTGTTTCATCAAGGAACCAAATGGCAAAACATGGATGAACAAGCAAAACAGTTAGCATTTTTATCAAAAAGACCGTAGCATCAGTACAAGAAGCCCAAGGGCTTTGCTCGAGCTCGCTGTCAAGGGATAGCTCCAATTTGTCCATGAACCTCTCGGCCTGATGTCTAAATGCCTCGACAGTGTCAGCGATCTTGCCCTCCTCGCAAGCAAAACCGTCATCCATGCACGAGAGGTCCAGTTCCGGATAATGGGTCTTCACTACACCAAGCAGAGACGACGACGTGAGACGAGCCGAGGAGGTCATGTGGTAAAGGGTCCTTGACTACAGAGCAGCGAACGCTGTGCCTGTTGCAGCCCTCTACCCCTCAACCACCTTCAAGTTCGCCTCCGTCTTGTCTAGGTCAGCTTTGGTCTTGGCACATGTGGCGTCCAAAGAAGCGTTCTTGGCCCTTAGCGCCTCCGCCTCCACCTTTAGCTTGTGCGCCTCCGCATCGGCTGCAGCTTTGGCAGCCTCCAGCTCTTTCGCCTTTGCATCAGCTTCGGCCCGGACTACCTTCGGCTCTGCCCAAAGTCCCACCAGCTCAGAGTCCTTCATTCAGATCACCTGCTGGTGGGAGGATAAGAGCTGCTCATTTCGCTGCTGAGCCTGCTCGTAGAACGTTTTGACATGACGCAAGGTCTCCAAAACGTGCTGTCAAAAGGCATTTAGAAAAAAATTAAAGGAAGGAGGCGAAGAGGAGGTCCAAGATAAAAAAAGTAGCAAGCCATATTTGCATACCTGAAGCTCCGGTTTCAAGGCCAACCAATATTCGGAGGGCATAGGACAGGGCAGAAGGGACGAGGATGTGGCTACAATAGTTGTAGCCAGTGCCTCGAAGGATGAGGTAATCGTGACCTCATCTAGCGGTGGTGAGTTGCCAGCTGATGTAGGAGTGACCCTGTCCGATGGAGGCAAAGCGCTATCCGAAATAACTGCAACCGTGTCAGACAGAGGTGAGATGCTGGCCGGGTTTGGTTTGATTGTGTCTAGCAGTGGTAGAGGACCAGCAACGACATCCCCAACCGTTCTTCTAGATGCACCCTTCCTGCAAGGACTTAAACTACTACAGAATGGTACATCACTATCGCTTTATCTGGGTCGGTTCTTAAATTTTTACAAAAAAATAATTGTGATAGATGACTTAGGAGGGGTAGTAAAAATAATCACTATCGGTTCTGAGATTAGAAGCGACACTGGGCACATCACAATCGGTTCTTATATGAGAAGTGATAGTGATGTGTATGATCATCACTATCACTTCTTACACAAGAACCAATTGTAATGTGAACATGTACATCACAATTGATTCTTACTAAGGAAGCGATAGTGATGTTCATGCAGATCACAATCAGTTCTCCCTCATGCAGATCACAATCAGTTCTCCCTTAAGAACCGATTGTGATGTGCATGATCATATCACTTGCTTTTTATTTGGCAACCAAAAGTGATGAGAATGAACATCACTATCGCTTCGTAAGTAAGACCGATTCTGATGTGCCTCGCTAGGTTACCACTCATTCCGAGCTCGATCTCCTCTGTTTTTCAGAGGAGATTTTCTATGCTGCCACCTGAGAAAACAGATCATATTTTGTGGTTGGAAGCAATATTTAGGTGAGAAAAAATTAAAATCCTCAATGGTGGGTGTTAAGAGGGTAAATTTGAAGACAAGCTGGAGGAGATTTCCCCTTATTTTGTAGAATTTGTGTTTTTTTGAAAATGTGAGCATTCTTTCAAACCCCTTCAATTTTGCACTACATTAGGAGTCAACGATGGTACCCTGAAACCTGTTCACCATTTAGCGATGGAAATATTAATTGAAATGATGTCTCAATATTTGAAATAGCTAGCTAGCCGTCGCTCCAGTTTTTCCTTAATTTTATTGTGGGATGTCTAATTGCAGATGGACTATGAGGAATGGAAGTATCAGAAAAGCCATGTGAGTGATGAATTTTAGAGGGGTGTTCAGTAGTTCAAAAAAATTGCAAAAAAAGACATGGTGAAGAGGGGTGTAAACTTCATATATTGTTCTTATATTGATTGCTCCAATCTTAGAAGATTTAACAACTTAGATCAAATTGAGGACCACTTGATTCGACATGGCTTCGTGAGGAATTACACGTGTTGGATCCATCATGGGGAGACTGGTAGTACCCTTCCGGTATGCAATGAAGACATGGTGGAACCCGATGACGAGTTGTAGCGTGATATGTTTGAGGAGGCCAATTTGGAGCAAATGTTGCGGGATGTGGACGAAAATTACACAGAAAGAGATTTTGAAAAGTTCAAAAGCTTAATGGAAGATGATGCCAAACCACTATTCTCGGGTTGCAAATTAGATTACACCAAGCTAGGTTTGATTCTTGCATTGTTCGAACTGAAGGCAAAATACCGTTGGACATATACAAGTTTCAATGCACTTCTAGTTCTTCTATCGGATCTACTTTCGGAGGGAAATGAGTTGCTGACAAGCATTTATGAAGCGAAGAAGCTATTATGTCCTATGGGAATGGAAATAGAAAGGATACATGCATGTCTGAATGATTTCATCTTGTAGCGTAACGCACATCAAAAGCTGCACGTTTGTCCAGTTTGTGGTGTGCCCTGGTACAAACAAAAGAAGAAACGTAAGACCCAGGCCAGCTACGGTGAAGAGGTCACTAAAGGTGCACTGGCCAAGGTATTGTGGTACTTGCCCATCATTCCCCTTTTAGAGAAGTTGTTTGCAAATGCTAGAGAGGCAAAATTGTTGCGTTGGCATTACGAGTCTCGAAAGGAAGATAGCAAGTTGAGACATCCTGCTGATTCGGCTCAATGGAGAAACATCAATTGGAAACATGAGGAGTTCGGTGCCGAAATGAGGAACATAAGATTTGGCTTGAGCACAGATGGAATGAATCTGTTCGGTAACATGAGTAGTCATCACAGTACGTGGCTAGTTCTGTTGTGTATCTACAATCTCCCTCCTTGGCTGTGCATGAAGCAGAACTATATCATGATGTCATTGCTAATCTCAGAACCCAAACAGCCAGAAAATGATATTGATGTGTACCTTGCTCCACTGATCGAGGATTTGGTAAAACTATGGAACGAGGTGGTCATGGTGTGGGATGCGTACACAAGAGAGCACTTCACCCTACGAGCTATGGTATTTTGCACCATAAATGATTTTCTAACCCTTGGTAATTTGGTGGGCTATAATACGAAAAGAGCCAAAGCGTGTCCTATTTGTGAAGAGGATACTAACAGCTGTTGGCTGCCAAATTCCAAGAAAACTATGTATATGGGTCACCATAGGTTTCTACCTCGCAGTCATCGATACTGTAAGATGGGTGACAAATTTGATGGGAAGAGGGAAGTTCGTTCGGCCTCGCAGCCTATGACTAGAAGGCAAGTATATTCACGTGTGGAGGATATCGACGTCCAATATTCGAAGAGCCGTAAATCTATTTGTCCTAGAGGCATGTGGAAGAAGAGGTCGATATTTTGGAAACTACCATACTAGAAGGAGTTAGATGTACAACACTGTATTGATGTCATGCACGTTGAGAAAAATGTCTGCGACAATTTGGTTGGCATCCTACTGAACATTCGTAGGAAGACTAAGGATGGTGTGAATGCTCACCGCGACATGGTTTACATGGGAATCAGGCCTGAGCTTGCCATGATAGAGGAGGACGGGAAAGGTCCGTACATCCCCGCTGCATACTACACCCTCTCCAAGAAGGAGAAAGAAGACGTCTGTAAGTGTCTCTAAGGTATTAAAGTTCCATCGGTATACTCTGTAAATGTTAAGAAGCTCGTGTCTATGGATGATTTGAAGTTGGTTGAGATGAAATCCCACGACTGCCATGTCTTGATGGCCCAAATGCTCCCTATTGCAATTAGAAATATTCTGTTAGAGGATGTCAGATTCGCAATCACCAAGCTATGTTATTTCTTCAATACGATCTCTTGCAAGGTTGTCAAGCCTGATGTGCTGGACAACTTACAGAGTAAGGTGGTGCAGACTCTATGTCACCTTGAGATGCATTTTCCCCTATCCTTCTTTGACATGATGGTCCACCTTATAGTACATTTTATTAGAGAGATTAAGATATGTGGACCTGCATTCCTACGTTACATGTATCCTTTCGAGAGGTATATGGGTATATTAAAGTCATACATGAGGAATCGGTCGAAGCCTGAGGGTAGTATTGTTGAAGGTTATGGGACTGAAGAGGTTATTGAGTTCTACATGGACTATCTTGGAAAAAATAAGCAATCAATGTTCCTATATCTAGACATGAGGGTAGACTTGCTAGCAAAGGAATCGTTGGGTCGAAACTAATGAGGCCACGGTTTGATATGTATTGCAAAGCCCATTTGATAGTGTTGCAGCACAGCGCAGAAGTTGCATGCTACATCGAGCAGCACAAGTTGGTATTACGGGAAGAGAATCCACATATGGATGAGATTTCCATCACATGGGCACACAACGATAGATTTCTCACATGGTTCAAAGAACAGGCGGAGGTCTCCGTTAGTGAGAATGTGAAATGGTTGGCAAACAGGCCTAGATTTAATCTACAGACATGGCAGGGGTACGATATCAATGTGTACACATTTTACATTGAAAGTCAAGATGCTAAGAGTGAGTACAGTTCAAAATAGTGGTGTAAGCATAGATGCTTTCTCCGATGATCATCACTTGAAAGGAGGATCCTCATCGGCAATGAAGTCGTACTACAGGATGATCGAAGATATTTGGGAGCTCGATTACGGAATATATCAAGTTCCACTATTCCGATGTAAGTGGGTGGGACTCCCACATGGAGTGAAGGTCGACAAGAGAGGTTTTACTCTGGTGGATCTGAATAGACTCGCCTACAAAGATACCCATTTATCCTTACGAAGCAAGCAAATCAAGTCTTCTACGTGCGTGATCCCTCCAATCAAAGGTTGCATGTCATCCTTCATGGCAAGCGGCGAATCATTGGTGTCAAAAATATCGTAGATGAAGAAGAATATGACCAATTCGATGAAATATCTCCGTTTGCAGATGGGGCCTGTCTTAGCGGGGTCGACGACGATACACAGGGAACCAATTACATGCGAGTAGATCATCAAGAAGGGTAGTATTGTAAATAAATGGAAATTGGAGATAAATGGACTATTGCACTGTTTGTAAAATATTTTTCAATGTATGTAGTGTATAAATCCAAGTTGAATAAGTGCTTTTGTATACATGCTATGAAAGAAAATTTGTGCCATATGTTGTGAAAGAAAATTCCTTTGCATGAAATTATAGTTGGGAAAGCTCATAAATAGTTGAAAGTTCATTTCTGGGAATATTCGAACAACTCAGGATTAATTTGAAAAAGGTTTGACTTTTCTATGCTTTACGCAAAAATAATACCTACGAATTGAATTTTGGCATATTTCTTGAATGAGGACTCTTTTGGAAAAATTTGAAAAGCTTTGCAGTATCCTAAAGTATGTTTCTGCAAAATTTCTAACAATTTCAACAATGTATGAAAAAGTTACGGACTTTTCCCTCTTTGATGAAATGCTGAAAATTCAAAATTTGCAGAGCTATGATTAAAATTAAGAACATAGAAAGCTTATCAGAATCGGTTGGTTTTATGAACCAATACTGATAATGTACATTAGAATCAGTTTTTAGTCTTGAACCGATACAAAATGCCTGGCGCGATCCTTGCCTCCTCCTGTGCAATTTCACTGGTTGTTAATTGTTTGTGTCAGTTTTTCGACTAAAACTGATAGAGACATTGTGACTGAGTAGCTTAAACTTGGCATTAAACAAATTAAAACTTGACGTTCAATAGAACAAAACTTGGTGTTTAACAAAACGAAACTTGGAAAATAAATAGCATTAATTCCCAAAGCTCATGCTATAGACAAATGTAGTTCATGCAATTTTATCATGAACTCTACGTACTCATTTCTAATCCTACATTCATCGCTACAAAAGGATTCGTAGTCCTCCCAACTGCAGGCCTCCTTTCGACAGCACCATGGGCCCTGCTTCGGTAGCATAGGCTCCTTTCCCCACACGCCGACCATTTTCCTCCATACCAGGTTCTGGACCGTGGCAAGGACGATCTGCCAATAGCACTTGCACTCCCGGTTGATAGTTTTGGCCATGTCGATGCACGCGCAGCTGCAGCAGCAAGTGACCCGATCGCTCCCGAGCTGGGCGAAGTAGTGCTTGACCAGATCGGTCTCCGCCCGAGCGGAGCAGAGGAGGCTGAGAACGTAAGCTGTCACCTTGTCGCTACCAACAGCCACCTGTTTGAGCCACGCAATGCCACACTGCATGTCCTCGTGCTTGGACTCGGAGAGCACGACCGGGCTTGAGGCCAACAATGAAGCAAGACTCTCGGTTGCCTTCCCTAGCTAGGTGGCTAACGACGGTGAGGTAGCACTCATTCTCCATCCACTTCATCGCCTTATTCTGCAGCGACACCCGCTTGCCCACGTATCGATCCTTGGCCACCTTAGACAGGGTCTTGCAACTACAATATGCCAAAAAAATTAAAAAACCAATTAATTAATCAAATCAAAAGAAAACCAATGAAAAGAGAAATGAAACAATTAGTACGTGGCTCATAGGCTGCAAAGGTCATCCATGGGGCGAGATGAACTTGAGGCCATGAGGCTGACGATATGGATGAGGAGTTCAAAAGGAAGAATGACGTCGACCGCCGGTGCCCTTGCCATGGCTTGCGGTGTTGCGCACAGTTACTGGCTTGAATACGAATGGTTACGCACGCTTGCTAGCTTGAAGATGAATGGAAAATGAAGAGCCTCTTGCGCAGTGCGCAAATCTATACCACCGAGAAGACGAAGGGTCTAATATGATCAGAGTCAGTTTCTTTTGGAAAACTAATTGAGATTGAATTTGTAGCATCAGATACTACTTGTCGATGATCGCGATCGCCTGACCAAAGAAGTGTATGGGGGTTGATGCGAATGTAGGACCCGAAACTGGCTTCGCTCACTGAGGAAACGGACTCACCACTTCGATGGTCGTAGGAAAGAGGAAAAGAGGGAGACACCGAGAATTATACTGGTTTGAGCCCCTAGAACAAGTAATAGCTCTACTCTAGTCTTGCTTAGAGGCAGAGAAATTCACTATGTTTGAGTACAAGGGATGCTCTCTAGCTCGAGCTTCTGTAATCTGAGTGTGTATGTGTCGTGAAATGCGAGGCTTGAGTGTGTATTCTCTGCCCCCTATGTTCGTCCCAAGGGGGTTTTATGCCTCTCCCAACCGTTACCAGAAATGGCCAGGAGAGATTCCCAGAAGAGTGGCTACATTCGCACTAAAGCTACATCATAACCGCCCCGGAATTGTCGCCCATGTCTAGCTTGACTCCATCATTTAATGATCTTGGTAACTGTCGGTGTGAATGTTCGACCTAGATCCCCGAGCTCGACCCCCCCGGACGGGAGCTGATTCCTTACCCCCTAGCTCGAGGTCAAGCGGGAGCCACGTGGTCAATGATGTGGTCAGAGGCTTCACAGCTCGAGCTTGAGCTAGGGGTTTGTTGACTGATCTGTTGGCCAGGAAGGGGTTCTTTAGTCCACGACAGTTAGCCCCTAAGGCTCAAGTCGTAATCTAGGCACCTGGGATGACCTTGAGTCTCATGATCTGGAGAAAGGGACGGACTTCTGGTTGTGCTCAAAGTTTCTCAAGCTCGAGGTTGAGCTCAATATAGCAAGCGGGGTCTTAACTTAATTGCACCAAAAACGTTCAGGCTTTCTGGTGCTTCGATCGAGCTCGAAAATCGACCTCGAGGTCGGACGTAGACCAACCAAGGGACTTAGCACAATTACACCTGACGACCCTTGGGCTTCGAAGTCTTGGTACGGACACGGAAGAGCAGCGGAACAGCTCGCAACGCATCGATTCCGTTGCCAAATCCCTGAATGTGCATGTCGAAGCGCAACTGGCGCACCTTTTGAGGCACAACAGCCCCCAACTGTCATCGATCGGGGCTTATAAAGCCCAAACCATCGACTCCTCTGAAAAATTCCCGAACTTCCTTGAATTCTTGGCGATCCCGACTTTCTAGCCTTCTGTCCAAACTGCCTTTTCTTCCCCGACCAAGCAACAAACTAACCTCATGGCCAAGTTCGGGAAGGGCACTTTGTCGCTGGCGAGGATGAAGGAGCTCGAAGGTCTGGGGTTGCTAGATCCAGCGACATGGCGGTTGCTAAGCGGGGAGACCGAGCCGCAGTCCCAAGAAGATGAGCTCGTCAGCACCGAGCAGTACATGCTCTTCGGCTTGCGGACGCCGGAGAGCGACTTCATGGCGTCGGTCCTCGCACAATACGAGATTGAACTCATCAATCTGGTGCCAAACTCCATCCTTCTCCTTTCTATCTTTTCTCATTTGTGCGAGCGGTTCTTGGGAATCCTCCCTACCCCTTGTCTCTTTTTTCACTTTTTCTTCTTGTTCCGCACCGGGAAGGACCCTGTCATTGTGTGCCTTTATTTTCAGTTGTGGAGGGGACTTCCTTGGTCCTTCCCCCAACTCCATGCTCGGGACTCTCTCAGTCCATGGAGCGAGAGGTGGTTCTACCTGAAGAGGGGAGAGGACGGCACGCTCGCGTATGACGGAGCGCCCATCGTCGGCAAGCGCCAGACCCCCAAGGCGGATGACCTGGCGATCAACCAAGAAGCCATCGCCGCCATCCACATCTGCGCCACGCGCGGCCTCACCGGTCAAGCCATCGCCAATGACTTCTTGCGGAACCGGGTGTTGCCTCTGTGAAAGAGGTTGCACCTGTTCTTAGAGATCGAGGGACGCGATGACCTCACCCGTGAGGGCCTGACTGGTAAGTCTTCTTGAACTGAAAACCGCTCAAGCTTGAGCTTGGGGTTATCTAACACTCTTGCCTTTCCAGCAGCGCCAAAGGAGTCTTGGCTAGTAGCTAGGATGACCGAGATATTCAAGAAGGTGGTGTTCGACTACTCCATGGACGACCCTGTCCTGAAGAACGTGCTGAGCCGGAGCGTCGAGGTAAGATATCTCGAGTCAGGACCTAGCTCGGGAGCGTTCAAGCCCGTACTAACCTTCATTTGTTCTTGTAGGAGAGCCAAGAGCTATTCGAGATGGCGAGGTAGATGCTGCCGCTGCCCGGAGCGAGCAAGGGCAAGAAGGCAGGCAAAAGACCACCTCCAGACACCCTGAGCGGTAGAGCCCCAAAGAAGCAGCACATCGAGTGGGGCGACCGCTCAGTGGTAAGTCTACCCTTGGTTGAGCCTGAATCTTGTCCGAACTCGTGTTTCTTTTCATCCTTTCTGATTCTTTCTTCCCTTCTCGCAGCAGCAAAGGGCTGCGGCCACTGCTAGGACCTCAAGCACCCAGGCAGCCCCAGGGTGTTAGTGATATGCCCTAGAGGCGATCATGTGAGATGATTGTATCATGCGTCTATGTTCATGTACTTATCAGTTCCATGAATAAATGTCACTCCTTTGTTCATTGAGTATGACTTAATTGTGAAACACATTGGTTATATGATATTATTCTAAAACGATCCCTGGTTACATATCATTATGTGGGACAATAGTGATTTGACCAGCACATGTATTGATTGATGGTAATGTTTCACATACCATAGATATGGAGATATCAAATCAATAATGTGGGCACATGTTAAAGAACATGGGGTTGGATAGACCCACCCGAGACAACGATGAGATTGTTATCTTAGAAGTGCCATCGAGTATAGTCTCGAGTGGTATACCTATACGATCCTTTGACCCGAGATCCTTATTGATTCTCGGCATGTGTAATTGTATACTTTGAGGCTATCAAGCGCTTCTCGTAAATAGGAGTTATAAAGTTAGCTTACGGGTATGCCATGAAACATGGCGTGAGATATAAGAGATCAAGATGGAATTTGCCCTCCTTGATAGCGGAGAGATATCTCTGGGCCCCTCGGTGTGGATGGATAATGAAAAGTGCATGGCCATGCCAAAGTGATTAAAGTGTTAATCACGAATTATGTCCATTACATTGACGAGTGAATGGGTCGAGCTATCACAAGGATGGCACGATCTTGCCTTGAGCTTGACCGGTATCGCGTGACAAAAGGATTGGTATATAAGTATATCAAGGTTCACCGATACGATCACTCTGTGCATTAGGGGACAACATGTCTGCTAGGAACCATGTTGTCTCGATGGTGCGAAAAGAGGTTTCGGGGCCATGGCCGTTTATGCATGAACCTAACGGGTCACATACTTAACGGGTTGGATCATGTCGATGGATTGGATCCATTGGTGGGTTCTGCGATTTGGATCCACTGGCGTCTTAATGGACTTCTACTGTAGAAGATCCATTAGCATGAGTCCTAGTGGGCTTCTATCATAGAAGGCCCATTAGTGCGCTCTATATAAAGGGGGCGTGGGGCATGCAGCAAGTAGGTTCTCCCCACCACGAAACCCTAGCCGTCGACCCCTACCCTGCCGAAACCCTAGCCGTCGGCGTGTGGTGCTAGCACACCGGCGCACGGCGTTCCACCCTGGGCGTGTGGATACCGTGAGAGGCGCCGTTGCTCTGTCCTCGGCTGATCGGGTGATCGGTTTCACCCTCTCCAACCTGCGCGTGCACATCTACATCCATTGCGTCGTGCACCTGGCGAGGAGACGTCAGGACTCGGCAACCACTCGGCGAGCACTCGGGCGGTCCGGAGACCACTCGGCGAGCACTCGGGTGATCTCGCAAGCACTCGGTCGGCGATCGGAATCGTTCGACCACGTCTGATTGCTTCGAGCACGCGGGAGGCTTCACCCACTCTACTTCGCCGCTAACGTGCTCCAAGGGTAATGCTCCATGATCTTTGACTCGCATGTATCCTGGTTGAATGCGTAGAAAATTTTGTTTTCGGCTAGTGTAGCATACGCGTTCTCCAACACAGGGTCCCAATCGCAGGGCCCTAGGTCTACTGTCACGGGAAACCCGGAGCCTCCGCGTGCTCCAAGGTCCCCAGCACGAGGCGTTTAGAGAAGGGATGCCTCTTCACCCCCGAGGCGCTGAGACTCTCGACAGCCCTCCCCATGGCAGAGGCTTGTGACTCAGGTACCTCGACTTCTTCTTTGGTCATAGAGTTTCCTTTCGCCTTAGTCCAGTAACCTTCCTTACTGCAGACTTCAAGTGCTCGAACTCACTCCCGACATCCCCTGACAATGGCTGTTGTCCAGGGCGAGTCCGAGTCCGCGGAGGAGTCCATGTTTGAGCTGGTCCACTGCCTCCGCACAAGCTAGGATCGCACCTCCGTGGGCCTCCATGGAGGGGTTGCGGCCAGCGAGTCCTAGCAAGGACTTGCCGATGTGGACGAAGACGTAGCCCGAGCCGCCGCTGACGGAGAGGAGGCCGACGACACCGTGGCCGCCGAAGCCGAAGTCTCCCTGGCTGAAGCTGCAGCGGGGAGCGAAGCTCTAGGTGCCTCGGCCGTTGAGGTCGAGGCTGTTCAAGCTGATCCCACTGTGGTCGTTTCGACTGCTGAGGTCGGGACGACCCTAGCCACCGAGGCCGATGATTCCTTGGCCGAAGCCGCCGCTGGGGATCAAGCCGAACACCTGGCTAGGGCCGCCACGCGGGAAGCGGTAGCAGATACCCCGACCATGGTGGTCAGGGCCAGCCTGGTCAGAGGAGTCGAGCCCGAGGCCGAGTCAGGCCTTCAAGCGGACGAGGAGATCCGTGCGGAGATTTCTACTGGCGAGGTCGACCATACGCCAGAGGAACTTCGCCTGGGTGCCTCGACTTCAACAAAAGGCCGCACCGAGCATGGGACGCTAAGCAGCAGGTCCTTCAGCCTCACTGTGCGGCTTTCGAGGACCGTCTTAGCCAGGAACAATACGATTTCCTCTAACTCCTCTTGTCTCTCGCCCACCCCTCTTTGGTAAAACATGACTTCCTTTGAATTTTGTAGGCTATGGACCTCATTGCTCAGGGGCTTCAAGGTCTTTAGAGTCATTCTGGCTCTCTAAAGGTCGTCCTCAACAAGATGGAGGCGCGGGAGAGCTACCTGCTCCAGCTCAAGGAAACGCTGGAGGTCGAGCTGGAGGAGTCCGGGCGAAGGACAGTGGCCCACGCCACTGAGCTCGCCACTCTCCAAGGAACGCTAAGGGCGCTCGAGGCTACCCACGTGTCCGAGCTCAGCCAGGCCATCAGCACCGAGTGTGACCATGCGTTCAAGGTTGTGGAAGACGAACGCGCACAGTCGGCCAGGGCGCTTGAGGCTTAGCGCGTGGAAGCCTCCAAGGCCCTTGAAGCTGAGTGGGCAGAGGTGGAGCTGTAGAAGCTGGTCGCAGATTGGGCAGCCGCCCCGCGTGAAGGCCTCCGTTGAGCTTGAGGCAAGGGTCGCCGAGCTTGAGAAGAAGCTAGGGCGAGCGACCAAGATGGCAAAGAATGCCCTGGCCCAACTCCAAGATGAGCAGAGTCGTGCCGCCAGCTCTGCAGCCGAGACTCTTCGCCTGCAAGGCGAGCTATCAGCGCTAAGAATGAAGGTCACCGAGCTCGAGCAGGAGAAGCTTGCCCGCGACATGGCCGACCTGTAGTTAGGATTAGGTCTATGGATTTTGTAACCATGACTTTGTAAAGAAAAGTTAATAAAACAAAACCATTCTTGAACGAAATGTTTGTTCTATAAAATTTTTGTCGTGTACTTTAGCCCTTCTTGGGGCAATATGCCCCTCGTCCAACCCCCGTTGTGGTCAAGGTCGAGCAATGCTGGCCTTGGACACAAACTTTAGCAGTTAGGATCCACGAAAATCAACCTCCGACGCCGTGACCTGCAAGGTCGGTAGAAGGCTTTCCATCCCATTGGGGAAACTGTTAGAGTTGAAGTCGTTAAGCATAATAAGTGTACTTCTGTGTGGGGGGAGCTAAGTTCCTGAAAGTTCTGGAGTCACTTAGATTGGACTCTAGAACTCCTGAGCCCGATTTGTGCTTGCTCGACGGTCTCAAAAGTGGACTTTGGTTCAAGTCCTTCCATAGGGTGAGCCGTGATGCGATGAGAATTGGCTTACTGCTGGTGCGACCCCTGGAGGTGAACTTCAAGATCAAAACATTTGGATCGGGTTCGGAAGCACTTATACACGGGTTGGATTCAGGAAAGCTCTAGCTCAACTAAAGCTATACATCCTCAAAGGGATCTCGATTCAAGCCTGCGTCGAGGAGCCGTAACATGATAGGCGGCTTCTTCTTTGGCATGACCCCTGGAGGTGAATCCTGAGACCACAACGCTTGGTACAAAGTATAGGAAAAAAAATGACACAAAGACTAATATAGTCAATGAATAATAACTTTTATTAAAAATTGAGACAAAGATGTTACACATAGAATTTACGGAGTTGATCAATGTTCCACGAGTTTGAGTGCTCTCTGCCATCGGGCATTGCCAGCCGGTAAGCCCCTATGCGATCTGTTGAAATGACTCTGTAGGGGCCCTCCCACTGTGGGGATAACTTGTTGGTGTTGGATGAGCCCTGAATTTGTCTTAAGGCTAGGTCCCCAATAAGGAGTTCCCTAGGTCATACCGATTGAGACGCATGTCTGCGAGGAGCCTGCAGGTAATGCACTAATCATAGTAGTGCACGACATCTTACTTCTTCTGCCAGGGTAAGGTCGAGAGACCATTCTTACTCGAAGTCGACTTGGTCGACTAAGCTCACCCTAGCAGAGCCTAGCGCGTGACCTCTAAGGGTAGGACGGCTTCGGCTGACCGTGGTACGAATGGACCATAAGACAGTGGGAAGCTCATCCACCCAGGTCCGGTTTTGTCGTTCGAGCTCATCTAATACTCGCTTCTTGACGCCTTGAACAATCTGTCCGTTGGCACATTCCACTGCTCTGTTGCTTTGTGGGTGGCTCACCGAGGCGTAGCACACTTTGGTGCCTATGTCTTCGCAGTATTCTTGGAATAGTTCGCTGGTGAACTATGTTCCATTGTCAATGATAATTCTGCATGGAATTCCATACCTGGTGACTACAGATGAGTGGAAAAACTTGACAGTCGCTCAGGCAGTGATGGTCGAGATGGGTTCGGCCTCGATCCATTTGGTGAAGGTGTCAATGGCGATGAACAAGGATTTCTTCCCGCCAACCGCTTGGGGAAAGGGCCGAGTACGTTGAGCCCCATGTTGAGAAGGGCCAAGCGAGCAGGATGGTCTAGAGAGCGTAGGCCAGTTGACGTGACTTTCGAGCATGGAACTGGTAGGCTTGACAGGTGCAGACAATGTCCCGAGCATCCTGGAGCGCCGTTGGGTAGTAGAACCCCATGTAGAAGGCCTTCCCAACCATTATCCTGAAAGAGGAATGTGCACCACAGAGACCCGAATGGATGTCGTTTAATAGGTGCTTACCCTCCTTCGAGGTGATGCATTTCGTCAGGATACCAGAGGCATTCTGACGGTAAAGTTGGCCGTCGACGAGTTTGTATGAACATGCCCGGCGCTTGATCCTGCTCCTCTCAGCGGGGTCGGATGGGAGTTCGCCCCGCGCGAGGAAGTTGTAGATCAGCTCCGTCCACGAGGGGACACCTTCAAAGAAGACGACCGAGACTTCTTGGTCAGAGATCGAGGGCGCCGCCAACGTCTCAAGGACAACGTCTGGAGGGACCTCATCATCAGACGACTCGAACTTGGATAGGAGATCGGCGCTGTAGTTGTCCGTCCTAGGCATGTGCTTGACTTCTAGATTCCGAAACCACTTCTCCATTTTGCGTACCTCTGTGAGGTATTTGGCCATCGAGTCTTCTGAGCAATGATAATCTTTGTTGAATTGGTTGACGACGAGCTGGGAGTCACCCTTGATGACCAACCGGTGCATGCCCAACACCTTGCAAGCTCGGAGGCCCGCTAGGAAAGCCTTGTATTCTGCCATGTTATTGGTGGCCAGAAATCCAAAGCAAACTACATACCTCAGTTTGTCTCCTCGTAGGGTGAGAATGAGGATACCAGCCCTCGAGCGCTTGAAAGATCTCGAACTGTCGAAGTACATGACCCAAGACTTTTCTTCCTCAACCTCGAGCCTGGGAGCCAGCTTCGACTTTTGTTTGACCACGAAGTCGGCAAGCGTTTGCGACTTGATGGCCGTGCATGCCATGAACTGAATGTCAAACACAGCCAACTCCATGGCCCACTTGGTGATGTGGCCTTTGTCCTCCCGGTTCCTTAGGATTTCACCAAGCGGGAAACTGCTCGGGACTATCACCGAATGTGCTTAGAAATAATGTCAGAGCTTCCGTGAAGCCATAAGGAGGGCATAGAGTAGCTTCTGGACCTGGGGGTAGCGCTCCTTCGGTCCGTGAAGCACTTCACTGACATAGTAGATCGGATGTTACCGACCATCTCGTTCGGCCACCAAGATGGCGCTAATAGCCTGGGCCACGGCCGCGAGGTAGAGCAGCAGCTTTTCACCCAGCTGTGGAGTTGTGAGAAAAGGTGGACTCGAAAGATATACCTTTAGCTCATCGAAGGATCACTGCGCCTCGGGCGTCCACTCGAAGCTCCCGTGCTTATGCAAAGTCTTGAAGAATGGCAACCCACGCTCGTCGAGCCTTGAGATGAATCGGTTGAGGGCAACCATGCAGCCGGTGAAACACTGCACCTGCCTTACCGAAGTCGGGGGAACTATATTTTCAATCGTCTCGATCTTCTCCGGATTCGGGCCAACTCCTGAGCCCCCAATCATGTAGCCAAATACCTTTCCCGAGGCAGTGCCAAACACGTATTTTTCAGGATTAAGCTTGATCCTATGCTTGTTCAGGTTGTCTCTGGAAGAGCTCTTGACGATGATATCATCCACATAGACCTCGAGGTTGCAATCGATCTGAGGGTTGAAGGTCTTGGCCATCAAGCGTTGGAATGTTGCGCCAGCGTTGCGGAGACCAAATGACATGGTTGTGTAGTAGTATGTCTCGAACGGCGTGATGAAGGCCGTTTTACTTTCGTCCTCGACTGCCAGCTTGATTTTATGATATCCGGAGTAGGCATCCGAAACTTCGGCATCTTGGCGCATGATGGAGTCGGCGATCGATCTATCGTGGAGGGGGAAATTATCCTTCGGGCATGCCGAATTCAAGCCCATGTGATCAACGCACATCCTCCATTTCCCACCTTTCTTCTGCACGATGATCAGGTTGGCTAGCCATTCGGAGTAGTCAATCTCGTGAATGAAGCCGGCCTTCAAGAGTTTGTTGAGATTCTCCCTTATTACAGCTACTTTCTCGGGGGAGAAACGACGGAGCTTCTGGCGCACAGGTCGGCAGTCGGGCCTTACTTGCAATTTGTGTTCGATCACCTCCCTCGAGACACCTAGCATGTCTACCGGCTCCCAAGCGAATATGCTCTTGTTGGCGCGGAGGAAGGTGACTAGCTCGAGTTCCTATTTAGCACACAGTTCGGTCGAGATGTGAACGCACTTGCTTGAGTTGCCCTCTTCAAGCTACACAACTTTCGTCATACCACTAGGCTGGATTGCCGCCTTTTGACGGGCATTCTTTGTGATCGCCTCGGGACCTCACTGAGGCAGCATACCGGCGAGAGCCAAGGCCTTGGTTTCGCACCCGTGCGCCGCCTTGAGATCACCTCGTACCATTATGACACCATGGGCCCTGGAACTTAATCAATGCCGGGTGTCCAAGGATAGCGTTGTAGGGGAGATCTCCTTCGACCACCTCGAAGGTGATCAACTCGGTGCAGAACTGTCCAAGTCGTCGAACGTGACGGGCAAGACCACTTGCACAAGAGGGGTGGTCGAACTTCACGTGACGATCCCGAAAAATGGAACCACTATATTTTCGACCTTCGACCAAGAAATCTACATCCAGTCGAGTGCGCTTGCTAGGAGCAAGTTGAGAGAACTACCCCCGTCGACCATGTCCCGCCCGACCATGGTATTGCTGATGGTTGGGGTCACGACCAGGGTGGTTTTAAGGTCCTTAAACATACCCTAGGGGCATCCTCCCATGAAAAGGTAATTGTCACCCCATCCCATTTGCAAGGTTGGTCAATGGGCCTCCCGGCGGTGGCTTGGTAGACGGTGTGCGTGGCATCCTTGAGCTCACGCCGAGACTGGTATGCCGATGAGCCGCTGTCGGTGTACTTTGCACTGGGGTACCCTCTCCGCCGTAGAAGTAATAGGCCCAAGAAGCAGCCTAGCCCAACTTGCTGTCTTGGAGCCCGCATGGCCCAGGCGAAAGCAGCAAGGCGATCACGCCACGCCAAAGTAGTGGCCCACGCTGGCGGGCGGGCACGGGCGATCACGCCCTGCCTGCCGGGTGAGGAGCCCTCATGGCCCCCTGGCGAGCAGCCGGGCGATCACGCCCAGCTCGCCGGGCGAGCCGCCCGTGCAGGCGTCGGCTTATGAGGCAGCCTGGCGAGTGGGTGGGCGTCTGGGCCCCCCTCGTCAGGCCACGGAGGCAACCAAAGGAATGAGAGGAAGGCTTCACCTCAAAGTTTCCCTCCCCTGGCACCTCGTGTCAGGGTTATTAATTGTGAAAGGTTCTGCTATCGACACGACGACGGCACATCCCTCTGACATCTCTTACCAAACCCGTCGCAGGAGCATCATATCTTGGGCAGACCAGGCGAAGCCACTCACCGACATTAAATGAGGTTTGAAGGACAAGGCCACGAAGGCGTGCGTAATAAATGGGTCGTGGGTCGACGTGGAAGTTAGAATGATGGGTGTAATTAATGTGTTGTAGATAAGTATGCCATCTCCTTCTCCCCTACCCTGGCCAACCCGTCTATATAAGGGCACCTCGGTGCATGGGAGAAGGGGGCCGAAAGAAGGAAGAAAGATTGGGAGATAGAGAGATTGAAAGGAGAAGAGAGAAGTCATTGTAATCCTTTCACATTTCCTCAACAAAGAGCTCAACAAAGAGCTAGCAGGACGTAGGGCCATTACCCGAGCTGGGGGCCTGAACCTGGGTACATCATCGTGTCCATCAGTTGGTTGATTCCCGGAACCCATCGTGAGAGACATTAGGGTTTCCAGCCACGAAGATGCCCTCTACCGAACCATACCTGCTGTCTAGGGTGTAATCAACCCCACTCGTTGACGGGATCTTGTCAGGTGGAATACGTCGACAGCCACCAAAAATGACGTCAATCCGGCATCACCCTGTTGGAACTCCAGGTCGAGGTTGTCTAGATCCCCACCGGCATTGACCCTATCTGGTTGCTCACCTTCTTTCGGGAGCGTGGGCATCTCTCCACGCCCGTCATAGAAGGCGTCTAGCTTGTTCTGCCAGGCCCTGTAGTTTCGCAGGTCGTGGCCTTGGGCCCTGTGAAATAGGAAAAACTTTTCATCATCATACCTGGGTCGCCCTTCAGCACCCTGTGGTCGGGTGTCGATTCGCTAAGGCATTCCCCTACTGAGGTTGGCACGACGCCTGTTGAGGTCGTGGCTAGCCTCGTTGAGGTCGGGACTCTTCCTAGACTGGTTCCCGCACCTCCATCACCTCACGCTGGCCATTCGCTGCAACAACCACACGCGACCGACCACCACCATTCTTGCGATCCCTCTTCTGCTTCATGTCAGTTGGGCCCGGGTCGCCGCTTTTGGCGTTAGATGGGTCGGCTTCTCCGGAATTGAGACCGAGCTTACCTTGGTCGCAGTTGCACTTCCAGTGAACTGCGTTGTCGACGTCCGCGTACAGTTCCACCATACGAAACAGCTTATTAACATTGAGCCTCGCCGTGATCTCTAGGTCCTTAGTGAGACGTCGGTCACGGACACCGAACTTGAAGGCCTTGATCACAGCCTTGTCGGAGACGTTCGGGATTGAGTTCCTCGTGCGGATGAACCGCCACACGAAGTTGCGGAGGGGCTCATTCTTGCCCTGGATAGCGCGATCCTGGTACTTTTCCCTTCCAGGCCATTCGTAACAACTCTGGAAATTGGAGCGGAGAGCACTTTTTATCTGTCACCACGATTAGAAGGAGGAAGGCTTCTGGTTGAAGAGCCAGGTACACGTGGCCCATCCAACATGGTCGGGAGGTAATTGGCCATTACTGCCTTGTCTCCTCCAGCTGCCAAAATCGTGGTCAAGTAGATCGAAGGGAACTTGTCAGGGTTCTTTGTCCCGTCAAACCGCTCTACCAAGGCGAGCTTGAATCGGGCCGGCTAGCATACCCGACGAAGGTCGTCAGAGTACGCCGAGCAGCCATAGGCTGGAACAAGACCATGTCGGGAAAGGTGGTCGCTGCTGCTGGATCCGAAGTCACGGTTGTGACAGCGGCCAGGCCTACGACCACGCTAGTCGTGACAGTGGGCGCGGGCATCGCCTGGGAGATAACGCAGTCGTTCGTGAACCCTGCAATGCCTGGGCAGAATGTCTAGGGAAAGGCTTCTAGACATGCTGATGTTTGAATAGGAGCTGCTATAGCTCTGTTGATGACGAACGTTGATACGCACACGCCTCGACTTAAGATGCGTGCGTACGAGTTCGGTCCCGATCTTCCGTCGTAGGAGAAATTCTTGAATGACGAGTTGCGACTTTGACGAAGGGGCGGCTAACCACGATCCAAGAACGCGACTAGGAACCTCGTAATCGCTAAACCACTCCTCAATTGGTTATCAACCGTGTCAAAACACGACTGACCTGTTCACGAAGAACGGCCCGAGCAATTCGACGAGAATTGAAAGAGCAATAGCGGAAGAAAAATCACTCGACCATGAATGATTAAACTAAGACTTCCAGTTTCAGGCCAAGGGCCTGTACAATAGCATTGGCTAAATCCAAAACCCCAGTCTCTGTTTCTCCAATGAAGCATCCGATAAAAAACGGGTTGCTGCGTGCTATCAATTTGCATGCATGCAAATTTCCTTTTGTGCAGCCTTAAAAATAGGCACGGCTGATCTGTTGATGCGTGCATCATGGTGCATGTTTGCCATAAAAAATAGGGTCAAAATCCTCCCCCGAAGATTGTACAAAGCTGGACCTTCCTTGCAAGCGCCACCAACAAATATAAAGATATTTCCATCCATGGAAATACACGGCATGCTAGAAAAATTGGACTTCAACTTGCTTTCATGCATGCGGCAGTAGAACGTGCTCTTCATCATGCCAATATCAATTCAGCAAAGTACTCCTTTTATCTTGTTCTTGTAGGTCCTTCTCTCCCGCATGAACTTCTTCCAAGATGGCAAGACATGTAATAAGTACAAAACAACCATTAGGTAATATCATTTGTTCTGTAACTAAATAATTAATTTGTTCAAGAAACGAATTAACCTTTTGTCCAAGGCGTCGTGTACGGGCTCGTGTCATGGGACCATGCATGCTAATTGCATCTTCTTCGTGTGTGTCAGAGACGTCCTCGTCAAACGTTGCCCGGGGTCGCGTTCAGGGGACGGTGATGTGGAGGCGTCCGGGATGAAACCCGGGATCCCTGGCGCAAAGGCGATCGGCGAGGACGTTGACGCCTGCGCGAGGAGCTGTCGTCACTCATCAAGGAGCGAGATCCAGAGTGCCGACTTCGGTGCTACGAAGGTACGACTTCGACAGTGGCTTTGTCGAGTTCATCAGCGAGAGCTCGGCCAAAAAGATTGGACTTCACCTGAGTGGGATCGGTCATAACCCGAGCGATAGCATGCAAGCATTCGCCCGAGCGAGGAAGCTTGGACCGCCCGGATGAAGTGCCGACCTTCTCACGTTCTTCTCGTCAGAGAGTAGTTATGGCCTGATTGATAGTGACTTGAGCCATCTGGCGAGCATCCTCGGGAGTCTTCGAGTCGTGGTTCTCCGCCTCCGCGCTTGTGTCATGGCTGTCGACTATGAAGACGAACTGTTCGCGCAGCGGCGGCGATGGCGAAAACAGGGACGTGGAGCCGTCATGCTCGGGAACCGCATCCGAGCCTAAATTCACCGAATGCCCTCCAATGATGTTCGTCATGTATCTAAAGTGTTGATGTTCCTCCGAATGTGTGAAACTTTCGGGCCCCACTTGGCGTGCCACCGTCGATGATCAGATCGCCGATCGCGTAGTGTATGGGGCTTGATGTGAATGCAGACTTGAATCGCTTTCGCCATCGAGGAAACGGACTGACCACTTCGATTGTAGGAGGAAAGAGGAAAAGAGAGAGACACCGAGAATTATACTTGTTCGAGCCCCTAGAACAAGTAATAGCTCTACTCCAGTCTTTCCCAGAGGCGGAGAAATTCACTATGTTTGAGTACAAGGGATGCTCTCTAGCTCGAGTTTCTGTAGTCTGAGTGTGTATGTGTCGGGAAATGCGAGGCTTGAGTGTGTATTCTCTACCCTCTGTGTTCGTCCTAGGGGGGTTTTATGCCTCTCCCGGCCATTACTAGAAACGGCCAGGAGAGATTCCCGGAAGAGTGGCTTCATGCGCACTAAAACTGGATTATAACCGCCCTGGAATTGTTACCCATGTCTGGCTTGACTCCATCATTTAAGGATCTTGGTAACCATCGGTGTGAATGTTCGACCTGGATCCCCGAGCTCGACCCCCCCGGACGGGAGCTGGTTCCTTACCCCCTAGCTCGAGGTCGAGCGGGAGCCGCGTGGTCAACGACGCGGTCAGAGGCCTCACAGCTCGAGCTAGGGGTTTGTTGACTGATCCGTTGACCAGGCAGGGGTTCTTTAGTCCCCGACACTACTAGTGTCAGTTTCTGTGGAAAAACTGATTGAGATTAAATACTATCAGTGCCGGCTTTTTATGTGAACCAATTCAGATGACTTGTAATCAAAATCGGTTCTCTATGGGAACCGATTCAGATGATTTGTCATCACAATCAGTTTTTTGGCAAAACTGATTCAGATAGCCTTACCTGAATATATGTTTTACTATAGACTAAGAAAGATTTAGTCTGGTGCAGAAAGTGGTTCATCACGGACCCAGTCCGGGGTGAAACTCTTAGGCGCTGAACCAACTAGATATTAGAATCGGTTTTATATGGGAATCGATTTAGATAACATGTAATCAGAATCAGTTTTCTATGGGAAATGATTAAGACAATTTATCATCAGAATCGGTTTTTATATGGGAACCACCGATTCAAATGACTTCTCATCAAAATCGGTTTTTTGTGTGAACTAATTCAGATGACTTGTCATCAGAATTAGTTTTTTGTGTGAATCGATTCAGATGATTTATCATCAGAATCGGTTTGTTTGGAACTGATTCAGATAATCCTAAATATTTTAGCGGTTCGCTCTCCATTTCATCTAGTCTTTCGCAGTTTCACCCCCTTCCTCGACATCGCCGCCTCCTATCGTCCTGTCCCCTCCACACTGCGCACCCTCCTTCCCCGATGTCTCCGTCGCCTCCCCCCACCATCGCCTTCTTCCTTGACGCCACCGCCTCCTCTCCTCCTGTCCCCTTCCCACCGTGTGCCCACCTTCCCCAACGTCTCCGTCGCCTCCCCCCACCGCCGCCTCCTTCCTCGACGCCACTGCCTCCTCTCCTCCTATCCCCTCCCCACCGCATGCCCTGCTTTCCCGATGCCTCCATCGCCTCCCCCCACCACTGCCTCCTTCCCTGACACTGCTGCCTCCTCTCATCCTTTCGACCGGCTCAGAGTGTTGTTCCTTTATGAGTTTATATATGTTGCACATTGCTCTCTATCTATCCTCTATTGCTTGTAGGACTTGCTACTGATCTGTATAGTTCCTGATTCGGTTAGAGTATTAACTAGCTACTGGACTTCACTGTTTTAGTTGATTTGGTAGCTACTATCGAACGAGTGCTAATCTGAGATGCGCAAATATATATTCATACAATAGATTATTCATCAAATTGTTTTACTAGACAAGATTCATTGCAAAAATGACATAAAGTTTATGTTATGCTATATCATTTTGATTATGTCATTGCTGCTATCTTTGGATTATGTAATTTTCATATTGTTATTTGGATTAGCAATTTATTCTTGCTCTTATTATCAGCATGATGTTAGAGTTTAGCTACGAATTGCTTTCTCTCAAATCAAATATATGACCATGTCAGATAAAAAACTCAAAATGTCGCAATTAGAGAGCATCGGCTCATCGGCAGAGAGTGTTCAAGGCACTTCTCAGGGGCCGAGCCAAGTTCAAAGTGTTGAGGCTCCGAGTAAGTTGAGGAAGGCCCGAGGACCGAACAAAGGGGCCATAGGTAGAACATCGCAGGTTCTCCAGTTCAATGCCACGGGGGTCTGCACGGGTCCTCCCAAGAACAACGGGCAATACCAGTCATTCCTCGGCCAATTGGTGACAGAGAGGATTTCTCTAATGGTTAAGGTTGGAGAAAGGAAGTTAGCGCCGAGCAGAAGAGTCGGTTGTGGGATGAGGTTAAGGGCAAATGGATTATAGAGGAGGAAGATGAATGCAACGTGAGACGGTACGATATGAAGAGGATGGGTGTGGCCTTGAGGCACTTCAGGGTCCTTATGCACAGTGAGCACATGCTAAAAGGCCGCACACAGTACCACAAAATAGCACATAGGTGATGCCTTATTTGTGACGGTTCTTTTTGAACCGTCACAAATACACTTATCTGTGGCGGTTCTAAAGTTTAAAATGGTGGGAAGACTATTTGTGGTGGTTTTTGTTTTCAACCGTCACAAATAAGTGATTATTTGTGGCAGTTTTTCTTTGGAACCGCCACAAATAATGTCGGGACTATTTGTGGTGGTTTTAGTGCAAAGCGCCACAGATATCCATTATCGATGGCGGTTTTGGCTAAAACCGATCGATATTGAGTATCGATGATGAGTTTTAGCCAAAAACCGCCACTGATAATGGATTATCTGTGGCAGTTTCAATTTGAAACCACCACAAATAATAAAAATAGAAAAAATTAAATATTGTTAATTACCTCTTCTGGCTTCTAATTTGAAAGAATTGAAATTAAATAATATTACATTTAAAATAATTGGAACTAATATTCCATTTGCAATAATTGAAAAGAACGACCAAAACAGATTCAAAACTTCGGAGGCCATTTTGAGGCCCTAAACGACGTTTTTTTGGAATTCCGTTGCTGCGCATGAACTCACACAAATCCGGGTACTACTTTTCGTTGTCTTTCAAACGAGCTAAAGAACACCCCTATCGGAGTTAGGAGTCAAAAGTTATGACCATTTTAACAAAAGTGCCCGGATTTCTTATTTGCAAACTAGAATCGGAGCGCAAAAAAATATAATCGGGGAGCTCATCGTCTGATGATTCCGGAAAGCTCAAGAACACCAAAATCGAAGGTACAAGTCAAAAGTAATAATGTTTTTCAAGTTCTGTGAATAGTACTAGCACATACTCCCTCCGTTCCTGTATCTAAGGTGCATAAAATTTTTGGTGTTGTTCCGTTTTGTAGGGCGCGGGAATTACTCCACCGATTGTAGTGCTAATTACTCTAATCGCGTGCATGGCGGCAAGGCCCGATCAAGCGACGAGTGCGTGCATGGCGAGTGCATGGCCCGAGCGCGTGCATGACGAGCGTGTGCATGGCCAGAGTAGTAATTAGCCTGTGCATGGCCGAAGTAATTAGCGCGTGCATGGCTGGAGTAATTAGTGGTATGGCGTGCGCGAATCGGAATGACGGCGGCTGGAGTAATTAACTGTAAACATGGAAAACTAATCCTCCAGCTCAACTCACTTTCCTTGTTCTTTGCAAAAACTTTTATGCGCCTTACATACAGGAACGGAGGGACTATATTACAAGCATCATTAATAGTCAAAAGTATGAAAAATAAATTTGAAAGTTTTAAATTTTGCTAATTACCTCTATAGTTTGCTAATTTGAAATAATTGAAAATTAGTGTTTGGGTTCTTCACAGGGTTAAGAGGAGGAGGGACACATTATATATCAGATGTTATCATACTACCACTAGAGTAATGGATCTCATAAGAGCTCTCAAGTTAAGCGTGCTTGAAGGAGAGTACTAATAGGATGGGTGACCTCTTGGGAAATGAAATCCGTCGGTGACATTAAAAATATTCGAATCCAATTAGAATTCTGAAATTGAGCCTTCTTAGGCAAGAGTAGTATTACACTATACATAGGCATAATATGCACTCGCACCACCTCGGTACATGTGGCTATGAGGGGAAGAAGGCAAAGTGGGTGCGACTAGCTGAGGAGTGCGTGAACTCCGGGACGACGATGCCTTACTCCCACATATGTGAGGAGCAGGCACGCGACTTGGTAACTTTGCTGAGTCTTAGACTCACGCTTATTTGTTTAATATTTTAGGTATTGTCACTACAGGAAACGAGTTCTGTGTCGTCGGCCGAAACATTTTTATCGTCGGTAAAATGGCCGACGACACAAATGTTAGCAGTATCGACGGCCTAAATGAAAACCGACGACAAATATACGCCAAGCAGGGCTGTGTCGTCGGTCTCACCCAACCCGCCGATATAGAGAGCGAGATGTCTCGTCGGCCTCTCCACTCGCCGATATAAAGCACCAGCTGTGTCGTCGGCCCTCCTAACCCCGCCGACACAGGCACTCCGCCCCAAACGGGAAGTATCGGCGCGCGATGAAATTTCAATTTTAGATCCCGCCAACACAAGATGTGTCGGCGGCTACCACAAACTCGCCGACACAGGCACTCCGCCATGTGGGACCAACCTGCAGGATGCTCAGGCCCACCAGTGTCACGAGGACTTTTTGTCGTCGGGAGAGAAACAGCCGACGACACAAATTTGTCTATGTCGACGGGACAAAGCTTACCGACGACACATATAAAATTTTGTCGACGGCTTTATTTTAGCTGCCGACAATAGTAATTCCAGATTAATTCAAAAAACCTATTTGAAAATGTTTTTGTTGTTTTTAAAATTAAGAAAAATTAAATAGAGCTTTTAGAATAGTTGTTAGGCAACATACATCTATATGACATGTAATTTTTTATTATTTAATTAATTGGTATATTCTGGTATTTGTGTGTATGTGTCTCCGTCACGTTACCTCGAGTACTTTGAGTTGAACCTTGTGACGATCCATGAGACCAATTGAAGAAGCGAGAATGACTTGGAATAGGCTGTGCATGTTGTAAAACCTTTAAGTGACCGTAGAAATGTTTCGTTCGACCCGTCGTATGCTACAAAAGTATCGAAGAAGAATGTACGGTGGTGGCGACTCTGTTACTCTCCTTGAGTTTTCAGAAGAATTTGTTGTGACGATGAAATGCCGGGCGAAAGAAGAGCGAGCAATCAGCTGGAATAGGTTGTGCATGTTCTAGGAATCTTAAATTGGCCTTAAAAATGTCTGTTGAACGTTTTGCAGGGCTTTAATATCTTGTGAATGGGACCTTGTGAATGTCGATGTCGGCGGTCTTGAGATAGCCGCCGACACAAGTGTGAGCAGTGTCGTCGGTTCTCTGTTAACCGCGGACACTTCATTGTCTCTCTGACTGTGGGCCCATGCATGCTATGTACGTAGGACCCGGTATCTGTGTCCGCGGCCCTGTGTTAGCCGCCGACACTGTCTTGGCTATCTGACAGTGGGCCCGTGTCTGTGTCGGCGGCCTAAGTGTGGCCGACGACATAGGTCGGCCGTTATCACCCTGTGCGCGAACTCGACTCTCTGTCTCTCTCTCCTGCTCGCCATTTCTGATCTCGGCCGGCCGCGATTTTCGCCGTTTCTCCTCCTCCACCTGCGCCGACCGCCGCCTCCCCGTCCGGTCGGCCTCGCCTCCACCGGCGCCTCCACTGCCGGTCGGCCCGCCTCCCGCATCCTCGTGGCGCCTCCACCCCCGGTGGCCCTTCCCCCGCCGCCGCCCGCCTCCTGGCGCCTCCGCCTCGCCCGGCGCGGGCCTCCACCCTCCTGGCGCCTCCCCACTCATGGCCCCTCCCCGCCCCCGGCCCGCGCCGCCCGCCTCCACCGGCGCCTCCACCGCCCTTGCAGCCCGCCCTCCGGTAGATGTTTTGCTTACTTGTTTTATCTGAAAATTCCAATTCAAGGACTTATTAGATGTAAAAGAACATGATGTGCAACAGTGATAGTCACAACTAGTTTGAACTATCAGGTCCAGTTATATTGTATCTGAGTAACTATTAACTAATCCTTGA
Source organism: Guadua angustifolia (assembly GCA_036346375.1). Taxonomy (NCBI): domain Eukaryota; kingdom Viridiplantae; phylum Streptophyta; class Magnoliopsida; order Poales; family Poaceae; genus Guadua; species Guadua angustifolia. The sequence continues at coordinate 50,319,518 of CM070508.1, read as the reverse complement.
ATATGCTTTCAATTTCAGACACATATGTTGCATTTACCAGGGACATGTTAATCGATTCGGTGTAGAAGATAATATCGTTCCAACTAAAGGTAGATGTTTTGCTTACTTGTTTTATCTTGCTCTCTGAACAAATGCTATAGAGATCTCGGCATGGTCTAATATGAATTCAACGCATTTGCACTGCGTCGTATTTTGAGACATCTCACCAATCGGTGTTACATTGCGAAGTACAATAATAGATCTTGTGAGTAATGCGGCCATATATTAACCAATCCTTGAAAATGGATCGTAAATTATCTTATAGTAAAGAATAAAGGTAAAGAAATTAACCGGCGGACGGTGGACCAGGGCCTCCACCGATCCCGGCCGCCGCCTCCCGGCCGATCACCGTCCGCCGCCACCCGCCTCCTTGTCGGCCGCCCGCCTCCATCCGGACGCCTTCTTGTCAAATTGCACCCATTCCTACAAGCTCATCTGCTCTACAATAAGGGTATATATGATTTCTTCGCCTTCAATCTAATTTGCCAATGCTTGTTACTTTAACTACACCCATTGATCTACTGTATAGATTAAGTTCTTGTGATTATATGTTTGAATGTATGACTACAGTTGAAATTAATAGTTTTCTTATTTCAATGTATGTGCATAGATGCATATATAGATCTAGCTTGCAAATGCTCATAAGAGTGTGCCAATGAATTAATTAAAGTATGTATTGATGGCCAAGGTATGTAACAAACATGCATAATATGAACCTTAGCCCTGGTTTTGGATATGTGTCTTGTGTCGAATGCTCATGCAAGGTGTCAATGACACGTGGTATTAATGTTAATCAAGTCTTTGGGTATTAGTTGCTATATGTGGTTGTTATTATATTAAATCTTGTATTTTGTCTCTGCTGAGTGGATGTCCTAGTTTTAGGGGAGGTCTTTTGAAATTTCTAATAAATTTGTAATAATTTGATGCGTCAACCGAGGCGAGTTAAACCCGTTCGGGGCACTACATATTTTCGTAAGGAGCTCGACGGTGATTCGTTGGGTTCCATTACGAAAAGTGTTGCGCTCTCGAGTTGTCCACGTTTTGGACAGCCCACGGATGTGCGCTTGAGTCTGATGGTCGTGACACGAGGGTGTACGGGTTGGGATTCCGGCGGTATTTCCTTGTCGTTCTCCTAGTGCATAACATAAGTGGTACGCGGTAGCCGTCGTTGCACTCGGAGAACAACAGGGTTATGCTGCCGGAATTATGACCCGAGCACCCTCGTGCCCACCACCCATATAAGCCTACATCGATGGGTGGGTAAAGCCTCCTATTTAGCAAGGCTTAAAGCTGTCTAAATCTGAAATTTGGATGCATGCATTGGCGTTATGTAATGGCGATCTTTGGATGGAACATCGGCGGTGGATGTACGATGGTTGGATGAAGTCTGGGAGACACACGGACGAGTGGATCGAGAAGGCTAGAGCATTCGTGGATGATGCTTTCCGAAGATTCCCCGACCCTAATGCCGTGGTCGTGTGGTGTCCTTGCGCTGCGTGCTCGAACACCGAGAAGAGGACCAAGAAGGATATTAGCCATCACCTATGTAGGCATGGCTTCAAACCAAATTACTTTGTATGGGTAGCTCATGGCGAGAGGAAGCGTCCGGCGCCGGTGTGTGGCCTGTGGATTTTGAAGAGGGCTACGACGAAGTCGAAGTTGATAGATTAGACGAGCTCACGGATGATGTGGCTCGGGCTTACGATCTCTCCCCCGAGGAAGAGTCAGAGCCACTTGCGAACAATTCGAGAAGCTCCTTGATTACGCCAAGTTGCCGCTGCATGAGCATACCGATGTGGTGTACTCTCGGCGATTGTCGCGTCTAATGGCGGTGAAGACCAAGTACAACTTGTCGACCAATTGCTTCAACGACCTTTGCAACTATTTGGATAGCCTCCTTCCGAGTGGACACAAGATGACTCGAATCTTTACGAGTCGAAGAAGCTTCTTGGCGTGTTAGGCATGCGTGCGAGAGGATAGACTATTACCCAAAGTTACGCATGCTTTATTGGAAGACCGATTCTCGGGTGACTCACTGTAAGCATTATAATGAGAGTCGGCACGAGGAAGTTAAATGTCTGAGCGTGGAATGAGACAGAGCGGCGGTGGCCCGAAAACATTCCGTTTCTTTCCGATCATCGAGCGTCTGCGGCGTCAGTACATGTCCAAGGCCACGGCGAGGCACATGAGGTGGCACAAAGAGGGCAAGCGTAGAAAGGAGGCGTGATGATTCATCCGTCTCGATGCGAGAAGCTTGGAGGCACTTTGACCAACAACACACTGAATTTCTTGGCGGAGCCTAGGAATGTCGCGTATAGGCCTCTCGGCCGCGGGTTCACGCCATTCAATATGATGGCGCACCCGTACTCATCTTGGCCGGTGTTAGCAATCCCGTACAACTGCCGCCTTAACTCGCTTGAAAGAAGAGTACATGTTTCTTTTCTGTTATAATACGGGCCTAAGTCTCTGGAAAAATTTAGATCTATTCATGCAACCTCTGGTAGAAGAGTGGTGACCTATGGACTAAAGGAGTCTTGACACATGATAGCTACAAGGGAAGAACTTTAGGATCGTGCCGCATACACGTGGTCAATACACAATTTTCCGCGTATGGCATGTTCTCGGTGGAGCACGCATGGAAAGTTGTCATGCCCTATATGCTGCGTAATAATCGATGCTTTCACTTTGAAAAATGGGGTAAGTCCTTTTGGTTCATTGTCACCGTTGTTTCTGGAGCAGAAGCACCCATTTAGGAATCAAAAAGGCATTTCGCAAAGGCAAGGCGTGAAGAAGGGCCACCGAGCGTTTAAGTCACGAGAATATCATCGTGGCATGACGATCTAGCGGATATCGGGTATGTGAAAGACTATGGTGAGGAGCACCATTGGACTCATAAGTGCAGCATCTACAACCTTCCTTATGCAAAAGACCTGAAGCTACCTCACAACATCGAAGTGATGCACCAAGAGAAAAATATGTGCAAGTCAGTCGTGAACACAAACTAGGACATCCCACAGAAGACTAAAGATAACAAGAAAGCACGTGCCGATCTGCGCTCTGATATGTGATCGGCCAGACATGAACCTCGATGAGAATGGGAGGAAACCTAGGGTAAAATTCTGCCTTACACGTGGGCAAGTAAAGCAGATTCTTGATTGGATTAAGGAAAATGTTAAATTCCCAGATGGTTATGCGGCGAACCTTCGACATGCCGTTAGTATAGAGCAATGCAAGTTAAATGGGATGAATGCCCACGACTACAAAGTCTTCATAGGCGTCTGTTTCGGTAGTGTGGCGTGGATATGTTGACGATGATATATGGATCACTTTGGCGAGCTTAGCTTCTTCTATCGAGAGCTCTGCGAAAAGAGATATCCGCATCGAGGATGGAGAAATTGGAGAAGGACATTGTCGTGCTTGTGACAAAGCTCGAGAAGATTTATGTCCTGGGTTTTCAATTGCATGCAACATCTCTTGGTTCATCGCCATATGAAGCAAAAGTTGGGGGCGGTATTTGTTTAGGTGGATGTATGCCGTGGAGCCCATGATGAAAAGTCTTAGAGCGAAGGTGAAGAACAAAGCACGAGTCGAAGGCGATTGTGAAGCTTGGTGATTCAGAGATCGCCTACTTCACGGACAAATATTTTGCGACAAAAACAAGGTCCATGTGCCACAACCAAGGTATAAGAAGGCATGTCGCGAAGTACTTCCAACTTGGAGGTGTTCCATGATCAAGTCGGATGCAATGTCGGCAAAAGCACCACACGTGACTTGGGCCTTGTGGAAAAGGATTTGATTCGGTTGTATGTATACGACAACATGGATGAAATGAAGGTGTACATCGAGTAAGTCAATAAATGTCTGAAATAAGTCATAAATCGTACTTATGAAATAAATGTCTGAAATAAATATTAAATCTTGTAGTCAATTTATTCAAGAAGAGTGGGAAGGATCAGGTGAACCTTCGGGCGAACAAATTGACAATCTGAAACGGCGAGGCCGTGGACAAGGCCGTCCAAACTTTCTAACCTGGTTTCATTACCACGTAACCTTCTTCCTCTTATACAAGTTCACTTAATTTACAAATGTGTGGCATTTATTCCTTAATGAATTTTGCCTCGAATGCTTGTGCAGTGTCAAAGACACGCGGCATGCACAACGATCTCCGACAAATGTCACGTGGATGCAGTAGTAGAATTAAGGTCCATGGATGCTATGATTGCCATGGATATCGATTTCGATCCGGCGGTGAGTCGGCTCGCCCTAATGCAACTACGGTGAGCAATGGCGTCGTGAGTTATGTCACCGATGACTCGGTGGTCGGAGATAGAGTACTATGGGATCATCGAGGATATTGTAGAAATTTCAGTATGAAGGAAACAAAGATCTCTCGCTCGTGCTCTTTCGTTGCAGATGGTTCCATCCAACTAGTGGGGTGCGGCGTACTCCAAAACTAGGACTAGTGGAGATCAATCATAAGAAGTCGTATCAAAAGCTGGCGTGTTCATTACGCCGAAACAGTCATTTGGTGTTCTATCTGCCGACGCCCACCGAATTACAAAAGTTGGTGGATTGTACATAAATGTTTTCCACGGTAGATTGCCCGATCTCACGGAAGGCGACTACGATTCTCACCAGACGTGGAGGTATTCCAAGAACAAGAGTTACGGAGAGCTGCGTCGATATTGGTGATGGGCTAGATAATATTTTGGGATCGATATACCCATCTCATGTAGAAGGAGAAGAAGAGGAGGAAAGGGTAGAGGAAGAGGAAGAGGAAGAGGAAGAGGCAGAGGAAGAGGAAGCCGAAGATTTTTAAGCTATTTAATTTTATAGGTTTAATTTTATATTCTTTATGTCATTTAATTTTATATACATTTATATTTTACTCGTTTCAATTAATATCAATGTACTTTATGTCATTTAATTTTATATACATTTATATTTTATTTGTTTTAATTAATATCAATGTACTTTATGTCATTTAATTTATTTTGTGCAGGATGGCTCCGGTTACGAAGAAGTTGGCTTCAAAATTGAAGAAGGTCTTCGGGAAGGGGGGCATGAGGAGTGCAAGCGAGGGCAGCTCACCCCAGTATGACGCTTCCGAGGAGGAGGAGGAGGTGGAGGAGCACCCACCCACCACCGAGCGCTTGAGGAGGGATGAGGGCGGGGCGAGGACATGGGTGGGATCCACGGAGTCAAGCTGGTACCGAGTCGGGGGTGCCTCGAGCTCATGGCAGCCAAGAAAAGTCGAGGCGGAATAAATTGCCAAAGCCCCCACAGATCCAAAAAGCGGGATAGAGGTGGTTGTTTCTAGCGGGCAAGGTATGTGCTACAAATTTTCGATGTCTTTTATTGCTAACCACAAACTTGTTAACCACTTGTTATTAATTCTTCATGCAGGGCTTGGTTTGCCTCAACAAGGGTAAGCAGGAGCAGGCCACTTGCTAGGGGTGATCCTTAGCGGCTCTACCCGGGCGAGTGGGTGAGGTGATGCTCGGCCCCGGTGACTAGGTGGAGCGAATACTCGCTCATGGAGGACGACGAGGAGGCAGCATCGCGGATCATTGCATAGCCGAGTTCTGGGTAAGTTGTCATTTCTATTGATGTTTTTGTGTTTATAGCTTCACGTGTTTGTTTCGTTTCAGGCGAGGTATCGGCTTGGCCCTGACGCATCCCAGGACGACTATGGTGCTTGTCGCCATGTGCTCGACACAATGGCGGCAAAGACTGTCAGGGACGCCATCAGGTTATCCCGCCGGGACGCGGTGATGAAGCACTACAAGAGCACGGGGATGAAGATCTCGAGGGCACTTGCCTTGCAAGCGATACCTCAAAGGCGAAGAGTACCGACCTTGGCGTCCGGACTGGATGGACAAGTGTCCACACGCTGAAGCGCTCGCAAGATGTGGGCATCCGGAGTGGATCGAGAGGTCCAAGAGGAGCAGGGGAATCGAGAAGCCAACCCCGAGATCCGTGTGACCTACCTAGGTGGGCGAGGCATGGGGCACGTCGCGATATCGTAAGTATACTAAGTACAACTCTAGCATTCTTGTCAATTCAGTTTTCATTTCACATTTGAAATTGAGCTGCAGGAGGCGGAGGCGGACTTGATCCCGACGAGTTCACCGTGTGGACGCCTTGAGCACACGCCCGTGTCCGACTGACGATGCATAACCACCGATGCCCCATTGCCGGAGAGAAGATTGTAAGTGATTGTCTCTTTTCGCTACTCTCTGACTACTTCAAGCGTGGCGAGCTAATCCACTTCATATCTTATTTGTTTCGCAGACACATCTGAGTGCAGCCATGAAGGAGAAGCACGGTGCCGTGTGACCCCTTGACCATGCCGGTCGACCCTTTGGTCATCTACGACCGTTCCTTGGGAGGAGTCACAGCGAGCTCGGCTTCATGGACTCGGTGGTGGCGCCCGACTTCGTCTGAGGCCAAGTCGATTACTGCGTCGGCAATGAGCCGCCTCTTCCACCGAGGCTGCAGTGGAAGCCAGTGAAGATGATCGCAGAGCTGCAGCAGCAGAGGCAGGCGGACGAGCAGCGGAGGCAGGCGGAGCGAGAGGAGGGTAGGAGGCGGTACGAGGCCCTCCAGAGTCAGAACCTCTGGATGATCAACTATATACAGGTAATTAAGATTGTATACATAACTACATTGTATTTACACGTTTCAGATGCTAACATATCATATCCACAGTCGTTGCAGGGGGCGGGACCCTCCGGCCAGCCGCAGATGCTACCTCTGCCGCCGTTCTTCACGCAGACGCTGACGCCGGGGGTAATGCATTTTGTTCCACTTTTCGCTAACTATTCATACAAGTACACAAATGCACACAAATTTTGAAAATTGTGGTTTCCTCTAATCTTGTAGGTGTCCACCTCATTGCGCTTTGCTCTGCGGCGAATGCTCGCAGGAGGTGATTCGATGGCACAAGATCGGCCCTGAGATCAATTCATCGGCAGGGTGTTTCTTTGATCCTTCGACGGGTTCACAGACTTAGTTATTTATTCTACTAGTTCATAGACTTGTTGATTGTGAATGTGATGTACTCGTTTGGTTTGTGAGCTGAATTTGTGAATTATTGATGCATTTTGCTATATATGCGTTTGTGATCAATTATGAATTGTATCGGTGAATGCGAATGTGGTCTTGTGTGTGAAATTATATGTCGTGATTGTTACGGGCAATTGGGGATATAAAAGCTGCTGGGAATGGGGTTTTTGCGAGGTTAAAATTGGATTTTTTAAATTTCGATTACTTTTTTTATTTTGACAACTTTGTGTAAATCGGCTATAGACCATGCCGACGACACAAAGATAGCCCTTTGAACGATCATGGCTCTGGGTCGATAGGATCGTGTCGTCGGCTTTAGACCATGCCGGCGACAAAAAGATAGCCCCAGTGATTCGGCACTGGTCGGGATGGGATCGTGTCGTCGGCTTTAGTCTATACCGGCGACACGGATGACCGATCTGTGTCGGCGACTTTAGTTGAGCCGACGACACGGATGTCCCATCTGTGTCGGCAGCTTTAGCTAAGCCGACGACAAAAGTCTGGGTGTCGGGGCGGCCCCGGATGCCATTTGTGTCGTCGAGATTTACGATAGCCGTCGACATAGGCCGGTTGTGTCGTCGACTCTGTGTCGTGGGACTTGTGTCGTCGGCTGGCCGACGATAAAGCTCTGTGTCGACGGTTTTGGTACCTGTGTCGACGGTAAAAGCCGAGGACAGTGAGGAAGATCCCTGTGGTGTGTGAGACCGTCATGATGGGATAGGAGTAGCATAGACACGAAACCGATCATCACTTTACCCTCTTGTTGTAGTTAGTACTTCAGCATGCTTAGCCTTTGATTAAACAGATAGACTCAGTCATAAAATAATATTAGTGGATACCTTCTTGATTGGTTTTAATCGGTTTGGCTCAATGCTTGGGTTTCATGTAAAATATTGTGGTTGTTATTGTTTATGCTTCCAACCCTTGTTTATAACTTGTGGTTGATGGTTATTGTCTAAAATTAGAGCTGGATGCTTGCTGCAATTATATATGGTGTAAAATGGTTATTTGTTATTGTTGCTATCCTTGTTTTGTGACCTAGTTTTCAACATGGTGCTGCTGAAATTTTTAGTTGAGTTCGGAGAATTCTTAGAATGCTAGCTTGTTATGGTTCATTGTTTATTATTATAAGCGACTTGTCATGTAACATGCTTGAAATTTGTGTGCAATTGAATTATTTCGTTGTGGTTGAGCTTGTGTTGTAACATTCAAAGCATGCATGGTTGGTGTTGGGGTGTTATATAGATATATATATATATATATATATATATATATATATATATATATATATATATATATATATATATATATATATATATATATATATATATATATATATATATATATATATACGCTACATATGATTGAATTAATTAATCGACTTTTGATCCCATTATAAAAACTAATTATAAAAAAAAAGGCATGGCATGCATTATCATAACCCGTGTTGGCCTGTAACTTTTCCTGTTTGAGACAGATCAAGATAAATCCGCATGTGAATCTGATTGATCACATGCAGCCCCCACTTCACATCACTCACTTTTCGCTAGGTACTAACAGAACAAGAGAGCAAAATTATGTCATTTTGTCGTTCGAGCTAGCATTTTCTTCATTAAGATGACGTACAGGTGAAGGTAGACGGCCATCGACCTATATATCTCTAAGCAAACGGCGCCTACTCCAATAAGCTCTTGGGAGACTAACAACTCTAGCCGCTTACTATTCAGGCTGCAACTTTAGACAGTGCCAGTTTAGTAGTTGACATCAGTGATTAATTTGCAAACAAAGATGGCCAGATCTCTCGCCCTTTCTGTAACTGTCTCGATGGAGCAGGATAGGTAACGCCCTAACCGTCACAACAGCAATAGCTATATATAGGCTAGCTACTAGCTAGATCTCTTTCTCACCATTTCTCTTTCAAAGAACAAAGTTGCCGCGCACCTGTGCAAAAACTAATCATCTCGATCGCTTTCTTTCAGTTGCAAAGCAACATCCAAGTTGCACTACTTTCTTTTATCAGCATATGCTACCGTGCTAATTGTCCCTATAAATGGGACCTAATCGTGCATCTTGTTGATCCAGCAATAATCGCATCCTACGTACACACCAACCAAATCATATCAATATATAGCCCTAACAACATGCAAAAGATGACAGGCATACAGAAGCCGGGAGCCACAGCACGCTTCCAGGCAGCAAAAGGCTTCCTAGAGCCCAATGTAATCATCAATTCGAATTAACTTCGCATTTTGCATGTGTGTTTAATTAGCTAATGCTCAAACATAACTATAAATAGATATGACCCTAACTAGCTATTTACGGACTTTGTATAATATTGAAAAGCTTGTTCCGCGCCAAAAAAAAAAAGATTAAAATTTTCTTGCAAAACTTGCATATATGTTCAAAGGTACAAGAGTGACGTATACATATATATCTTTCTTAATTGCAGAACAAGGATCAAGAGCTGCTGAGGCGATCATACTCGGAGTGCTCGAACGCAAGAGCGGCGGATCAGCTCGTCGCCGGCGGAACTGCAGCCGGCATCATCTCCAATGGCGTGGACATGGTACAGTGTGCTTGCTGCAGCGTGTCGGAGGAGTGCACCTCGGCCTACATCCGCCGCATCCAGGCGGCGTACTGCGGCGACTGGGTCTGCGGCCTCTGCGCGGAGGCCGTGAGCGAGCGGATGTGCCGGGATCAACACGGCGGCGTGGAGGAGGCGCTGCGGTCGCACATGGCGGTGTGCAGGGACTTCAACGCGACCACCAGGCTTAACCCCAAGCTCTCCCTCGCCGGCTCCATGAGGGCCATCGCGCGGAGGAGCTTCAACCGCCGGACGTCAGCGGCGACATGCCACGACCAGCTCAGCGTGGCCAAGACGATGACGAGGACCCTTAGCTGCCAGCCCAAATTCTTCGTGTGATTGGATCGACATTGATGCATGGACGTGTGATATATATGGATGGCTCATTTGAGCATGCTTGATATAGCTAAGCTTGTTCAAACTTGCATGGATGCATGTATTTTTTCTCTCTCTCTCAGTTTAATTAGGAGAACTTCGTTATTATGTTAGGGTATGTTTGAATCCATTAGTACTAATAGTTAGCTAGTTAATAGCTAATTGTTGGCTAACTATTAGCTGGCTAATTATTAGCTATGGCTGTTTGGAGATACTAGCTAATAGGTGGTTGAAAATTTAGTTGTTGGTGGAAATGTCCATTGTACCCTTGCATTAATAGCTGTTTGTATTTTTTTTATAGCTAGCTAAGGACATGGACATACAATGAGTACTAGTACCATGAAACTGTTTATTGTAAATACTAGTATCAGGAAACTTATTGTGATAAAAACAATTTCCGTATTTCAAATATTTCAATATTGTTTATCGTGACGGAGAATGAGCCGTGCGGGAGCGGCGGTGGAGAAAGGGATAAGGCTCGCGGGAGATGGTTCACGAGGCGGCGGAGAAAGGGAAAAGGGAACTGCGGTGCATAGGGCCGAGGGCACGTTAGTTATTCACTAGTACAGAAATCATCATCACAGACGGTTCGTAAACATCATCAGAGACGGTTTTGTGAACCGTCAGTAACAATAGGTCTGTGATGAAGGAGATCATCAGAGACGGTTTTCCACCCGCTCGAGAAAATTTACATCACAGCACGGTTATTATTTGAAACCGCTCGTGATTAATTAGTATCCTGAGCGGTTTTTATTTAAAAGCATGCGTGATATAAATATCACGAGCGGTTTCAAATCATAACCGTCGTGATACTAACATATCCTGACGGTTTCAAATAAGAACCGCTCGTGATGTCCGCTTTTCCCCACCCCGTGAGAACCTCCATTATTTATCTTTGTTGCTCGAAATTTCCATCAATATTTCTACTTGATATTTACAAGGCACAACCGAGTTATAGATGTGGTAATTGAATATCGCACTTCCTATATGCATTGTGGCAGCAGTTTGTCCGATCGAGGATAGACTTAAAATATAAACATTTGTAGAGCTTTTTCTCCTTCTTATGATAATGTTGATGGAACTCGACTAATAAATCGACCAAGACCCTGACGGCATAGCGAGTCTCGGCAACCATAGTGTGCTTGATCGACCGGACACACTCGAGTGTGTGATTTGCTTCATGCCATCTGAAGTGGCCTTCTTGTGAGTCACCGTCGTGCCACGATCTGAGTGCGGACGGCATACTCTTCTTGTGCGTCACCGTCGTGGCACGGTGGAGAACATGGTACTTTGAAAAAATTTGTAGATGTACTTGATATATTACTCTAGGTAGGGTAATTAAAAGATTGAACAAATGTGATTGCAAGTCGGGTCTTGGAAGGTTGATTTATTAGTCGAAGTTCCATCAACATTATCATAAGAAGGAGTTCCAATTATCATAAATGTTTATATTTTAAGTCTATCCCGATCGGACAAATCTGCCTCAATGCATATAGGAAGTGCAGATATTCAATTACAACATCTATTATCGATCGTGTCTCAGAATATTGATGCAGAATACCTAAGTAGATGGAAATTTCGAACAACAAACCATAAATAATAGAGGTTGGGGAAAAACATCTAGGTCCAACAAGCAAGACATTGTTAAGTTGTTGCATTCAAGATGAGCAAATATGTATTAAGGATAATATCATGTGACAATACAATGAATCGTACAAACAAGAATAACCGCAAGTTTTGGACATATTTTCCGAATTAATGAATACCATTTGACAATTGTACAACTCCAGAAGTTATCAGGCTGCGTGGAACACGCCGTCTTTATTTATTACTTCCGTGAGCAGGAAGAAACAAACTTTCCCTCTAATGTTACTCAAATCGACCTGACTCAACGAAGTTTTAACCATATTGCTATTTTTTTTAGCAACGATGGTTTGCATGTTGTGGCAAACATAAAATCCACATAGGTTATTTCACGACCTTCTTTGGTGGCATCGCAAATAAAACCTACGGTTAGTTCTAGAGTCACTATTAGGGGTTTGAAATAGAATTGTTGTGTATAGCGGATACGGAAAGTTCAAATCATCTTGTAGTTTAGTCCAATCTTTCACGTGTTTGAACGCTCTACAAGATTGCAAAAGGTTAGCCTAAACCATTCCAATAGCAATATAAACCTGGAACAACTTACACGACCATGTACGGAGGAAACGTGATTACCTGCTGAGTAATTTTGTGATAGGTACCAAGTCGTGGTTTCCGCCACGCGGAATCAAGGTACTTAACCGGTTTGTGGCTGGTTCAATTACAATTAGAACCCGTGAAACCTACAGGTATATCACAATGGATAATGAATGAAACGAGTTGTGTGCACAAAGATGCTGACCCAAAGTATAGCATGTGGTAGCACTTACCCTGGGTTATGGGGTATAAGTATGAGTTCTTTATCTTTTTGTGCTAGCAATGCCTCTGTGACGTATTTCTCGACCATGTTTATATTATCATCCATTGTTTGCTTTGAGACTATATGTGGGTCGAGGAAACCGATCGATAGTTTCTTCCGTGTCGCTTCAAGTTGCATGTATCTATATATACAAAGGCGAATTATATATATATTGGAGGACATTTATCACTATTAGGCGAATGTAGACCGTGATAGCACACACTTACAAGGTCCAACATCTTATGAGTCTTGGCGTCGATGGCGTCGAGGTTGTAGAGATGGAACAAGTCCGTAAAATCGACCGTGAAGAAGCCCCCATTGAGTCGTTGAATAGATGTTCATACTTGAACATAACGCCGATACTTGTTGTGCGTTCACGCTCGGCTTTCCAGCTTCTTGGGTGTACCACTTATGCAATTGTTGGCAAGATATACTAAGTGAAGTTCGCTGCCTTTCGTTAATGCGGCTCTCTAGCTTGTATTGTTTAGCCAACTCGGCAGATGGATAGTCGACTTGTTCTTGCCTTTCTTTCTTCTGTTTGCCCTTGCCTTTCTTTGTTTTGTATGAACCCTTCACGGAGAGGAATGGGCAGGAAAGAGGTCAACGTTATGTACATCAAGTGGAGTCGCTCTCGATCGCTGATTTGGTAGCCAATCGATCGACGGCGATACAATAAGCGAATCGGATCGTCGCGGTTGTTGCATGACGAAGGGACGAGCGAGGAGATGTCATTTGCTAGGCCATTGGATGAATGTGCCAATGGCATCCCCAAGTTTCATGATCTCGCTGTTTGGCTTCTGCAGATCGATAATTTTGAAACTATCAAATACCCCGTCCACATTGACCTTGGTGAAACCCGCGCTATGATGGTACAGTGCACCATGGTCCCCTTTGGGGATGGATCGCCATGCCCCAAGCGGCCGTCGAGGAACGGTGCCATTGCTAATTCTCACTTGAGATTGCACCGCGTGGCCACCTTAATGTCACATCTGAGGATAAGTCCCGCTATGTTCATCTATGTCACTTGGAGGAACGGATGCACACTGCTCTTACAGGCGGTGGGGCTGACTTGCGGACATATACGGGGCTTGTGCAATATTTCTTTCTTGATTGGTGAGCCTTTCCTCGAGGATTCAGATCGTTTCATAAAATTCTTCTCTCGGTTCTCCCTCAACTCTTCTCTCAACTCTCCTCTCAACTTGTCCTCCAAATTCTTTATAAGATTTGACTCGCTCGGCTTTAGTTCTCTTCTTACTTGGTATATGTGGAAGTAAATGCAGGAATCCAGTTTTCCATGGAACAAAAACCCTTTGCCTCTTGTACGACTGTGGTGTTCCTTGTTTCCCAAGGCTATGGGCGGTGCATCTTTCTCTCGTCAGGAAAAAAAGAGCCATCGCACGATTGTGTACTCAACGCTACCGCAAGATCCGGACAAGTTATTTCACTTATGAAGTCATGGACTAATTACGTAAAATTGGTAGTTCGATTTATATATTACCAAGCGTTGGCAGACTTCCTCGTCCGCGGGGTTTACAAAGGAGACGATTGCGGAGGACGTGGCATCTGACCTCGCTCTCGCTCTTAGCCAGTCTCTGGCACGTTGATCTGTGATCGATGGAAATGGCGCGATACCCTCCTCGTCCTCCCTGTCCCATTGCGCTCTCTTCCCGCGTAGCAGCGATTGCGAGTCTGTGGGGTGAGTGTTCCTTGCTTGCAAGGCCTTGTTTGCTTCATCGTGACGCATTTAATTAAATGCATGGTCTTCATCCCAACAAAACGCCCCCACGTGTCCTCATCAATGAACCCATACTTCGAGTATGGAACCAGATCCTTCTTGATGTAGTCTACGAAAAGCGTATGCTTGAAGGTCTTCCATGCCTTTCCTGCCGCTAGTAGTGCATACCGTCGCACTAGGGGAGCGGATTCTTCTGGAATGTTGAACGATGAAAGAATTTCCGTTAGCAAGGCATTGCGAGCCTCAATAGTCACCAACCTCCAGGAAGATAGCGTGATCGGAACCCGTTCCCGGGCTACTATCCCACACATACTCCGAAATGCATTCGCCGCCTTTTTTGTCTTTCTAGGGGGCCCATCATTTGGATCGATCTCTGTAATGGTATATCGGTTTGTTGGCCTTTTGTTTGGTCCTCTTGCAGCGCGGGTCGATTCTTCTTTTGAGGGCACATCATGTCCTTCAGACGATGGATTAGAGGACGACATCTTCTTTACAAGTTAAAATAGTTCCAGCGAACTAAAAGTGAAGAACAAATAAAATCACATTAGAGTGAATGAGTTTGTGGATACCATGGCTTGTTATTAGCCTTTTAAAAGAACTAGCCTAAATGGCTTGTTATTAGCCTTTTAGCAAAAGAAGCGAACTAGGAGGTTGCCGAACTTAATAAAAATTTAATGACACCTCCCTAAAACTAGGACATCCACACAATGCAAGCGAAGAATACATATGGATTCAACCATTTGACAGATTAATGAGAATAATTGAGCGAAGCTCGGGATCTCACAAATGAACATGTACAAGATTACGAATAAAGCAATTAGCATAAAGCTCATATTGATTGTTTGAATGTTCTCGAGATGTCGGGTTGCCTTAAAAGGCCCTCCTCGCCACAATGGACAAGTAATAGACTAGATTGTGACAACTTTATCTCAATAACAGATTTAATATTTGATAGGTTAAGTATAAATCAACTCAATTGGTTATCTTATATGCATATTCACTAACTAAGCATATAAAGACAGGTTTGCAATAGACAACCAGCAGAAATCAAAACTCCACTAAACCACCACCTAAGCAGACCCTCCAAACTAATTACTGGGGCACCAAAAAACAACCACAACACCATCGCTCCTAGCCAACCAGAACAAAGACATTTTAACTAGTTACTGGCTACTAGGCTCTAAACAACCAGAAAACAAACATCATCCTTGATCACCAGCAAAAGACCTTTTCAACCAACATCAAAAACTCGATTCTGATCAACCACTCTTCCAAAGAACCTCAATCCTTTGCCGAACTCACACTAATCAAATATATATATATGAAAGTGAAATTGATTGCTAAGATTTGTTGTCACAATTAGTCTATTCCATCCCTAAATCATCTTGAACATTAAGCCCACACGCAAGGTCCCCAAGCCGCAGATCATTGGCCCTTTGCAAGACCGAAAAATAGAGCAAATGGCGAGCGGTGCCTCCAGATCGAAACGGCCTCTAGCTCGATGGCTAGTCCCCGAAATACTCACGGTTGAAGCCGAGGGGAGCACGCCGAGAGGGAGCACGTCAGAGAGGGGGAGGACGACGAGGGGAGCACGTCGATGCCGGGAGGACGCCAAGGGGAGGACGCCGAGGGGGAGGACGCCGAGGCCGGGGGTGGACGCCGAGGCCGGGGGAGGACGCCGAGGGGGAGGACGCCGCGGGAGGCAAAATGTCTCAAAGGGTTAGGGTTTGGCGCGCTGTGAATGAGCTCTGCGCGCGGGAGATATATAGAGGAGAGCACATCACAGACGGTTCTATAATATAACGGTCTGTGATGATATATCCTGAGCGAATCTATAATAGAACCGCTCGTGATGTTGAATATCGCGAGCGGTTCTATAATAGAACGATGCATGATGTTTAAATATCACTGAGCGGTTCTATAATAGAACCGCTCGTGATGTTGGCGACATCACGGACGGTTATATAATATAACCGTCTCGATGTTGAGATATCACTGAGCGGTTAGGTAACATAACCGCTCAGGATAATAACATATCCTGCATCGTTATGTTAAAGAACCGCTGTGATATATCTTATTCCTTGACATTCACTTGTCGGTTCGATTCGATCGACTCTTATGCATGCCACTTTGTTGTATCTTACGGGAAAGTTGTCTTTACGAGAATATCGATATACTATGGTTGAAGTGGAGATTCTAATCCTCAATTCAAACCCTAAAATCTGAGAGCAATCACATACAACTATTTCCATATTGCCAAAGTAGACATGATTATGTTCTTGTTCGCCATAGTCTACATAATTTATTTCTTGTCATCAATTATGTCTGAATGGCCATCTTTGAATCATGTATTTGGAATCATATTGATATTAAGGAATAAATCGTGCTCTTATACTTGCATCTTTTCCATCAATCCGGATGCTTCACAAGCTACTTACAAAGATCATCACAATCCTATATACATAATTGGATGCTTCACAAGCTACTTACAAAGATCATCACAATCATATGTACAAAGCATGATGGGTCGTATCATCTTTACAATAGCATTAATGTAATATTATTACACATGAAAATTAGTAAGCATGATGACAATGCACCCTTCTCATAACTTCCACCACATGCTTATTCTTTTGTATGAAAATTAGCCCTTCATGATGATCGACGCGTGTGTAGCTTGCTTCCTCATGTTGTTCTTCTGGGACCAGGATGTCATTTCCGATAGGTGGCAACTCATCAAATTGATTGTACTCTTCCTCATCTACTACATTCTCAACTCCGACAATTCTCCTTTTTCCTGAAGAACTACGTGGCGCTTCTTGTTGGGCCGAATTGGGTTACATAGAAGACTTGAACAACTTGGTTAGCAATCGAATGGTTCATCTTGGTATCCGACACGTTCGAGGTCCACGAGAGTGATGCCATTCTTGTCAACCTTCACGTCTTTGGAGGTGGACCCAATGACACCGAAATAGGGAATCTTGAAAAGTACGAGTCGAGCTCCCATATCTCCTCTATGAACCCATAGTAGGAGCTCCTCGTCAACCAGCGGTATTATTGAATGCATCTATCACGGACACCGCTGATACGGTTTGTGCTCTTCATGTCCCGATCTCGTGTAAAATGTGTACCCATTTAAGTCATATCCTTTCCATGTGACAAGCCGTAAAAGTTGGTCCTTTTGCCAACCATGTCGTGTCATCGGCGAGCTCCCAAGTGATAGGTCGCTCCTTCAACTATTTGTTGGGCGAAGGTTATCTTTGTCTCGTGATCCAAGACTCTGCCGTCTTGGATTCTCTTGCCTTAGCCATTGCTTGTGCTCGGCGATATAGGCCGACACTACTGACCATGTGTTGCAAAACCGTGAAATGGGCTCGAGCATACGCGAATCGAATCAGCGTGATTGCTTTCCTTCCGATGGTCCCGATACCTGGAGCCTCCTTCATGGCGAGATCGAGGCACACCTATTGGTTTGACTGGGCCATGTAATCGACGCAGAACTCGACGGCCTCTTACATTGCATAACCTTCGACAATGCTACCCTCCGGACGAGATCGATTCGACGTAAGACTTGAGAATTCCCATGTACCTCTCGAGCGGGTACATGCTACGGAACACCGCCCGCCGCATATCTTTATCTGTCACAAGGTGAACAATGAGATGGACCATGATATCGAAAAATGATGGAGGGAAATACATCTCAAGATTACATAGAGTCATCACCACCTCGACTTGCGAGCATCTAGTCCTTCGGGATCAATGACCTTTCGGCGATTGTGTTAAAGAAATAACACAGCCTAGTGATTGTCTCTCGGACCTTGACCGGCAAAATACTTCTAATTGCGACAGGGAGCATCTGTGTCATCAGCACATGATAATCATGAGACTTCATGCCGGTTAATTTCAAATCTTGCAACGAAACAAGTCTCTTCATGTTGGAGGAGTAACCAGGACGGAACTTTCACACCATGCAAGCACCGCACGATTCAGTTCTTCGGCCTTTGATGAGTATAACAAGCGTGTTCCAAATGCGTCGGCCTTTATCGGTCTATTTGGTGCTAATTCAGGTCTTATGCCCATATCGATCAAGTCAAGCGTATGCGTTGATACCATCCTTTGTTTTACCCTTAATGTTGAGTAAGAGACCAATCAATTTGTCATAGACATTCTTCTCTCGTGCATGACATCGATGCGATGGCGAACTTCTAGGTGCTCCCAAAGAAGGTAGGTCCCGAATATTGATCTCTTCTTCCACATGCTCTTTTCATGGGTACTTGATTTCGCCCCTTTCCATACGCAACATCCAAATCCTTAACAATGTCATGAACATCTCTCCGCTCAAAGCGCCTTGGAGCTGAACCATTTCGTTCCTTCCGTCGAAAAGTTGCTTCATCTTGCGATATGGGTGATTCCTCTGAAGGAACCTACGATGACTCATGTACACGGTTTTGCGGGAGTGATTCAGCCATAAACTCTCGGTATCATCTAAGCAGTGAGTGCAGACTTTGGTTCCTTTTGTACTCGGCCCTTTGACAGTTAGCAAGGCGGGGTAATCATTTATGGTGCGAGAACAACAAGCGAGGCAAAGTAAAGTTCTCTCGTTTATACGCATCCCATACGTGTACCCGGTAACCCACAGTGTTTTAGATCTTCCACCAATGGAGCTAGGTACACATCAATATCATTCCCAGTTGTTTCGGTCCTTAGATAAGCATGCACAACATAATGTACTTCCGCTTCATACACAACCAAGGAGGAAGGTTGTAGAATCTGAGATTGGGCCAAGTGCTATCTTGCATTTGCTCATGTTACCGAAAGGATTCATTCTATCGTACTCAATCCAAACCTTATATTCTCGGATCCGCGCCGAATTCTTAAAAGCTCCTGTCGATGTTTCTCCACTGGATGGAATCAGCAGGGTGCCTTAGCATTCCATCATTCTTACGCTCCTCAAAGTGCTAACGCAACAGTTTTGCCTCCTCTGGGTTCGCAAACAAATGCTTCAAACGGGGAATTACAGGAAGATACCATGCCACCTTAGTAGGAGGACCTTTTTCACCTCAATGCTCTCACCATCATCATCTGAATGACTCTTACGCTTGTACCGGGATGCGTTGCACACCGGACATATATGCAAGTTTGTGTACTCTTTGCGGTACAGGATACAATCATTTGGACATGCATGTATTCTTTCTACTTCCATTCCCAAGGGACAAAGAACCTGCTTGGCTTTGTAGGTGCTTGTCGACAACTCGTTTCCCTCTGGAAGCATGTCCGCCAATAGACGTAACAGCGCTGTGAAACTCTTGTCGGACCAACCGTTGCTTGCCTTCAATTTGAGTAGTTGAAGCACGGATGATAACCATGTGTATTTCAACTTGCACCCTGCGAACAAAGGTTTCTCCGAGTCCTCCATTAAGCCCGAGGCTGTCCATATTCCCCGTCATCAAGGTTTCTACGCATCGCGCAACATCGATCCAAATTGTCATCCTACAACCTGTCCTCATCGGAAGCACAATCGATATGATCATCCGACATATCATTGACTTCGTCGACGATATTAACACTACTTGTCGCCGTGTATATTATGCTCTTCGCATGGTGGTCCAACATGTATAGCCCCTTTTGAAACCCCTCGAATCAAGTGTGCTTCGATCTCATTTGAGTTTGAAACATCTTGATTTTCGCAATCAATGCACGGACATGACATGAATTGCATCCCTTATTAAACATATCCTCCTCTGCAGCTCTTTTGAAAGTGGAGACGCCATTAAGGTACTCAAGACTCAGACGGTTCTCAACAGACATCGACTTCGATCCATCTACGCTACACATGTAACACTTAGTGTTAAATATTAAGTGCACCAGGTGTAGTGCGTATGCACACATTCTTAAACTAATGATACAATTGCATACCTTAATTACATCACAAAGAAATAATTAACACAATTCAAATTAATCTTCAATATAATAATGAAATTAGAACCCATTACTAACCTTAGATCACCAAAAGACTTGAATTGATCTATAAGCTAGATCTAAACAATCTTTAAATTCTATCCTTAACAAGCTAGCTAGCTACATCATGATCGAATATTATATTATGCAAATAGAACCATTACTAGCTAACCTTATAGATCAAACAACCAACACATGGTTCTACAAGCGAGATCTAAAAAAATCATCAAATTCCTTCCTTATGAAGATAGATGTTGAATATAATGCAATTAAAACATATTACTAACCAAATATCACAAACAACATATGGATCCAGCTACAATTAAGCTAGATCTAAACAAACAATCTTTAAATTAATTCTCTCCTAACCAACCTAGATATTGAATTGGATGCATGCAATTAGAGAACTCATTACTAACCTTAGATCACCAAAATCAAATGAATCTAATATCACCCTTCGAAATCAATGGCTTTCTTTCAAAAAATCGCCTCACTTCCACAGCCGCTACTTAGGATAGAAACCGAAACCCTATAAACAAAGTGGATGGATCGAGGCTCGCTTTTACGGAGAGCGGTTTTATCACGAGCGATTTTATATTACAGCCGTCTGTGATGCAAGAAATAGCACAGACGGTTTCTAAATATAACCGTCTGTAATGACTACTGTAGATATTACAGACGGTTGTTTTACATAACCGTCTGTGAAATCACAAACGGTTTTACTTCGAAACCATCTGTAATGAGTACTGTATCCATCACAGACAGGTATATTTAGAAACCGTCTGTGATATTTCATACATCACAGACGGTTGTAATATAAAACAGTCTATGATATCCGCACTGACGGTTTGAGTACATAACCGTCTGTGATGTTCCATATTACAGACGGTTTTTCAAAACCGTCTGTGATCGTGCGTCTGATATAAGCCTCGCTGTAGTAGTGATGCCCCCAGTGCATGGATGAAACCGCTAGTGTGTGGCTCAACAACTCGAGGAAAATAGTGTACATGCGTCACCGGAGGTTCCTTCGCAGGAATCATCCATACCGCAATATGATGAAACAATTCGACGGGACAAAGGAGGACGGTTTAGCTTCAAGGCGTCTTCATGGGGAAGAGGTGTATGATATGGTTAGGGATCTTAATGTTGTACTTGGAAAAGGGAGTACTGGTAATACATCGCTGTCCCATACTGAGAAGACCACGTGGAAGAAGTGATCCATTTTTTGGGACTTACTCTACGTGAAGGACTTGGAAGTTCGACACTGCATCGACGTCATGTATGTAGAGAAGAATGTATGTGACAGCGTGGTTGGTCTTTTACTGAATATTCCTAGCAAAACAAAGGATGGACTGAAGGCACGAAGGGATCAGGAAGACATGAAAATCACCTTTTTCAAGGTAGTTGAAAGATAAATTACTAATTTTGTGTAATAGTCTGAAAAATGCAAAAAGAAATAAAATGAAAAATTTAGTTAGAATTTTGGTTTTAATCTGAATTTCCATATTTTATGTGTTTTTCTTGGATTTTGGACTTTAAGAAAAAAAATCATTTATATTGTTGAATTCTTGTTTTCCAATTTGTGAAGACCACCAAAATTATATAAGGATAAAATCTACAGAAAATTTATTCAAACCAAAAGATAGCTCCAAAACTTCCTCAAAACGTCTCAATTAAGGAAGTGTGTACGCATTTATAGCTCCTTAAGAAAATCAAAAACAACATTTAATAATAAGGAACAGAGTCATTGTCAGGTTTCTCCAAAAATGTACAGGCAAGATCTTGCTTTGAAATTTTAATCTTATCATCTAAACCACTAAGGGATCATATAGAAATTTTTTTTAAAATATTGAACCTTATCTGTTGCTTTTGGAAAATAAAAATTAAAATTTTAAAAACAGTAATAAAAATTTCAGATTTTTATAAAAATGAAAAAAATATCATCATTTGAAAATTTTATAGTGTCATCTATAGACACATAGGATCACATAAATATTTTTTCAAATTAATTGAACCTCATTTGTGCATCAGAAAAATCAATAATAAAAACTTAAAATTGAAACAATGATATTTTCAGAATTTTGTAAAATTTGTCAAGTATGATAATATTCTGAAATGTTTATGGGAGGATTATTATTGCCTAAAAACAATACACAAAATATTTAAAAAAGTTTTGACCAATATTGATAGCACAATTAAAATCAAGACCCTATTATACCAAAATAGAGGATTACAGTGTTTTCCATTGATCTCACTACTTTGTGTGACCCGCCCAGTTCTTGGCCCACCTTGCAGCACCTCATGGCCCTAGATCACCACCCCTGGATCCAAAACACTTGAGCTCCATTGTAAGGCCCATATTTTTTATATTAAGGCCATTCCCAGTGGGAGTTTCAATTGAGTTTCATTCTCATTAATCCCATGATCAGTGACTAGTACACACATTTACAAATAGATATCACAACCACACACACATTATTATATACAACAGCAGAAGAAGTTCTTACATTATATTCTTATAAACCAAAATAAACCTAGCAGTGGAGACATTTATATCTTGTAGTATGCTTTTAACCCATCATCCCCACGGGCAACTAGCAAGGTGAACCACATAAATACTCATCGTTATCACCCCCAGATCCTGCATCAAAATAAGTATCATCAGGGTATTCTAATTTTTCATCTAGAAACAACGACAATAGTATGTTGAGTACTTCACATGCTTGCAAGACTTTTGCAAAACCTATAATATATGTAGACTTAAATCAAATGATAGATTTCTACATATAATTTGCATAAAGCCAATTTGAAGTGTGAATATAGAATAATAGATTGCAAATGGAATTTCAGTAAAAGCAATTTTATTTGTAAATAAAACAATGATATGTATGCATAAGTAAATAAATTCACGAACCTTCGTGATGTGATCAACACAATGAACCATTGCCTACCATCACATGGTAGAAACCAGATTTTATGAAATTAAAACATCTAACTTTGTGAGGATTTTACCAAGTGCCCATAACTATAGGCGCAACTTTTAAAAAAGATTTATATTATGCGGAGGTGTACAACTTTACCCGCAAGATATGACCAACTCTTTGTGAAAGTTCAAGCTCCATTAATTTGGTTTTGGTGTTAATGACAAATCTAATATTGACATTAATTCTTTTGATAACCATAATATTGATTAGTCTCAATTGTTAATTAATGACAAATCTTTTTATGAGACTAACTATTTTGTTGAGTTCAACTCTTATTAGTCTCTTTTGAATGAAAAAGGTGAAAATATGAAAGGTATGCATTCGAGTTCATATTGCCATATCTTGTTGTGTTCCTTCGATATAATTTTCATGATCATGTTGATAAATCTAAATAAGAGACTAACTTTTTTATTGAGTATATCTTTGATTAGTCTCGTCTCATTGAAAAATGGAAAACCCAAGGTATGCACTCGTATTAATTTTATGATATCTTAATGCATATTTTGGATTCAAGATTAATGGATAAACTCTACCTTTGTTTAGACCTCAAGATGTGCATAATGTTTTCAATTCCATATTTACATAGGGGGAGTTCGTCATTTAACTTGAAGGTTTCATTGTATTGATTTATTCTTTATTGACACATATAAGGATCAAGACATTGAAACTAAATCTTTGATTGTATATTTGAATTGCCTAGTTGTAGTATACTCATGGTAATATTAGATAAGCTCCAATGTAATAAAAATTGAACATGTGCATATTGTCTCCAAGTCAATTATACTATGTACATATACATGTGGGTGTCGACGATCGGGATCGCCTGACCGCAAATGTGGAAAGGGATTAGTGAATCGGACCCAGAAACGAGCTCTGCCCAACGAAGGAATAGGTTCGATGCGACGTTGGTCGGAGAAGGACGACAACGAGCGTGACACAAAGAGTTATACTGGTTCGAGTCCCTGTGAAGGTAATAGCTCTACTCTAGTCTCGCCCTGAGGCGAAGTACTTCACTAACCTTGAGTACAGAGGGATTTACAGTTCAAGCCCAAGCTTGTCAGCAATGGCTACTGTCCTACAGCTCGAGCTCTGATGCAGTGTGCGTGAGTGGATTGCTTGTCAGTGTTGATCGCCTGTCCTGTACGCACGCCCTGCGGGATCTTATACCCTCCCAGGCGTTGCCTGTAACAGACGAGAGAAATTGTTGGAGTAGTGGCCTCGTGCGCACCGGAGGTGGGCTGCAACCGTCCCGGATATGCCGCCCACGTCTGCCTCAACTCTGCTATCCCAGGTCTTGGCAACTGCCAGGTAAACGCACGTTCTAGAACCCAGGGAAAACTGCCCCGAGCAAGAGCTGATCTCACGCCCTTCGAGCCCGAGGTCATGTGGGGGTTGAACTCTTGGTTGAGGCAGGCTTTAGGTCGTGGTCGACACCCCTGAGCTTCGGGCCCCGTTGACTGTGCTTTGACCAGTCGAAGATCTCCCAGTCCTCGTCAACTAGCCCCTGAGGCTCAAGGTCGAGGAAGACACCTTGATCGACCTCGAGCCTCACGTTGTAGTCGCTGGGGACAGACTTCCGGACGCCTTGAACCTTTGGTCGAGGTCGAGCGGAGACCACAAAGAAAAGGCTTCGGCTTTGTAAGGAGCCGAATTCACCAATTCGAATCCACTGTGTTTTGCCGCACTAGTCCCAAGATCAATCGCTAGTGCACACAGCTTAACATCGGTAAGCATCATATCATACACAACGATAAGAATAATAAGACTTTATTTATTGAGTATAACTAGTGTATGATCTTCTGATCACTTATAATTATTCAGCCACATGGGCTAGACTGAAAGATAACTTGAACAAATGCAGCAGAAAAACAAGAGAAGACGAGATGTCCCATCAAGACACCACAAAGCGATCGACAAGGATTGGCCTAGTGACACGCTGGCCCACCGAAAGTCCTCCTCCAATAACGCATTTAGCGATTCCTCCATCGTTGTTGGTTGTTAAGCAAGGGTGAGTACACCAACACGCACTCAACAAGTTGTGCACAAAATGCAATTCTATCATAGCTATATGCGAGGCTTATTCCAAGGAAAGGCTAAGGGTTCATTTGCGAAAGCAAAGATTTAAGAACACATACGATACATAGATTGAAAAGACAAGATAAAACAAATAATAACAAGTAAATAGATTCAGTGATTCTCAAATAAACCCAAGTTTTTCCATCCTAAATCAAGTTTTTTATCCACATGGCATTCCGCCATCCCATCCAGTTGCTCATTTTAATTAACTACCCTTGATGTAATCCCGAGCATTGCTCAATACCATGAGCACGGCTATCCGAATAGTTTGTACACTCTACAGAGGTTATGCACTTTACCCACATGATACAACCATGCACCACACGGTGAACGATTATAACAAAGCCTTTACAATGCATCCTCTTAACCCGATGCTACCCGCTAAGGTTTCAACACTGAAGGGTTACACCACCACAACAGTGCCCCCCTCTTGCGCCATGTGAGCCAACCCCAAGCATGGACTGGTTACCACCACCCGGGTCTCACGCCACCACGATAGCACTCAAGTTAAGCATTTGCAAATTAGTCACTAGGTGCCCCATAATGAATATGTGGTTGCATGATAGACTCAGTCAAAGTCTCGCAAGGTTAAGTCCTTAG
Organism: Guadua angustifolia; assembly: GCA_036346375.1. Taxonomy (NCBI): domain Eukaryota; kingdom Viridiplantae; phylum Streptophyta; class Magnoliopsida; order Poales; family Poaceae; genus Guadua; species Guadua angustifolia. The sequence goes on along the minus strand of CM070508.1, from coordinate 50,293,659 downwards.
GATTGATTAAAGCAAGACATACACATACCCTCGGCTCTTCCGAGCCCACCCGCACACTTGCCCTTCCACTTGCTTCAATCTTAAAAGATTAAACCCCGGTTGGTTACCAAGCACCACGTGCTACTCACAAATCAACATCATTGTGTGACCTCCCCGCCACAACAACTCAATCTCTTTGTGTGACCACACATGACACACAAGTTATCATCATTGTTCCATATTCCAATAGTCAAAATTTATACTCAACATTTCATGTACATGTGATGACGTGGCATGGCTAAGCATTTCTATTCCGGTCTAACCATCCATGTTGATTTCAGTATTAACCAACTATAATGAACCAACCTAAGGTGACAAGTGGATTATGGCATACAAATAGCAAGGTAGGGTGTAATTCAAAGGGTACATTAACTAATCCCAAAGTTAAGTTGAAATCATTTGTACACATAAAATATCATGCAATAGAGTAAATCAAAATAGCAGTTTTTGCAAACATGGGTGCAACATGATCAAAACACAACTTGCCTTGCTTATGCTCCTAGTATTGCTCCGAAGATTGCTCTTGAAATGATAATTCCTCCTCCGAAACCTCGCTCAACTCAACGTCTACGCGAATCGAGAAGAAATAGCAAATAAACACCAAAACCAAAGAACAAATGAAGTCAAAAATTCAAATAAAAGCCATCATTGGAAAGATCTCAATTTTACAAATTTTTAGGAATTTGAATAACCTCAATCGGAGTTCGTATGCGAAAGTTATAGCACTTTGAAGTTTGAAATTCCTAAAAACCCTTAAATTCATAAATTCTGAATTAATTGAATTATTTTTTATAAAGAAAAATATGAATTTTCCCGCCCGGCTCGTACGGACAAAACATGGCAAAATCTAGACGCTTGGATATCAATCTAACGGCTCCGGTTAAATTTACTAGGTGGCTTAGTATCAATCGTCCGATCCAGATCCGACGACCCACGCTAAACCCTACGGTGCACTATGCTCATAAATGACGTGGTCAATCCCTGACTCTACGATTTTGATCCAACGGTGAGTGTTTACCTGTGTACTTCACTGTTCACTTAAATGACGCGGCGCATCATCTAACCATCCATCTATGATCCTACGGCTAACATTTTAATCAGAACGCTTACCGATTCGAATCGTGGCGACTTAATCCCGAACGTCCGATGCAATCCGACGGCTGACGAAGCTCCCGATCGGCGAATGAAAACCCGGCGGTGCAGGCGGCCGGACTTGGAGAAGATGACCACGGACTCGGCGATTTGGCGCACTCCGGCGACCAACGAACGGTGGCACAGACGCGGCACAACTCGGCGACCTCGAATCCGTGACTCACTCGGCGGAAGAAGTCCTCGGCGATGGCGAAACGCGGTGCGACTCCTTGGATCTCCGGCGAGCTCACGAGGCGACTTCTGTGACTCTTCGGCGACGGCGCAACAGCTAAAGGAAGCAGCGAGGTGTGGGGATCCTCGGGGAAGTACCCCGGACCTTTTATACCCGACGAACGGCGCGAAAACATGGAAGGTACAATGGCGGCGGCGGTGTTGGACTCGGACACGGCGGCGACGAATCCGTCTCGAACACGATGACTGACAGCTGTGCGATCGAGATCCGACGGACACGATAAGAGGTGAGTCCGAACCGGTATGATTTAATGTGGTCCGACCGATGATCATCCAACGGTCGCACTCGTTAGGGTTTCCATAATCGACACGGCGTGAAAATGGCCGTTGGATATTGATCCAACGGTTGGCATCAATCCTCCCGAATCACAGCCGGTCTGCACAATAATTGGGCTGGGCCCAGCACTGTTCACACGATTTTTCCTGGAATTTCCTATTTAAAATAATTTAGGAAATTCACTTGATTTATTTTAAATAGTAAAAATACTCTAAAAATTCCCATAAAAATCTCAAAAATACTTTGAGACATTATGGACTTAAATAAAATATTTTTAGCAAAACTTTATTTTAAATATTTATTTTTATAATTATTTCTTAACAAAAGGTATTATGTTTTAATTCAAAATAATTCCAATAAATCTCAGAAAATCCAAATAATTCCAGAAAATTCACAAAAATCATAAATTGCAATAAAATAATATTAAATAATTAAAACTCAAAAATTGGGATGTTACAAACCTCCCCTTAACGGAATCTCGATTTTAGATTTAGGGCTGACTAGAGAATAGGTTTGGGAATTCCGCTTTCAGGTCTTCTTCACACTCCCAGGTTGCTTCATTTTCTGAATGGTTACTCCACTGAACTCTACAAAAGCGAGTGGACTTATTTCTGGTTCTACGCTCCATTACATCTAGAATTTTAATCGGCTGCTCTTTGTAAGTCAGATCCTCCTGTAACTCGATAGCTTCTAACGGCGTCTGCTCGGTTGGCACTCTGAGACATCTCTTAAGTTGTGACACATGGAACACATCATGGACTCCTGCTAATGACTGGGGCAACTTCAACTGATACGCAACCTCTCCTCGGCGACTCAAGATCTTAAATGGTCCAATATACCTAGGTGCGAGTTTTCCTTTAACGCTGAACCTTTTCACACCTTTCAAGGGAGTGACTTTGAGATACACAAAATCATTAGGCTCGAAACTCAATTCACGACGATGATTATCAGCATAACTCTTCTGCCTTGACTGGGCTATTCTTAGTCTTTCTCTGATCATGGCCACTTACTCTTCAGCCCCTCTAAGCAACTCAGGCCCAAATACCGAACGCTCCCCCATTTCATTCCAATTTAACAGGGTACGACAAGCACGACCATATAAGGCTTCAAATGGTGACATTTGCAAACTAGCCTGGTAGCTATTGTTATAACTAAACTCGGCATATTGCAAACATTTATCCCACGATGTACTGTATGATATCGCACAAGCTCTCAACATATCTTCTAAAATCTGATTAACTCTTTCTGTCTGACCATCTGTCTGCGGATGATAAGCGGTACTGAAATTCAGATGAGTTCCCATTGCTTCATACAATTTATCCGAAAATCTTGAGGTAAATTGGGTACCGCGATCCGATACGATTTTCTTAGGGACACCATGTAAACATACAATTCTTGACATGTATAGTTCCGCCAATTGATCCCCTGAATAAGTTGTCTTCACTGGAATAAAGTGGGCAACTTTAGTCAACCGATCAATGATGACCTATATGGAATCATAACCTCTTTGAGTCTTGGGCAATCCGGTGATAAAATCCATACCAATCTCCTCCCATTTCCATTCAGGAATCTTTAATGGCTGTAACAGTCCTGCGGGCTTTTGATGCATCGCTTTTACTCTCTGACATACATCGCATAATGCTACATGCTCAGCTACTTCACACTTCATACTCGGCCACCAAAATTTCTTCTTAAGGTCATGGTACATCTTGGCACTTCCAAGATGAATAGAATACTTAGAATCGTGTGCTTCCTCAAGAATCAGTTGCTTAAGTTCCTTCTCATTTGGCACACAAATCCGACCTTTAAACCATAGGGTTCCTCGCTCATCTATCGAGAAATCTTCGGCTAAACCCTCTTCCTTCTTAGCCTTGATCCTACTAATCTTTTCATCATTACTTTGCTTTTCCTTAATTTGATCCTCTAGGGTTGGCTTTACTTCTAAAGCGGCTACAAATCCTTGTGGCACAACTTCTAACCTCAACTTCTGAAATTCCTCACATAACTCTGGTTGATCGCTAACTATTAACGAATTCACACTGTGGCCTTTACGACTCAAAGCATCAGCTACCACATTAGCTTTCCCAGGATGATAATGGATTCTGACATTATAATCCTTAGTTAGTTCTAGCCATCTCCTCTGTCTCATGTTAAGATCTGACTGGGTAAATATGTACTTCAAGCTCTTATGATCCGTATATATCTCACACCTATTTCCGATGAGATAATGACGCCATATCTTTAAAGCATGCACTATGGCAGCTAATTCCAAATCATGCGTTGGGTAATTCCCTTCATGCGGCCTCAATTGCCTCGATGCGTAGGCTACAACTTTGCCATTCTGCATTAAAACGCAACCAAGTCCTTATTTGGATGCATCACTATAAATGTCAAAGCCACACTGCACATCCGGCAACTCTAACACCGGTGCAGATGTTAATCGCTTCTTTAACTCCTCAAAACTCTTTTCGCACTCCGGCATCCATGCAAGCTTCTTTTCTTTCTTCAACAATTGCGTAAGGGGTCTCGCAATCGTCGAGAATCCTTCTATGAATTGACGGTAATATCCCGCCATTCCCAGAAAACTACGGATTTGGGTAACTGTCTTCGGCGGTTCCCAATTCATCACAGCTTCCACTTTACTTGGGTCCACGGCAACTCCTTTAGCGGTTATCACATGGCCAAAGAATTCTACTTTCTTCTTCCAGAAGTCGCATTTACTAAATTTGGCATACAACTGTTGTTCTCGCAACTCCTCCAAAACCAATTCCAAATGTTCTGCGTGCTCTTCTTCTGACTTAGAGTACACAAGGATATCGTCTATAAAGACAACCACAAATTTATCCTAATACTCCATGAATACTTTATTCATCATATTCATGACTCAAGCTAGGTCAATAGCTGGTACGCATACGTCATAGCAGCTTGAACCATAACTAAGCAGTAACTTAAAAATCAATGTCGGAGCACTGCTCGACATACCTCCTTATTACAAAAGTTGGACCCATGGGTCATACAGTGATGGGAACATTAAACTAACAACTATTTTAGATGAAGCAAAAACTGGAATGAAACTCGACTTTTGGGCGTCTAACTACTCCTCCTCTTCACCACCTTCACCGCAGATATCGAACGGAGGATCGCAGGCTCTTGGATAGCTATCTTCATTCTCCTGATTTTGGTTAGCGAAGGGAGAGTCGGCTTCTTGCGGGCCAGCGGTGGTGTCGACGTCGGGTATTTCTAGCACAACTTCTACGGCATCCGGAACTTCATTTGTCGTGATGTGATTGATCCTTCCACGCATTGTCGTCTGAGGCGACACTCCTGACTGCACTGGTACTCGATTACTCCCTATCACTGGGGCTTTAGCTGGGGTAGTGCCTAAGTTAAAGTGAACCGGTGTAACATTTCCTTTCTTCGGACACTTGTTGGCAAAATGTCCGGGCTCGTTACAAGAGAAACATTTCTTGATAGCGGTCTGCTGACTTCCTGCTGGTGCATTGTTTCCTAGTGCTGGTGTTTGAAAATTCTGATTAGTAGGGCGAGATGACGGAGTTGATGTCTTGTTGGTCCAATGGGGTTGAATTCTGGCAAACTGTTGCGGTGTCATCCTTAACCTAAGTTGATTAGGTCGCCCTGCCTGACTAGCCATTCTGCGCTTACGATCTTCACCCAATTCTTTACACTTATCCTCAAGGATTAAGGCTTTATTAACTAACTCCTGAAAATCGGGGAAATTGTGGGTGATCAGTCCCACCAGTAATCCCGAAGTTAAACCCTTCAAGAATCGTGACTGTCTAGCCTTATCTGTGGCCACATCTTCTGGCGCATATCGTTCTAACTGCGTAAACTTGTTCAAGTATTCTGCCACTGACTGGCCTCCTTGCTTCAGAGGCCTAAACTCTTCCTTCTTAAGATCCATCATTCCTTCTGGTACATGATACTGTCGGAAAGCAGCTGAAAACTCTTCCCAAGTAATCTCCTGGGGTGCTTCATGTGCTACGCAATAGTTCTCCCACCATTCCGCGGCAGTCCCTTCTAGCTGGTGCGAAGCATACAACACCTTCTCATTGCCCTCACATTGCGTGATGTGCAACTTTCTCTCAATGGTCCTTAACCAATCATCGGCCTCCAAAGGATTAGCATTGCCTGAGAATGTTGGAGGATGGGTTCTCATGAAATCCGACAACTTAGAATGAGAACGCGGCCCATTGTTGCCTTGGTGTATATTAGTGTTGCCTATGGCTTGATTGGTCATGTTCTGCATTTGTTACATCATGGTTTGCATAAGTTGAGTTTGCGTGGCTATAAAAGCTCCCAAATTCTGCACATCTACTGGTGGTGATGGCTGCAGTGGCGTTCCATCATTGAACTCATCATTCCGACGAAGGCCACTTCCTGAAGCTCCATTGTTACCACGAGTGTTCACCATCTGCTTGATTTGTTTTTAGGTTAGGAAAGATAGAAGTAGCATAGATAAGATGTAAGAATTCCTAATGCGGGGAACAAAGTTAAACCCAAAATTTATATCTTTATTAATTAACTTGGTATGGTTGCTAACAAAAGCCTAAAAGCTTTGCAACACATAATCGCACACTCAAGAAGCATAAAAATCCAAACTAAACACTCAACCTTAACGCCTATTACATTTGGGTAAGACTACTGCTTGACGCGACTCAATACTTGAGTCTCAACTTAAACTAAGACTCTCACTCCTCGAGCCATCCTCCACGAGAACTTTCTCGTGTGTATATCTTGTGGTGAGCTGGTCTTGGCGCTGAATCGGTCTCGGTGTCCTGAATGGTGATGCTTCTGGCTCCTCGAACTCAGACTTCATCTCCCCTGATGATGATGGTGTAGCGCGACCTCTCTCTTGTAATGCCTCCTCGAGTTCCATGATTCTCTCCTCGTATGCTACTCTGGTCTCGTGCAGTTGCTTCTCCGCAACTCTGAGTGCTTCATAGACTGTTCTTAATTCCATGTCGGTGTCATGGGCATGAGCTTCTTGAACAGCTGTGAATCGTGCTAAGTGCACTGTGGAAGCACCCTCCCTCCGGGTGATGTATGAATGCCATGAATCTCGAACCATGGGGTGGAGTTTGAACACCGTGTCTTCCAGCTCATGGTAGTAGTCGTAGCAGATCCTCCGTAGAGCGAGTCGTGATGCCTCCTGGATACCGATCTCCCAAGTGGCTCTTCTCACCATGATGCTGATAGGTTGGCTTGCTCTCTCACCATTTCTGACGTAAATTAACAGCTTGCACACCATTCCTCTTGTGGCTCCGTTGACGATCCAATCTCGGCCTTGATATGTTGGTTTGGTTTTAAGGTAGACTTCAGCAAAGGTAAGGAGTAGAGAATAAGATGAGTTGAGAGTGTTGTATTAATCAAATTGTGGTTTTTCTTTTAGAAAATAGTTTTGGACACTCTACCAACAAGGGCCAAGTCCTACAGTCAGTATACTCTGATACCACCTCTGTAAGGACCCGAATTCACCAATTCGAATCCACTGTGTTTTGCCGCACTAGTCCCAGGATTAATCGCTAGTGCACATAGCTTAACATCGGTAAGCATCATATCATACACAACGATAAGAATAATAAGACATTATTTATTGAGTATAACTAGTGTATGATCTTCTGATCACTTACAATTATTCAGCCACATGGGCTAGACTGAAAGATAACTTGAACAAATGCAAGGAAAAACAAGAGAAGACGAGATGTCCCATCAAGACACCACAAGCGATCGACAAGGATTGGCCTAGTGACACGCTGGCCCACTGAAAGTCCTCCTCCAATAACGATTTATTTATTCCTCCACTGTTGTTGGTTGTTAAGCAAGGGTGAGTACACCAACACGTACTCAACAAGTTGTGCACAAAATGCAATTCTATCATAGCTATATGCAGGCTTATTCCAAGGAAAGGCTAAGGGTTCATTTGCAGTAAAGCAGCATTTAAGAACACATACGATACATAGATTGAAAAGACAGTAAAACAAATAATAACAAGTAAATAGATTCAGTGATTCTCAAATAAACCCAAGTTTTTCCATCCTAAATCAAGTTTCCTTTATCCACATGGCATTCCGCCATCCCATCCAGTTGCTCATTTTAATTAACTACCCCTTGACTGTAATCCCCGAGCATTGCTCAATACCGTGAGCACGTGTAGTGACCCGAATTTACCAATTCGGATCCACCGTGTATGCCGCACTATTCCCAGGATCAATGCTAGTGCACACGGCTTAACATCGGTAAGCATCACATCATACACAACGATAATAACAATAAGACTTCATTTATTTAATGTAACTAGTGTATGATCTTATGATCACTTACATTTATTCGGCCTCATAGGGCAAGACTAAGATAAAATAAGACAAATGCAGCGGAAAATCGAGAAGACGAGTGACTCATCAAGACACCACAAAGCATCGACAAGGCTTGGCCTAGTGACTCGCGCCCACCGAAAGTCCTCCTCAAGCACAAAGTAAAAACTCCTCCATCGTTGTTGGTTGTTAAGCAAGGGTGAGTACACCAACACGTACTCAACAAGTTGTGCATGTAATGCAATTCTATTATAACTATATGCGTGCTTATTCCAAAGGAATGGCTAAGTGGCTCATAAGCGAAGAAAGATTTTCAAACATAAGCAATATGTAGATTGAAAAGACAAGAAACAATTAATAACAAGTAAGTAGATTCAAGTGATTCTCAAATAAACCCAAGTTCTCCATCCTAAATCAAGTTTCATTATCCACATGGCATCCCGCCATCCCATCCAGATTGATAAGTTTTAATTAACTACCCTTGATCAGTAATTCCCGAGCTTTGCTCAATACTGTGAGCACGGCTATCCTAATAGATTGTACACTCGCAGAGGTTATGCACTTTACCCACACGATATAACCATGCACCACACAAAGTAACGATTATAACAAAGCCTTTACAATGCATCCTCTTAACCCAAATGCACCCGCTAAGGTTTCAACACCGAAGGGCTAAAACCACCACAACAGGCCCCCTCTTGCGCCATGTGAGTTTCTCCGTAATACCGGACTCACACCACCAAGATAGCACTTAAGTTAAGCATTTGCAAATTAGTCAGCTAGGCTGCCCCATAACAGACGTGTGGCTGCAAGTTTGACTCAGGTCAAAGGCTCGCAAGGTTAAGTCCTTAAGATTGATTAAAGCAAGACATACACATACCCTTTCTCGCCCATCGGGCCCACCCTGGCACCCTTGCCCCTTTCCACTTGCTTCAATCTAAAGTGATTATCTCCCGGTTGGTTACCAAGCACCACATGCTCTTCACAAATCAACATCGCTATGTGACTCACCGCCACAACAACTCAATCTCTTTGTGCGACCACACATGGCCTACAAATTATCATCATTGTTCCATATTCCTTTAGTCAAGATTATTAAACAATATCTCCTGAACATGTGATGACGTGGCATGGCTAAGCATCTCTAATTCGGTCTAACCATCCATGTTGATTTTCTATTAACCAACTATAATTAACCAACCTAGGGTGACAAGTGAATCATGGCATACAACTAGCAAGGTAGGGTGTAATTCAAAGGGTACAATAGCTAATCCCGAAGTTAAGTTGAAATCATTTATAAACATAAAATAACAAGTGATAAGTTAAATCAAAATAGCATGCAATCTAATCTATGGGTGCAACATGATCAAAGCACAACTTGCCTTCGTTAAGCTCCTGTTCCTGATCTGAGAATAATTCCTGAGTTGTGAAATCCCCTTCCGAAGCCTCGCACAATTCAACGTCTACGCGAATCGAGAGAGAAAAGCAAATAAAAACCAAAATCATAGAGCAAACAAATTCAAAAATTCAAATAAAAGCCACCATTAGAAAGATCTCAATTTTACAAATTTTTAGGAATTTGAATCACCTCAATCCGAGTTCGAATGCGAAAGTTATGAGGTGTTGAAGTTTAAAAATCCTGAAAATACCCTGAAAATATAAATTCCGAATTTAGCGAATTATTTTTATACGGAAAAATCCTGATTTTTCTCTCGATCGACACGTGGCTCGGGTGAGCTCATCTCCTCGATGATTGGGTCCCGTGATCGTCCACATGTGTGCAAGACGCATATGCGACGACAGGTTACACGCGACGCCACCTCATCGCCAAGTCAGCAATACGGCCTACGTGGCGACACGCACAACGAACTAACAACTCACCTCAATTGGCGACGTGGCCTAATCTCGGCGTCCGATGGCGATCCGATGGCTCCCGGCTTTCGAGCGGCAATGAACGCGGCGGTGGTCTTTGGCGGCGGCGCTGGGGACGACGACCACCCGAACGACGCTCCGGCGCAGCCCGACGCGAGGAAGTGGTGATTCCGACGCGTCACGTGGTGAGGAATCCGAATCTGGTACCGGTGCGGCGGATGGAGTCCTCGGCGATGGCGCAGACGCGGCGCCAAGCTTCGGCAACTCCGGCGACAAATAAGGCGATCGCTATGGTGACTCTCCGGCGATGATGCGCGAGGGAAAAGGCGCGGCGCTAAGGTGTGGTCATCAAGGGTGCTCGGGGTTTGCTTTTATACTCGGCGGGGCGCGCAATCCAAGGAAAGTCTCGGCGGGGACGAGCCGGACTCGGAGACGGCGGCGGCAGTGTCCTGGTTGAAGACGACGAACACGAGCCGTCTGATGCTCATCCAACGGCCGGATTGTTTAGGGTTTCCTATTCGGGCGCGGCGTGACGAAGGCCGTTGGATCTTGATCCAACGGTCGGCATCCAATCCACTTAAAACCCGTCGGGCCGCACAGTGCATGGGCCGGGCCCGTTACTGTTTATTCCTAATTTACTTCGGATTTTCCTTTTAAATTAATTCCATAAATCGTTTTGATTTATTTGAGGCTTTATAAATACTCTAAAAATTCCATAAAAATTCCCATAATTATTTTGAGCTATTCTGGATTTAAATAAAATATTTTTATAAAAACTTTATTTTAACTTTATGTATTTTTAATTATTCTTTGATTGAAAGAAATATTATTAAATTCAAATTAATTCCAACAAATTCCAGAAAATCCAAATAAATCCAGAAAAATCATAGAAATCATAAATAGCAATAAAATAATATTATTTAATTAAAAAGCTGAAATTTTGGGATGTTACAGCACGGCTATCCGAATAGTTTGTACACTCTGCAGAGGTTATGCACTTTACCCACATGATACAACCATGCACCACACAGGTGAACGATTATAACAAAGCCTTTACAATGCATCCTCTTAACCCAGTGCTACCCGATAAGGTTTCAACACTGAAGGGTTACACCACCACAACAGGGCCCCCCTCTTGTGCCATGTGAGCCACCCCCAAGCATGGACTGGTCACCACCACCCGGGTCTCACGCCACCACGATAGCACTCAAGTTAAGCATTTGCAAATTAGTCACTAGGTGCCCCATATGAATATGTGGTTGCATGATAGACTCAGATCAAAGGCTCGCAAGGTTAAGTCCTTAGGATTGATTAAAGCAAGACATACACATACCCTCAGCTCCTCTAAGCCCACCCTGGCATACTTGCCCCTTCCACTTGCTTCAATCTTAAAATGATTAAACCCCCGGTTGGTTACCAAGCACCACGTGCTACTCACAAATCAACATCGTTGTGTGACCTCCCCGCCACAACAACTCAATCTCTTTGTGTGACCACACATGACACACAAGTTATCATCATTGTTCCATATTCCATTAGTCAAAATTTGTACTCAACATTTCATGTACATGTGATGACGTGGCAAGGCTAAGCATTTCTATTCCGGTCTAACCATCCATGTTGATTTCAGTATTAACCAACTATAATGAACCAACCTAAGGTGACAAGTGGATTATGGCATACAAATAGCAAGGTAGGGTGTAATTCAAAGGGTACATTAACTAATCGCAAAGTTAAGTTGAAATCATTTGTACACATAAAATATCATGCAATAGAGTAAATCAAAATAGCAGTTTTTGCAAACGTGGGTGCAACATGATCAAAGAACAACTTGCCTTGCTTAAGCTCCTGGTATTGCTCCGAAGATTGCTCTTGAAATGATAATTCCTCCTCGGAAACCTCGCTCAACACAACGTCTACGCGAATCGAGAAGAAATAGCAAATAAACACCAAAACCAAAGAACAAATGAACTCAAAAATTCAAATAAAAGCCTTCATTGGAAAGATCTCAATTTGACAAATTTTTAGGAATTTGAATCACCTCAATCGGAGTTCGTATGCGAAAGTTATAGCACTTTGAAGTTTGAAATTCCTGAAAAACCCTTAAATTCATAAATTCCGAATTAATTGAATTATTTTTTATAAAGAAAAATATGAATTTTCCCGCCCAGCTCGTACGGACAAAACGTGGCAAAATCTGGACCCTTGGATATCATCTAACAACTCCGGTTAAATTTACTACGTGGCTTAGTATCAATCGTCCGATCCAGATCCGACGACCCACGCTAACCCCTGCGGTGCACTGTGCTCATAAATGACGTGGTCTATCCCTGACTCTACGATTTTGATCCAACGGTGAGAGTTTACCCGTGTACTTCACTGTTCACTTAAATGACGCGGCGCATCATCTAACCATCCATCTATGATCCTACGGCTAACATTTTAATCAGAACGCTTACCGATTCAAATCGTGGCGACTTAATCCTGAACGTCCGATGCAATCCGACGGCTGACGAAGCTCCCGATCGGCGAATGAAAACCCGGCGGTGCAGGCAGCCGGACTTGGAGAAGATGACCACGGACTCGGCGATTTGGCGCACTCCGGCGACCAACGAACGGTGGCGCAGACGCGGCACAACTCGGCGACCTCGAATCCGTGACTCACTCGACGGAAGAAGTCCTCGGTGACGGCGAAACGCGGTGTGACTCCTTGGATCTCCGGCGAGCTCATGAGGCGACTTCTATGACTCTCCAGCGATGGCGCAAGAGCTAAAGGAAGCGGCGAGGTGTGGGGATCCTCGGGGAAGTACCCCGGACCTTTTATACCCGACGAACGGCGCGAAAAGATGGAAGGTACAATGGCGGCGGTGTTGGACTCGGACACGGCGGCGACGAATCCGTCTCGGACACGATGACTGACAGCCGTGCGATCCAGATCCGACGAACACGATAAGAGGTGAGTCCAAACCGGTATGATTTAATGTGGTTCGACCGATGATCATCCAGCGGTCGCACTCGTTAGGGTTTCCATAATCGACACGACGTGAAAATGGCCGTTGGATATTGATCCAACGGTTGGCATCAATCCTCCCGAATCACACTGCTCAAGACAGAATTGGGCTGGGCCCAAGACTGCTCACACGATTTTTCCTGAATTTCCGATTTAAAATAATTCAGAAATTCACTTGATTTATTTTAAATAGTAAAAATACTATAAAATTCCCATAAAATCTCAAAAATACTTTGAGACATTCTGGACTTAAATAAAATATTTTTAGCAAAATTTTATTTTAAATATTTCTTTTGTAATTATTTCTTAACAAAAGGTATTATGTTTTAATTCAAAATAATTCCAATAAATCTTAAAAATCCAAATAATTCCAGAAAATTCACAAAATCATAAATTGCAATAAAATTGTCGGGACCCAAATATGCAAATCCGACCCTCTGTATATCGTGACTAGTCCAGATCACGCTTAGTGCACACAAAGCTCAACATTAGTGAATATCACAATCATACACAACGAAATGAGGTAAAAGACATAATATATTAAATATTACCAATTAAATGACCTTATGGTCAACTTACTTAACAATGCCTCACAAGGTGAACAACAAATTGAACTGCAGCGGAATGAAGACGAGATAACCCCCAAAGATACCACAGTAACCGACAAGGCTCGCACCCTAAACGCTCGTCTCTTCATAGTACTCCTTCTTGTAATCGATGATTTTTGTAGGCAAGGGTGAGTACACCAACACGTACTCAACAAGTTGTGCATGAATGCAATCCTATTATAGCTATATGCAAGCTTATTCCAAAGGAAGGCTCATGGTTCATAAGCAATAAGCAAGATTTGAAAACATATACAATTCATAGATTGAAAAGACAAGAAACAAATAATAACAAGTAAATAGATTCAGTGATTCTCAAATAAACCAAATTTCTCGTCCTAAGTCAAGATTCAACCTTTCATGGCATCCTGCCATCCATCCCAAGTTTTTGTTTTCAAAAGTCTAAACCCTTGACTGTAATCCCCGAGCTTTGCTCAATACCGTGAGCACGGCTATCCGAATAGATTGTACACTCGCAGAGGTTATGCACTTTACCCACATGACATGATAATCTCTTTGATGCCAAGCTATTAGCACACTTCCTTTGGTATGCTTGCAGAGAATCATGACAAAGCCTTTACAATGCATCCTCTTAACCCAAGATTACCCGCTAAGGTTTCAACATCAAGGGTCTGAAAACCACAACAGGGCCCCCCTCTTGCGCCATCTGGGTTCATTTAAAAGGATGAACCACTCCACCACGATAGTACTTAAGCTAAGCATTTGCAAATTAGTCAGCTAGACTGTCCCATTCCAGACATGTGGTTGTAAGTTAGACTCAGGTCAAAGGCTCACAAGGTGTCCTTATGGTTTGATCAAAGCAAGACATACACATACCCTTTGCCCTTCGGGCCCACCCAGGCATCCTGCCCTTGCCACTTGCTCACCCAAAATCATAACCACCCCAGCTTGATTACCAAGCACCACGTGCCATCAACAATTCAATATCGCTATGCGACATCCATTGCCAACACAACTCAATCTCATCGTGTGACCACACATGACACACAAATTCAAAACATTGTTCCATATTCCATTAGTCAAGATTATTTATCGAAGATTCAAGTACATGTGATGACGTGGCATAGCTAAGCAATTCTATACCGTTCTAACCTTCCATGTTGATTTCAGTATTAACCAACTATAGTAACCAACCTATGGTGACAATGAAGCATGACATACAATTATCAAGGTAGGGTGTAACTCAAAAGGGTACATTATCTAATCCCAAATTTAAGTTGAAAACATTTATACTCATGAAATAACAAGTGATAAAGTAAATCAAAATAGCATGCAATCTACACTACACCATGCCCTAAATATACCGACAGCTTGTCTGTCGCTAAAAGCCACCTATAGCGACAGCATGTCTGTCGGTAAAGCTTTTACCGACAGAAAAGAGGTGCCAGTGTAAGTCCTGTCGGTAAAAGTTTTTAGCGACAGACAAATCTTTACCGACAGATCGTTTGACTTTGATTTACTACTTTTACCGACAGACACCTTTTACCGACAGACAAAGCTTTTACCGACAGATGTGGTGACGCTAAAATTAATTTTCCATTTTTTTAAAGCACTTATAACAGATGACTAACCACTCCAAGATTCTTGCTAATACTTTCAACAGATGAAAACATATACTCCAATCGAGATCAACAATCATAACACCGCAACTAAACATCCACACATTATCACTCAAGAATATCAAATAGAATTCATTCCATTCCAATTATATTAAGATACAAGTCCAGTACCATCTTTTTACATCAACACTGACAGTTAATGTAGCAATTACTGAACAAACAACAAAGCGTCATTGACAGATCTAAGGAATGAAGGAACAAGCAAGAAAGCCTATAGCCTTCCCCAAGTGTTCAGAGAAGTCCCAATAGCTCCTCGATACCAATCGCCAATTTGGAGTCTTGTGACGAATTGCTCACTTTATCTTGCTCAAAGCATCTTCCATCGCCTATACTTGATGAAGTTGTCGCTACATTATCTGTCCACATTTTATCAATAGCTTCATACCGCCTCCTAAGATTCGTAAAAATCACTTCCATTATTCGTGCGAGACATTTGAGTAGAACATGCAAAGACCATCCATATAGCGCAACCTAATGCAAAAAATTATACCTAGGAAGTATAATATTAATTCCACAAACTATGTAAATATACTAAGGTGAAAGAATGGTGATGATCCAAGAAAGGAGAAACATATGGCTTCATTTAGTAGTCTAAATGGTATGGTTCTTGCAATAGGATTTCATGGAAAGAAATTGCTTTCAATATTTCATCTCAATGATTAAAGAGAATTTCCATATAGGAGTGAGGAGTTCAAAATAGCTTAGAATATGAATTTGGTGTTAACATTTTATTTATGTTCGGAGATATGTTTTCTAAAAATCTAACAAAGTGGCATGCCAAAGAAAAGGGCAAGATCCTCATTGTCTTGTGCTATGTCAAAAAGAAATCGAAAGTAAATGCACAGCATACACTTGAAAAATGATAATGTTCGGTAGTATTATATATGCTTACAATTTTGAACCAACATTTGGAGATGTATGGACGAGAAGAAAAAAACAAAATACTACCAATTTGATGACTTAATATAACTAATGTAGACTCATAAAAGGAACACAAATATAGGAAAATATGCAGATAAATATAGGAAGTATGATCAAGAAACCTGTACCGAGTATCTGGTAGCCAGCAAACAGTAGCATTTGTCAAAAAATCTGCCCATTTGGCAGTATAAACTAGATCTAGGACATGAAGATAAAGTTGAGAAAAATCTGAAGTTACTAATGCTGTCCTGTTCTCGCATACAGAACTTCCAACATCATAGCCAAAAGAAATTACAGAACTCAATTGTGCCGAAAGAAGAAGAAGGTGCTCAGTTAAACAATTATGTTCAACCTTACTCTAACTTCTAATGAAGAAACCATACTTACGAGGCATTATGGAATATTTAAGTATCTAACCTAGAGCTAGTATTTAAAATTTGGAATCTATGCCAGTGAAAAGGATTCTTAAGTATTCTTCTATAGGCTTACTACACATGCATATGTGAACATCTCAAGAAACAACTGCTAGTGAAAGAGAAACAACTGCTACAAAGTTCTGAAAATGGCACACATGTGTGCCATCTCAAACATTGATTTCATATTAGTCTTCTACTTAACATAAAGCAAGGAAAAGGATTTACCTTACCAGGCATAATTATACATTTAACTCTAACACTAGCAAATAACTACAAGTCTAGAACTTACTGAATTAATGCAGAGGAGCTGCAAGATACACCTTCATGAATTAATGCAGAGGAGCTGCAAGATACCCTAGTTGGAAATTTTTATGTTTTCTTGCAGATAAGGAAGCTATACCAATTGGTTACAACAAACAAACAAAAAAAACAAGTCAGCATTCAATAGGGAATTCCTCGCATAGCATAGTACAGTGTTCATCTATCATTCTTACAGGTAACCAAAATGCGAGCAAAAAATTACCGGCTTCCTTCAGTTTATTTTTATTGCTCCTGTTTGAAAACACTTCATCCTGTTTTATTTACATCTCTATAGCAAAACCATACAGTTTTGAGTAGCTTCACACATTGCCAGTCAACAGCATAAAACTCCCTGTCTCAGTTTCTTGCATAACTTAGCAGATATCGATTTGCTAATGCTGGAATAAGAGATGACTTAAAATTTAGAATATGCAGTGTGCATTAGTACTATTACAGTTGGCATAAAACTCAACAGGTTATGAGGTCGATTGGAATAAGAAATGACTTAAAATTTAGAGTACCAATGCCAACTGTAATAGTACAGCTTAAAAGTTAATATAGATCAGTTTTCGAGAGTAAGACAGAGTCGAGAAAAAACAGTCAGAGTATTCCTTTTTTGAATCGCCCTCATGGCTTCTTTATGAATAGCAAATTTCCCATATAGCATGCTACCGTCCTCAGATATTATTCTTATAGATACCCAACAGCACAACACAGAGTTATCACTTTGCTTTTTTAACAAAGAGAAAATAACAGCCTGTTCTAGATACATCCGAAATCGCAAAAATATTTCTGTTCAGATTTAATTCTTTTACTAAATTTTGGAGACTCGCGGTGACGATAAACCATGAGATAGCAGTTGTTTACCTTTGCCCTCATCTTTTTGCCTTTCCAAGTACATACGGTTTATTTTTATTAAACCTGTTTAAAAACATTTCGTTTTATTCTAATTATAACTTTTTGACAAAACAACACCGTTATTAGCGGCTTCACACATTGCCAATGAATAGCATAAAAGTTCGTGTCTCAGTTTCTTACTTGGCTTACAAAATTTTGTTTTGCTAATAATTCAGCTCATTCTGTGCTTCCAACTAAAAAAAATTTCCTTACTAATTTGAATATCTAGCAAAACATATTGAAAACATAGGATAAGAGTACCAATACCAACTATAATAGTACAGCTTCAAAGTTAATATAAATCACTTCTAGAAATTAAGATGCAATGGTGAAAAAAAGATCAGGCTATTCCTTATTCCAATCGACCTCATAACCTGTTTATGAATAGGAAATTTCCCACATAGCATAGTCCTGTGTCCAGCTATTATTCTTAAAGGTGACCAACATAGCAACAAAAAGTTATCAGCTTCCTTTAAAAAAAAGGTAATAGCAGACTGTTCTCAGTACACCTAAAATCAAAGAATATATCAGTTGAAATTTAATTCTTCTGCTTAAATTTGCAGGCTCATGGTCATAGCAGGCAATTTATAAAGTATCTTCGCCCTGATCTTGCTGTGAATAATACAGTTGAGTTAATTTTTTATATCTCATCTAGCATTAGAGATTTACATAGTTGAAGGAATCCTTATTTGCTTACCAACATTTGAACAGGATTACCTAAAAGATGTTACCGAGCTAACTACCGTATAATTATAGCTTTTTGACAAACTCGTACCATTATTAGCGACTTCAAGACAAAGGCCAATGAATAGCATAAAAGTCTATGTCTCGGTTTCTTACTTGGCTTACTTAAATTTCGTTTTACTAATAATTCACTCATTCGTGGCTTCCACTAAAAAAACTTTCCTTGCTAATTTGAATATCTAACAAAACATATTGAAAACATAGGATAAGAGTACCAATACCAACTATAATAGTACAGCAAAGCATGTAGGAGCATAGGTTCCTCTTTGAGCGACCATGTTTCCCTTTCCAGTTGTATGTAGTGTTTTATCCTACCTTAATCTCATCGTAAGCTGATTAGCGGATTAAGTCTAGGACTCTCCCATTTACTGAGAAACCAACGAGATTTGCTATATATCTTGGCTATTAAAATAAATCCTTTCCTCTTTTGGATTACTTTAAGTGCATGCCCAAACTTTTCTGTACAAAACCTCGCATTCGATCGTTTACAGTCGATTATCTGCAATAACACTGCTTAAATAATATTATTATGTTGATACGGTAACCTGCAGCAACAAATCGCGTTTTCTAACAATTACTAAACCATTGTTTGATTACAGTCTTTCACAGTTTATTTGAGCTTACAATTCCTATGAAATTAAAAAAAAACAGATATCGTTTCCTCCAGATTTACGAAGAAAATTACGACCAGTTGCACCAGGTGTACACAGGGCCGTCTCTAGAAATTTGGGGCCCCGGAGCGAAATGCAAATGGAGGCTCTAAAATTTGAAAAATTCATATGTACTATAAACAAGACATACTTTCAGACAATTATATAATTACTGCCACACGTAGTCTTGCAGCCCCCACTGCCACACGTGCACAGACACCCCGGTCAGGCGATCACCTACACACACGAGCGTGACTATTACTAAGTAGTAGCAGCTCAGTTGAGTGAGCGTGTCAGGTTATGCTCATGCAGAATCCTATATATCCAAGTGGGGCAACCTATTCTCAAAGCTCTTGTAGCTTTCTCTAAATTTTGCACAGTTTGTGGCCTGAAACTTGGAGATCTAGCTACTAGCTAGTGAGTGATCCATGTGGGATCTCTTCCTGATGTTTAGTTACATGGGCATGCTAGTTAATTACTTTCCAGCTTGAAGAGGAGATGTTTCTTGAAATTAGAGCGATCAAATTTGGCAAGAGTCAAGCTTTCAAGATTACATTTGGTTCAATAGTCAAGACTCACTACTCAAGACACTAGGACATGTAGTGTGTTTTGAAGATCGATGGAGAATTAGGAGATCGCCATGGAAGCAGCTTTAGCCGACAAGATGGATCATTGCTGCATGCGTCGCCACGCACTGGTCCTTGAGGCTTGAGGTCGTTCTTGAGTGAGCACCGATCACCATATTATGATCCCAGATTCAAGATATTCGTGTATGGAGTCGCGAGTCGCCGCCGCCTAGCAAGCAAAGGAAAATATCTGCCCACGATCCAAAGATAGTCCCAAGAAACCCTAACTAAGCATTTTATCAAACACTGCAAGCAAAGGAAAATCCTAAGCTAATATACCTCAAAGAAATTTCCATGGAGGGAAGATGGAGGTGGGGAGAGGTCGATCGGCCGGGAGGCGCCGGCGAGGCGGCGACGGCCGGAGAGGCGCCGAGACCGCCAGCGCGATCGGGAGGCCGGAGGCGGCAGGAGGGCGGCGGGGAGGCGGCTCAGGCGGAGGCTGCCGGGAGAGCCGGTGGGGCTGCGCCGACCAGGCGCAGGCGGCCAAGGTGGCACCGCGGCCGGGAAGGCCGAGGGGCGCCGGGCGAGAGCGCAGCGGGAGGGCGGGCGGCCGGCCGGGCACGGGCGAGGCGCCGGCTCACGGGGGCGAGGGCAGCCGGAGGTGGCGGGCGAGGACGCCAGAGGCGGCGCCAGGATCCAGAGTCGGGAGGGAGGTGGCGCTGGAGATGAAATCGGGAGGGAAGCGGCGCTGGGCATTTGGGGAAAAAACTCAGGAGCTTGAGTCTAGGGTTTCACTTAACTCCTCTCTCCCGCACGATATGCCAAATTATTTTGGGCTTTTGGCGGGGCTAGTATCAGCGACAGACCATCTGATTATAGATATTGAATTACCGACACACACGGTGTTGCTATATGTCTATATTATTACCGACAGACGAAATGTCACTGTTCTGTGGAATTAGCGATAGAAGCTCTGTCACAGACTTTTACCGACAGACCATTTGACTATGAAAGTCAAGTTTTACTGACAGAGGTCTGTCTCTAAATCCAGGACGTGGTGTAGTGCTAGTTTATGGGTGCAACATGATCAAAGCACAACTTGCCTTGGTTAAGCTCCTGATCCTGGTCTGGAAATAATTCTTGAGATGAGAAATCCCCTTCCAAAGCCTCGCACAATTCAACGTCTACGCGAATCGAGAGAGAAAAGCAAATAAAAACCAAAACCAAAGAGCAAACAAATTCAAAAATTCAAATAAAAGCCACCATCAGAAAGATCTCAATTTTACAAATTTTTAGGAATTTGAATCACCTTAATCGGAGTTCGTATGAGGAAGAACGAGCTCTCAGAAGATTTAAAATCTAGAAATTCCGATTTCGAAGCGACATGGACGAATTCCGTGCGCTCGATTAAGATCTGACGGCTGGTGAAGTTCCCAATCGGCAACGAAGCGACGGCGGCTTAAATTCACCGGAGACAAAGACGATGGCCTCGGTGACATCTCGGCAGCGTGCGTTCAGAAATCTTCTGACGCCGCCCGCTGCCCTTCGCGAATCCCTTCGGACAATGGCGCGACTTCTCGACTCCTCCTTGACAATGCGACTCGCTTCGGCTGAAAGTCTCTTCGCTTCGCTTGTACTCTGGCGTCGCACGCGACGGCTTAAATAGCACCGCCGAGCGCCTTTCCTTTCCCGCCGACGGACACGGACTCGAGCTCCTACCAAAATCGGCGCCCAAGATCGGAGTTCAAATCGCCACGCCAACTCCTTTCGTGCATGTCGCTCCTTCCTTTCCCGCAAGAGGTCTCTGTGGCCTTCTTTGGTTCGGCGTTATGTTGGCGATTGCACTCGGCGCCAAAGGTTTTAGCAAAGCATCGCCGGCTACGTTGGAGAACGAATGACTCGAGTCCTCGCCTAATTCGCCATGCGCCGCTAATGTGCCAAGCCTTTCCTTTTTCCAGCAAGACCGATGGACTACGCTTCCTAATCGATCTCGGCGCCATGCTAAGGAAGTTGATCTCGCACGTGTTGGACTTCCGCTCAAACGGCTCCGCATTCCGCATCGCACTCAAATCAATCACCTATTCCTAATCCGGTTCGATCCCGAGAGAAATAAATCTACTAAGTACTTCGAGACCTTCTAGACTCAAATAAATTATTCACGCAACCTTTATCTTAAATTTATATATTTATAATTAGTTTTAAATCAGAGGTAATATACTTTTAAGATAATCAAAAAAAAATCTCAGGAAATTCCAATAAATCCAGAAAATTCGCAAAAATCACAAATTGCATTAAAATAATATTTAATAATTGAAAAGTCAAAATTGGGATGTTACAAAAATAATATTAAATAATTAAAAACTCAAAAATTGGGATGTTACAGGCTTCAAGACACCTGGCACCTCTTGAACTTCACGATGCTGGTACGGACATGATTAGTCAGAGGAAACGCCTGCAATGCCTCGAACCCGCTGCCCAATCCTTAATTGCGCTTGTCAAATCACCGTAGGCACGCCTTTCTGAGATGTCTTAGTCTAAAACCGGCAACGAACTGGGCCTATAAACCAAAGCATTCAGCGACCTTCGAAAAATTCCCGATCTCCTCGTGCTCTTCGCCACCTAGCCTTTTCCTCGCGCGACCCTTCCTTCCTCGACCATCCTTGAAACAACCATCATGGCCAAGCTCGGCAGAAGCTCCATGTCGATGGCGAGGATGAAGGAGCTCGAGGGCCTAGGGCTGCTAGACCCAACGATGTGGCGGTTGTCGGGCGGCGAGACCGAGCAGCATCCCAGGGATGACGAGTTCGTTGCACCGAGCACTACGCTCTCTTCAGTCTGCGGACGCCGGAGAGCGATTTCATAGCGGCAGTCCTCACCCAATGCGAGATCAATCTCATCAACTTGGTGCCCAATTCCATCCTCCTCCTTTCTATCTTCTCCCACTTGTGCGAGGGGTTCCTTGAGATCCTCCCTACCCCCTTACTTTTCTCTCGTTTCTTCAATCTATTCCACTCCGGGAAGGACCCCATGGTCGGATGCCTCTACTTCCGACTGCGGACGGGGATCCCGTGGGCCTTTCCCAAAATCCAATCTCGGGACTCCCTCGGCCCGTGGACCGAGCGATGGTTCTACCTGAAGGAGGACGAGACCAGCGCGCTGGCGTATGACGGGGCCCCCGTCACCGAGAAAAAGGAGACCCCGGAGGCGGATGACCTGGAGGTCGACGAGGAGGCCATCGCCACCATACACATCTGCGCCACACGCGGCCTCACCGGGCAGGCGATCGCCAACGACTTCTTGCGGAATAGGGTATTCCCTCTGCGGAGGAGGGTACACCTGTTGTACGAGATCAAGGGGCGCGACGACATGACCCGTGATGGCACATCCGGTAGGTCTTCTTGCTCTGGGTTTTGCTCGGTTTCGACATTCGGGCTTCCTTGACGGTTGGTTTCCGTGCAGCACCGAAGGAGTCCTGGATCGCCGCCAGGATGAACGAGATGTTAGGGAAAGGGGCACACGACTTCACCATCGATGACCCTATCCCGAAAAACATATTGCGCCGGAAAGCCGAGGTAAGCTACCCTAGGCTAAGTCCCTTAGTTTGCACGCCCTTGGAGCTTTCCCTGATCCTTCGGTGTGCTCGCAGGACCACCAGAAGCCGTTCGAGATGGCAAGGAGGATGCTCCCGCTGCTCGGCGGGGGCAAGGGCAAGAAGGGGAAAAAGAAGCCACCCCCGGACAGAGCAGGCGGCCGGGAGGCGAAAAGGCCCCACGTCGAGTGGGCTGACCGCGCAACAGTAAGAATTCCCATAGTCAAGCCCCCGAGCTTACGCTCGCGCCTCCTCGTCTCCTGACATCCTCCTCTTCTTGCAGCAACAGAGCGTGGCGGCCGCTGCTAGGACTTCAAGTCCTCAAACGGCCCAAGGGTCCCAACCGCGGGACCCTAGGACATCTGCCGCGGGGGACTCGGTGCCACCGCGAGCCCCAAGGTCCCAGACTGGGGGGACCCGAAAGCGAGGTGCCCCTTCGACCTAAGGGCGCTAAGGCCCTCGCCAACCTCCAGCGAAACGGAGGTTGTCGACCCAGGTAGGCCTCCAGCCCTTCATTTGCTCAGCTCCCTTTATACCTTTTTAGCTTAGAAGCCGCTCTTAATCGCAGACCTTGAGCGCCCGAGCTCAACACTTGCCCGTATTAACAATGGCTATTGTCCAGGGCGAGTTCGAATCTGAGGAGGAGGAGGAGGAGGAGGCCAAGTACATGTTGGCCCCTCGCCGATCCTCGAGCCAGGGGGCACTCCCCCGGGACCAAAGAGCTGGGACCCGGTCGGCGAGTTCGACCAAGGAGTCGATGACCCGGACGAGGACGAGATCTTGCCCGCGACTAGCAGGACTACGCCACCGACGAGGCGGACGCCGAGGACGGCGTTGACCTGCCTGAGGCTGCCGCAGAAGATGGCACTCGGAGCACCTCGACTACGGCCACGGAGGCACCCCAGGCCTCTCCTGCCGCGGTTGCCTCGAGCGTGGAGGCCGTGGTGCCCCCGGCCACCAAGGTTGGCCGCCCCCCGGATAGTCGCGCGGAGGATCCGGCCAAGGCCCCCGTAGAGGTGAAGGCGAGCGACGCCCCGACCACGGAGGACGAGGCCAATGTCACTTCCGGGTCCAAGTCTGGTGGCGAACGGAGCCCTCCAGGGAGGACGACTCAATGCAAGGTCGTCTTCGGTAGAGTGCTCGAAGGGCCTTGCCCAAGCGTCCCTATGGCGGTAGAGGGCGACACCGCCCCGGGGACGTCAGGTAGTGGGCCTGAGGGGTATACCCGCGCATGCTTCGAGGACCGACTTAACCAGGTACAGGACCCCCTCATGCCCTTTGCTTGAAATACTAGCTCGAGCTCCCTCTTCTTTATCCCCTTGACACGGGTTGCGCTCATCTTTCGAACATTGCAGGCAATCGGCTGCGTCTCCCAAGGGCTGCAAGGTCTTCAGACGAATGCCGACGTGCTGAGAGTCTTCCTCAACGTGGTGGAGATGCGGGAGGCTGAGCGCTTCAGGCTCATCGAGACCCTAGGGGTTGAGAAGGAAGAGGCCGAGAAGAAAGCAACTGCTCACTCCAAGGAGCTCGACGAGTTCCGCCAAGCGATGAAGGCGCAAGAAGCCACCCACGCAGCTGAGCTCCAGCAGGCCATCGCCACCGAGCGTGACCGCGCACTCAAGGCCGTGGACCAAGAGCACGCGCGGTCGGCCAAGGCGCTCGAGGCTGAGCGGGCAAAAATGGAAGAGCTAGCGAAGGCCGTCGCAGACCAAGTAGCTTCCTTGGCAAACGCATCCCCCGAGCTCGAGGCCAAAGTCCGGGAGCTCGAGGAGAAACTGGGGCAGCCTAGCAAGGCGGCGAAGAGCGCCTTGACCCAACTCCAGGGCGAGCGACGCCACGCTACCGACACCTCAACCGAAGCCCTCCAGCTCCAAGGTGAGCTGTCGGCCCTAAGGGCCAAGGTCGCCGAGCTCGAGCAGGAGAGGCTCGCCCGAGAGATGGCCGATCTGTAGATAGGTTCAGACCTATTTTCCTGTAAAAAACATTATGTAAGACAAAAACGCCAGCAGAGCAACATCGCTTTTGGCGGCAAGAACTTGTGCCTTGGTTTACTTAGTTTCTTGATCAAGGAGATCTTTGTGTTCTGCTTCTTTTTATTTTTAGTTATGCACTTAGACTTTCGTCGGTAGCATATCCTCATCCAGCCCCCGTTGGGTCCAAGGTCGAGCAACGCCGGCCTTGGGCGCAAAGTAGACACCTGCGCAGAGCCACGACCTGCAAGGTCGGAGAAAAACTCCATAGGGGAAAATGACATCAGCGTACGAGGGAAAAAACCAGGCCAATCAGTGCTATAGTCGTTTTCGGATCAAGCATGCGAATCCCGACCACAACCTCGCGCATTGCTCGCTGGTCCTAACTGCGAATTTTAGTTCGAACCCTTGCGCAGAGGGAGTTGAGTTGCAAAGAGTTTCAGGCTTACAGTTTAGCTCGACCACTGGGGGTGAACTTTAAACTCGCAACGTTTGGACCAAGAACAGGTGCGCTTGAATGCAGGCCGGATTTAAAGAGAACTCGGCCTCAATTTATCACAAAGTACAAATTGAAGGAAAAAGCGTAAAGACCAAGAACTGAACAACAACTTTATTGAATTTGAAGGTAAAGGGTGTTACACATGAAATTTTTGAAGTTGGTCTATGTTCCACGAGCTAGAGAGCTCTCTGCCATTGGGCATCGCTAGCCGGTAAGCCCCCTTGCGATTTGTTGAAACAACTCTATAGGGGCCCTCCCACCGTGGGGATAACTTGTTGGTGTTGGACGAGCCCTGAATTCGTCTTAGGGCTAGGTCCCCAACAAGGAGCTCCCTTGGTCATACCGACCGAGATGCGTGTCTGCGAAGAGCTTGTAGGTAGTGCGTTGATCGTAGCAGTGCACGGCATCTTACTTCTTCTGCAAGGGTAAGGTCGAGAGACCGTTCTTGCTCGAAGTCGACCTAGTCTACCAAGCTGACCCTGGTAGAGAGCCCAGCGTGACCTCTGAAGGCAGGACGGCTTCGATACCGAATACAAGCTGGAAGGGTGTGGACCCTGTCGCTCGGCTGGTCATGGTACGAATAGACCATAGGACGGTGGGAAGTTCATCCACCTAGGTCTTGTCGTATCCTTCGATCTCATCTGAAACTCGTTTTTTGACGCCTTGGACAATTTGTCCGTTGGCACACTCTGTTGCTCCATTGCTTTGTGGGTGAGCCACCGAAGCAAAGCATACCTTGGTGCCAAGGTCTTCACAAAATTCCTAGAACAGCTCACTGGTAAATTGTGTACCATTGTCAGTGATAATTTTGCATGGAACCCCGTACCTGGTAACCACAAACAAGCGGAAGAACCTGACGGCTGCTCGAGCTGTGATGGTCGAGACCGGTTCGGCTTCTATCCACTTGGTAAAAGTGTCAACTGCGACAAACAGGAACTTCTTACCCCCGACTGCTTGAGGGAAAGGGCCGAGAATGTCCAGCCCCCACGTCGAGAAGGGCCAAGCGAGCGGGATGGTCTGGAGCGCGTAGGCGGGCTGATGCGACTTTCGGGTATAGAATTGGCATGCTCGACAGGTGCGGACGATGTCGCGGGCATCCTGAAGCGCCGTCGGCCAATAGTACCCCATGCAGAAGGCCTTTCTGACCATCGTCCTGTATGAAGAATGCACTCCACAGAGGCCTGAGTGTATGTCATTTAACAGATACTTACTCTCCTCCGTGGTGACGCATCTTGTTAGGACTCCAGAGACATTCCGCCTGTAGAGCTTACCTTCGACGAGCGTGTATAAACTTGCCCGGTGCTTGATCCTACTCCTCTCAGTAGGGTCAGACGGTAGCTCGCCCCTTGCAAGAAAATTACAAATGGGTTCAGCTCATGAGGGAATACCTTCAACTACGGTGAGCAGGACCTCTTGGTCGGAGATCGAAGGTGCCACCAGAGTCTCCAGAACGACGTCCGAAGGGATTTCATCATCGGAGGAGCTGAGCTTGGAGAGAAAATCAGCGCTGGAGTTGTCCTTCCTGGGTACATGCTTGAGCTCCAGATTCTGGAACCATTTTTCCATCTTACGTACCTCGGCGAGGTATTTTGCCATTGAGTCTTTCGAGCACTGGTACTCTTTGTTGTATTGATTGACGACGAGCTGGGAGCCGCCTTTGACAATCAAGAGGCGTATGCCCGGGGCCTTGCAAGCTCATAGGCCTACCAAAAGAGCTTCGTACTCTACCACATTGTTGGTCGCTGGCCGAACCCAAAATGAACCACATACCTTAGCTGATCGCCGCGCGGGGTAAGAATAAGGATTCTAGCCCCCGAGCGCTTGAAGGACCTCGAGCCGTCAAAATACATGGTCCAGGGCTTCTCCACCTTGACCTCGAGCTCGGGAGCGGGTTATGATGTCTCGCCGACCACGGTCGCGAGCACCGCCACTTGATGGTCAGACGAGCTACGATCCGACATCAAATCTTGTCACCCATAGCCCACTTTGGCGCGCCCACCGGCTTCCGGTTCCTAAAATGTCCCCGAGCGGAAAGCTGCTCGGGACGACCACAGAGTGCGCCTGGAAATAATGACGAAGCTTGCGCGAGGCCATGAGGAGAGTGCAAGAGCTTTTGCACTGCGGTAGCGCCTTTGGGTCGTCTGGCAGACTTCACGATATAGTAGATTGGGTGTGCCACAAGACTCGCTTAGCCACCAAGACAGCGCTGACAGCTTGGGTGGTGGCCGTGAGGTAGAGCAGCAATTTCTCGCCAGGCTACGGAGTCGTGAGCAAAGGTGGGGTTGACAAATATACCTTCAGCTCATCGAAGGATTGCTGCGCTTCAGGGGTCCATTCGAAACTCCCTTGTTTCCGCAGGGCTCTGAAGAACGGCAGCCTACGCTCGCCAAGCCTCGATATGAACCGGCTGAGGGCGGCCATGCGGTCGATGAGGCATTGCACCTGCTTAACTGAGGTCGGGGGCGCCACCTTCTCGATCACCATGATTTTCTCTAGATTTGGGCCAACCCCTGAGCCCCCGATCATGTAGCCGAGTACCTTTCCTGAGGCCGCGCCGAACATGCACTTCTTCGGATTGAGCCTTACTGTGTGCTTGTTTAGGTTGGCGAAGGTCTCCCCGAGGTCTTGAATGTGGTTGTCTTCAGAGGAGCTCTTGACGATATGTCGTCCACATAAACCTCGAGGTTGCGGCCGATCTGAGGGTCGAACGTCGTGGTCATTAGGCGCTGGAATGTGGCACCAGTGTTGCGGAGGCCAAACGACATGGTGGAGTAGCAGTAGGTCCCGGACGACGTGATGAACGACGTCTTGCTCTCGTCGCCTACCGCCAGCTTGATCTGGTGATATCCAGAGTATGCGTCCAGGAAGCTCAACATCCTGGCATTCGCGGTGGAGTTGACGATCTGGTCATTGCGCGAAGAGGGAAGTTGTCCTTCGGGCATGCCGAGTTCAACCCCGTGGGGTCCACGCACATCCTCCACTTCCCACCTTTCTTCTGTACGATGACCGGGTTTGCCAACCATTCGGAGTAGTCAATCTCACGAATGAACCCGGCCTTCAATAACTTGTCGAGGTTTTCCTTGATGACCGTGACCTTCTCAGGGGAAAAACGACGCAGCTTCTGTTGTATGGGTCGGCAATCTGGCCTGACCTGTAGTTTGTGCTCGATCACCTCCCTTGGAACTCCTGGCATGTCTGCTGGCTCCCAAGCGAATATGCTCTTGTTGGCGCAGAGGAAGGTGATGAGCACGAGTTCCTATTTGGAACTCAGCCCGGCCGAGATGTGGACACACCGTCCGTCGTTTTCTTCGAAGCAAGACGGCCTTCGTCAACCTGGCTGGCCGATCACCGTCTTCTGACGAGCGTTCTTCGCCGTTGCCTCCGGGCCTCGTTGAGGTAGCAAGCCGGTGAGGGCCAATGCCTTGGTCTCACATCCGTGCGCCGCTTGCAGGTCGCCCCGCACGATTATGATGCCGTTGGGGCCTGGCAGCTTCATACACCGATGGTCGTAGTGGTTGGCCGCCATGAACTTGATATGGGCGGGCCGCCCGAGGATGGCGTTGTACAGGAGGTCTCCTTTGACCACCTCGAAGGTGATCAGCTCGGTGCAGAAGTTGTTCAAGTCGTCGAAGGTGACGGGCAAGACCACCTGCCCCAGGGGGATGGTCGAGCTTCCAGGAACAATTTCGAAGAACGGAACTGCTATGTTCTTGACCTTCGACCAGGGAATCTGCATCTGGTCGAGCGTGCTTGCTTGAAGCAGATTGAGGGAGCTGCCACCGTCGATCATGACGCGCCCGACCATGGTGTTGCTAATGGTCGGGGCCACGACTAGGGCGGTCTTCAGATCTTTAGCCATACCTTGGAGAGCATCCTCCGAGGAAAAGGTGATGGCGGCCCCAGCCCATTTGTAGTGCTGTTCAATGGGCTTCCCGGCAGTGACCTGATAGATGGCCCGCGTGGTGGCCTTGAGCTCGCGCCGGGATTAGTAAGCCGACGAGCCGCTAAAAAAGACGTCGATCCGGCAATCGCCCTGCTGGAATTCTAGGTCGAGGTCTTCGAGGTCCGTCCCAACGTTCACTCTGTCTGGCTGCTCGTCTTCTTTTGGAAGCACGGGCATTTCCCCACGCCCATCGTAGAAAGCCTCCAGTTTGCTCTGCCAAGCCCTGCAGGTTCGCAGGTCGTAGCCTGGTGCTCTATGGAACAGGCAGAATTTCGCTTCATCATACCTGGAGTGCCCTTCAGCTTCCTATGCCCGAGTGTCAGCCCACCGAGGTCCAGGTCGACGACTCCCATGCTGGGGCTAGTGCGGCGCCTGACGAGGTCGAGGTTGACCTTGGCGAGGTCGGGACCCTTCCTGGGCTGGATCCCGCACCTCCAAGACTTCGCGCTGGCCATTTGCCGAAATGACCACTCGTGGCAGGCCACCCCCATTCATATGATCCCGTTTCCGCTTCTTGGCAGTGGAGGCGTGGTCTGTGCCCTTGGAGTTGGATGGGTCAGCTTCTCTGGGGTTTAGGCCAAGCTTCCCTTGGTCGTAATCGCGCTTCCAGTGAACGGTGTCATCCGCATCTGCATACCGCTCCGCCATGTGAAACAGTTTGTTGACGCTGAGCCTCGAGGTGATCTCCAGGTCTTCGGTGAGGCGCCGATCACGGACGCCGAACTTGAAGGCCTTGATCACGGCCTCGTTGGAGATGCTTGGAATCAAATTCCTCGTGCAGATAAACCACCGCACAAAGTCACGGAGCGGCTCGTTCTTGTCCTGGATGACGCGATCCAGGTCTTTCTCCCTTCCTGGCCGCTCGTAGCAACTCTGGAAGTTGGAGCGGAGGGCACTTTGGATTTGGCGCCATGATCTGAAGGAACTAGGCTTCTGGTTGAAGAGCCAGGTTCGGGCGGCGCCATCCAACACGGTCAGGAGATAATTGGCCATCACAAGCTCGTCACCCCTGGTCGCCAGAATGGCGGTGGAGTAAATTGACAGAAACTCATCGGGATTCTTGGTCCCGTCGAAGCGTTCTATCAACGCCGGCTTGAACCGAGCTGGTCAGCGCACCCGACGAAGTTCATCGGAGTAGGCTGAGCAGCCGTAAGCTGGGACAGGCGCGCAGCGGGAGAAATCATCGCCGGCAAGGCTTTCGTTGCTGCTGGATTCAAAGTAGAGGCTGCCTCGGCGACCTGACCTTCAGCGAGAATGGTCGTGACGCCGAGCGCGGGAGTCACCCGGGAGATACCGCAGGCGGTCTTGGACCCTGCGGCGCCTAGGCGGGACATCCAGGGAGAGACTTCCAGACTTACCGTTGTTCGAAGGCGAGTTGATGTAACTCGGTTGGCGCCATACACCACTCGGGATTGTGTCCGCGGGACGGCGACGCGGTGTAGCCAGGGACACATCCTGGGATTGCTGGCGAACAGGTGCCTCCTGCCGAGGAGGCGATCGGCAAGCGCGCCTGCGTCGGCGCGATGAGTTGTCATCACTTCTCAGGGAATGGGTCTCTGAGCGGTGACTCTGGTGCTGCGGAGGTATGACCTCTGTCGCGGCCCGGTCGAGCTCGTCAGCCAGAGCTCGGCCGAAGAGTTTCGACCTCACCCGATTAGGGTCAACCATGATCCGGGCAATAGCGCGGAGGCGCTCCCCCGAGGGAGGAAGCTTGGGATGGCCGGATGAGGCACCGGCCTTCTCCTGGTTCTCTCGCCGGAGGGCAGTTATGGCCTGGTTGATGGCGACATGTACCATCCGACGAGCGTCTTCAGGGGTCTGCGGGTTGCGATCACCTGCCGCCACGCTCGAGCCATGGCTATCTGCCATGAGGACATGCTGCTCGTGCAGCGGGGGTGAGGGCGAAAACAGGGACGTGGAGTCGCCGTGCTCGGGTTCAGCGCACGAGCCCACGCTCGGGGAGCGTCCTTCAATGAGGTGTGCCATGCTCCTGAGACCTTGGTGTCGTTCCTTCGAATGAGCGAAGCTATCGGGCCCCACGGTGGGCGCCAGCTGTCGATGATCGGGATCGCCTGACCGCAAATGTGAAAAGGGGTTAGTGAATCGGGGCACCCAGAAACAAGCTCTGCCCAACGAAGGAATATGTTCAATGCGATGTTGGTCGGAGCAGGACGACAACGAGCGTGACATGAAGAGTTATACTGGTTCGAGCCCCTGCGAAGGTAATAGCTCTACTCCAGTCTCGCCCTGAGGCGAAGTACTTCACTATCCTTGAGTACAGAGGGATTTACAGTTCAAGCTCAAGCTTGTCGACAATGGCTACTGTCCTACGGCTCGAGCTCTGATGTAGTGTGCGTGAGTGGATTGCTTGTCGGTGTTGATTGCCTGTCCCGTACGCACGCCCTGCGGGATCTTATACCCTCCCAGGCGTTGCCTGTAACAGACGGGAGAAATTGCCGAAGTAGTGGCCTCGTGCGCACTGGAGGTGGGCTGCAACCGTCCCAAATATGCCACCCATGTCTGCCTCAACTCCGCTATCCCAGGTCTTGGCAATTGCTAGGTAAACGCACATTCTGGAACCCAGGGAAAACTGCCCCGAGCAAGAGCTGATCTCACGCCCTTCGAGCCCGAGGTCGTGCGGGGGTTGAACTCTTGGCTGAGGTAGGCTATAGGTCGTGGTCAACACCCCCGAGCTTGGGGCCTCGTTGACCATGCTTTGACTAGTCGAAGATCTCCCAGTCCCCGTCAGTGGGGTTTATTCTATAATTGATGTCTTATAGTAATGGTCATTTCCATATAGTCCACACATTATGGATCATTTGTAACAACCCCTATTTTTGCAAAAATGCAAAAATAGAAATCTAATGTATATTCCATACTAGTCTCTGGATCAGTAGCCAGTACGCACATTTACAACAATTGAAATCACAACTATATATCATAATATTAATGTGGAAGCTAATTATACAATGTATTCATACAAATCAGAGTATATATTCTTTAGCACAGGAGAAGCAAAGTCTTGTAGTGTGTCCATCCAACTCTTAGGTAACTGACAAGGCATAAATCCCCAGAAAGATTGCTTCACTTGAAATAACTGTAACCTACAATGAAAAGATATTCTTCAGAGCCTCGTTGTTTTATCCACCTAAAATAACATAATAAGCAAGGTTGAGTACTTTCGTACTCAACAAGACTTAAGGTGGTATTTGCAAATGCATAAATGCAGGCCATGTCAAAAGAGGCTTCTATAGTTAATTTGCATAAAGCAACATTTGATTTATAAGACAAGTTGCAATTGTGAAACGGAATTTGTAAAAGCATGTTTGATTGATATTAAAGTAACAATAGAGCATAAGTAGCAACTCAAAGTCCTCCATGATGTGAGTATCGAGATATCCAATTTCCTACCACCCATGGCATAACCACAATCTTTGCCAAAACAAGGCACATTAGGTGAAAATCATCCCATTTTGAAAATAATAAAACAACTAGCTATGTGATGACGTTACCAAGTGCCTTTGACCTAGGCATGGCTAATTAATTAGATTTACACTCTATAGAGGTGTACAGCTTTACCCACAAGAAATGATCAACTCTTTGTGCAGCGCAATTGACACACTTCGTTTGGTGTGCCACAAAAAGATCATAACATAACCATTACAATACCTAAACCCGACTTTGCACCAGCCCAATGACGTTAATCCTTGTTGTGGAAAAGAAACAAGAATGGCAGGCATACCTTATCTTTTGTATTGGAAATATGAGCATTACCCCTGTAATAAATGGTTCTTCTCATAACAAGGCATACACAGTTATACCGGTATGCATTTACCCACACCCGAGGTGTGGAAGCCCCTCACAAGCAACCCTACCAGAGTGCTTCTACTATCTCCCGCCCACCAATGTGTAAAGCCATATTTAAGCAACTTAATAGGCTAAGACTGTCCCATACCAGCACTTGTGGTTGCACAATTTTCTTGGCTTGAAAACAACCCATAGCTCGGTCCTTAATCCGACACGAGCAATACTTCACCCTACACTACGTACAAGCCCTCTTGTACATCCGGCTATTGCTAATAATTGCCCGCATCAAAACCATAGTTTTATTTTGAGTTTTTATTCAAAATACCCACATCCGGCATCATGTCGTAACCAACATTTTTTATTTCTCAATAAACAATTTTGATCAGATCATTTACATCATTGGTTCTAAAGCATGGCTAAGCATAGTTATTAAATCGCATATACCCAATTTGACATTATGTATTGTCTAATCCCATCCTATGGTTACCAAGGTTTACATGTCCATACTTATCAAGGAAGTTTCATGAAACAACAGGTATACTTACCAGTACCACAAAATAGTGAATTTACAGAAAATAAACACATGCATGAAATCATTTGATAAGCAAAAGGAAAATGAATACTAGGATCAACATGATCAAAGGGGTGCTTGCCTTGCTTATTTGTCGCTTACGACGAAGTCATGGTTGTAGTTGGGCTGTGGACGACGGAGTTAGTAACGTCGAGTTTTACACATCATTCCAACAAAAATATAGCAAATAAAAAACTTTAATAAGGACAAAAAGAAAATAGATAGTAAATCAAATAAACACTTGTTATAGAAAATAGGTGTGATTTAGGGTTTGGGTTGATTGATTTCATGTTCTTGTGTTTTAGTCAATTAAGTGTATACATTCAAATTGTTAGCAGCTTGAGCGATACATGGCTTCTTTTATGTATTACATATTCTTATTTTATGAATTTAAGAAGCTAAAATTATGTATTCTTATTTTTATAATATCAAATTCAAGATGCAAAAATTATTTGGATTAATAGAATTAAACCTTAGTCAATTTGTTGTATGATGTATATATGTGAATAGTACTCATTTCTTAATTAACTTTGCATATGAATTAGCTTTGGGTATGCTGGAACGGTTATGATAAGTTACTAGTTATATATATTCATGCTTTTTAGGGTTATGTTAAGTTACTACTTAGGGTTGTTTGGCTAAAAAGATTTATATGCGGAGCATGGTGAAATGAGATTATTTCAACAGAATAAGGTAGTCTATATTTTGGACAGTATTTCTATATTGATTTTATAAATTTTAGGGTTTGGATGATACATTATATTCATCGTTGAAAAAGCTTATGTGATATTATAAAATTTACGTTATACAGAATCTAAGGTGAAGCATATGATTAACACTTAAGGATTTTGAATTAGCTGGATTTTGTTGATAAGCAAGTTGTAAATAATATGTTTTTCTAGAATATGGTACTCCATATATCACATAGTGTTTCTAAGCTAGCCCTACTAAGACTTGCATTTAGACGAATTATTTTACAGGTCGTCGAAAAGGTTTAAGTGGTTTAGATTCCTACATGACTAATTCACAAAGGGTGTTTGCAAAAGCAGAATTTATATTCAGAGCAAATTCTAAATAGAATATTTTTCTAGATTATGGTATTACATATGATGGAGAGTATTTCTGGACTAATTTCCATAATAATTATATTTAAACGAGAAGTTTTACAGATTGCTGAAAAGGCTTAAATGGTCACAGAATTGACTTTATCGGGAAGTTGGATTTCATTTTAACTTTGAGACTACGTTAAACATGATCACTTACTTATTTTTCTGGCATAAGTAGGGGATGATCTTAGAAGTATTTTAATGTTGGTTTTGGATTATTTTGTTTTTAACCACGATAGATTATTTATTTATTTATTGCTATAATTTGCATTTCCTTTCATTAAAAGAATGCAAATTAAGTCTTATTCTAAATATTTTTATATTCATGGGTCCTTACTAATTCCAATAACTTCATTCAAATTATTTTATTATTTTATGAGCTATTATGTTTTTATTTTTATTAATGGCCATATTAGGGTTCACTAATGCTTGTAAAGGAAATAATTTAAACTTAGTTCAAAAATTAAATATTTTTGAATATTTGTGTTTCCTATGGTTTCAATAGCGCATGAAAATTTACTTTATGATTTTGTGAGTTATATTTTTCATATGTGCAGTAATGTCCATAATAGTGAAGTTAAATCTTTTTATTTTAATAATTCTTTTGTGACTCAAAAATTTAATGTTTCTATATATTTGAATTCATCCTGGTCTTAACATCATATAAAAATTTATTTTATTATTTTATGGCTTACTATGCACATGTTTAATATAAAGATCATATTAAGGTTATTAACAAAGTTTAATTCAAATAATTTTTCGAATTTCAAAAATTTAATATTTTTGTATATTTAGAATCTTCGTGATTTTAGATGAATATAGAAATATGTTTTACTGGTTTTGGACTAAAGATACACAAGATATTAATAATTGAATTTGTTTTGGTCTGGAAATTAAATGAATAAATCGAAAATATGTTTCCTGTGAATGGAAGGCGCCTTTCTCCAGTTCAACTAACTCACCTTGACTCACTGATAGAAATGGCCCGCAAGGCAACGACTACAGGACAGAGGATGGGTTAGGGCTTGATGGTGATGATGTTTCGGCGAAGCTCCTGCCAAGGCGAAGGCACGGGAAGATCAAGCTCGACGAGGCACATCCAATAGTGGTACTGATTCAATCGAAAATAGAGCAGAGAGGTGTGCCACTGAGCTCAAGCGGCGGTGTTAGTGGTAACTCACCAGAGAAAATGAACAAGGATGCTAGGAATGGAATCGGTAGCATTTTAAGCATGAACAGACACCTGAGGTTCCATTTTTGCAGTTAGTTCGGCCGGAGAGACATCAGGTTGGGCTACCACCGACGGCCGACCATGGAGAAGAAGAACAGCGTCGGTGACCTGATTTTGTATGAGGACATCTGAATATTTTTTAGGGATTTTGATTAGTAGCTTATCAGGACGCTATGGCTTAGAGGGATTTGGCATTGGTGCATTAGTTCGGTTGATTCGATTTTTGGCTCTGAGCTCAGAGATACTCAACAATGGCGGAATTGGGAAAACTCTGGGCATGCTGGCTAGAGCAAAAGAAGAGGGAGATGAGCATGGCTTCAAAGCGATTACTGGGTGCTATTTATAGCCGATGAAGGTGTAGATGAGCCTGCCCTGGTCAAGACTTGGCGGGAAGGATCTTGGTGCTACACAGGGAAAGTAGCTACACAGCTGTGACAGAGCTCAAGCGTAGGTTGTAACTACCATAGCAGTGATGCGACAAGGTTTGGCATGGCTTCGGCCGTGCCATGGCAACGATCTAATGAGCATCTATTCTGTCACGGCACAAATGGCACAGAAGTAGCGGCACTTGATCGCTAGGCCTACGATGGCTACAAGAGGCGGTAGGGGTCGTGGCAGCAGAAATTATGGAGACGGTAGCCGCGTGGTTGATTGGTGACTTGATCCTAGCTTGGACAGTGCAGAGATCGCAGATGCCGACGACAAAACAGTGAGACAATTCGGCTTGGTGCACCAGCGGCTGGAGGTAGAAGAAGAGCAGCGCCTTCAGCTGACAAGTGGGGTCTCCATTGGCTCAGGTCCCTACTGGCAGTGAGTGAATTGGAGGCCTCAAGCAAAATTCAGCGATCACGGCTATGATGAGTTCATTGGATCAGTTAGAAATCATGTTGCTAATTTACTAAGGAATTTATTGTGTGATGTACAGGGAGTTATCTTCATACTATATAAATTTCAGAGGAAAATATTATCCACAGAATTAAAAAAATTCTGGTAAGGTACTGTGCACATATTTCTGTTTTCTATTTTGGATTTATCAGAGAGATTAATCTTATCAAAACTTTTTGAAACTTTTTATGAGAGTTCCTTCTAATCATATGATCCTTCAGTAAATTTTAAGATTGATATATTTTGTATTTAATTTAATAAAATTCGACATTCAGTATTACTAGATTTTTAATCTTTCTATTTTTGAATTTTTAAATCTTACAAAATAATTTATTAATTTCTGAAATTTTTATTGTAGATGATTTATTACTCCAGAAGATAATATAAAATTTTCAGCTCAAGATAAGGTATTATTATTTTTATTAAATTCTGACCATTTCACTATTGCTAGTTATGGTTCCATAAATGGGCTTTCATTTCATGCATAAATGCTTGCTATGACATTTTAAAATTCATAAATGAGTCTCTGGAGTTTTCTTGGTTTTAGATAATTTTTTATTTATTTTATTCTTGTAATCTTTTTGCTCCTCTCTTTATCCATTATTTAAGTTTATACTAAAAGGATTTCTTAAGAACCAAAATTCAAGAAAATTTATGATTAAATAAAATTTCAAAGTAAATTTTATTCTCAACTCATTTTCATATTTTTATTGATTTTAAATTTTATTTTTCAGCTCATCCTTTGATTAAGGTTGGATTTCAAGTTATTGAGATGAAAGATAAGATTTTAATTCATTCTCCTAATTTTAATTAAAAATTTTATTCATTTCATGTTCCAAATTTTCATATTTTTTTATTATTTAAAATTTTCAGGATGTTACAGATCTACCCCCCTTACAAAAATCTCATCCTCGAGATTTGCAAGGACTAGGGAAAGATTATGGATGGTTGAGAAAATCTTCGTTTAAATAGGCAGATGGTTGATTTCAAGCAGATTCAAAGAGACCAGATAACTTCAAACTAATTTAAATTCTGGTAAGAACTGGAATTATATGGAGCTGGAATTATATGGAATGTACCATTAACTTTAATTATTTGAGTTGAAGCAGATACAGGTCCAATGACTTGTTGGTTTTTATTTGGGCAGCTGTAGGAATAGTGCCTAAATTTACCACAGCAAAAACAGATGACATCGATCACTCGGTTTCAAGTACCAAAGAATGGTTCATTGGTTTTGTTGGAGGAATAATCAGATGATGCTTGAGATTGAGGATGGAGTTGTGCAGAATTCTTCTTGGAACAAGTGTCTTTGTTCAAACACCTATTCTTTATTTGATTCTTTGGAAAATGGCTCTAGATGTTCTACTTCCTACTTTTGAAGTTCTGATTTTGACTGCGGTGACTTTTGGTAAGACTATGGCCGTAGAAGATGGTTGTCCTCTTTGTGGACATCGATTAGCATAATGGCCCTTCTCATGATAGTTGAAGCATTTAAGTGTCTTTTGTTGTGCCTTGTCAGGTGCAATTGTATATCCAGGATTGACTTCCTTGTAAATCTCAACATGTTGTGGCTTAGTGTGTTCCCTGGCCCAATGACTTTCTTCATTGTTTGGCGATGGCCACTTATTGCTTTCTCGATGAAGGTGGTCAGGGTCTAAGTGTTGCTTCTCCAACTCTTCAAGTGACAGCTCTTGTGCAGCTTCTTTCCTAATTTCCCATTTTTAGCAACTAAATCTCGGAGTCTTTCTTGCTGACGCTGAACTGCGGAGGTAACCATTGGATCTAGGGGGCATTGGGATGGGCAATGATCTTGACCTTCGCAAAGGTAACACGTGATATTGTTCATAGGGCATCTTCCAAGAGAATGATTTCCTTCACAGTTGGAGCAATTAATTGCATGCTCATCATCAGCATGTCCTATTTCCCCGCAGCGAATGCATGCACGAACTTCGGATGGGTTTGGTTGACAACAATTCAAGGAACAACGTTTAGGTGTCAAATAGGGTGTAGAAGGGGCTTTTTGATCCAAATGATTTCTTCTTTCGGCAAATGTTGGAGTAGAATTATTATTTGGAGGTTGGAAGCTTTGCATGGCTTCACTTTCAAGATTGTTGCTGAGGGATCTTGTCATAGGCATCCTACAACAATGATGATAGGGTTATTTAGATGAGATTCTTTTGGGTTACAAGGTAACGTTTCATTCTTTAAAAGTTTAATTTATATTATTATTATCATTTTTAGGGATTAACTCATCATGAATTTCAACCAAGAGGTTATACATTCGCGAGGGTAATTCGAACAACAACATAAGGTACTTCACAATCAAAAGTTCAAAAGAAGTAGGGGGGTATTGGCTGTGTCAGATTAAGGACCGAACATCGTGTTGTATGATTTAAGATAAATCCGTACAAACCACAAGTGTTGGGATGGGGTAACCTTAAACCAATTAAGTTATCTAGTTTAACTTTGCATTTATGAAAGGCGGGAGCTAGCACAAGCATTCCTTATCGGTCTACTTGTAGGGGTTTCGACTTACCAATGCAACGGTGTACGCCTTGATATGGGAAGAAACCTTTATTGCAGGGTACTGCTCATATTTTTCATTTCAAAAGACAGGGTATGTCTGCTATTTTTGTTTCTTCTCCATAGCAAGGGTTAATGTCACTGGGCTGGTGTAAAGTTAACCTAGGTAATGTAAAGGCTTTCATCATGAACATTCTGGCCACACGCCAAAGGTGGGTGAAACATGCGGCAAAAGGAAAAGGTCATGACTTGTGGGTAAAGCTGTACACCTCTGCAGAGAATAAATCTAATTAATTAGCCGTACCTGCGGTTATGGGAGTCTTGATGAACCGATACAATGTTAGATTTTTGAAATTTTCTAAAAATGGGTTTTGGTTTGGAACTTGTTTTGCAACTAGTTATATCTTTATGTCAATGGACCGATATTGTTGGATTTCATATTTGGATTATTAGATGAATGATTATGTCTTCATGTCAATGAACCAACATTGATGAACTTCATGATTGGATTATGGATTTGATTATTGGATTATTGGATTATTCAATGCACAATGGACTATGAGTATTACTTATGCTTTACTTATTTTCTTATTAGCAAACTTACTCTTATAAATTTTGTTTGAAAATTTTAAATTGGATTTACAAAATAAATTCTGCTTTATGCAAAATTAACCTAGAAGCCTCCTTTGATATGGCTTGCATTTATTGCATTTGCAAATACCACCTTAAGTCTTGCTGAGTACGAAAGTACTCAACCTTGCATATTTCATTATTTTAGGTGATTGCGAAGCGTCGAAGAAGACCTTTTGTCACAGGATGCGGGAAATTCAATTTAAGTGATCTTTCTAGGGTTTATACCTTGTCAGTTACCTGAGGGTTGGATGGGCACACTACAAGACTTTGCTTCTCCTATGCTATGATAATTTACTCTGATTTGTATGAATACATTGTATAATTAGCTTCCGCATTAATATTATAATGTATGGTTATGATTCCAATTGTTGTAAATGTGCGTACTAGCTACTGATCCAGGGACTAGTATGGAATGCACATTAGATTCTCATTTTGGCATATTATGCTAAAATGAGGGTCGTTTCAGTTGGTATCAGAGCTACACTAATTGTAGGATAAATCTTAGTTAGAATGGCCGTTAATACTAGAGATGAGTCAATCTCAAAATACTAATTTTTAAAACCTAATGTACATGCAAAAGATAGTCATTGCAATTCTTTCATTTGTCCTAAGTTTCTGTTCTTACCTCTCTTTTCATTTCAAATTTAAATCCCTCTTTCCTTAAAACAAACTTAAGCCAGTGGAGACTCTGATTCTGCATCAACAATCTTGAAGAAATGGATGTCGCTGCATGAAGACTTGTATTGATAGGCCGAATAAGAGTATAATAGGATAAACTATTTAGAACCCCTGCATATTAGTTAATGTTCATTTTGTGTGCTTTGCTTAAAAACTTTTTGTTTTGCTTCCTGGGATGCACTCATGAATACTTGACATTAGGTCATGAGGACATCTTAACCGCAAATACAACCATGTCTAGTTCAACCCTTCCTAAAGATGAACCAGAACCAATGATGCACGGACCTCTCACTTGAGCTCGTGCACGTTGACTTAAACATCAAGTGCATGCGTTCTTATGTTTAAATAAACATAACATTCAGAATGGAATACTACTTAATGATTGTGATGATATTGTTATGCTTAGGAATGTGGGAAGAAACACACCAAGTCGTACTACAAGACAGCCACACAAAAGGATGCAAGGTGTGAATTCAAACAACCAAGTGGGAATGCGAAAGAGTTTCAGTTCGGGCTTTAATGACCAGTCTGCATTAAATTACTCATAGAGAATGCAAACGGACTCCGTTTGGGGCGTGTGAAAACTTATTTGAAAGCTTAACTCTAGCACTTTCCAATGGATCCACCCACACCTCCAAATTCAATGCGAGTGCTTAGATATCCTCAATTCTTTTCAGCAACCAAAATCCTAAAGATGAAAAGCCAACAACTATATGTGAAAACGTCCAAGAAAGTTGCAGAGTCCTTCTTATGTATATAAATAGGACATGTATGGCTTACTTTTGGGCAGGTTTTGTTGATTAAGTTAGCTACTGCTACTTCTTGTAATCTCACATGTCGATTAGACCGTCTGAATTACTCTTCAATCAGAACCTCATCCTATTGAGTTAAGTGAATTGCTTGTTCGCCCTGTTCTTGCTAGTTCTTCGATTACTTGCAAGAACAAAGACCTTTGTGGTCAAGTTGATTGCGCTTCGGCGAGGTCAATAACCATCTGGAGTTGGTGTATCAGTTGCTAAGGTGCAATGTCCTTAGACGGTTGTAGTTGGACCATCAACGTCTTCTCCTACCAAATCGATAGTTATCCATCTCATCGAAAGATCGGGACCAAATCTCCGATCAAGTTCAACCATTCCTAAAGATGAACTAGAACCAATGGTGCACGGACCTCTCACTCAAGCTCATGCACATCGACTTAAACATTAGGTTAACGCATTCTTGGGTTTAAATAAACATAACCAACAGAATAGAATACTACTTAATGCTTGTGATGATATTGTTATGCTTAGGAATGAGGGAAGAAACACACCAAGTCATGCTACAAGACAGCCACATGAAAGGGTGCATGGTGTGAATCCAAACAACCAAGTGGGAATATGAAAGAGTTTCAGTTCGGACCTTAATGACCAGTATGCATTAAATTGCTCATAGAGAATGCAAACGGACTCTGTTTGGGGTATGTGAGTACTTGTTTGAAAGCTTAACTCCAGCACTTTCCAACAGATCCACCCATGCCTCCAAATTCAATGCGAGTGTTTAGATATCCTCCATTCCATTCAGCAATCAGATCCAGGAGATGAAAAGCCAACAACCATGTGTGAAATCATCCAAGAGAGTTGAAGAGTCCTTCTTATGTATATAAATAGGACGTGTATGGCTTACTATTGAGCAAGTTTTATTGATTAAGTTTGCCGCTGCTACTTCTTGTAATCACACATGTCAATTAGGCTGTTTGAATTACTCTTTAATCAAAACCTCATCCTATTTAGTTAAGTGAATTGCTTGTTCACCCTATTCTTGCTAGTTCCTCAATTGCTTGCAGGAATAAAGATCTTCATGTTCAAGTTGATTGCACTTTGGCGAGATCAATAACCATCTGGAGTTGGTGTATCGGTCGCTGAGGCGCAACATCCTTGGATGGTTGTGATCGGACCGTCAACGTCTTCTCCTACCAAATCGATAGTTATCCATCTCACCGAAAGATCGTGACCAAATCTCCTATCATTAGGTTAAAATTTCACAATGTGACAACCTTTAATTAATAAGAAAATCTAATTAAAAAGATTTTAAAGAACGAAGCGTTGCCTAGTAACCCAATAGAATCTCACCTAAATATCTATCTCCTCTTGACTGCAGGATGCATAAAACAAAGTCCAGATGAATAAAACAAAGTCCTTAATAAAACTAATGGAGGTTGAGGTCACTCAAGGTTCTTAGTCTGCAAGGGATAGTATTCCAACTCTAGTCCAACCTAATCCTCAGCATCGAGTTACCAAAATATCTCGACGCAATGTTTGTCATGAATCTCCCTCAACTTCTTCTCGGAATCCAAGTGAAGCTAATTATAAATTGTGGCTCAAGTTCTAGCAATGGTTGAGCAAGGACGTTAGGCCGATTTGCTCCTACTCCAGCAATTGGTGCAAAACACTACCAATTTTAGCACAACCTTCACTAGGGATGGAAATAAAGAAACACCATACCATTTCAAGTTAAGAGATTTTCTGAAAACTCAACCACTGACTTTCTCCTCATCAGCAGATCCTCTTGATGCTGATGATTGGCTCTGTTCTATCGAGAGCAAGCTGGCCATTGTCCAGTGTAATGACCATGAGAAAGTCCTTTATGCCTCACTTCAGCTGCAAGGAGCTGCAACAATCTAGTGGGAAAACCATCAGACGATGCTTCCCGAAGGCCAAAATTTATCTTAGGGAGAATTTAAAGAAGCTTTTCGCTGGACTCACATTCCTGCGAGCATTATTGAAATCAAGAAACAAGAATTTATGGAATTGAAGCAAGAAAATTTATCAGCGATGGAATATCTATACCACTTCAATCATCTATCTCGTTATGCTCCTTCAGAAATGTCGAACGAAGCTCAAAAAATTAAGCACTTATGAGAAAATTTAAATGAAGAAATCAAATGGACACTAGTCACCCATGATATTCCTGATTTCCAAACCTTAATGGATAAAGGTGTCCGGGAAGAGCATGGTCACCAGGCTATAATCGAAGTTGAAAGCACAAGTGGATAGCGCGACAATCAGCAAATAAACATCCCTCAAAGCAACCATTCAAAGTTCAGCAATCTGCATCCCAATTCCAAAAATTTCAAGATCAACCCTTCCAATTCGAACAAAACCAAGTTCAAGCTTCTCGCCCTCATCAGCCAATTCCTCCACCCCAACGAACAAGATCATCCTTCAACACTTAGAATCAAACATCCTATGCTTGTCCAAAGAAGAATTCTATTC
Organism: Guadua angustifolia; assembly: GCA_036346375.1. NCBI lineage: Eukaryota > Viridiplantae > Streptophyta > Magnoliopsida > Poales > Poaceae > Guadua > Guadua angustifolia. The sequence continues at coordinate 50,249,321 of CM070508.1, read as the reverse complement.
AACCTCAATCTCAACAACAACTCTCAAATAGAATTCAAATGTCTGGAAGTCCACAAGTCTCTTAACCACCTTTTACTCCAAAACAAGACAATAATAGTGTTCGTCTACATCATGTAATAGCAAAAGAAGTTCAAAATGTACTTGATGTGGTACTGGGTACATTTGTTCTTCACTCTATGCTAACATTAGTATTATTTGATTCCGGTGCATCACACTCCTTCATATCTAAAAAGTTCATCAAGCAGCATGAACTACAAGTCGAACTACTTCCCACAAAAAATAATAATCCAATCCCTTGGAGCATCTATGCAAACTTCATGGCTCTATTGAGAAGTCTGCATTGAAATTAATGGAATATCTTTTCATGCTGATCTTATTGTTATTGAAACCTCAGGACTAGATGTGATTCTCGATATGGATTGGTTATCCAAGCACAAAGCTATATGGCACGTTCCATGAGAATGAAATTTGATAATTATTGGGAAAATTAGAATATGGCTCTTGATGTAGCATGTTTTGTTGATCCTAGATACAAGACAAGGCCAATACACTAATTTGCAGAAAAGATTTACCACGAGAATGCTCCAGAAGAAATCAATAAGCTCAATAGTGTTATTACCCAGCTATTACATGCTTATATGTCTAGTCCACCTGTAACTTCAATAAAGACACCAGCCACAAATTTGCAAATAGCAGATTCTCATCTAGACAACAAGATTGAGGATGACGATAGCAATGATGATCTTGATGCAGATCTTGAAAAGTTCTTGCATGGTAGTAGTGCCTTAGGCTAAGGTACCAAAACTGAGTTGGAAGTATATATGGAACAACCACTAATGCACTGGAAGAGATAAGAAAAAAAAGAATATGATATTTTGTCATGGTAGAAGCTCAAGAAAATCGAGCTCCCTATTCTCTCCAGACTGTGTTTACGGTTCAAGTGTCTACGGTTGCTTCGGAATTAGCATTCAATGCTGGTGAGCGTGTTGTTGATCCATTTCGTAGTCGTTTAGATCTTGAAGTCGTCCAAGCTTTGATTTGTACCAAAGATTGGACTATAGCATCTAGAAAAGGTAATCTTAAATTTCGCATTTATCCAATACTGTTTTATGTGTAGTATCATGAATGTCATACTAATATGCTATTATGATCATCTAGCTTCCTCTTTACTGTCTCTATTTTTTACTACCATATGATGTGATGTCAGAGAAGAGTTGTAACTTGTAAGAGGGCATCCTAGTTAGTACTAGCCACTACCTGTTAGCCACTACCAGATATGATGTCGAATTCTCTTCACTAGATCTGAAACAATTGGTTCTTCAGGGTTAACATGTTTAGAGTAAAGATGAAATGTGCACATTTTGTAAAGTAGTTCCTAAACACAGGTTATAATACAACAATATATGGTTGCAAGATGGAGTAATCTGAAATCGTTTCTTTTCTGACAATAACAAAATGCAGTACTTACGGACTCTTTTTAGAACAAACATTATACAAATCCATACTTTACTACTAGTATGTGAGAAAACCTTTTAGCGTAATTTAATCTTCTGACAAAACATGCAGGTGGAAACATAGGTGGATCTATCATATCTGAGATGGACATGAAGGGCATTGAGCGATGTTTTGCAAACCCGATGACACCGGTTTGTTGTTTTATATGTAACCATATAGATGTTTGCCTTAATTTCATTCCACCATGTATAATCATTGAAATATAACTTGCAATTGCAGGAGCATGAGGATCTAGAAGATTTTGAGGAGAACGATGTGCCAGAGGACATAGAGGAATGACAAAAGGTGATTTAACCATTTTAGCTTGCTAAACTTCTGTACCAAATCCTAAGGCTTGCTAAACTTCTGTACCATTTTAGCTTGCTAAACTTCTGAACCAAATCTGGGCTGAAGTCTGCAAACTATGTTTTGATGGATGTGTAGGGTCCTTCAATGGTTTCTCTTGTGAACATTACTTTACAGTTGTAATGGGAAGATGGATATGCAATTTGACTTATCAGCATTGTTATTTGAATTCTGAAATGTTTGTTTTGTACGGCCATTCTATATAGTACTATTTCCTGACCAGCTCATAATTTTCTCACCGGGGATGAGAACGATTATATATGCTTTATATTTTGGTGAAGTTTGGACATGCACTACAAACAATGCATTGCTATTTTTGCATGCAGCTGGACTTGCTTCGCCTCAAAAATGGAACATGTTAAGAGGCATATATGGTAGCAGTGTCATATATGTAGATTTCCTGTGATTCTTGGATGATAATGCCCCAGATGGCTGGATATATGTCTCATCTAAGTGAATGGAAATGCTTATATTTTTTCAATTTTCAATAATGTTTGGATCAAATCAACTAGTTTTGTATTTTCGTTGATTTCTTATGTACAATCTAAGGGGTTATCATATTCTGATAAATATCTGTAATCGTATCCTATTTGATTTGTATTCACTCCGTATCTGTATTCGTATCTGGACGATCTGTATCTGTATCCGAATCCGAGAAAAAATATAAAAACAAATATGATATAGCTATTATCCATCTGTATCTGATCCATTTTCACCACTAGTTGGACCAATCTCGGCACAAAATAGATAGCTGGCCTAAATAAGACATGTAGCTACATTCAGTGGTAGTAATACATTACCGTGTATGGCCTCCACTACCCCATGGCAATTGGCAGCACACTTTAATTAGGTTCTTTCCAGCATTCGGGCAGGTAGGCAGGCAAGCACAAACGATCAGAAACCAAGCCAATGTGACAGCATGTATATAACAGTATGCCAATGGAGAAAAAGCAGAAACCAGTCAATGTAAAAGCAGGTATATAGTAGTATATACTGATTCAAAAAGAGCAGAAACCAAGTTAGTTCTAGACTACCAGGGAAGAACCGGAACCTGCCAAGTTCGGGGTAACCAGATGAAAATTGGTCGGTTTTTAGCTGATTTAGAGTATGCAAAATTTTGAACTTCAGTTTCTGTAAGATTTGGATCAGTTTGGAACATGTCTCGAAAGCAGTTACATACCTATTTGAGTGCACGTTGTTTCATACTGTCTTTTTTTCCTAAAATTTTGTTTGCTAAAAACCGGAGGGACTCATTCCGGTTCACCGGGCTGTAACCACAAACCTATGAACCGTGTTTCAGGCCAACAACTCAGCATGAGAAACTACCAAAACTGCTTTCTGAAATGAGACCTTTCTGAGTAGAGTCAAAAGAGTTTCGGTAAAATTTCTTGTTGCGGCAGCGTACAATGTTGGGTTATCATTTAAAGGCTTTTGAGTGGTACGGTGACCGCTTTGCTTCCTGCTTGCCACTTTTTTTATCATTGACCAAAATGTTCTTTCCTAGAAGCACCGAAACTGCTCTCCGCTACATCAAACAATTCCTGAGGAATCCTGATAGCATATTCTTGGTCAGATGATGCTACATGTTACCCATACACAAAGAGATTGCAAACAATTGGCTAAAGCACTCATCATCTAGAAAAATATTGAGCAAACAGAGTCGAACTGTATCATGTCAAAAGTTATTTCAGTAATCATTTCATGAATGTTTTTCAGCTCAGAAGACCTCGCTTGACTACCACGCAAGATAGAATGTTCAAAAGCAGATAACCGGGCACGGTGAAGCCAGATGCATCAGACATGCTGCAAAGTCTGCAACCAAAAGAGCTAGAAATAGTTGGCCATCTCGTCTTGTAATGCATTTTCTCATTCTTAATGGAAAGAGTACCCTGGCCCTTCGACTGCCCAACCCTCATCAGCAACCTAAAGAAATATAATGCTTGATTAATAGTTACATGAAAGAAGGAACTCCCAAATTGAAAGTCCTTTGATACTGTAAGCTATGCCTCAGAGAAGATTAGAAATAGTTGTACTCTGTGCGGTAACTTCAGACAAGTTATGGCTTGACCACTACTTGGGACAAAAAGCCACCTAGTGATTCAGCAAATGGGCTACAGTTTACACCCTTCTGGCATTTTATTCTGACCAGATGAAATATTTCCACCTCTACTTATAATGACAAATGGTAGACACGAATAAATAGGTGGATGGTTGTCATAATCTGGGTTCCTACTTGGCTCCAAGACATGCTTCGCTCCAGCACTGAGCTTCACTGGACCTGATCTTTGCATATACTGGACATGGGAAGAAATACTAGAATTGTCTACAAGCATTCTTGTTTTCCTGCCAGTATTTCTTGATAGAATGGCTACATCACTTGTGACCTCTGCAACCTCTCGAATTATCTTGTCTGATTGCTTCAAAGCATATGTAAATTTCATACCATCATGAGGATGAACTTGTACGTTTGCAGAATACGGATAACATGGCCGGGTTGAATTGGCATGGTAAACTGAAGATCGTGTCATATGTGGCAAGAACGTTGTCGTGTGTGTCTCTGGTCTACTGAAAAGATCAAAATAACACGAAGGAACAAGTAAATTTTGAATGGGTCCTGTACTACAATGATCTTGATGAGGTGGAAATCTTGACGGTGCATTTCGACCATGGTGCAAATACGAGAAATTCCTAAACCTATCTCCACATTCCATTCCATTTCCAGAGAAAGCATCAGCTTCAGGAAAACAACGTCTCACATGATGCAGCCTGTTTCCAACATAGGCCTGGCTTGTGCTTCCAGCATCTGCTGGTATATTCGATAAACTTTGCGATTGTAATGACAGAAGAGGACAACCTTGTCGCGGCAACTCTAAGAACATCTCTGTAGTGTGATGGAATCTTATAGAGGGGTCTACATGTTCCTTTGCTGCCTTGCCAATACATTTACTTCTGGTTGAAGAAACTGTAAGATCTTTACCCATCAGACGCACAGTATGTCTCATCACATTTGCATGCTCAGGTTGCACATTCATGTCCGAGTGAAATCTGGGCTTCTCAGCATGCAGCAAATTTGGACATAGACAGCAGGAAAATTCCTTTCCAGTAGTGTAAAAGTTGCCTTGATTCAAATTGGTGTAACAATTCTGCGGACGCTGAATTGAGTATTGAACTGTATGGTGGGGCAATGCACAAGGAGCCTTTCCTTTCATACCTCTTACTGAACTTCTCTGATAATCAGCATAAAACTTGATAAATTCTCCCCTTGAGTCCAATGGAAGACTCACCATTTCTGTATCAGGAATATTAGTAGCCTCATGAGGCAACAGTGAGACTGCTGATTTTGAGTCAATGGTTCTCCCCCTTTCATAAATACTAAGTTCACATTGTACTGGCTGTAAGTTGAAAGATAGGTCTTGATTGTTTTTAACAACAGTTTCTCTTTTATCACCAAGTATTTGGAAATCTGAATCGCAAGTTGCATACTTTGCATGCTCAAGATTTGGCAACTCTGAATCAGAAATGGACGGGTAATTGAAATTCACTAAATCTGGTAGTGAACGATTCAGATCAATCAAGCCAGGTGGCAACTTTCTGCTGCTAGATTCAGAAGAGCCCCCGTCACTTATATTCCTGTCTGAGTCTGATTGATTAGTCTCCAAGTAGGTTTCCTTGTTCTTATGAGCACCACTATCTGCAGCTATGAATTCGTCAGATTGGCTAGAGTTATCCATTAATGATGATGATGTAGCCAGAACATCTGAGGATTCTGAGAACACATTGCAGAGGTTTTGCAGTTGTGGTAGCTTGAAATTTTGCTTGTTGCCGCTAAGTTTATCATGCATCATTGAGAAGGTAACATGCTTCACCAACTTGTGGCAGAGCTCTATGACTTCTGGCCCTTCGGAATTGCCGCATTTCTCCTCGTTGATGCTGACAGATGAGTGCTTTGTATACTTTTTTAGAATGCTGTAAAAAGGGAGAGCCTTGGCAGGGTTTCTCAATATTTGTGCATTACTAGCCTTCGTGCCACCAGTGTACTTCAGTTTATGCTTCTTTAAGTTCTTGAACTTTTTGGGCTTCATTCTTTCAACGTCATTGATCTTTCCATTCTGAATTTTGATATGTTGCTCTCTTTCAGTAATGATAGATGTCTGGGCAGAATCAGGTGGATCAAACTTGTTAAGCGCAATCTGCAAAATCGAGCGACCATGGGGAGTGAGTTGTCAATGCAGTGGATTAAATAACGGTAGACATAATCACTAGAATTATTTTTTAGAGAGAAGAATATCATTCACAGCATTTATAAATATACAAATACTGAAAAATTGTACACACGGACGGTTTACTGGCGAAGAAATGTCAAGAATTTACAAATTGTAGCAATATATATGGTATCATGGATGTAGTAATAATACTCCGACTGGTTAGTGCGGTGGTCCATGTGGAGTTCTCACAGGATTAGTTCAATATTTAGTCTAAAATGAGTTGTAGTAGCATATAGTACCAGTTGAGTCCAAATGTAGCACCTCCGAATTAACCGTTTTACACAAAGTGGTGATGAAAGTATAAGCAGGGTGCTATGCGTGTGTGCATCCACCCCAAGGGTGGGCTAGGCATTAAGCGGATTTTGAACCAAAGTGTTACAGATGGTGTCGAAGCATCAACCCTTGCTGCATAGGTATGTGTACGTACGTATGGCTCTTAGCAGGTGTCCACAGCATGGAGATTGCACTGAGGGGTGGTTTTAGATATCTACCGTGTTTGTGGTGTGTTGTTGAGGGCATCAGCCATTAAGGGGTGTGAGCGTAATACTGCAACCGATTAGTGTGGTGTGTGATGGCCCACATGGAGTTGTTGTGGGACTAGTACTGCATTGCTTGTGTAAAGTGAGGTGTAATAGCAAGTATACATGTTGGGTACAAACGTAACACCTTCGGATTAACCCTTTTATACGAAGTGTGGACGAAGGTGTAAGTAGGGTGCTATGTGTAGGCAAATCTGTCCTAAGGCTGGGTTGGGCATTGAGCAGATTTTGGGCTAGGTTATTATAGTAGTACCAATATGATCACATATGTTGAGAATTCCAAGAAATTGACAATGAAGAAAATTTTTATCTCATGCAAATCAAGAGGTCCAATTCTTGTGTATATATACAAGCATATTTGTGCCAAGCATAGCCTAGCACAAAATCTAGTCAAGATCGCCACGGAGCTCGAAGTTGGGCATGTGATTAGCTCATCTCTTAGGCAAGCTAAATCTGAGTCAAACCAAAAGTTGATTCAGCCCTAAGTAGCTCATCAGCTTCTGTTATTTCACAGAATCTAGCTATGAACAATAAAAAAAATCTAAGCAAACTGGAGAAATAGATTTAACACCTTAATTGAGACCTGGCTATGTCGTACTAATGCAAAAGACTAGACTGCATATGCCAATAAAGTACTTTGGAAGAGCATCATTTCTATTACCTCGTGCGAGGCTCAGCTGATTTTTTTTTTTTTTTACAAGGACTGGTTAACGCTGCATAGGCCTGATGCTGACTTTAGGTTTTGTTCCATCTTTTATGCAAGTTAAATCATCATGGATAGAGAAAGTGCCTTGACTTTTAGTGGGCCCAACACAACCACAAAGGCCATGATCTTTGCTGACCTTTGAAACATCCAGTGATGCCAAAGGGTCATTTCTAAATTATGTTTATGCATGCCACTCTTCACAGTGGAATTTCCATAGGCAAAATGGGCCATTTCCTAGAGGTATAAATTATGTTTATGCTTGCCACTCTTCACAGTGGATCAGTTTCTTGAAACACCACCCTTTACAGTGGAAGTTCCATAAATTTCCCAATTTTTGGCATACTTTTAGCCCTTTTAAACTATGTTCGTTGTTTTATGCTGTTGAACGAATTAAATTGAAAAACAAATTCAATGAAAAACAGCAGAAACTTGAATTTGGACCAAGATTGGACCAGCCAGTTACCGACTCATGCCTAGGTCGTGGGACCTTCCAGACGGGAATTGACACCCTAGCTATGAAGCCTATGACTACTGCCATCAGTTCAATGTGTGGCAACAGCCAGCAAGAAGCAAATGTGACATGAAATTATAGTGGCAAATTAATACAGAAATAGGAAAAGCAATGGTGGCAGATACAAAATATTCAAAATCAGAGTGACATATATAAAAATGCCCCTACATATATTATCAGTACCGTACAACTCTACATCATAGACGGTTCATAAACCACATCACAGACGATTTTGTCAACCATCTATATCAAAATGTCAGTGATGATAATAGGTCATCACAAACGGTTTTCCATCAATCAATAAAAAACCTAATCATAGACGGTTCCAAATTGAAAACGTCTGCGATGAGGGGCTCTAACATTTCGAAAATTTCAGAAATAAGAAAAATAAAAAATTGAAATTTGAAAATGAAATTGAACAAAAAAATTTATATGGAATTAAGGTTTCAATTTAAAATATCCTCTTTTTCTTGAATTTCAATCTATGGAAAGTAAAGTTGTATTATTAAAACCTTTTCTACCAAAATGAACAAACTATGAAAATGATATTAAAATATCATCTTATTTTGAATTTCCATCTTCCCTGGAAATTTCTTGAATTTTTGGTTCTTAAGAAAATCTTTTATCTTTATTTATTTCTTTTCCTCTTCGATGCAAAACTTAAACTCTATAAGAAATAAATTCTCAAAAAATTCATATGAATCCCAAATCATTTCAAGGTCACCTCCAAAAGCTTTCAAAGTTATATGAACTAATTATGGTTGAAAATAAATCAAAAACATAATAAATTTAAAAGCAATGTAGGCAATGTCAGAATTATATAAAAATAAATATAACTGTTAATCAGCTGAAAATTTTATGGTAACTCCCAATAATCATAGTTATTATGCAGAAAAACTTTCATATGAAATAAAGTTTATTTTATATCTAGAAAAAATGTAAATCAGAAAACAGATTTTTATTCAGCAGTCTTGTCAGAATTACTATAATTTATCTGTAACATATTTTAATCTGAAATTTTCTGTGTGTCAATACTTATCCCAGGACCTTGGTCAAAAAGTTTCAAAAATTTTCATTGTGATTTGATAACCAATTGAATGCAGACCATGCGCTGTCCAGAAAAATCTTTTCTCTCGTATCTCTTTTTCCCTTCCATTTACATGTGGGCCCAACCAGCGAGCTGTAGCCTCCTCCTTCATTCTTCCTCCCCGAAATGCTCTTCCCTTTTCTCTGCGCAGTCAAGCTGAGTGCTGTCTCTTCGCGTGTCTTCCTCCATCACTCGGCGCCGCACCACACGGGCCTTACTGCCTCCATGTCACCAGAATTCCCGCGTAGCTACCACGATGCTGCTCTTTCCACAAAATTCGCGGTCAAGCCCATTCTCTCTGGTGCCAGGAAACCCGTGCACTGCTTGACCGCCGCTTCGCCATACCCCACCTACATGATGTCTTGACTCCGCAATCACAGCCGCATAAATCAGCGCCTCATCTTCACTTCGGTCACAGCAAGTAAATGGCATCCCTGCCATGCCGTGCTTCGATCATTCCACGCCGTGCTCAGCCGGCCGAACCTCGAGCTCCGCACTTCACCGCCGAAGCTTTACTTCTTTCGCTTCATATCGCTTCTGAGTTCAGTCACAAAGGTGGCGCAAAACCTGGTCTCGGCGCCAACTCCTTTCACCAGCGCAGCAATGCGTCAGGGATATGCCCGGTTCCATCGCGGCAATTACTTCACCCATTTGCCGCCACAGCACTTCTTCTGCCCTATTCTGTGCTACCTCGGCACGACTCCCTCATTACCATCTTGACCGCCGGCAAGACCAAATTGGAATCACATTCCGTTGTAACCCCTTCCGAGCCTATAAGAACCCTCCCGTGCCATCTTGAGCGGCTCACTAACTCACTGAAGCAACACCTGCTCAAGCCATTGCCCAGTTGCACCAATTTCCCCTTCGATTTGTTGAGCCCCAGTTCTTCGGCCGAAAACACAATTGATCATTCAAGCAAGACATACCCCAATTCATTTGGTCCGTAGCACCTTCACCAATTCCCACATCATTCCCCCACTCAATCCTGGCTTCCTCTCACTGTGTCGCCACCGCACGAGGACCTCTCTTCCCCAGCTCCGGCCAACCAGTGGCGGGCCACTCCGCCCAAAAGCCGCCGCCGTAAAACACTAAAACGAAACCCCTAGACTACATATATGATAAAACCCATGATAATCCGGAATTTGATCATCTTCATTTGCTTCTCCAGCTGCCGCTGTCCTCACTGTCGCTCCTCGCCAGTTGCAAGCCGCTTCATTGCCGATTCGCTGCCGCCAATGAGCCTCCAAGGTGCACGGCACCTTGCTTCTGCTCGTTGCGCCAGCTACCAACCAAATCCGGCCCCACATCACCGACGGTGAACTCCCCTGTACCCAGCTCTGTTTCGTGCCACTGCCTGCGGGTCCTTGATGTCAGCCGTGCGTTTTGGAAGCAGCCGAACAGGTGAAGGCGCTTTCTAGGTATGGAAGCGTATTTCCTTTTTCCAACCATACAACATTCAATAGTTTGTAACTTGTGCGAAATAGTTCCAGTTTTAGTAAAATAAATTTCTAAATTTATCTAAAATCATGAATATTCAAAAAATGCCATAATATTTAATTTTTCACAATAGTATGAATTATTTCAATAAAGATATGTATAAAACCCAAATATGACACTAATGATAATATGAAAAACCATAACTCTTAAAAATATGAAATAAATTTCTAAATGCTCTTGAAACCCTAAGGAACCCATTAATGCAAAAATAATTATTTTTTATCACAGCTTGAGTTTTTTGAAAATAAAACTTGTGTTTATCCTAATCAAGTACTAATACAAATATATGAACCATAACTCCTTACATCATGAAATAATCCTCACATGTTTCTGAGGTCATGAATGTTCTATGTTTGCAAAAACATTTAGGGTTGAACTTAATTTAAATTAAAAAGTAAATATAGAAATCCTCTCTTGTGTAGAAAGTTAAATTGTTAAAATTTAGATAAAATAAACTCAAATCTTGGTAAAAATAGTTTGGCTACACTCCTGAGGTCACAAGGATCTCAAATGTGTAAAAATAGTTAAGTTTTTCTATGGTTGGTCTCATAAGTTTAATAGCTGAAGCTTCCATACATAAAATATCCGAATAGTCACAACTTTCGCAAACAGACTTTAAATTTGACGAAACCAAACCCTAGGACCTCAAAAAGTAATACCCTTCCTGGTTGTACAAAAATAATTTATTGTTATGCAATGTCGAAATAAGTCCGATTGGGCCTTAATGATCACTTACGTGAAAAACATCTCGGATAAAGGTAAAATATTGTGGAACCAACTTTAAGAAACTCTTAGAGACCTCTCCTACTAATGCCTAAAAAATAGTTAAATAATATTATAAGGTGTAGTCGCAAACTTAAAACGAAAACTGAACCTTTATCGCGTAGACTTTAGTAACACTTAAGCCTTTTTGGTAACCCGTAAAATATCTCGTCTAAGTGCAATTTTTGGAAAGATTAGACTAGAAACACTCTTTAGTATATGGATAACTATATTATAAAAAATATTTTATTTACAACTTGCTTTGCACCTAGATCTTGCTAGTGCAATAACACTAAGTGTTATATGGTCGCCAAAGAAATATTATATGAATAGTTGAGCTTAAGAAACCTTTAGGTAATGTACTTGTGTCGCAAGAATTAATGTATAACTATGTAAATACAGCCAATAGCCTTATTTTTTATAGACCCAACATGTATAAATCACCTTACATACAAAACACATAGGGCTAAGTTCTAATCATATACTACACCTTACTAATCCGATTAACGTAAACCTTAATACCATATTAGCTATTTCAGCAAAGGATAAAATATCTTGTCTAAATACTAAAATTTATAAAATTAGCTTGGAAATGTTCTTCAAAGTAAAGGCTACCCTATTCTGAAGGAATAATCTCATTTCATCCTGCTTTGCATATATATCATGTTAGCAGAATAATCCTAAGTTTTATGATGTCTCATATCCATAATAAGAATAAACAAAGTTAATAATAATTACGAAATCAATAATTACGATATTTGTATCACCAGAACCATCTCAAAAACCATAAAAATAAAACTAGTGGCCTAAAATCTAACAGACCTAACATATACAAAACTAATTCTTATGCAAAATCAATTAAGGATTAAGTACTATTCATTCATAACCTATTACATAATGATTAACATCCTAATCCAAATAATTTTAGTCTCTTGAATTTGTAAAAATAAGAATAGATAATCTATATAAGGAACCATATCATCGCTTAACCTAAAAGCTACTAACAACGTATAAATATGTATATATAAATAATCGACTAAAATACAAGTACATGAAGTCACACAACCTTAACCCTAAACCACACTAGTTTTCTATTGCGAGTCCTTGTTAGTTTTCTATCTGATTTTTTTTGCCCTTATTAGAGCTTGTTATTTGCTATATTTCCATTGAACAACGTATATAACACGACGTCACTAACTTTGTCACCAACAACGTTAGCTACGACCATGACTTCGTCGTAAACAACAATAAAGCAGGCGAGCACCCCTTTCATCATGTTGATCTCAGTATTTAATTTTCCTTTTGTTTAACAATTTGTTTGATGCATGCGATTATTTTCTATAAATTTGCTATTTTGTGGCACTGGTAGGTATGCCTATTATCTCATGAAACTTCCTTGAAAAGAATTGACATCTGAACCTTGATAACCATAGAATAGGGCTAGGCAATAGATGATGTCAACATGCCTATATGCGAATACATATTAACCATGTTTTATTAGCAATGATGTAGATGATCAGATTAAAATTGTTTCCTAAGAATTTGAAAAGGTTGGATATGACACTGATAGTTACTGGTATTTTGGATTAAAAACCCAAAATAAAACTATTGTTTTGACGCGGGTGATTATTTATAGTAGCCAGAAGTGCAGAAGGAATTGCACGTAGTGTAGGGGGAGATTATCGCCTGTGTCGGATTAAGGACTAAACGCAGTGTTGCATGATCCGAGGGAAATTTGTACAACCACAAGCGCCAAAATGAGATGGCCTTAACCTATTAAGTTACGTAGATCTAGCTTTGCACATTGGTAGGCCGAATTAGTAAGGGCACACCCGTTACGGTGTTGCTCGTAGGTGCTCCCTTCACCGAGGTGTTGGGACCAAAGCATTCCAATACAACAATACACATCTAGCCACGAGGAGAGTTCATGATGGGGCACCATCGGTTCATGATCATCGGAACTATGGCAAGGGTTTTCCATCACTGTAACTGGTGCAAAATTAGATTTATGTAATGTAACGGTTATGTTATGACTCTCTACAGCACACCAAAGGAAGTGTATTAATATCGATTGCACAAAGAGTCGGTCATATCTTGTAGGTAAACCTGTACACCTCTACAAAGTATAAATCTAATCGATTAATCGTGTTGGTGGTAATGGGAGACTTGGTGAATTAACATTAAGTTAGATATTTTATTATTTTCAAAAATACTTGGTTTTAATTGATTTGCCACGTGTTGGCAAGAACTATGTTGTGTATGTTATGATAGGATTTGGATGATTCAATGCTCGCAAAAGACTATGAGTATGACTTATGCTTTACTTATTTCTTACTGGTCAAACATGCTCTTATAAATTCCGTTTGCAAATGACAACTTGATTTACGAATTCAATATCTCTTTATGCAAATTAACTGTACAAGCAACCTTTGATTTAACCTGCAATACTACATTTACGAATACCATCTTAAGTCTTGCTGAGTATGAAAGTTTTCAACCTTACTTATTATGTTATTTTAGGTAGACAAGAAAACGATGCTCCAAAGATTACTTTCCATCATAGGATACAGGAACCTCAATAAAACAATCTTTCTAGGGATTATGCCTTGTTAGTTGCCTGAGAGTTGGATGGACACACTACAAGATCTTGCTTCTTCTCCCGCTATCTACTCTGAAAATTTAAAAAAAAATACAATGCATAAATAACTTCCGCTCGCTTTAATAATATGATGCATGGTTGTGATTCCAATTGTTGTAATGTGTGTACTACGCCGCATCACGGGAAGGTCCAAGCAGTAGGGGGAGGACGCCGCACCAAGGGGAAGGCCGGGGTGGAGGCTGAGGGGATGCTAGGGTATGGTAGGAGGCAAGTGTGGGCGCTAGGGTTTAGGGAGGTAGGTGAGAGGAGGCCAGGGGGAGGCGGAGGGAGATCGACCAGGGGGAGGCGGGTGGGAGCTAGGAGGCCAGGGGAAAATTGTGCAATACTTAGTCAAGATGACAGCGTGAGGGGAAATATGATCCACGTCGTAGATGCTACTTAGCTTAGTTAGCAAAGGGCTTGGCCTGCGTACGGAGGTCTCGGGTTCAAATCCCAGGAAAACTGATTTATTTTTTTACACATCATAGTTGGTGAGGCTCGGGTAAAAGGCCCATCCCAAACAGCTCTGGGTTTGAACCATCTGGGATGCAGTCATCCCAGAAGCCTAGAATCATCTGGGATGAGCCAGTTTTCCTTTTTTTGAAATCAATATTTATTTAAGTTTGTATCACCTCTTCATTTATTTAAGTTTATGTCATTACTTATATACATACATCAATGAATTTGTGTTAGTAAGCATGTAGAATAGGAGCATAACTTAGTGTCACTATTTACAATACATATATCTCATTAATTATCTCTACTACTTCGAATTAGGAGTTGGTGGCGGTCATCCGTTCTCCTTCAGAATATCTAATCAGTTGTATCTAGCACGAATAGCTGAGATGTTGTCATGATATGCTTCGCTTGATGTGTGTGTGAAAGAAATTATACTTTATTGCATGGCTTAGGATCATTCCTACTTATATACATATATATATATATATATATATAATTTTTTTACGATTCCGTTGCAATGCACGGACACCCTACTAGTAATACATACATATATCTCATATATTATAATTAATTATAATATATATATCTCATTAATTATAATACATACATCTCACTAATTATAATACAAAAATCTCATTAATTGTAATACAAGTACACTTGAAATAAACATGACAATCTCATCACAGCTCAACTTGCTTATTCGTTTGTATAAAAATTAGCCTTTCACGATGATCGACACATGTGTAGCTAGCTTCCTCAGGTTGTTCTTTCTGGATCGTGACGCTAGCACTAATAGGAGGTATGATACGGGCAGCATAACACCAACGCGATGCCCTTCCCCTAGTGCTGTCCCTGTGATTTTAGTTCCTAAGAAAGATGGTACATGGCGCATGTGTGTAGATTGTAGAGCAATTAACAACATCACTATTAGATATCGCCATCCTATTCCAAGGTTGGATGACATGCTTGATGAATTGAGTGGTGCTGTTATTTTCTCTGAAATTGATTTGCGTAGTGGGTACCAACAAATAAGGATGAAAGAAGGGGACGAATGGAAAACAGCATTTAAAACAAAATTTGGATTGTATGAGTGGTTAGTGATGCCATTCGGATTAACTAATGCACCTAGTACATTCATGAGGCTAATGAACCATGTTTTGAGAGCATTTATTGGAAAATTTGTTGTAGTGTATTTTGATGATATCTTAATTTACACCACACTTTTGAAGAACACATTAATCACTTAAGACAAGTCTTTGGAAGTGCTTAGAGTGAAAGGTTGTTTGCAAACATAGAGAAATGCAATTTTGCCAAGATAAAATTGTATTCTTGGGTTTCGTTGTCTCTCGAAATGGGGTAGAAGTGGATGACTCAAAAGTTGAATCAATTAAAAATTGGCCTACACCGACAAATGTTAGTCAAGTTAGAAGTTTTCACGGTCTTGCTTGGTTTTTATCGAGATTCGTGAAAGACTTTAGCACAATTGCAGCCCCTTTGAATGAATTAACCAAGAAAGGAAGTGATTTTGTTTGGGGTGATGCTCAAGAGAATGCTTTTGCTGAATTAAAGAAGCGCTTAATGAAGCACCATTGCTTGTTTTACTGATTTCACTATAGCTTTTGAAATTGAATGTGATGCTAGTGGAATAGGTATTGGTGGTGTTTTGATGCAAGAGGGCAAACCAAGAGCATACTTTAGTGAAAAGCTTGGTGGTGCTCAATTGAACTATCCTGCTTATGATAAGGAGTTGTATGCTTTGGTTCGTGTTTTGGAAACTTGGCAACATTATCTTTGGCCTAAAGAATTCATTATACATTCTGATCATGAAGCTTTAAAATATTTGAAAGGCCAATCAAAACTGAATCGTAGACATGCCAAATGGGTGGAATTCATTGAATCTTTTCCATATATTGTAAAATACAAGAAGGGTAAGGAGAATGTGGTGGCTGATGCTTTGTCTCGCAAGATTGTGCTCTTAACTCAACTTGAAATCAAGGTCCCTGGTTTAGAATGTTTGAAAGAGTTATATGTTTTAGATAATGAGTTTGCCGAACCATATTCTAAGTGCATTGAAGGGAAAGGATGGGAAAAGTTCCATGTTCATGATGGGTTCTTGTTTCGTGCTAACAAGCTATGTGTTCCAGATTCGTCTCAGACGCTTGCTATTGTTGCGGAATCCCATGCCGGCGGATTAATGGGACATTTTGGGAGAGAAAAGACCATGGCCATTCTGTCTGATCACTTCTATTGGCCAAAAATGCGACGAGACGTTGAACGATTTGTGCAACGATGTGTGACATGCCATAAAGCTAAGTCAAAACTTAATCCACATGGTTTGTACACTCCACTTCCTGTTCCTAGTACACCTTGGGAGGATATTAGCATGGATTTTGTTTTAGGATTGCCTAGGACCAAGAGGGGGAGAGACTCTGTATTTGTGGTTGTGGATAGGTTCTCTAAAATGGCACACTTTATTCCGTGTCACAAGAGCGATGATGCGTCACATATAGCTGACTTGTTTTTCAGGGAGATTGTGAGATTGCATGGGATGCCAAGAACTATTGTTTCAGATCGTGATGTCAAGTTCATGAGCTACTTTTGGAAGACATTGTGGGCCAAGCGTGGGACAAAGTTGTTATTTTCTTCAACTTGTCACCCACAAACCGATGGCCAAACGGAGGTGGTGAACTGCACGCTGTCCATGTTGCTACGAGCAATGATCAAGAAGAACTTGAAGGAGTAGGAGGATTGTCTTCCTCATGTTGAATTTGCATACAAACGGGCGGTTCACTCAACAACTCAATATTGCCCTTTTGAGGTAGTGTATGGCTTTAAACCAATCACACCACTTGATTTGCTGCCACTTCCTTTTCGAGAACGAGCTAATATGGATGCAAATAAGCGAGCTGAATTTGTCAAGTCCATTCACGTAAAAACAAAACAAGCAATTGAAAAGAAGGCACGCTACTTATTTGAAAAGGCAAACAAGACAAGGAAGAAAATGTTGTTTGAACCAGTGATCGGTTTGGGTACATCTCCGCAAAGAGCGTTTTCAGAGAAGCGTAAGTCTAAACCGATGCCACGGGCCGATGGACCATTCAAAGTGCTTGAGAAGATCAACGACAATGCATACAAGATCGAGCTTCGGTGATGATTACAATGTGAGTACTACGCTCAATGTTGCTGATTTGTCACCATTCTTGGATCGAAGACACAGAGTCGAGGACGACTCCTTTTCAAGAGGGGAGGATGATACGGCAGCATAACACCAACGCGATGCCCTTCCCTAGTGCTGTTCAAGAGACCCCAAATCATTTTCAAGGACCAATAACACGCTCGTGCTAAACAAATCAATCAACAGTGAACTCGCTCCTTTGTAAGAATTATATTACTTGTGATAATCACTGCTACCTAATGCAAGTAATTTCATTATTCTCCAGTATGAAGACAATGTGAGAAGGTGTGAACACCTTAGGGAAGACCAAGAGAACCATGGACAAGTCAACATGCAAGATGTGAATGCAAAAGAACTCGGTTCGGCCTCCAAAGTGACCAGTCGGAGAAAAACGGGTGCAGATAATGCAAACGGAGTCCAATTGGAGTGTTTGACCACAGCTTTGAAAGCTTGTCTCTTCATCTTTCAAATGGATCCAGCCTCACCCTTAAATTCATTCGAGCACGAAGATATCGTCAGTTTAATATGGTGGCCGAAACAGATTCCAATGTGTTGGGTCTGCGCCACCATTATGTCTTGTCTTGGGCCTTTGTGCTGCGACGTGAGCTTGTCCAAGACCCTTTTGTCTTCCTCTCCTCCTCTCTTATATGTAGAAGGCACCCCTTTGTGAAGGGAACTTTTAGACCATTTGAAACTACAAACAGATCTGCTATATGCATGTTCTTGGGTATTCTAGCCACCGGCTGAATAAACTCTGAGATTGTGCATTCCTTCCCGTTGTTCTTGCAAGCTCTTGTGATTGCAGTGAGGATTGTATCCGCTTGACGTGGTCGAGTGGAATCATCTTGCATGAGGTTGGGCGAACTCGGTGTTGCAGGTTGCTACATAGGCAGTGTATTGGCCACACTAACTTCGTCGAGTTTCATGTGTATCTTTGATTCTACGCCGTGAAGGTCGGGCCCCCCTCGTATCAAGGTAACTCATCAAACTGATTGTATTCTTCCTCATCTACCACATTCTCGACTCCGACAATCCTCATCTTTCCCTGAAGAACCATATGGAGCTTCTTGCGGGATAGGTCGGTTATATATAAGACTTGAACAACTTGGTTAGCGTGTACAAATGGTTTATCTTGGTATCAAACACATACGAGATCCACAGTTGTGACGCCGTACTTGTCAACCTTCACATGTTGCAGGTGGACCCAACGACACCGAAATAAGATGATCTTGGATAATATGTATTCCAGCTCCCAAATTTCCTCAATGAACCCATAGTATGAGCTCCTCGTTGATCTAGCGGTATTCAGCGCATCTATGTGAATACCGCTATTGTGGTTTGTGCTTTTCATGTCCTGATCTCTTGTGTAAAATTTGTACCCATTTAAGTCGTATCCTTTTCATGTTACAACTGTAAATGCTATCCCTTTTGCCAACCATGTCAGCATATCACTAGACGAGCTTCCAATGATAGGTTGTCGCTCCTTCAACCATCTGTTGAACTGAAGGTTATGCTGTCTGATTATCCAGTACTCCTAACGTGATGGATTCTCTTGCTATAGCCAGTTCTTATGCTCGTCGATATACGGGGCCACAATAGCCATGTGTTGCAAAACTGTGAAATAGGCTTTAGCGCACACAGCTAGATCAAGCGTAATTGTTTTCCTTCTGATGGTCCCGATGGCTTGGAACCTCCCCCATGGCAGGATTGAGGCACACCTATTGGTTCGACCTGAGTTATATAATCCACGCAGAATTCAACGACCTCTTCGATTGTATAACCTTCAACAATGCTACCCTCCGGTCGAGATCAATTCCGCATGTAGGCCTTGAGAATTCCAATATACTTCTCGAATGGGTACATGCTATGTAGAAAGACGGACCTGCACATCTTTATCTTCCTCATAAGGTGAATAATGTAATGGACTATGATATCGAAAAATGACAGAGAGAAATACATCTCAAGATTATATAGAGTCATTACCACCCCGGTTTGAAGAGCATCTAGTCCTTCAGGATCGATGAACTTCTAAGCAATTGTATTAAAAAAATAACACAACCTTGTGATTGTCTCCCAGACCTGGCTCAGTAAAATACTTCCAATTGACATAGGAAGCATCTGTGCCATAAGCACATAGTAATCATGAGACTTCATGCGAGTTAAACTCAAATCTTGCATCGAAAAAAATCTCTTCATATTGGACAAGTAACCAGATAGGACTTTTACACTATGCAAGCACTAGCACAGTTCAGTTCTCTCGGCCTTGAATAGAGTGTAACAAGCAGGTTTGTACTATGTTCGGCCTTTATCGGTCTCTTTTGGTGCTAACTTAGGTCTGATGCCCATATCGACCAAGTCAAGCCATGCATTGATACCGTCCTTTATTTTACCCTTAATGTTCAGTAAGAGACCAATCAAGCTATCACAGACATTCTTCTCTACGTGCATCACGTCGATGTAGTGCCAAACTTCTAGGTGCTCCCAATAAGGTAGGTCCCAAAATATTGATCTCTTTTTCCACATGCTCTTTTTACGGGTCCTCGATTTATGTCTCTTGCCAAGTGCAACATCCAACTTCTTATCCATATCATGAATGTCTGTCCTGCTTAAAGGCTTTGGAGCTAAACCGTTTTCGGTCATTCCGTTGAATTGTTTCTTAATCTTGCGATACAGGTGGTTCCTCCAAAAGAACCTATGGTGACACATATACACAGTTTTACATGAGTAATTCAGCTACACACTCTCGATATCATCTAAAAAGTGAGTACAGGCTTTGACTCCTTTTGTACTCTTTCCTAACAGGTTAGCAAGGGTAGGATAATCATTTATGGTGTAGAACAACACATAGTGCAAAGTGAAGTACTCTTGTTTGTGAGTATCCCATACATGTGCCCTATGAGCCCACAATGTATTCAGATCTTCCACCAATGTTGCTAGACATATATCAATATCGTTTTCAAGTTGCTTTGAGGCTTGGATGAGTATAGATAGAAAATATACTTCCACTTTATAGACAACCAAGGAGAAAGGTTATAGACACAGAGATTCATAAGCCACGTGCTATGATAGCTATTCATGTTGCTAAAAGGATTCATTCCATCCGTACTCAATCCGAACCTATATTCCTTGGATCCGCTACGAATTCTTGAAACCTCCTATCAATATTTCTCCACTGGGTGGAATCAGCAAGATGCCTTATCATTCCATCATTTTTACGTTTATCCGAGTACCACTGAAGCAATTTTGCCTCTTTTTCATTCGCAAACAAATACTTCAAACGGGAAAGTACAAGCAAATATCATGCCACCTTAGCAGAAGGTTCTTTCTTTACCTCAATGCCATTGTCGTTGTCATCTGATCTATCCTTACACTTGTACCAAGATGCGTTACATATCAGACATATATGCAAGTTTGCGTACTCTTTGTTGTAGGGGATATAGTCGTTCGAATAGGCATGTATTTTTTCTACTTCCATTCCTAAGGGATAAAGAACCTTCTTGGCTTTGTAGTTGGTTGTTGGCAACTCGTTTCCCATCAAAAACATGTCTACGAACAGACCTAATAATGCCGTGAAACTCTTGTTTGACCAACCGTTTCTTACCTTTAATTTCAGCAGTTCTAGCACGGATGACAACCTTGTGTATTTAGACTTACAGCTGGGAACAAAATTTTCTTTTAGTCGTCCATCAAGGCCTAGAATTTTATGTACTCGCGCTTATCATGATTCCCTTCTACATCCCTAGCATCTGATCCAGATTATCATCGTAAAACCTATCCTTATTGAAAAGCACAATCGATATCGTCTGGAGTATCGTGGACTTCATAGATGATATTTGGAGTATCGTTGACTTCATCGACGATGTTAGTACTACTTGCTCCTTGCATAATCTGCTCTTCACCGTGACTGGTCTAACAAGTATACCCCCTTTTGAAACCCCGTAGAATCAAGTATGCTTCGATCTGCGCTAGGTTTCGAAACATCCTCAGATTATCGTAGTTAATACATGGATAAGTCATAAATTCCACCCTCTTGTTCAACATATCTTTCTCTACAGCTCTTCTAAAAGCGGAGAAGACATTAACATACTCGGTGCTCACACGGTTCTCAGTATATATCTAGCTTTGGCCATTTACACTACGTATGTAATAATAAGTGTTAAATAATGAATTAAGTATACTAGAAGTGTACATACACACATATGCTACGTTTAAACTTGTCGATTAACTTATGTAGCTCCTTACATCACAAAGAACAAATGGATATGTTTACATATGTAAGCTACGTTTAAACTCAACATCTTCAATTCTCTCTTTACATAGCTAGATACATCTTGAGTATAATGCAATTAGAACCAATTACTACTTTAGATCAAAAAGAACAAATGGATCTACACCAAACTATATCAAACCATCTTCAATTCCCACTTTACCAAGTTAGATGCATATATCTTGGATATAATGCTGTTGCAATCAATTATTAGTCTAGATCACCTTCCTTTAAGTAACTATCTACATATTGAGTACAATTTAATTAGAATTAATTACTACTTTACATCACAGAGAACAAATAGATCTACACCAAGTTAGATTTAGAAACCATCTTTATTTCCCTCTTTACGAAGTTAGATATTAAATATAATACAAATTTAAACCAATTACTAATCTTAGATAACCTAGAGTAGAAGGATATATGATCACACCTCTAATCTATGGTCTCTTTCTACCAGATCGTCTCTCAATCACAGCCACCTCAAAAATAACTCGAAAAACTATAAAAAAAAGAGAAGGTCGAGGCTCTCTATTCTTATAACTAAAAATCATCATCACATATAGTTTTTAGCTAAAATCATTTATGATGAGGGTCACATCACAAACGGTTTTAGCCGAAAATCATCTGCGATGTTCTACCCATCATCACAGATGGTGTTTGGCTAAAACCATCTGTAATGTGCCTGAGACTTATTGCAGATGATTTTAATAAAAAAATAGTCAGTGATGAGGTGTCTAATATTTTGTATGATGGTTCTAAAGCTACGAATTGATTCCACCAATATGAAGGACTAAAAGTGCTTTTACTCTAAATAAAGGGGTGACTAGGAATTCTGTAGTAAGTAATAGAATGGAACTTTTCATTTAAGCAACTACAAAACATATGTGATTTACTCCTGTGGTCACAAAATTTTTTGTAACTCTCAATTTTCTTTAAACTTGTCAGAATTTTCTCTTTTTTGTAACTCTCAATATATAATGAATTTGAACTTGAAACTTTATACATAGGTAGAGTAATCTATGAAGTACATCTACAATTTTTTTAGAATTTTTCGTGACTTTTTTTAGTTAGTGTGCACGGTGTGTACACGGGAGGGCTTGTGTGCACAGGATACATTTCCTTTAAGTATATATGCAGTTAAGGTTGTCGTAATCGTGATCTTGAATTGGATTGAAGGTTCCTCGGTAGGATCACGAATGTAGGATCAATGTAGAATCTAATTTCCTATCTGATCCTATGAAAGAAACATTTTTTAAAATCTACCAGGTATTTCGTCACTACTACATATATTTAAAACTATACTTGTAAAACTTTTGTTTACATATATGTAGTGCATATGTAAGATCATTTGTTATTTACGCAAATTATAATGGACATCAAGAGATACAGAGTTAAATTTTACAATGCAAAGGACATAGAAAAGTAATTATTTACAAAAAATAACTATTATCGGGTTGGATCGAATGAAAATTTTGATGAGTACTATCATACAAAATTTTTGGTAAAATCAAAATAGTATTAATATTCTACCAAATTAAGACTCTACCTAGGATCATGACTAGATCGGTCCAGTCGATCTACGCCATAGAATCATAGGATCATGTGAGTAGAATCGAGATTCCAACAGCCTTGCATATAGTCAAATTTTTTAAACTTTAGTTACTGACATCTCTTTAAATATTTAGATTGGATACATAAAAATTGTATTTGTAGATTTGTCTCCAAAAATACTTTCATAATACTATAATTTTATTGGGTTATGTAAATATATTATAATAAAAATCAGTGGTCAAACTTGAGTTATAGATACTATGTTAATATCTAAAATTACATGTGACCGGAGAGAGTAACTCTAAATAAATTGATCCAACCAATGTAAAGAATTTTGTATATATCATACACAAATACCCTATGCGCTTCGGATTTTCATAACTAAGACGAAGGTACTGTTTATTTAAGCTACTACGAAAGATTTTTCATTAAGATAGATGGGGCTTCCTGTGTTCATCCATGCTTCCGACTGCATCATCCGCTCCATTTTTGCTTGCAGGACCCACGGCGTATCTAATATGATTCTATAACTCCTCGACCCAAATTGACACGGAAAAAAAAAAGAAGACAAATTAAGAGACACTACACCGATCGATCAAAAAGCAAATCCCTTTCTCCCTCAAGAGAAGCTCACCCTTAGGCCTCTCTCTCTCTCTCTCATACATTGTACAGAAATTAACCTCCCTCTAACGTCGTGTCCTCTACATCACTGTCCACGATAGTTTATCTCACATGTGCTCACCAACCACGTCTAGTTTAATTAGGGGGCTGGAACAAAGTAGTCCATGACATCGATGCAATCATGAACAGTACTTCACAGTACTAATAGGCCTATTCAAAAAGAAAGAAAAGAAAAACGAAGCAACGCCAACGCAACACGTCCCAGATGTACTAGACAGTTGCCGTGGCGCACGTCGCGTCACACCACGCCGACCATTGCAAGCTAAGTAAAAAAAATCACATAAGTTTTGGAGGACTAATAGAGGAAAAATGGATAAATATATAATTTAAAAAAAATTCGAGCAAATGTCTGAAAAAACGACACGCTAAAAAATAAATTCCGGAAGCTTCGAAGGGTCCATGCAAAAATTAGAATGCCTCTCTGTAACGACGTGATAAAAATAAATTCCGGAAGCTCCGAAGGGTCCATGCAAAAACTGGAGTGTCTCCCTGTACGAAACGATGTGCGAAAAATAATCTTCGGAAGATTCGAAGGGTATGCGCAAACATTTGAGTGCTTTTCTGTAAAAAATAGGGCGCCAAAAAACAAGAAAGAAGTCTCGAGGGGTCTTTTAGGAAAAAAATCAGGCTCTAAATCGAAATGTTCTTTTCGCGAAAAATAACTGAATGATCTAAACGTAACTACGCTCTTTTTTTGGTATTTATTTAGGGTTCTTTCACGAAAGATTCGATATTTCTCTGAATCAGAAAGTCCTTTTCGTAAAAAACCACAGAAAAGATCTACAAGTAATTACACATTTTTTAAAAGACCTAAATACAAAAAAACAAAAATGAGCCGAGCCGGCTAGTCGTTTGTGGTTGGCTTGACTCAAATCGCTAAGAGACCAGCAACCCGACGATATTTAATATAGGTATATGATATGATATGATTACAGGCTGCAGCAAAGGGACGCACTCTGGTACCAATGACTGTGAGTGCTATACTACACAGGTTCAACTAGCGCTAGTCATGTTACTACCGATACCGATACTGCCATCTGACCTATCCATCTGTACATGCAGCCACGTATGTACGTCTATGCAGTACTCTGAACTTAATTTCGCTGCACACATTCTCATAAATATTGATCTCCAACTAGTAAATTAAGTAAGCATGAAATAATAATGTAAACAACATTTCAACATGGCACACATCTCTAGTTCTCTTAAATCGATTCATTTCACGGCATAGATGATCGTAGCTAGGTATGTATTTAGGACACGATCGAGTACAAACGATCGCCATGTACATAAAATATAACGTGCCATGTCCCAGTTAAGTTTTGAGGGCGAAGTGTCTCCCTTACATACCTACAAATGAATACTAATTAAAGCCATCTTAGAACAAACCACTAGCCTCTTCCAACCAATAGAACAAGATTGGTGTAGTACTACTACCCATCTAGCTTTGACCCCAGGAAACACAACAGCAATCATTACTAGCTTTAGCCGTGACTAATCAACCATACAATGCAAAAGAAAACATCCTAATTAAACTTTCTCGCTTATATAAAATAGCTAGGATAATTGATCTAAGAATGAAAATCTGCAGAAACGAAATTAATATCTAAAAAATTTCTAGCTTGGAACTTTCATTCCATTGCTACATAAAGTTAAGGCTAAGGCTACAAGATGATGACGTCATGGACAACATACACATACCTTTGCCTTTGGGGTGGAGTTGAAGATCTCCCCATCTTGATTTTCATCGCTTGATCTTCCCCCCATGTGCGCCTTCTTGATCCGGTCTCCATCTTCTTGGGATCTCAGTTTCTTCAGCCTGTTATTCATGGTCTTCGCCCTCTTCTTGATAGCACAGGACGTTCCATCCACCTCCGCGTCGGCGGAGGCGAAGACGTCGGAGACGGACCGCTTCTTCTTGGGCTCCCACGACCTGGTCGGCGGCGACCTCGCCGCTGCCGAGGGTAGCTCGTCGGCCCACCACCGGAACTTCCGCTCCGGCATCGGCGGGAAGCCGCCGGCGCCGAGGAGCGGGTGCCGAGACGCCGCCGTGCCCCTCATGCTCGCCGCGTACTCCCTTATTCGTGTCAACCAGCAACCAAGAATCAAATCAAGAAATGAAAGAAAAGAAGTGCCTAATGAGTACAACTACGTACCGGATGGAGAAGGAGGCCGCCATGGATCAGCTCAACACCCCACCCAAGAAATCAATCTGTACAAAGATGGCTACATAGATAGTAGCGATGCAATCAATCTGCGTATGTGTGAGATTTTTGCAGGGGAAATGGATCAGATGACGCCGCGGGGAGGGGGGGGGGGGGGGGGCAGGAAGTATATAAGGTACAACAATTTCGAAAAGGATAAGAAATGAGGTCTCACTTTTTTTGACAACTTACTTTAATGTTTTCCCGCTCTGAGTTTAATCTAGCAGTGCTGTTTTTCTTTTTCCTTGGCGTTCGGAGTGGTGGCGGTTAGGGGTGTGCTTTCGGTTTTTTCGGTTTTAAAAAATTTCGATTTTTAGTTTCTAAAAACCGAAACCGAACCGAACACATCCAGAAACTGAACCGAATTAACCGAACTAATTCGGTTCGGTTAATTCGGTTTTTGGTTAAACCGAAATAATTTTCGAAGTCTTTGGTTCGGCAGCAGAACTCATTCGGTCATTCCGTTTCCACCATTCTAAACAATCATGCTTTCAAGTTTCAATCATGTATTTCCAGTGGATTTAACTGTGTTGGAGGCTGTGAAGGTGAAGAAACATGGAAATGACACTACTACAGAAAGACACATCACTATCACTGTATCTGTGTCGGTTCTTAAGTTTTTCGAAAAAAACGATTGTGATAAGTAACTTCGGAGGGGTGTTAGTAATAATCACTATCGGTTTCGAGATTATAAGTGATTGTGATGTAGCATCGAACATCCGAATCGGTTCTCTACTAAAAGTGATAGTGATGTGCACGGTCATCGAATCGGTTCTTTTCATAGAAGTGATAGTGATGATCACGCACATCACTATCACTTCTATGAAAAGAACCGATTCGATGACCGTGCACATCACTATCACTTTTTAGTAGAGAACCGATTCGATGTGCACATGGTTATCACTATCATTCTTTTATAGAAGCGATAGTGATGACCGTGCACATCACTATCACTTATTGAAAAGAACCGATTCGATGTGCTCGTGCTTATGTCTAAAGTGATGGCGTGCACATCAAGATCGCTTTTGAAAAGAACCGATTCGATGTGCCTCGCTAGGTTATATATACCACTCAAGACCGAACTCTTCTCTGCTTTTTGCTCCAGAGGAGATTTCTCGCCGCCACCCGAGAAAATAGCTCATATTGTGTGGTTGGAAGCAATAGTTGGGTGAGAAAATTTGAAGTCCTCATGGGTGGGTATTAAGAGGGCAAAATTGAAACCCTATCTTGAGGAGATTCCTCTTTTGCCCTCTATTGCGGTTTTCTTCAAAATGTGAGCAGCAATTCTTTAAACCCCTTCAATTTTGCTCGTAATTTCGATATGTCGTCAATAAAGTTTAGGTTGCTTTCGAATTGTGTACGTGCTTTTAGATTTCACACTCTTTATTTGACAAGCGCATATCTATTTAATTTTTGTAGTGCGATCTCGCTTATATATATGGAATTATTATTGCTATCATGTGGTAATCTGTTATTAGAGTTTAGGCGGCGTAACCACGCCTCCCGCTCGAGGGTGCTTATTTATAAATATGCTGAACGAAAGGGCATATTTATAATGGCGATCTCGAATTGTCCACGTTTTTGAACAATTCGAGGATATATGGTTCGAGCAAGTTCTCGAAGTGTTGTACAACTTCGAGTAGATTTTGGTAGCGTCTCTCTGGTGTTCTCCTGATACACACCCTCTTGACTGTTGTCGAGACGTATCCGGAGAACAATGGGAGATGCCGCCAAATTTTCTCTCGAGTTGTACAACGGCTTAGAACTTGCCCTAACCATATATCCTCGAATGGGATTAGGACCTAACCTATTTAGAGATTAGGAGTCATCGTTGGTACCCTTGATTTGTTTAGTTGTAGTAGAAAGATTTGCAAGCCATTGCACTAGCTATATAATTAGATTATTTGATATCGTTGTTGATGTTAAAATTTATGTCTCTTATGTAGGGAATTGGAAGCTTTAAACCGTGGAAGAAGCTAGGTATCGATCGTGAGTACATTTATATATCTTGGAACCTCGCCCACTATTTTGCAAAGGTAATATTAATTGAAATGATGTCTCAATATTTAAAATAGCTATAGCTAGTTGTCGCCCGATTTTTCTTTAATTTATTGTGTAAATTTAATTGCAGATGGACCGTGAGGAATGGATGTATCGGAAAAGCCGTGTGAGTGCTGAATTTCAGAGGGTGTTAAGGAGTTCAAAAAATTGCGAAGACGACATGGTGAGGAGGGTGTAAACTTCATATATTGTCCTTGCATTGATTGCACCAATCGAGGAGATTTAACAACTCATCTCAAATTGAGGACCACCGATTCGACGTGGCTTCGTGAGGAATTACACATGTTGGATCCATCACGGGAGGCAGTAGTACCCTCCGATATGCAACGAAGATATGGTGGAACCGGATGACGAGTTGCGTACCGATATGTTTGAGGAGGATAATTTGGAGCAAATGTTGCGGGATGTGGAGGGTAATTACACGGAAAGAGAGTTTGAAAAGTTTAAAAGCTTGATAGAAGATTTATGCCAAACCGCTGCTCACAAAGTTGCAAAGCGGAATACACCAAAGTTGGGTTCGGTCCTTGCATTGTTCGAATCAAGGCAAAACACCGCTGGATGATACAAGTTTCAATGCACTACTAGTTCTTCTATCGGATCTCGCTTCCGAGGGAAACGAGTTGCCAACAAGCATTTATGAAGCGAAGAAGCTACTATGTCCCATGGGAATGGAAATAGAAAGGATACATGCATGTCCGAATGATTGCATCTTGTACCGTAACGCACATCAGAGCTGACGCTTGTCCGGCTTTATGTGTGCCCCGGACAAACAAAAGGAGAAGCGAACGACAAGAAGCGAAGAGCCGGGCAACGACGGTGAAGAGGTCATCACTAAAGGTGCACCGCCAAGGTATTGTGGTACTTGCCCATCATTCCCCGTCTCGAGCGGTTGTTTGCAAATCCGAGAGAGGCAAAATTGTTGCGCTGGCATTACGAGTCTCGAAGGAAGATGGCAAGTCGAGACACCCCGCCGATTCGGCTCAATGGAGAAATATCGATTGGAAACATGAGGAGTTTGGTGCGAAATGAGGAACATAAGATTTGGTTGAGTATCGATTTAATGAATCCGCTTGGTAACATGAGCAATCGCCATAGCACTCGCCGATTCATAGGTATCTACAACCTCCTCCTTGGTCAGGCATGAAGCGGAAGTATATCATGATGTCATTACTAATCTCGGGACCCAAACAGTGAAATGATATTGATGTGTACCTTGCACCATTGATCGAGGATTTGGTAAAATTGTGGAATGAGGGGTCGTCGTGTGGGATGCGTACAAAGAGAGCATTTCACCCTACGGGCTATGGTATTTTGCACCATAAATGATTTCCGGCCCTTGGTAATTTGGCGTGTTACTGATTTAAAGGAGCCAAAGCGTGTCCTATTTGTGAAGAGGAGACCGAGAGTCTATGGTCGCCGAATTCCAAGAAAATCGGTATATGGGTCACCATAGGTTTCTACCTCAAGTCATCGATACCGTAAGATGGATGACAAATTTGATGGGAAGAGGGAAGTCCGTTCGACACCGCAGCCTATGAGTGGAAGCCAAGTATATTCACGTGTAGAGGATATCGATGTTTAGTACGGAAAGAGTCAGAATCTGCTCGCCCTAGGACCATTTGGAAGAAGAGGTCAATATTCTAGGACTTACCGTCATCGAAGGAGTTAGATGTCCCGCATTGTATTGATGTCATGCATGTTGAGAAGAATGTCTGCGACAACTTGGTTGGCATCCTGCTGAACATACCTGGAAAGACCAAAGATGGTGTCAATGCTCGTCGCGACAAGGCCTACATGGGAATCAGGCCCAGACTTGCAGTGATAGAGGAGGATGGAAAAGGCCCGTACATCCTCGCTGCATGCTACACCTGCCCAAGAAGGAGAAAGAAGATCTCTGCAAATGTCTCCAAAGTATTAAAGTTTCATCCGCTACTCCTTGAACATTAAGAAGCTTGTGTCTATGGATGATTTGAAGTTGTTGGGCATGAAGTCCCATGACCGCCATGTCTTGATGACCCAAATGCTCCTGGGTTGTAATCCGAAATATTCTCCCAGAGGATGTCAGTTGGCAATCACAAAGTTGTGTTATTTCTTCAATGCGATCTCTGCGCAGTTATTGACCCCGATGTACTAGACAACTTACAGAGTGAGGTGGTGCGACTCAGGTCACCTTGAGATGCATTTCCCACCGCCGTTCTTTGACGAATGGTCCACCTTGTTGTTCACCTTGTCGAGAGATTAAGATATGTGGACCCGCTTTCCTACGCTACATGTATCCGCTCAAGAGGTACATGGGTATATTAAAGTCGTGACGTGAGGAATCGATTGAAGCCTAAGGGTAGTATTGTTGAAGGTTATGGGACCAAGAGGTTATTGAGTTTTGCGTGGACTACCGGGTAAAAGACAAGCAATCGGTGTTCTCAGATCTCGTCATGAGGGCAGACTTTATCGTAAAGGAACCGTTGGGTCCAAACTAATGAGTCCGAGGTTTGATATGTATTGCAAGGCGATTTCACGCCTTGCGTAATAGCGCAGGTTCATCCATACATCGAGCAAAGATAAGTTGATATTACGGAAGAGAATCCACAAATGGATGAGCTTTCCATCGCACAAGAACACAATGATCGATTCCTCACATGGTTCAAAGAAAAGCGAGGTCTCTTTATCGAGAATGTAAAATGGTTGGTCGACGGACCAAGATTTAATGTCTGAGACATGGTAGGGTACGATATTAATGGTTACACCTTTTATACCGAGAGTCAAGATGCCAAGAGTCTTGCCCAAAACAGTGGTGTGAGTATAAATGCTTTCTCGATGATCATCACTCAAAACAGCTTCCCCAACCGCAATGAACTCCTACTATGGGATGATCAAGAAATTTGGGAGCTCGACACGGAATATACCAAGTTCCATTGTTCCGATGTAAGTGGGTACACCTTCCACATGGAGTGAAGGTCGACAAGAGAGGCTTTACTATTGTGGATCTCAAGAGACTCGCCACAAAGATGATCTGCTTGTCCTGCTGGGCAAGCAACTCAAGTCTTTTACGTGCGCGATCCGCCAATCCAAGGTTGCACGCCGTTCTTCATGGCAAGAGACTAATCGTAGGAGTTGAAGATGTTGTAGATGAAGAAGAGTATAACCAATGCGATGAGATACCTTCATTTGCAGATGGGGCTTGTCTTAGCGGGGATGACGACACACATGGAGCCAATTACATGCGAGTAGATCATCATGAAGGGAAATATTGTAAATAAATGGACTATTATAATGTATGTAAAATAGTATTGTAAATCCAAGGTGATTAATTGCTGTTTGGAGGCTTCGATGGAAATGCATGCAATTTCTCTTTATGCCTGCACTTTGTGCTATAATTTGTGAAAGAAAATTCCATTTGACGAAATTATTATTGGGAAAGCTTGTAAATAGTCGAAAGTTTATTTCTGGAAATTTTCGTACAATTCCAGATTAATTTGAAAAAGTTTTGACTTTTCTACGCTTTAAGCACAAATCATATCTACGAAATGAATTTTGGCATATTTCTTGAATGAAGTCGCTTTTTCCAAAAATTATTTTATGAAAAGTTTTGCAGTATCCTGAAATATATTTCTACAAAATTTCTAATAATTTCAACAATGTATGACAAAGTTATGGCATTTTCTCTCTTTGATAAAATGCTGAAAATTCAGAACTTGCGATGTCCGAAAAGGAATAGTGCAATAAACTACATCGATTGTCGGTTTTATTAAAAAAGTGATCTCGACGACTAACATCGTTGTTCTATTAGAAAAGTGATGATCAAGCATCGATGTCGGTTTTCTTAAAAGAGTGATGCTAATGATGAAGCATCGATGTCGGTTTTCTTAAAAGAGTGATGCTAATGATGAAGCATCGAAGTCGGTTTTCTTAAAAGAGTGATACTAATGATAAAGCATCGAAGTCGGTTTTATTAAAAAGTGATACTAATGACTAACATCGTTGTTCTATTAGAAAAGTGATGATAAAGCATCAATATCGGTTTTATTAAAAAGTGATACTAATGATGAAGCATCAGTATCGGTTTTCTTAAAAGAGTGATACTAATGATTAAGCATCAGTATCGGTTTTCTTAAAAGAGTGATACTAATGACTAACGCAATTCTTAAAACCCCGGCCCATAACCATTCGCGCGCAGCCCTGCTCCACGCGCGCTTAACCCTAGCCGCCCGAGTGCCGGCCGCCGCCCCGCCTCCACGCCACCCCGCCCGGTGCCCTGCCTCGCCTCCCGCCTGTCGCCGATGGCGAGGACGCCTCCCTGCCGTCGCCGCCGAGGACGCCCCACGCCACCCCCACACCGCCCGACGCCGACGCCGCTTCTACTCCCTTGGGATTCCGGTCTTCAAGAGCATCACCGCCGCCATCTTCACTGCCGTCGACCTCTCCTCCCTGTGGATTCCGTCCTCGATCGTCAGAAGACTCGATTGTTTTTGAGTGCAATGTTGATCGTGGGGAATATCCCGGTTGTTTTGTTCTCAATGTAGCAAAGGATCGATTTTGCGTGCTATCGGTTATAGAAATGGTGCTATATTATTAGGAGCATACAATGTCGCATTTTCTACAATATATAGATTTCAATGTGGTAAATTTTCGAAAATGGTATTAGCGGTCGAGGATAAGATTGTTGGAAGTAGATTCAAATTCTAAGTCTAGCCGCTTGCATTTCGTTCGCCATTTGTCCGTAAGTATTTTATATACATGCCTTATTCTTTTAAGTGAATGCAAAGGGCGATCTATGTGTTTGACTTGGGGACCTTGCATGAGGGCTTAAGTGTTCTGTGAGGATATCTCGGGATCGAATAGATGATTTGTGACAACAAACTTGACGATCTAGTATATATATAATTGTGATATACTTGGTTAGTGTAATTGTCATTCACAAAGTGAAATGCTCATTCAGAATTTGCTCACCGTCATTTTCTTTAGTTCTTGCTTCTTGGTAATATTCATCGCTATATTGTGTTAATTGCTTTGTCTCAATTCAGTTCATTCAAGTGTTCATTCTGTGATGATTCCAAGAGATTGCGAGGGCTAATTTCTATCCAAAGAAAGTAGTTGAAGTGATTCTAACTGTGCATGTTTGATCGACATTTGATTAACTTAAAACACATCAAGTATTGAATTGAAATTGTGGAAAGGTTGTCACAAATCTATCTGCTTTCGCCTATTGTGGCGAGGAGGGCCTCTTAAGGCAACCCGACATCGAGAACACTCTAATAATCAACTTGAGCTCTATGTTAGTTGATTTATTCATGGTATCGTATATGTTCATGTGTATGACCTTGAGTTTCTTTGTTACATCTTCACAAAGTCCTTTTCACATACATATCTTGTTATGAATTATCTAGTCCATGGTTATTAACGTATTTGGAAATATAATCATGTTAAAATTGCTAATACCGCAAATTTACTTCAACAATCCAATTTATGTGTTTGACTTGGGGACCTTGCATGAGGGCTTAAGTGTTCTGTGAGGATATCTGGAATTGGAATTGATGATTTGTGACAACAAACTTGTGATACCGTATATATATATAATTGTGATATACTTGGTTAGTGTAATTGTCATTCACAAATTGAAATGCTCATTCAGAATTTACTCCTTGTCATTTTCTTTAGTTCTTGCTTCATGGTAATATTCACTTTTAGCATATTACTTTTGTTTAGACATGTGTTTACTTTCAACATATTACTTTTGTTTTTATCTCAAAGATATGTTAGAGTTTAGGTTATGTAACCACGTCTCCGCTCGAGAGTGCTTATTTATAAATATGCTAGAATAGCATATTTATGTTTAAGCGATCTCGAATTGTCCACGTTTTTGATAGTTCGAGGATATGTGGTTGGGCAAGTTCTGAGCTATGTTGTACAATTTCAGAGTTGATTTCGTAGCGTTTCGGTGTTCTCCGGATACACACCCTCTTGACCTGTTGTCGAGACGTGTATCCGGAGAACAATGAGATGTCAGCCAAATTTTCTCCGGTTGTACAACGGTTTAGAACTTGCCCGAACCACATATCCTCGAATGGGATTAGGACCAAACCTATTTAGAGATTAGGGTTATCGTTGGTACGTATTTAGTTGGTCAACAGATATTGCATGTTATGTCGCTACTAACTTGACCTTCTTGTGTTGCTATTCTTGCATTAGTACATTAATGCTCAAATTCTCTGTTGATGTTGTGAAATCAAACTTGTTGGTGTAAGTAAACATCCGCTAGTGCTAAATTCACTTGTCATATGGAATGGGCTTTTGTTTTTTATCCGAGCAGAGGTTAGAGTTTAAGTATGTAACCCACATGTATCCGCTCAAATTTAGAGATTAGGAGTTATCATTCCAAATTATTAAGTTGGTCAATAGATAGACTTTTGTTCTAACAATTGCATACTATGAATTATCTGTTGATCCTTTACAAGATTTATTGTCAAGTGCATATAGTAGCTTCAAATTGCTTTCTCTCATGTCACACATATGACCTTATCGATAAGAAAACTCAAAATGTCGCAACTAGAGAGCATCGACGACGTCGCAGACAGAGTAGAAGGTCTTCTTGAGGGCCGAGCATGGTTCCAATTACTCAAGGGCCGAGTAAGGTGAGGAAGACCCGAGGACCAAACAAAGGGGCTACAGGAGAACGCCGCAGTTCTCCGCTTCAATGCCACTTGGGTCCGCACGGCCCTCCTAAGTACATGGGGCGATACGGTCATTTCTTGGCCAATTGGTGAGGAGAGAGTGCCCATAACAATTAAGGATTGGAGAAAGGAAGTCGCCACGAAAGCGTAAGAATCGGTTGTGGGACGAGGTTAAGAGTAAATGGATTATAGAGGAGGACGATGAACCCACAATGAGGCAAGACGCCTTGAAGAGGATGGGTGTGGCCTTGAGGCACTTCAAGACCCTTATGCACTGCCGAGTACGTCTTTAAAGGCCGACACCATTCGAGAAGTATCCATTTGTGACCCCCGATGTTTGGGCGGAGTTCACGAGGATGAAGGGTACGCCCGAGGCAGAGCGGTGAGAGAGAGGAACACCGCTGTCCGTGAGGCTTAACACGCACCCGCACCACCTCGCAGACAAAGCGGCTATGAGGGAAGAAGGCAGAGGGCGCGAAAAGCCGAGGAATGCGCCACTCCGGACGTTGATGCCTTACTCCCACATATCTCGAGGAGCGGCACGCGAATCGGGTATTAGCGAGGACAAAGAAAACCCCGACGAGCGGCTTGTAGTTGCAAACCTCGCTACCGCCAAGTCGTCTCTACCATCGTAAGACATCTAACTTAGTACAATACAATTGACCCAACTTGTTGTATTTCAAATCTAATTCAGACTCGCTTATTACAGAAGAGGTAAGCCAAATAAAAGAACAGGGACCTTCCGAGCTAAGGGTCGCAGGACATCCTGCTGCTCACGACGGAAGTCCGACCATAAGGGGCGGTGCTTGCCGTAGGGGCGGGACACACGAAGAAGTCCTACTTTGAACATGACACTGCGAGTGCCGTATCAAGGTCATGGCAGGCACATGAGGAGCGCCTCAAGGACACACTAAGGGAGCAGCTGAGGGAGGAGATTAAGGAGGAGATGAGGGGGGAGATGACACGACGTGAGGAGGAGATAAGATGGGAGATGATGGCACGTGAGGATAGCCTGAGGGCCGAGATGATGGCGATGATTTCCCAGTCGAGCGGATGCCCTCGATCGTCATAGAGAAGTCGTGCCCGACCTAGCAAGTGCGGTTCAAAAATGATAAGACCGGTCCCGGTGAAGGTAATAATTAATTTTTCTCGAGTTAAAGCTACGAGTGTAACTCTCGCAATGTTTTTCCTCGTTGTACACTTCTTGCAGTGCTCGCGGCGCCACCACCATCATGACGGAGGATGGATTTCCCATCGAGGTCGCTGACGCGGGTTGCATTTCCATGCAACGAGACCGACATGTGCATGGTCACTGTGGGGAAGGGCTACATGAGGTTGCGGTGGACTACGCCCACGAAGACTTCTTATCACATGTGCTCGATTTCTAACGAAGATATCACCACTCTCGGGCAAGCACGCATGTCGCTCATCAAGTGGCCCACGATCGTGTCAGATCTTGGTCAAGGTAAAAAGTCCCTCCACGCCTTCTCTACCATTCCAAAGATTACCGCAGAAGTTAAATATATCGTGCTTCAGAGGTTCCTCCCGCGCCGCCTCCGCCTCTGTGCTCGATCCCGCCTCCGCTCCTCCTTTGCCTCCCGCCTCCCACGCCTAATCCTCGCCTCGCTCCTCCGCCTGCTCCGCCTCCTGCGCTTGCGACTCCCGCCTCCCGCCGCTCCCACTTTGCTCCAACCGCAGTGATGACACAGAGTGACTGACGTAAAAGGACAAACACGACACCAGAGAACCACAGGAGGCCTCCGAGACTCCTTCCGCCAAGAGGGCAAAGCCGACAGAGGCCACAGCCGCCCTTAAGGTACCTGAAAAAGCCCATCGCCTGACCTCGAGACTCCTTGACCCAGAAGAAAAGTCAAGACAGCCACAAAGCGAGGCCTCCGAGACTCCTTCCGCCAAGAGGGCAAAGCCGACAGAGCCACTGGCGCCCTTAAGGTACCGAAAGCCCATCGCCTGACCTCGGAGACTCCTTGACCCGAAAGAAAAGTCAAGACAGCCACAAGCGAGGCCTCCGAGACTCCTTCCGCCAAGAGGGCAAAGCCGACAGAGCCACAGGCCCTTAAGGTACCGAAAAGCCCACCGCCTGACCTCGGAGACTCCTTTGGCCCAGAAGAAAAGTCAAGACAGCCATAGGCACCTCAGATGATTATAAGGCCTACGAGCATGGAAAGCCCCGATTGCATCGCATTTAACCGAATCATCTAGGCGGGTGGACTCAGATACTCCATGGATGGTACCTTGATAAGGTGAAGGCGGAAGAGCGCCGAGTCGACTTCAACGTGAAGTATAAAATGGTACATTT
The DNA here is from genome assembly GCA_036346375.1 of Guadua angustifolia. NCBI lineage: Eukaryota > Viridiplantae > Streptophyta > Magnoliopsida > Poales > Poaceae > Guadua > Guadua angustifolia. Next base: position 50,212,070 of record CM070508.1, on the reverse strand, counting down.
TCACCGTGATGAGGATGGAACATTCCCGCCGCTTTTGAGGATCTATTCCGTGTACCAAATGAAAGCCGCCGATATTTCTACTTTACGATCATGGACGCTGTGAGTATCACACCATATAGCTTGCGCCATGACTTTTATAGGATTTTGCATTATGTTTTCTCACATTCAACACGAGTTGCGGGATAATGAGACAACGAGCCGTGACGCATCTACACGGTTGGGTTTGTCGACCCGAGCTTGTGTCTGCGACCTTGGCTAGGCTTCAACGGTGTTCGTTGCTAGCTACATCAAGGGGTATTGCATGCCGAGTCGAAAAAGGACTTCATTGTATTGCCGCATCACAGGAGTAAGTAGTACTCTTCGATTCAATTACTTGTACGCACTTAAAAGCGTATGTGAACTTATTTCCTTGCACTACATTTTATTTAATAAGCAACCATTGGTTCTACTCATCCTCGCTCGAGTGAAAACATAGTCTACACATTTAACTCGATAGAGAAGAGACCGATGGCATACGCGATCAAGCCTCCTTTGCGTATAAGCACATTATTGTAACCTAACACATCCGAGGAATTTAACTACGCTTATTTTTTTTGACTCAATGGTGCTCTCCAATGTATGCAGGGTTTCTCGACTATGTCGATGAAGGAGGGCCGACGACGACAAAAAGGGCAAGACACCGCAAAGATAAGCGATTTAAGGTACAAGTGCCTAGCATATATATGATTAATTTTTTGACATCTAATCTTCGTGGGCTGAATTTCTTTTCTCTCTTCACGATTGCCATCAACAGTAAGCGGTGACCATTGCGGCTTCTATGTCATGCAAGACATGCTCATCGTGGTCGGCAACTCGTAACTTTTCCTAAGGTATATGTACGCATAATAATATACTTAGCCTTTACATAGAAATTTTGAAACTGAAATTAATCTACTCATTTCATTTTCTAGAAGATCAATATCCCCGTAAGATTTTAGACAAAGAAAGCACTCAACAATTTACGAGACCACTTATGCCAATTGGTAATGGTTAGAAGTTATATCGAGGATGGCAGGTTTAGAGATCCCAAGCATCCTACTAGTCCAAATGAAAACAATATTAATAATATATGTCAATTTGATATGTATCGAGGAAGTCCATGTAATCGATTGTCAAGCATGTTAATTTGAGTTGTATATTGTGAACGATTATGATATATATGTGTTGTAATTAAAGTGTTTCGCTTACGTGAATGTGATATATGCATCACGTGTCGCTCGTGAATGTGATGATATATATTGTGCATTCTCGTATTGAGAATTTAATCTGTGCTTTTTGGAGAATTTGAAAAATGGCACACCCCAATGGGTCATCGAATCGGTTCTTTAAGGAAGTGATTCGATGACCCTCATCGAATCGGTTCTTTAAGAAAAGTGATTCGATGATAGTCATCGTAATCGGTTCCTTAAAGAACCGATTCGATGACATTTTATCACGATCGGTCAAAACCGATTCGATAGCTCCACCTCATCACTATCTAAGGACATCGACGCCACTAGAACCGATTCTAATGCTAAAAAAGAACCGATTCTGATGTGCCGTTCTGTAGTAGTGTGACAGAGCTGTGATCCCAAAACAAATTATTTCTGAAAATGGTCATGGTACCGGAATAGTGATGAACTGATGATTAATTTATTATGGATTCACACTGCAATGTTTGAACTTCGAACACAATGTGTCAAACCAATTTATTATGGGAGAACTAGAGTACTCACAAAATACAAACAACTAATTTATTATGGGAGAACTAGAGTGCTGCAGGATCTGACGGGGAAAACCGGAGGCATCAATGAAATCTTGAGGCTCACCAGATCTGACAGGGAGGACCAGGGGAGCCGAGGAGGTGTCGCCGCGTCGACGCCGAGGAGCCGAGGAGGCGTCAAAGGAGGAGGCGAGGGATGAAGGGTGGACGGAGGTCGGCGGAGCCGCGGAGGCAACACCGAGGGAGCCGAGGACTCGACGAGGGACCAGGCGTCGGCGCCGAGGGAGGAAGCATCGGCGCTGCCCGCGCCGGGGAGGACCAGAGGAGTTGTCCGCGCCGGGGAGGAGCCGTCCGGGAGGAGTCGTCACTGCCTCACCGGCGAGTTGATTAGGGAAAAATGCAAATGGGGATTTTTTGCCGTGTGCGGCTGTGCATCAGTGGATCAAAAGAGGAGTTGAACCGAATTAACTAGAAGAGGAGTGGATCAGTGGTCAGTGGAGGACTATCTAGTTCTAGTCTCTTCGTCGCCGCCACTACCCAATGGTCCGCGACGGGAAGAAGATGAATGGGGAACTCAGAGAACCGAGTGAACTAGGTTTAGGTTTGCTCTTGGCTCAGGCTAGTTGGTTATGGGCCTAAGGCCTGCGGGCTGCCGGCGCGAAGAAATGGCCAAAAGGCCCGGATGCGGATGGGAACCGACGTGAGAGGCGAGACATCGATTTTTTTCGGTAAACCGGTTTTTCGGTTTTTGAGATTACAAAACCGAACCGAAAACCGAACAATACCAAAATAAAAACCGAACCGAAAACCGAAAACCAAAAAAACCGAAATAATCAGTTAATTCGGTTCGGTTCGATTTTTCAGTTTCGGTTTAAAAGTGCCCACCCCTAGTGGTGGCCCGGAGCTATTGCAGCCCAAAGAAACGGATGAGAACAACTTTTATTAAATAGCCCTTCCTAATAATATTTTTTAAAGTAGCAAAACAATACTGCCACACCATCAACAGTGGACAGTCGTGGACAGCATCTTATTTTTTGTGATTTTTCAAAACGACTTAATTAAGTAACGATGGCTTCGTTATCGACTCATTTGCCGAGCCAGCAACATGACTGACCCCTTCGCCGACCATCCCTGCTAGATCCGAGCTGATGGATTACTTTGTCATGACCCCCTAAACCACATCAGTGCCATTGCTTCGTCGGGAGTAATGGTCAATCTTGTCATCTTAGAGCAACTCCAACCCAAACACTACAAGAAACAGGGGAAAATTCGTGGGTTTTTTTAAATTCGTGGGCCAAAAGAAAACCCACGAATTTATATATTTAAATTCGTCGGTTTATAAAAACCCACGATTTAATTAAATTAAATGGGCAAAAAACCCACGAATTTATATTTTAAATTGCCGGTTTTTAAATTTAAGATTTAATTTAATTAAATTCGTCGACTGTTTGCCCCACGAATTTAACGTGTTTTAACCTAGGGCGCGCGTCTCCTTCTCTCTCTTCGCTCGCTCACCCACCCGCGCGTCTCCCTCCCTCTCTTCGCTCGCCTCTCACCCACCCGCGCGTTCCCACGCCGCCGCCACCCCACCTCGCTTCGCGCCACGCCCGCTGCGCAGCGTCGCGCTTCCCGCCCGCCAAGACGCGGGCGCCGCTTCACCCGCCCGACAGATTCGCTCCACGCGCGACTCCCGGATCGGTCGGGACACCCCGCGATGGCGCTGGCGCTGCTCGCGAGCGGCTCATCGTTCCTCTTCACAGACGCTGTCGCGCTTTACCGCCCTACCTCGCTCGCGCCACGCGTTCTCGCCATGGCCGCCCTCGCCGTCGAGCTCGCCGTCGATGGGTCCCGCCGCCTCTTCCTCCACACTCCGCCGCTTCAAGACCGGTGTGCGGCGCGGTTTTATCCCTTCTCCTCTCCCCATATCCATGGAATTGAACCGAGATGCTCGCGATTTGGTTAGCCATAGGATTGCGGTGTAAATTTGGCGGTGTAAATGTTACATACATCCTTGGGAAGGCAAGGACCTAATAATAGAAGAAACAAATACTCAACTTTTTAGTGAAATCGATATCCAAGTCTAATATTCAAGTGTATGTAAAGCGAGGCGATTGATTCGAATCACTTATTAAGCACATTATAGCCTCCATCTCTAGTGGCGTGTTTAGGTAGTGTATGTTGTACATGTACTTTGACAAGTATATATTGAAATTAGTTTGTATGGTTCCTTTACGATCAAGGTGCCATCAATGAAATTCATGATTTTTTACCCAAGTTTCCCTTTCTATTATGCATCTCATAACGGTGGATGATCTTTCTGCTTCTAATTCTACCCAGATTAATCTATGAGGCTTTTCCAATTCCCCACTCACCATTCAGAAAAAATCTTAAGCATCATTTCCGATCAAGTTCAAAACCCGATTATATTCATTTGTTACAAAGAGTTGGTGCTTAGTCTAATTGCAACTGATCACCAAATATCAAAGCAAAGCTTCAGCTTTTGATGTCACTATCCAAGCATTGATCGTTGGAATTTGCCTATTTCTCATTTCTACGCTTATTTTCATATTTTATAAATTATGTAATCATTAGAGTCCATGACAATATACAACACAGATCAATTTGTAATGTAAGTAATCTGATGACTACTTGTTTTTCAGAGTTGCTTTGGTACTTCTTTGAGAATCACGTAAGAACCTTCGGGTTGGAGTAAATTGAAGAGGGACGTGTTTAGCTGGATGAGTGCATACAAATGTATGTAGTTTTGCCTCATCTCCTTGCAAATTGAAAAGCAAGGAGATGGGCAAAACTACATACATTTGTATTTGTCGCGATTGCAAAGGAAGAAAAATTTTTAATTTAAAGCTTACATGCATATATATATGTGCACGAGAGGTTGAGCTAATTAAGAGATCATGCATAAGAATATTTGGCATTACCAAATGGAGAAACTATCGATGAAGTGTTGTTATTCTATCCCCAAGCCTCTCCTTTCTTACCTGAAATAAAATGTTGGATGAGAAGTTTAAGCAAAATAGTATTTCAAAAAGAAAAAGAAAAAGAAGAAGCTTACAAAATATACATTCTTATGGTCTTGTATGCAATGTAATAATGACTTTTCATTGTATATGATGTCGTTTTTTCATTGTACATGTGAAAAGCCCTTTATACAGCTTCCTTGAAGAAACCCCGCAGTATTTCCATATATGTTAGTCTAAATCAAAACATGCATGATGGCAAGGAGCCAAGAACTATAATTAACAAAAGACAAGATCCTGCAAAGTTCATTCTGTAATGACCACCAACGCACCATATATAAGACAATTTGCAACCTTGAATAAAAATCAATAGCAAACAACAAATCCTATTTTAGAAGGAATGCAATTGCCCCAACATTTAGTATCTTTTGCATTTAAGTCCATCTATTTTGTGCTGTTCTTGTTTAGCAGTGCAATCTATAAGCATACTTTTCTTTTCAAAGATGACTTGGAGGTTTTCCTTTTTCCTTATTTACTTACACTCTTCTCAGAATTTCAGGGAGGCACTTTTGGTGTCAAGTGGCCTCGTTCTTTACTTTGGTGATATGCTGGCCTGCACTCTTTCAAAGGTGTTGTTTATTCCTCTATATGTTTGCGGAAAAATAGTAGAAAATCTGAATATCTCGATGCTTTTTTTTCATCGCAATTGTCTTTGGCAGATGGAGTTCTCTCAGATCATCGAGGTATTCATTCACACACCGAACTCAAAGCGAGATAGCTACGCTTGTTCGTAGAGTTTATTTTGATTGTCCGGCTTGTGCTTTTTAGTGCGTTTATATTTCTTCCTTTTTATTGTAGGGATTTTGCTTGGCCTTTTTCTACTTCCTTTGTTGTACAAAAGTTTTCTTCGAGTTTGGGTTTACTATCGAACACCGCAAAGCGAAGAACACAAGCAGCTTGAGGAATGGACCGAAAAAGAGTTGGTTCTTGTATTTTATGTCTCATTGTTGACGGTGTTGTCGTTTTAGTGCCATCATGGACGCGCTTTGTTCAAGGTCTTGAAGTGCATCCATTTGTTTGGTAAGCGTCACGGTTTGCCTTTCACGGAAAGAGCATAAGAACATGCCCTTCATCATCAATATATTGAATTTGACACCCTTCAATTAAATATATTTTCGGTGGATACAGATCTGTTGGTTGCTTAACGGTTCATTGTTTCATAGGGTTGTTAGCTATATGTTCACGAATTCACATGAACGACTTGCTTTATGTGCATACTGGATATGTGTGATATATATTGTAGAAGAGGATTTTAACCCAATTGCAGACACACTTGATCATCTCATATTGAGTAGGTTTCTTGTAGTATCTGAGTAGGTAAGTGCTTATTTGTCAAACATCCATTCATATTTCATTTCTGTACTAAAATGTTTTGAATCGTGGCATTTCAACAAAGCATGATAGCATACCAGAAAGGCTAAAAGTAAATGAATTCTAGTGGCTACTTGTACAAGCAATTTGGAACCATATATACTTCAACTAGAAATGGTGTTCAATATCCTGCTTTGTGAATATTTAATGCTGATATGAATGTGGTTAATTAGTGGTTCTGCTTACCATGCACGCTAAGTGAGTGTGACACACTTATATTTTATCTAAGTATGGATCATTCTTTCAATTTGATTTCTCCTTGTTTGTAAAACTCATACCATTTTTAGCTGGTGGAAAACATGTTTTTACTCATCGTTCCTTTGCAGCATGCCGGTTTGAGCACCGACTTTTTGCTCACTTCTTCCCATCATCTGCTGCAGATGTTTCAAGTATGGCTCCTTTAATGGACCCATTGTAGTTATTTTATCCCCTCATGTTTCAAAGGTGCATACTTGTTATAAACTCGATTTTTATAAGTAAGATGATTAATCAAGTGTTTTGCCATCCAGTGCACATACTTGTATGATACTCGAGGCCTAGATCGATATATGAAGGAAACATCGATTCTCTCTGTGAACTCATTGACATTACGAAAGTTGAAGTACTAGGAGAACAACCGAGTAGACATGGTGAATCGGTAGTCGGGCTCCGCCCAATATTACAAATTAGGTTTGAAATTGCAGTCGGGGACTAGGTGCATTCGTGAATTATTATTATTTTTGGTTGTGATCGATGCAACATTATTAGCTCACCGTCCTTGCTTTCAAGAATAGTATTAGATTTACGATAATGTTTGGATTAAGTTGAGTGTGTCAAACTGGTTTCTAAGTGCGTGCATTAGTCCATAGAGTGTGATTTCATTTCACCGAAAGGCTGTTTGTAGTAGTACTCTAGTGTGCGGTGCACTTTTCATCCCCCTTTTAGGTTTGGGTTAGTGGTTGGTGCATGACATTGGCACGAGTCCGCTTAAAATGTATTTTTCGGGTGTTATACCAGGAGAAAAGTTTGGGGAAGGATGGAGGTGCGATTGTGCCACATTAATGTCTTTTCCTTATGTTGTTTGTTCAACTTTTAAGTGCTGTCAAGATGGAATCATGGAAGTTTAAATATTTCGCAGATTGAGCTAATTCGCTTGTTACCACCTTGTAGTTCTACAAATGGTTCACGAATTGGAATCGCTATGAAATCTGAGGTTTGTTTATATTCAGATCTTGCTTGGTAATGGAAAGCTTGAGATTTCATTGTGAGTTTGTTCACCTCTCTAATTTGTTGACAGACAGAGGAAAAGTATCGCCTGCATGACGAGAATGCATTAGATGAGCGTGTTAACACATGTGATGGTATCCTTCAACAAGTAGGTTTTCGCACACTTTGTCTGGTTATGTTGGGAAAAATATCTTTTGTTTGTTTCGTGATCACACTTTTAGTTTAACCTTTAAAGTACATCTATGCAAGTTGATGACACATTGAACTTATTTGAAGAACTACATTCCTTGCACTCGAGTGTTTCCACAAAGACAAAATTTTGCATGACGCTTGTGACCATTTTGTATGTCCATTATGCTATGATTACTTTTGTTGAAATCTTTATTGTAGTTATGTTTCGTTGAATGAACTCTTTAATAGTTAGATATCCACCAAAAAGACTCACAGCTTGCACGATGATTACTATTGCGGTATTGTATCTATTATGTTGTAATGTGTTGTACGTCATTGCGTAGTTTACAAATTGCCGTTGGATGTGTGATTGATTATCTAAGGATCTGTTAGAATGTCTCCTTCGGTTTGAGAGATTGATATATATATTATAACCGCAAATGTTTTTTGTCTCACGAGTGGATGTCCTATTTACTAGAGAGGTCATGCCAAAATTTTTATATTTCGGTGACTTAGTTTTAAGCCGGTTTTAAAGAGTTAAAAGGTTGGTTTCAATCTTTCAATAGAGGTAATATTATGATGTGTTGAAAAAGATTGAATGTGAAGATGGTTGGTTTCAATCTTTTTCTCTCTACTATCTCGTGTTTATTCGCTCTATAATAAGTGATAACATGAGCCCGATGGAACTATTCTCGCTTCCTCCATTCGATGCTTACGTAACCTTGATTTGGATCCGAGTACAACGAAAATATACCATTGTAATGTCGAGATAAGAGGGATTCCGTAGTCAAAGTTTTCAAGGTTTGTGAAGCTTTTAATATTTTTATGACAGTTTTCATATTTATTTTTTCATCATGATCTTGACTCGCTATTCGATGTTTTCACAACGCCCTCGTAGTAAAGTTTATGGAGAAAGACACCAAGACCGACTTCGATCCGATCACAAAACTACCATAAGGTCGCCAAGATGGTATTGTTTTGGGTTTGCCGCCATCGATTTTTCAAGAAGTTTTCTTTTCTTGTAATGCGTAATCTATTTAAATTTATGATCAAGTGTGGCAAGTTGATGAATGTGTGCAATGTAGACATGATTTTTGCATTTTATGCTATTCCACTAGAGTAAGTGCTTTGGTGGCTTCACATAAATAATTGTCGCTTTTCTTTATGACATGAATTTAAGGTGTGTTTGGTTGGGTGAATGAGTTCATTCTGCATGGGTGGCTTCCACATTCACTACTACAAAACATCACATAGGTGACATTCTATTTCTTTATGACATGAATTTAAGTTTCATATTGCTTAGGGATGAGGTTTTTGATGTTTGATGTAATATGACTAATGTCTCAGAAGATAGTTTGCACACTTCATGCTATTCAACTTGGTAATGAACTTCATGCTATTATGTGTTCTGAATTCTGCCATTAACACTGGTTGGCAAACGTTGTTACATTTTTGCTTTACCTTTTCAGGCTTCGATATACAAAAGCTACAACAGGAAGTGAAGGCCGTGGTTAAAGCCTAAAGAAGTTCTACAGATGTTACGTAATCATGAGCCCTCCATGGTTGCACATAAAATCCTCATAAGCCACCAAGTAATAAAAGTAGCCTTTGGTTTTAGCTTGAGAAATCTGATTCAAGCTTGCGCTTTCTTGCTTTAGCCCTTAGTGCGATTAACCAAGTTGATTCTGAAATTGCAGGTGGTTCTTGGTTTCTTTTCAATCAGAGAGTACTTGGTGCTTCCAAATGATGGATATGAATGGAGAAAAAGAAGAATGGGAAGACCATTGTCAAGCCCATGAGCGCCTCAAGGTTTGTTCAATTTTCATATTTTGTTGAGCACCATGTTCGCATCTAGTTTAAAGATATTTCTAAAGTAAATAGAGTTGATGCATTAATCATAATATGCATTGGCGGTGATCATCTTGGCAAGCCAATAAACTATTGGGATATTTGTTGTTAGGACTGAATTGGATGAAGTGGATAGCAATGGACATTTAGCATATTGACTATTGAGACGCAAGCTAATACACTTTCTCTGCTGACACTAAAAATTTCAGGTTGATAATGTGGAGGCAATGAATTGCTACTATGCTCATGCAAACAAAAATCCTAGATTTCAGAGGCGCATACGTTGGATGGTTGATCCGTAAGAACTCTACTTTTGTAGTGGGGAATATTGTATGCTTTCAAATTTTGAAAAGCTTCACAGACTTTTCTTGTTTCGGGTCTTTGTAAATCTCGAGTTTTCTCCTTAGAATATGACCAATAGCAGCTTTGTTTGCAACATGGTTATTGAGTCGGTAATTCGAGTCGATTCATGAGGGACCAACTTGCCGACTAGTTAACTAGTCATGGGCTACTTGTTGACTTGCCGACTTATCACCCTTGGATGATAGCAAATTAAATAGAGCATGAAATAAATAAGACTTGAATAAATTCAGAGCATGTCACCTCATTGTTTGTATAGTTGAATTGTTGAAGTGTTAAGAATTCAAAAGCTAGTTCCCACATCGATTGGTCTTTGGATATAGTATGGTTATGGATAAGAACTCTAATTTGTTTATAGGTCGATGCGAGTAGTGGCCTTGAAGATAGTCTGTAGTACCAAACAAGATAATGATACATGCATGTAGTTGCTGATTAGAATAGCAAAGTGCGATCGCTATTGTATTCTCGCGCGGATTATACGCTAATAGCAAGAAATTGACCATGTTGTTGTTTCTTGATTGGTGCGGATATGAGATGATCAAGTCACGTAAGATACGTGCATGTCTACCTCGGCTCAGACTATAAGTGTTCGTACTACTACTTTAGTGTTATATATTACTACCGGATATGATGAATGTTCGAGTTGACTCATGCATTCCTCCAATCCTATCGCATGCAGGATTTGATGTCATCATGTATGCTATTCATGCATGAAACATATTCTTTGATAGCAAGGATGAGGTAATATCTTCTTTGTGCTAATCAAACTTTTTGTATGCTTCGCGAGGAGCGAGCACCGCTAATGGTACCGCTCTTTGATAGCAAGGATGAGGTAAACGGGATTGAGATGCCCAGATCAGCTCAAAATTAGACCACGCCCTTAGCAAAACAGTTTGGTTGATGGTCTCGCTTTTTACCCGGCTGCTGTTGATGCCTAGCAATTTATTCACTTGTATGTTTATTGACCGCACATTCTAAAAAGTTATTGTTTGTCATCAAACAAAAATTGTGCCGATATTTCTACTCCTAACTAAATGTGTTGTTGTTACTATTGAGTTTTCAGATTTCGAGAGAAGAATCATGTTGTGTTGCAACCCAACAGAGTGCACTTTTGATTTTTTAGTTGTAGTCCTTGGATCGAAACTCGCTTAAAAGTGAACAAAACGATTGTGCACATTAATGATTATGATGAGAGTTTAGATCAAGATTCTTGGCTTAAGGTATATAACTTGATAACTCTTATCTCCATGTCGTATGCAATTACAATTGCTGCTCGTCGATCGAGTATCTATGGTTCGCAATATGGAATAAGATGGGCAGACTCACAGTTGCGCCTAGACCCAAGTCATTTTCTCTCTGTCATACCCAATTAACTCTTGGCATCCTTGCATTGTTCAGTAGTGACTAGTGAGAAAATTCTGTAAACTTGCAAAATTACAAGAAAAATGAGTTCATTTGACTAAGTTCTGTTGTTTCTATTATGATCCAAATTTAGAAGAAGGCTAACTTCTGTCGGATCATTTGACTAAGTTCTGTCATTGCCTTATATATGTTCATCTTGTAAGCCGTCGCGAGTTTCTTGACCTAGGTCATTGCCTTATATATGTTCATCTTGTAAGCCGTCATAATTGATCTCCCATGATTTGTAAACAAATTCTAAAATAGTGAAGTTTGCTTACGGTGTCGTGATATATATATGCCGATTGATATGGTTATATGTATTGAGTGTGATATCGATATGGACTAGTAACTGCTGCTATAATTTGGGTATCAAATTACCAAAATAATGATCGAGCTGACATCAATGAAATACAAGCTGGATGGGTGGTCATCACCGTGATATATATTTTTTTTTGTATAATGGTCGATAAATTGTAATATATAAAACCCACTAATTTAACGATTAAATTAAATGTTTTATTCAGCCCACTAATTTAGCTATTAAATTGTGAGTTTTTTTCACCTAATTTAATAGTTAAATTCGTGGGTTTTATATGGCCCACGAATTTAACAGTTAAATTCGTGGGTTTTTTGAGCCCACGAATTTAATTAAATTCGTGGGTTTTTTCAGCCCACGAATTTAATTAAATTCGTGGGTTTTTACCAGCCCACGAAATTAACTGTTAAATTCGTGGGTATTTTCTGCCCACGAATTTAACTGTTAAATTCGTGGGTTTTTTTTAGTAACCCACGAATTTAATTTAAATTCGTGGGTACCCATGAATTTAATTGATTAATTTCGTCGAGTTAAATTCGTGAACTAAATTCGACGGTTTGCCCACGAATTTAGCTTAAATTGTGGAGTTTTATTTCAAATTGTGGGTTTTGGCCCACTAATTTTTCCCTGTTTCTTGTAGTGAAATCCTTATATTTTCTCCCTAAATCACTCATTTAGGAGTGGTATAAAATTTAGGAACACCCTATATCAAATTTATCTCCGACCCACACTCCCTATTACTCACCCCTATTATTAATCTAAACATTATTATTACTATGCACCCATGAATTAATGAATAAAAAAATATGAAGAAAATAATAGGGGGAAGGAGAAAGCTCCTAGATATAGGAGTGAGAAAGGACCTCCCTAGAATAGGGACTCCTAATAGGGGGTGGGTTGGAGCTCACATTTTTCCAATTCTCCTTATAATTTAGGATAGAGGGTGGGTTGGGCTTACTCTTAATTACCAATTCAACCGGGGGGCACTACCTGTACACCACACGTCATCCACGTGTACGCCACACCAGCGTGCACCTGATGAGTCAATCGACACCCGTGCCCTAAATCCTAGATCATGGGTGGACTTGGCCTACTGTGAATTGAGCCACTGCCGTGTTGACCCTACATGCCAAATCTCCCACACTACTACAGGATTATACATCAGAATCGGTTCTTTTTTGTCATTACAGTCGGTTATAATAGCGATACAAAGTCTTCAGATAGTGATGAAAAGGCAATATCACTGTCGGTTTTGGCCTGATTATGATAGAGTTTTGGCCCGATTATGATAGAGTCTCATTACAATCGGTTTACACTCGGTTCATAAACCGATTGTAATGATATGGTCATCAGAATTGGTTGTTATATGTGGAACTGATTGTGACAAGCCCTTATCAGAATCGGTTCTTATATTGAACCGATTCATCACAATCAGCTCTACATAAGAACCGATTATGATGAGGATCATCACAATTGGTTCTTATGTGGAACCGATTCTGATGATCTGTCATCAGTATCGGTTCTTCTGTACAACCGATTCTGATGATCCGATTGTGATGATATGGTCATCAGAATTGGTTGTTATGTGGAACCGATTGTGATGAGCCCTTATCAAAAGCAGTTCTTATGTTGAACCGATTCTGATACCCTATCATCATAATCGGTTCTTACGCGGAACCAATTCTGATGATAGGGCTATCAGAATCGGTTCCATGTAAGAACCGATTCGGATGATAGGATCATTAGAATCGGTTTTATAGAAGAACCGATTCTGATAGCCCTATCATCAGGATCGGTTCCACATAAGAACCGATTGTGATGACCCTCATAGGGGTGTAGCATTTTTTCATATTCTCCAAAATAGCGCATATTGACAATATGCACATATATATGTATCACATTCGCAATACAGAACACAGAATGCATATATCATATTCACAGAACACAAACACTTTAATTACAACACATATCACATTCGGTGATAATATACAACATAAGCATGCTTAACAATCAGTACTAATTAATATTGTTTACATATGGATTATTATGATGCTTCAGGATCTCTAAACCTGCCATCCTCCGATATAACTTCTAACCAGTACCACTGGCATAAGTGATCTCGTTTGGAGTTGAGTGCTTTGCTGTCTGTAACAGCCCAAAAATTCAAGAACAGTAAAATATAATATTTAAATTTGGATGTGAATGTTTTTGGAATTTTCATGATGTCTTTGATTTTACTTGGAGTTTCATGGATTTTACTTGTGTTTTGAGTTGCAAGAGAAGTCAAATAAAGAATGAAAAGAAGAAAAGGCCAAGGGGCCAGAAGTGAAAATTTGGAAAAATTGGTCATGAGGTCTTGAGTATGCAAATAAGCTATTTCAACTACCAAATGAAATTTTGCATATAAGGAAATGAAGATGTAAAATAAAACGACAATTTTTATATCCAAATAATGCATTGTCAAAAATTGTGTAAAATATTGGGAGAGCAAATGGAGATGTGAAAATTTACATGAGAACCTCATTGCTATATCTACATCTAGTAAAAATATAATAAATTAATAAGATGGTTTAAGACTTATTAAAATTTAAAAACTGAATACCTGGAAAAGTGGAAATTGCAATGTCAGAATTTTCATTAAATAATGGAGTGAGTTTTTGAGATGAAAATTTTACATCAGTATCCTTAGCTCAAATAAAATTGAAAAAAAAATTTAAAAATAATAGACTCAATTTTCTTTCAAATAAAAATCGAAGTCAGGAACTAAAAATTCAAGCAATCACTGTTGAAAGAATATTTATAATTTCTCAGTAACTTGGTTTAATGTCAAAATTTTACCAGGAGATAAGTACTATCTAGAGACCTCGGTCAAAAAGTTTCGCAATTTTCTTCTTCTATTTGGTAGCCCAATAAAATCAGAGAGAGAGAGAGAGGGATTATCCAACCGGAGCCGTCCTTTTTCCTTGACCATTCACTGACAGGTGGGCCAAACCTTATTCCTTTTCATTTTTGTTGGAGCGCAATGGAAAAGACCCCAGCCCCTGACAATGGTCCCGGGTCCCATTTGCCAGACTCATCTCCCTAACCCTCTGTTCGGTCGACCGAGGAGGCGAGGCGAAGCCTCTCGAATCGCCGAAGTCAGCCACGCTCGATTCAGTGAACCAGCTCGCCATTTGGTCCTTTCGCTACGTCATCCTCACCTAACCTCAGCGTGGTCAATCCTCAGGCCTCTCGCGCCAAACCTTTTCAATTAAACCTCCCCACCAGCTCGTCGTCCTTTCACGCCAAGTCGAGCGATCGTCGCCGCACGTCCAAGCTTCACAGTTCGCCTCGGGCAGCTATAAAAGTCATCTCAGTGTTGCACTGGCGCTCCCTTTCTTTCTCTTAGCCATTTCCTGAGCTAGCTCAAAGCCCTTTCTCTATTTCCTTGCTACTATCTGCCGAAAAGCCGAGAAAGGGAAAGCATCGCAGAACTCAAACCAGGTGATAATCCTTGTAATTTCTTCATCCTAAAGTCATCAACACAAGCATCGATCAATCGCCGGTTTCACTCATTCCAGTGCTGTTCACCCGAATTCGCCACTCTTCTGCTTCAACTCCGGCACGACGCGGTCAGCCGTATCCGCTTATTTTCCGACGCCGTTCTCAGGTGAATTAGACTCCCCATGCTTCACTGGTGCTTGCCGAGCACTTACCAGGGCCAACGGGCTGCCAGCGTTGAGCTTTCGCCAGAAAGCCGTGACGGCCGCTGCGTGCGCACGTGGGCGACCATGCTCCCGGCCACCCCATGCCGTGTGGGTACCACCAATGGGTTCGCCTCGTCACGCTGAAGCTATAGATGTCACCCATTTCGCCACTCCGGCAACGGTTCGCCGGTGGTGAGCTCGGGAGTGAAGTCCCCTATTTCGGTCGCTGCCAGGCGGTCCCCGCCAGTCAGCTGTGTGGGCGCATGTCACTGACATGCGGGCCCCGGTCGTCAGTGATTGATTTGTGTTCTCCTGTGCGCTCACTGACCGATGGGTCCTAGTAGCAGCGTCTGAGCCAGCACGAGCCAAAAAGGGAAAGCGTTTTTTCCAGTGAAAGCGCACTTTTCGTTTTTGGTAAAGACCTGATTTTTGAATGATTTTCAAACCCGAGCTTATTCAAACTTAAATATCTTTTGAACTAACAGTCCAATTAGAGTGGAATAAATTTCTAAATTTGTCTAAAATCTAGTAGATTCAGAATATGCAAAAATATTTTGAAGAGAGTCTCTTTGTAATTTTTAATAAATAAAATACTTAGGAGTAACTTAATGCATTAAGTGAAATTATTATTCAATCTTAGGTAAAATAAAGAAAACTTTATTTTTATGAAAATCCTATTCTATTAGAAGCCCAAATGCACAGAATAAATTTTATGCAAGTTAATCGTTCATTTGTTTGATAAGACCTTAAGCAAATGTGATGTATATGTAGTCTAAAATACTTATGTGCTTGCATAATTGGAAGCATTGAATAATAATTAGTAATAAATTGTGGAGTTGGACAAGCTCAATTCTGATTTAAGGCTTAGCAAATGGTGTAAGGTTGAATATGCAAGTCTTTGCATATTCAGTCATACACTTGCTATATATATATGGATGTCCATATATATATTCTAGCAATAAGAATTGTTGTTAATAACTAGAATCTTGTTAAAATGTTGCTTTGAATCTGAATCCAATCAAAAGGGATAAGAATCTGTTTAAACCTGAATTGATTACATTATTATTATCTTAACTAATTTTTACATCTTGAATTCGAAAATATAAATAAAAGAATTCATAATTTCTGCATCTTGAATTCGTAAAATAAAGATAATGAATTCATGTAAGCAACTCTGTTCTGTGTGTTGAGTTTTATTTATTCTCGCTATCTATTTTCTTTTTGCCCTTTTTATTTGTTGATTTCTATTTTTGCCTTGTCTTACGACGTGTAGACGTTGACGTACCAGCCGAGGAGGACAACCTTGCATCTGATCCAGAATTCGAGCCCGACAGTACAGAGCAAGGGAAGCACCTCCTTGATCATGTTGAACCCAAAACTTCGCCTACGATATGTTATTTTTGCAACTGTATTATGCATACGAGTAATTCTCCGTAAAAACTGCTATGTTGGGTAGAACAAATAGTTATCCCTGTGTAATATGGATTTCCTTTAATCTGTATGACATGTGAACCTTGTAACCGTAAGTATGGTTTAGACATAAATTAATGTCACTGTGGGTATAAACGTTAGATATCATATCTGCTTAGACATGCTCAACGTTAAAATGATTCATTTTCAAATTGTTTATTCAAACAATTGCCATTTGAAAAGGTTGCTGTTAGTTTACTAAAAATCCAAAATAAAACTATGATTTTGATGTGGGCGATTATTGGCAACAGCTAGAGGTGCAAAAAGGAACTGCACGTAGTGTAGGCACTACAAGAAACAGGAAAAAATTCGTGGGCAAAAAAAAACCCACGAATTTATATATTTAAATTCGTCGGTATATAAAAACCCACGATTTAATTAAATTTGTGGGCCCAAAAACCCACGAATTTATATTTTAAATTAAATGGCTTTTTAAACTAGCGCATTTAATTTAATTAAATTCGCTCACCGTCTGCCCATGAATTTAAAGCTGTGTTTTAACCTAGCGCGTGTCTCCCTCTCTCTCTCTTCGCTCGCCTCTCACCCACCCGTGCGTTCCCACACCGCCGCCAAGATCCGCCTGCCCGCCTGCCCCGCCCGCCTCATGACACCACGCCCGAATCGCCTGAATCGTAAGGACACCACGCCTTCCTCGCCTTGCCGCCAGGATGCAAGCAACAAGACGGAGGCGCGGCGTGCGGCCTTCCACTCCACTACAAGATCGCTCTCCAAATCCACGGTCCGACCTAAACCTACCCCTATCCTCCCTCCATCCTTTCTTAATTTTTGTCTAAATCAAATCACGCCCAGCTTCTTGGATCTTGATGCTAAATCTTGGAACGATTTGTCTCCTAAACAGAGAAATGAAACCGCCTAGTCTATAAAAGAAGAAGCTTCACTACATATAGCACGGCAAAATGATAATAAACAAGGACATCGCGATGTTAAATAAGCACTAATTAGTGATGCATCCTTCGATTCGCACATCCACGCCGCAATTTCAATATTCACCACCGAAAGGATTGAGTGAATTCTTTTGTGCAATTCATTCATCGCTTGGTGCAGATTGCTTCCTCGACAATAGAGTACCAATTATGCTAGTTCACGCCATCGAGCTTAGGGTTAGAGTCACAATAGTCTTGTTATGTTGTAAAGTTGTGCACTTTAACATCTAAGCTCTAGTGTACCGTATTATTTCAGGTTTAGTACAAAGTTCTTTTAAATAAATATGTTGTCAGAGAAGATGTAACTCGTAACTATGAGCATGAATGTCAAGCGCTTGCTAAACATTATAGCATTTGTATTTCTTCAATTATTTGGGATTTGAGTTTAACAGATATCTAAACTATTCTTGGGCAAACCTCATATTCGATTTGCCATCCGTGAAAAGCGTGCCGATGCAAAGAGTGCTCTTAAGAACCTTCTACTTAATGGCAGCCCCTATCGTATCTCAGAACCATTTTCTTACATTTTGTTTACATCCAAATTTGTGAACTTGTCTCAGAATAACAACACCGAAATGATTTACATTATCCGGTAAAATGGGCAACAAAGGCAACACCGATCTCCTTGACTACAATTATTTCATACCAAATGTTTGTTGTTTCACCATGCCGATGGGCAAATCGATATGCCTCAACAACTATGAAATGCGAAGCGGACACTTCTTTATTTAATTTCTTTGAAAGCATTGCCTCCCCGGTGAAAAAGGATTAGAGTTTGAAATAGTTTTGAACATTGTCAATAGGAAAGCAAGAATAAACAAATGAGGCAAAGCAGAAAGTTAGTGGCAAATCAAAAGTCCGCGCCTGCTTTGGAAAAAATCCACATAGCAAAACCAACCGTAGGTTTACTTTCAAACTTTTTACATTTCAAATGCTTTTGCATGGAATAACTTGTATGTACTTGAGACCATTTTGTATTTCCGATTCCCAATTAACTAGATCAAGGAAGCCTACCCCAACTTGTTTGGGACTAAAGGCTTGGATAAATACGCAATTAACTAGATCAAGGAGAGTGCATATGGAAATGTGCAAGTGTGAGCCCTCTTGCTAAACTCCTTGATGTGTGCATTGGTTGCATTTGTTCTTCATTAACATTGCCATGAGGCCTAGACTACCTTCTCACAATTTCTGCTTCCATTTTTTAATTAAATTGTGAATTTTGTCTTCCTAAGGTTTGTTCTGTTATGTTCTTCAAATTGTACTGCAATCACATTGACTTTAATGTACACAAACCATTATTCCTAGTATCTTCATTGTATAACTGTTTTTGAGGCATTATTTATATTTCTCTACCTTAAAACCATACACAAACAGTTATTTAACAATTATTTTCAGTATATTGGGTGATAAAAAACTGCACCATGATGTTTTATACAGGTGGGCAAAACTAGAGAAACTTTGATGAAGATGACTGCAGTGATACCCCTTATGGGAGCTTTGGCGGTAAGAGGTCTTTACCGGTATCGGCTCGGGAGAATGATGACCTTGGCAATTCTCCTAGTGGATTTCAATGGAGGGATGACACTCAATCGACCAAATCGAGGGAAAGAGTTTGGAACGAAAGTGTTGTGGATGAGGAAGAAGAGTCTTGTTGTGATGATTTGAGAAGCCATAGGAGTCTTGTCGTGATGATTTGAGAAGCCATAGGATCTCTCTTGGTTTGCCGTCTTTAGGTCCCTTAAAACTTGATCATATTAAGTCCACGTAAGTGTTATGAGCATTATCTACAACATTCTATCACATTTGCATGGTTTCAATATCATAGGGCTCATAATTGGTTTTCTTTCTCAATGTAATGTTTCAGCTGTGCATCGGCTCTCAAGTGGCACCCAAACAAGCATCGTGGATCTTCACAGTCAAGATAGGTTGTCCTTGCAATTTCGTCACACTTTAGTGGTACTCTTGCAAGCTTTTCGTAAAAGGATTATTTGTGTGGTATTGGTAATTGGTGGGTACAACTGCATATAACCCACATCGGGTCATCGTTATTTTAGAAGTCGCTCGTTATTGAGTCCCTACGGATACCAGATTCGTTGAATTGCAAGAAGTGGTACTAGGAAAAAGCAAAGACGATGACTCCATATAACCACGCTTGTTGATGTCATATTAAACATAATTGAATCAAAGTGCCTACATGCAACATAGGTGACATAGAGCTATTAAGGATATAGCGGATTGAACTATATCTTTTTTCTTTTTGAGTTGTTGAGCTATAACTTGTGTAATGGTCTCGATTATGAATATAAGCTGTAATGCAGTCAAGCAGAGGAAAAGTTCAAACGCTGTAGAAGCATACAAGGCGTTATGGTGCTTTCAAATCGAGTGGTTCATGACAAAGATGCAAGAGTAAGGATTTTTTAGAACTTGTAGTGCCGAGGAACTGGAGTTACAACGCACCAAGAGAGCAAGTATTTGTTGTTCAAGAAAGTTTAGTAGTTCGAGTTTAGGCTTCATATGAATAACTAAATCAAGATGAATCAGACGTAACATAGAATGGATCTAGATGAATCTCCTTTTCCTTGTTTGTTTGCACTTATACGGGGTTTCGCAATCACTAAGCACTTTTGTGATGCTTCTTTCAGATTCGACATATGGCAATGGTCGAGATGACCGGCTTTGGTGATGTGCCGTCGCAAGGAGTTTGTCTTTGCTTCACCATAGGGAATGTAAAAATTGTCATGTAGGTTTTTATTTGATACAAGGTCCCTCACACATCGGGTACAATTGCTTATGATTTGTAAAGAACATTCTGCTCATCTTTATTCAAGTATGGTGGTTGGGATGGCAAAAGTGGGTCTCGATGTATATATCATGGACACAAGTGAGCTAACTGCTTCCTTTATTCAAGCTATATTGAGCATTAATTTTGTTTTTGATGGTAACAAAAGTTGAGCATTCATGTTTATTTTAAATTCTCTGTTGGATAGTGTCACTTGAGTGGACGGAGTTATCGGGCTGATCGATGCCACCTCCAAGATGCGACACTCTGCCACCATGATTGAGAAGAGGCTGCTTATATTCCGAGGCAGAGGTAATTGGCATTTGTTGGTTTGGCTCATGGGTTCTCTCTAAGGTTGTGTTCGCTTGGTTAGTTATTTTGATACTTTGCAAGTCATAAGTTCGTTGCATGCCAAAGTATATCATACTTTAACGGTTTATCTTTCTACCCTCCCAACAGATCAATATTGAAGGTGATATGATGATAAAACAATATCCGCACTTAATGGATCGGAAAGCATATTCTTCCTACCATTCGACATCCATATTGGGCAGAATATATGATGAAGGCATAAAGTAATATTGCTACAATCTGAGAATGTTCGGCCAATTTGTAAGTTCTTTCTAGTTAGCTAGCTCTTGTTGCCTTTTCAGTTTGGTATTTTCATTTAGTTTATCTGCACTATGGAGATTTTGCATATTATTAATTCTACTGATTATTGTGCTGCTTGCTCATATGAATATTTGGGTTCACTAATGTGATCTACCCAACTTGTTGAAAATTGACTAGTTTTGGCCTTTTTGGGCCTATCCTGAGTTACTGATGTAATCCATATTGAGCAACCGACTAGTTTTGGCCTTTTTGGGCCTATGCTGAGTTACTGATGTGATCTACCCAACTTGTTGAAAATTGAATGAACTGCCTGATATTTGTTCACTGTTTTCCTTTACTTGTTTCCCTGTACTTTGTTATAACCAGACATATCTTTTGCTCCCACATTTCACCAAGAGAGAAGCATCTCGAGAATGCAAGTACGTCTGGAAATGCCGCTATGATGAGTACTTGAGAGACAGTAAACTACTGATTGACCTACTGGATAAAGAAAAAAAGAAGAAAAAGTTTGAAGAACTCTACCAAAAGTACAAGCTTGTAAGTATGCAATCTTACTGAAGAACAGCATTATCTTTATAAAAATTAGGTTTAGCAGTATAGAATTAAGAGTGAGATGCATTTACTACTTATATACCATGTTCAGTATGCATTTTTTTAGAAATAAGGTTCAGTTATCTAGAAGTTTTAGTGTGAATTGACTGTGATGCTCATATGTTGTGTTCATATTACAGGCATATGCTACTGCTGGGACGATAAGAGAAAATTATGCACACATTCATGTATTGCTGCTTTGATTGACAGTGGTTCTATAGAAATAGCAAAACAACTTTATTTCCTTGCTTCTTGATCTTCTTCTTGGGTTAATATGGTATATCATGAATAGAGTGAACTTCAAACTTGGTGACTTGTATTATCATCTTTTAGAATTATATACTGGAACTCACACTAGTTCCATCAAACTAATCAACTAATACTTTGCTAAGACACCATGATGCTGCACTTGATTTTGTTTGTAACATGTGACCATCAGGGAGACTGCAATCCCTTAGTGTGTTTGGATGCAATGATACTGATGAATGATAACATGCTACCATGCTGACCACCTGGGTCTCTCAGACATATTGTGCTGATAAATGAGGTCTTGAATTAAAAATATGCCCATTATATGTTTTATATTCACTATAGAGATACTACATTTTTCTTTATTTTGATAGTTGGAATCTTGATGTGCCTGAAATACCAAATGATATTTGCTATTATCTTTCTTGCCCTTGGAATTTTTTTTAGTATAACTACCTCGACTTTTTATAAAGTATTTTTACACCACTTTGCTAAAATTGGTGCTTGTATCTTTCAGTTGCCTCGCATGCTAGAGACCGATGCTGTTTCTCGCTACTATGGCCTTGGCAAGGGAACTGTGGTTAAAGTTACATATGACAATGAGGTTACCGGGAACCATGTGACATACCATTGTATTTTTTGAGGGATCTATGGTATTGTCTAATATAATCGAACATCCAAGCCTGCTCCTCTGTTTGTTATAAGTTATCCACATGTATTAATTTCTCATTGGATTGAAGTTGATGTGAAGTGCGCACCTAGTAATGTGCATTTTAAGATGCTACCGCTTTGTTGGATACTTGTGTGTCCATGGAACTTTATATGTTTTGCGCTTATGAACCAGGATGAGTTGAAAATTTATATAATAGATTATACTTTTGCAGATATTCATAAACCGCAGTATGTATGAAGTCACCATGTAAGAAATTTGCATATATGCTTAGTTATTCTAGCTACTCTCGGTCTCTCACTGTTTAATCTGTCCTTATATATTATAACTGCAAATGTTTTTTTGTCTGCTGAGTGGATGTCCTATTTACTAGAGAGGTCATGCCGAAATTTTGTACATTTCGGTGACTTAGTTTGATTTGCCAAATGAGGTTGCATGGATCCTAATGATAGAGCCCATATCCAGAGGCAATGGAGTATGGATAAGATAAACAAAATATGTGCTACAGTTGCATTTGGGATGGGTAACTTGATCTTTCAAACATCTGTACATATTTATTTATTGGTGCACTATGCTAATGGTACAAATTGCAGGTATTAATAAACCCGATGTTCGTTTTGTTATTCATCATTCCCTGCCCAAATCAATTGAAGGATATCATCAGGTATTTCTGATGACATAATTTTCACAATGCGTGCGAGGTGAAATTGCATAATTTAAGTTGTTTCATGATCACACATTCTTTTAGGAGTGTGGACGTGCTGGTAGAGATGGGCAACTTTCATCTTGTGTGTCAGATACAATTATTTCGACTATGTAAGTCTAGTGGTACCTTATATTGTCAGCTTCATACTATCTTCAATATCTCTCATCATAAACAAATAATTTTCTTGCAAAACTATGTAGATTCGTGTCAAACACATGCTTACACAAGGAGTTGTAGAACAAATCGCATCAAGACCACGAGGAGGCTCTTCGTCTTCACATGAGCAAGCACTTGAAACACATAAGGAGAATCTCTTAAGCATGGTATATATAATTCTACATGCATGCTTCTTGTTGCGTTGTAGTTCGGAAAGCATCTTAGCTTGTCATATTTTTCTTTCTATAGGTTAGTTATCGTGAAAATGATGTGGACCGAGACGCCTACTACAACCGATCCACTTTGGAGAGATGTTTGATCCTTCACATTGTGCAAAAACATGTGATAATTGCTTGAAAGAACTGACATGGATTGAGAAAGATGTGACTATGATTGCTAGGCGGTTGGTAAGTGGACATTGTGTACCTCCTCCAAAACACCCCTCGTTACTATTTCAACCTGTTGTAACTGTGTACAAACTAACTAGGTTTACATGAAAATGAAACTTCAATTTGTGATGGACGATGTACATAAGTACATAATTAGTTCATTCGATTTAAATAGCCCCGCTTCAACCTCTTGTGATGTTAATTTGTCTTTGTTTTGTGCAAAGCATTGCTTTAGTTATGCATTTAAATACGTGATTACATCAAACTCGCCTAGGGTCTTAGTGCTGTTTGTCACTTTGCATAGTTTGCTTGCTACCATTCAGTTTTGAAAGTCTGCACCCATCCACACACAAAAACTCTTTTTGTAGTTTAATATGTGCACTATGTTTCAATTTACAAAGTTGCTGAAATTTTGGCGGAAGAATCCTTTGGTGCAACCATCCGGGATTACTCTAAGTTAATTGATCTTCACTCTAAAGCAAACCATGTGGAAGATGCGAAAGGATACTTGGTAAAATGAAAGACAATGGTATTGCACCGATATCCTCACATCCATCACTTTAGTCCACATGTATAGCAAGGCGGGCAATCTTGAACAAGCTAAGTCGGCTTTTGAATTCATTCGAATGAGGGTTTCCCATTGGATTGAAGTTGATGTGAAGTGATCATAGCACCTAGTAACGTGCATTTTAAGATGCTACCGCCTTGTTGGATACTTGTGTGTCCATGGAACTTTATATGTTTTGCGCTTCTTAACATGGGATGAGTTGAAAATTTATATAATAGATTATACTTTGCAGATATTCATAAACCGCAGTGAAGCGTATGAAGTCATCACGTAAGAAATTTGCATATATGCTTAGTTATTCTAGCTACTCTCGGTCTCTCACTGTTTAATCTGTCCTTATATATTATAACTGCAAATGTTTTTTTGTCTGCTGAGTGGATGTCATATTTACTAGAGAGGTCATGTCGAAATTTTGTACATTTCGGTGACTTAGTTTTTGTTGAATTATGATCCAAATTCAGAAGAAGGCTAACTTCTGCCGGAGCGGAGCGGAGCGGATCGTTGTTATTCTTGACCTAGGTCATTGCCTTATATATGTCCATCTTGTAAGCCGTCGCGAGTTGATCTCTCCGGCGATTTGTAAACACTCTTGAAAATAGTGATGTTTGCGGCGGTGCCGTGGTTTTTACCCTTCGCATTGGAGGGTTTTTCCACGTTAAATCCGGTTCAGATATATGTTATTTACGCTTTTCGTGTTTGGAAAATAGGCTAGTAATCGCTGCTATAATTTGCGTATCAAATTACCAAAATAATGATCGAGCTGACATCAATGAAATACAAGCTGGATGGGTGGTCAGTCACTAGGATATATATATATATTTTTGTATAATGGCTAATAAATTCGTGGGCCACATAAAACCCACGAATTTAACAGTTAAATTCGTGGGTTTTTATAGTAACCCACGAATTTAATTTAAATTCGTGGGTACCCACGAATTTAATTGATTAATTTCGTCGAGTTAAATTCGTGAACTAAATTCGACGGTTTGCCCACGAATTTAACTTAAATTCGTGGGTTTTGGCCTAAATTCGTGGGTTTTTGGCCCATGAATTTTTCCCTGTTTCTTGTAGTGAGGGTGGAGTGTCGCCCATGTCACATTAAGGACCAAGCAATGGGACGCTATTGATCCAAGATTTCCGTGCAACCACGAGGGCTATTTATGGGGTAGTCTTAGCCTATTAAGTTATTTAGATATGGCTTTACTCTTTTGGGAAGGCGGGAGCTTGCACAGGCATTCCGGTCAAGTCTGTTTGATGGGGTCTCTACTTGCTAATACAACGGTGTACGCCCTGCCGTGTTCAAAAACGTTGTCACTACTACGGAAAGGGCCTTCAGTACCGGTTCAAAACAGCCTTTAGTACCGGTTTTTGAACTAGTACAGGCTATTCGGGACTGATGCTCAAGGGCATCAGTCCCGGTTCCCTCACCCGGTACTAGTAGAGTATCAGTACCGGTTGGAAGTCACACGTGGTAGCGCGTCGTGAACCCCGAGGATTTTATCAAGACGGTTGGTGTCTCCAACCCGATCGATGAGGTTCTCATCAAGATCGTTGGTTTCTCCAACCGCATCGATGTTTTGTATATATATATATATGTGTGTGTGTGTGTGTCTGTTTGTGTGTGTGTTAAATGATAACTAATTAAAGCACATATAATCAATCATTCACTTTGCCTGATAATTAAATCACTGAACATTCATTAACAAATTTAATTACATCTAATGTATTAAAATATGTACACATATTTGTTCTTCTACTCATCGTCTAATGTATTACAATATATATGTACACAACTTTAATTACAACTTTAGTATTTCTTTTCCTTCTGTTCATCGGGATCTTTTACACGCATCGCTCTTGCTAGCCATAGATGTCGACCCCGACAGTTCACCGGTCCTTATCGAAGGGCCCCACCTGTTTAAATTTGGTTCGTGAAACTCGCCTTTTGGATTTACGACCTCATCGTAAATAAAGCCGACGAGTTGTTCTTGGATTGCTCTCACTCGTGCCGGCGAGAGTTCCGAACCTTGTTCCACCAAATATTGAGGCACCTGTCGTTAAGTCATTAACTAATCAATCCTTGAATTTGTACAAGATATAAGGAGTACCTATACATCATTAAAGCTAGTAATTATATTTACTCACCCCCTTGTTGCCTTTTAGCATGTGGTCGGCGGCTCCGGTTTGGGTGTGCATAAACTCACATACATAGTAGCCGCATAAATTGTTGCCCAGCGGCTGACTCAAGATCTGCGGTGGAAAAAGTTGAAAGCGTGAAATGGATGAAAGGAAATTAAGTTAACTAACTAAAAAACTAGCATTATGATATACGTACTTGAGAGGCAATTGTAATGTCAAATTTCTCCTTGAATACGCCCCTGTTTTTAGCACGGAACCGTGCGAATGCACTACACATGTGATTACGAATTGTACATGATTAGAATTTGTTTCAAATGGAAGGAAATAGAACTAGTACGATAATGAAAGGAACAAGAATTAATACCGGTTGAGCATGTCGATAAAGTTTTGATACTTGTTAACCGGTTTCCTTATGAAGTCTGATAATTGTGATCGAGCTACGATATAGCTCGATCATAAGAAGAATCCAAATGAAAACTATACATAGATATGTCAACGAGATAACTAATTAGTTCTAACATCGTGTTATGAAAAAGGAGTAGAATGAGGTGGTACGAAAACACATACTCAAATGCGTAGGCTAGATATATCTTTGACTTATATTTTTGACCCATTAGCGCATTGTATATGTGTCGGGACCCGAATCTGCAAATCCGGACCCTCTGTATATTCTGCACTAGTCCAGGATCATGCTAGTGCACACAGGCTAAACAGGGTTAAAGTATCACAATCATGCATAGTGGAATAAAAATAAAGTACTTCAAACATGTATATAAACAAGTTGTATGACCTTATGGTCACCTTACAATAGTTTGCCACGCAGGGCTTACATAAATCAGAGTATCAAGAAAATGATAGCGGAAAAACAAACTTCGTAGTGATCCATCTTTTCACCACAGGCATCTGACGAGGCTTGCTCCCTAGACCTCTGGCTCTCCAACAAACTCCTCCTCCCAAGCAGGTGTAGACTCTTCCTCTGGTAATTTTTTGTCCGCAAGGGTGAGTACACACCGTACTCAATAAGTCATGCACAGAATGCAGTTCTATTACTACATGCGTGGCTTATTACAAAGGAATGGCTCAATTGGTTATTTTGCATTGCATTAATATTTTAACTTACTATTTATTTAGATATAAAGTAGCAAAACCATATTAATATATTAAGTTTTTCCAATTGTTTTCCACATAATTTTGGATACACAGTCCTTAATCAAATTTCACCATTAACCCTAGCACACAGCCTTTCATCCTATTTTATTTTCAAAGATCTACCCCTTGACTGTAATCCCCGAGCTTTGTCCAATTCTGTGGACTTGGCTATTCGAATAGATTGTACACTCTGCAGAGGTTGTACACTTTACCCACAAGATACAGTCGCTCACCTCACTGGTGATTGATTGTAACAAAATCTTTCAGAAACTAACATCTAAACCTATGAACCTCCCCACTATGGCCTTCCTAACACTTCCCTCACATAGAGCCGAAGCTTAGAACAAGCGAATACTGTTGGATCGGTACCAAGCCGTAGCACAGGTACGCTCCCCCACACAGTTACACTCTTGTGTAACTGCCGCCCCGAGGTGTCAAATGAAAGATATTAGAACCCTACTAAACTAGGTCTGTCCCATACCAGACATGTGGTTGTACGAGTAACTCAGTTCAAAGGCTCGCAAGGTAAAATCCTTAACTGTCTAGGGCAAGACTTCCTTCCAAAAGTTCGGCACGCAGCCATCTCATTTTACTTAATTCATTCCGTTGCCACACAGGCCCACCTGGCACGAAGCCATATTGCCACTTGCCCCAGTCTAAATAATTTCCCACCCCAAGTTGTTTTACGATGCAACACATGCCAGTAAATCAACCATCATGTAGAACCACACAGATCTCCACACTTCAATCATCATTACCAACATCATTCCACCATTTACCAAAATACATTCACTATTCCTTTAGTCAATGTTGCTTTTGTATTATAAAAGATTATTCACGACATAAGCAAGGCTAATCAACTATTCACGGTTTAGCCTCCCGTGTTGGCATATCATTGCATCCAACTAATGTTATCAACTTAGGGCATCAAGTGAATCATGGCATACAAATATTAGAGACAAGGTGGCAATAACAAATAGGTTACTTAACTAATTCACCCAAATTAATTAAATCTCTTTTTCGTTAAATTAGTTGCATAGTTTGAATCAAAATATATTTTCAAAACTTAGGAGCAAAATGATCAAAGCATTACTTGCCTTCAAACAACGGTTGATCCAGATTTGGAGCTTGGTCTTGTGCTGGAAATTCCCCCTCGAAGTTTTCCGGCAAATCAACGTCTACTCGAATAAGCATAGATTCAATAAATACACTAAACAGACATCAAGATCAAATATAAAAATAAAATAAAATTCACCAATAAATAGTCCACATTTTTACAAATTTTTAGGAACTGGAATCACCTAAATCGGAGTTAAAATGCAAAAGTTATAGCGATTACAAGTTTGTAAATTTGAATAAAAGAAAAACCCGAATTAATTGATTTATTTTCCTACTGGAAATCCCAGATAAATTCTTCGGCCGACACGTGTCCTCACCAGAATGGGCCACGTCAGCACCGGTCCATGGACCGAGCTCACGGTATGGTTTGGGTCCAAGGTGAACCCGGTCCACCGAGTAGTTTCACTGACCCGTGGGCCCCTATAGTGACGTCAGCCCTACAGCTCTTACACTGATAGGCGAGACCCACCTGTGACATCACGGTGATGTCACCCGAACACGATACAGTGGCGACGCCCGCTTCTCGGCTGACACTTGGCA
This sequence comes from Guadua angustifolia, assembly GCA_036346375.1. Taxonomy (NCBI): domain Eukaryota; kingdom Viridiplantae; phylum Streptophyta; class Magnoliopsida; order Poales; family Poaceae; genus Guadua; species Guadua angustifolia. Next base: position 50,182,851 of record CM070508.1, on the reverse strand, counting down.
CACAGGTAATGGTCCGCGTGGCGTAGAATCCCGCCCACCGGATTCAAAAGCAACAGTCGGATTTCCTTTCCCCCACGCAGTCAGCCCACCGCTTTGACTCCCGTGCGCCACGCGGCGTGGTGCTAATGGCCCGGGTGCTGCGAAATCAAAGCCATTAAAACACAATTCGATGCTCCGGATTCGGTCCAACGACCGGCTTTGACCTAGCGGCGTGGACGTTTCCGGCGAGAGACGCTTGGCCGTATCTCGACCGATCATCCTTGATCCAACGACTACGGTCTAACGTGGCTAGGGCACATGTGAACAATTTCGCCTCGACACGTGGCCCGGATCAACACCGTTGAACTAAGTTCTAATGACCCGGCTCAATCTATGGTAGGCTACTACTACGTGGCCAAATTCAAGCCCTAGGATTTAGATCCTACGGACATTTTCAACGCATCAAAGGTAGCTACATGGTGTTACCTGGACTGTGCGATGGAGATCCAACGGCCGATGATGATAGCGGGGTTTCGAAGACGAAGTGGCGGCGCTTGCTACCGGAGTTGAGGAAGATGAAGTAGCCGACGATGTTTCCGGGCGTCTCCGGTGAGGTGAATGTTGGTGTTATGCCCTTGAGGCAGTCATATAGATGATTGTAACATGATTATGCTTATGAATAATAATATGATTATTGGTCCAATGAATGTATATCATTATATTGATCAGCAAGTATATGACTTGCTTATGAAACTCTCTACTTATTGATATAATTCTATAAGTATCTCTGATCGGGTATCATCGTATAGGACAACGATGAATAGATCAGTACATGTATTGATCGATGATTATGTTTCATTGATCATAGGATATGGAGATATCATCAATACATTGTGAACTCATGATGAAGAACATGGGTTAGATAGACCCGCAATGGGACATTGTGAGAATGTTACATTCTTATGTGTCATCAGTGTATCTCATACATAGTGGATGTATGATCCTTATAACTGAGATTGTCACTTTCCCTACAAGTGTAATAGTTTACCTTGGGGCCACCAAATGCTATTTCCTAACCGGATAGTTATAAAGGTAGCTTTCATGTTTGCTATGAAACATGCAGAGGGAAGTGAGCAGTCAAGATGGAATTTGCCACTCCAGTGTAACGGAGATATATGTTTAGGTCACTCGTGTGATATGATTAAGGAAGTGCATGGCCATGCCGTGATTGAGAAGTCAATCACAACTTATTAATATATCACGGATACGAGAGATGGATTGAACTGTAAAAAGATGACATACTTCTCGCCTTGAGTTCGATCTTCATATAGTTTGGCAAAGGGATTATTACATGAGTACGTTTGAAAGGTTCTATCTGATTTGATCATATGCGTTTGGGAGTTGGCATGCTCTGCAAGGAACCGCTACCAGCTATTGGATTGAAAAAGGGTTTTTCGAATCTATGTACAAATGTACATGAACCTGCTGTGGTCACACACTTAACGAGCTTGATGCATTAATTCGGATTGGATCCGTAATTAATGGACCTCGTGGGCTTAACGCTACCGATGGGCCCCGCTTAGGGTTTCGCCACGTGGCTATATAAGGAGAGGAGAAGGGTGGACGTGCATGATGTTGCTCACGCCCGTAACCCTAGCCTCCACCTCTCATTGCCCTTGCTGTTTATTACGGTTCTTGCACGCCGACGCATGGCGTTCCATCCCGAGACGTGTAGACTGTTGTGGTGACGCTGCTGCTACTGTGGCGTGGTGAGGACGAACCGCAGCGAGGACGAACTGCAGCGAGGATGATCCGCAGAGAGGACGATCCACAGCAAGGACGATCCGCGTAAGGACGATCCGCGTGAGGACGATCCACGGCGAGGACGATCCACTACACCAACGCACGAAGGATTCCGCAACTGCGCGTCTAGCGGTAATCCAATCTGTGATCCCTTTCTTGCGAGTAGCTTTTCTGGTTATGCGGTAGAAATTTTAATTTGTGCTAGTGTAGCATACCGCATTTCCCAACAGTGAAGTACTCCAAACAACGGGGCTTGACATGATGGACTCGGAGTGGGACTCGGATGCGGCGGCGAGTGATGAACGGCGACGAAAAATGGCAAAAACCGAAGCAAAGCGAAGTCCTAATCCGGCGAGGGTTTCTACAGGCTAGAGAGCTTCTTAATGCACAAGCTTAGAGGGAAATGGAGCGGACCATCGTGCACATTCCAACGGGCTATATTACGAAGGAGATGATGCTTTGATACATGAGCACAGCCGCCGTTAATGCAACTGTCTCCTCCCGGCATAATGGCAGCAGCGGTGCCTGACTGCTCATCTCCCACGCGACGTGGCGCCATCCGGAGGGTTCGAGCGCCACGATCCAACGGCACATGTGCACGGGCGACGTGGCTTTAGTCCAGCCGATCGATCGCAATCCAACAGCTCGGGGTGAGTGACGGTTAGGGTTCCAACCCAACGGGCCGAAGCAATGCACACAGTATTGGGCTCGACCCAACACTGTAGCAAATAATTCCCCCGGTTTTACTTAATTAAAATAATTTTAGAAAAATCAAATTAATTATTTAGGGTACTAAAAATATCCAAAAAATTCTAGAAAATATTTCATGGCATTTGGAACCTGAATAAAATATTTTTATTTATTTTTGGTAAATACTTTTCTATTATTTAATTATTTAAAGAGAAGGATTAATTCAAAAGAAATCCAAATAAATTCCAAAAATTCACAAAAATTCAAATAACACCAAAAATTCAAATTATGCAAATTTTGAGCTATTACAATACGTTATTCTCTGTATTGCTTGGGTGGTCTCTAACGGTTGTCTCATTGATAACTACTGGGTCCATGAAGCCTATGTCGAAAATACGTTCCCTTCGGCATCTTTGTATCTCCATGCTACATAAGAAGAAATTAGTTAGGCTTGCAAGTTAGTATAGTACAAGGGAGTGCACGATAGTTTTTTGTAAATAATTAAGACACTTACAGAGTCTAGCAACCCAGCAAGGCCACGCCGAGGGCATCTGTCTGGTATAGATCATATACAACGTCCCATTTGACAAAAAATTCACCATCACTATGAAAAAAATCCTGTTGCTTGTACTTGACAGTGAACAACTATAGACCAGGCTTGGTCGCGTCCAAGTACCATTCATGAAATTGTCGCATCTTTGTCGTTAGCTGGAGCAGCTCCTCACGCCTGACCAATGATCCGCCCACTGTAAATGGCCATCTTACTTGGGCACACTCAATCTTTGTCGTGCCTAATATTTGATTTGCGTCAAGGCAGTTTCATCGAAGAATTGTAGCATCTCCTTATCCTTCCCCTCAGCTGACATCTTCTTCTTGTGGCATTCCTTACTCAATGTGCGCTCGTAGTTTGATTGGCGAGGCATTTCTTTTTGATCCTTCAAATTTTTAATAGTCATCAAGCCTTTGTGAAATTCTTCTGTGCCAGGTTGAACCTTCTTCTCTAGTGACTTGGGTCTAAAAAATTTAGTTACATCGCCTTTTACTATCTTCTTAGTCTCCTCATTGGTCATTTCATATGTCAGCTTCGGAAGTGGACCCAACTTCTTGGATTAGGTGAAGGACTCCGCCTTCTTGGGAGTTGCTGGCCGAGCTGGCTTGTTTCCCTTGGTCGGCGCCTTCTTGGGAGGAGATGGGCTTCTTGTGGCGCTTATGTGCGCGGGAGGTGGTGTAGGAGTCGGCGCCTTCTTGGGAGGAGACGGGCTTCTTCTGGGGCTTATATGCGCAGGAGGTGGTGTAGGAGTCAACGCCTTCTTGGGAGGAGACGGGCTTCTTCGCGGAGAGGACACGTCCATGTTATCTTGAAAAATTATGTACCGTTTGCGCCATAGGATGAAATTGTGTACTGCCTCTCCTAGCTTCGTAGTCCCGTCACCTCCAGGAATTTCGAGGTCAAGGTCCTCGTACCCTGGGCAAACCTCCTCCACCGAGACCTTGGAGTATCCTGACGGTATCTGTTGGCCATGGATGAGCTACCCCGGCTCCAATGGTTGAGCCATGCCATCGGCCGCCTTTAAGGAAAGGTTGCGCGCTTGGACGTGCAGCTCACAAGGTGTCCGCTGCCTGATGTCGTCTACGGGATACTTGTCCAAGTCCGCATCGGCAGCCCAACCGAAGCGCTTGCTTCACGCGCTGAGGGGCCGATGATGTTAGGATTACTTGGAGGTTCTTGGCCCGTCTCGCGTTGTTGGCTCAAGGCTAATTGCACCTCTCTTCGGATCTCTTCTTGCATTCTCTCCCACGTTTGATTCAGGCGTTCTTCAAGCACACTAAGCTGTTGTGTCTGTCGAGCCTTGCTCCTCACTCGACTCCTATAGGTCTCGACGTCTTGAGCGAAACCAACCTTCCACGGGTCGATGCCCAACGCCTGTACGCCCGTGGTGCTCGGGTTTTGCAGGCCCTTGTTAGCTCGTCGTTCTCCCCTGTTTGGCATGAAGCTACCCTCGGAAGACTCCTTGATGGACTGTACAAGCCTTCTGGCCACATCTCTTAGCACCTCCCTAAACACAACATTGCCGTTATCATCAAGGCTGCCACCGTGACCATAGAACCAATGCCTTGCTCTGTTGGGCCAATCCATTATTGCGGGTGCGACACCCTTTGCTAGCAGGTCCTATTTCCTCTTCTCCCATTTGGGTATTGCTTGGCGGTAACCACCAGGGCCGAGTCGGTGGTGATAATTCTTCTTCTGTGCATTCAGCTTATTCTTCTCACTCAAACTTTGACCCTCATCCGAAGTTTTGTAGTTCACTTATTCGAAATCACTCTAACGTAAGTCGGCCAAATACTATCGACAAGTATACTTATACATTTCACATGATACATATACATTTCACATTTCAAAATTCAAATACATTGCATTTTACATAAACACTTCTAATGCATGGCTTACTTGTAATTTTCAAATTCTAATGTACATTTCAAACTTCACATATACATTGAAATCTCACATATACATAGAAACTTCACATATACATAGAAATTTCAAAATTCACCAGAAATTAGAAAAATTCACATGATACATATACATTTCAAACTTCACATATACATAGAAATCTCACATATACATAGAAACTTCACATATATGTAGAAATTTCAAAATTCACCAGAAATTAGAAAAATTCACATGATACATATACATTTGACATGATACATATACATTTCAAACTTCACATATACATAGAAATCTCACATATACATAGAAACTTCACATATACATAGAAATTTCAAAATTCACCAGAAATTAGAAAAATTCGCATGATACATATACATTTGACATGTGCCAATCTCATATAAGGAAATAGCTAAATGAAAGATTATAGATACTTTAGCAAAAAAATCGTGGACTAGTAGAAAATGGAAAGATTATAGATACTTTATATATACTTCACATATATAAATGAAGTTTTAGCAATTGGGTCATGAGAGAACAATAGTGCTAATAAATGAATTAATGTCTATTTATAAAGTCATATTTCTGAACCATTGGATCAAAATTAGAATCAGACACACATATTTCAAAGCTACTCCAATGGCCAAGAAAGTCGACTTTAGAGTTAATAAAAGATAAGAAACTTAAAAATAGCAAACCTGTAAAAATATCAATTAGCAAATACCAAACTTGAACTTTCTTAAAAGTAAAATTATGAAAAAGAAAAGGACATAAGGCAAGTAACTAGCTTAGAGAGTTTCATAATACTGAACAATATCACCCCAAAAGTTGTACAAGTGCTCAACAATGCTATACCCCAGAAGACAATACACAGCCTAGTCAAAAGCATTTTGGCGCACTTTTAGATAAACTTTGGAACTGCATGATTTGTACTGATATGTATGGATATCTTTATATGTGGTAATGCTAACTGCTAGTGTTATGACTATCTCGGCTATGTACAGCTGTTTAAATCCTTCCATCCAATGTAGATATCAAAGCAAGAAGCAAGATCCACATACATCAACAATAGCAAAAGAACTTCTGCACTCAAATGCACCATACAGATCATGATCAAACACCTCTACAAAAAAGGATTTCAGCAGAATCTTATTAAAATACACCCAAACCAAGCACTTTTGCCTTTCTTCTTAACATCAACTCAATATATCAAATGATTAATGTTCCATAACATCAACTCCATGTTGTTGCACTATGTGGATAACCACAAAAAGGAGTAAGCTCCCATACCACAATACAATTTCAAAGGCTCATAGTAAACTCTTGCGCGCTACCCAATTCAGATGGCAAGTAGACAACATAACGAAGGATGCAATAATCAAATGACGAAAAATAACTATCTAATCAGGAACAAAATAGAATCTGGCTTTGAACCAAAATATATATCCCACTCAGATTATAAATAAATATACATAGGGCTTGAACTAGAATGTGTGAATTCCTGAGTCATGTCAAAACCCCACACAATTCACATAGCCCAAGCGATCAGGTCATTCACTAACTGGTAACTTTGACAAGCTTCTACTGACAAATTAAGAAACAATTAACCAAACGGAAAGCAGATATCAACTACATCATCTGCCACAAGCACACAAATATTGAGCAAAACCCTAAGCTCGGAATCACCAGCACGCAGTTCCCACTCCCTAGTCCCTACCAATCAAAATAAAAACCCTACCACAAGCACACAAATATTGAGTATAGTAGGATCAAATGAAACAGGGTACACTCTACATTGTACCGTCGGACGCGAATCCGAACGGGGTACACATTTGCATAAAACCGAATCAATCCGCAAGGTGAACATACATTGTACCGTCGGATGCAAGGAGGACGGCAGCAAGGTCGTCGGCGGCGGTGAGGAGGACTGCGGCAAGGTTGTCAGAGGCGCGCTCGGGGTCTATGGAGGCGAGGAGGATGGTTGGAGACGACGGCGACACGCACGAGATTGTCGGAGGTGAGGAGGACGGCGGTGCACATGGCGTCATCGTAGGCGAGGGCGGGAAGGCAGCGGCGGTGCGCGGGCAAGAACTCAAAGTTGTGGAAGAACACGGACGGGAGGAGAAGAAATTGGGGAAGAGGAGGGGCCGGGAGAGGTTGTTTTATAGGTACACCATCAGTCCCGGTTGGTGTCTTTTTGGCTATACCAACCGGGACTGATTCTCAACATTAGAACGGGTTGGATACACCAACCGGGACTGAATCCACAGATTATGCGGATGCCCTAGGCACTATTAGTACCGGTTGGTGTATCCAACTGGTACTAATGTGAAGAATCAGTCCTAGTTGAATACACCAACTGGTACTGATTAAAATTATTTTCCAGCAATCTAAAAAAATAAGATTACTAGCCATTTATAAATTCCTTTTATAGTTTCTACAATTCAACAATAATATTGAAAATTTATATATTCTTTACAATATTATTTTATAAACTTCTAATATAAATTAAAATTATAAAAATTATAAGAAATAAAGTAATTTTTGCACTCTTATAATTCTAATGCAAATTTTACCTTGTTACATAAATTCAATTATTGCTTCTTTGCTTAATAAAAATAATAAATCATTCTTATTCCACACTAAAATGATTTTCAAAAAAGTAAAATAAGATTACTAGTCATTTATAAATTCATTTTATAGTTTCTACAATTCAACAACAATTTTGAAAATTAATATATTCTTTAGCATATTATTTTATAAACTTCTAATATAAATTAAAATTATGAAAAATTATAAGAAATAAAGTAATTTTCACTCTCTTATAATTCTAATGCAAATTTTCACCTTGTTACATAAATTCAATTATTGCTTCTTTGCTTAATAAAAAATAATAAATCATTCTTATTCCACACTAAAATGATTTTCAAAAAATAAAATAAGGTTATTAATACACAACAAGTATGTTAGTAGTCTATTACACCAAAAGAAAGCAAAGTGATCCGTGCATGGACACATGGCATCAATTTAGTAGCATGGGAACACAATAGACAAGATTTAACATGAAAAAGGAAAACTAAGCATCCATGAGTGACAGAAAACTAAGCTGAAGGAGCGAGCTAGCTAACTTCTAACAAGGGAGTATACAACACGGTTGGACTTATTTGCTAATATACTTTATTTTTACAAGTGATCCTTCATTATGATAGCGGCGTACGTATAGAGATTCCTCTGTATCATTCAGGACACTAATGTCTACGTCCACTGTGAAAAGAGGCAGCTCATCGAACTGATTATACTCTTCTTCATCCATGACGCCCTCAACTCCAACAATCCTTCTTTTACCTCGAAAAACCATGTGGCGCCTTGGTTGATCGCTACTGCTAGTCTTCTCCTTTTGCTTTATGTTTTCGGTAGACTTGTCATTCTGCTTCTTGCTTTTAGTAGGCTTGTCCTTCTGCTTTTTTGGTTTGCTGTCCATGTCTATCACATAGAATACCTGTGTCACATCATTAGCGAGCACGAACGGTTCATCCCTATAGGCCACTTGCTTGAGGTCCACAGTTGTCATACGTGCATTTATCGATCTCCACTACCGCCGGTTTGACCCATTGGCACCAAATAGAGGGACTTTTAAAGGCCCGTACTCGAGCTCCCAGATCTCCTCTATGAAACCATAGTAGGTGTCCATCTTTTCATTTTTGTCCAAGGCATCTATACGGACGTCACTGTTTTGGTTAGTGCTCTTGCTATCCTGGGCTGTCGTGTAAAATGTGTACCCATTTATCTCATACCCTTGGAATGATATGATTGTTGTGGATGGTCCTCGAGCCAAGAGTTTCAATTGTTCATCGTTTGTCTGGTTGCCCAACAGTTGCTTTTGTAACCAACTACCGAAATGATCTATTTGCTGGACTGCAATCCTCTTATCTAACTTCTCTGGGTATTGGGCGTGTAGACTCATCTCGTGATCATAGATATACGGAGCCACTACAGTTTCTTGTTTCAGTATCGTGAAATGTGCTTGTTTAAATGAAAGTAGATCGTCGCTATAGGATTCTTTTCTCCCTAAAGTCCCTTTTCCATGTAGCCTCCCCTCATGGCGTGATACAGGGATGCCAATCGGATTCAGATCATCAATGTAACTAACACAAAACTCAATCACCTCCTTTGTGCCAACACCCTGCGCAATGTAGCCTTTTGGGCGAGATCGGTTATGAACATACTTCTTTAGGATACCCATGTACCTCTCAAAAGGGAACATATTGTGGAGGAACACAGGTCCGAGAATTTCTATCTCTTTAACAATGTGGAGCATGAGATGGACTATAATATCAAAGAATGATGGAGGGAAGATCATCTCAAGGCTAACCAGACTATTGACCATGTCATCATGCAGATTAGATACCTTATTCGGCTCGATGACCTTCTGCGACACCGCGTTGAAGAACGAACACAACTTTATGATTGTCCCTCGTACCCAATCTGGCAGAATATACCTCGCACCGCCACTGGGAGCAACTGTGTCATCAACACGTGACAATCATGGGATTTTATGTGTACGATTTTATTCTATTTCATGTTTATGAGTCTCCTTATGTTCGGGGAGTATCCAGAAGGGACCTTCACACTGTTCAAGAACTTAATCATGTTTTTTTCTCTTCCTTGCTCAGAGTGTAGCTCGCAGGGTGGAGGTAATGCTGTCCTTCCACTCTCTTTTCTGGATGTAGGTCATTCTTGATTCCCAGTAGCTCTAGGTCCTTTCGTGCTTGAAGTGTATCTTTTGATTTGCCGTACATATCTAGGAAGCCTAGCAGGTTCACGCAGACATTCTTCGTGATATGCATGAAGTCCAGTGAGTGGCGGACCTCTAAATCTTTCCAGTAAGGTAAGTCCCAAAATATTGACTTCTTCCAAATGGGCTTCGTGTGACCTTGTTCAGTCGGGACAGGTTTGCTACCAGGACCTTTTCCAAATACTACTTTCAGATCCTCTACCAAAGAAAATACAAGCGCCCCACTACGATGCAGGGGCTTCTTACGTTTCTCTTCTGTCCCATCAAAATTCTTACCCTTCCTCCTTAACGGGTCCTTCATATGGAGGAACCTACGGTGGCCCATGTACACAACCTTTCGGGAGTTTTTTAGGTACTTGCTATCCGTATCCTCTAAGCAATGAATGCAGGCTTTATATCCTTTGATAGATAGGCCCGACATGTTACCAAGTGTAGGCCAGTCGTTGATGGTTACGAATAGCAATGCACGTAGAGTGAAGTGCTCTCTTTTGTACTCATCCCATACACGTACACCATCGTTCCACAGTGTCAGCAGATCTTCAACCAACGGTTTGAGGTACACATCGATGTCGTTTCCAGGTTGCTTCGGGCCTTGGATAAGCAACGGCATCATAATGTACTTCCGCTTCATACACAGCCGAGGAAGGTTGTAAATACATAGAGTCACGGGCCAAGTGTTGTGACTGCTGTTCATCTTGTCATACGGGTTCATCCCATCCGTACTCAATCCAAACCTTATATTCCTTGCATCCTCAGCAAAGTTCAGGTATGTTCTATCAACTTTCCTCCACTATGAGCCATCAACAGGGTGCCTTAGCCTTCTGTCGTCCTTACGGTCTTCTTTGTGCCAGCGTATCATCTGGGCATACGCTTTGTTCGCAAATAAACGCTTCAACCAGGGGATTACAGGGAAATACCACACCACCTTAGCAGGGGGTCTCTTCTTCCTACGCTGCCCCTCTACCTCACCTGGGTCATCACGCCTGGTCTTATACTGTGAAGTTTTGCACACCGGACAAGCTTCTAAATCCTCGTACTCATTGCGATAAAGGATACAATCGTTACGACGTGCATGTATCTTCCGTACTTCCAACCCCAAAGGGCATACAACTTGTTTGGCATCGTACGTAGTTTTGGGCAGTGTGTTCCCCTCTGGAAGTAACTTCTTGATGAGGCATAACAGCTCGTCAAATCCCTTATCAGACAATCCATTGGTCGCCTTCCATTGCATCAGTTCTAGTGTGGTACGCAACTTTTTAAGGCCCTATCGGTAGTTTGGGTACAACAATGTTCTGTGGTCCTCCCATAGGCGCTGAAACTTTTCGTAATGTCTTTCATCGATGTATTCTCCCTCTCCATCAAACATCATCTAGTCTAGGTCATTATCACCAAACTCCCCCAATGTATCTTCGAAAGAACCATGTTGGCCAGCGTCCGGGATATTGTTGTCTGCCTCTTCTTCTTCACCGTCTTCCTGTATAATCTCTTCTTCACCGTGCTTGGTCCAATAGGTATAGTTTGACATGAAACCTCTTGCGAGCAAATAAAAGTGAAGGTGGCTGGATTTTGGCCACTCCTCATTCTTGCAGTCTATGCATGGACAACATATGTAACCCGACGTCGTGTATGCATCGGCCGCACGAAGAAAATCTTGCAAACTCGGCAAGAACTCCAGGGAGCGTCGGTCCATGTACATCCATTGCCGGTCCATCTACATTATGTTACATCAAGATAACTGTTAGCTCATTTTCCGATCATGAATTGTTGAACCAAAACCTAAATATTAGCTAGATCCACACCTTCAATTCGAGCTAAATAATAATCCAAGCAAAATCTAAACTCACACAACAAGTTTTTGCAACCTACAAAAAGAATTGGTCAATCAGAGTCTGGATTCAAAATTCTGAATAAAATTTATGACAGCTTTATTTGCAAATTATGTTGAAATTGTAACACCCTAAAAATTATAACAACCGCTACAGTCATGTTGAAATTGTAACACCCTAAAAATTTCCAAATTATTATTCAATCATTTATTTTTATTTTTTTTCTAAATCTCTAGCACTTAATTAATAATGTTTTCAAAAATAATTTGCTGATGGAAATTAAAACCAAAATTATACTAGAAATAATTTTTCTAAGTTTAAAATATTCCAAAGTATTTTTGAAAACTTTTCTCAAATTTTGAACTCATTCTATATTTTCTATAAAGCCATTCATATTTCTAAAATTATTTTAATTCACAAATGAATTTAAATTTCTTCTTTTCCACATAACTATTGCCATTTGAAGATCCCAAACTCCATGATTTTCATGCACCATTCTCCACCCAACTACGTGCAACCAAACCTCATCCTTCATCGATCGATGGAACTAAAACCTAAATTTAAGCTAGATCCACACATTAAATGTGAGCTACATTATAATCCAAGCAAATTCTAAGCTTACACAACAAGTTTTTGTATCCTATTTGAAAAGATCAAGCTAGATCTCTACATTCATAATCTTTCATCAATCATGGGAAAAGATCAAAAAAATTTTCATAATTCAAGCAAAAAAGAGGCTCCATTTAACACCAAATGAAGTGAGGAATAATGTTACTAACCTTAGTTACCTTGGTTGTGAGTAAAATGACCAAAATTTTGAAATTTGGGCAGCACCTCCCTCTACATTCATAATCTTTCATCAATCATGGGAAAAGATCAAATTTTCTTCATAATTCAAGCAAAGAAGAGGCTCCATCACCAAATGAAGTTAGGAATGATGTTACTAACCTTAGTTACCTTGGTTGCGAGTAAAATGACCAAAATTTTGAAATTTGGGCAGCACCTCCCCTCCCTTGAAGCTCTTGGCCAAAGCTCCACTGTTCTTGTCGCGCGCTAAAATGATCTTGGTCTGGCAGAGAGCAGGAGGAGGAAGAAGTTTAAATTGGGACACAGTACCGGTTGAAGGCACCAACTGGTACTGATGGTCTCACATCAGTACCGGTTCATGTCACGAACCGTTACTAGTGAGCTCTCGCTAAATAGTACCGGTTCATTACACGAACCAGTACTGATGTTAGACCATCAGTACCGGTTGGTGTCTTGAACCGCATGATCTCCCCGTAGTCTCAGAGCCATTGAACCAGACTATTCTAACTATCGCTGCGGTTCGCACTCCAACCGTGCTCGATGGGCCGATAGCAAAGGTCGGTTCTGTAGTAATGTGTGTTGGGTGTGTGAAAGTGGATCCACGACTTATGTGTGTGTTTTTGCTTCTACGGCGGGGGTTAACGTCCCGGGCTGGATTGAAGTCATGTCTGAATAATGTAACGGCTATGTATGATCGCCTTGCCGGCACACCTAAGGAAGTGTGTCGTATGGCCTAGCAACAAGGGTGGATCATTCCTCGTAGGTAAAGCTGTACACCTCTGCAGAGTATAAAATCTAATCGATTAGCCATGCCCGCGGTCATGGACACTTGGTGAGTCATTCCAATGTTAGATTTTGGTATTTTCTGAAAACTGGAGTTTAAGTTTGAAACTAGTTTATGGTAACCCGTTTTATGTCCAAAGGAATCGGCATATATGGTTGTTCAGTCGGGTAGACTGGTCGTGGAATTGAATTTACTTTCCTGTAAATTACTTGTTCCTTAGCGATTTTATAAATGCGAATTTCAATCTAATATTAGCTTATGATTTACTTCTTTGAGCAACTACAAAATCACTAGAGCCTGTCATTGATTAAGCCTGCATGATTATTTATTTGCATTTGTAAACCACTACCAAGTCTTGCTGAGTACCAACGTACTCAAACTTGCTATCTGCACTGTCTCAAAAGATGAAGATTTAGTCTTGCCAGATGACGCGTACTTTCAGTCAGGACGAGGGGATTTTGATGACGACTTCTTCTAGGAGTTATCCCAGTCTGATGCCTGCGGGTTTTGGGGCAATCCACCTAGGTTTTGGTTCTTTCCGCTGTCGTGTTGTTGCTACTCTGTTATTATTTCTAAGTGTTGTAAAATGCTCTGTATAATTAATCTTGTGCAGGTTATAAATATCCTGTTTGGTTATGATATCGATGTTGTAAACATGTGTGTGCTAGCTACTGATCCAGGGACTAGTACGGTATACACATGGAGGTTCCTGTTCGCCAGAACGGGGTCTCACACTGTCTAAGCTCCTCTAGGGGATATTGATCTATTGCAAAACAGAAATTAGTGCACTAATTTAAGTTTTAAAATTTTTATGTAAAAGGCTAAGTGTATTATTATACATGTACATATACCTTAGGGAAAAGATGTGAGCTGCCGATCACGATCGCCATGTGCTATATGACATAGAAGCCGCATAGGTCATTGTTGCCCTGTTGATGACACTGTGAAGAGAGAAAGAATTTAACACACGAAGATTACATGTCAGAAAAAATTAATCGTATATATGATAAGCACTTGTACCTTGAAGCGCTTATACTCTAGCATCATGCCCTTTTCGTCATCTTGTGTCCCTCCTTCATCCACGTAGGCCGAAAAACCCTACATTGGAGAGATGCCATTGAGTCAAAAAATAAATGTAGTTAAATTCAGAAAGTGTTAAGTTACAATAATGTACTTGCTATTCCAAAGGAGGCTTGATCACGTTAAAAGTGTTGACTGTGTTTTCACTCGGAACGAGAATGAGTAAAACCCAATGGTTGCTTATTAAATGTTATGCAATGCAAGGAAATAAGTTCGCATATGGTTTAAGTGCGTACAAGTCATTGAAGGGTAAAATACTACTTACTCCTTGTGGTACGAGAATAGAATGAAGTCCCTCTTCAACTCAGCATTCAAAGCCCCCTTGATGAAGCCTCATTGCCCTGCAACTTGTGTGAAACATTAGAAAGCATAATGCAAAATCCTATAAAAGTCATTAGGTGTATGGTGCGTTACTCACAACATCCAAGATCGTAAAGTAGAAATATCAACGGCTATCAATTCATACACACGGAATAGATCCTTAAAATTGACTGGAAATGTCCCATGCTTGTCGCGGTGAAAATGTCCCTTTCTATACCTCACAGTGAAGTCGACTCGACGCTCTTCCTCTTTGACCCTATCAATGTACCATCCATGGAGCATGCGAGTAAACTTGCCTAGATCATTTAATAGGTTGGATACAATCAGGGGTTTTCCATGTACGCAAGCCTTAAAATCATCAGGGGTCTTCTTATTGTCTGTTGACTTTCCTTTCTGCGCAGAAGAAGTCTTCATGGTCAAGACAGGGGCTTTTCATGTGTTGGAGGGGGTGCTATGACCTATGTTAGCTTTGCCTTCTTCGAAGGAGTCACCGAGGCCTCCTGCGGTTCAGTAGCTGTTGTGCTAGTCCTTTTACGTGCGAGCTCTGCACTCTGCGTAGGAGTAGGAGAAGGAGTAGGCGTAGGTACGGTAGGAACCTACGAAGCATGCACATATGTAACTTGTTGAGATGCTATTGGAATAGTAGAGAAGATGCGGGGGATATTTACCTTGACTAGTACGACACCCGTCGTGCACCACTTGATGAACAACATGCGTGCTTGCCTGAGAGTGGTGATATCTTCATTGGAGAGAAATGCAGTACATGTGATACGAAGTCTTCGTGGACGTAGTCTACCTGCACCCACATGTAGCCCTTCCCCAAGGGCTGACCATGCATAGTTTCAGTCTCCTTGCATGGAAATACAACCCCACGTGCAGTCTCGATGGGAAATCCGTCCTCCGTCGAGGTGAGCTAGCACTTGGAAGGCGCCTACAAGAAGTGCGCAACTTGAGGAAAAACATTGTGGGAGTTACACTCGTAGCTTTAAGTCAGGAAAAATTAATTATTACCTTTAGTTAGGGACAGGGGTCATCATTTTTGAAACAACAGCTGCTGGGTCAGGGCACAAGCTTCTCTACAGGAGGTGAGGGCATCTAGCTCTGACTCTGGGATATCAGCTCTAGCTATCATCTCGGCCCTTAGGCACTCCTCACGTGCCATCATCTCCCCCCATATCTCATCCTCACGTGCTATCATCTCCCCCCTGATATCCTTCTTGATCTTCTCCCTTAGTTGCTTCCTGAGCATGTCCTTGAAGCGCTCCGCACGTGCCTCCCAAGATCTTGATCTAGCATTCGTAGCGTCATCTTGGAAGTGGGACTTCTTCATATTCCCTGCCCTTGCGACAAGCACCCAGCCCTTATGGCTGGTCTTCCCGATGGTAGACGACTGGATGTCATTCGACCCTTGGCTCTGAAAGGTTCCCTACTCATTCCGCTAGCTTACCTCCTCCTGCAATAAGTGAGTACAAATTAGATCTGAAATATAAGTTGGGTCTATTGAAATGTACTAAGTTAGATATCTTACGATAGTGGAGATGACATGCGCGGTAGTGGGGTTTGCAACTACAAGTTGCCCGCCGGCAGTATTCTTTGTCCCTGTTAATACCTGGTCGCATACCCGCTCCTCACATATGTGGGAGTAAGGCATCGCCGTCCTGGAGTTCGCGCACTTCTCAGCTAGTCGTGCCCACTCTACCTTCTTCCCCTCATGGCCGCCTGTACTGAGGTTGTGCGGGTGCGTGTTATGCCTCTGTATAGCGGTGTTGTAGGATCAAGGATGACCGACTAGAGGGGGGTGAATAGGAGGTTTTTAAATTTTTACACAATAATATCAAATTTAATAATATCTAAGCAAGAATGCAAATTATATTACTTTTACTATCAAGCAATTTTAGTGATCACAAGATTTTCTCTTCTACTCAAGTACTCCAAATGCTTATCTAATCTAAGCAAATCAATCAATTTGCAATTTACTAGAATTGAAGAACTATTCAAGTAAATAAATAATGCAAACCACAATGGATGAACAAGTGAATTTTTATCCAGTGGTCTCGGAGACTTGCCGGTCTCCCCTACTCCACGTTGAGGTGGCTTGAACTTCTTCAAGCCAGCTCCACTTGCTTGAACCTTCCTCGATTACTCGTGGTAGCTCATCCCCACTCCGGGTAGGCGAGCTCCTTGCCTTCACAACCGTTCGGGCCTTCACACAACCTTCTTCGTGAAGATCACCAAATCCTCATGCCTCCAAGCCGTCTAGGAGGCGGCAACCTCCAAGAGTAACAAACTTGATGTTGGCTTGAGACCTTAGAGTGCTTTCAATATGGCTCAACAAATTTGCTATGCAATGCACTCAATTTTTCTCTCCAAACTCAAAAATCAAGAATTGAATGCACTTGTGAGAGGAGAGAGTTGCTAGGGCTCTAAGTGTATTGAATGGAGTCACCAACCAGCCCTCAATACAGGTGAGGGGGTATTTATAACCCCTCCACACTTAAACTAGCCGTTACAGTAAATAAACCTAGAAAAATCGCCAGGGACAGCACTACCGCACTCTAAGGGCCGGTAGTGCCGGCCATGGAGCCAACATCTAGTTTGGGCATTTAATACACTGACATGTAGCCGTTTCTCAAACATTCCCTCCAAGCCCGACACTATCAAGAACCAACCCAAAGGCCGCAACGCACCACGCACACCTATTTCATTAAATATCTACCGCAGTGTTGGTGCGGTAGTATCAAGAATCGCATGCACTACCGCCCTAGACCATCGGTAGTGCCAGCCACACCTTTTAAAATGAACACTCTCTTCTGTTAAAAAGGTACCGCAGTTGTATGGCCGGTAGTGCCGCATGGCCCGGTAGTACCGCAAATACTTTTCGGTAGTGCCGGCCAAAGCTACAAAGAAAAACTGTCCTCTGTTAGATAACTACCGCTATAGTTGGACCGGTAGTGCCGTAAGTGCGGCACTACCGCCCTATTACTCCGGTAGTGCCGGATGCACAGAGAGGGTGAAAACTTGAAATAAAAATTGAATGCATGATTGAACCATTTCGATCTTTGAGCCATGTTGGATGCACGTTTAAGGTTCAAACTTACTATTCAGGTCCCTCTTTATAGTATGGCGTATATCCTAACAATCCGATCTTTTTTTCAACACCGAGATCGGAAAAATGACTAAGAAATTTAACCTTAAGCTTTTATACCTTGATTTCTTGTACATTAGATGCACATTCTTCCTTTTCGTACTCGTGACGCTTCTATGGTCTTCAAAGAATCTTGATTCTCCTGTTTTCATTTTTCTCATGCAAACACAGTCAGTCCTTTAACCTTGATTGTCATTAATTACCAAAACCTTAATCATATAGGGGCCTAGATGCTTTCAATCTCCCTCTTTTTGGTAATTGATGACAATCCTTATGAATGAATTGAAGTAAGTAAAGATTTTGAGTGAGCAACTAATAGAAGATTAGTTACACACGCAAAAGATTCTTATTTAACAATATTTTGTCCTTTTTGAGACCAAGAAGGTATTAGAATCAAAGTATTGTTAAATGAGAACAACTCCCCCTACAAATGTGCTTAGGTTAAAGAAATGAGATTTAACGCATTTGTATGCAAATTCTTTAAATAGAATAACGGAGTTTAGAGATTATGAGTAATGTGAAAAGCTTAATAAATATGACAATCTAGAAGATAAAATGTAACATCCCAAATTTTGGCTTTTTATTTATTTCATATTACTTTTATTGCAATTTATGATTTTTGTGAATTTTCTGGAATTATTGGATTTTCTGAGATTTATTTAAATTATTTAAATTAAAGTATATTGCCTTTTATTAAAGATTAATTATAAATAGATAATTTTAGAATAAGTTTTTTCCAAAAATATTTTATTTAAGTCCAGAATGTCTCAAAGTATTTTTGAGATTTTTCCTGGAATTTTTAGAGTATTTTTATTGCCCTAAATAAATCAAATTATTTTCTCGAATTATTTAAAAGGCAAAAACCTGAAAAAATCCTCATGAACAGTGTTGGGCCGGCCCAGTCACTCAAGCCAGCCGAAGGGGTCGATCGTCAACCGTCGGATCAAAATCCAACAATCAGTATTCGTCCACGTCATTTATGAAACCCTAAGTGATCGCAGCCGTTAGATTATTATCGCACGGACCTCAGTAGCCGATACCGATTTGGAAACTTACGTTCTATCGTGGCCGTCGGATCAAAATCGTGCGGCTAGTAGTTGTCGTCTCCGTGGAGGACTCGGAGTCCTGTTCATCCGCGCCGCCGCCGCCGTGTCCGAGGAAGACTTTCCGAGTTTGCGCACACGCCGAGGGTATTTAAGGGTCGAGGTACCTCTCCTGAGAATCGCCACAACTCGTCGCGCCTTTTTGTCCTTGCACCGTCGCCAGAGGAACGCCAAAAGAGTCACGGGAGCTCGCCGGAGTACCGAAGGACGTTTCGCCGAGTTTCGCCATCGCCGGGATTCTCTTTTGACGATTCAAGCCCGGATCCGAGTTCCTCGCATTGCACCGCGTCGGATTCACCACTTCTTCACCGCCGGAGATCGCCGCAACACCGCGTGGAAGGTCGTCGTCCTCAGCTCCGGTGGACTCAAGCCATCGTGCCTTCATTGCCGCTCGGGAGAAGCGTCGGCCGTTGGATCTTCATCGGAGCGCCAGGAGTGGGCCACGTCGCTCGGTGAATAGCAAACCGTGTGGGTAAGTTCTCCCCATTAGATTAGGATCGTAGGGTCACGGTTGAGCCACGTCATTTAAGTGCACAGTAAAGTGCTCGGGTAAGTAGTGGCCGTCGGATTTAAATCGGAGGGATAGGAATGCGCCACGTCATCTAGGTCAATAGTAGATAACTCGGGTAGATGTTCATCGTCCGATCTAGATCGGATGGTTGATATTTAGCCACGTCATGGGTAAATTGATAGCCGTCAGATTGGATTTAAGCGGTCCAGATTATGCCACATGTAGACCGTACTGAGCCAGTGCCACGCTGACATCAGCTGACATCATTAATTCGGATTTTCTTTATAAAAATAATTCTATTTAATCTGGAAATTCAATTTAATTTGTTTTCAAACTTCTAAATGCTATAACTTTTGCATACAAACTCCGATTGAGGTGATTCAAATTCCTAAAAATTTGTAAAATTGAGATCTATTCAATGGTTATTTTATTTGAATTTTTGAGTTCATTTGATCCTTAGTTTTGGTGTTTATTTGCTATTTCTTCTCGTTTCGCGTATACGATAAATTGTGTGATGCAACCGGAGAAGATTCATCAACTCAAGATTGAAGTCCAGAGCATGGACAAGGGTTTTTCTAAGGCAAGTTGTGCATTGATCATGTTGCACCCATAGCTAGATTAGTTGCTATTTTGTTTTAACTATATTGCATGTTATTTCAATCGTATAAATGATTTCAACTTAAATTTGGGATTAGCTAATGCACCCTTTGAATTATACCCTACCTTGTCATTTGTATGCCATGATCTATTGTCACCCTAGGTTGGTTCACTATAGTTGGTTAATAATGAAATCAACATGGATGGTTAGATCGAATTAGAACTGCTTAGCCATGCCACGTCATCACATGTACTTGAATCTTTGATAAATAATCTTGACTAATGGAATATGGAACAATGTGATGAATTTGTGTTTCATGTGTGGTCACACGATGAGATTGAGTTGTGGTGGCAATGGATGTCACGCAACGATATTGAATTGTTGATGGCACGTGGTGCTTGGTAATCAACTGGGGTGGTTTTGATTTTAGATCGGAGCAAGTGGCAAGGACAGTATGCCAGGGTGGGCCCGATGGGCAGAAGGTATGTGTATGTCTTGCTTTGATCAACCCTAAGGACACCTTGCGAGCCTTTGACCTGAGTCAATCATGCAACCACATGTCTGTTATGGGGCAGCCTAGCTGACTAATTTGCAATGTCTTAGTCTTGGTACTACTAGTGGTGGAGTGGTTCATCCTTTTTAATGAACCCAGATGGCGCAAGAGGGGGGCCCTGGATGTGGTAACCAGTCCCACCAGTGTTGAAACCTTAGCGGGTAGTACTGAGTTAAGACAGAGCATTGTAAAGACTTTGTCATGATTCTCTGCCGGCACACCAAAGGAAGTGTGCTAATGGCCAGGCACAAAAGAGATTATCATGTTGTGTGGGTAAAGTGCATAACCTCTGCAGAGTGTACAATCTATTCGGATAGCCGTGCTCATGGTATTGAGCAATGCTCGGGGATTACAGTCAAGGGATTAGACTTTTGCAAAATAAAACTTGGGATGGATGGTAGGTTGCCATGAAAGGTTGATTCTTGACTTAGGACTGGAAACTTGGTTTACTTAAGAAATGCTGAATCTATCTATTACTGTTATTTGTTTTTACTATCTTTTCAATCTAGATATTGTACTTGTTCATAAATGCTGCTTTACTGCAAATGAACCTCTCAGCCTTCCTTTGGAATAAGCCTTGCATATAGTTATGATAGAATTGCATTCTGTGCACAACTTGTTGAGTGCTTTTTGTACTCACCCTTGCCTACAACAACATCACCAGTGCTGAAGAAGGTGTACCATGAAGAGACGAATGTTTAGGGTGTGAGCCTTGTCGGGTTGTTCGTGGTATACTAAGGGTTATCTACGCCTTCATTTCCGCCGCAGCTCAATTGGTTGTTCAAAGCCTTGTGAGGCATTGTTAAGTAAGTTGACCATAAGGTCATTCAACTAGTAATATTTAATAGATAATGTCTTTTATCTTATTTCCGCTATGTATGATTGTGATAATCACTAATGTTGAGCCTGTGTGCACTAGCGTGATCCTGGACTAGTGCAGTATATACAGAGGGTCCGGATTTGCATATTCGGGTCTCGACAGTGGTGGTATCAGAGTCATACTGACTGTAGGTCTTGACCCTAGATAGTTGATCGTCTCTATAGGTCCTTCAAAATTATTTTCTAAAGTAAAAGACCTAACCTAGAAGAATAATGCGTTCTTGACTTATCTCATTCTTCTATTTCTATTCTTATCAAAAATTCTTTCTTTTCCCTTGCTAAAACTTCTTTCTCTTACCTCTGCTGAATGGAGTTAAAATCTTACCTGAATTGTTTTGAGTAGAAAACGATATACCACACTTTAGGAGATGACATCAAGTGCCTGCTGCTACCATAATGAACATGATGGAAGGAATCATCAAAGCTCATTGAAGAGCGGATCAATGAAGTGTTTCAAGAGCTAGAAGACTCAGTGCTTCAAGTAGCCAGTTGAGACTCATGTGTGGGAGTCGCGTTTCCTAGGATTGGAATGTCGCCCATGTAGACGGTAGTTTTGTGTGTACAGGTTGAATTGGTTCTTCTTGATTGCTGAGTGTGCAGTATGTGTTGCAAAGCTTTTAGGCTTATATGAGCAACCATACCAAGTTATTAATATTGATTGCTTAAGTTGTTGGGTTAAACCTATCTCCCCTGTGTTAGGATTCTTGCTTCTTACCTATGCTATTTCCCTCTTTCCTAACCCCCTTCAAGGTAATCAAGCGGATGGTTCAGATTAGTGATAGCAATGGTGCCAGTGGGAGTGGAAATCAACTCAGTGGAAACTCCAAGGATGGATTAGTTTTTCAACCATCACTACAGATAGATACACAGAGTTTCAAAGAGTTTTTGATCGCCCAGACTCAGTTGATGCAAGCAATGACGAAAGAAATACAAAATATGACCAATCAAGTTGATGTTAGCAAAGCATCTCGAACTGTTATCAGTGTTCCCTGTGCTGAGTCAAGAATTCATAAGGACTCATCCGCCAACATTTTCAGGAACGCTACCCTTGCACCTTGTTCAAATCTAGACATTTTTCTATGAAGCGTGGTCAGCCAAACAATCTAGAAGATTGTGCGTGCATTCGCTGTGGAGAAATAGGACATACCGCTGACGAGCATGCGATCAATTGCTCCAGTGTGAAGGACGCCATTCTCCTGGAGAATGTCCTATGAGCGACATCACATGTTACCTTTGTGAAGGACGAGACCATTGCCCACCTCAGTGTCCCCTGGATACGATAGTTACCGCCGTGATCCAACATCAACAGAAAAATCTACGGACCCTAGTTGCTCGAGAATTGTCAATAAGAGTGGGAAAGTTAGTTGCACAGGAGACGTCGCTTGGAGAATTAAAAATACACCCTCCTAAACCTGTCGACCCTAATCAAGAAACCAGTAAATAGCCATCACCCACAGTAGGTCCCTTGTATGGTGGAGAAGATTGTTTTACTAAGGGATGTGTTGTGAATCAGGAAGTAATGAATGACAGGAAGAGCAGCATTGAGTCTACAATTGTTGCCAAAAAGGCCATTATGCTAATCGATGTACACAAAGAAGACAAATATTTCCTACAGCCGTGGATATACCGAAAGTTACCTCAGTCCGTTACATAACGCCAAGAGTGAGCGGTGAAATTGTGAGAGAAATTTGCCTAGAAAACCAATTGAAGAAAAGGCGTCTAAGCAAGGACATTATTCCGGTCAACGAATGCTCAAGAAAGAAAGTTCACCCTAGACTCTCCTATAATTGCCACAAACCTGAGCGCCAATGCTAAATCAAGAAAGTCAGTAGTCATGATTTTACTTAGTGCAATGTCGTAACCCTACTTGTAGAGAAAGGAGATTAGTAATGAAGTTCATGTAAGGTTTTCTTGTCGAAAGAAATAAAACAGAGATGGTTGGTACATTGGTATATGGATGATTGGAATGTGAGGCAACAAAGTAAAATGATGAGTTAGATGTTTCTCTGAGAGTATTCCCGTGTTTATGGTTCACCTGGGATTGATACATATGCAATGGTGACTAATTTAGTGATACCCAGCCTAAGCTTGTTAGTCAGAGGATTTGTCAATTGTCAGTAAGTGCTCAGCTGTGCTAGATTTAACTAGGATGTTGAGAGTTCCGTGCTATTGAGTGAGTAGAGTTTCAAGTAAATCATATTGCAAATGGATACTTAGACCTTTGACATTAATCTTGGAATTGGGTGGATGCTCAAACATAAGGCTATTTTGGTGAAGAGTATATCGATTTAAAACCCTGAAAAGAAGAAGAAGGGAAAATTCAAGTGATGATAGTTCGTGCTAGCCAACTGATGGATGTCTACTAAGTAATTAGTGGAAAATGGAAAAGCGTATCGAAGAGTTACTAGGAAGAGTTTTACGAAGACTTAGTACGTCACCATGGGAGCTCTTGTTTATTAGAAAGAAAAAAATGGAAGATCGGGAGAATGCACTAAATTGTGCTCTAAATGAAGAAAAGATCGAAAAATAAGTATCTAATATCAGGATCGACAATGAGGTTGGACAGTTGAGAAGAGAGCTGGATTTTCTCTAAGATAAAACTTCGCTCCAACTATCATCAATTGAGGAGTCATGTGAAAGATGCTTTTTAGGATTGCGTTCTCTACGCGATATGGACAGTATAAGATTGGCTATATCCCCTGGATTGACCAATGCCCCGCATACTTCATGAACATGATGACTAAGGTGTTTTTGGATTATTTGGATAAATTCGTGGTTGCCATATAGATGAAAATCTAGTACACTCTAAAGACAAGAAGAAAACATGCAGAATTTTGATATGAGTTTTTGCGAGAGCAACAATTGTACGTTAAGTTCAACAAGTATGATCCCTAGAAGAAAAAGGTCGAATTTTTTGAGAGACTACTAAGGAAGTTGATGTTGAATCAAGCAAAGTAGAAGTTGTGTTACATTGGGAGCAACCAAAGTTCGTTACTTAGATTGGAGGTTCTAGGAATGGCAAGATATTATCGCTAGTTCATAGAAAGGGTTTTCCGACAAAGCTAGACCTCTTATACGATTGTTGAAGAGAAAAAGTTGCATGGAAGCTGGAGTATTAAAAAAAATTTCGGAAGTTGAAGAAGCGGTTAACATCAACACCTGTGTTAGTATTACCAGTAGTGAGAGGCAGTTTCGACATATATGGTGATGCTTCTAGACAAGATCTGGGATGTGTGTCGACGCAAAACGGCAAGGTTATTTCCTAGGCAATGGTGCAATGGAGACAGCATGAGGAGAATTGCTCTATGCATGACTTGGAGTTAGTTATTGTAGTACACGATTTTGAAAATATGGAGTCATTATCTCAACGAAAATAGATGCGAACCATAAGAGTATAAAGCATATATTTGCTCGGTCAGACCTGAATATGGAACAAAGAAAATGGCTGGAAAGGATCAAAGACTCTAGTGTCAGAATTCATAGGCATTCTAGTAAGGCCAATGTTGTAGTCGATGTTTGAGTTATGAGGTCGCAGTGCAAATATGGTGACAATGAGCGATCAGCCAAAAGTTGAGCTAGGAATTCAAGAGGCAGAAATTGGAGGTCGTTCGATAAAGATTCATAGTTGCTTTGATAATTGACGAGGGCTGGGCGTCCCTTGACCGGCCGGCGCGCGGTCAACGGATCCACCAAGCTCGGGAGGCCCCCGGCCACGACCTGGGTGCGTGCCGAGGTGCTCAACCTAGAGCGCGCTGGACCCGAGCATGGCCCCGCTCGACCTCAAGCTCGGGCGGGCCCTTGTTCGGGGCCGTAGTCCACCCTTGGATTTCGGATCAAGCATTTGATCGGCGGTTGCCCAAGGCGCGGGTCGTGGGTAGCGCGAAAGGCAAAGAAGTTCGAGTGCTTATTGCCACCCTCAACGTGCATGAAGGCCACTTCCCGGGAATCTCTCCCATTCGTTGCGTGCAGTGGAGGTATAAAGACCAAGGATGCGTAGTCTTTTGGGAGACACACGAAGACAACACACAACACGCCATAGCTCGAACTTAGACATAGCCATTGTTAAACTTGAGTCAGAACACACCCTTGTACTCGTAAATAGCCAAGAAAACCGCCGAAGGCGATCGAGAGAGCTATTACCCCACAGGCTCGAACTAGTATAAATCCTTGCCTCACGCTTCGTTGTCGCCTTGTTCACCAACACCGCTCTACTCTTTTCCTCCGTTTGCTTAAGCGCAGCTCGTCCCGTGATCATATCGACCCCCATCACACTTCTTGCGGTTGGTGATCCCGATCGCCGACAAATGGCGCCCACGTGGGGCCCGACATTTCGCTCTTTTCGCAGAACCGCCTCAAGGACCCAAGAGCATGGCGACTTCATTGACGGACTTTCCTCAAGCGCGGATTCGCACGGACCACTCCATGTCCTCGTTTTCGCCGCGAACTCGAGCATCACGCTCGATGTTGGACGGTCAAGGCACGGAGGGAAATACGGATGACCGTGATCCGCAGATCGCCAAGACGCCACGGATGGTGCATGTCGCCATTAACTGCTATAACCGCCCTCGTGGAGGCCCAGAGAGGGCCAGCACGTCTTCTAGACCGCCCAGTCTCCCTCTCACGGGGGAGCGCCTCCGCGCTATCGCCCGGGTCATGGCTGACCCCGATAGGGCGAGGTCGGAGCTTTTTGGCCGAGCCTTGGCCGAAGAGCTCGATCAGGCTGCAACCGAGGTTGTCCCTCGCGCAGACCGGTCAAGACTCGGGACCCGCTCCCGTAAAAGCGATGACAACACGCCGCGCCGTCACAAGACCCATCGACGCCTCGCGCAGACTCGTCCCGAGCGGCGGGCTCGGACAAGCTTTGACGCGGACGCCTGTGCGGCCCTGTGGGCACTGCAGGGCGCAGGCCAGATCGCCAAGCCTCGCAAACTCCGAGTCGACCAGCAGCAGGTCTGCGGACCTCTCCCCAGACGTTCCGCCCAGCGCCGAGGGTCCAGACCGCTATGCTATTCGCCAGTGATTCCCGTGCTCAAAGACTGTGGTCATTCCCACCGAAGGTCGGGCCGCCGAGGCAGCCTCGACTCCGAATCCGGTAGCAGCAGGGACCTTGTCGGCGATGACCACACCCGGCGCGCGCCTATCCCGGCCTATGGCTGCATGGCATACTCGACGGCCGTGATCAAGGCGGTGGCGGCTCGGTTCAAGCCCGCCGATCGAGCTGTTTTGATCGACCAAGAACCCCGACGAATTCTTGTCTATCTACTCGATCGCTATCTTGGCGGCCGGGGGTGACGAGCTTGTCATGGCCAATTACCTCCCGACCGTCCTGGACGGTGCCGCGCGAACTTGGCTTTTCAACCAGAAGCCTGGTTCCTTCAGGTCGTGGCGCCAAATCCAGAGCGCCCTTCGTTACAACTTTCAGAGTTGTTACGAGCGCCCGGGGAGGGAGAAGGACCTGGACCGTGTCATCCAGGGCAAGAACGAGCCGTTGCGTGATTTCGTGCGGCGATTCATCCGCACAAGGAACCTGATTCCAAGCATCTTTGACGAAGCTGTCATCAAAGCCTTCAAGTTCGGCGTCCGCGATCGGCGCCTTACCGAAGACCTGGAGATCACCTCGAGGCTCAGCGTCGTACGCGGACGTGGACGACGCTGTCCGCTGGAAACGCGACTACGACCAAGGTAAGCTTGGTCTAAACCAAACAGAGGCAGGCCCATCCAACTCCAGGGGCACCGACCACGGCACCACCACCAAGAAGCGGAAGCGTGATCGCAGGGGCGGCGGAGGTCTGCCGTGGGTGATCGTTTCGGCGGATGGCCAGCGCGAGGTCCTTGAGGTCCGAGATTAGGCTCGGGAGGGATCCAAATCTCGCCAAGGTCGGCCTCGACCTCGCCAGTACGTAACCGGCCCCAAAGGGAGGGCCGACGACCGGCCCGGCGGCACGATGCTCGCCACAGCGTCGGGCGCGCCTTTAATATGACGAGGCAAAGTTCGTCTGCTTATAGGGCGCCGCCCATGACCTACGGACTGCAGGCTTGGCAAAACAAGCCGAGGCCTTCGTGATGGGCGAGGTGAGATGCCCGTGTTCCGGCGATGACGACCAGCCAGATAGGGTGAACGCCGCCGTGAGCATGACGACCCGATTTGGAATTCCAAAGAGGCGAAGCGCCGGACGACGCATCTTCGGGCGGCTCGTCGGCTTACCAGTCCCGGCGTGAGGTCAAGGCCGCCGCGCGAACCATCTACCAGGTCGCCGCTGGGAAGCCCATCGAGCAGCCTTGCAAGTGGGCCGGAGCCACCATCGCTTTCACTCCAGAGGACGCTCTCCCAGGTATGGCCCGAGACCTAAAGACCGCCTTGGTCGTGACCCCAACCATCGCAATACCGCGGTCGGGCGCTGGCCATGGTCGACGGCGGTAGCTCTTTAACTTGTCAGAAGCGGAAGTGCTTGACCGGATGCAAATTCCCCGGTCAAAGGTCAAGAGCATCGCCATACCCTTCTTCGGAATCGTACCCGGAAGCTCGACCATCCCCCTGGTGCAGGTGGTCTTGCCCGTTACCTTCGGCGACACGAGCAACTTCCGCACCGAGCTAGTCACCTTCGAGGTGGTCGAGGGTGACCTCCCGTACAACGCCATCCTCGGCCGGCCCGCCCTGGTCAAGTTTATGGCGGCCAACCATTATGGCCATCGATGTATTGTCGCTCGCCCCAATGGCATCATCACCGCTTGGGCGATTCGCAGCAAAGACATGGATGTGAGACCAAGGCCTTGGCTCTCGCAGGCATGCTGCCCCAGCGTGGCCCGGAGGCGACGATGAAGAACGCCCGCCAGAAGGCGGCAATCCAGCCCAGTGGGGCGACGAAGACCGTGCCGCTCGATGAGAGCGACTCGGCCAAGTGCATCCACGTCTCGGCCGAGCTAAGTTCCAAATAGGAACTTGAGCTCGTCACGTTCCTTCGCGCCAACAAGGGTATATTCGCTTGGGAACCCGCGGACATGCCTGGCGTTCCGAGGGAGGTGATCGAGCACAAGTTGCAGGTGAGATCCGGCTCGACCAGCACGCCGTAAGGCGCGCTGTTTTCCCCAGAGAAGGTCGCGGTCATCAAGGAGAACCTTGACAAGCTCCTCAAGGCCGGCCATCCGTGAGGTTGACTACTCCGAGTGGTCGCCAACCCACCATCGTGCAAAAGAAAGGAGGAAAGTGGAGGATGTGCGCCGACCATACGGGTTGAACTCGGCTTGTCTGGCGACAACTTATCGCTCACAAGATCGACCAGATCGTCGACTCCACCGCAAATGCCAAAATGCTGAGTTTCTTGGATGCTTACTTGGGATACCACCAGATCAAGCTGGCGGTCGGCGACGAGAACAAGACATCCTTCATCATGCCGTTTGGCACCTATTGCTATACGACCATGTCGTTTGGTCTGCGCAATGCGGGGGCCACGTTCCAGCGTCGGATGACCAAGACATTCGAGCCACATATCGGGCGGAACCTTGAGGTCTACGTGGACGACATCATCGTCAAAAGCCCCTTTGAGGGCGACCACGTTCGCGACCTCGAGGAAACCTTCGCCAACCTGAACAGGCATAAGATCAAGCTCAACCCCGAGAAGTGCGTGTTCGGCATGGCGTTAGGGAAGGTGCTCGGCTACATGATCGGGGCTCGGGGGTCGGCCCGAACACGGAGAAGATCGAGGCGATCGAGAAGATGGCGCCCCCAACCTCGATCAAGCAGGTGCAGAGCCTCACCGGCCGCATGGCCGCCCTCAGCAAGTTCATTTCGAGGCTCAGTGAGCGCGGGCTCCCATTCTTCCAAACTCTGCGCAAGCACGGGGGCTTTGAGTGGACTCCAGAGGCGCAGCGGTCCTTCGACGAGCTGAAGGTATACCTGTCGTCCCCACCCCTCCTTACTACGCCACAACCTAGCGAGAGGTTGCTGCTCTACCTCGCGGCCACCACCCAAGCCATCAATGCCGCCCCTGGTGGTCGAGGGGGGCACAAGAAGACCGATCTACTACGCCGGAGGTCTTGCACGCCCAAAGGAGCGCCACCCGCAGTACGGTTGTTATATGCTCTCCTCATGGCTTCGCGCAAGCTCCGGCACTATTTCTAGGCGCACACTGTGGTCGTCCCGAGCAACTTTTCGCTCGGGGACATCCTGAGGAACCCAGAGGGTGGTGGGCGAATCGCCAAATGGGCCATGGAGCTGGCGGCGTTCGACGTCCAGGTCGTGGCTCAGACGGCCATAAAGTCGCAAGTGCTCGCCGACTTCGTGGTCGAGCAAACGTCGCGGCCCGCTCCCGAGCTTCAAGTTGAGGAGGAGAAGCCCTGGGTCATGTTCTTCGACGGCTCAAGGTCCTTCAAGCGCTCGGGGGCTGGGATCCTTCTCCTTACCCCGCGCGGTGACCAGTTAAGGTACGTGGTTCGTTTCGGGTTTCCAGCGACCAACAATGTGGCGGAATATGAGGCCTCTCTGGCGGGCTTACGAGCCAGCAAGGCATTGGGCGGCGCCTACTGGTCGTGAAGTGCGACTCCACTCGTCATCAACCGGCTCAACAAGGAATACCAATGCTCGGGGACTCGATGGCAAAGTACTCGCCGAGGTGCGCAAGATGGAGAAGTGGTTCCGAACTTGAGCTCAAGCACATCTCCAAAGGGACAACTCCCAGCTGACTTCCTCTCTAAGCTCGGCTCCTCCGACGACGACATTCCCCGACGCCATCCCCGAGACGCCGCTGCCCTATCGATCTCCGATCAGGAGGTCATGCTCGCTGTGGTCGACGGTATCCCCTCTTGGGCCGAGCCCATCCACAATTTCCTTGCTAGGGGCGACCTGCCACTCGACCCTGCCGAGAGGAGCAGGATCAAACGACGAGCAAGCTTGTACACGCTTGTGGACGGCACAGTCTATAGACGGAACGTTTCCGGCGTCCTGAGTCGGTGTATTTCTGCGGAGGAGGGTAAATACCTATTAAACGACATTCACTCAAGCCTCTGTGGAGCTCACTCTTCATACAAGACGATGGTCGGCAAGGCCTTCCGCATGGGGTACTACTGGCCGACGGCGCTTCAGGATGCTCGTGATATCGTCCGCACTTGCCGAGCATGCCGCCCACGCCAGAAGTCGCACCACCGCCCACGCCTTCGCACCATCCCGCCGCTCGCCTTTCTCGACCTGGGGGCTGGATATTCTCGGCCCTTTTCCACAGGCGGTCGGGGGGAAGAAGTTCCTGTTCGTGGCCATCGACACCTTCACCAAGTGGATCGAAGCTGAACCAATCTCGACCATCACTGCTCGAGCGGCTGTTCGTTTTTTTCGCTAGCTCGTGGTCACCAGGTACGGGGTTCCGTGCAAGATTATCACTGACAACGGTACTCAATTTACCAGTGAGTTGTTCCAGGAGTTTTGTGAGGGACTCAGCATCAAAATATGCTTCGCTTCGGTGGCTCACCCCCAGAGCAACGGAGTAGCGGAACGCGCCAACGGGAAAATCGTCCAGGGCGTCAAGAAGCGAGTTGCAGATGAGCTCGAACGCTACGGCAAGACCTGGGTGGACGAACTTCCCACCGTCCTATGGTCTATTCGCACCCACGACAAGCCGAGCCACGTGGTCCACACCCTTCCACTCGTGTTCAGATCAAGTCGCCCCGCCTCCCGAGATTCTGCTACTGGCTCGCCGAGTCACTTGGTCGACCAAGTCGACTTCGAGCACGAACGGTCTCTCGACCTTACCCTCACAGAAGAAGTAAAATACCGTGCACTGCTACGATCAACGCACTACCTGCAAGCTCTTCGTAGACATGCGTCTCGGTCGGTACGACCTAGGAAGCTCCTTGTTGGGGACCTAGCCCTGAGGCGGATTCAGGGCTCGTCCAACACCAACAAGTTATCCCCACGGTGGGAGGGCCCCTACAGAGTCGTTTCAACAGATCGCACGGGCTTACTGCTAGCGATGCCCGATGGCGAGATCTCTAGCTCGTGGAACATAGATCAGCTCCGAAAGTTTTATGTGTAACCTCTATACCTTAAGTTTCAATAAAGCTGATCTTTCATGCTCGACCTTTATGTCTGTTTCCACTTGTGATGTTATTGTTCCTTTTTGTCTGGGACCTTTTCCCGAATGCGACTTTCGTACGCAGCGCACTCGCTCTTGGTCTGTGCCGCGAGCTTGACGTTCACCCCCAGTGGACGAGCTAAACGTAAGCCGAACCTCTTCGCAATCCAGCTCTCCCCTATGCCCGGGCTCAAGCATGGGCTTCGCCACTTTGACTGTTGGGCAGTGCGCACAGTCGCGGTCGTGATTCGGACGTTGTTCCGGGTGTAACCACCTCTTTGTTGGTGTCACTCCCATCACGTCTATGTCCCATGCGGACCTTTTCACTATTCTGCAGGTTATGTTCGTTTGCTAGCGTACATATTTTGCGCCCAAGGCCGGCGTTGCTCGACCTCGGACCCAACGGGGGCTGGATAAGGGTATCCTATTGGCAAACGACCTACGGCGCACGACTAGGAGAGAAAGGGACGAACACCAAAATATCCTCGACTATAAGCTTAAAACAAGACAATAGTTTTTCCTGCTCTCCAAAACAAATCGCAGCTCTATTAACACATGTTGTCTTGATGTTTTTCTGTACCGCCATCTCGCGGGCAAGCTTCTCCTGCTCAAGCTCGGCGACTTTGGCCCTCAGGGCTAACAGCTCGCTCTGGTTCTGGAGGGCTACCGTGGAGGCATCCGCTGCCCGGTGCCGTTCATCTTGTAGTTGGGCCATGGCGCTCGTCGCCGCCCTTTTGGCGCGCTCAAGCCTCCCTTCGAGCTCCGAGATCTTGGCCTCGAGCTCGGGGGGCGCCTTCGTCGAGGAGGATGACTGGTCCGCGGTGGCCTTCTCCAGCGCCTCGACTTTGGCTCGCTCGTCCTCGACCGCCTTGCTGGCGCGCTCAAGCTTCTTTTCGAGCTCCAAGACCTTGGTCTCGAGCTCGGGGCGCCGACAGGGGGAGACGTTCGCTCATGGCAGCCTTCTCCAGAGCTCGACTTTAGCCCGCCTGCCTCAAGCGCCTTGGCCGAACGAGTGCGCTTGCTCCACGGCTTTAAAGCGAACTCAAGGCCAGAGGCCCCGGCTTGCTCGAGCTCGGACGCAGTGAGCTACCTCCGCGCGCCCTCATCATCCGGCGAGATCGCTGAGCTCCAAGGTTTCGCCGAGCTCCTCCCGCCGACCTCGATGGTCCTGATGAGTTTGAGCGCCCGCCTCGTGCCTCAACCACATTCATAAGATCTCTCAAAGACGCGTCGGATGCCCTCAAGGCCTTCTGTGCCTAGGGAGATGTTGTCGGTTGCCTACACGACAGAGGGTGACCTGAAAAATGAGAAGGGAAACGTGGAACTCAGGGAAACATGCAGAAAGGTGCGCAGAGGGGTCCTTACCTCGCGAAGACGGTTCTCAAGGCCCGCGCGAGTGAATTCCACGCGGTCATCAAACGATCGCGAGGGATCTCCTCCTCCTCGTCGACCGCCGTGCCAGTGTCGAGGTCGACCTCGCCACCGCCGGGCGCTGGCTTGGGCCAGACCTTGGGTCCTCGCCTGTGGGCGGCCTGGTCATCCATTGCCTTCTCCGGTGGGTTCAACCCGTCGACGGGGGAGGGCGTGGCGGCAGTGTTGGTCCCGACCTCCACGGCCGGGGACCCGCTCGTCTCCGGCGCCAAGGGGATGGCGGCCGGATCCGCCGCGGCATTCTCGACCTTTGTGGTTCTGGATGCCACGGCCTCAAAGACCCAACGCACCAAGATTTGGGCAGGTCATGGAGCTCCTACTACCGATCACCTTCAGTGGCTGGCGGAATCGCGGCCTCGGCGCCCGGAGCGGCCGTGGTCAGGGGAGCTTGGGGTGTCGCCTCGGGTGCAGCCACGAAACTCTGGGTGTCCCCCCTCGCGGTGGCCTCGGGAAAGTCGACGATGGCAGCCGCGTCGTGGGCCTCGCCGGTGTCGTAGTCCTCGCTGGACGCAGGCCCGTTCTCCTCCGACAAGTCGTCGAGCCCTTGGTCGAATTCGCCGACCAGGGGCTGGCTCGAGAGTTCGGGAGGGGTGCGCGTCCGGCTTGAGGAGCGGCGCGGGACCAACTCGAAGGCATTTTCTTCCTCTGACTTGGACTCGCCCTAGATAACAGGCATCGTCAAAATGGGCAAATTTTGAGCTCGGGTGCTCGAGGTCTGCGATCAAAAACATACACTAAGCCAGAAAGATGCGAGGAAGACAGAAGTCCAAGAAGCCAGGAATCTACCTGGGATGCCAGCCTCCGCCTCGTTGAGGGTCGGCGAAGGTCTTGTTGCCCCGAGGCCGAGGGGGCACTTCGCTTGCGCGACATCGCGATCGGGGGCCTCGGTGCCCGTGCCGGCTCCACGTCATCCGCTGCAGCAGGGCTTCGAACTTGAGGTCCCGGAGCCGAGAGAGGGCTCGAAGACCTGGCGGCGGCCGCTGCGCTCTGCTGCTGCAAAAAGGAGAACGCGTCAAACCACCAAGGCACACGAGCACGGGCTCGGGGGCTCGACCAGCGGGATCCTTACCATGGCGTGGTCACCCCACTCGACGTGAGTTTTCTTCACCTCCTGGCGGTCCGCGTCGGCCGGGGAAGGTCTCTTCTTCCCTTTTTGTCGTTGTTCATCCCGGCAATGGAGCATCCGCCTGGCCGTGTCAAGTAGCTCTTGATGGTCCTACATGCATGAAAGGGTCATGGAGGGCCTCGGGGTCGCTCAGGTCGAGCCGTTGGTCGGGATGGCTCACCTCGACCTTCCGGCGGAGCACGTTCTTGACGACGAGTCATCCATGGAGTAACCAGCGCCGCCTCGAACATCTCGTTCATCTTGGCGGCAACCCAAGACTCCTTCGGCGCTGCAAAGGGGAACGATTCTCAAAGAAGTGCGAGGGGTGGACTCGAGCAAGACCACGAGGCAGGAAGGCATACCAGACGTACCCTCGCGGGTCGAGTCGACGCGCCCCTGGATCTCGTAGAACGGGTGTGTCCGCCTCCGCAGAGGGGACACCTGGTTCCGCAGGAAGTCGACGGCGATTGTCTGCCCTGTGAGGCCGCGCTCGGCGCAGAGATGAATGGCGGTGATAGCTTCTTCGTCGGCCTCGGGATCGTCCGCATCTGGGGTCTCCTTCTTCCCACCGACTTGCTTTCCCTCGTATGACAACGTGTCGAGCTCCCCCTTCTTCAGGTAGAACCACCGCTCGGACCATGGCCCGAGGGAGTCCCGAGTTTGGATCTTGGGGAAGGACCACTTGAGCCCTGTCCGCTGCCGGAAGTAGAGACATCCAACCACAGGATCCTTCCCAAAGCGAAAGAGGCTGAAGTACCGAAAGAAAAGCGAGGGATTGGGAAGGATTCCCAGGAACCCCTCGCACAAGTGGGAGAAGATGGCGAGAGTAAGAATGGAGTTGATTGCACAGTGTTTATGAGCTCAATCTCGAATCGGTGAGGACCACGGAAAGGAACTCGCTCTCCGGGTCCGCAGTCAAGAGGACGTAGTGCTCGGTGCAGACGATCTCGTCGTCCCTGGGGCGTGGCTCGGTCTCGTTGCCCGGCAGCCGCCACGTGAATGGGTCAAGCAGCCCCAGGGTCTCGAGCTCCTTCATCCTTGCAGGCGACAGCGTGCTCCTCCCTAGCTTGGCCATGGCAATCGCGGCGATTTCGGTCGGGGGGAGGAAGTTTTTTGTTTGGGCTCGGAGGCTTAGGAGACGAAGGGCGCTGGTCGGGAGGTTCCCTCCACAGGCGCTGCGGTCTTGAGTTTATAGGCCGCGCCGTCGCCAAATCCAGTCCACGGCGCTTCGAAGGGCGCGCCGGCCACAATTTGACAGGAGCAGTTAAGGCCCGGGCTGCGGTTTCGAGACGCCGCAGGTGTCGCCAACCGTTTGCATCCGTACCGGGGTTCTGGAGATCAAGAGGCGCCAGGTGTCGCTTACACACGGCCTGGCATTACGTTTCCGCCCGACCTCGACCTCAAGAGAATTCTAGGAATCGGTCCCGATTATAGAGACTCAAGGTCGGCCCGTTTTTCGGCCACGACGTTAAGCCTCGGGGGCTAGCTGACGAGGGTTGGGCGTCCCTTGACCGGCCGGCGCGCGATCAACGGATCCCCCAAGCTCGGGAGGCCCCCGGCCACGACCTGGGTGCGTGCCGAGGTGCTCGACCTAGAGCGCGCTGGACCCGAGCATGGCCCCGCTCGACCTCAAGCTCGGGCGGGCCCTTGTTCGGGGCTGTAGTCCACCCTTAGATTTCGGATCAAGCATTTGACCGGCGGTTGCCCAAGGCGCGGGTCGTGGGGTAGGCGCAAAAGGCAAAGAAGTTCGAGCGATTATTGCCCCTCAACGTGCATGAAGGCCACTTCCCAGGAATCTCTCCCATCCGTTGCGTGCAGTGGAGGTATAAAGACCAAGGATGCGCAGTCTTTTGGGAGACACACGAAGACAACACACAACACGCCATAGCTCGAACTTAGACATAGCCATTGTTAAACTTGAGTCAGAACACACCCTTGTACTCGTAAATAGCTAAGAAAATCGCTAAGGCGATCGAGTAGAGCTATTACCTCCACAGGCTCGAACCAAGATAAATCCTTGCCTCACGCCGTTGTCGCCTTGTTCACCAACACCGCGTCTACTCTTTTCCTCCGTCTGAGCGAAGCGCAGCTCGGGTCCTGCATCATACTGACCCCCATCACACTTCTTGCGGTTGGCGATCCTGATCGTCGACAATAATAAAACCAACACTAGGAGATCCGATCATCCAAAGTTCGAAGGATGATGAAATGCAAAATCAAGTCAAGGAAAGAAGAAGGCTTAGCCAAGAAACGGAAATTTGGGTGATTAGGATACCATGGGGATTTAAGGCCGAATTAGTGTGCTGGATAGGAAGATCCAAGCAGATGATACATGAGGGAACTTATGATTCTAAGTATTTGATTCATCCAGAAGGTGCCAAGATGTAGTGAGGTCTAAAGAAAAAGTATTGGTGGCCTAAAATGAAGAGTGAAGCTATTGGGTAGGATGCCCTAGGTAATGTGGGTCAGAGAATAAAGGCAATGCATTGGTGACCTGTCGGTTCGCTACAGTCATTGTAGATCCCTGAATGGAAATAGGAGGCAAATCATTAAAAGGATCCCTAGTGTGAATTGACCGTAAAGGATATGAATTCGGAGGAATCGTTATTGATTGATTGACCAAAGTTGCCCATTTCATACCACTGAAGACTACATATTCAAAAGATCATTGGCATATCTGTATGTGTTAGGAATTGAGTGACTGCATGAGGTGCCCAAGAAGATTGTGTCCGATAGAGGTACCCAATTTACCTCAAGATTTTGGGATAAATTGCATGAAGCAATGGGGACCCGTCTGAATTTTAGCACCGCATATCATCCTTAGACGGATGGTCAGACAGAAAGAGTTAATCAGATTTTGGGAGATATATTGAGAGCTTGTGCGTTAGCTTACGCCATGTTTTGGGATAAATGCTTGCCATATGCAGAGTTCAGTTATAACAATAGTTATCAGGCTAATTGTAGATGTCACCATTTGAGGCCTTATATGATCGTGCCTGTCGTACCTTGTTGAATTGGAACGAAATGAGAGAGTGTTCAGTGTTTGAGTCTGAGATTCCCAGAGAGGCGAAAGAGTAAGATGCCAAGATCAAGGAAAGACTAAAAACAGCACAGTCAAGACAGAAGAGCTACGCAGACAATCGCCGTCGTGATTTGAGCTTTGAACCCAACGATTTTGTGTATCTGAAAGTCACTCCCCTGAAAGGTGTAAAAAGGTTCAACGTTAAAGGAAAGCTCGCACCTAGGTATGTTGGGCCATTTAGAATTCTGAGCCGCCGAGGAGAGGTTGCGTATCAGTTGGAGTTGCCCCAGTTATTAGCAGGAGTCCATGATGTGTTTCATGTGTTGCAACTTAAGAAATGTCTCAGAGTGCCGACAGAACAAACGCTGTAGAAGCCATCGAATTGCAAGCAGACTTGACTTACAAAGAGCAGCCGATTAAGATTTTGGATGTAATGGAGCGTAGGACCAGAAATAAGACCACTCGCTTTTGCAGAGTTCAATGGAGTAATCATTCAGAAAATGAAACAACCTGGGAGCGCGAAGAAGACCTGAAAGCAGAATTTCCCATTCTATTCTCTAGATAGCCCTAAATCTCGGGGTCGAGATTCTGTTGAGGGAGGGAGGTTTGTAACATCCCAAATTTTGGCTTTTTATTTATTTAATATTATTTTTATTGCAATTTATGATTTTTGTGAATTTTCTAGAATTAATGGATTTTCTCGATATTTATTTAAATTATTTAAATTAAAGTATATTGCCTTTTATTAAAGATTAATTATAAATATATAATTTTAAAATAAATTTTTGCCAAAAATATTTTATTTAAGTCCGGAATGTCTCAAAGTATTTTTGAGATTTTTCCTGGAATTTTTAGAGTATTTTTAGTGCCCTAAATAAGTCAAATTATTTTCTCAAATTATTTAAAATGCAAAAACCCGGAAAAATCCTCGTGAATGTTGTTGGGCCTACCATCGCTCAAGCCAAACCAAGGGTCGATCGTCGACCGTCGGATCAAAATCCAACAGTTAGTATTCGTCCACGTCATTTATGAAACCCTAAGTGATCGCAGCCGTTAGATTCTTATCGCACGGACCTCAGTAGCCGATACCGATTTGGAAACTTACGTTCTATCGTGGCCGTCGGATCAAGATCGTGCGGCTAGTAGTTGTTGTCTCCGTGGAGGACTCGGAGTCCTGTTCATCCACGCC
This sequence comes from Guadua angustifolia, assembly GCA_036346375.1. Lineage (NCBI taxonomy): Eukaryota > Viridiplantae > Streptophyta > Magnoliopsida > Poales > Poaceae > Guadua > Guadua angustifolia. Next base: position 50,144,720 of record CM070508.1, on the reverse strand, counting down.
GCCACCGCCGTGTCCGAGGAAGACTTTCCGAGTTTGCGCGCACGCCGAGGGTATTTAAGGGTTGGGGTACCTCTCCTGAGAATCGCCACAACTCGCCGCGCCTTTTTGTCCTTGCGCCGTCGCTAGAGGAACGCCGAAAGAGTCACGGGAGCTCGCCAGAGTACCGAAGGACGTTCCGCCAAGTTTCGCCATCGTCGGGATTCTCTTCCAACGATTCAAGCCCGGATCCGAGTTCCTCGCATTGCACCGCGTCGGATTCACCACTTCTTCATCACCGAGATCGCCGCAACGCCGCTGCGGAAGGTCGCCGCCCTCGCTCCAAAGTGGACTCAAGCCGTCAGGCCTTCATTGCCGCTTGGGAGAAGCGTCGGCCGTTGGATCTTCATCAGAGCGCCAGGAGTGAGCCACGTCGCTCGGTGAATAGCAAACCGTGCAGGTATGTTCTCGCCGTTAGATTAGGATCGTAGGGTCACGGTTGAGCCACGTCTTTTAAGTGCACAGTAAAGTGCTCGGGTAAGTAGTGGCCGTCGGATTTAAATCGGAGGGACATGAATGCACCACGTCATCTAGGTCAACAGTAGATAACTCGGGTAGATGTTCATCGTCCGATCTAGATCGGATGGTTGATATTCAGCCACGTCATGGGTTAATTGATAGCCGTCAGATTGGATTTAAGCGGTCCAGATTATGCCACGTGTAGACCATACTGAGCCAGCGCCATGCTGACGTCAGCTGACGTCATTAATTCGTATTTTCTTTATAAAAATAATTCTATTAAATCTGGAAATTCAATTTAATTTGTTTTCAAACTTCTAAATGCTATAACTCTTGCATACAAACTCCGATTGAGGTGATTCAAATTCCTAAAAAAATTTAAAATTGAGATCTATTCAATGGTGATTTTTATTTGAATTTTTGAGTTCATTTGATCCTTGGTTTTGGTGTTTATTTGCTATTTCTTCTCGTTTCGCGTAGACGATAAATTGTGTGATGCAACCGGGGAAGATTCATCAACTCAAGATTGAAGTCCAGAGCATGGACAAGGGTTTTTCTAAGGAAAGTTGTGCTTTGATCATGTTGCACCCATAGCTAGATTAGTTGCTATTTTGTTTTAACTATATTGCATGTTATTTCAATCGTATAAATGATTTCAACTTAAATTTGGGATTAGCTATTGCGCCCTTTGAATTATACCCAACCTTGTCATTTGTATGCCATGATCTATTGTCACCCTAGGTTGGTTCACTATAGTTGGTTAATAATAAAATCAACATGGATGGTTAGATCGAATTAGAACTGCTTAGCCATGCCACGTCATCACATGTAATTGAATCTTTGATAAATAATCTTTATTAATGGAATATGGAACAATGTGATGAATTTGTGTGTCATGTGTGGTCACACGATAAGATTGAGTTGTGGTGGCAATGGATGTCACGCAACGATATTGAATTGTTGATGGCACGTGGTGCTTGGTAATCAACTGGGGTGGTTATGATTTTAGATCGAGCAAGTGGCAAGGGCAAGATGTTGGTGGGCCCGATGGGCAGAGGGTATGTGTATGTCTTGCTTTGATCAACCCTAAGGATACCTTGCGAGTCTTTGACCTGAGTCAATCATGCAACCACATGTCTGTTATAGGGCAGCCTAGCTGACTAATTTGCAATGTCTTAGTCTTGGTACTACTAGTGGTGGAGTGGTTCATCCTTTTTAATGAACCCAGATGGCGCAAGAGGGGGGCCCTGGATGTGGTAACCAATCCCACCAGTGTTGAAACCTTAGCGGGTAGTACTGAGTTAAGACAGAGCATTGTAAAGGCTTTGTCATATTTCTCTGCCGGCACACCAAAGGAAGTGTGCTAATGGCCAGGCACAAAAGAGATTATCATGTCGTGTGGGTAAAGTGCATAACCTCTGCAGAGTGTACAATCTATTCGGATAGCCGTGCTCACGGTATTGAGCAATGCTCGGGGATTACAGTCAAGGGATTAGACTTTTGCAAAATAAAACTTGGGATGGATGGCAGGTTGCCATGAAAGGTTGAATCTTGACTTAGGACTGGAAACTTGGTTTACTTAAGAAATGCTGAATCTATCTATTACTGTTATTTGTTTTTACTGTCTTTTCAATCTATATATTGTACTTGTTCATAAATGTTGCTTTACTGCAAATGAACCTCTTAGCCTTTCTTTGGAATAAGCCTTGCATATAGTTATGATAGAATTGTATTCTGTGCACAACTTGTTTAGTGCTTTATGTACTCACCTTTGCCTACAACAACATCACCAGTGCTGAAGAAGGTGTACCATAAAGAGACGAATGTTTAGGGTGCGAGCCTTGTCAGTTGCCTATGGTATACTGAGGGGTTATCTACGTCTTCATTTCCGCTGTAATTCAATTGGTTGTTCAGCCTTGTGAGGCATTGTAAAGTAAGTTGACCATAAGGTCATTCAACTAGTAATATTTAATAGATAATATCTTTTATCTTATTTCCGCTATGTATGATTGTGATATTCACTAATGTTGAGCTTGTGTGCACTAGCGTGATCCTGGACTAGTGCAGTATACACAGAGGGTCCAGATTTGCATATTCGGGTCCCGACATAAAACACATAAAGACGAAACACAGAATATAAGCCAATTAAAACGCAGATAGTTCAACATCCATCTTTCATAGCTAGAAGCAAATAGACCAAAAGCAAATCCAACAACAACCACAATCAAAAGGAAATAAAGTTCATTACATAAGATATATATATATATATATAATTAAGCTTCAGGTCTTCAATTCTTCATCTTCCTTCCATTCTTCTCCCCCTTTGTCATCAAGGACCAAAAGGGGTTCGCCAAGAATCTTCACGCCACTCCTTCCTTAGGAGATTCGGGAGCTGAGGAGGAAGGCTGAGATGGATGAGGAGGTGAAGGAGCACTGCCGCTAGCTGGGCGACGACCAAAGCGATGGAAAGAGATAGGAAGAAGCTCATTGCGAATTTGATCAACGAAAGTGCTAAGCGCATCCATACGCTCCCTGACCTCTTCCACCATCTGACGATTATGATACTGAAGCTCAAGGACAAGGGCAAACTGACCCAACATATCAGACCGAAGACTCTCAAGAGCAGCAAAATAAGCATCTGGCGCCGCAGGTTCTTGAGGAGCTTGGGCAGTGTGCTATTGAGTCTGATCCCTTTCTTGCTGCTGCTGAATCTACTGCTGGGCAATGTGGTGCAGCACTTGAGGAGGTGCAACTCGAGGCTTGTACGGCTTGTGAGGAGTAGGAGTGGGACCATTGTACCCTGCCACTCTTCTCATTAGAGCCATAATATATGGGGCAAAGTGAATGGTAATGGGGATGGGGATGCCGAACTTCTGTCAGGTGGAGGATAAGTCGATTCGGCGGCGCGAGACACAAACGATCCGGCTTCTTGATCGGCACGATCAAAACCCCCGCAATCGCAGCACCACGCTGCCTCTTCGTTATCAACCGTGGCGCTGCCTGCTGACCTCACCACGAAGGCTAATCCCTACCTGTGAATCGAGAACACAAGCAAGAACAAGAAAGATGCAACTGAATTTGCATTTGAGGATGAAGCTCACGAGTTAGGGTCTCACAAACCGATGAACGACGACACTGTTCATAGACAGAATTAATCTAAGCAAAACCCGCCTCAAACCCTAGCGGCGGTTACTGAATATAAGGTCTAAGGGATATCCTAGAAACCCTAAACACGTCCGTGATGGACTCCAACATGATACATGGGCCAACGGCCCAATTTGGTGACGCAGCACTCTGGGACAGATTCTGTCTGCCAATTTGCAATGTGAATTCCTATTGACTCCGAAGTCCAAATGACCTGAAACCAGTTCCATTAGAAAGGTTATCTCCTTAGCTTTCGAGGCATATGTGGATGATTGAAATCGGAGCCCGTTTGTGGCTTGGGCGATGATTTTAGTGAACACTGCTCCTGGTGACCGAGGTAGTCGACTCCGAGATGAATTGGGTCTCCAACTTGACTTGGACGCCCTCCTTGCCTCCCTCCTGGCCCTTGCTGGTTCCCAAGGCCTTCATGATCCTCTCCAAGGTTCCTAAGTACAATATAATCAATAATATCATAAGGTAGCATACCATCCTCACAAGTATATGTGCGGGCACTTAGGAACGAGCTCACCTGTTGATTCAATTGTCGTGCTCGTGCTCTTGTGATGGGTCCTTGCATCACAACTGGAGGAGTCTCGGGCGTATGCGTAGGAGTGATGTCCTCATCAAATGGTCCTCCCCCTTTCCCTTGCAGACTGAGCCATCTCCCTCATAATGAAATCCACCACATTAAAATTTTCTTTTGCCATAATTTTTGCAATCAAATTCCATGCATAGCCCCTTATGTCATCAAAGTTGCCGCTCTTTGGATGGATGGTGACCCTTATGATCTTGTTCACCATGCTAGGCTGGAGTCGAAGTCCCCCAAGTTTTCCCACTTTGATGGCACGGGACCGATCATAAAACTCCATAACTTTATCCAAGCTCAACATAGGATTATCATGAATTTTGGGAAATGCACTATGGAAGATCCCCAAAGCATACTCAAAATCTTCCTTGGACGCAGTGTATTTGCGAGAATCTGTCATCCATGTGATGGAGTCAAAAGATTCAGGAATGAATAGAGTGGCGTAGAACTACTTGATAATCTTTTCATTGTAGTCAGTTCTTCCTCCAAGGAAGTGATACAGTCCTGCTCCCCCAAATAACTCAGGGATCCCCACAAAATCAGGCTGCTCTCTGACATGGTTCCAACTCACCCACCTTTGATTAGCAAAGTCCTTCTCCAAGTAAATTTGATCATATACCTTTTGTTGGAAGAGGGAGTGGAATTTTGGGTTTGTTGCAGTCCGAGGCTGAAGATACTGATTTTCTGCCCTGAGTACAAAATATTCTTCACCCTTGATTTGAGATGGATCATTTTTGTGTCTCCCAACTTGGGGCAACTCCTCCTCATCTTCGTCAAAGCTCTCTTCTTCTTCACTTTCAGTTTCATTATTGCTTCCATAGATTTCTTCCTCTTGAGGCACATCCACAGGCACTTTCCTTTTCTTAGTCCTAGATGCCCCAGCTGGTTCTTTTCCTTTGGCAGTCGAAGGTCTCATGGCAATATTGAATGAGTCATGGCTGCTGTCACTGTCCGAGTCATGTGTAGGCACACCATGACCGCAGGTTGATTTTCTAAGACCTCTACGAGCCTGACCTTTGGAAGTACCATCCCCACCAGTAACATTCTTTGCACGAGGCATGATCTGAAGTGAATTTCAAGGGATTTAGGATAAGAGAATTAATCGAACAGGATTTTCTGAAGGAAATTGAAAAGTGTGAATTTTGGCTTTTAAGGAACCTCAGAACTTAACAGCACATGCCATCGGTGCATGGGCGGCACTACCGCCAGAGCCCTAGAGTGCTTGGCCATACACCCACCATGACATGGCCCATAGATTCTTGAGGCAATGTGGTGGCACAAAATCACTTGTGAGTGGATTAGTGGTTGAATAATAATAGAGAGCTTCCTTTTGATCTAATCCACCAAGATTTTGCCACTATCTTTTGCTAAAATTCACATAATTCAAATTGTTCTTCTAAACCCTAAAATGCTCCAAAAGAGATGAAATAAAAGAGGATGGTAGAAGAGAATGATACCTCTTGGAGGAGAGAACCACAAGGATGAATTCCAAAGGAGAAAGATCCAAGAAACACAAAGATTTGAAGGAATTTTAGATTAGGGTTTGTGGAGGAGAGTGAGACCACATGGGAGAGAATGAAAAGAGAGAGGGTTTCAGGTGAGGAGGAGAATTGAATAGAGAGGGGGAAGAGAAACGGCCACGATTACCTGTCCCCACCCCCAGATCGCACACCGACCTGCTCTACCGCTCGAAACTCCGGTAGTACCGCAATGTCGGTACTACCGCTCCATTATGTCCGGTAGTGCCGACCATAGCGAGACTTCTAGGCAAACTTAAAACAATTAGGTTGTGAAATTGCTCTTATGAAGTTCATAGCATTATGAAGCCATTTTAGAGCATTTCCAACTGAGAAGGATTAACAAAAACAATAACTTAAGCAAAGGCAAATAAGAAGACATAATTGACTTGTTCGAGCCATAAATACCTCAGAAGACTAGAGACATTAGCAATCTAGTTCCATTGGCAAGACTCGATTTGTGCTTTAAGTGGATCAATATAGATCAAGATTTTGAATTTTAACAAGTTTTTGGCCAAAAGCAAGAACTTTATTTTATCATTTACATACAGAGTATATAATACAATAAGAGTTTCAAAAAGATGAGATTTACACAATAGTACTTTTTAAATGAAGTTTTAAGAACTATTGCAATTTTACAAAACCAAGATAGATTATATTCATATAGTTTGATCAACAGGGATTTAAATTTACTTTTGAAAATAAATAGCACCATTTTGATATTTCCACATTCAGACGGTGTGATATGTGCATGAAAAGCATAACACTCCCCCTTGATGTGAGATACATCTAGAGAAACGAGGATCAAAAATAAAAAAATAAAAAAAAACAAAAGATATCTGAAAGAGAACCAAATTAGAGATTTACAATTAGGCCATATTTGAGATGTCTATGACATTTAATTCATTTCTCAATTTACAAAAACAGGCTTTATCCAAGGGTTTAGTGAAGATATCCGCTAATTGATTTTCGGTTCTAATATGACTAATCACAATATTTCCTTTGCTCGTATGATCTCTTAAGAAGTGATGGTGGATATCTATATGTTTAGTTCTTGAATGTTGGACAGGGTTATTTGCTATTTTAACGGCGCTTTCATTATCGCACAACAGAGACACCCTTTTGTAATCTATTCCATAATCCATCAAAGTTTGCCTCATCCATAATAATTGAGCGCAACAACTACCGGCGGATATATATTCGGCTTCGGCAGTGGATATGGCTACAGAATTTTGCTTTTTGGAGAACCATGAAACTAGGGATCTACCTAGCAATTGGCAACTCCCGGAGGTGCTTTTTCTATCCACTTTGTAACCAGCATAATCTGAATCCAAATATCCAATTAAATCAAATTGAGCACCTTTGGGGTACCATAATCCTATTCTTGAGGAATGTTTTAAATATCTTAGAATTATCTTTACGGTAACCAAATGACATGCTTTAGAAGAAGCTTGAAAACGAGCACACATGCAAACACTAAACATTATATCGGGCCTAGATGCAGTGAGATAAAGTAAACTACCAATCATGGATCTATAAAGCTTAAAGTCTACCAATTTACCTCCCTCATTTAGGTCGAGATGTCCGTTTGATGCCATTGGAGTCTTGATAGGCTTTGCGTCCTCCATGCCAAACCTTTTGAGAAGATCTTTAATATATTTTGTTTGGCTCACGAATGTCCTATTTTTGAGTTGGTTGATTTGAAGTCCAAGAAAGTAACTCAATTCTCCGATCATGAACATTTCGAACTTCCTAAACATCGTATCACCAAATTCTTTGCAAAAATCTTCGTTAGTAGATCCAAATATAATATCATCAACATAAATTTGACAAACAAAGAAATCTTCATCAATTATTTTTGTAAAGAGTGTTGTATCAACCTTCCCAATTTTGAACCCCTTTGAAATTAGAAGATCTCTAAGTCGCTCATACCATACTCTCGGAGCTTGTTTGAGACCATATAGCGCCTTAGATAGTTTGTAAACATGATTTGGGTATTTAGGGTTCTCAAAATTAGGAGGTTGCTCTACAAATACCAATTCGGATATTTGTCCATTTAAGAATGCACTCTTTACATCTATTTGAAATAATTTAATGTCAAAACAAGATGCAAATGCAAGCAAGATTCTAATTGCTTCTAATCTAGCTACGGGTGCAAAGGTTTCACCAAAATCCAAACCTTCGACTTGAGTGAAACCTTGCGCCACTAGTCTAGCTTTATTCCTTCTAACAATGCCATTTTCATCTTGCTTATTTTGGAAGACCCATTTTGTGCCAATCACATTATATTCTTTAGGTCTTTCTACTAACGTCCAAATATCATTTCGGGCCAAGTTATTTAATTCTTCATGCATTGCATTTACCCAATCCAGATCATCTAGAGCCTCATCTATGTGAGTAGATTCAAATGACGACACAAATGAATAATGTTCACAAAAAGAAGCGACACGAGATCGAGTTTGAATACCCTTACTCACATCACCCAACATTTGATCTATTGGATGATCTTTTGAGAGACCATGATGAATTCTTTGAGGTAGAGGTTGGACTTGTTGCTCGTTATCCTTCTCATCTACGTTGATAGATTGAATTTGACTTGGTGTAATGGAAGTGGAAAGCTTGACTTGAGTGGATGAGGGTTGATCCTCCTGGTCTACTTCCGGCTTCACATCTCCAAGAGTCATATTTTTCATTACTTCTCTTAACCCTTCTTCACCTACATCATCCAAATTTTCTTGCTCTTCTTGAGAGCTGTTAGTTTCATCAAATTCAACATCACAAGTTTCTTCTACTAGCCCTTTATTTTTATTAAAAACACGATAGGCTTTGCTATTTGAAGAATAACCAAGCAAGTACCCTTCATCACAACGACTTTGAAATTTAGAAACCCGAATACCCTTTTTCAAAATATAGCATTTGCAACCAAAGACTCAAAAATAGGAAATATTCGGCCTTCTTCCAACAAGGAGCTCATAAGAGGTCTTTTTCAAAAGTCGATGCAAATAAAGTCTATTTGTTGCATGACAAGCGGTATTAATGGCTTCCACCCAAAAATTATCAGAAGTGCCATATTCATCAAGCATTGTTTTTGCCATTTCAATTAGTGTGCAATTTTTCCATTCTACAACTCTATTTTGTTCTAGAGTGTAGGTTGCGGAAAGTTCGTGCTTTATTCCGAGTTCATCACAATAATCTTCAATTCTTGTATTTTTGAACTCGGAACCATTATCACTACGAATTTTCTTTATTTTAAAATCAAATTCATTTTGAGCCCTTTTTGCAAATCTTTTGAAAATTTCAAAGGCTTCGGATTTGTCATCCAAGAAGAATACCCATGTATATCTAGAATAATCATCAACAATGACTAAGCAATAAAAATTGCCCCCGATGCTCTTATAGGTTGTTGGGCCAAACAAATCCATATGTAAGAGCTCTAATGGTCTAGATGTGGACATGATACTTTTTGAAGGATGAGAACTAGCCACTTGCTTGCCAGCTTGTAGGATCAAGGATGACCGATTAGGGGGGGGTAAATAGGAGGATTTTAAATTTTTACACACTAATATCAAATTTAATGATATCTAAGCAAGAATGCAAATTATAGTAATTTTACTATCAAGCAATTTTAGTGATCACAAGATTTTCTCTTCTACTCAAGTACTCCAAATGCTTATCTAATCTAAGCAAATCAATCAATTTGCAATTTGCTAGAATTGAAGAACTATTCAAGTAAATAAATAATGCAAACCACAATGGATGAACACATGAATTTTTATCCCGTGGTCTCGGGGACTTGCCGGTCTCCCCTACTCCACGTTGAGGTGACTTGAACTTCTTCAAGCCGGCTCCACTTGCTTGAGCCTTCCTCTATCACTCGTGGTAGCTCTTTCCCACTCCAGGTAGGCGAGCTCCTTGCCTTCACAACCGTTCGGGCCTTCACACAACCTTCTTCGTGAAGATCACCGAATCCTCACGCCTCCAAGCCGTCTAGGAGGCGGCAACCTCCAAGAGTAACAAACTTGATGTTGTCTTGAGACCTTAGAGTGCTTTCAATATGGCTCAACAAATTTACTATGCAATGCACTCAATTTTTCTCTCTAAATTCAAAAATCAAGAATTGAATGCACTTGTGAGAGGAGAGAGTTGCTAGGCCTCTAAGTGTATTGAATGGAGTCACCAACCAGCCCTTAATACAGGTGAGGGGGTATTTATAACCCCTCCACACTTAAACTAGCCTGCACAAAGAATAAACCTGAAAAATCACCTGGTGGCACTATCAAGACTCTAAGGGCCCAGAGTGCCGCCCATGGAGCCAACGGCTAGTTTGGGCATTTAAGACACTAACACGTAGCCGTTTCTCAAACATTCCCTCCAAGCTCGACACTACCGCAAATCCAACCGGCAGTGCCGCACCTCTTAACGGCCACAGACACCTATTCTGTTAAATAGCTACCACAGGTGTTGGTGCGGTAGTACCGCAAGTGCGGCACTACCGCCCTAGACCATCGGTAGTGTCGGCCACACCTTTTAAAATGAACACTCTCTTCTGTTAAAAAGGTACCGCAGTTGTATGGCCGGTAGTGCCGCATGGCCTAGCAATACCGCAAATACTTTTCGGTAGTGCCGGCCAAAGCTACAAAGAAAAACTGCCCTCTGTTAGATAACTACCGCTATAGTTGGACCGGTAGTGCCGTAAGTGCGGCACTACCGCCCTATTACTCCGGTAGTGTCGGATGCACAGAGAGGGTGAAAACTTGAAATAAAAATTGAATGCATGATTGAACCATTTCGAACTTTGAGCCATGTTGGATGCACGTTTAAGGTTCAAACTTACTATTGAGGTCCCTCTTTATAGTACGGCGTATATCCTAACAATCCGATCTTTTTTTCAACATCGAGATCAGCAAAATGACTAAGAAATTTAACCTTAAGCTTTTATACCTTGATTTCTTGTACATTAGATGCACATTCTTCCTTTTTCGTACTCGTGACGCTTCTATGGTCTTCAAAGAATCTTGATTCTCCTGTTTTCTTTTTTCTCATGTAAACATAGTCAGTCCTTTAACCTTGATTGTCATTAATTACCAAAACCTTAATCATATAGGGGCCTAGATGCTTTCAGGTGTTCCTCTCTCTTAGCTGCTCTGCCTCGGGCGTTCCCTTTATCCTCGTGAACTCCTCCCAAACATTAGGAGTCACGGACAGATACCTCTCGAATGATGTATGGCCTTTCAGCACGTACTCAGTGTGCATGAGGACCCTGAAGTGCCTCAAAGCCACACCCATCCTCTTCATAGCGTACTGCCTCGTGTTGCGTTCATCTTCCTTTCTCCAATCCTCAACCGTTATGGGCATTCTCTCCCTAACCAATTGGCCGAGGAATGACCGGTATCGCCCCTTGTACTTGGGAGGACCCGTGCAGACCCCCATGACATGGAAGTGGAGAACCTGCGGCATTCTCCCTGTGGCCCCTTTGTTCGCTCCTCAGGCCTTCCTCACTTTACTTGGCCCCTCAACATTTGGAACTTGAATCGGCTCAACACTTGGAACTTGGCTCGGCCCCTTAGGACCACCTTCTACTCTGTCTGGCGATGAGCCGATACTCTCTAATTGCGATATTTTGAGTTTTTTATCTGACATGGTCATATATTTGATATGAGAGAAAGCATTTCGTAGCTATTATGTGAACTTCACAATAAATCATGTGAAGCAACAAATGAATGGATAATTCATAGCATTTGATTATTCTGGCATATTGCAGTAGAGTATAAGATGAACGAAACATCTTCAAGAAAAATCTATCATTGACCAACTAAATATGTACCAACAGTGACTCCTAATCTCTAAATAGGTTAGGTCTTAATCCCATTCGAGGACATGTGGTTCCAACTAGTTCCTAAGCTGTGTATAACTCCAAAGAAAATTTCAACAGCATCTTCCCGCTGTTCTCTAGATACACGTCTCGATAACAGGTCAAGAGAGATGTATATCCGGAGAACACCAGGGAGACGCTATCTAATCTGGAGTTGTACAACAGCTCAGGAACGTGCCTGAATCACATAGCCTCGAACTGTCCAAAAAACATGGACAATCCGAGACTACTTGCTTATGAATATGCCGAAATGGCATATCCATAAATAAGGACCCTCGATCGGGAGACGTAGGTTACACATGGTGAACTCTAACGTTGATCATATTACAGCAAAAAAAGACATGAAAATAAAAAGACATGTATGTTTAAAGTAACATGTATATTTTACTACTTTGTTGCATAACTAAAAGGAAAAGTAACATGTATATGTAAAAAGTCTTATATTAAGATCAACAACTGCACAACTTATTAAATAAATGAAGCATAGTGTTATCAATTTGGCTATGCATGCATCTAGTATATTACAGTGCCCCAAAATTCCGTACATAAACCAAACCGTACAGAATTCATGTAATCATAAATACCGGCCATCAAGGTTAGTACTTTGTTATACAAGATCTACTAGGAATTATTTAACCACTACAGGAAATGACATCAATGTCGTCGGCCAAAATATCTATGTCGGCGGTTTCATAACCGACAACAAGTATATGCCCTGTGTCGGCGGCAATAGACTAGCCCGACGACATACATACTCCCTAGCATGATGACTAGTTGGCGCGGGCAGGATTTTGCATTTTGTTTCCAGCGAAAAGTACCAATGTCGGCGGTGAACAGTATACCGACGACACAGTTCCTCCCCCTAACGGCAACCTAACGCCTGTGCGTATGACTTCAATGCGGTCCCACATGGCAAGCAAGGCGAGAACCACTGCGTGTCGCGCGACAAATAACATGTCGCCGACATAAAGGCGTCCCACATGGCGTTGAACTTCAAAGCGGTCCCACATGACAGCACCACCTTTGTCGGCGGCAAATAACATGCCGACGACATTATTAATTCCAAATGGGATGAGAAAATATTTTTGTTGTTTTTAAAATTTAGAAAAATCAAATATAGCTTTTAGAATGGTTGTTACATACTCAACATACATTTGTATGAAACGTGGTATATTTATTTTTAATTAATTGGTATGTGACGGCGGTGTGTTTGTTAAATATACTTTCCTAGCTAAAGTTTCAATTTATGCACTTTCTAGTGACGATGCAACATTGGGCGATCGAAAAATGAGGAATGAGCTGTTGCATGTTGTGAAACCCTAAAATGACAATTCAAATGTCTTATTCGGCCCGTCTAAGGCGACAAAATAATCGGCGAATATTACAGGGACTGAGGATGACCACCGACCCAAAGAAAGACTTTCTTTTTTGGTCTAAGTGCAGCTTTGAGAATATTTTATTGGACCTTTAGGGCAATCAGAATGTGGACCGACTGGGAGGTACGCAGCAATATCTTGACTAGTTAGTATGCATATGTAGTTCTCGTGCTAGCTGTCAGCTGCTTGCAGGTGTTTCATTTGTTTTACCTAGAAGCAGTTGTGGAGGTCGACCTTTTCGAGCCGAGTGAGGGAAAGTGTATGGATGAGCTAGGATGGTATTTGCAGGCTGGTTCGATTGATACCGTGGAACCGTAGTGGATTACTCTCGATACGTTGGAGCCTCTGTGTCGGCGGCTACGTGTATATCGACGACAAAAATGATAAAGTGTCGGCGCTTGTCACCAAACCGTCGATAACGCTTGACACAAATGACTCAGTGTCGTCGGCTGTAAGTCGGTCGATGACACAGATCACGTGTCTCTGCCGGTGGGACCACCTACTGCTATGAAAGTTTGGGCCGTTTCACCTAGACACAAATGACTCAGTGTCGTCGGCTGTAAGTAGGCCGACGACACAGATCACGTGTCTCTGCCGGTGGGACCGCATACTGCTACGAAAATTTGGGCCGTTTGACCTAGACACAAATGACTCAGTATCATCGGCTCTATGTAGGCCGACGACACAGATCACGTGTCTCTACCGGTGGGACCACCTATTGCTACGAAAGTTTGGGCTGTTTGACCTAGACACAATGACTCAGTGTCGTCGGCTGTAAGTAGGCCGACGACACAGATCACGTGTCTCGCCAAAGGACCGCCATCGCTACGAAGTTTGATCGACTTCGGTGTCGGCGGTCCCAAGGAGGCCGACGACACAGGTATTTCATTTAACAAAACGGCTGGCCCGTGCGCTAAGACCCAGAGGACTTAGCACACTACCGCGCCACCTCCCACTGCCCTCCGCGCCACCACCGCCTCCGAGCCGCGCCGCCGCCCTGGCCGCTCGGCCTCCGCACTGCCTCTGCAGCCTCGACGCCGCTGGGTTGCCGCCGATCAAGGCCACGGATGCCGGACACTTGGTCGTCTCCCGCCGCCTTCCGCCAGCGCCTCCTGCTGCCTTCGGCTATCTCTACGCCTCGCCGCCCTTCACCGCCTCTGGCAGCCTCGACACCGCTCGGGCCGCCAATCAAGGCCACGACACTCCGCCTCCGACTGTGGGAGGTATTTTTCAGAGAACATCATTGAGCACTCATCATACAATTGTCCTATAGGAATTAATTCAGCAACTATATGTTATAGTGACAATAATGTTTAGGTTCATTGGCCATCAGTGATCATGCAACCATCAAGTTGCACTAGTTATTAATTATTAATAGGACTGTTGTTCAAGTGTTTCATAAGAGAATCTCAAAGAAGAGCCACAGCCTATTGTTTGCAATGATTTTCTTGCTCGCACACTTGGTTTCAAGATCAATCTTCTAGCAAAGATAGATGGAATATAGGAAGAGAAGCAAAAATTACTTTTTTGGAAGAGTACTAAGATTCTGCTAGAAATACATTGAATTAGAAAATGACTCAGACGGAATTATAAGGTAAACCCTTCTTACAAGATAGATTTGTTCACCAAATTGATCTTTTATCTAATCTCTAGATAATGGTATCCATTTTTTCCAACCGAAAATAGGCCGATAGGTTGGTTCATTTAACAATGCCTCCTTTTCTCACACAAAGTTAGGTATGCCATCTTAATACTGCAAGTTCATTTTATTTGCGTAAAGGAGCTAAAAAACTACTAGTAGAATCCTAGCTTTTGAGATCTTCACACTCCATGCCTATTTGCAAATATGGATCAATTTCCACCAAATAAGCGAATACAACATTTTTAAAAAAAAATGAAGATGCCCATGTTTGTTGTAAAATACTTTGTGAATAAGGAGTGATAGGGAAACTGTATTCTTGTGATGCTTGTTGAACTATATTTAAATAGTTCTTGTTGTATTGATTTGTGCTTATACTATTAGCATGTTGCAGAATTGAATTCCACCTAGTTTAGCTCACTTAAATGGTAAAAACTAGATGGTTGTACCAATTATTCTAACAATTTTTAGCTTTCATGTATATGTGATTATGTATTAGCATATGCACTTGCTGAGCAGTAATTATACGCCGCCCCGTGTAACATCCCAAAATTTGAGTTTTGGAATGTTTAAAATCAAAAATGAATCATTTGCAATTTCTTGGAATTAACCGAAGCTTAAATTGAATTTTGTAATAATTATAAGATTTAATTTGATTAATCTATGCATCAAATTAAAGGTTTCCAGTTTTTATTGGGTTCCTTGTGCCTCAAGGAATTTTTCTGTATTTTTGGAGATTTTTCTGAATTTATTTGCTATTTATTTGAATTTATTTGGAGTTATTTGAATTTCTAATTTATTAAATTGGAAAAACATTTTTAATTTCCAAAATTCCTTCGGGCTGAAATTGCCTCCGCCCATTTCCTATTCATGCCCGCCCACTCAAGGCACAAGATCAAGATCCGTCTGATCCGCGCCACGCGTCCGGCTTGATCACGCCGCGTCAGATCTGCTGCTGCCGTCTCAAACCCTAAACCTAGCGCCTTTTGGCGTTCGTGTTGCCCGCCTCCCTAGGCCTATTTAAGGCACGGCCGACCTCATCCCTGTTCCCGCTCCACGCCGACACGCCGCCTCCTTCCTCAGAGCTCGAGACGCCGCCACCACGAGAACGCCGCCAAGTTTTTGCCGCTTCGCGCCTTCTTCGCCGTCTCCTGGCCACTCCGGTCATCCTCCGTCGTCACCATTGGCACCGTTGGACTCGTCGCGTCGAGTTCTTCCGGACCCGCTTTGTCTTCCGGCCGATCCGCCGCCCATTCGCCGTTTTCCTCATCGTCTTCCTCACGACCGGTGAGTCCTTGCCGTTTCCCTCACCGTCGGTCTCCTTCGCCGAAGCACAGCCGTCCGATCGAGATCATGCGCCCCAGAGCCAGCCACGTTTCCGCCCCGATTCCTCACCTCTCCACCGTCCGATTCGGAGCCGACGTTCAGGATCTTGCCGCGTGGCTGAACCCCGCCCCCATGCTGCGTCAGTGCCACGCCAGCCGCCACGTCATCGCCATGTCAGCCCTAGCCGCCGCGTGGCATGCCACGCCGTCGCGATCCGCCACATCACCGAATGTCGCCTCGGTGCACTTGGTTCACCGTGGACCGAGTCTCTGACTCGTGGGTCCCACATGTCAGCCGGAAATTTTATTTTCTTTTCTGATTTTCCGAAAAACCGAAAATCCTAGCCAATCACAAACTGCCACGTGTCACCCTTGTGAATTTCTCTGATTTTCTCTGAATTAAATCTTCCAGGAGCCCATTCTCCTTCGTCCGAACTCCGATTCGAGTGATTCGAATTTCTAAATTTTTTATAAAATCGAGATCTACATTCCAGAACCATTTATTTTCAATTTTGAGCTTGTTTTTTCCTCTTTTTTGTATTTATTTGGTTTCGTTGCTTTATTTTCCGGTAGACGCGAACCCCGAAGGAGCGAACAGAGACTTCGAAGACCAAGAATCAACACTTGAACAACAAGGCAAGTCGTAGACCTTTGATCATATTGAACCCATGTTTGCAAAAGTACTTTGTTTTATACAATTGCATGCTAATTGTGTAACAATGCTAGTTTATGGGAGTAGCTATTTACCTGTTTGAATATGCCCCTTTGATTATTGGAATGCCATGTATCCATTGTTAACCATAGGTTGGGACATTATTAGTTGGACATAATTATAGTACCAGCATTGGGTTATCGTAGCTATGCTTAGCCATGCTTAGTTGTCCGATGGGATTCATATCATCTGTGAACTAATGTTAATCTTGACTTAACGAGATATGGAATTGTGGTCATTGACCTTTGTTGTAAACTTGTTGTACCATGGCAGGGGATGCCATTGGTTTTGGGTTGAACAAAATGTTTCCTTTGGGCAATTGATCGTGTAGTAAAGGGGGTGCTGTTTGGCACATTGGGATGTGGCTGTCTTGCCTGAGACAATTTAAGGACTTAATCTTGTGCGCCATTGAACTGGCCTAACTGCAACCACAAGTCCGGTATGGGACGGACCTAGCTGATTAATTTGCAATGTCCAGACTTGAGTATTGCCATTGTTGGTGTGGGGTCCGAGATGGACGGGTAGACTCACATGGCTCAAGAGGGGCCCCGAGGGGCTAAAACCTTAGAGGGCAAGATCGGGTTTAGACAAGCATTGTAAAGGCTTTGTAGTGATCTCTCTGCCGACACACCAAAGGAAGTGTGTTCTTAGCGCTTAGCACTAAGGGATGATCATGTCCTGTGGGTAAAGCTGTACAACCTCTGCAGAGTGTAAACTATTAGAATAGCCGTGTTCGCGGTCATGGACAAGCCCGGGGATTTCACACGGGGTATAGAGTATTTTCTTGAAATGTGGAATGGTTGGGATGTGAACGGGGAGTTCACTGTTGTTTTGTTGTCTCAAGCTATACTGTTGAATTTTGTGGTTGATACTTGTTTCGAATGATGTAGGGTGACGCCTCATCATTCTGTTCATGTTGTCTACCATTGATTTACCAGTTATTTATTATTGTTTTTATCAATCTGCCTTCAATCTATTTATTGTATTTAAATTCAAGTTATTGCTGTCTGCAAATGAACCTTATGACTATCCTTTGTCAAGCCGTGCATGAATATATTGCATCATTTCCCTACGGCTTGTTGAGTACGTTTTGTACTCACGGCTTTATGCCCCTGTTGTTCAGTTGCTGAGGAAGGACCAGGTAATGAGTATCAAGAGGAGGAGTACTATGAAGACTACGTCGACTAGGAAGATGACATATCATTCCATACATCGAAATAACTAAGAAGAAGCAAATTATTATTGAATAAAGCAAACGACCTTATAGTCAAGGTTCATACACCAATGCCTCTTGGCTTAAGAAACAAATAAACTGTTGCAGCGGAAATAAAATAACTTGGGCCATTCGACATGCCACAGGCAATCGTCTGGGGAAACGCCTTCCTAGTCGACGCTTCTGAGGAGGGGGAGGAGGTGGTGGCTACCACCGACTCCCAGGAGGGGGAGGAGGAGGTGGATGATGATGAGCTTCGTTGGGGTTGGTGGGCTCAGGTACTTGAGGAGGGGGATGAGGAGGGGGACGAGGACTGGGATACATGGGAGTCAACTGCACCGAGTCAGGTGCCTCGAGTTCAAGGAACCAAGAAAAGTCGTAGGAATAAATTGCCAAAGCCCCATAGATCCAAATTGACAGTGATAGTGATAGTTGTTTTTAGCGGGCGAAGGTATGTGCTACAAATTTTTGATGTCTTTTATTGCTAACCACAAACTTGCTAACCACATGTTATGAATTCTTCATGCAGGGGCTTGGTTTGCCTCAACAAGGGTAAGTAGGAGCTAGGCCACTTGCTAGGGGTGATCCTGAAGCAGG
Source organism: Guadua angustifolia (assembly GCA_036346375.1). NCBI lineage: Eukaryota > Viridiplantae > Streptophyta > Magnoliopsida > Poales > Poaceae > Guadua > Guadua angustifolia. The sequence goes on along the minus strand of CM070508.1, from coordinate 50,126,244 downwards.
TCTACCCTGGGCGAGTGGGCGAGGGTGGTGCTCGACGCCCGGTGACTAGATGGAGCGACTACTCGCTCGTGGAGGACGACCAGGGAGGCACTGCCGCGGATCATTGCATAGCCGAGTTCTGGGTAAGTTGTCATTTCTATTGATGTTTTCGTGTTTATAGCTTCACGTGTTTTTTTCGTTTCAGGCGAGGTGACTAGATGGAGCGACTACTCGCTCGTGGAGGACGACCAGGGAGGCACTACCGCGGATCATTGCATAGCCGAGTTCTGGGTAAGTTGTCATTTCTATTGATGTTTTCGTGTTTATAGCTTCACGTGTTTGTTTCGTTTCAGGCGAGGTATCAGCTTGGCCCTGACGCATCCCAGGACAACTATCATGCTTGTCGCCATGTGCTCGACACAATGGCGGCAAAGACGGTCAGGGACGCCATCAGGTTATCCCGCCGGGACGCGGTGATGAAGCACTACAGGAGCACAGCGATGAAGATCTCGAGGGCACATGCCTTGTAGCAGTACCTCGAGGCGAAGGAGTACCGGCCTTGGTGTCCGGACTGGATGGACAAGTGTCCACACGCCTGGAGGGAGCTCTGCAAGATATGGGCATCGAAGGAGTGGATCGAGAGGTCCAAGAGGAACAGGGGGAATCGAGAAGCCAACCCCGAGATCTGTGTTACCTACCTAGGTGGACGAGGCATGGGTCATGTCGCGCGCGATATCTTAAGTATACTAAGTACAACTCTAGCATTCTTGTCAATTCAGTTTTTCATTTCACATTTGAAATTGAACTGCAGGAGTCGGAGATGGGACTTGAGCCTGATGAGTTCACCGTGTAGACGCAGGCACACACACCCCATGTCCGACCTGACGGTACACAACCACCGATGCCCCCGGCTGCCTAAGAGAAGATTGTAAGTGACTTTCTCTTTTCGCTACTCTACAGCTAATTCAACTGTGGCCGAGCTAATCCACTTCATATCTTATTTGTTTTGCAGATACATACAAAGGCAGCCATGAAGGAGAAGCACAAAGGTCGATCAGGACCCCTTGACCCTACGTGGCCGCCCTCGGGTCATCTACGACCGCCTGTGGGAGGAGTCACGGCAAGCTCGGCTTCATGGACTCGGTGGTGGCGCCTGACTCAGATAGGGGCCAAGTCAGCCACGCCGACAAAGAAGCCGCCTCTTCCTCCAAAGGCATACCGAAGCCCATGTGAAGATGATCTCAGATTTGCAAAGAACAGAGGCGGCAGCACGAGCAATGAGACAAAGTGAGCGAGATGAGGATAGGAGGCGGTACGAGGCCCTCCAGAGTCAGAACCTCTGGATGTTCAACTATATGCAGATAATTAAGATTGTATACGTAGCTACGTTGTATTTACACGTTTTAGATGCTAACATATCTAATCTTGCAGGCGTCCACCTCAGCTGCGCCTGCTCCTGCGACGAAAGCTTCGCAGGGAGGTGATTCCAGTGGTACAAGATCGGCCACAGGTCAATTCATCGACAAGGTGTTTGCTGATCATTTTGCTGGTTCACAGACTTAGTTAGTTATTGCTTTTGTTGGTGGAATAGTTGTCATGTTGTACATAGACTTGTTGATTGTGAATGTGATGTACTCCTTTGGTTTGTGAGCTGAATTTGTGAATTATTGATGCATTTTCCTATATGTGCGTTTGTGATCAATTGTGAATTGTATCGGTGAATGCGTATGTGGTAATGTGTGTGAAATTAGATGTTATGATTGTTCTGGGCAATTGGGAATATAAAACTGCTGGGAATGGGGTTTTATTGCAGGTTAAAATTGGATTTTTTTAAATTCCCAGTATTTTTTTCCTTTTTTACAACTTTTGTCGTCGGCTATGGACATAGCCGATGACACAAATAGAACCAGGCTGGTTCTGGAGCCAATCCCAGTAGGGGTCTGTGTCGTCGGCTATGGTTATAACCGACGATACAGAGTGGGCAATGGTCTAGGTGGCCCACATGTAGCCGACGACACAGCTTGGGCAAGTGGGGCCCACTCGTTAGAGCGGCATCGCTGTGGGCGCGCCGTTAGGCTGGGTATGTGTCGGCGGCTACATTAGGCCGCCAACACAGGCCTGGTTGATGGTGCCGGCCCAGGATGCGCTAGGGTCGGCGGGGCTTATGTTAACCGCCGACACAGATGTGTTGTGTCGTCTACTCTGTGTCGAGGGACTTGTGTCGTCAGCTGGCCGATGACACAATACTATGTCGTCGGGAATGGTATCTGTGTTGTCGGTAAAAGCCGACGACAGTAATCAAGATCCTTGTAGTGAACTACCAATTTATGTGGAAAAACAACATAGTGCTTAGAAATTTGATTTCAAAATGGAATAATTTCGGATAATGTTAAGATCAAACAACATGATTCCAGTCTTCTATCAAACCCACTTTATGTCCTACTAAAAACTAGTAAGCCCCGTAATGACATCTATGACAAAGAAATTACCACACATATATAATTCATGCTACTAAAAACTAGTGATGATATTCTTTTTTTAAGAGCAAATAGTAAACAAGAGCCTAATTATTGAAAATTGTGATACCAAGCAATGGGGGGGAGTCACCTCTGAGGGGAGGCCAAGGTGGAGGTGGGAGCCAATGGTGGAGGGAGTCGCCGTGCGGGGAGCCACAGTGGAGGGAGTCGTTGTAGGGGGAGTCGCCCTGGGTCGCAGTGGAGGGAGTCTCCGTGGGCGGAGTTGCCGATGGGGCGCCACCTCTCCCTTGTCGTTCTAGGGTTTGTTGGCCGAGTGGAAGAAGAGAAGAAGAGTGAGTGCACATGTAAGAAATGTGTGGTGGGTGACGTGTCAATTAAGGGCATTAATTAGGAGGAAACAACCATTACTATCAGTTTTCAGGAACAACCAATACAAATTATCCACATCACTATTGGTTTTCCAAAGAAACCGATACAAATAAATGCGTAAATCACTATCGGTTTCTAAATAAAACTGATAGGAATGTAGGTGCGACCATTACTATTAGTTTTTAGGAAAAACTAATACAAATTAGCTCATTCAACACTATCAGTGTCCCAAACAAACCGATACAAATACATGTAGAAATCACTATTGGTTTCTAAATAAAACCGATACAAATGTATGTTTTAAGATTATTACAGGAAACAACCATTAGATATCTCAATCTGAAGAATCAAGATGGAAATCAGAGGGGGTGAATGATGACAAAATAAATTTTTCTCCTACTCAATCTTCTCAGTGGTATAAATTTGCATGTAGCGCAAGAGGCTCTTCATTTTCCATTCCTCTTCATCTCACTAAAACATCGTCTCCTCGGTCGTATGAACACGTGAGCACGCAGTGCAAGCCAGCAAGCATGTGCAACACTGCAGGCTATGGCAAGGCCATCGGCGCTCAACGTCGTGCTTCCCAATGGTGTCCTCATCCGTATCGTTAGCCTCGTGGCATCAAGTTCATCTTGCCCCATGGATCACCTTTACAACCTACGAGCCACGTACTCACTATTTCATTTCTTTTTTGATTGATAGGTTGTGGGAGTTTCCCACCGTCACCAATTTGATTAATTAACTGGTTTTCTTTTTTGGCATATTGCAGTTGCAAAACCCTGTCTAAGGTGGCAAAGGATCGATACATGGGCTAGCGAGTGTCGCTGCGGAATGAGGAGATGGAGTGGATGGAGAATGAGCGCTACCTCACCATCGTCAGTCACCTGGCCAGGGCATACAACCTAGAGGCATGCTTCGTTGTCGACCTCAAGGCCGTGCTCTCTGAGTCCAAGCACAAGGATGTGCAAAGTGGCCTTGCGTGGCATGAACAGGCGTCCGCTGGCAGCGATAAGGCAACGGCTTATGTGCTCGGCTTCCTATACTTTTCCCAGGCTGAGAACGATCTGGCCAAGCGCTACTTCACCCAAGTCGGGAGCGATTTGGTCACCTACCGCTGTGGCTGTGCGTGTGACATGGCCAAAACTATCAACCAGGAGTGCAAGCGCTACTGGAAGATCGTCCTCGCTACGGTCTAGAAGCTGGCTTGGAATATGGTCAATGTGCAGGGAAAGGAGCTGAGGCTGCCGGAGCACGGCCCCTGGTTCTACCGAAAAATGGCCTGGGTTGGGAGGACTACGAATCCTTCTATAGCGATGAATGCAAGATTAGAAATGAGTACACAGAGTTCATTACAAAATTGCATGAACTACATTTATCTATAGCGTGAGCTTTGGGAATGCTATTTTTTTCATGTTTTGTTTTGTTAAACACCAAGCTTTGTTCTACTACACATCAAGTTTTACCCTGTTTAACACCAAGTTTAAGCTACTCACTCTCAATGTCTCTATCGGTTTTAGTCAAAAAACCGACACAAATAATTGTGACGGGCCAAGCTAGGGTTTGAGAGGACTACCAATGAAATGGCGCGGGAGTAGCATGAGCACAATTTATGTCCGAGCCAGGCATTTTGTATTGGTTCAGGAAGAAAAACCAATTCTGATGCACATTATCTGTATTGGTTCACAAAGAAAACTGATTCTGATGACTACACTATCTGTATCGGTTCATAAAGTAAATCGATTCTGGTAAGCTTTCTATCCGTATCAGTTCACTAAGAAAACCGATTCTTATGATGATACTATCTGTATCGGTTCATAAAGAAAACCAATTCTGATAAACATACTATTTGTATCGGTTCACTAAGAAAATCGATACTGATAAGCTTTCTATGTTCTGAGTTTAAATCATACCTCTGCAAGTTCTGAATTTTTAACATTTCATCAAAGAGAGAAAAGGCCATTACTTTTTCATACATTGTTGAAATTATTTGAAATTTTGCAGAAACATACTTTAGGATACTACAAAGCTTTCCAAAAAAGAATTTTTCCAAAAAAGTCCTCATTCAAGAAATATGATGAAATTCAATTCGTAGGCATCATCTTTGTGTAAAGCATAGAAAAGTCAAATCTTTTTCAAATTAATCCTGAATTGTTCGAACATTTTTAGAAATGAACTTTTAACTATTTACAAGCTTTCCCTACTATAATTTCATGCAAAGGAATTTTGTTTCACAACATATGGCACAAAGTGCTATTTACGCATATAGAGATATTGAATTTCCATCAAAGCATACAAAACAATTATTCAACTTTGATTGTTACACTGTAAGCATTGCAAAATATTTTACAAACATTGCAATAGTCTATTTATTTACAATACTACCCTTCTTGATGATCTACTCGCATGTAAGTGGTTCTATGTGTGTCATGGTCGACCCTGCTAAGCCAGGCCCCATCCGCAAACAGAGGTATTTCATCGAATTGGTTGTAATCTTCTTCATCTATGAAATTTTCAAAACCAACGATCCGTCGCTTAACATGAAAGACAACATGCAACCTTGGATTTGTGGGATCATGCATGTAGAAGACTTGATTTGCTTGTTCGCAAGAATAAACGGATCATCTCTATAGATGAGTCTATTCAGATCCACAAAAGTAAAACCTCTCTTATCGACCTTCACTCCATGTGGATGTCCCACCCACTTACATCAGAACAATGGAACTTGATATATTCTATAATCGAGCTCCCAAATTTCTTCGATCATCCCGTAGTACGACTTCATTGACCTTTTCGAGTGATATTTATCAGACAAAGCATCTATACTTACACCACTATTTCGAACAATACTCTTAGCATCCTGACTTTTAGTGTAAAATGTTTACCCATTAATATTGTACCCCTACCATGTCTGTACATTAAATCTAGACCCGTCAGCCAACCATTTCACATTCTCACTAACGGAGACCTTCGCCTTTTCTTTGAACTATGTGAGAAATCTATCGTTGTGTTCTCACGTGATGGAAAGCTCATCCATATGTGGATTCTCTTCTCGTAATATCAACTTGTGCTGCTCGACGTACCTTGCAACTTCTGCGTTGTGCTGCCAGACTGTCAAATGCGCTTTACAATACATATCAAACAGTGGCCTCGTTAGTTTCGACCCAACGGTTCCTTTGCCAGCAAGTTTGTCCTCATGGCAAGATACAGGAACATCGATTTCTTGTCTTTTTCTGAGATAGTCTATGCAGAACTCAACAACCTCTTTAGTCCTATAAACTTCAATAATAGTACCCTTAGACTTCGACCGATTCCTCACGTATGACTTTAATATACCCATATACCTCTCAAAAGGATACATGTAACGTAGTAATGCAGGTGCACATATCTTAATCTCTTTAATAAGGTGTACTACAAGATGAACTATCACGTCGAAGAAGGATGGGGAAAATGCATCTCAAGGTGACATAGAGTCTACACCACCTTACTCTGTAAGTTATCCAAGCACATCAGGGTCGATAACCTTGCAAGAGATCGCATTGAAGAAATAACATAGCTTCGTGGTTGTGAATCTGACATCCTCTAGCAAAAAATTTCTAATTGCAACAGAGAGCATTTGGGTCATCAAGACATGGCAATCGTGGGACTTCATCCCAACCAACTTCAAACCGACACTGATGGCCTTGCCATAGCCGGCAGTGTTGCGCATGCTTGCTGGCTTGCACTGCGTGCTCGCGTGTTCATACGACCGAGGAGACGATGTGTTAGTGAGATGAAGAGGAATGGTGACGAATACCCGTACCAGGGGTACCCCACAGAAAGGCATACATCTATTTCAAGATCATCTCTCTCTCTACCGTATGGACGTAGCAGCAAGACTGGGGGCAATACGGAGCACCAAATGGGCTATTCTAGGCTACGTTCTGGTCAAGGGCCTCATCGGGTCACGGCGATCCCGACCCGCAAGCCCATCGAGACGACTCCGCCCGCCTCGGTCAGCGCCTCAAGGCTCCGACCTGCACCGGTCCGACGCCCTACGTGCTCCTACTCGACTTAGGCGGGCCCCAACGAAGCTTCAATTTACGACTCCGCCACGCCGATCGACCGAAGCTGGTCGCCGCCCATGGACATGACGGCCATATGGGGCAGTGGCTCTTCCTGTGGTGGCTGGGGCCGCCAGAAGTCGCATCCGCCCCTTCATGCGCAACAGGAGGCGCGCTCCCAATAATGGCGCCAAGAGCGTGTAACGGCACATGTCGACAAAGACAGAGGCAGTCGCACCTTCCCAATGGGCGCCGTCTGCTAGTGTCTACCAACCCGCGTGGGGCAACAGGACTCACAATCATCAAGACCGAAGACCAGGAACTCCTAGGTGTAGCGTACCCCTACCTTTTTTTCTCCAAAACTCCCATGTAACCTGCCCCCTCGACCTATATAAAGGGTGGCAGGGCCCTCAGGGAAGGGCATCGAGCATTCGTGGCATCCTCTCATTCACTCGCATCCACATCCGAACCATCCGACCCAGACGAACTCCCCGAGTGCCTCCACTCGGATGAACGCTAAGGGCCTATCCTTAGCCCCCTCTTGTAACCCTGTAGTCCGCTACATCCCGAGCAATACAAAACCACCACACGAACTGGACGTTGGGATATTCGGCCCGAACTTGTATACATCTTGGGCCCCTTTTGTCTGACCATTCAAGGAGAGGAGCTTGCCCCTATACTTTACAAATTTACTTGCCGCTTATAAACATCGGCGGGTTGGCGTGCTGTAGGGTCTTCACGTGTCATCATCTTCGTCTCCAGACTCCCAGTCACCTCCTTGATGGCTTTCTTCGCGCATGACGTAGCTTCCGCTGGGAGCTGGATCCGCTTCGGCCTCGATTGCCGCCGCCTCGACAGAGAGCTTCAGACTGCCCCGCCGCCTTCTCGTGTTCAGCCTCGCTGGAGCTCGACTCCGTCGCCGACGCCCTCGACGACCTCCGGCTTGAGGCCCCTGCACGGACCTCGACGCCGGGGCCTGTCCGTCGTTGCACCGCCTCAACCGGCAGCGCGTATAAGCCTCTGCGGGCGGAGGCTTTGCCCCCCGTGGGCTCACGATTCATGGCAATGGCTGGCTATGCACCAGCCTCCGTCCACGAACTGCTGGAGGTCTCCTCTAGTGGCGGCTCCAGCTCCGATGCAGAGCACGCTTCGGACGAGTTGTACTCCCGCGAGTGCAACATGGCGGGTTTGGCTGAACCGGCCACAACCCCCGTAAGTCCGGGAACCGCCGCCCGACGCGCCGAGGCGCAGGAGGCGGAGGAGAGCCTCCAGGCTCGCCGCGCTGAGCTTCAAAGAAGCCAGCGAAAGCGCCGAGGCTCAAAAGGCCCACCGATAAACCCAGAGTGACTCGAGCAACGCCAGCCCGAGACCCCACACGCGCTGGCGCGCGGCGCTACAAGACGCCAGTCCAAAGACTAACCGGCCAAGGGTCGGACGGTCTTTCATTCTTCCCCCATGCCAGCCAAAATGTCGCTGCGGCGGCGGTACTGCTTCACGGCATTCCCGAGCCCGAAGACCCGGAGGCTAAGGCCAAGTACCAAAACCTCCAGGGACTTGTGGAGCGCGCGGCCCTGCAGCACGTGCAAGGCTCCTACTCCCATCGCTTGGGGGCTTCCTCGAGCCACCCGAGCCGTGCCAACGAGCGGGACCAGTGAGGTCCGGTGAAGACGGCGTCGCTCCTCGAGCGACTCCAGGCCTCGCGCACTCTGGTGCGCCGGCGCTTGGGTGATAGCCGCGACGTCCGCGACACCCTCGAGGCACGAAGGAGGGTGATGGACGAGACAGCCCGATCGCGGGCCATCGAGAAGGCCGACACCACGATCATGCCCAAGCCCCGACGACTCGACCTCGGGCATTCGCCGAGATCTGCATGCGGATTTCGCTCGTTCCGGATGCCCGTCAACATCACCAAGTGCACTGGGGCGACTAACCCCAGCGTCTGGTTAGAAGATCGCTAGGCTCAGATGTTGGCGGGGAGCTCCTGATGACTTATTCATCATTCAGTACCTCCCCATCTACCTCGCGGACTAGGCTCGAGCCTGGATTGAGTACCTGCCCACCAACACCATCAGGAGTTGGGCCGATTTGAAGAACCTCTTCGTCGGCAACTTCCAGGGAACTTACAAGCGCCCTAGGAACTCCTGGGACCTGAATGGCTGCAAGCAGCAGCCCGGGGAGACCTTCCGGGACTACATCCGGCGCTTCCCCTAGCAGTGCAATGAGCTCCCCGACATCTGCGACGCCGACGTTGTTGGGGCGTTCATCTACGACACAACGTCCAAGGCTCTGGTTCACAAGCTGGGCTGCGCCAAGCCACGGACCACCAAGGAGCTCCTGGACATCGCCACCAACCACGCCTCCGGTGAGGAGGCTGTGGGGGCCATTTTCGATAAGGGGAAGGCCAAGTGGGAGTCCGCTCCCGACGCTGCTCCCCCCTCCGACCGCTCTGACAAACGGAAGCGGAGGGGGAGGCAAGGCAGCGAAGACCATGTGGTCGCGGCTGCCGACCGCCCCGCCAAGCAGTAGGCGCGGCAGTCGCCTAACCACTTTGAGAAGCTGATGGATGGCCCGTGTCCACATCACGGGTATCCCGTCAGGCACAAGCTCAGGGAATGCGAAACCCTGAAGCACCTCATTTCCGGAGCCCCCACACGGGGCAAAGGGAAGAAGCAGGACCCGGCACTAGACGGCGCGGCCAAGGAGGCGGACGCCGGGTTCCCAGAACCCGATGGCTGCCTCATGATCTTCGGTGGGCCGGTGTGCTACGCCGACAAGAGGCGACTCAAGCTCGCCCACTACGAAGTCCACACGACCACTCCCGCCATGCCCAAATACCTTTGGTGGTCGGAGTCACCGATCACCTTTGATCGGACCGACCACCCCGACCACGTCCCACACCCAGGGCGATATCCGCTGGTTGTCGCCCTCGTCATGGGACCCAAGCGCCTGTCCAAGGTGCTCATGGACGGTGGCAGCAGTCTCAACATCCTGTATGTTGAGACGCTCAACGCCATGGGGATACCTCACTCGAGTCTTCGACCGAGCAAGGCACCTTTCCATGGCGTCATCCCTGGGCAACAGGCCCACCCGCTCGGGCAGGTCGACCTGCCCGTCACCTTCGGGAGCCCAGAGAACTTCCGCACCGAGACCCTCACCTTTGAGGTTGTGGGGTTCCGAGGCTCCTACCACGCTATCTTGGGAAGGCCGTGCTACGCCAACTTCATGGCCGTTCCCAACTACACCTACCTCAAGTTGAAGATGCTGGGGCCGCGGGGAGTAATCATCGTGGCCGCGTCTTTTCAGCTCGCCTACAAGCGCGGCGAGTAGCCTTGTGAGCTCGCGACGACGATCATCGCGCTCACGAGCTCGAAGCCTCCAGAGGGAAACCTCCGAGTCCGCCCCGACTCCAAAGAAGTCGGGCACGGCTCCTTCCAATCCGCCGAGGACACGAAGGAGGTTGCGGTCGATCCCCGTGATCCGCCAAGATCAGGCGGGTCGAGCCATGCTCCCGCCAATAGGAAGACGCGCTCGTCGACTTCCTCCGTGCCAATCGAGATGTCTTCGCATGGAAGCCCTCCGACATGCCAGGCATCCCAAGGGAGGTCGACGAGCACTCCTTGAACATCCGACCCGGCTCGAGTCCGGTCGTCCAATGCTTGCGCTGCTTCGACGAGGAGAAGCGCAAGATCATAGGAGGGGAGATTGCAAAACTTTTGGCCGCAGGGTTCATAAAAAAGGTACGCCACCCCGAGTGGCTAGCCAACCCTGTGCTTGTAAAAAAGAAGTCTGGACAATGGAGAATGTGTGTTGATTACGCGGACCTGAACAAGGCATGTCCCAAGGACCCTTTTCCATTGCCTCGCATCAACCAAGTCGTCGACTCCACCGCAGGGTGCGAATCCCTATCCTTCCTAGATGCCTACTCAGGCTACCACCAGATAGCGATGAAAGAGTCCGACCAGCTCGCGACTTCTTTCATCACCCCGTTCGGCTTGTTTTGTTACGTAACGATGCCGTTTAGTCTGAAGAACGCGGGTGCTACATACCAGCGATGTATGCAAACGTGCTTTGACGACCAAATAGGCCGTAACATCGAGGCGTACGTCGACGACATCGTCGTCAAAACTAAGAAGGCCGACGACCTCGTCGCCGACTTAGAAGAGAATTTTGCGAACCTCCAATAGTTTCGCATAAAGCTCAACCCCGAGAAATGCGTTTTCGGGGTCCCCAAGGGAAAACTGCTGGGCTTCATCATCTCCGAGCAAGGCATCGAAGCTAGTCAGAAGAACATCTCCACGATCATGAAGATGGGCCCGGTGGACAACCTGAAGGGAGTCCAAAAGCTGACAGGATGCCTTGCAGCCTTGAGCCATTTTGTGTCTTGCCTTGGTGAGCGTGGAATGCCGCTCTACAAGTTGCTGAAGAAGTCCGACCACTTCAGCTGGACCAAGGAAGCGCAGGAAGCCCTCGACCGACTCAAGGCGTTCCTAACCACACCTTCGGTGCTGGTCGCCCCAACACCAGGGGAGCCGCTCCTCCTCTACATCGCCGCCACGACCTGTCGTCGTATGGCCATCGTTAAGGAGCGAGCCAAGAAGGCCATGTGCTCAAAGCATCGGCGGCGGTGTACTTCATCAACGGCACTCCCCGAGTCCAAGGCTCGGTACCGCAGTGCGTGGTCGCCTATGCGGTGCTCATCACGAAGAGGAAGCTGGTCCACTACTTCGACCGGCATCCTGTCTCCGTGGTGACCTCCTCGCCGCTCGGTGACATTATCCACAACCGCGACGCTTTAGGCGCGCTCGCTCCCAAGGCGGCGCCAAGAGCGCGGCGAATCTGCCATCGCTTTCGATATGCGACAGAGGGCGGTCGACCTTCCAAATGGGGCGTCCGCTGTGTGTCTACCAACCCTGTGGGGCAACAGGACTCACAATCATCAAGACCAAGACCAGAACTCCTAGGCGAAGCGCATCCCTACCTTTTTTCTCCAAAACTCCCGTGTAACCTGCCCCCTCCGCCTATATAAAGGGTGGCAGGGCCCTCAGGGAAGGGCATCGAGCATTCGCGGCATCCTCTCATTCACTCGCATCCACATCCGAACCATCCGACCCAGATGAACTCCCCGAGTGCCTCCACTCGGACGAACGCTAAGGGCCTGTCCTTAGCCCCCTCTTGTAACCCTGTAGTCCACTACATCCCGAGCAATACAAAACCACCACACGAACTGGACGTAGGGATTTTCGGCCCGAACCAGTATACATCTTGGGCCCCTTTCGTCTGACCATTCAAGGAGAGGGAGCGCGCGGCCCCTATACTTACAAATTTACTTGCCGGTTGTACGAAACACCGACAAATGGAAAATGAAGAGTCTCTTGCACTACGCGCAAATTTGTACCACAGAGAAGATGATGCGTCAGATAAGATCAGTGTCGACTGAAGTTATTACCTATTGTCGAACATAACTTTCTCGGAGGTACCTAACATTTGTGTTCATATCACATTCTTTTTACAGGACGCATGCAGGGATCCAACTCTCTTTCCACCATCAACAACTGCTGAGGTACAGAGTGGCATCCAACATCATCGACGTATAAGGTGACAACCTCTGTCTGAACCTTGTGACCTTCGATGACCTCAAGGCGCACTTGTAAGCGTGGCGTCAAAGGTATTTTAGGGTGTGCGAACTAGCCAAACACCCTTCTTGTACAGGTTTCTCTACTAGACTTTATAGGGTAATGATGCTGCACGATTAGTATGCGGAGCATATTAAGGTTAGTTATTTCCTATTTATTCATCCTACTAATCTTTTTAGCATTATCCATAAGTTCACTAATTCGTATACTTGTCTTGTGTGTTAGTCATTCCCAGAGGATGAAGAGTTGCTAAACAAATATTTCCCAAAATTCGTAGCGATGTATATACTCATCAGCGGGGCTGTGATGCCTGGTTCATGCAGAAGAGGATCTAACTAGAGGGGTAAAGGTCCACCCAAAGATGTTGCAGTAGAAAGTTCAAGAGGACGTTCAATCGCCACCGAAGGAGGGCTTGCTCCTAACTATACAAATGAGGATGACGATGATGATGACGATTTCATATCACCTAGACCTCGATGTTCAAGCACTATCACAACAGGCCGTTCAAGCACTACTACAACAGGCCATTCAAGCAACAAAGCAAGAGGACGTTCAACCCGCACCGAAGGAGGGCTAGCCCCTAACCATAGAAATGACGATGACGATAACGATTTCATGCCACCTAGACCATGAACCTTGCGTCCTTGGAGTCCTCCGAATCCTGATGATGATATTACATTAAGCCCTATCAGGTATCCAAATGTAGTATCCCATCAGTAACCAATGGATAACTATTGCTCATTTGACCATGCCCTATTCCGACAACCATGGCCATAGAATGTATGGTTTTGTCACTTAGTTCTTCACCACAGGCGTGTACCTATGTTGTATCCCAGTTTTATGAATTCCCTAAGGCATATACATAGTTCACATGCCATGCTATTGTCGTTGTTGTATTTACTGCACTTTGTAATATCAATGTCGGGTTTTATTCAATGTTTTCCTATGATTTGTCGTGAATTTTTTTGTCAAACAAAAGTAATAGACAAATAATTTTGTAAAACACAACATGAATTATCACCAACAAATGTGAATTTTTCTAAATGTATTGAATACTAGTTTGAACTCTAAAATTCTAGGAACTGTTAAAATAACACTGATTTTTAATAGTTAATGCTCACAACTTACAACAAATTTTCTAATGAAATCAATGCAACAATGTTCATCATAAATATAATTTTCTACAAACAAATTTCATGTTTTTTACAATTTATTTGGCTTCAGATTTTTTGAATTCCAACGTATAGTTTTGCAATTTTTTATATCAAAGTATAATTTTGCAATTTTAATAAAAAATGTATTACTTCAAAAATTCTTTTATTTTAACTCGCACGCCGGTTCAAAATGAGTGAAAAAAATCTCAATTGAACAAAAACAAAATTGTCAATTGTTTTGCTATTCCTACAAATTTTTTACTAGACCGGCTATTTTGCAGGAAAAATTACAGCGTCTAAATTAAAAAATCGCAAAACCGCTTGAGCCATCGTTGCAAAAAAATACCGCCATAATTTTTAATACTACACAATTAATTGCCACATCTAGTTCCGCCGTTATTTCCCTCATTATTGCATACATGCGACTCCCAATTACAAAAATGATCGAGCTCTACATGTTTATATAAGTCGCACGACCGTTCAAATGACCAAAAATAAAAATTTTTGATGAAAAAAAACATAATTACCTGTTGTTTCCTATTCTTGATATTATGTGAAACTTTTACTGTTATAGCCTTATGCATGTTATTTTTTTGCAAAATTGTGGCTGTCGCGACGAAATCACCAAAATGACAATCCAGTACAATCCAGCTGACCCAGACTGTTCAAATTATTTTATTAATTTCCAGCGGTTGTAGTCTCCTGGAACTTTTTATTTTGTATTTTCTAGTCTGGCGAAATATTATTTTTTTATCCCATAGTCGAAGAATCCATGGCAAAATATTTTTTTACTTGTTTCGACCGGAATCGATGTATTTAAATTCTTCGCACGTTTTTTCCCAATCGGAGTCCTAAACCACTAAAATATTTTGTCGCCGGAAAAAAATTTTCAATTCAAAGGCAGCGCGGCCATTCGATATTCAAAAAATCGGAAATCAGAAAGTGTAAAAAAGTCGAAATTCGGAATTCATCGTAAAATAAAATTGAAAAAAAGTCAACCAATTCCAGCGGACTGGAACCGCTAGATTCAGCAGATTCCAGTGGTTCCAGTCCACTGGAACTCTACGTCATCTGAGCGAAAATACTAAAAAATATTTCAACGCTTCCGGTTCGCGTGAAGTAAAAAAAAATCCTGCAGATCCCGTCCGCTGGAGATGCATTAAAAAATTATCCCGTGCTCCTGGTGCGCTGGAATTTACTGTTCAGATACTATTCATGTGATTTCATGTGATCAACGGCTATGTAAAAAAAACAAATCGGACTACAACAGTGAAAAAATCCTTAAAGTGTCTAAAGCAAAGGGCTTGGCTAAGTGACGATCCAGCGCGTGTAAGGTACTGTTTGGTTGAGTAGACTAGGGTGGGTGGGATATAGTGATCTCTGGATTTGAAGTCATCCTTTTATTTGGTTGGGTGGATGGATGGGATATGAATATCCAGTTTTTTGGAATATTCTGTTAAAATGCTGGATAGAGCCATCCCCAAAAAATACTGGACGAGTTTATCCAATTTGTTGTATTAAGAGGTGAACTCGTTCAAATTCAAATTTCACCAAAATGTACTCAGTTAAATTCAATTTTTGCTCAAATTGTTGTCAAATTTTATTCAAAAATTAAAATGTTGGTCAAAATTTGTCAAAAAAATCAAATTTTGTCCGAAAATTCAATTTTCTATGATATTTTGACCGAAATTTAAATTTTGTTCAAAGATTAAAATTTTGTTCCAAAAATTTAAATTGCGGTCAAATTTTATCCAGACATTTCAAAAAGTTCAAATTTTGTTTAAAAATTCAAATTTTGTCTAAAAATTTCAAACGGAAATTCAAAATTTTGATTACAACTAGCTCATCCATCCTCATCCATCCACCCAACCAAATAAAAAATTAACTCATCTCTATCCACCCAACTAAACAGTAATCTAAATAACTCTATCCCATCTATACTAGATACTAGATGTCTATATTCTATCCAACCTCTACAAAAGAACCCAGGCGGCCACGTTTGAGCTGCCCTACCCATTCGTACTACCGCCAGATCCTTTCTGCGACAGCAACTTGCGTGGCCCGGCATGTGGCCACTCCCTTCGAAGTACAAATGGGCTGCTGTTACCTGTTAGACCGTTGTAGTACTTTTTGTACATCAGTGATAGTCTGATGCATGCCAGGCAACACCAGTGAATTATTATGAACCTCAAAACTGCAAAACATGATGTGGCGAAAAAATAAAAAGAATCAGCTGACAACGTAATAATACATTATACTATCTAAGATTAGGCAAGTAATCCAATTATTTAGTGCACGTTTTTATACTATTTTGGTAAGGCAAGTAATCTAATTATTTAGACTATCACCAGCAATTTTCCTTCACTTCCCTTATTCCCTTCCCCATATTCATTTCCTTCATTCCTATCATCTCCAGCAGCATCCCCTCGAAGGGTTTTGTATAGAGATTGGAGAGAGAATCTCTTTCTGAACAGATTCTCTCTCCAAATCCCTTCCAAAGAGAACCGTGAAGAAAATTCGTTGGAGTACATGAGATCTTTCTGCGAAAGGATTTAGAGACTGAAGGAATAACGCTGGAGATAATCTTAGTGCCTTCTGACTATATAAAGCTCAGTGCACTAGGAACCACGAGGTCGTCTCATGGTCTCATCTAACGTGGTACACAATGTCATTTCAACGACAGCTATGAAGCAAATTTTGATGAGATCGGTTCGCTGTTTTTTAATTTGTGACCAGCCTCGTTGCTTCTTTTCCGGACCAACTCGGCTACATATAAGAACAGGAACTGCAACCTGTTCGAATCACTATCCGATGGCGGATCTAGCAGGCGTGCCACTGGCAATCCAAAATTTAGAAAAATTCTCAGGGATCAGCTCTTATTCGGTGTATGGTAAGATATGTTACGAGATAAGAACTCTAAACCGTATTCAGTTTAGAATCTATTTTTTTTACGGTGTAGTTGAATCCGAACTCATTTCTCATACTGCTATATATATCGGGTGCTTTCAATTGTAAAATATGCAATCAATAAAGCGAGAGAGATTTTCACTTATATTGTGTGCTCTTTGTGTCCTTGCTCTTATGATTGCGATGACGATTTTTGTGATTGATCGCGGGGGATCGACTACGTTTCACAACACGTTATCAGCACGAGTCTCTACCACAAGAAGGAGGATCGTCGACTACAACGAACGACTACTACCGGCGATTGATCGCCCGATCCGATCTGCAATCAACTCGCCATCACGCCGGCATCCACCCGGATTGCCGAAAAAGTCTTACGTGACTCTATCCTACGTGATAGTCTACAAAATTTCCCCAGATCGAATCAAGGTATTAAACCGGCACGAGCTATTGAATCGCAATTGAAATTGAATAGTAGATCAGAAATTTTGTATGAAATTCTTCTCGCGTCGTGCTGCCTTTGCCTGTCGGCGCTCGCTGCGAGGTCCGTCGCCTTCGGTCCACCGCCACTGTGCTACACCATGACACAAACTATCTGTCGGCAAATTGAAGCAACAGACTATTTGTCGGTAATACATCTTTCAGGGTCCGATTGTCTGTCATCAATTATATATGTATTAAGGACTAATTATGTGTCGGTAAATATCATGTTTTTGGGTCAAATGGTCTATCGGTAAACATGTTATGACTGATTATGTGTCGGCAAATATGATCAGAAGAGCTAGCGTGGCAAAATTCGGCGGGAGATCAGAAAAGGCTGCTATAGCTAGGTTTTCCCTCCAATCCTTTTCCCCAAAACCCCAGATCCCACGCGAGTGTATCGTGCCATCTCCCCACGCCACCCCCGCCGCGCCCCCAAATCCCCAAATCCCACGGCATGCATGTGCCGCCTCCCGCCTTCATCGCCCCGCCACCACCAAGACGCCCCACCGCCGCCCCCACACACGGCCGCCACATCCGCCCTGGCGAACTCAACCAACCCATCATCGTCGCACAGGTCTCACCATTTCTTAAGCGATTCTCGTGTTTTGTTGTTGTTGGGTCCGTTGGTCCGACCGCCTAGGTGCCGCTCAGGCGCGGCGCTTGTAGCCGAGGGGAGAAGGTGCATGAAAAGTAGTAGGTGCCGGAGATCTACCGGGCGCCTGCCGACGAGCCATGGACCACCGGCATCTTCGGATGCACCGAAGACCCTGAGAGCTGTACGTGGCGTGGCATCTCTCCCTCACCCTCTCCTTTGCCCCCTCCTTTCAACTATCTAGTCAATTCTAGTTTTGTTAGCTTTCCCCATTCGGGATGGATTGGGCAATTGCGCCGCCTCAACTGCTTAATTGGGCGCCTAACTGGGTTCGGCACACGATTGGGCAATTGCACGCCATGATGGGATTTGTGGGTGCTCTTGGGTTGGGAGTTTAGGGTTTGTGAGTTCTCGCCGCAATCGCGCGATGTTCATCTATCGAACCCGAGATTTAGCCTTTTTGGGGGAGGGTTTATACGCTGGCGCGCCTACCTACCGCTTTATACCGCTTTTAATCATTGATTAGTGGTTGTTGCCGGCGCGTGGTTCTACTGGTGGTGGTGGAGTGTAAGGCACGGAGGAGGGGACGCTGTTGCCGCCGCTAGTGATTTGATTCCGTGCTGCACGTGGCATTGGTTGCTCGCATTACACTCCTTTCTCATGCGGGGAGGTGCCAGCAACACGGTTTCCTTGCTTTACGTCGTTTTCCTGGGATGTATGTGTGCATGGCTGGTGCCCCCAACGTTGGTAGTAGTATCACCTTTTGGGATGGGGGAAGGCTCGGTCTTTTGGATCAACTGTTGGGGCTTCCATTGGAAGTTGGCTGCATCGGTGGGATCACATTGGCCAAACGGAGTTTCTGTTCACATGTATGGGGTTGTTTGTTTTGTGGATTTGCTTGCTTTCGGTTGATAGGGTTACCATCACGTGCATGTACCATGCCTGCATTGCTTATAAGTTACCATCATGTATTTGGCTATTTGCTTTCATATCTTTGACAAATGGCAAAGTAATTTGTTGATATACTGTACACTTCCCTTACAGTTTGTAACATCCCAAAAATTTGGCTCATTTTAATTTAATGGTTTATTTGAATTTTTTGAGAATTTTTAGAATTTTTTGAGAATTTTTAGAATTTATTTGGAATTAATTGGATTTTTGGAAATAAACTTTTCTTTGGAAATTAATTTAATAATGGAAAAGTTTTAATAAAATATAAATGGAAATATTTTATTTGAGTCCAAAATGTTGTAAAGTATTTTCTAGAATTTTTCTGATATTTTTAAAGCCTCAAATAATTGAAATGAATTTCTAGAATTATTTTTATTTGAAAATCAATTGAAGATCCGATGAATAGTATTGGGCCCGGCCCATTACTATGCACGCTGCACGGCCCGCTCGGCCGGAAACCCTAACGTCGCCGCCCTCTACCGTGCGATCTTGATCGCACGGCTGAGAATTGTCCGCGTCCGTTCATCGCCCGCCGCCGATCTGTTGACGCTGCGGATCGCCGAGATTGCGCCACTTGCGCCGCCACCAAGCTTTCGGAAGTGCCGCCACGCCATTACTGTCGAAGAACGCCGCCATTACTCGCCGTCGTGCATCTCTTCCGCTTCATTAGCCGGGCGACGTATAAAGCACATCCTTCCGCACATTTTGAAACCTTTCACGCTTCCGAGACCCACCAGAGACATCATGACGTGTTTCGCCAGAGTTCCATAACCGCTCGCCGTTGTTTGCGTCGCCGCGGTCATCCTCCGCCGCCGCCGTGACCACCGGAGTAACCTCACGTTGAGCCGCACTGCGGAGCCAACTCGTCGCCGAGTCGCCTCGAACGCCGTCGCCGACGTCGTCTTCTCCAACTCCGGCCACCTCTACTCGTCGCGCCAATGTCGGAACTCGCAAGCATCTTCAGCCGTTGGATCTGCATCACACCGTCCTGGTTAGTCCATGTATTCCCTCTCGGTAGAAACCAGAGCAGTACAACGGTAGATCCTAGCCGTAGGATTCACAATGGATGGATTAGATTTGAACACATGCCCGAAGCCGGGACCGCCCACATGTGCTCAAGATACGTCAGATCGTGGCCATTGGATTTAGATCTAGCGCTCTGGATTCCGCCACGTAGTCACGGTAATAGTGAACCACATCTTCAATTGTTAGCCGTTAGATCCTGATCATGTGGTTTTTGTTTCGCCACGTAGACTAGATCAACCGTAGCCATTGGATTTACATTAATAGTGTAAGATTGAATCATCATGAGTCGTTAGATTTTAGTTGAGTGGTTGGATGTGACCACGTGTCGCGCACCGGGATAGCCGCGTAGTCGCTTGTGTTGCGCAAAATAAGATTCAATCCGAGCTGTTCGAATTTGAATGGATGGTGAGGATTGCGCCACGCGCCGGGCCAGTTCCGAGCTACCGCGTGTCGCATGGGAACCGAGGCGTCAGCACCGCTGCTGACTGTTGACGTCGCCCGGATTAGTGCTCGCCGTTAGATCTTGATCCTATGGTTGAGATTGTGCCACGTGTCAACATCGGAATAACCCGAGCCGAAGCGTCGGGATAGATCCAGCCGTTCATTTTAAATCGGACGATTGAGATTAAATCGAGCTCTCGGTTGATAGTTCTACGCCATGTGTCATGGCCAGATCGTGCCACGTGTCATGCTGACGTCAGCAGCTGACGTCATCAGTGGGGCCCACATGTCAATCGTGGCACAGTAGATGATGACGTCAGTAGTGACGTCATGCTGACGTAATAATTCAATTTTTATTTAAAAAATATATTCGGCCGAAAATGGTTTCGGTGCTGACGTCATTATTAGCCATGCTGACGTCAAAATTCCAGATTTACCGTATAAAAATAAATGAAGAAATTCGGTTTATTCTTTTTTATTTATTTCCAAATTTCAAATGACTATAACTTTTGTGTTTTAAATCCGATTTGAGTGATTCCAATTTCTAAAAATTTGTAAAATAAAGATCCATTTATTGGTGAATTTTGTGGA
Organism: Guadua angustifolia; assembly: GCA_036346375.1. NCBI lineage: Eukaryota > Viridiplantae > Streptophyta > Magnoliopsida > Poales > Poaceae > Guadua > Guadua angustifolia. The sequence continues at coordinate 50,105,604 of CM070508.1, read as the reverse complement.
ATTTTTAGAGATGAATTTGCTCTCTATAAATTATATTTATTGTGTGTATGTTGATTGCGAGTAGACGTTGATCTGTCGGAGGGTTTCGAGGGAGGATTTCCAGAACAAGATCAAGCCCCGAATCAGGACCAGCAACTTTTCAAAGGCAAGTTATGCTTTGACCATGTTGCTCCTAAATTTTGAAAATGTATTTTGTTTCAAACTATGCGTGCTAATTCAACTAAAAATGGATTCAAATATTTTTGGTGAATTAGCTAATCAACCTAATTGTTACTGCCACCTTGTTATTAATATTTGTATGCCATGATTCCTTTGTTGACCTAAGTGGACAATACTAGTTGATTGTGATGATATTGTGCCAACACGGAAGGCTAGACCGTGCATAGTTGCTTAGCCATGCATATAACGCGAATAATCTTTTGAATACAAAAGCAACATTGACTAAAGGAATAGTGAACGCTTTTTGATAAAAGGTGAAATGTTGTTGGTAATGATGTTGGAGTGTAGAGACCTGTGTGGTTCTACATAAAGGATGATTACGAGCATGTGTTGCACCGTTAAATAACTTGGGATGGAATTTGATTTAGACTAGGGCAAGTGGACCGAGGCTTCGTGTCAGGTGGGCCTGTGTGGCAATTGGGGGGTTGAGTGTTGTGAGGGCTGTGTGCCAATCTAAGAGAAGGAAGTCTTGCCTTGGTTAGTTAAGGACTTCACCTTGCAAGCCTTTGACCTGAGTCTCTCGTACAACCACATGTCTGAATGGGAAGACCTAGTTTAGTAGGATTCTAATGTCTTACCTTTGATACTCGGGGTGGCGCTACACGGGGTAATCAGATGGGGAGCGTGCTCGTGCTCTGACTTAGTACCCGCCCAACGGTGTTTGTCGGTCCTATACTTGCTCGAGTGAGGGAAGTGATAGTGAAGGCAACCCGAGAGGTTCTTAGGTGGAGATAGAAGTCTCTGAAAGGCTTTGTTACGGTCAATTGCCTTTGTGGTATGCGACTGTATCTTGTAGGTAAAGTGTACAACCTCTGCAGAGTGTCAAAACTGTTCGAATAGCCGAGTCCACTAAGATCGACAATGCTCGGGGATTACAGTCAAGGGGTAGTGTTTTGAAAATAAAATGGGGTGGAAGGCTGTGTGCCAGAGTTGATGAAGAAAGTTGATTAGGGACTGTGTGTCCAAAATTATGTGGAAAACTACTTGTGATATATAATGGTTATATGGTTTTGATGCTTTCAATCTAAATAAATAGTAGTTTAAAATATTGATGCAAAAGCAAAATAACCAAGAGAGCTATTCCTTTGTAACAAGCCATGCATGTAGTAATAGAACGCATTTCATGCATGACTTGTTGAGTACGTGTGTACTCACCCTTGCGCACAAAATTTACCAGAGGAAGAGACTACGCCAGCATATGAAGAGGATTATGTCGAAGAGCCAGGGAACTAGGGAGCAAGTCTCTGTTAGGGCATCTGTGGCGATGGATGGATCACTACGAAGTTTACTTTCCACTGTTATTTTCTGTTTACTCTGAATAATGTAAGCCCTGCGTGGCAAACTGCTGTAAGGTGACCATAAGGTCGAACAACTCGATTATATAAATGTTTGATGTACTTAAATATTATTCCGTTGTGTATGATGTGGTACTTTAACCTCAGAAGTCTCAGGCGCACTAGCGATCTCGACTAGTGCATATTACATAGTGTGTCCGAATTTGCAAATTTGGGGCACGACAGAGGTGGTATCAGAGCATACTGACTGTAGGACTTGACCCTAGGTAGTCTGGCTGAGAAAGATAAAACTAATTTCTAAAAGATTAAAATTGTGCAAGATTATGAATGAAATCTTGACTAATATTTTTCTTCTTACTTCGCAACCTATGCTGCAATTTTCTGTTATTACTTTATGATTTTAAAAATATATAGCTAACGAGGGTGTTTTGGCAGATGAGGACGATCCACACCTTTGGTGAGCGCACTGGAGGCTTTGCTGCTGAGTTATGGTTTATGCTGCAGTTTCTCGAGGGCTTTGTTAGGCCGATCTACCGAGGAACCTCGGTGGTTCGGGCAGGGCTGGACATCGCTTGGGATGTGAAGGTCACCGCTCACGCGGGGACAGGAGAGAGCCAGCCGTCCGTCCACGCCATCGCAGAGATCTACATTCGAGGCTGGCATCCAGGAGACTGCATGCCTCGTGATGCGGCAAATCGCTCGCACCTACTCCGCCAAGCTAGAGGGCACCGTCTTCCGCCACCACCCACGCAGGGACAATCGCTTTGACCGGGACCCGATCGAGGAGGACGATGCTACGATCACCCACTTGGTGAGATTCGTCATCGCGCAGGAGGAGACCTTGGATGAGACAGTCCAGGAGCTGCAGAGGGCCCGTGACGAGATCGCGGAGGTCAGGGCTCTGCTGCGAGAGGCTACTGAGGGCCTGAGTCTCTACATCAGGAGGGTTCACGAGTTGGAGGAGATCCTGGAGGGACCTGAGTCAGAGCCGGAGCTAGAGCTGCACGACCCCGATCCTGAGAAGCCTGAGCCTGAGGAGGCGTCGATGCGAGAGGCACCAGTGCAGGTGGTGCCAAAGCCACCAGCACCCGAGTAGGCAGCCCCGGAGCCAGCAGAGTCGGTGGGCTCATTTGTACCACCGGCAGTGGGGCACCAGGATCAGTTTGCCCCTGTGCCGCTGCACCCACTGCTGTACCCGCTTGGAGGACCGCAGCTTGAATGGCTCGACGGCTAGAGAGTTTTAGTTTTTGCCAGAGTCGACTCATGTATTGAGTCAAGTTTATTGAGTCAGTTTATTTGAGTTCGTCTTAGAATGTTTTGTTTTGATCTGAACTCTATGAGTTGTTATGGTTTCTTGTGATGAACAATCTCTATGGTTGCTTAATGTGTATGTGCCGCAATGCCCGTAGGCACCTGTGAGCGGCCATATCCCTACAATATTAAATAAAATTGTGTGTTTCTATTTGAGTCAAATCTTCTCCCCGCATAAGATTCTTGTGTACTTGTCCACTCCGTTCCCTCTTTTCCTAAGTCCTTTTGTTCTTCAGATGGTGAACACACGTGGAAGCAGTGGAGCCGGAGGAAGCAACTCACAGCAGAGGGGCAACAACAACGAGGCACCAAATCCTCAACCACCACCTGTTGACATGAACAACTTAGGGGCTTTCTTGACTGCCCAGACCCAACTTATGCAAACCATGATGCAACAAATGCAGAATCAGGCAGCAGTCAATAACAACAACCAGGCTATGCACCAGGGACATCAGTCTAGACTGTCGGATTTCATGAGGACTAGACCTCCAACCTTCTCTGGGAATGTCAACCCCATTGAAGCTGATGACTGGCTGCGCACGATTGAGAGGAAGCTGCACATATCCCAATGTGTAGGCAATGAGAGAGTCCTGTACGCCTCTCACCAATTAGAAGGGACTGTCGCAGAATGGTGGGAAAACTATTGTGCTTCCCACGAGCATCCTCAGGAGATCACCTGGGATGAGTTTACTGTGGTCTTCCGCCAGTACCATGTGCCGGAAGGTATGATGGAACTCAAGAAGGAGTAATTTCGGTCTTTGAAGCAGGGAGGCCAGTCAGTGGCCGATTATTTGAACAAATTCACACAGCTTGCACGCTATGCTCTGGAGGACGTAGCTACTGACAAGGCAAGACAATCCCGATTCATGAAGGGACTAAACACTGGATTGCAAGTGGGATTGATCACCCATACGTTCTCGGATTTTAAGGAGTAGGTCAACAAGGCCTTAATTCTGGAAGACAAACGCAAAGAGTTGGAGGACAACCGCAAGCGTCGTATGGCCCAGCAAGGGAGTCGCCAGGGGCAGCAGAGACTGAGAATAGTATCTCCGCAGTTTACTAGATTTCAGCCAGGAAGCAGTACTAGAACACCATTACCTGCGCAGCGACATACTGGTCAGAATCCGCAGACACCGGGAAGAGCAGTCAGCCAAGCTGTAGGAAATCCGGCAATGGCAAAAGACGCTGCTACAACTGTAATGAGATGGGGTATTTCGCCAATGCTTGTCCCAAGAAGGGAGGAATCACTCCTGTCCGTTTTAACTTGGGAAATACGCCAGCTAGAACTCCTGTCCAAGGAGGAAGTAGAGCACCTATTCAAGCGGGAGCTGCATCCCAATCTGTTGTTCGAGGAAGGGTTAACCACATCATGGCAGATGAAGTTCAGAATGCAACGGACGTTGTACTAGGTAAGTTTCTAGTTAACTCAGTACCAGCTACAATTTTATTTGATTCTGGAGCTTCACATTCATTTATTTCATGGGTTTTTGTTATGAAAAATGATTTGCATATGGTCAACCTTAAGAGTACACTTATAGTCCAAACCCCGGATCAAAATTCAACTAAAGTAGGGTGTTCCGGTGAAATTATTAATAAATGGAATAGAGTTCCTAGCTAACCTAATTATATCGATACCCGCACTATAGATGTTATTCTCGAATGGATTGGTTATCCAAGCACAAGGCAATCTTTCGATTGTGAATGGAGAGTTGTAACCATTGAGAGCTCGGATGGTAGGAAGGTGAAGATTCAAGCACTTGTCGCCGATGGTCAGCGCCGTTAACAATGCAGAAGGCCGTTAACATGGAAGATGCTCCAAGAGTTAGTGAATACTCGATGTGTATCCCGAGGATTTACCCTAATGCCACCGACATGAGATATAGAATTCAGAATTGAGTTAGTACCCGTAACAGCTCCAATAGCCAAGAGACCCTATAGGATGTCTACCGAGGAATTGGTAGAAATGAAGAAGCAAATCGAGGAATTATTGGAGAAGGGATTTATAAGACCTAGCTCATCACCATGGGGAGCACCGGTGCTGTTCGTTAAAAAGAAAGATGGAAGTTTCAGAATGTGTATAGACTATCGTTCACTTAATGATGTAACGATAAAGAATAAGTATCCATTGCCCAGAATAGATGATCTTTTCGATCAGCTAAGAGGAGCAGGAGTCTTCTCTAAGATAGATCTTCGATCCGGATATCACCAGTTAAAGATTCGGACTGAGGATATTCCAAAGACAGCTTTCTCATCTAGATATGGGCATTATGAATTCACGGTCATGTCCTTCGGACTGACTAATGCCCCGGCATATTTCATGAATATGATGAACAAAGTGTTCATGGAATATTTGGATAAGTTCATCGTCGTGTTCATTGATGACATTCTGGTTTACTCCAAGTCGGAGGAAGAGCATGCTGGACATCTAAGGATGGTTTTGGAAAAGCTGAGAGAAAACCAGTTATTTGCGAAATTTAGTAAATGCGACTTCTGGAAAAAGAAGGTAGAGTTTCTGGGTCATGTGATGACTGCTGAAGGAGTAGCTGTTGACCCGAAGAAAGTAGAGGCAGTGTTACATTGGGAACAACCAAAGACGGTTACCCAGATCAGAAGTTTCCTTGGAATGGCGGGATACTACCGCCGGTTCATTGAGGGTTTTTCATCAATTGCGAGACCTCTTACGCAATTGTTGAAAAAGGAGAAAAAGTTTATGTGGATGCCTGAGTGCGAAAAGAGTTTCCAAGAGCTGAAGAAGTGTTTAACTTCGGCACCTGTCTTGGTGTTGCCGAATACTAAGGATAACTTTGATATATACTGTGATGCTTCACGTCAGGGACTGGGATGTGTACTGATGCAGAACGGTAAAGTAGTGGCTTATGCGTCAAGGCAGTTAAGGCCACATGAACAGAATTACCCAACTCATGATTTAGAGTTAGCCGCTGTAGTGCACGCTCTTAAGATATGACGTCACTATCTCATCGGAAACTGATGTGAAATATATACTGTCCATAAAAGTTTAAAGTATATATTCACTCAATCGGATCTTAACATGAGGCAGAGAAGATGGTTAGAGTTAATCAAGGATTATAACATCAGAATTCACTACCATCCAGGAAAAGCAAATGTGATGGCAGATGCTTTGAGTCGGAAAAGTTATAGCTTAAATTTGATGATAGCAGAAGATCAGTCTGATTTATGTAAAGAACTTCAGAAGCTAAGATTGGAAGTTATACCGAAAGGATTCTTAGCTACCTTGGAGGTTAAGCCGACCCTTGAAGAGCAGATCAGGAAAGGTCAACAGGATGATGAAAAGATTAATAGGATCAAATCCAAAATGGACGAAGACTTAGCGAAGGACTTCAGAGAAGATGAGCAGGGTACCTTGTGGATGAAGAATAGAATCTGCGTACCCCATAAACCTGAATTGAAGTAGTTGATACTGGAAGAAGCACATGATTCCAAGTATTCAATTCACCCTGGTAGTGCAAAAATGTACCAAGATCTCAAGGAAAGATTTTGGTGGCCGAACATGAAGAAAGAGGTAGCTGAGCATGTTGCACTATGTGATGTGTGCCAAGAGTTAAAGCAATGCATCAGAGACCAGCAGGATTGCTACAACCGTTAAAGATACCGGAATGGAAGTGGGAGGAAATCGGGATGGATTTCATCACCGGTTTGCCAAGGACTCAGGGTGGATATGACTCTATATGGGTCATAGTAGATCGATTAACAAAGGTCGCACATTTCATACCCGTAAAAACAACTTACTCTGGAGATAAGTTAGCGGAGCTATACATGGCAAGAATTGTTTGTTTGCATGGAGTGCCTAAGAAGATAGTATCAGATAGAGGTACCCAATTTACCTCACGATTTTAGGATAAGTTGCATACAGCAATGGGCACCCGTCTGAACTTTAGTACGGCATATCATCCGCAAACAGATGGTCAAACCGAAAGGGTAAACCAGATACCCGAAGATATGTTAAGAGCCTGCGCTTTGTCATACACCACATCGTGGGATAAATGCTTGCCGTACGCAGAATTTAGCTACAATAACAGCTATCAAGCTAGTTTAAAAATGTCGCCTTTTGAAGCTTTGTATGGTCGACCGTGTCGAATACCTTTGAATTGGAACGAGACGGGAGAACGTCATGTTTTTGGACCGGACGTACTTTTAGAGGCAGAGGAGAAGATTGCTCTGATTAGAGAAAGGTTGAGGACTGCACAATCGAGGCAAAAGAGTTACGCTGACAACCGACGCCGTGATTTGAGCTTTGAACCAGAAGATTATGTTTACCTCAAGGTCACGCCATTAAAGGGAGTTAAAAGGTTCCATGCTAAAGGAAAACTTGTCTCAAGGTACGTGGGACCATTCAAGATCTTGAGCCGCAAAGGTGAAGTCGCCTACCAGTTGGAACTGCCGCAATCTCCGGCAGGGGTACATGATGTATTCCATGTATCGCAATTGAAGAAATGTCTTCGAGTACAGGAGGAACAAACCCCTATAGAAGCTATTGAACTGCAAGAGGATTTAACTTACAAGGAACATCCGGTGAAGATTTTGGATATCATGGATCGTGAAACAAGAAACAAGTCAACCCGCTTCTGCAGAGTCCAGTGGAGCAATCACTCAGAAAGCGAAGCAACTTGGGAGCGTGAAGAGGATTTGAAGAAGGAGTTTCCCAGCCTCTTCTCTAGCCAGCCCTGAATCTCAGGGTCGAGATTCTGTTAAGGGGGGAGGTTTGTAACATCCCAAAAATTTGGCTCATTTTTCAATCAGGGTACCAAATCTACATGGTACCAACAAACTCTCATCCCAAATTCTGTACTTTTGGGATAGGCTTTCCTTTTGTATCCGCTTGTACATCTGTATATTGTGGCCTATCGGCCTCGTATTGAATATAACAAGTGCTATTCATAACAATTTCAAGATGAGATATATGAGGATTGTTCAATTAATGTATTCACTGAATGTTTATCATGGCATGCTTGATCATTCAATCATCCCGGACTAAACTGAGTCAGTTGAAATTTATTTGCAGGTCTTTATGATGACCTCATTCACAGTTCTTTTGCATTCTGTGATATGCTTGTTCTGTGATTGTGTATGGTTGGTTCTAGTTGACTCACTAGTTGATTTGAGTTGTTGTATCTGAATATGAGTTTAATCTAGCACACTAGGCAGTTTCAATAGTGGTTAATTTTCAATAGTGGTTAATTTTTACGTCCCAAGATTGCTACTTGTGTTCTTTCAAGAGCTCATGTAAGTTTGCTTTTAGCTCAGGACCTGCGACTGACTACCACATATAAACAATAAAGTTGAGGTTAGGCTCTTACCTTGCATTCACAGCAGTAAGTCAGGTAAGTTTGTACAACATTTTTTTAATTGTGACATGCATCCATACTCGTAGCTTATGAAGTACCTTTTACCTGTTTTAGTGATTTGTTGGATTTTTTTAATTCGAATGTTCCATCTGGAGCTTTTTATGGAACATGCCATTCATGGGTTTGCACTTTAAACTAGAAATAACCAATCACAGCTTACGGTTTCTACTAGAAACATTATTTGCTCGTTCATTGCAAGCATTCCAATGCTTGTAGATGTGTGCTCCATTATTTGTTCCATTGTGTTATATCTGTGGCAGGAGCATTCTTGGCTACCCTTCTCTTGTGCTCGTGACCTCGTGCGGCTGGGACCTACTTTGGGGGCACATAGTTGCAGTTTTTCTGGGTGTACTATGCCATTACTTTGTTTTGAATTTGTTGAGAGTTGGAGTGCTAGTTCTGCATTGCTGTAAATAATTTGTGAAGGTACATATTTGACAATCACCTTTCTCAGGACTCAGAAGGAACACTGTATAGGTCCACCTGGTGTTTTCTGATGAGCAAGTCAGGAGTTTCTATTAAAGTCAACTACAAACAAAGAATTTAGGGGCTGTCTATTTCTCAGTTGACTAAAAATTTCTTATTTTTTAGTCACCTTTTTTGTCCTTTGGATCTTGATCCAAAGGCCACTTCCCCTCATGTGTTGTTCATGTTGCTTCGTTGTGTTGTTTTTCTTGATGCTAATGGGCTGCTGGCCTGAAATTTTGACCGTTAAGTAGGATTGGGCTTTGGGCAGTTTTGGGCTGTGATTTGTTCCATTGTAGCTGGGCTACAAAGAAGCTATAGATGGGTTGGGTTCGTGGGTTCGCATTGCCGCAAATTTGGCGTCAAGTCGGTTTGGGCTAATAACCCATTAACAAAAAAATGGAGCTATAGCCTTGTTGTTTGAGATGATTGATTTAACTGATAAAAAGAGAAATCCTATATCGTAACACTACTATAACATTTCTTTTAAAAATAAACGTTGCTGCACTTAAAGAAGAAGTTTTATATATACTAACAAAAATAACAGCAAAGACGTACAAAAATTGCGCATTGCTTACCACTGAAATTTTAACAGTAGTGATATGTGGCTTCTTTAGCAGGTAGGAATTTCCAAAGGGATACACATGCTTTGCTTTGCTAACTGAACCCTACAAAGAAACCAAGACAAAAGAAAGTGATGTAACCTAGACAAAAGCAAAATCATAACCTTGGTGAACCCTACAAACTAAGGCTTTGTGAATTTAAACAACAGATACAAAACAGTTATTCTAAGTTAGACAAAGATAAATTGTTAGACTAGGTGAAACCCTATAAATGATAGATACGGAGGAGTTACTCTAAGCTAGACAGATAATTTGTTATGTTTGGTGAGCCCCTTACAAATACAGGTACAAAAGGGTTTGTTCAAAGCTTAGCAATAAATAATTTCTTAGACTATGGGAACCATACCTAATAGCTTCATCCTACATTTTTGACCATATTATTCCTAGTGAAATAGAAGATAACATAGATCACGGAAAGGTTCAAAAACAATCGCTAGCATAAAAATTGAGGGTTTCAATTTCTCACATATGCCTCAGATTTAGAAATGAAAGCATTAACCCCTCTCACTCCATACTGTTAAAGGTAGTAATGTAATAGTATGTGTGTGTAAAGGAGATTACTAACTTATTTACTTTTGAGTTGATGCAATATTTTTAGTTGGCTTCATATTGATGTGCAGCATGTAATGCTTAACAAGAGCTATCTTATGGTTATTATTTTCCTAGTTAAGGTTGATTCTTCTTCCTTGTTAGGATCAAGAGGATGGCATGCACACTGCAAACCATTTGATCTAGCATCTCGATAACAACAACATTAGCAGTACTTGACTTCTTTGAAGAGTGTCTAAATAGGTAATGTACTCCCTTTCCTTACTGTCCTTTCTTATTATGTTGTTACCATCCTATAAAATTGATGTGGGTATGAAACGACATTACAGTTGCATAGTTTCTATCTTATGTTGTTGCTATGTTATGTTGTCCTTTCTTATTTGCATGGTTTCTAGGATGAAGTAAGACTGTTACTATTTATTATTTGCATGTTTATAGTAACTACTAATTTATTCAGCTATATATATTGACACTTACAATATGTGTATTGAATTTAGATAGCTTATTGATATTGCTAGCAAAGGTGCAACATGGATAAGAGTTGGATGGATGCGCCTAGGTACATCATATATTTTTTACATTTATTAGATGCTAGCAATAGTAAATATTTCAACTAACATATTGCATATATGCAATATGTAGGCACACAAAGGTCTATTTAGATGGAGTGAATAGATTCCTAGGTTATGCATTTAGTAATTCAGCAAAAGGAAACAAAATACTATGCCCTTGCAAAAAATGTGTTAACTCTTTGTGGAGAGAAGCAAGTGAAGTACGTGTGCACTTAATATGTGAGGGGTTTCAAGAAGGGTACACAACATGGGCTTATCATGGAGAAGCAAGCTTCTCTTTTGTGAATACTCATGACTGCAACGAGGCCAAGGTTGGGGAGGATTCAGACGAAGATGATGACATTTCCAATTTGCTTCGAGACTTAGCATGTGGTTTAGACAATAATAGGGATTTCGAGAACGATGGTGGTTTGGAGCAGCCCAACAAATATTTAGAAGCTCTTCAAAAGATAGCAAATGATCATGGTCAAGATCTATATCCAGGGTGTAAGAACTTCTCAATGCTATGTTTCCTAGTTAGACTACTTCATCTCAAATTGCTTGGAGGATGGACTGATAAAAGTTTTGACCGACTACTAGATCTACTAAAAGATGCTTTCCCTGATGGGTCGATACTACCTAAAAACTACAATGAAGCTAAGAAAATGGTTAAATACCTAGGACTTGGGTATGTTAGTATTCATGCATGTGAAAATGATTGCATTCTATTTTGGAAGGACCATGCTAATGATGAATGTTGTCCAACATGTGGAACATCACGATGGAAATCAGAAAAGCAAAGTCTAGATGGAAAACGTGTACACAAGGTTCCTAATAAAGTTCTTCGCTAGTTTCCAATAAAAAGAAGGCTTCAAAGATTGTTTGTGTCCTCTAGAACTGCAACTGACACGAGATGGCATGATGAAGAGTGCAAAAAGGATGGTTTACTTAGGCATCCTGCAGATTCTCCTCTTTGGAATGATTTTGACCTTAGACATCCTGAATTTGCTTTAGATAGCCGCAATATTAGACTTGCAGTAGCTACAGATGGTTTTAATCTATTCAGGTCCTTGAATGTTGGTTACAGCATTTGGCCTGTTATTTTGATTCCATATAATTTTCCACCATGGATGTGTATGAAGCAACCAAATTTCATTCTCATTGTTAATTCCAGGTCACAAAGCTCCTGGTAGTGATATGGATGTCTATCTTGAGCCACTAGTCGATGATATGGTAGATATGTTTGATAAAGGTGTTAGAACTTTTGATGCCTCCAAAGATGAGTACTATCAATTGCGTGCTACTATATTGTGCACCATTACTGATTTCCTAGGTCTAGGCTATGTGGCTAGATGTGTTACCTCTGGTGAAGGAGCATGCCTTGAATGCCACTCGTATACATGTTCTTTACGATTGAAAAAAGGTAGCAAGACTTGCTATATGGGACATCGTAGGTTCTTACATGCAAACCATACATTTAGGTTTGATGCTAATTCATTTGATGGTAAAACTGAGCTTAGGTTAGCACCTAGTCCACTTTCTGGGGAGGAGATTTTTGGTGCAAACAGAAAATATTCATACGGTTTTTGGGAAAGATCCATCTAGGAAGAAGACAAACCAAAAGGCGGCGGCAGGAGGGGGAGCCATTGATCATTTGGAAAAGGAGGTCTATTTGGTTCAAGTTGCCATATTGGAAGGACTTACTATTGCGACATAATTTAGATGTTATGCACATAGAGAAGAATGTATGTGATAACATAATTAACACACTTTGGGCATTGATGGGAAGTCTAAGGATAATTTGAATTCTTGATTGGACCTTTAGTCTCTAGACATTAGAAGGGATCTTCATCCTGTTGAAGTAGAAGATAAATTTTATTTACCTCCAGCACCTTACTCTATGAGTTCTACCGAGAAGAAGTTATTTTGTGAAGTGCTAAAAGGAGTTAAGTTTCCTGATGGTTATGCATCTGATATACGTCGTAACGTGCATGTTAATGAGAAAAAGATAATTGGACTAAAGAGCCATGATAACCATGTTCTTCTACAGCATTTACTTCCACTTGCCATCAGAAGGATACTGCCAGAAAAAGTTAGTGCAGCACTGATTCGTGTAAGCAATTTTTTCAAGAAAATCTACTCACCTGTTATTCGCGTAAGTGAGATGCAAAAACTAGAAGCAGAAATAGCTGAGACCTTAAGCCTTCTTGAGACTATATTCCTCCCATCTTTTTTTGATCTTATGATACACTTGATGGTTCATCTTCCTACCCAAGCAAGAACTGCTGGTCCAGTGCATTTTCGGAATATGTATCCTATAGAGAGGTAATTTCTAAAAGTATTCTTAACAAAAAAATATGTATTATTACAAGTAAATTTACAAATAACTTAGGTATCTTTATAGGTATTTGATGAGGTGTAAGGGCTATGTTCGTACTAGAAGTCATCCGGAGGGATCGATTGCGGAGAGCTATTTGTTTGATGAGAGTCTTACGTTCTGTTCTCACTATTTGCAAGGTGAGACTCGGTTTATTCGAAGAGTAAGAAATGATGATGGTTTGCATAGGGAAATCATCAGTACCACTCCTTTTTTCCGCAACATTGGTCGAGGATTGGCTGGCAAGGGCTTTGTGACATTAGATCACAAAACCTGGCTTCAAGCACATAGATATGTCCTATTCAACTACGACAATATAGAACTTACTTGAAGTAAGCTATCCAAATTATTTATTTGCTATAAGGATCTTTCATGTTCACATCCTGTATTGCTAAAAGCAAAGTCTTTGCAGCAAGCATGTTGACTATCTTTCCTCAATTGGTCTTCAAAATCAATGTGAAATTAGTTGTGTTCAGCATGAGACCTTCCATGAGTGGTTTAGGTTGCATGTAAGTACGCACATAACTTAATCAACATGTGATTTCTCATGGAGTTCCATTTCAGTTTAACATTTGTCTTCCATATTCACAGGTGGCAAAAATGGGTGAGGAAATAGTAGAAGAAATAAAAATTTTAGCTAAGGAGCCAAGCATGGTTGCACGAAAGTATAATAGCTATACAATAAATAGGCTCAATTTTCATACATAGTCGTATGACGTGGGTAGGCCGGTTCAATGTAGTGGAGTAGCTCTAGTTGCTCAGACTGCATGTTTTGAAAGGGGAAACAATGACAACCTACTAATAGGAAACAAGACATATTATGGTATTATAAAGGAAATTCTTGAGTTAGACTATGACCATAGAGGAAATGTAGTGCTCTTCAAATGTGATTGGGTTGACAACCGCATACAAGACAAATGGGTGAAAACCGATCAATTTGGGGTCACTACTGTCAATTTCAAGCATTTATTCAATACTGGTGTGAAGATATCAGACGAGCCTTTCATTTTAGCTTTCCAGGCCACTCAGGTTTACTATGTTAAAGATCCCATTGATATTGAGTGGTGTGCTATTGTTCAGTCAAAACCACGTGACTTCTATGACATGTGTGACAACACAAATGAGATAAATCAAGAGCATGATAATGAAGTAGATGTGTCATTGCCTGATCTAGGTACTAATCACTACAGGAAACTGACGTTTTTTCGTCGGCCAAAAACCGTCGAAAATAACCATAAAACCGACGAAAATAGTTGTTTTCGACCGACGAAAATTGGCCAACGACAAAAAACAGACGAAAATCAATACATTTTCGTCGGCCTAAAATAGCCGACGAACATATAGTGCGTCAGGACCTGACGGGGCGAGCTGACGTGGATAAGTATATTTTCGTCGGCCTGAATGTTAGCCGACGAAAATAGAGTTCATATTTTCGTCGGTCAGAGTTTTAGCCGACGAAAATAGTGGTCCTTTTTTCGGCAGTCGAAATTTGGGCCGACGAAAATATATGATCCCATTTACGACAGCCTCTATGTGGGCCGACGAAAATAGCTGCGCGCAGCAAAAAAAAAATAAAATTTAGAATTCATTTGGTCCATACAAACCACATCACAATATATACGAACCAGATCACAATATATACTAACCAGATTACAATATATAGAAACCAGAATTCTATTGATCCATATCACAAACCAGATAGCATAAATGCACAAATGAACAAACATACATGCAATCCGACATTACACAAACAGATTTCCAATCCACTGTCGCACTAGTCAACAATATAAAAACGTCACCAAGCAAATCCTAACAGTGTTCACAAATTGCTCATCACTATCGCACAAATCCTAACAGTGTTCACAAACCAACCAAAAAAAAGACTAACTAGAGCCTCCACCTAAGTTTAGGGCATCATCAAATTGCTCATTTTATGGAGGAGGTATACTATTGTCGCCAAAGACTTTGTGACCCATCACCTCCCATCGAGCCTGCAATGAGCCATCCGCCCCTACAACATATAAGGAGAGAATTTAAAAATGATTTAAAATGCATAATTCTGAAAAAGACAAGCAGAGGAGGATAATTTATGAGATGGGATTAACATGAATATGACACTATCATCAAAGTTATTATTTAAAAGAAAGCATAATTCTCAAAAGACAGGCACCCAACATCTGATTTTGAGCTATTGGTGTGTGGTCAAAGTACAAGCATAGCACATCAAGCTAAAAATGAAGCCACGTAACCATAAAACAAGTATGCTATCCTTTGGAGGTGCTTCTTGAGCATCCATTTTCCCTCTGTAGCCCTAGTGTTCTTTGGCTTGAAAAGACACCAAAGACTGTCTTGTGCACAATTATACAAAAACACACAAGAAAATCTTTGGGCAAAGCGGCTTAAACAAAGAGGCACACCATGCTTTTGCACACTGACCTACTATGTAAGAAAGTAACTTTGTGTAAGTATATGTGAGAACTGACAACTAAAAACATAAGGAAATGTGTCAACAAAGATAAACAAATAGGCAAAGACATGCTTTTCACACACAACCAAGAAGAAAGTAACCGTGGGTATGAATACTTGACAACAAAAACATGAGGAAATGTGTAAGCGGCTTAAATGTAGTTGTGCTCTTCATATGTTGCCCTAAGGAAGTCATTCTTGATGCTAATCAATCCATAATTCAAAAGACAATTTGTGCAGAAATCCATACATGATTCTTGAATTTGAAGTACTTTTGGCCTTCTAAAAACTAAATCAAATTCAAATTATCTATTGATGGCAAGGAAATTGCAATATGTTTACAAGTATAAAGACCCAATTGACAAAATACAAAAATCGGTACCCGCTTTGCAAACTCATACATAAATGGAGACTAAAGTGAAATAAAAATGCTCATCCCCATTTAGTAGAGAGCAAATGTATTGCAACCAAAGATACAAGGAAAAAAAAGATGACCTCAGATATAAATTTTGCATTTGAAAGCTATTCTTGCTAAGGCAAAGAAAGATCTAAGAAGCTAACAAACAGTTTGTAAAATTGCCGATCAATGTGAGATACTAAATTAAGTCTTGTCTATATCATATTCAGATCGAATGAATGAGTGCTTCCATACTGTTGAGCTAGGTAGCTCACAAAGTTGAATAGATCCATATCACAAACATAATTTGGAGTCATTGTCAAATTGGGAAGAGAAGCAAATGTTTAAGGAGTAAGTTTGTACTGCCATGAAATTACTTGAGGAATTCTATGAGCTTCTGATGGACTTAGAAAAAATATCACTCTGGAATTATTCGTTTGTAATCTATATCAACTTCACTGTATCACCTAAAATATATGTAAGAACCAAGAAATGACATAACATTGTCGGTTAAACCATTTTTCATAGTCAGAGATGAACAAG
The DNA here is from genome assembly GCA_036346375.1 of Guadua angustifolia. Taxonomy (NCBI): domain Eukaryota; kingdom Viridiplantae; phylum Streptophyta; class Magnoliopsida; order Poales; family Poaceae; genus Guadua; species Guadua angustifolia. Next base: position 50,089,424 of record CM070508.1, on the reverse strand, counting down.
ATAACCAAGCAAATTAAGTCAGAAATATCTAGTTCCTGACACTCATAATTAATATATGGCAGTTTTTTTTCCTACTTGGAGTATATCACCATGTCATCAATGATAACAAATTGGCGTCAAACATACATAAGAGTATGTTATGGTCATTGAAAATAGAATAACTAAATTGAATCACTCAAAGCAGCTAATGTTGAGACATGAAGCTCAAAAGGTAAGCTCTCTCTTGGTCATGAGCCAAGAAAATCAAACATTTGACTCCATTATTTACACACAGGCATTTTTAACTCTCTCTACGCAAGTAGACTAAAAGCCCTTGCATCAGATGCCATGAAAGAAACTGTCAATAATTTAGTGCAAATGTAATAGTACCATAGATGGTGCGGTCATAAATGTAGGAAAGACTGGAGCCGAAAATGCTGAAAGATTGAAGGGTTTTCCAAAAGCAGCAGACATACACTCCTGTGGAATAATTGCACATAATCAATTTTAAAGCATCTTAGTCTTACTCATATCACTAACTGTATGCAGTATGGAAATGAACTTACATTCATTTGTGAGTGCCAGGCAGATATGGATGCTTGTTGTTGCCTCATGAATTCTTGTTGCTGGGCTATCATATCGCAATGTTGAGCCAACTGAGCGCGTTGTTGTCTCAACTCATCCTGCATCTGAGCCTCACGAGCAGCACGTGCACTACTTGTGGAGGTCCGAGATGCCCTCGTCAAGTCTCGAGTTGCAGAGGAATCAACAAAGCCATTGAACATGGAAAACCTCCCATGACTCTTGCCACCGCCGCTCCTATACAAGGCGGCGACGTCAACGTCTTCCTCCCTCCAGTTGCAGTCCTCACCATGGGTTCGGGCCATCTCATCTCCATATCTAGCCTGCGATGCATACGAGTTACATTGAGAAAAGCAATAACTTGCAACACGATAAAGAAAGGCAATTGACTAACCAAGCTGTCCGTCGCCCTCTGGCTGCAAAGTTGATCCGGCTGCATAGAGTCGCTCCCCTTGTGCCCCGCAACGTAAGTTTCAATCGCACTTGGTCTCCTCCCAAGTCGAGCTTCCTGTAATCATGTTAATCGCTACTACATCGATCATAAAAGAAAATGAATTATTAACATAGCATGATAAGCGTACCAGTCGCTTAGCTAGACGAACATGACCATCGACACCATATGTATGAACAACACTTGAGCCCGACTCTCGATTCACACTCTTGCTATTCGACTTTGCAATGAACGATCGAAGCCCAAGATGCTTGAAAGTACCGACCATGCATCGAGCACGATTAAACCTACAATGTTAGCGGTTAAATTAAGCAACTATTCAATGGCGCAATACTGAAATACACACAATTCATATGACTAACCATTTCAGCAGAACTCGCATGTACTCATTAGCTTGAAGGTAGATTTTGAAGAACCAAGTTTTTATTCATTTCCTCCACGATGCCTCTTGCAAGATGCACTCACCGCTAAAAGCGAGCATTGACATCATATCTTTTACTACCTTCAGAAAGATTCTCAAACACACGCTTGGAATGTGCTCCCACTCCTCCTCTTCCCCTCTATCAAGCGATACCCTCCTACAATACAAGTAAATGTATTAGTTACCGTGACAAAAAAGAAAAACTAACTTGATGACCATGATTTGAAAAGGTTTACCCGTAAATCAGTCCACACCCTCTGTGTCATTGTTAGTCCATTATTGTTCATCGTCACCTTATAGTGTTCTCACTTTAAAGTGGTAGGGACACACCGTCGATCTCAACCAATCCAGGTAATGGTACCAACAAAGAGAGCCCAATGTGGCATTAACTGCGCTTTGTCCTACTTGTCCCGTGAAAGAAGGATCCTCCCACAACTCGCAACCAATATATTTGCACAATCGATATATGTATACAAGGTTAAATAAATTGTAATCATTACTAACCTATCACCAATTGGTCTTATCTGCTTACGGAGTTGTCGATTTTCATGTCGTGGAGGAACACCGCTTACTCCTCTATACCTAAAAATATAAATTTTATATACATATGAAGTTACTTAGCTAGCGAGACAAAACATTCAACAGAAGTAAGTTATCATAAAAAACTCAAGACCGGTCCATTCGCACCATCCTCCGCCTCATCCTCCGCTATGTCTCCACCTTGCTCGCCTCATCCTCTCCATTGTCGCCCCTAGTACTTGCTCCTCATCATTCTCCTCTAGTACTTGCTCTCGAGCCTCTCTCGCATAACTCTCCAATTGTCGCCGCTTTCATGAGAGGTACTTCCTTTGAAAATGCTAGTGGCGCCTTTTGAAGATAAAGAGCCATCGTTCTTCGAAGATGGGTTCTTCGAAGATGAAGACCCAGTCTTCTTTGATCTCGAACGGTGTAAAAATGAATTCATCCTACATAACAAATGAAATCTTAGAACATATATAGACATAACAAATGAAATATTAGAACATAGACATAACAAATGAAATATTAGAACATAGACATAACAAATGAAATATTAGAACATAGAAATGCAATATATATATGAACATGAAAAATGCAATATATAGAAATAATTACTTGTTGTATTCGATCGTCCATGTTTTTCTTCCTAACTTTCCGTGACAGACTATCTTCCTCACTTCGCATGTCACCAACTAAATCATCGAGTTGTATTCGACATCTACTTCAAAGGTTGCCGGAAGGTCATCTTCTTGGAATGCATCAATCTCACTTGGTATGTACTCATCGTCCCTGTGGTTGTGCGATTGATCATGTGGATTCACCTTATACACAACCCACCATGGTTTAAGACTTAGCTTAGAGCACGGATAAGGAGGTAATACACTTGCTTGGCATGTGAACAAGCACAAATGGATCAAAAGTGAAAGTCGTGATTCGTGTTTAATTTCTACCAAGCCAAGTTTATCGTTACACCGTATCCCTGCTTTGTCAAACCAATCACAATACAAGAAAACGACACTCAAATCCTTTGGTCCTTCGAACTTGATCTCGACAATGTTTTGAAGAACACCGTAGTACTTAGTTTGCCGACCATCCGCACCCACAGCCGTAGTTACTACCCCGCTATTCACCGTGGCTGTATGCGGACGGATAGCTTCAAAGGGTGCCGCATTTAAAACGAAACCCATTGATATCATATCGCACAAACTTCCTTGCGGTTGTGAACCCACGAGACAATTGACATAAATCTTCTTGAACACTATCATCTCTCGGCATCGCAAAAGTTAGATATTTATTACAAACATTATCGTATGGCTATATCTTTAGTTCAAGTGTGATAGGATCTATACATGTCTTGAAACCGTGTCACGAAATTTGGGCCACCGCGTATAATCAGAAGGCAAATTGTCTAGTTGTTTTTCAAGAGGCCTTTGGGTTGACCTCCATTCTTGTTTGTCGAACAACCTACAATTGGCATGAGTTATTTGCAATATAGTTATCAAAACTAATTTACACCTAAATGAATTCAAATACTTGTCCATTTCCTCAATATTGTAGAACATATACATCATGGCAAAGATTCCACTCCTCTTGAGTCAACTCATGAGGGAACTATCACCGATCGCTTCCATTCCACTTGAATATATCAAGACGACCGTCACTTGTTCAGGAAGAGGTGTGGTATCGCGATGTTTTAGCATTGACATCATTTTGCTCCGCGAAATAATGGCTCGAGAAGTAGGATATTTCTTTCAGATAGTACGCCTCCGCGATGGACCCTTCAACTCGTGCTTTATTACCCACCATGGCCTGAAGTTTCTTCAGGCCCGCTCTATTCGATACATCCATCGGTATTGCATCGCCCACACATCTCGCTTCATACGGTAAATGTACCAACAAATGCTGCATTAAGTTCATGAAACCTGGTGGAAACACCTTTTCTAGTTTGCATATAAGCACTGGTATATTCTTTCCCAATTCTTTCATCGTTGATTTCTTTATTATCTTAGAGCACAACCGCCTATAAAAGAAACCGATCTCGCAAACAAGATCCACACTTCTTAGGCATATATCCTCTGAACATCACCGAAGTAGCCTTTCCATGATGATGTGGTAATCATGACTCTTTAGGCCATATAGTTTACCGGTCGAGATGTTCACCGACGCCTTAGATTTGCCGCATATCCGTCTGGAAATTTGATATTCTTCATCCATCTAAGAATCTCCTTCTTATCTGACTTTTTAAGATAGTAAGGAGCATGAGGTTTCTTTCCACCTTCCGTCACTTCAAAGGTGGGGACGATTCAGATTTCGAGACAAGTCTCTACGAGCCTTGACATTATCTTTTGTTTTATCATTATAGTGAAGCACGTGCTAATGATGCTTTCGCATGACATTGCGCTCTTGATGCATAACATCAATATTATGCGCGAGGATTAAACTAGTGACATAAGGCGACTCCATATGCTAGATATGTGAGTCCAATTATGTGTGTCTTTGAAGGCTTCATACCCATTCTCCGTGTCAACCAACTCACTATGCCACGCCACAACCTCATCTCCGGATAAACGTTTCGGCGGACCCTTACTAACTGTCACATCCTTCTTAAATCCCTTTTTATCTTTCCTGAATGGGTGACTAAGACTAAGAAAGCGACGGTGACAATCAAAGAAATTGAATTTGCCACCATGCTTCAAACGAAATGCATCTGTGTCACCCATACAAATCGGACAAGACAACCGACCATGTGTGCTCCACCCCGAAATCATGCCGTAGGCAGGACAGTCATGGATAGACCAAAGATAAGCCACACGCATGTTGAAGGTCTCTTTTCTACTGTTGTCATATGTCAAAACACCTTCCCACAGCTCCTTCAACTCCTTAATCAATGGTCGCATGTACATATCCAAATGCTTTCGGGATGCTCGCCCAGAATAACAAGTGTTAGAAACACATACTCATCTTTCATGCATAATGATGGAGGGAGATTATACGTATTGCAAACACGGGCCAAGATGAGTACGGAGTCCGCACTTGTGGTGAAAGGCATGAAGCCGTCTGTTGCCAAGCCAATCTGAACATTTCTAGGATCTCTGGTGAAATTTGGATTGAACTGCTCCAATGTCTTCAAGCTTCACTATCGGAAGGATGACCCATGGAACCCTCGTATGTACGCATGCCTTCTTTGTGCCACCTCATATGCATGGCAAGATCCTTTGATAGGTAAGCTCATTTGTAGCCTTGGTTTAAGGGGCATATAGCGGAGCACTTTGGCCGCTGACTTTGTTGTTACCGTGTTTCCCTCCTCGTCCGTTACTTGAACATACCGGGACTCATTGCAATATAGACAATGTGTTAGTTCTACATTCTCCTTCCAGAATAACATACACTTATTGGGGCACACATGTATCTTCTCGTATTGCATCCCTAAACCTGCCAACATTTTTCTGGACCGATAAAGATCTTTCGGCATCTTATGATTCTCTGGAAGAACATCACAGATCAATTTGACCAGATCGTTGTAACAATCTTTACTCAAATTGTATTTCGATTTGATAGCCATCAACCGTGTCACTGCAGCAAGAAGGGTGACATTGGTAAACTCATGCAGAGGCTCATTGGAAGCAGGAAGAAGCCTATAAAATTCTTCGACCTCAAGCAGTCGTTCTTCCTGTTCACCCTGTCATCGTCGACCAAGATCTTCCACCATATCTCAAAGATCTATCCTCCGTGTCATCATAATCTGGACTATGTTAGTCAGAGAACCCAAACGTGACTCACCATGCTCGAACCAAGTTAAGTAATTGGGCATAAATCCATATCTCGCACAAGTCTAATTCGATCTCCTCCTTCCGCCACGAGCGGTTACGGCACTTGCTGCATGGACACTTCACTACACCACCAGGTGGATTCAAAGAGAAAATATGATCCACAAATGCTTGTGTCCTCTCTACCCATTCGTCCGTGTGACCCCCCGTTGTTCTCTAGCCGACATACATCCATGCTCGATTATCACCCATATTGATACCACTCTATTAAAAAATGATGATACAAGAATTATGGTTCTAAAAAGGCTTAGGAACTGGGTTTTTACAACCTTGAAAGGTTAATCGTTATGGTTGCAATTATTTATATTTTTTTGACTAGAATCCAACTTAAATGGGAAACTAATACAAACTATGGCCAAATACAATTATCTTTGCAAAAAAATTAAATAGTCTTATCCTATGGAATATATACAAACAGGTTCTACATGTGTTTGTTTTTATTTGTGGGTTTTTGTAACACCTCAAACCCACACATGTCCAAAAGGTCACAGAACCGTCGCAAAGTCTTGATATATTTTTGTTAGTCAAAACCGATCCATCACATGCATGGTTTGGTAACTTAATTGATTAGACAAATTAAAGAAGTGCTAACCCACATGATAGACTGATATCTCACAGAGTACCTCCTGGACCTAGCTAGCTATACCTCTTCTATATATATCAGTGTTATTTTCCAAGCTCTCACTAACCCAAGTAATCTTCTTCCTTTAATCTTAATTTGCTAGGGCACAGGAACATGCAGCAGACATCGACACGACGACTTGTTCCCATGTAAACACTAGCATGCTGCAATTGGATAGAGGCTCGAAGAAGGATCGACCTAGACCACTAATATGATGTTAGGTTCAGGTTGGTGGATTGCTGTTAAGATGTGGACTCACATCTCATTTGCTCTAGGATCAGACTTGAGAGTTGGGCCTATCATGTTAAGTGCATGCCTTTCAAGTACGTACCTGTCATTCCAAAGGTAACTCACATGCCTAGCTAGCTACTTCCCATTACCAACCTTCTCGATTTTCATGTACTAATTTCAAGAGATTTAATTTTCTACTGACTCATAGGATAAAATGTCTTGCTTGCTGCTCAATGAAATGTAACTCATGCCGTGTCTTATGATTCTTTCCTTGTTGTGCTTAATTAGTAACACCTTCCCAATTCAAGAAATATACAACGTAGCATGCATGCATGTCCCAATTAAGAAATTATCTCAAAACAAAACGAAACTATTTCACAAGCATTGTTTACCAACACGGCAGCAGTCAGCACTAGATTTCCCTTTTCATTTCGCATAATCCTAGTGCAGAGATGTGAAAAGTGAGAGGTGATAATGTGATGCCACGTAAATAGACACTAATATCCTATTTCGATGTCATTGACTTGTTATTAAACTTTTGGTCTCAAACGAGAGGTGATAGCGATCTACTCACGGTTTTCATTTCGTATCCAATGCTCGAAAGTAAGCTAGCAAGATGCTTCAGTTTTGCACATCAGAGACATAATAATTAAACTACCCAAAGCAAGAGTTGAACACAAAGACATGCGTGATCTGCCTACCAACAAAAATGAGGATGACTCGAGTGCACATGTGCGCTACTACCAACAAAACCCTCACTTATCTGTTTCTACATAACCATTAACCATATGTATATATGTAATGATCAATACAAGAATCTTACAAAAAGAAAGATGTCTGTGGTCCTGTTTTGATCAAAGCACTAGTCATTGAAATCTGATAAGCACACATATGGAGGTGTGGATGTATATTAGGAAGAAAATTAACAAGTTAATGATGGGAAAGTAATTAATATCTTGAGCTATCAAGGAGAAAGCCAGTAAACAACCAATCCATTCGAGATTGAACAAAATCCATAGTGGTCTTAATTACATGCTGCAGATGCTCAGCTAGGTACTAGACTTAGAAGTTCCAAGGTAAGTGCATGCCTTTCAAGTACCCGTCATTCCAAGGTAACTCACATGCCTAGCTAGCTATTTCCCATTACCAACCTTCTCGATTTTCATGTACTAATTTCCAAAGTTTTTTCTACTGACTCATAAGATAAAATGTCTCATGCCGTGTCTTACGATTCTTTCCTTGTTGTGCTTAATTAGTAACACCTTCCCAATTCAAGAAATATACAACGTAGCATGCATGCATGTCCCAATCAAGAAATTATCTCGAAACAAAACGAAATGTTCTGGGAGAAATTCAGCTCACCGATTTGTTAGCAGATGTTTTTGTCCCAATGGGGAGGCGGCGACGGCCGAGGAGGTGGCCGGGCGGGCAGGCTGTGGGTGGCCGGGAGGTCTTGTCGGGGAGGGCAGCAGGGAGGCGGCGTCTGCAGGTCTTCGGGAGAGAAGGCGCGGCGGCTGGCTGCCAGGAGGGCGCCTGAGGTGGGAAAGCTGGGATGTGGCGGCGGAATTTGCGATCGAGTAGACAACAGCGCGCAGGCAGGCCACCTCATGTAATATCTAAACCTCAGATTTTAAATCGGCCTCGGTCCTTGCCGAAAACATATTTATTTAAATCGGCCCGTGTTAGAGCCGATTTAAAATAGATATGTATTTTTGACTAGGTTTATAGCCGATTTAAAACTTAGTGACCGCCCATCCCGTGGCGAGTGCACGAACCCTAACTTCTATATTTTAAATTGCCCGCAATATAGCTATACGAAATATATATATATATATATATATATATATATATATATATATATATATATATATATATATTAATCGTCGTTATTGTAAAACCAACGAAAATATAGGTAGTAATCTTTGGTTGTAGTTAGGCCGACAAAAATATATGTATTAATCATCGGCTTTTGTCAGGCCGACAAAAATACATTTTTGGCCGACGAAAAATGTTGGTTTTCCTGTAGTGAATGAAAGGTTGAATGTTGCCATTGGAGGTACTAACTATGTTAGGACAGACATAGATGGAACAATTGTTGATGCAAACAAACCTACAAAGTAAGCCTTGTGTCATGTTTCATGTATTGTTGTTAATTCTTTATAAATTCAACTATGTAATTGCTCTTCTATTGCACTTCTAATGCTTTTTGTCATGTTTCAGGAGAAAAAATGGTAAGCGCAAGAGGAAAGGTGTAACATCCCAAAATTTGGGTTTTCAAAATTTTATATTAAATTAGCTTTCCAAAAATTTTTCTTCAATCTTATTTGATTAAAGAAGCTTAATCTAGAATTTTCCAAAGCTAAACTATTTTTTTTTATTTTTTATTGTGCTTTTTGTGTGCATCAAAAATTTAAAATTTGGTTTTTACAGTGTTCTTTGTATCTCAGGGAATTTCTCAAATTTGAGATTCGCTAAAAAGTAATTAAAATTATTAATTTAAACATTTGGATGCTAATTGGATTTTTAATTCGAATTATTAATTGTTCGGTCAATTTATATCCAAATTCCATTTCAAAACCTTTCCAAAAATCTCATCCATTAAAAATATAGTTTGGAGGCAAAATAAAAGAGTTGGATTTGCTAAAACTATCTTAATTAATATAAATAAACCTAAGGGAATTTCTGTGAAATTTCCTACATTTGTCAATTATATATTTTCTAAAACCTTTCCGAAATCTTTAGCAAAATAAAAATATATGTTGATATAAAAATAAAATATTTGGTGGTACCAAAATATTTTAGTTGATCTCAATCTCGACACTTAGAAAGATTTCGGCTTAAGACTATATATTGTGAACCTGAACCATTTCTCTCAAATGAATACATTGACTTAATAAGGCTATGTGTGTGTGCATGTTACCTTATTCACTCAACAGCACTTTGAATATGACCTCTGCCAAATTTGATGACAAATGGAGTTCAATAGCTATTTTGATTAGTGAACACAACATGCTTGAAAACCACAAACTGCAGCACTAGAAAACTTTCAGGAGCTAAGTCTGTGAATTTGTGGTTCTGAGGCACTTTTCAAAATTCAATAACTTGAGCTACGATGCATTGCAGACTGTGCATGTTATACCATTGCATACTTTAACACTTGAGCAACATTCTTGCCAAGTTTGAAAAATTTTAAAGCATGTTTGATAGTGCAACTAAGTGGCCAAAGAAGGCATAAAAACTGCTCTTTTAGGGGACTTAGTTCCATTCCTGTTCACAGTTCACTCAATCTATCCTGACGTGGCTCATCTTTCCTGCGTCCATTGGCAGGTGCGCTGTGCCCTCTGCCAAGGCCTGAGCTAACCACTCTCCTGCACTGCCATAAAGCCGCTCAAGCCCCTCCTTGTTTCTTGCTGCCTGGTCTTGCTTCCTCCGCCGTGAGCACCACCGAGCAAAGCAAACCAGGCGAGCCGTGCATGCGATAGCAATCACGCCAGGTGAGCTCCTTGCAGTAGCCCTTACCCATTCCATGCGCACATCGCTGCTCTTCCATCTCCTGAGTTACTTTGCATTGCTTACGCCTGCCAAGGCCACCCGTGAGCTTAGGTTCTTCTTTGAAGCACAGGAAGGAAGCAGCGCCCTGCAACTAGACCCCAAGCCGAGCTTCTGCTTGCTGATCGGGATCATGAGCTAGAGCCGGCCACCGCCTTCTTCTACGCCGAGCTAAGCCTCCTGCTACCTCCCCATGAGCCAAGACCTTGCCACCTCCTTCTTCCCCTAAGAAGCGAGCAAGACTCAGCCGAGCGCCCGGGTGAGCTCATTCCTCTCATTCTTGCCTAGTAGCTGCATGCTCAATCTTCTGAGTTTCCTCGCCTTGCATGCAGCCAAGACGACGCCCAAGAACCCCCCCAATCGAGCCATCTCGCTGCGATCCGCTTCCCCAAGCTCTGCTCCAAGCTTCAGCCTGTAGCGCCATTGTTACCTTGTGGAGCTCTAGGGTTCGTGTTGGTAAGCTTAAGTAATTAAGCATGAGACATTGTCACAAGAACTTGTATGGCGTAGTGGTAGAGCACTAGTGCATGGACTCAACAGATCTTGAGTTTGAATCCTCACATCTGCACTTCTTTTTTTTATTTTCTATTATTTTGCTTTGCGCAATAAAACACTTATAACTTTTGCTGTGAAACTCCGATTAATGCAAACTCAGTTCCTAATCTTAAGTTACTCAGTAAGGATTCAAAATATGCAATAAAAAGTTATATGTTACTTGCAGCAAAAACTTTTAATTAGAGTTTGAATGAAAGTCACCTTTTAGGTAATATGAAGCAAATATATGTTTTCTTGCTCCATAAATCATGAAATAAATAAAACAAATCCCTGCAACCCCAGAGAACCCATTTCTATGAAAAGATTCAGATTTAAATGTATTTTGTATCAAGTATTGATTGTGCGAATACCTTAATAACATGCAAGACTCAAATGGTTAAAATATGTATCAAATGAGCTCAACAAGTGGTGAAACCAGTTTAGTGCACTTCTGGGATAGCATAGATCACAAATATACAAAAATATTTAGACTATTCATTAGTTTGCCCTATTTGCTCATTAGCCAAACATGCAATCGGTAAAATGAACAAATAGCCGTAATTTTAGCAAACGGACCTTAAATTCGACTAAACCAACTTCTATGACCCAAAAATGATATGCCTTAGCTTGCCATACAAAAATAACGTCAGTTTGATCAACTTCGAGTTCAGCACATATTAAGCCAAAATCACTATTCATTAGAAAAACACTATGAACGAATGAGAAACAACGCGGAATCAACTTTAAAACACTCTTAGGGATATTCCCTAATAACCCCTGAAAAATGGTTACATTATCCCATTTGGTGTAGCCGCAAACGAAGAAAGAAAACTGAACCGCAATAGCGCTAAAAGTGTGGTCATATAAGCCTTTCCGGCAGTCTGTAGAATATCGCATATAAATATAAAATCATGAGGGAATAACTGGAAAACATTATCTGATATATATACTACCATATTCTGAAAAAATGTATTAATTATAACTTGCTTTGTATCTGAATCCAATCACAAGCATATGCTTAGTTCATGGCGAACTAACGTAACTTCGTGGACCCGGTCTATAGATCGAGAGTCCATATGGCATCGGCTATCCAATCAAAATAATATTCTTCAGAATAATATTTCTTCTTTCCCAGTTATTAATCCATCTCTTCGGTATATTTTCTGAAAGCCGTTCTCTTTTGTCTAATCATCGACCCAATCCATCCAAGTTCCTAATTTCATTAATTAAGCCGTTGTGCCCAATGCTATTCATTCTTAATTTGGAGTTTACTTGATTTGCTTTTTGAAGTTTTGTTGTATTTGAGTTTGTTTATCGTTAGACGCGTTGCTGTAAGTCACTCAAAGGAGCTAAGGATCAAGCAAGTGGAGATTGAAGATCGAAGATCCAAAGTCAAAGATAAAGAGTAAAGAATAATAAAGATAGCAAGGGCCAGGCAAGTTGTGCTTTGATCATATTGCTCCCAGTTTTACAAATTTACTTGATTTCAAATTATTGCATGCTAATTCAAGATTAAAAGGAATTAAATTAATTTAGGATTAGTTATTCAATCCAATTGTTACTATCACGCTTTGCCATGATTATTTGTATGCCATAATTCATTTGTCACCCTAAGATGGTTGATTATTAGTTGGTTGTTATTACTTGCCAACGTGGGTTGGTTAGACCGTGTATAATTACTTAGTCATGCCACGCAACTCATGTCTTTTGAAAATAAAAGGATAATATTGATTAATGGATTATGAAATGTGTTTGTGAAATGGTGTGACGAGTTGCCACACGATGATGTTGATATGTGGAACCAGAGTGATTCTACATGGATGTTGAGTTGTTGTTGGCATTGTGTTGCGCAATAATCAACTGGGGTGGTAAAATGTTTTAGACCGAGGCAAGTGGCAAGAGTGGCATTGGATATGTCACTTTGGTATTTGGCGGTGCTGTTGGTAAATTATGTGATGGTATTGTTGGTGAATTGTTTGGAGTAGTCTTGCCTTGGTCACCCTAAGGACTTCACCTTGCAAGCCTTTGAACTGAGTCACTCGTACAACCACATGTCTGATATGGGATAGACCTAGTTTAGTAGGATTCTGATATCTCACCTTTGATACCTCGGGGTGGCAGTCACCCGAGGGGTGACTGTATGGGGGAGCATACATGTGCTGCGGCTTGGTACCCATCCAACGGTGTTCGTTGGTCCTATACTTTGGCTCAGTGTGAGGGAAGTGATAGTGAAGGCAACACGGAGAGGTTCCTAGGTTGAGCTAGAAGTTTCTGAAAGGCTTTGTTATGATCGCTCATTCGCATACTCTTGTATGGCGATTCACGGCTGACGTGGTGAGTTGATTGTATCTTGTAGGTAAAGTGTACAACCTCTGCAGAGTGTAAAAAACTATTTGAATAGCCGTGTCCGCGGTATTGGACATTGCTCGGGGATTACAGTCAAGGGTTAGATTTTGATAAAATGATGTTGGAATTGCGGACAACGTGATATGGAAATTGGTTAAGGATGAGAAATGCTTTACTTGAGAATGATTACGAAATTTATTATGGATATTACTTGTTTTACTGCTTTTCAATCTATTTATGATATTCGTTTGGAAATGCTGCTTTATTGCAAAAGAACCATTATCCATTCCTTTGGAACAAGCCATCCATGTAGTAATAGAATTGCATTCTGTGCACGACTTGTTGAGTACGGTTGTGTACTCACCCTTGCTATAACAAAACATCACCAGTTGAGGAGAAGTCTTTATCTTCGAAGAAGGAGAAGTTCTGCAAGAAGGCGAATATCTAGGAGTTGAACCTTGTCAAATGCCTATGGTATTTTGATGGGATTCACCGACGTTCTTCGTTCCGCTGCTGTTCGTTTTACTCTGAGTTGAAGCCATCTAGGCTTCACAATTGTAAGTTGACCTTAAGGTTGTTCAACCTGTTATATTAAAGATGAATTATTTATGTATTAATCCGTTGTGTATGATTGTGATATTCATCTTTGTTAACTGTGGGCACTAGCGACTGATCCTGGGACTAGTGCTGAAACCACAGAGGGTTTCCGAATTGTGAATTCGGGTCCCGACAAAAGGTTAATAATGGAGAGGTCAACCTATATGAACTACAAAAGGATGCAAACGTTGCAAGAAACAAGGAGGTCATGCGATCTCTAAATCTCCCTCTCCCTCTAGCCAAGTCTGTTGAAGGGAATGGAGCAAACTCATCACATCGACCCAAGAAAATAGCAAAGGTTATCTATGTATATTCTAGTTGTCACATGTAATGGTTGTAGGTAATTCATACATCTATTTTACACAGTTTGTATATTCTTGTAGACAACTCAACACACGAGCACAATAGCAAATACTGGTCCTAATTTGCACTCAAAGTCAAGAGAAAGGACTAATGAGAATCAAGAGGAATCTAGTGTTGAAGATTCTGAATACCAAGACTTAGAAGATCCCTCAAATGACAATGAAGGTAATTCAGATTCTTCCCATAGAAGTCTCACAACATGTTGGAGTTGTATATTGTATCTCTAATGTTGTTTCATGCTTGTTATGTCTCTTTTCTATACAAGAAATTGATGTAGATCTTAGTGATGGACAACAAAAGAAAAGGAAAGGAAGGGGTATCACTTTAAAGCAGAACATAAATTCAAGGGGCAGTGGGCCTAAAATTAGAACTGGCCTCAATGCATATGGTCAGCCTATTGGTAATGATTGTAAAGAATTTGGTAATTTCATTGGAACAATGGTGAGAAAGCATATACCTGTTATATGCATTTAATCGGAGGCTTGTTGATCCCAAGCAAAGAAGTTTGAATTGTGGACTAAAGTTAAGGTATTGCAAAAAATTATTAGTCATCCTAATTGTCCTATTGTGAATCCTTTTGATGAATTACTTTGTTTCTATGTTAAATAGGAATATTATGATCTAGATGCAGCTGCTTTCAATTATGTTATAACATCAGCAACAAAGAAATGGAAGGAATTTAAGGTAGAACTAAAGAGCAAGAACTTCGATGAAACATTGACTGATGAGGAACTTATGGCAAAACGTGATCATAGAGTTAATGAAAATGATTGGAAGTGGCTTATTGATCATTGGAGATCTCCAGAAGCTGAAGTAAGGCCCACTTTTCTTTGAATTGCTTTAATTTGGACTGCACTAGATATTGTAGTGGTAGAGCTAAGATTTTTCATTTCATTTAACTGAGGATGGGGTAGGTCCGCAGGTCGACCTACCCGGGGATCTTCCTTGGGGACACCGTCCAAGGGTAACATGGTCGGCAGCTGACTAGCCGCCGAGGTACGATGGTCGTCATGGGGAATGCCCAATCCCCGACAAGTATCAACCACCAAATTCAACAGTATAGCTTTAGACAACAAAACAACAGTGAACTCCCCGTTCACAACCCAACAATTTCACATTTCAAGAAACACTCTATACCCCGTGTGAAATCCCCGGGCTTGTCCATGACCGCGGACATGGCTATTCGAATAGTTTTACACTCTGCAGAGGTTGTACAGCTTTACCCACAAGATATGAACATCTCTTAATGCAATCGATATTAACACACTTCCTTTGGTGTGTCGCAGAGATATCATGACAAAGCCTTTACAATGCACGTCTAAACTCGGAACTTCCCTCTAAGGTTTCGCCCCTCGGGGCCCCCTCTTGAGCCATGTGATCTACTCGTCCATCCCGGAACCCACACCAACACATGGCGGTATTCAAGACTAGACATTGCAAATTAATCAGCTAGGTCTGTCCTATACCAGACTTGTGGTTGCACGGTTAGGCCCAGTTCAATGGCGCACAAGATTAAGTCCTTAAGTTATCTCAGGCAAGACATCCACATCCCAATGTGTTAGACAGCACCCCCTTTACTGCACGATCACTTGCCCGAGGGAAAACATTTTGTTCAACCAAGACCAATGGCATCCCCTGCCATGGTACAACAAGTTTTACAACAGTAGCTAACAACTACAATTCAATATCTCATTAAGTCAAGATTAACATTAATACATATGTGATATAAATCCCATCGAACAACTAAGCATGGCTAAGCATAACTACGATAACCCAATGTTGGTACTATGATTATGTCCAACTAATAATGTCCCAACCAAAAATTAACAATGGATACATGGCATTCCAATAATCAAGGTGGCATACTAGCAATCAGGTGAATAGCTACTCCCACAAACTAGCGTTGATACACAAATAGCATGCAATTGTACAAAACAAAATAGTTTCGCAAACATAGGTTCAACATGATCAAAGGTTACGACTTGCCTTGCTGATCTAATGCTGAGTCTTGGTCTTCGAAGTCTCCGTTTGCTTCTTCGGGACTCGCGTCTACCGGAAAAGAAAGCAATAAAACCAAATAAATACAAAATAGAGAACCAAACAAGCTCAAAACTGAAAATAAATGCTTATGAAAGATAGAGCTCGATTTTAAAAAAAATTAAAAATTTGAATCGCTCCAATCGGAGTTCGGACGAAGGAGAATGGGCTCTCGGAAGTTCGAAATCAGAGAAAAAGGCTGAAAATAATTAAATCCTATTTATTTCCCTATTGAAAAATTGATTAATGATGCAATGCTGACATCAGCAACCTCGAGCGTCGGCCGATGATCCGATGGGCGAGAACTAGCGATGGAGGTCGATGGTAAGAGGCGGCGGTGGGCTCACCGGATGCGAAGAAGGCGATTCGACAAAATTGAACTGGAGCGAACGGGAGACAAAGTGGATAAGGGAGAGCTTGACGCAACGAGTTCAACCGTGCAGTCAGCAACTGCGGAGACTCACCGGAGAGCCCAGGAGACGGCGGAGAAGGTGTTCGTGGTGGCGGCGGAACTTCGGCGAGTGCGTGGGAGCAAACGGTGGCGGCGCGGGCGGCGAGAGCTAGGGCAAAATGGGCGACGCAGAGAGGCGAACCTCGGGATGAGGTCGGTGGCGCTTTAAATAGGCCTGGGGAGGCGTGTCAGGCGCAAACTCCAAAAACGACGACGTGTGGTGCGTGGAGTCTGGCAGCTAGGTTTAGGTTTTCGGCTGTGCGACGTGGCGAAATCTGAGCCGCATACGCGGCGCGGATCGGACGATGGTGGAGCGATGCACTGGTGGGCCGGCGACGACAACATCTTCGGCTCGACCGAGGCGGTCGGCGAATGGGTCATGAGCGGTATTTGACCTGCAAGGCGGAGGAACAGGAACAGGCCGGGCAAATTCAGCCCGCGAGGGTTTTTGACAAATAAAAACAATTTCTGAATTAATTTAATTCTAGAAATTCAAATAAATTCGAATAAATTCAAATAAATAGCAAATAAATTCTGAAAAATCTCCAAAAATATAGAAAAATTCCTTGAACTTTTGTTTTGATGCACAAATTAATCAAATTAAATCTTTTCCTTTTTAGAAAATTCCAATTAAGCTTTGATTAATTCGAGAAAATGCAAATGGTTTAATTTTTTATTTTTAAACATTCCAAAACTCCAAATTTTGGGATGTTACACTGGGCAGTCACCTTTTTTCCTAGTATATGGCTTAGAAGCGGTCTTACCTACCGAGTTGATGTTCGGATCCCTAGGGGTCCGGAGCTACAAGGAGGCCGAGTCGGAGGAGAACCAGATAGAAGACCTCGACTGACTGGAAGAAGCTAGGGAAATAGCAGCGATCCAGTCGGCCAAGTACCTCCAAGGCCTGCGCCGCTACCATGATCGGAATGTTCGGGGCCGTGCTTTCTCCAAAGGAGACTTGGTCCTAATGAAGAATCAGAAAAGCGAGCACAAACTCTCCCCAAACTGGGAAGGCCCCTACATCGTCGATGAGGTGACTCGCCCGGGGGCTTACAGACTCAAGCGAGAAGATGGCGTGGTCATTGGCAACTCATGGAACATAGAACAGCTACGTCGTTTCTATTCTTAAATCTTGTACATTCGTTATGCTAATTCATGAATAAAATTTTCTTCTTGACTTGCTACTCAATTGATGCTCAATTAAGTAGTAAGTTGGGGGCTACACCTAATAGTGTTGTGCATGTGCAACCCTTCTTATGAGTCATTTTTTTATCTTTTTTCTCTATTGATTGCGAATGAGCTTGAGTGCATTAAAATCCAAATCGTGAAACTCTACGATGAACTCTAGTCTCTCAAAAGCGCGTGCCTGGGAAAAATGGCCATGAGCCGACTCCGACGCCCAGGGGCTAGAATAGTCGGGCAGAGTGCTTAAATGAAAACGGAAAGAAACCACTTGGGCAAACACTAAAACAATGGAGAAGGAAGCAAACGTTAAGGTTTCATTAAGCGTACTTAGGTTTGGGTACACCAATGCATCACATAAGAAATGAACAGGAATCTAAAACCTAAGCATGGCGCGCGCGACCTACTGCCTCGAGAAGAGTGTCCCTCACCCCGACAAGCTTCGGGACGGCTTCGATCAGCACATCGACGGCGATGACATCATGGGCTATAGCCTCTTCCTCTGTGAGCTCGGCCAGCGCGAGCTCATAGTCGGCCCAAAGTTCGGCGAGGAAGGCTTCCTCCTCAACCCTTTCGCCGGGGGGGGGAGATGGTGGAGCCTCGTCACCAGACGAAGAAGATTGGGACGAAGAAGCCATTGAAGGTTCAAGGGAGAACGTTGAAGGTTGCTGAGAAGGGTTTAGAGACAGGTGATCGCTCAAGTAGTGGTGACACTCTTATATACCCAAAGCATGAAGATCGAACAGTCTTGAGTAAATGCTAGCGTAGGAAGCCGAAGCGGCTCTGAAAGATGCGCTGGTACCAGAACTCGAAACGACCGAGAAGACGTATAGACACGGGACACCAAACCTGATGCGGCGCATGCAAGCATTAAATCAAAAAAGACTCGCAGGACATAATGAAGCAAATAAAAGCAAAACACGGCCCAAGTCGCCAAGCGTTTTTACCAAGGATCAAAAGAATGATCACAGATCAAGCCTCAGAATACAATATTCACATGGGACCCAACTCCAGATTTTCGACTAAGGCAGCGGAGGTATCCCTAACCTCGTCAAGAAGAGCAAGGGCTTGATCGTTATCGACGGTGCAAGCGAAGCCCTCCCTGATAGCTTCGAGCTCCACCCGCGGGTACAAGGACTTTACGATGGCCAAAGCTTGACTAGCGCTCGTGATTGCCGTCTCCTTTAGGTGCGCTACCAGCTTCTTGGACCCCTCCGCCAGCCGCTAGATGGTGACGTCCACATCACTGGGCTCAGCGCTGGGCCCAGCCTTGTCAGGACTCAGGATTCACAGCAGCGCCTCGGAGCCTTCCTAGAGCTTGCTGACTCACGCCTCAGTGGATTTGATCTTTTCATCAAGGGCGCGGTACTGAGCTTGCGACTTAGCCTGGTACTCTGCAAGGACCAGTCGGATTAACCCAAAAACGCTAAAAAGCACAGCAGAGACGAAGGACGAGTCGGGAGCAAACCTTCCAGCTCTATTTCCATCTTGCTCGTCTCGGTTTGGGCATCCTTCTCGGACTTCTTCAATTCCTTGACCCACTTCTCAGTGGTCTCGAGCTTTCCTTGAAGATCTACAATGACGAAGGTCGGAGCCAAGACAGAAAGAATGAACCAAGGGGCGAAAGACTCAAAAGGCGATCCAAGGTAGTCAGACAAGTGGGTTACTGCTAAGGGAGCTCGTCAAGTTCAGCTTCTCCGCCTCGAAGGCCAGAACCTGGGCCTAGCGCCTCTCCAGCTCCTCCCGGTTCTCAACCCAGGCCCTGCCGAGTTCCTCCTGTAGCTCGACATGGACCAGTTGGACCTCGGCCTCATAGTCCGTCCTCATCTTGGTCTTCAGGAGTATCTCCTGGAGAAGGGTGTTCCTTTGCTTGGCGTGCTTTGCCAGACGCTGAATGCGACAAAATGAATGATAAAGCTACACTATGCGTCAAAAACAAAAAGAAGAAGACTTCTAAACTACTCGGCACAAGCGACTTACATGAGCAAACCGAGAGCATCCGTAGGCGTGGTCGCGGAACGCCTCCCATTCCTTATCCTCGTCATCATCGTCATAAGCTATCCACTCACCATACTCGTTGAAGAACGCAACCCACACAGGAGACTTCGGGCGAGGGGGCCAAGGGAGTTCTTCTGGCAGAGGCGAAGGGCGGGCGACAGGCCTTAGAGGCACCACTTGGCCAGCCGGCCCGTGAGGAGTGCACGGCTAGGAGCTAACTGGATCCAAGTCAACCTCGGCGTCTTGGGCCACGGAGGCAGTCGGGAGGGTTGTTGTCGCCAGCTCTGGGGCCACGTCAAGGGCGGCATGCGCGACATCAACCGGCACCTCAGTTCCTAGCCGGCCTGAAGCATCTCCGGCAACAGCCTCGTGGGGCTCGTGGCGTGGCACGTCCATGAGAAAATCCATCTACCATTTTCCATTATTTAAATATTCAACTAGCAATTCTCACTATTTATAATTGATCATCTAGCAATCTTTACTATTAAAAATCTATATAACAAATTTTCATTAATTAAATTAATTAAATTAATTACAATTATGCATAATTGTCCATCTAGCAATTTTTATTACTTAAACATCCACTACAATATGAATTATAATTTATTCAATAATTTAGCTAGATCTTGATTTGAGCACTACCAACATAAACTGTTCACACCGTACAATCAGCAATTATCAACATCTATAGCACTCTGTAAAGTAAAATTTTATGACAAATATAACATATATCAAGTCAGTAACCTCGAAAAATTTTAATATAATTTTTCAGCAGCAACTCGCCAAGATAATAGAGCTCCTCTTTGTTCTGCTCGGTCGGAGATGTCGATTCGATGAAAAATATGAACAAAATACTAACACAAAATTTCGGCAGCACCTCTCCAAGAAAAATACAATCGAGCAAAGAGCTCCTCTCTTCTGCTCGGCTGGGGAAAGGCGTCGGTCAGGTGGACGCTATATAAATAGCTTATCACTGCAGAACCGGTAGTGATAAGGTAATATTACGCGGGAAAATAGCTTATCACTGCCGGCTCTGCGCAGAACCGACAGTGATAAGGTCATACTATGCGGGAAAATTGGGTTGCGCGAAAATACATATCATCGCCGCTGAATATTCAACCGCAATAAACTTTAAATATCATCGCGGTTGTAAATTAAACCGTAGTAATATATCACTACCGGTTATAGGTATTAACCGGTAGTGATAGTCAGTTATCACTGCCGGTTGGTAATATAAACCGGCAGTGATACGTCCCACCCTTCAAACTGCCGCGCCAACCCAACCGTCGCGTCTGCCCATTCCTCTGCCGCGCCAACCGTTGCCCTTCCCATTCTGCCTCTATATTGTTGCAAGAATGGCACCCCCCGCACAATCCACTATTGTTGCAAAAATGGCACCCCCCAAGAAGCGAGCACGTGTTGGGCAAAGCCCGCCCGTCGCTAGAGAAGGAGGAGAAGAAGGAGTAGGAGAAGGAGGAGGTGGAAGTGAGGAGGAGGAAGAGGAGGCAAAGGAGGAGAAGGAGGAGGAGGGCGACGACGCATTTACAGCGACGGGCGGCGAGGAATCGGCGTTGGGGCAAGACTAACTCCGCCACCGAATCGGATTCGGAGGAGAAAGAGGACGAGCACCGCCGCAACTCCGATCACCATCAAGCGGCAGCCCGGCGACGAGGAGGAGGAGGAGGAGGACAGCGACTTTTGGATATAGGGCTTCGCCATTGGCCTATTATAATTAGGACTAAATATGTAATAATAGACGATATACCTAATTATGTTTTCTAAATGTTTCAGTATTTTAATTAATACATATCCCGCAAATTACAAATTTGCTTTCATATGTTCTGCTTTTTTAACTAATTATGCTTTCATATGTTACATGCGAGATAAATTACAATGTTTCTTTTGTTACATGATCGAACTAATAATGGGGAACGAGAATATCACCGCCGGTTCTATAGTAAAACCGCGGTGAAAATGGTCTTATCATCGCCGGTTTATAGATCTAACCGCAATGATAAATCACTACCGGTTTATATAAACCGGCAAAGTGATATCTTCTTATCACTGCCGGTTCTCTATTAAATCGGCAATGATATTGTCATATTGCCTCCATTCCTGCGAGAAATTTATACTATTCTTATCACTGCCGATTGAAGTTAGAACCGGTAGTGATAATATTATCACTGCCGGTTCTACATTCAACCGGCAGTCATATTATTACCACTGCCGGCTCATACCTACCCGGCAGTGATGAGGGGTCACGGATGACCTATTCTGTAGTAGTAGTGTCCTTTCTCCGCTTGCTTTCAGCGAGCACAGCACTACCATCCATAGTCTCATGGCAACACACTTTATGTGGTATCACTAGCAGCTTATACTATTTGTTGGACTTTTTATCGTTATTGAAACATACCGAACTATATATTAAATTAGTAGCAAGAGATATAAAAGTTTAAATGACAAAGGCACACGGAAGTTATTTGCTGGTAACATTTGATTCGTTGGTATAGTATAAACCAACATAAAAGTGCGATTTTTTTAGTTATGGGGCTTCAATTTTTGCGGCCATTAGGCGTCGTGGCCTCGGCGAATGGGAGCCGGCGACGTCGCCCCCTTCGTCCCTACACCGTGCCCACGAATCCGTTATATTCCCTCCAATCCTTCCACCAGCGCGCCTCCATAATACCCGCACCACCACCCCACGCCGCCCTCGCCCACACCACCACACCACAGCCTTTCCCTTTCCCCGCGCGCCGCCGGGAACTGGAATTTGATTTTGAGCTCCAATCCGCTCCATCCGCCTCGGAGCTAAGCTGCATGCTGAGTGAGGCGGGGTGCGTGCGTACATGAAGGTGCTGTGCAGCGCGTGCGAGGCGGCGGAGGCCCGTGTCTTCTGCTGTGCCGACGAGGCAGCCCTGTGCGCGCGCTGTGACCGCGACGTGCACGCCGCCAACCGCCTCGCCGGCAAGCACCAGCGCCTCCCGCTCCGCGTCCCCGGTGGTGACGGAGCTGCGGTACCCGTGTCGCCGCCGCCAAAGTGCGACATATGCCAGGTGGGCGCGCGCGCTCTTCTTGCTCGTTTTTGGATTGCTCCTCCTTGGTGTTGTTTGATGTTTCTTGGATTGGGAATCGGGATTTATCGTTCTTTGGCCCCGATTAGGAATGCCACGCCTACTTCTTCTGCCTCGAGGACCGCGCGCTGCTCTGCCGGAGCTGCGACGTCGCCGTGCACACTGTCAACGCCTTCGTCCTCGCGCACAGCCGCTTCCTCCTCACAGGCGTCCAGGTCTACCGAGAGGAGGACGACAACTCCCAGGACCCGTCCGAGCCGTCCCCTCCGTCTCTGGCGAAGAACAACCCGGCCCCGCTCTACGGCGAGGGCGATTTCAGCTGGGCCGCCGCCACGCCGGACTCCGCCGGCGTCACGGGGGAGCTCCCCAACTGGTCGGTCGTGAACGAGCAGTTCGGCTCACCTGCTCCGGGGCACGCGGAGGAGGCCAGCAAAACCCCGCTGAAGCGGAGCCCGCGGGCGCCGGCGTTCGGCGGCCAGGGCGGCATGATGGACTGGCCCCTAGGCGAGTTCTTCGGCGGCTTCAGCGACTTTAACGGCAGCTTCGGCTTCGGCGAGAACGGCACTTCCAAGGTCAGCGCCAACCTTGTTTCTTTCTCATTGCTACAAATTAATTGCGGATTATCTTCACATTATTTTAAGTTTCAATTAATCAATTCGTTCTTGCGCAATGCAATCACCACCACTAATCTGTGCAAAGGTACAATTTTTGTTTAGTTGTGCAAGTGATCTGACATTGCACGATGACATGTACCGAACTACCAGGCGGACAGCGGGAAGCTCGGAGGCAGCACCGACGGCTCGCCGTACTACAGGTCCTCATTGGAGGACCGGAACGCCGAGGAGCTCTTCGGGAAGGTGCCGGAGATGCAGTGGTCGGTGCCGGAGCACACCTCCCCGCCGACGGCCTCCGGCCTCCACTGGCAGAGGTGCCCGGCCGCCCAAGGCGCCTCCGAGAGCACCGCCTTCGTGCCGGACATCTGCTCCCCGGACAACTCCCTCCGGTACTGCTTCCCAGCCGGCCAGCCGGCCACCGCAAAGCGCCGGAGGAAATGCTAGCGACGAGAAGACATACCTCGGCGAAAATAATCCATGTGGTCGCCACGTGCCTGGTGTGATTCTAGCTCTTGCAGCTAGCTAAGTAATGCAAGACAATGACATGATCGTGTATGTACTTTTCATGGCGATGGTGCCTCATTTTGGATAGAGGATCGGAGTAGCTTGCTGGGGATTGATGATCCATCGTTTCACTGTCACTGGATGGTGATCGTGTCGAAGCACGGGAGTAGATTGTAAGAAATGGTGGATCACCCAGTCTGAAACGCTGAAATTTCGTAGGAATCACATAAGAATTATACTATTTCCGTAAAATTCCCGCGTTACGTGTGTGAAGTGCACATGCATCAGATTCTGTAGTGTACTAGCCGCTTCTTTTGACTTAGCTGGAAGCCTGGAAGTCGGAAGGAGATTGAACTGAAACTGTTGTACTCGGGAAACGGGATAGGATAGGAAAGGATAAGACATGATATGTGATGCTGATGCTCTAGTCCCTGCTTCATTCATGTCAAGAGCTTCACATTAAGAATTGTCATCCTCTTTTTTTTTTTTACAAAATAAGCCCTTTTTATAAAAATTACAAAAAAAGTCTATTATGTGCTATAGTCCCATAGAAGACAATTTTTGTGCTACAGTACCACAGAATTCACGACAATACTGTCTTCCCCATGGTACTGTAGCACAAAAGAGTCAGTTGTCACCTTTGATCCTTTCACGATGAAGAAGAGATTCATTTTTACAATTTTTCGGAATGAAGTTATTTAAAAAAAAAGGAAAATAAGTGAACATTTCTAAGTTAGAGTCATTTTGCTATGGATACTGTGACAAAATGTTTTTTTTTTAGCGAGCTGTGTGACAAAGTCTTGGTAGTGCTGCATTGTACTTGTAACTAGTCATATACGGTTGTTATACCTTTTTTTTTCTTCGAAGATATTCATCAAATTTTACTACCTGAATATGTATTTTCATTTTAACTACAGTTCCTACCTTTTTTTAGTGGACTACCTTTTCGACCTGATAGCTTATCAAGGAAAGCAGCTCGCCTATTCAAATCATATCCCCTCTGTGCCATCACCATTATTTCTCGAATTTTTTTTAAAATAATATTATTTTATTTCAAAATTGCGACATTAATACTCGCATTAAAAAAATTACAGAAATAATATCCGCCGCCAAACGGTTTGGCGACAATAGTGTAGTCATAAACGGTTTGGCGACAATACTATTATCGCTAAACGGTTTAGCGACAATATATAATCTGCCATTTGAATGCAAATAACGAGATGACCCGTTAGTGCCAAATGGTTTGGCGACTCTTAACTCGATAATCGCCAAACCGTTTGGCGACAATACTAAACGTCCGTAACTTTTACTCGAACTTCGATTTATGTGATCTTGACTCTATGCGAAGCTTATGAAGAGATCTTCGATAGAGTCCAAGATCACATAAATCAAGTTCGAGTAAAAAGTTACGGACGTTTAGTATTGTCGCCAAACGGTTTGGCGATTATCAGAAGTTACAGAATCGCCAAACCATTTGGCGACTCATCGGGTCATCTCGATTTTTGCATTCAAACGGCAGATTAACCTATTGTCGCCAAACCGCTTGATTTATTAATAGTATTATCGCCAAACCGCTTGGCGATATTAGTATAATCGCTAAACGATTTGGCTTAACGGATATTATTTCGCAATTTTTTAATGCGAGTATTAATATCGTAATTTCTAAAAAATAATATTATTTTAAAAAATTCATTATTCTCTATATCTTTAATAATTGGGGTTTTTTAGAAGATCTCACGTTAATTCTAACAGATAAAAATTTAAAAATTACCATATTAATTAGTGTAAAGAAAATATAGTATAAATTCCCACATTTAAAAGCCCCACATATTAATCCTAAGAGAAAAAAAGCTTGAAATTACTCAATCTGATCACGAATAATTATCGTTTTGGACATGACACAGTCTTAACAAATATAGCTTTTACCACTAATTTCTTTTATAATATATTTATAAAACCCAATAAATTCATAACATTATTAGTATTTCTAACACAAATCTATACATATGATTTTTTTTATCTAATTTAAATATCTAAAAGATATTGACAGTCAAAGTTTCGAATGCACAAATGTCTAAAACGAGAACTATTTGTGACTAGAGGGAGTATCACATTAATCAAAAAAACTAGAAACTCCCTCGTTAATATAAAAAAGATGAATTGACGACCGTTCAATCTTGCTTACCGATCTCATCTACGGTTTAGATTAATATGCGGTAACAAGTTCGACTTGGAAGCTGAAAAAATAAAGGGGGTGTCTAAGGAGCACTTGAGTGTTTTTTTTTGCTAAAAACACTCAAATTTTCGGATGTTGCACGCATTGAAAAAAAATATTACACATGTAGAAAAAAATGTTACACACGTAGGAAAAAAATGTTGCAACGTGTTGAAAATTTGGAAGTCTCTTGCAACATTTTTGTTCAACACTTGCAGCATCTGAAATTTGGAAGCCTATTGCAACATTTTTGTTCAACGTTTGTAACATTTTTTTTCAACGCGTTGCAACATTTTTTTTCAACACGTGCAACAATTGAGTGCTCGCAGATAAAAAAAACACTCGAGTGTCACTTAGCAATTCTCAAAAATAAAACCATGTCATGCTTGAATGCACATAGCCGGAGCTGTTTATAGGC
Source organism: Guadua angustifolia (assembly GCA_036346375.1). NCBI lineage: Eukaryota > Viridiplantae > Streptophyta > Magnoliopsida > Poales > Poaceae > Guadua > Guadua angustifolia. The sequence goes on along the minus strand of CM070508.1, from coordinate 50,062,913 downwards.
AACATAGCCTATGCACACAGACTTTCCGTGTACACACTGTGCACACCAACTAATAAAAGTTACGAAAAATTCTGAAAAAAATTGTAGATGTACTCCTTAAACTTGTCTGAATTTTCTCTTTTTTGTAATTCTTGATATATAATGAATTTGAACCTACAATTTTATACATAGCTAGAGTAATCTATGAAGTACATCTACAATTTTTTTTGAATTTTTCGTGACTTTTGTTAGTTGGTGTGCATAGTGTGTACACGGGAAGGCCTTTGTGCACAGAATACGTTGCCCTGTTTACAACCCTAAAGTTTGGATGTAAGGAATTCTTAACTTGGCTCTCTCCATAGTGTATTGCACTAGCAAAAATAATACGGTATGACTGTTTTCAGGCTAACTTCAGATTAACAAATTTAAAAACATCTTTGTAGAATCTTATGTGTCACTTTCTCCATCCACCTCCCATTTCTCTATTCACTACTGTCGGTGTACTTTGCACCGGGGTACCCTCTCCGCCGTAGAATAGTGGGCCCAAGAATCGGCCTGGTCCGCGTGGTGGCCTGGCAAGCAAGTGGGCGATCATGCCTTGTTGGCCAGGTAGTAAGCCCACATGGCAGCCTGGTGGGCAGGTGGGCTATCATGCCCTGCCCGCCGGGCGAGAAGCCCGTGTGGCGGCCTAGCGAGCAGGTGAGCGATGATGCCCTGCTCGCCGGGCGGTAAGCCCACGTGACGGTCTGGCGAGTGGGCGAGTGATCGGGCCCCACTCGTCGGGCCGCGAAGGCAACCAAAGGAATGAGGAGAATGCTTCACCTCGAAGTCTCCTTCCCCTGACATGCTGCGTCATAGCCATTAATTGGGAAGAATGTTGCTATCGACACAACAACGGCCCATCCCTCTGACGCCTCTCACCAAACCCGTCGCAGGAGTGTCATATCCCGGGCGAAGCCTCACAGCGGCATTAAATGGGGCTTGAAGGACAAGGCTACAGCGACGGGCGTAATAAATGAGTCATGGGTCAGTGAGATAAGGCTCGAATGATGAGTGTAATTAATGAGTCATAGATCAGTATAGCATCACCTTCTCACTTGCCCGGGCCAACCCGTCTATATAAGGGCGCCCCAGTGCATGGAGGAAGGGGGGGTCGGTCGATAGGTCGAAGGTTGGGAGAAAGAAGAAAAAGACTAGAAGAACTATTGTAATCGCCTCCATATTTTCTCAACAAAGGTCTAGCAGGTCATAGGGCTATTACCCGCGCTGGGAGCCCGAACCTGGGTACATCACCATGTCCGTCGATTTGTTGATCCCCAGGGTTCATCGTTAGAGAGTCGTTAGGGTTTCCGGCTACGAAGACGCCCTCTACCGAACCATACCTTCCATTTTGAGAGTAGTCAACCCTGTTCGTTGACGGGGTCCTGTCCAGTGGAATACGCCGACAGGGGCGCGCCAGGTAGGGGGCTAGTGGTTGGCTCACCCAGCCATCTCTCCGTTGTATTCCGGTCTTCCGTCTGAAAGGACCTTGCCTCTGGTGATGGCGGGTTCACACTCGCAGCGGCAAGAGGTGGCGGAGGCTAGCAGTGCCCGGAACACATCTCGGCGCTCTCGCCGGACAAGGGATCGCCTCTCGCCGCCCCCGCAGGAGGGCGGTGGCACCCCTCTAGCAGCGGCCGAATTTCCAGTTCAGCATCGGCTGGCCATAGAGGCAACCACTCCGGCCCAGAACCTGCATGCGGTCCGTCTCCTCCTGGACCACCCTCCGGTGGAACTTGCAGGAGACACCCCGGCCACGCCGTGGCTGTGGGATATTGCTAGCCTCATAGATGCGGCTGTAACATCCCAAAATTTGCTTTTAATATATTTATGGCATTTTGGAATTATTAGAAATTTTCGGGAATGTGTTTGGAATTTTTGGAGTTAATTCGAACTTAAGCCTTACTGAATTAATCATATAAAATAAAGATCGTGTGTGTCACGTGCGCATAAAATTTTAAAATTTAGTTTAAAATAACGACATTTAAAAAACAAGAATGTTCCTATCGAATATTTTCAAAAACTTGTTCTATAAATTAAGTTGTTGATTTTATAAAAATCTGTGCAAGTGTCTGATTCACTAAAAGAATTTTTGCAGAAAATCTATATATCAAAAAATTATAAAACCAACTTCATTAGGTTCCAAATATTCCATAGTATTTTAGAGAATTTTCCAAGATTTTTAGAGCCTTTCTACTATTTTATCCCTCGCGCTTTCCTCCCTTTGACATTATTCAAATTTGAATAAAAAAGGAATTTGAACAGTATCATCTTCAACCTCCAGAAAAATTGAAGTCTCTCTCTCCCGTGAACATCTCTATTTCTTTGAATCACCATAACTTCGTGATTACTCAACCAAATTGAGTGAAACCGGTGGCAGTTTGTCGGCAATGAAGCAAGGATTAAGTGCCCGGCCGTTACTCATCGTTAAACCCCCAGAAACGGTCGCAATAACCCCAATTCTGAAAATCATGTTTCAAGTCATAACTCGGTCGTTTCTAATCCCCTCCAATCGTGCGTGCGCTTGAAGTGTGCGTATTGACTTCCTCTATCCCGTGCTCACTTGTTCCCGGCGATTGCTCATCTCCTTTCTCACCAAATCAACCAAAAACCGGAGTTCGTCACCATTTGTGGACATCACCGTGTCATCTCTCAAACTAGTGAGTATTTTTGAAATCCGACCACGTCATCTTGTTCACCTTGTTGAGAGGAACATAAGCCCTCAGGAAATTTCAGGTTTCGTCAAGAATTGAGCCCGAATTTTGTGTTTGTTCTTCGTCGTTGGAGCTCGGTTCGTCATCGATTTCTCCCAATCCGGTAATCCCTTTCGCAATTCCTTTGAGCTGTAGACTCATCTTGATGTCCTCTACATGGTGCTCACCCTAACTCAAGGTTTTGCCCATGGAATTTGCGCAGAAAAATCAATCTTCCCCGAGCAAACTGCGTTACAACGGCAGAAAACTTCGTCGCGCGTTCCCCGTTGATTCAGATGGTAAAACTCAGATCCGTTCATGTCATATTGTGCCAAATGATCCCAAATAGCTCTCTGTAAAATTTAGTTAGGTTTCATACAATACTTTAATAGTTATGACCGTTTGATCTTTTGGCTTCGGCAGCCGTTCATCGGCAGTTTGCGACCTGTCTATTGGGTTGCCGCCAAATCCGGCTATACTGTTGAGTTAGTGTCGCCACATTCTATGTGGTGCTCACTTCCCCTTTGCTGTTTCATCCTCTGAAAATTTTAATATTCGTTCCCCGCCGTTGCCACCGCCAACGCCGACCTTCGGCCGACCTGCGCTTGTTGTCCTGGCCATCGCTGGTTGTTTCTTCTCTGTCTCTCTCGCATAGCCAAGACACCAAGCCGAAGAAACGCATGAAGAATACGCATATATATGATGAATAGTACCATGCATGCATTCAGCCGAACCGTTAGTTGTGCATGAATTTTTCCAAAATCGCGAAATTTGTTATTTTCATTACAAATTTGTTATAAGTCCAAATTGCATGCGACAAATTTTTTAAATGAGTAAAAATCAATACCTAGCTACGTTAATTTTACTGAAATTTTATAAATAAATTTATACTGTTAAAATATTCACGGAAAGTCCAAACTTATGAATTTTGTAGCTCTTAAACTATATGTCCAAAAATGTCAAAATAAATTTTATAAATCTTAGAAAATGCTAAATTAATTATCTGGAAGTTTTCATAAAGTTATGAATTAGTTTGATTTGCGGTAGTTTCTGAATGTGTGTTTGTACGTTTTCTGCGTGTTTATTTGGTTCTTTATCTGTTACGCGTAGATGTCGAGCTATGTGAGGACGCGAATTTTGAGGATCAAGCTCCAGACCAAGACCTAGACCAAGACTCGCTACTTTACGAAGGCAAGTTGTGCTTTGACCATTTTGATCCTATGTTTTCAAAATTACTTTTTTAAAAATTATGCATGCTAATTTGTTTACAATGTCTTCAAATAGTTTAGGAATTAGCTAAAACACCTCTTGTTAGTGTCCCCTTGTCCCTAATAATTGTATGCCATGAAAACCTTTGTCCCCTTAGATTGGATTATATTATGTGGTTGACATAATACATCACTGTGGAAAAATTAGAACACGATAGTTCTGCTTAGCCATGCAAAACGTTTTGTTGACACAATTTTTGTGAGAAAAATGGAATATTGACTAATGAGCTATGGAACGAATTTTGGAAAGTGTGACATGTGTCTTGATTCTGTTGATGGCACGTGGTGCGTGTAACGAACTGGGGTGATAAAATGGTTTAGACTAGGGCAAGTGGCAAGATGTTAAGTGATGGGCCAGATGTGGCACTGTATGTCGATTTGGTTTTTATGACATGTTGACATGATGAATTTTTGGTTAGTCTTGCCTCGGTCAATTAAGGACTTAACCTTGCAAGAATTTGAACTGAGCTAACCATACAACCACAAGTTCCAGAATGGGACGGACCTAGCTGAGTAAATTGTGAAATCTGTTCTTCGGTACTGTCGTGGTGGTGTGAGTTTCGGGTGTACGGGTGAAAACTCACATGGCGCAAGAGGGGGGCCCTGTTGTGGAGGTGTATCCCTTCAGTGTTGAAACCTTAGTAGGTAGTACTGGGTTTAGACGGATATTTGGAAAGGCTTTGTTACGGTTACTCGCCTTTGTGGTGTTTGACTGTATCTTGTGGCCTGGTAAAGTGTATAACTTCTGCAGAGTGTACAAACTATTCGAATAGCCGTGTCCACGGTATTGGACATTGCTCGGGGATTACAGTCAAGGGTTAGACTTTATTAAAAATATGGTTGGGTTAAGAGATGAAGTTGATGGAAGTATGAAATAGGATGTGGAAATGCTTTTACTTAACTTCTAGAAAAGTTATTGTTAATTCTACTTGTTTTTACTGCTTTCGAATCTACCTATGTTACTTGTTAAATGTTGTTTATTGCAAATTAACCTTTAAGCCATTCCATTGGAATAAGCCTGACATGTAGCATATTAGGTTGCATTCTGTGCATAGCTTGTTGAGTACCAATGTACTCACCCCTCCATATTCACAAACACCAAAAGAAGAAGAACTGCAAGTTTTCGAAGAGGAGAAGAATGATGGCCCGGCTAACTAGGGGAAAGGCCCAGTTAGTTACCTGTGGCAAACTGAGGCGCCACGAATAATTTTATAATTCCGCTGCTATTATTTGTTTACTCTGAACTCAGCCCTGCGTGGCTTAATATTGTAAGGCTGACCTTAAGGTCTTAACAGTTTAATTTGAGATAAATACATTATTGTTATTATTTCCGCTGTGTATGTGTGATGGTATTCATCTCTGTTGTATTTGTGAGCACCAGCGTGATCCTGGACTGGTGTATCACACAGAGTGTTCAGAATTCAGATTCTAGGCGTGACAGCGGCCCATCTCCGTGTAGGGATGCCCGACCGGTCGGGGACTATCGGTACCCCTCAACCAAGGGTGCACGTCGATCGCACCCAAGCTTCCAGCCGCCCAAGCGAGAAGCGCTCTAGCCAAGAGGGCCAGAGTAAGGGAAAGGGCATGCAAGAAGAAGATCCCAGCTTCGCGAGGAACCGTAAGGACCTGAGGGTCCATCTAGAGAAGCGTCGCCGGCGGCGCGGCGGTGATTTGCGTGATCACCTACAGTGTCGTCGCGCTCGCGACGGACGGATGGCCCCTGGGGGTGAGAGTTCCTCTCGCGACACTCACCTTCAGAGCGAGGAGGAAGTCCACTCCTTCGACTCTCTGGGGAGTCGCGATCTGCACTCCCCGATATGGTCTCCGGCCGGGTTCGTGGACGCAGATTCTCCTTACGCGTCGGATGCCGCATTCTCTCGACAATCGCGCTGTGGCGGCGTCCGAAGGTTTCGCCCAGCCTCCATCGAGAAGTACGATGGCACCACCAACCATGAGGAGTTCCTGCAGATTTACACCACGGTGGTGCATGCCGCTGGCGGGTCTGAGAAGGCCATGGCCAACTACTTTCCAACAGCCTTGACGGGGTTCGCCCGGTCATGGCTGTTGAACCTCCCACGGGGATCAATGCGCCGTGGGGAGCAGCGACCTCTTCGCCGCCAACTTTCAAGGTTCTTCGCACACCGGCGCGGAGGACGATCTCCATGCCGCCGAAAGCAGAAAAAGGGAGTCGCTATGCGACATCATTCGCATTTCGCCATCGCCGCAACATGATCCCCGAATTTCGGAGCAGTCGGTCGTCATCGCCTTTCGAAGAGGCGTTCGTGATCGCAAGATGCGGGAAAAGATGACGACCCGTGACATTGCCATCACCTCCGAGCTCTTCTCCCTAGCGCACAAGTGCGCGCGGGCGGCGGAAGCTCAGGGGCCGGTGTCTGGCGCCGCACGAGTACACGGCGGGGACGAAGCTGGGACCTCGAGGGGCCCCAGCCCTGCAAACAAGAAGGCGCAGAAGCGCGAGGCGGTTGAGACAAGGTGGGTCCTGACCGCTGAGCGCGAGCGTGAAGACGCCCGGCCGCGGAGGCGCGACCGCCGTGACCGACGGGACGACCGCTGCGACCGGCGGGATGACCACCAAGGCTGGCGTGGCGACCGCCACAGTCGAAGGAACAACCGCCATGAGGAGAAGGAGGGCGAGCCATTCTGCCCAATCCACCGGACCAACACTCATGGCCTGGACAGTTGCCAGGTTGTGAGCAAGATGGTCGAGCAGCGGCTCAAGGAGCGCCGCCCTCATGACGATGACCAAGACGAAGACCCGCCTCGCTGGCCTTCCAGCAGGCGGACCGCGCCGTGGCGTACATTCATGGTGGCTCGTCCACCTACACCTCCCACGCATCCTATAAGCGGCTGAGGAGCGAAGTCTGCGCTACGGCGTCAAGTTCAGGGGCGTGTCGGATGCTGAAGTGGTCGGAGGAGCCGATCACCATCAGTCGGGCTGACCACCCTAAGAGCACTGCCAGTATAGGTCACCTTCCAGTCGTTGTTTCTCCCATGATCCGGAATGTGAAGCTCGGGTGAGTGCTGATGGACGAAGGGAGCTCCATCAACCTCCTGTCCTTCGAGGCATTCTGGGCGCTCCAGGTGTCGAACCAGGAGCTGCGCCCGGCCTTGACCTTGTACGGCGTAGCCTTGGGGGCTAGCATGGTCCCCCTGGGCCAGGTGCACCTCCCCGTCACCTTCGGGGAGGAAAGCAACTACCGTACGGAGCTGGTCGACTTCAAAGTTGCCAATTTCGACCTCCCGTACAATGCCATACTCGGCCGATCGGCGTTGGCCAAGTTCATGGTGGCAACCCACTATGGATACATGGTGGTGAAAATGCCAGGGCCTGGTGGCCCCATAGTTATCCGGGTGGACAGGCCAGAAGCCTTGTGTTGCCACAAGCGCGCACTGGACCTGGCCGGTGCCACCTATGTGAAGCCGGCTGATGTCGCCTTTCCGGGAGCCCCTCAGGCGCAGACCAGCGCCTCGCCTAGCTCGGCCAGCGAGGTAAAGTTGTTCTCCCTGAGTGAGAGCGAGCCCAGGAAGTCCGTTTTCGTTGGCGCCAGCCTCAGCGCCAAATAGGAAGACACGCTCGTCACCTTCCTCCGGTCCAATTCCGACGTGTTCGCTTGGCAACCGTCCGATATGGCTTGGGTCCCTAGGGAGGTGATCGAGCACCGACTGGCTACGCTCCCCGAGGTGCGCCCAGTCCATCAGAAGGTCCGGCGCCAGGCACTAGAGCGGCAAGACGCCATTCGAGAGGAGGTAGAGAAGCTACTGCGCGCAGAGATCGTTCGGGAAGTCTCTCACCCTGAGTGGCTTGCCAACCCTGTGCTTGTCAAGAAGTTCAACAGGAAGTGGCGGATGTGCGTCGATTTCACCGACCTCAACAAGGTCTGCCCGAAGGACCCTTACCCCTTGTCTCACATCGATCTCCATCAGTGACTCGACAGCAGGATGTGAGCTGTTGTGCTTTCTGGATGCGTACTCAGGGTACCACCAGATTAGCATGGCGGCAGAAGATGAAGAAAAAACCGCTTTTGTAACACCCATGGGCGTTTATTGTTATATCAGAATGGCTTTTGGGTTAAAAAATGCTAGTTCTACTTACCAACATGCCATGCATATTACTTTCCGTCCATAGATAAGGCGTAATCTTGAGGTGTACGTTAACGACTTGGTCGTGAAAGTGAAAAATAGCGAAGATCTATTTGAAGACCTAGAGGAAACCTTCGTCAACCTCCGGAAGAATCACTTGAAGCACAACCCCGAGAAGTGCGTGTTCGGCGTGCCCTCCGGAAAGCTGCTAGGGTTCCTCGTGTCCAAGCGGGGCATTGAGGCCAATCCTGACAAGATAGCAGCCATTGAACACATGAAGCCGCCAGTTCGGCTCAAGTAGGTGCAGTGCCTGGCTGGTCGCCTGGCCTCCCTCGGGCGATTTATTGCCCGGCTGGGAGAGAGAAGCCTGCCACTTTTCAAGTTGCTGAAGAAGACGAACCACTTCGAGTGGACTGAGGAGGCTCAGTGAGCATTTGAAGACTTGAATCAGTACTTCTCCTCCCCACTCAAGATTGGTCGCCCCTCGACCCGCCAACCATTGCCTCAGACATCGCTGCTACCTCGGCGAGAGTGAGCACGCGATCGGCTGGCGGAGAGGAAAGGCATCCGTGGCCGCCTACTACGCCGCGAAGGTGCTACACGAGGCGAGATCGATACCGCAAGCGAGAAGATGTTGTACGCTGTCCTGGTGGCGTCCAGGAAGTTGCGGCACTATTTTCAGGGGCGAGAGATTACGGTGGTCACTGCCTACCCCCTGCGAGAGATCCTTCACAACCGGGAAGTAGAGGGCCACATCGCCGAGTGGTCAGTGGAGCTGGGGGAATTCAGTCTCAAATTTTACCCCGCACCGCCATCAAGAGCTAGAAGCTGGCGAAGTTTGTTGCCGAATGGACTCCGCCACTCTCGGGTCAAGAAACCTCGCGCCTTCCCTTGACTCTATTCTTCGACAGCTCCTTCAGCTCGGGCTGGGTCAAGGTTGTCTGGTCTCCCGACCGGTGACATCCTCTATCACGTGGTCGCCTCGACTTCAAGGCCACCAACAACATCGCCAATCACGAGGGCTCATGGCGGTGGCTGCGCGCCTCGGCGTTAGGCGTCTGACGCCTCCAAGTCAAAGGCGACTCCCTGCTAGTCATCAACCAAGCGCGGAAGGAATTTCAATACTCTGATCCTATCATGGCCGCCTACTTGGTAGAGGTTAAGAAGATGAAGCGCCACTTCGAAGGACTGGGATATATCCATATCCCTCGACGCGACAATCATATGGCGGACAGGCTTTCACAGCTCGCGTCCTCAAAAACCTCTATCCCGGTCGGGGTCTTTGAAGAAAGACTATCACGACCGTCCATCGCTGCCCTCGGTTCGGGCGGGGATGATGGTGAAGCCGTCGCGGCCTCCGACTCAAGGCGGGGAGAGCGGTGCGGCTGTCGCGGCCTCCGATTCAGGGAGGGTAGGCAGTGCACCCGCCTCAGCCCCCAGATCCGGGAGGGAAGGCGGCGGTGCCACCGATGTGGCACCCAGGGAAAAGCCTGGCCAAGCGGAGTACCCGGGCGATCACCGTGTGATCGCCACTCTCAACCGGGAAGGTCAGTGGATGGATCCTATCCTAGCCTTCCTGCGAGACCGAGTGATCCCCGACGATGATGCCTCAGCTGAGAAGATTGCACGCAAGGCCAAGTGCTATACTCTGGTAGGTGGGGACTTATACCGCTGGAGCAGAAACGGAATTCTACTGAAGTGCATCACTCGGGAAGAGGGGAGCACCCTGCGCTCTGATATCCATGGAGGCATGTGCGGGAGCCATATGTCCGACCGGACGCTTGTCGGCAAAGCATTCCGCCACGAATTTTATTGGCCTACTGCCCTCCAAGATGCTTGCGAGCTGGTGAGGAGATACGAAGCATGCCAATTCTTCACCAGGTAAATCCACCGACCAGCCCAAGCTTTGCAAACCATCCCACTCTCTTGGCCATTCGTGGTCTGGGGGCTGAATATCCTAGGCCCGTTCCCGTGGGCCACGGGGGGCTTCACCCACTTGTTTGTCACCATCGACAAATTCACCAAGTGGGTCGAAGCCGAAGCAGTACATGTCATCACGGCTTCCGCTGCTATCAAGTTCATCCATAGGATCTTCACCTGCTTTGGAGTCGCCAATCGCATCATCATCGACAACGGCACTCAGTTCACCAGCGCGGCCTTCCTGGAGTTTTGTGAGGAGATGGGCACCAAGGTATGCTTTGCCTCGGTTGCCCATCCAAAGAGCAATGGCCAAGCCGAGCGTGCCAACGCGCTAGTGCTGAGGGGCTTGAAGACCAGGGCATTTGATCGACTCCATAAGCGGGGGCGCGGTGGACGGAAGAACTCCTGGCGGTGTTGTGGTAGCTTCGAACCACGCCTAGTCGGGCGACTGGAGAAATGCCTTTCTTCCAGGTTTATGGCGCAGAAGCTGTCCTCCCGTCCGAGCTATCGCTCAGCTCGCCGCGTGTCTCAGCATTCAGCGAGGAAGGATAAGAAGACCACCGCAGAGAAGATGTCAACCTTCTAGAGGAGGTGCGCGACCGGGCGGCCTTGTGCGCCGCCCGGTACCAGCAAAGTCTCAGGCGGTACCACGCCACCCGGGTCTGCGAGAGGACACTGGCAGTAGGTGACCTGGTCTTGCGTAGAATCCATATGCATGCTGCGCTCCATAAACTATCTCCCCGGTGGGAGGGCCCCTTTAAGGTCGTCTCAGTATCTCGACCCGAGGCGGTCCGGTTGGCCACTGAGGACGATCAAGAGTTGGCCAACTCCTTCAACGTGGAGTTGTTGCGAAAGTTTTACCCCTAAAAGCTGTAAGTACCCAGTAGTTTGTCTTGATCAGCTGTGTGGGCGAGTTTTTCCCTCGACTGATCGGCGACTGCTGGCGGTTAGCAAAGTTGTTTGCCTTACAGGCTTCTGCTTTATTCTCCTTGCTTGTCCCCTGCTGGGTGATATTGCACGGGGGTGTCATGAGTTCCGGAGGTTTGGCCACTCCTTGTTGATCTGCAGTAACACCCGGCATTCGCGTCGTGTGAGGACGAGCGACCAGGAGCATGAGTGTGGCACGGTGACTCAAACGCGGCTCGCAGACCTTGGGTTGGCTCTGTGAAGCACTGCTGGCTATCACCGCGAGCACCGCAAGCCCGGTACCACTCCTAGAAACCTGCTGCCTTACCACGCTACGCCACAGGCTGGTTCCGAATCACAAGAGCCTAAGTTCCAAAGAAAGGGGCCATGACATACCCGCGCAAGAACTCGCGTTCTTCAATACATTTCCTGCATGCTTTACATAACTTTACTTGTGTTTTCAGTAGTTACGTGCAATCGCAGAAGAAGTGCTGGAGCACTGACCTAATCCAAACATCCAAGATGGCCCCGTGGCGGCCTGGCGAGCAGGTAGGTAGTCATGCCCTGCCCGCCGAGCGGTATGTCCGCGTGTGGGCCAGGCGGGCAGGTGGGCGATCACACCCTACCCGCCGAGTGAGTAGGTGGGCGGCCACGCCCTGCTCACCGGATGTTGGCTTCCGTGACCAGCCTGGGGGCTGGTCGTCTGGTGGCCTATGACAAAGATAAGTTGCTCGCCTTGGCAGTATTGACTTGTTTTTCGTATCTGCATCCTGTTGGGTTGAGTTGTGTGTGGTTGTCATTGGCCCCGCTACCCTGATGGCTCCTCATTGATAAAAAAAATGCTTAGCATTTGCGTCGGAAGGACAGGTGACCGGGAGTGCGAGTGTGGCACGGTGACTCAAACGCGGCTCGCACACCTCGGGTTAGCTCCACGAAGCACCGCTGGCTGTCACCGTGAGCACCGCAAGCCCGATACCGCTCCTGGGAGCCTGCTGCCTTGTTGCGCAATGCTGCAGTCAGGTTCCAAGGGATCATAAGGATATAAGTTCCAAAAGGGCAGGAGTCAGTGACAACCTTGCGCAAAGACTTAAGCTTTCGCTTACCTACATCTTGCATGTTTCGCGCAATCTTCATTCGCGTTATTGCGATCACTCAAAAAAATGTCTAAGTATCGACCTAACCTGCGTGTTTAGGTTCGTATCAAGACAAGGCTGGGGGCTGATCGCCCAATGATTGAGTTGAGCAAACGCAATCAGAAAGCGAACAACTTAACATGCAGGTTGTCGACGATCGGAATTGCCAACCGCAGAAATGAAACGGGGGTTAGTGGAACTTGAGACCCGAGCAGAGCTTGGCTCAATGAAGGAAAGGAATCGACGTGCCGACGGTCGGAGCTAGGTGACAACGAGCGTGAGATGAGGGTTTATACTGGTTCGAGCCCCTGTGAAGGTAATAGCTCTACTCTAGTTGCCTTGCGTCGGTGATCTTTGCTATTCTCGAGTACAGAGGTGTATTATAGCTCAAGCTTAACAATGGCGATGTCTAGTGCTCGAGCTCTGATGTCCTGTGCCTTCAGGCTGCGCATCCTTAGCCTTATATCTTCCATGCTCAGAATCTGACGGAGATTTTCCCGTGGTGGTCTTCATGCGCATTGAGGGTCGGCAAAGAACCGCCTCCAACCTATCGCTACCGCTTCACCCCCACGATCCCACATCTTGGTAACCGTGACGTTAGGAATCCAAGGGGACACCTAAGCACGAACGGAGCCGACCAACTCGAGGTCGCGGCGGATGCGCGTCTTTCGGGGCATACGCGCTTAGGTCGAGCGCCTCGGCAGACGCTCAAGTCGTGGTCGGGCCCCCGAGCTTGGGAGCTCATTGACCGTGGCGCCGACCGCCAAGGGTCGCCCAACCTCGCGGCTTAGCCCCGAGGCTCTGTGTCGAGAGGGCACTCAAACGACCTCGAGCCTCACATTGCGCATAGGGAGCAAGCTCGCAGGTCTCGATCCCTTGGCCGAGGTCAGGCGGAGACCACAAAGTGAAACCTGCCTCGACACCGGGCGACCTTTTGATCTTCGCGATGATGGTACGGATGCGAACGGCCGGCGGACACCTGAGGCGCCTCGAGTCCGCGGCCCAGGCCTTAATCACGCCCGTCAAATCACGGCTGGCGCACCTTTTGAGGCGCCGTGGACTGGATTTATTGGCGACGCGGCCCACGAACCCGAGCCCACAAAGAATCGCCGAGGAAAAACTCACGATCTCAAGGCGCCGTCTTCTAAGCCTCTTCGCCGAAAGCAAGACTCCTCTTTCCCTCGTCCAAACCACGCGATCGCCATGGCTAAGCCGAGGAGCACATTGTCATTGGCGAGGATGAAGGAACTCGAGACCACGGGCCGATTGACCCAGAATATGGCGGTTCTTTGGACGGCGAGACCGAGCCGCGCCCAGAACGACGAGATCGTCTTTCACCGAGCATTACGCTCTCTCGCTTGCGGACCCGGAGAGCGAGTTCGTCATGGCCAGTCCTCCACCGGTGAGATCGAACTCATCAACCTGGTGCCAAACTTCGTTCTCCTTCTCACCATCTTCTCCCACCTGTGCGAGGGGTTCCTAGGAATCCTTCCCACCCCCTCGCTCTTCTTCCGGTACTTCAGCCTCTTTCGCTCTGGGAAGGACCCCGTGGTCGGATGCCTCTACTTCCTATTTGCGGGTAGGGCTCAAGTGGTCCTTCCCAAGTTTCAACTCAGACTCCCTCGGCCCATGGTCCGAGCGGTGGTTCTATTTGAAGAAGGGGGAAGTCGGCACGCTGGTGTACGAGGGGACCCCCATTGCCGGGAGAAGGAGACCCCGGAGGCGGACGACCTCGAGGTCGACGAGGAAGCCATCGTCGTCATACACATCTACGCCATGCGCGGCCTCACCGGGCAGGCGATCGCCAACGATTTCCTACGGAACCGGGTGTCCCCTCTGCGGAGGAGGATGCATCCGTTCTACAAGACCCGAGGGTGCATCGACTCGACCCGCGAGGGCACGTCTGGTAAGCCTTCTTGCCTCGAGGCAGGACGGCTTCTGTACCGAACACGAGCTAGAAGGGTGTGGACCCTGTGACTCGGCTTGCAGTGGTACTAATAGACCATAAGACGGTGGGGAGTTCGTCCACCCAGGTCTTGCCGTAGCGTTTGAGCTCATCTGCAACTCGTTTCTTGACGCCTTGGACGATTTGTCCATTGGCGCGTTCCACTGCTCTGTTGCTCTGGGGGTGAGCTACAGAAGCGAAGCATACTTTGATGCCGAGGTCCTCGCAAAACTCCCGAACAACTCACCGTAAACCGAGTACCATTGTCGTGATAATTTTGCATGGAACCCGCACTGGTCACCACGAACAAGCGGAAAAACGGACGGTCGCCCGGCGGTGATGGTCGAGACGGTTCAACCGATCCACTTGGTAAAAGTGTCATGATAACGGTCAGAACTTCTTACCCCGACCGCCCGAGGAAAAGGGTCGAGGATGTCCGGCCCCATGTCGAGAAAGGCCAAGCGAAGGGATGGTGCGGCGCGATGCGGGTTGATGCGACTTCCGGACGTGGAACTGGATGCTCGACAGGTGCGGACAATATCACGGGCATCCTGAAGCGCCGAAGTCCAATAATACCCCATACGGAAGGCCTTGCCGTCCATCGTCCTGTACGAAGAGTGCGCTCCACAGAGGCCTGAGTGGATGTCATTTAACAGGTACTTACCCTCCTCCGTAGAGATGCATCGCGTTAGAACGCCGAAAACATTCCTCCTGTAGATCGTCCCCTCGACGAGCGTGTATAGACTCGCCCGGTGCTTGATCCTGCTCCTCTCGGCAGGGTCGGGCAGTAGGTCGCCCCTTGCAAGGAAATTATAAATGGATTCAGCCCAGGAGGGGATACCTTCCACCACGGCGAGTAAGACCTCTTGGTCGGAGATCGAGGGAGCCGCCAACGTCTCCAGGATGACATCGGGCGAGATCCCCTCATCAGAAGAGTCGAGCTTGGAGAGGAAGTCGGCGCTGGAGTTATCCTTCCTGGGTATGTGCTTGAGCTCCAGGTTCTGGAACCATTTCTCCATCTTCGCGACAATTTGGTACTTTGACATCGAAGTCTCCGACCTTTGGTACTCTTTTGTTGTCTTGATTGACGACGAGCCGAGTCGCCTTGACGACCAACCGATGCACGCCCAATGCTTTGCAAGCTCACAGCCCGCCAAGAGAGCCAGATTCGCCACATTGTTGGTCGCCGAAACCCAAAACGAACCACGTTACCTCATGGTCGCCGCTTGGGTGAGAATAAGGATTCCAGCCTCTAGCGCTTGAAGGACCTCGAGCCGTCGAAGAACATGGTCCAGGCTTTTCTTCCTCGACCTCGGGCTCGGGCGCTGGTTATGACGCCTACTCGACCACAAAGTCGGCAAACACCTGCGATTTGATGGCCGTTCGAGCTACGACCGACATCGAATGCCGCCACTCCATAGACCACTTGGCGATTGTTCATATACGGGTTCATAAGATGTCCCCGGCGAAAAATTGCTCGGGACAACCACAGAAGCGCTCGAAATAATGTCGAAAGCTTGCGCGAAGCCATGAGGAGAGCGTACAGCAGTTTTTGTACCTACGGGTAGCACTCCTTTGGGCCGTACAAGACTTCACTGACATAATAGATCGGTGTCTTTGGGATCCCTGCTCAGCCACCAGCAACAGATCGAGCGGCTTGGGTGGTGGCCGCAAGGTAGAGCAAAACCTCTCTCGGGTTGCGGGTCGTAATGGTGGGTGGGGTTGACAGGTATACCATCAACTCGTCGAAAGACCGCTGCGCCTCCGAGGTCCACTCGAAGCTCCCTTGCTTGCGCAGGGCTCGGAAGAATGGAAGCCCGCGCTCACCGAGACTCAAGATGAACCTGCTGAGGGCGGCCATGTGACCGGTGAGGCTCGCACCTGCTTGATCGAGGTCGGGGGCGCCATCTTCTCGTCGCTTTGATCTTTTCGGGTTCGCCAACCCCAAGCCCCGATCATGTAGCCGAGCACCTTTCTTGACCTGATGCGAACACGCACTTCTCGGATTGAGCTTGATCTTGTGCTGTTCGGGTTGTGAAGGTTTCCTCGAGGTCCCGAACGTGGTCGCCGGAGGGCTCTTGACGATGATGTCATCCACGAGACCTCAAGGTTTCGGCGATCGCGGGTCGAACGTCTTGGTCATCGAGCGCTAAAGCGTGGCCCCGGCGGCGCGGCACTAAACGACATGGTCGTGTAGCAGTAGGTGCCGAACGGCGTTATGAACGACGTCTTGTTCTCGTCGTCAACCGCTAGTTTGATCTGGTGGTACCCTGAATAGGCATCCAGGAAGCTTAGCATCTTGGCGTTCGCGGTGGAGTCGACGATCTGGTCGATGCGCGGGAGCGGGAAGTTGTCCTTGGGACAGGCCGAGTTCAACCCCGTGTGGTCCACGCACATCCTCCATTTACCACCCTTCTTCTGGACGATGACCGGGTTTGCCAACCATTCGGAGTAGTCGACCTCGCGAATGAAACTGGCCATCAAGAGCTTGTCAAGGTTCTCCTTGATGACCGCAACCTTCTCCGGAGAGAAGCGGCCGGCTTCGCCGACGGGTTGGCGATCGGCACGACTGCGGCTTGTGTGATCACCTCCCTCGGGACGCCAGGCATGTCCGCAGGCTCCCAAGCGAATATGCCCTTATTGGCGCGGAGGAAGGTGACGAGCTCGAGTTCCTATTTGGAACTCAGCTCGGCCGAAACATGGATGCATTTGGTCGGGTCGTTCTCCTCGAGTGGCACGGCCTTCGCGCCTCATTGATTTGGATCGCCGCTTTCCGACGAAGCGCTTCTTTGCCGCTCTGGGCCTCATTTGGGCGATAGATGCGGCAAGGGCCAAGGCCTTGGTCTTGCATCCGTGTGCCGCCTGTAGGTCGCCCCGCACGGTTATCATGCCGTTGGGACCAGGCAGCTTCATACACCGATGGCCATAGTGGTTGGCCGCTATGAACTTGATCAGGGCAGGCCGCCCGATGATGGCGTTGTACGGGAGGTCCCCCTCGACCACCTCGAAGGTGATCAGCTCGGTGTGGAAGTTGGCCGAGTCGCCGAAGGTGACGGGCAAGACCACCTGGCCCAAAGGGATGGTCGAGCTTCGAGGACGATCCGAAGAAGGGGACGGCGATGTTCTTGACCTTCGGCCGAATCTCGCATCCCGGTCAAGCGCCGACCGCAAAGCAAGTTAAAGGGAACTACCGCCGTCGACCATGACACGACCGATCAGCGGTGTTGCCGATGGTCGGGGTCACGACGTAGCGGTCTTCAGATCTCTGACCATACCTTGAAGTCGCCCCCGGAGAAAAGGTGATGGTGGCTGACCCACTTGCGATCTCGCTCGATGGGCTTCCCGGCGGCGACCTGGTAGATGGTTCGCGAGGCGGCCTTGAGCTCGCGTAGGGACTGGTAAGCCAACGAGCCGCCAAAGATAACATCGATGCGGCGCTCGCCCTGCTGGAACTCTAGGTCGAGGTCGTCACAATCCGCCGCAGCGTTCACCCTGTCCGGCTGGGCGTCTTTTTTCGGTAGCACGGGCATTTCCCCTCGACCATCAAAAAAAGCTTCTAGCTTGCATTGCCAAGCTCTGCAAGTTCACAGGTCGTGGCCGGCTGCCCTATGAAACAGGCAGAACTTCGTTTCATCAGCGCCCTCGGCCCCTACGCGGCCGAAAGCATCGACCATTGGGGCCTGTGCCGTCGGCCCTCCTGCTGGGGCTGGTTATGTGCCTAACGAGGTCGAGGCCGACCTTGGCGAGGTCGAGACCCCTCCCGAGCTTGATCTCGGACTTTAAGGACCTCGCGCTGGCCGTCTGCCGAAACGATCACTCATGGCAGTCCACCGTTGTTCCTGCGGTCGCGCTTCCGCTTCTTGGCAACGGCGCCATGGTCGGTGCCCTTGGAGTTGGAAGGGCCAGCCTCTGTGGGGTTCAGACCAAGCTTACCTTGGTCCTAGTCGCGTTTCCAGCGGACAGTGTCGTCCGCATCCGCATACCGCTCTGCCATACGGAAAAGTTTGTTGACGCTGTGCCTCGAGGTGATCTCCAGGTCCTCGGTAAGGCGCCGATCGCGGACAGTGAACTTGAAAGCTTTTATGACGGCTTCATTGGAGATGCTCGAAATCAAGTTCCTCGTGCGGATAAATCGCCGCACGAAGTCACGGAGCGGCTCGTTCTTGCCCTGGATGATGCGATCCAGGTCTTTCTCCCTCCTCGGCCGCTCGTAACAACTCTGAAAGTTGGAGCGGAGGGCGTTCTGGATTTTGCACCACGACCTGAAGGAACCAGGCTTCTGGTTGAAGAGCCAGGTCCGTGCGGCACCGTCCAGCACGGTTGAGAGGTAATTGGCCATGACGAGCTCGTCGCCCCTGGCCGCCAGGATGGCAGTCGAATAGATGGACAGGAACTCGTCTGGGTTCTTGGTCCCATCGAAGTGCTCTATCAACGCCGGCTTGAATCGAGCCAGCCAACGCACGCGACGAAGGTCGTCGGAATACGCCATGCAGCCATAGGCCGAGACAGGTGCGCGCCGGGTGTGGTCGTTACCAACAAGGTCCTCGCTGCTGCCGAACTCGGAGTCGAGGCTGCCTCGGTGGCCCGACCTTTGGTTAGAACGACCATGACGCCGTGCACGAGAGTCACCTGGGAGGTAGCGCAGGCGATCCTGGACTCTGCGATGCCTGGGCGGAACATCTGGGGAGAGGCCCCCCGATTCACTGCTGGCCGACGGGGAGCTCGTGAAGCTTGGTTCGCGCCTGACCCTGCTTGGGCCGGCGCCCGCGGGACGGTGACGTGGCGGCGTCAAAGCCTTGTCCCGAGATCGCTGCTGGCGAGAGGGTGCATCCTGCGCGGTAGGCGACCGACGGGTGCGCTGGCGACGGCGTGATGAGTTGTCATCACTTCTCAGAGAGTGGGTCCCTGAGTGATGACTTCGGTGCTGCGGAGGTATGACCTCGGTCGCAGCCCAATCGAGCTCTTCGACCAGGGCTCGGCCAAAGAGTTTCGACCTCGCCCTATCGGGATCAACCATGATCCGGGCGATAGCACGGAGGCGCTCTCCTGAAAGAGGAAGTCTGGGATGCCCAGAAGATGCGCCGGCCTTCTCCTGGTCCTCCCGCCGAAGGGCGGTTATGGCTTGGTTGATGGCGGCATTCACCATCCGGCGAGCGTCCTCAAGGGTCTGCGGGTCACGGCCGTCCGCAGCTGCACCCGCACCTTGTTGTCGCCATCAAGGCGTCTTTGCTTTCGCGTGGCGGTGGCGAAAACCGACGCAGACCTTGAGTCCGCGCCCGAACCCACGCTCGAGGAATGTCCGTCGATGAAGTGCGCCATGCTCCCAAGATCTTGGTGTTTTCCCTGCGAATGAGCAAAGCCAATCGGGCCCCACGGTGGGCGCCATCTGTCGACGATCGGAATCGCCAACCGCAGAAATGAAACGGGGGTTAGTGGAACTTGAGACCTGAGCAGAGCTTGGCTCAACGAAGGAAAGGAATCGACCTGCCGACGGTCGGAGCTAGGCGACAATGAGTGTGAGACGAGGGTTTATACTGGTTCGAGCCCCTGTGAAGGTAATAGCTCTACTCCAGTTGCCTTGCGGTGGTGATCTTTGCTATTCTCGAGTACAGAGGTGTATTACAGCTCAAGCTTAACAATGGCGATGTCTAGTGCTCGAGCTCTGATGTCCTGTGCCTTCAGGCTGCGCATCCTTAGCCTTATATCTTCCCTGCTCGTAACGAATGGGAGATTTTCCCCGGTGGTGGTCTTCATGCATATTGAGGGCTGGCAGCAACCGCTCCGAACCTGCCGCGTGCCTGCTTCGCCCGCACGATCCCACGTCTTGGTAACCGCACGTTCCGGAATCCAAGGGACACCAAGCACGAACGGAGCCGACCCGAGAGCTTCGAGTCGTCGCGGATGCAGGTTTCGAGGGCATACACGCTCTAGGTCACGCGCCTTGGCGTACGCCCAAGTCGTGGTCGGGGCCCCCCGAGCTTGGGAGCTCGTTGACCGTGCGCTGACCGGCCAAGGGTTGCCCAACCCTCGTCACAGGTAAAACCCAAAGGAGCTAATTTCATTATAATTGTTAAGATTGTTCTGGCATATGGGAAAGTAGGAACAAAAAAGAAATGAAGAAAATAAAAAGAAGCGGCCTGGGCCATCAGTCGTCGTTGGCGACCTGGATTGTGCCCATCATCCTCCTCGGCCTCCGGCTTCACCGCGTCGAGGTCCAGGCCCTCCACCGCCATCATGCCGACGACGTTCACCGTAGCCTCGTGCACGCGTGCCTGCGCCTGGGCCTCGTCTCCCTCAATGCCGTCCACAATGGTCATTGGGTTGAAGGTGACGTCGCGGTTAGCGTAGCACGCCAGCACGAAGGTCGCGGTGGCCATGGCAACCTGCCGCCCTTCCTGGACAGAGCGGGTACCATGGCGGCAGAGGTCGAGAGGGTCATGGCACCGAGTGATGCGATGGGTGTCTTGATCGCCGTGGGCTCGAGCGGCTCCCGAAGATCTACGCCCAACAGCTCCAAGGCCCTCGCCATGCGCCGGTAAGATGGGTGGAGCATGACCGCGAGGTTGTCTGTGTGTGACGCCGCTCCTCCGTTGCTTGTTTTGTTGCCTCGGCCTCGTGCTCGGGCGAGTAGGGTCACCCCAGTGGCCCTCTCTTGGGCCAGCAGCGTCTCCTTCCTCTCCAGCTCCCCGCACAACGCCACCACCTATTGCGCCACGTGGGCTTCGCGCTGGGTGGCTGCTGCGAGGAGGGTGTTCGCGGTTGTGAGCGCTTCATCAAGCTCAGCAAGCAGCGCACTCAAGCTAGTGGCATGGGCGACGAGGACGATTGGGGCGGGGGGAGCAGAAGTGCTGACACCAGCGACGTCCAGTTCGGCTGCTTCGGAGCCACCAGGCTACCCTTGAGCAGAAGTCCCTGCTGCGTCTGTTGGCACTACGGATGTCTACGCGGCTAGGGCACCCTGACGGGCTATCCTCGGGGGCGACTTGAAGCTGAAGGAAGTGGCTGGAACCGTAAGCCCGCTCGGGCGGACACCAGTAGCGGTTGGAGTCGGCGCTGCCGGAGTTGGCGCCGGTGGAGTCGGTGCCGATGAGGACGGCACCGCAAGAGTCGACGTCGGTGCAACTGGCGCCGCAGGAGGGGCGACGGGCGTCGCCGCCCCAGATGAAGACGCCACCACTCTGGGCGCGCTTGGCGAAGCGGCGGAGTCGGTGGCATCCGGAGTGACTGACCGTTTGCCTGCTCTCCGATCGTCGGCCCGGGGCTGGTCCCTAATCACCAAGGGGCCGCGGGCCGGCACCACGGCGGGACCGGTGGAGTCCATCGTAGGGAACGATTGGATGATCCGAAGACGCTCTGCGAACTCCAGATCGCAGAGCGGTCGGGCCTCGACCGGAAAGTCCAGGCCGCTCGGCACTGGCGGAAGCAGCCCGGATAGCCATCTTGAGATGGCGGGGCCATCCAGGTTTCCCTCGCCTACCACAGAAAGAAGACAAGGATATTAGTTGATGTTGACCACGAAGAAGAATATGCATTCAAAAGAAGGGCAACAGGACTTACCACCTGGGTACGTGCGCGTCATATCGTTGTCCCCTGTATACTACCATGCAGGGCGGGCACAACGACGGAGGGGGCTGATCCTCCGAGCCACGAAGTCCCAGACCACCAACACCCCAATCAGGCTGGCGTCCCGCAACTAGTTGATACGGGCCGCCAATGCCAGGAGCTCCGCCGTCTCCTCGACGGGCGAGCTCCAGCTTTCACGAATTTTCACCTACGCGCAGGGCATCCCGAGGAGGTCGACCCCACTGTCGTCGCTAACGTAGAGCCAGTCTCTCCGCCACGTCTTCCAGTTGGATCTTTGCTGGAAGGGAATGTAGCGGGGCGTCGACCCATCGCGGAGACGGAAGTGGCAGCTCCCCACGATCTCGCTGTCAGGGGAGCTGCGACAGGTGAAGAAGTAGCAGAAGAGAGGGAGATTAGGCATTACACCTACGAACATCTCGCAGAGGTAGGCAAAGATGGAGAGGATGACGATGGAGTTGGGGGAGAGATGGAGATGATGGACTTCGTAGAAGTGAAGGACGGTGAGGAAGAATTCAGAGAATGGCGGCACCAGGCCTGCCATAAGCCCCCAGGCGAAGACGATGATCTCCCCTAGAATGCAGCTTGGCACGAGGGTCCCCTGGCGAAAGTGAAGGGAGCCCTAGGGTGCCATCTTGGTGAGAAAATCCACCCTGCCCTGGCCAACGGTGGAAGGAAGCAGAGGAGATTGCGCCATTGATGCAGAACCGAAGTGTTTTTGAGCAAGGAAGATGGAAGGGCAAAGAGCAAAGTGTGCAAGAATCAGAAGGCGTGAACTGCTGGTTGAGGGCGCGTATATATATATGCCCCCCACGTAGACAGTTCACGAACAGGCAAAAGGACGCAACGTTTCGGGTCCCAAGAAAAATCGGCGGAAGTGGGGAGGACCAAGGCGGTTGCGCGCTCAGAAGTGGTGGGCCCATCCAGGAACGCACCGACATTAAATGAGGACAAAAAAGCAGTTGGCGCGCATTCCAGGACGGTCCTAGGGGCTATTGTCAGTGTACTTTGCACCGGGGTACCCTCTCCGCCGCAGAATAGTGGGCCCAAGAAGCGGCCTAGCCCGCATGGCCGCCTGGCAAGCAGGTGGGCGATCATGCCCTGCTCGCCGAGCAGTAAGCCTAGGTGGCGTCCTGGCGGGCAGGTGGGCGATCATGCCCTGCCCGCTGGGCGAGAAGCCCGCGTGGCGGCTCGGGCGGCAGGTGGGCGATCATGCCCTGCTTCGGGCGGAAGCCCACGGGCGGCTTCGGGCGGCGGTGGGCGATCATGCCCTACCCGCCGGGCGAGAAGCCCGCGTGGCGGCCTGGCGAGCGGGTGGGCGATCATGTCCTACTCGCC
Organism: Guadua angustifolia; assembly: GCA_036346375.1. NCBI lineage: Eukaryota > Viridiplantae > Streptophyta > Magnoliopsida > Poales > Poaceae > Guadua > Guadua angustifolia. Next base: position 50,040,010 of record CM070508.1, on the reverse strand, counting down.
GGGTGGTAAGCCCACGTGGCGGCCTGGCGGGCAGGTGGGCGATCATGCCCTGCTCGTCGGGCGGTAAGCCCACATGGCGGCCTGGCTAGTGGGCGGGTGATTGGGCCCCGCTCGTCGGGCCACGAAGGCAACCAAAGGAATGAGGAGAAGGCTTCACCTCGAAGTCTCCTTCCCTTGACATGCTGCGTCAGGGCCATTAATTGCGAAGAATGCTGCTATCGACACGACGACGGCCCATCCGTCTGACGCCTCTCACCAAACCCGTCGCAGGAGTGTCATATCTCGGGCGAAGCCTCACAACGGCATTAAATGGGGCTTGAAGGACAAGGCTACAGCGACGGGCGTAATAAATGAGTCATGGGTCAGTGAGATAAGGCTCGAATGATGGGTGTAATTAATGAGTTGTAGATTAGTATAGCATCACCTTCTCACCTGCCCAGGCCAACCCGTCTGTATAAGGGCGCCCCGGTGCATGGAGGAAAGGGGGGTCGGTCGATAGGTCGAAGGTTGGGAGAAAGAAGAAAAAGACTAGAAGAACTATTGTAATCGCCTCCATATTTCCTCAACAAAGGTCTAGCAAGACGTAGGGCTATTACCCGCGCTAGGGCCCGAACCTGGGTACATCACCGTGTCCGTCGATCTGTTGATCCCCAAGGTTCATCATGAGAGAGTCGTTAGGGTTTCCGGCCACAAAGACGCCCTCGACTGAACCATACCTTCCATCCTGGGAGTAGTCAACCTTGTTCGTTGACGGGGTCCTGTCCGGTGGAATACGCCGACGACTACTAACTTCTCACACCCCCTTCTTCCCTCTGTAACACAAAAATTTAAAATTAGAACATTTAAACTTTGAAAATTATAAATAGAAATTTTCAACTTAGAAAAAATTCAATTGGAAATTAAAAACTTGAAAAAAATTAAATTAGAAAGTTTCAACTAAGAAAATTTCAACTCGACAATTTTCAACACGAAAAGTTTTAAATTGAAAAGTTTCAAGTCTAAAAGATTCAACTTGAAAAATTACAAATCAAAATGTTCCAACTAAAAAATTTCAAATAGAAAAGTTTATACTCAGAAAACTTTCGATTCAAAAGCTTTTGATCAACAAGTTTTGATTCAAAAAATTTTTGGATTGAAAAGTTTCAATTTAAAATTCTTGTAAAAAATTTTCAACTAAAAAATTTCAAATTGGAAAATTTCAACTCAAAAAAATTTAAATAAAAAAATTTCAAAATAGAAAGTTTCAACTCGAATAAATTTTTAATCAAAAAGTTTCAGTTTCGAAAACATTCAATACATAAATTTTCCAGATCAAAATGTTTCTATTCTACAAAATTTTGGTTAGAAATGTTCACCTAAAAACTTTCAAAAATAGTTAAAAAATACTAGTTTTCAAAAACCTAAGAGGAAAATTTGAAATACAAAAGTATTGTGAGTTTGAGGAGAAGGGGATGGAGGAGGAAAGAAAGATGAAAAAGGTGATGCCACTTGTCACAAAGAATGCCTTTGATGGAGAAAGATAGTAGGGATTGGAAGGAGGTTATACCACTTAACTTAAGAAGAGAGCTTTTGAGGGGGAGGTGCTACCACTTATCACAAAGAGAAGATCTAAATAATACATTAGCACCCTCTCTTTTTCATGTTTCTCTCTCCTTTTCCTAATATAGTTTTTAGTCAAAAATACTAACTATTAAATATTTCAACAAATTATTATTAAAATAGTTATTATCATATATACTAATTAAATATATATCTCTATACTAGTTTGACGCTTTTCGAGGAGCTACTCTGTTAATCCTAAGTGGAAAATTCTAAAAGTTCTCACGTTGATCGAATAAAAATAGCTAGAAATTGTAACATCCAAATTTTTGGCTTCCAATATTTTAATATAATATTTGTGCATTTTGGAATTTATTGGAATTTTCTTGAATTTATTTGGATTTATTTATTTTTTTTGAAATATGTTCAATATGAAAAGTATTTAAAACCTTGAAAAGTTTAAATAAACTTTTGTCAAAAGTGTTTTATTTATATTCCAAATGTGCAAAATATTTTTAGGAATTGTTTCGGAATTTTTATGACATTTTTACTATTTTATTTGGCCTTTAGAATTATTTTAAATGGAAAAGTATTTTAAAATCTTTTCAATAGTGTTGAGCCGAAAACCCAAGTGGGCCTAGCCCAGATCTATGCTAGCTCGGCCCTGTCCCCTGCCACAGTCCAAGTCCTGCGGAACCCTAGTTTTCCATCATTGGATCAAGATCAGAAGTGCGAGGTTTGTCCTATTGTTTTAGAAATCCGAGCGAGTGTTAGCCGTTGGATCGTGGCTATGCAACCGAGATCAATCGGGATCGATCAGGATTCAAGTGTATCACGGTCAACGGGTGTGTTTGTGTGTGCGATCGAGATTGTTCTACGTCTGGAGTTGTAGAGTCAATCGGATCAGAATGCGTGGACAACTAGGATTTTGTCTCCCTCACAAAGACGCTACTGTCTTGGAACCGGATTCCTCTGCCATGTCAAATCAGGTTTTTGAACTAAGTGTTAATGTCGAGGCTTTTTAGTTTTAATGGGACTAGGACCTCATCCTAGGATTTTTAGAGTACGCCACTTCTTTTGCTCTAGAGAAGGTCGCCTGAGGAGTTGCTATCGCCGAGAATGAGCTCGCTAAAGTTTCAAGTGTCGCTGCAATGGCTTTTCTCAGATTTGGTCGTCATCGTTTGGTCTCTAAGGAAAATGAAGCCAGATCCGAGACCTTCTCATTGAGACGCTTCAGATCTTCTGTTAATATCGTCAAGAAGTAGCCAAACTGCCGTCGCAGTGGTCATCATCAAGTCCGATGAGCTGCCATCGCTGCCGCCATGCCACTAGGTTGAAGCTTCGTGAGCCGTTGAATCCATTCGTGGGTAGCTAGATGTGCACCTCGTGTCCATACCAGGTCGCACTGTGAGCGAGTGCTGGTATCATTGCCATGATGTCAGAGCTAATGCCAGGGGCACAGTCGAATTGGCGCCGCGTGTCACTGCCTGATCTTGTGCCGTGTTAGTGAAGTTCTATGGACCTAGTTCGTGGTGAACCTATGTGGTCCGATGGACTAAGTACATGCACGGAGAATGTAACCGCTCAAAAATTTTAGAATAATAAAATATAATATTTAAATTTGAATGTGAATATTTTTGGAATTTTCTCAATGTTTCTGGTTTTATTTGGATTTTCTAGGATTTTTGTGTTGTAGGGAAAATCAAATAAATAAAAAATAAAGAATGAAAAAGGGAAAAAGGCAATGAAGTGAAAAGTAAAAATTTGAAAAATTTACCATGAGATCCTGAGTGTGCAAATAAACTGTTTTACTCACTGAATGAAATTTTATACATGGAGAAGTGAACAAACTAAACAAAAAGGCAACTTTTAAATCAAAATAATACATTCTCAGAATTTATAAAAATATTGGAATCATAAATGGATCTAAAAAATTATCATGAAAACCCTAATACTATTTATACCTCTAGTAAAAATATCATAAAATAATAATGTGATTTACAACTTTTTCAAGTTTAAAAATTGAAATTCTAAAAATAAGGAAATTGTGCTGTCAGAATTTATATTAAATAATGGAGAAATAATTTTATCTGAAAATTTTATAGTAATATTCCCATCTCAAATTCAACTGACATAAAAAGTTTAAAAAATAATAGACTTCATTTAATCTCAAAGAAAAATCAAAATTAGAAATAAGAATTTAGAGTAGTCACTGTTGTAGGAATATTAATAATTTTTCGGTAACTCATTTTTTTGTCAAAATTTTACGCCATTGGAAGCAGATGATTGGCTTTTAGCGATGGAGAGTAAATTAGCCATTGCTCAATGTGATGAACAAGAAAAGTTCTATATGCTTCATATCAGTTATAGGGAGCTGCAGCCATCTGGTGGAAAAATTATCAGGCTACCTTGCCAGAAGGTCGAGTGGTGTTATGGCCAGAATTTAAAGTAGCTTTCCACCGCACACATATACCTTTCTAGCATAATTGAAGTGAAAAAGTAGGAATTCTTGGACCTAAAACAAGGTAATATGACAGTAATGAAATATTTTCACTGTTTTAATCACTTGTCTCGTTATGCTACTTATGAAGTAGTGGATGAAGCTCGAAAGGTTGAGGGATTTAGGGAGCACCTCAATGAGGAAATTCAATGGGCCCTTATCGCTCAAGATATTGATGATTTCCAGATTCTCATTGATAAAGCAGTTCATGTGGAGCATGGAAGCAAAGATGTGTTGGAAAGTGTCGTGCCCCGAATTTCACGGATTCGGACACTCTGTGTATGCCGTACTAGTCCAGGATCACGCTAGTACACACAGGATAAACAGGTTGAAGTACCACAATCATACACAGATGAAATAAATAATAAAGTACTTCAAGCATAATATAGTCGAGTTACATGACCTTATGGTCGCTTTACAATAATTCGCCATGCAGGCGATAAATATCATCGAGATCAAGTTCATTCAGCGGAAGCAAAATACGATAGCGAACCACTCCTAGCCACAAAGCCATCGAGTGCAGCTCAACCCTTAATCCTCCGGCCTTCGATTTAACTCTTCATTCCAAGTCGCACGGCTTCTTCTTCTTCTTCGGGTTTTTGTCGATGCAAGGGTGAGTATACAACATACTCAACAAGTCATGCACAATGCAGTTCTATTACTACATGCATGGGCTTATTCCAAGGAAAGGCTTAATTGGTTATTTTGCATAAAGCAGCATTTATTTTAAACAGTAATCCTATTAGATTAAAAGCGGTAAAATCAATATTATTAATAATTAATTTCTCAATTCCTTTTCTCAAAGGTTTTTGGCACACGACTCTAATTTGATTCTTTTGGCACACAGCCACCCATTCCACATCTTTTATTTATAAAATCTAACCCTTGACTGTAATCACCGAGCAACGCCCAAGATCATGACACGGCTATTCGAATAGATTCACGCACACACTCGCAGAGGTGTACACTTTACCCACAGGATACAGTCGTCCACCACACAGGCGATTGATTGCAACAGAGTCTTTCAGAGACTAACATTTAACCGTTGAACCTCTCCGACACTTCCCTTCTAACACTTCCCTCACTCAGAGCTGAAGTTTAGACAGAGCAAGTATCGCTGAATGGGTACCAAGCCGTAGCATGTACGCTTTTCTCTGATTACTGCACGGTGTGCACCGTCACCCCGAGGTATCAAAGGAAAGAGGTCGAAACCTACTTAACTAGGTCCGCCCCATTAGGACAAGTGGTTGTACACGGAACTCAGTTCAAAGGCTCGCAAGGTTAAGTCCTTAACTCATCCCGGCAAGACATCCAATTTGTACAACTCGCGGCACGGCCTTCTCAACCATTCATACAATTTCAATGCCACACAGCCCACTGCACGAAGCCTTCTTGCCACTTGCCTTGGTCCAAAACATTTCCCACCCCGCTTTGTACTTACAACACATGCCATTTTCCACATTCTTTCATGAATAGCACCACACGTGCTACTATCCCAAATCCATCTTCATGACATAATCGCACTTTTCAAAAATGCGCTCCATAATTGTTTAGTCAAGATTCATTTGCTATTTGAAATTCATTCATCGCAGATAAGCAAAGCTAAAGACTAATCACGGTCTAGCCTCCCGTGTTGGCATCATATTAGCATCCAACATTTTAACGCCTTTGGTTAACAAGGATTTTAGGGCATACATTGAGTATTAACAAGGTGGCATAACAAGATAGGTATTTTAGCTACCATTTCCACACAAGCAACATCATTTTTACTGAACATAGCATGCAATAATTGAATTAAATTATATTTGGAAATCTAGGGGCAACATGGTCAAAGCATGACTTGCCTTCAAAAAGGCTTGAGCTTGATCTGAAATCTGACGGGTCTTCGAATTCTCCTCGGCAACTCCTAAGAACTCGAGTCTACTCAGACTAGCAAGTACACAATAAATACACTAAAATAGACAGCAAGATCGACTCTAAAAATAAAATAAAATTCACCAATAAATAGTTCACATTTTTAGAAATTTTGGGCAATCGAATCACCCAAATCCGAAAGTTAAGATGCAAAAGTTATAGCATTTTCAAATTTGCTGAAATTCGAATAAATATATAACCGAATTAATCCTTTTATTTTTAAACGAAAATCCGGTTTTATTTCCCCCCGGCGACACGTGTCGGCACCAGAGGCCTCCACGTCGCCCACGGTCACTGACAAGTGGGCCCCAGATGACGTCATGCTGACGTCAGCACAGCCGGGGTCATTGCACTGACATGTGGGCCCCATGGAGCAAAGGTTTCGGTCCCACACGCCGGCCGCTTACACGCGGCGCAATAGAGACGGTTGGATTGACATCCAACGGCTACGGTTACCGCTACGGTTCACTATTCATCATGGCACGACGTGGATGCACCAAATACGATCGGATGCAGATCTAACGGCGATGGATACCCACACGGTTTCCTATTCACTAGCCTACGTGGACGCACGCCTACCGTCGGATGGAGATCCAACGGTGCGGGGTACCCGAGCTGTTCTCAGGTGGCCGAGCACGCGTGGCGCAATCCGAGCCGCACATCTACGCATCGATGGCTACGGTGATGAAAGCGTAACACTATTCCCGAGCTCACGTGGCCTAACGAGCATCGTCCGATGAAGATCCAACGAACCGATCTAACCAAACTAATTAAACGTTACTTCTACGGAAGAACGTGGCGATACCTCGATCGTTGGATGAAGATCCGACGGCCGAGACGGGTTGCGGTTGCGAAGAAGAGGCGGTGCTTGACGCCGAGCCGAGGAAGACGACGAGTTTTCGGCGATTCCGGCGTCTCCACGGAAGAATGGCCCATCGACGCGCTTTGCCTCGGTGGGTCTTGAGGGTGCCTTAGCGGCGACGGGAACGGCGGCGGCGGTGGAGAGCGAAGAAGACCGAGCGGAGGTGAGTAGCTACAACGGTGAGCTCCTGAGAGGGCTGTGGTGCACGGCGACGAGTGAATGAGCAGGCAAAATGGGCGGGGTGTAGTGCTGAACGCGATAGGCTTTATCTCCCGCTCGGACACGTCTTGGAACTTGCGCAAAATCTCTGACATCATCTCCGGCACCCAACGGCGGGCGGCGGTGCACAGTGCGCTCTCTCCCGAGGTCGTCCGGTCACGTCACCCGTCCGATCAAGATCCGACGGTGGAGATTAAATCCCCATTTCGGCTAAGCGGTATTTAATCGCGTCCGTCCGATCAAGATCCAACGGCGGAGAACGGGCGACATTAGGGTTTCCCGGGCGAGCACAGTGTTGGGCTCGGCCCAATACTGTAGCTAGCCATTTTCCAGATTTTGACAATAAAAAGAATTCCAGTAATTCAAAGTTATTATTTGGGGCACTAAAATATTCAAAAATTCTAGAAAAATTCTAGAAAATATTTCAGAGTATTTTGAGCCTAAATAAAATAATTTCACTTATTTTTAATAAATAATTTTTCTGATATTTATTAATCAAGAGAAGGATAGTTTAAATAAATGTTTATTAAATCCAATAAATCCTCAAAAATCCAGAAAAATTGAATTAAATCCAAAAATTCAGATAAATTCAATTAAATGTTAATAATTTCCAAATAATTCACAAAAATTCAAATAACTCCAAAATTTAAAATTCGGCCAAATTTCGGGACGTTACAAACCTACCCCCCTTAACAGAATCTCGTCCCCGAGATTCGAGGCTTAACTATAGAATAGGTTTGGGAATTCCTTTTTCAGATCTTCCTCTCGCTCCTGTGTGGCTTCACTTTCTGTGTGATTGCTCCATCGAACCCCGCAGAAACCAGGTTGTCTTGTTTCTTGTTTTCCGATCATCAGATCCGCAATTTTTATCGGTTGTTCTTTATAGGTCAAGTCTTCTGTATTTCCACTTCCTCCAAAGGACGTTTGTTCCTCGTGCACTCGGAGACATTTCTTGAGTTGCGACACATGAAAGACATTGTGCACTCTCGCTAGTGATCATGTAACTCGAGTTGGTATGCGACTTAGCCCTTACGCTTATGATCTTAAACGGTCCCACATATCTTGGCTAAGTTTACCCTTTTTGTGAAACCTCCGACTCCTTTAAGAGGCGAACTCGAGATACACGAAATCTTTCGTTCATAGCTCAAATCCTGCGGCGATTGTCACAGAACTCTTCTGGTTTTGATCGCGATTTTCAATCTTTCCCGACCGGTGCTATTTGCTCTTCGCTTCTGAAGTATGTCCGTCCAAGACACGACGCCTCCGGTCTCATTCCAATTTAGCGGCCCTACAAGGTCAACCATACAACGCTTCGAAGGGTGACATCTGAAGACTTGCCTGATAGCTATTGTTGTAACTAAATTCCGCATATAGCAAACATTTATCCCAAGTTGATGTATATGCCAACGCACAGGCTCTTGACATATCTTCTAATATCTGGTTGACTCTTTCTCGTTCATTCCATCCGCTTGCGGGTGATAAGTCAGATCAAGTTTAAGCGGGTGCCCATTGCCGTATGCAATTTATCCCAAAATCTCGAGGTAAATTGGGTACCTCTGTCCGATACGATCTTCTTTGGCACTCCATGTAAACAAACGATCCTTGCCATGTATAGCTCGGCTAACTTATCTCCTGAGTAGGTTGTTTTTACCGGTATGAAATGCGCGACTTTGGTTAAGCGATCCACTATGACCCATATGGAGTCATATCCTCCTTGCGTCCTTGGCAATCCGGTAATGAAATCCATTCTGATTTCTTCCCATTTCCACTCTGGTATTTTCAATGGCTGCAGCAGTCCCGCTGGTCTCTGATGCATAGCTTTGACTCGCTGACATACATCACATAATGCCACGTGTTCTGCAACTTCCCTTTTCATATTCGGCCACCAGAACCTTTCTTTTAAATCTTGATACATTTTTGCACTTCCTGGGTGAATCGAATACTTGGAATCGTGAGCCTCCTCTAGTATTAACTGCTTCAGCTCCTGTTTGTTAGGTACACAAATACGCTCCTTCAACCACAGCGTACCATGTTCGTCCAGCTTAAAGTCTTTAGCTTGTCCTTCCTCCATCTTGGCCTTGATTCGCTTGATCTTCTCATCGTCCTTCTGACCGTCCCTAATCTGATCTCCCAAGATAGGCTTTACTTTCAATGCGGCTACGAATCCTTCGGGAACGACTTCCAATCTCAACCTTTGAAGGTCCTTACACAGTTCTCCCTGACTTTCTTCCACTTTCGAATTTAGACCATGACTTTTCCGACTCAGGGCATCAGCCACTACATTGGCCTTGCCGGGATGATAATGGATACCCATGTTGTAATCCTTGATCAGCTCTAACCATCTTCTTTGTCTCATGTTCAGGTCAGATTGGGTGAAAATATATTTAAGGCTTTTATGGTCTGTATACACCTCACATCTATTGCCGATAAGATAGTGACGCCACATCTTCAGGGCATGCACTACAGCTGCTAATTCTAGATCGTGTGTCGGTAATTCCTTCGTGTGGCCTTAATCGCTTTGATGCATAGGCTACTACCTTTCCATTTTGCATTAACACACATCCGAAGTCTTGGCGTGATGCATCACAAGAGATATCGAAACTCGATGCACATCCGTTGAACTAACATCGTGCCGATGTCGGCCGCTTCTTCAACTCTCAAAACTCTTCTCGCAATCCGGTGTCCAAACAAACTTCTTTTCTTTCTTTAGCAATTGCGTAATTGGCTTGGCAATTGTCGAAAATCCTTCTATAAAGCGGCGGTAATAACCAGCCATTCCAAGAAAACTTTGAACTTGCGAAACTGTCTTTGGCGACTCCCAATGCACATCGTCTCGACCTTGTTTCGGGTTCATCATGATTCCTTCTAGTCATTACATGCCCTAGGAAATCTACCTTACTCTTCCGTAAATCACATTTATCGAATTTAGCATATAGTTGTTTGTTCCTTAACTTTTCCAAAGATTAATCTCAAATGTTGGGCGTGTCTTCATCCGCCCTGAATAAACCAAAATATCATCGATGAACACGACCACAAATTTATCTAAGTACTCCATGAATACTTTATTCATTAAGTTCATAAAGTATGCTTGGGCGTTTGTCAATCCAAACGACATAACTGTGAACTCATAATGTCCATATCTTGAAGAAAATGCGGTCTTGGGTATGTCCTCTATCTTGATTCTCAACTGGTGATATCCTCGACCTAAGGTCGATCTTGGAGAATACTCTCGCTCCTCTTAGCTGATCAAGAGATCATCTATTCGGTAACAGTATTTATTCTTTATCGTCACTTCGCTAAGGCGCGATAGTCTATACACATCCAAAAACTCCCATCCTTTTTCTTAACTAACGTAACCGGTGCTCCCCAAGGTGACGAGCTTGGTCCGATGAATCCTTTCTCCAACAACTCCTCGACCGCTTCTTCATCTCTACCAACTCTTGGTGGACATCCGATATGGTCTCTTTGCTATTGGTGCTGTGTGTACTAGATCAATTACAAACTCTATGTCTCTCGTCGGTGGCATTCCCCGTAATTCCTGGGAAAACATCCGGGTATTCACGACCATGGTACATCTCTTATAATCGACAGCTTCAAATTGTTCACTAACATCCGCCCTTCTCGAATCGCCTTTGCTTGAAATTCCACTTTTCTACCATCGTGGCTCTCGATAGACACAACTCTTCGTCATGAGCCTAATACAAATTTTATGTTTGGTCAACTAATCCATTCCTGTGATAACATCCGTGGTTTGGGTATCTAATATAATAAGGTTCGCTAGGAACTCTACTCCTTTTATTATTAACTTAACTCTAGAACATCCGACCTTAGAACGGAGTTCTGATCCAGGGGATTGAACTAGGAGTGTACTTTTAAGGTTAACGATATCCAGATCATTTGTCATGGCGAAATCTCGAGAAACGAACGAATGTGAAGCTCCTGAATCAAATAATACTGTAGCTGGCACTGAGTTGACTAGGAACTTACCAAGCACGACGTCCGTAGCGTTCTGGACTTCGTCTGCGGAGATATGGTTGATTCGACCTCGCATGAATGCCTGCGGTGTAGCTCCAGCTTGTGCAGGTCCTCGGCTTCCTCCTTGGACAGGGGTCTTGGCTGGTGTATTTCCAAGGTTAAAACGATCAAGGCCACACCTCCTTTCCGGGGCACATATTGGCAAAATGTCGGTTTACAGGATTGTAGCAAAGCGTCTTCCGACATCATGATTTCCACTACCCTGATTATTAACTTTGACAGGAGTCTGAGGGGTCTGTCCGGCCGGCCTTGGCATTGGCGGCGGTGTCCTAACAACGTTTCCCTGTGGAAACCTGTGGAACTGCTGGGGTATCATTCTTGTCTTCTGTGGACCCTAGCGTCCTCCTTGCTGAGCCATGCGGCGTTTGCGATTATCGTCAAGCTCCTTACGCTTATCTTCTAGTATGAGTGCCTTGTTTACTAATTCTTGAAAATCCGGAAAGGTGTGGGTGATCAATCCCACCTGCAGACCAGTATTGAGTCCCTTCATAAAGCGAGACTGCCTTGCCTTGTCTGTTGCCACGTCTTCTGGAGCGTAGCGTGCTAGCTGAGTGAACTTGTTCAAATAGTCTGCCACAGACTGACTTCCTTGCTTTAAGGTCCTAAATTCTTCCTTTTTCATTTCCATAATACCTTCCGGCACATGGTATTGACGGAAAGTCATATAATTCATCCCAAGTAATCTCTCGCAGTTCTCTGCGTCGATGTGCAGAGTTCTCCCACCATTCACCATTGTTCCTTCGAGCTGGTGAGAGGCATAGAGCACCCTCTCGTGTCCCTCACACTGGGTTATATGCAATTTCCTTTCGATAGTTCTTAGCCAGTCGTCTGCCTCTAACGGACTGGCATTGCCCGAGAATGTGGGTGGGCGCGTCCGCATGAATTCGGACAATCTTGAATAGGGACGTGGTCCGTTGTTCATGGCTTGGTTGTTCGTGACAGCTTGAGTGTTGATTTGTTGCACTGTTGCCATCATGGTCTGATTAATCGAAGTCTCAGGCCGCGAGAAATGCTCCCAGATTTCGTGATATCCATTGGCGGTGCCGCTCATGGGGTGGTGTACCATTCTGACTACCTCTAGGGCGCGAACCACTGCCTCCTGCTCCGTTGTTACGAGTGTTCACCATCTGCTGATTGCTTCGGTGGTTTAGAGATAAGAGGGAAAAGAATAGGTACGTAGAGGAACTTATGGGGGAAACAGGTGTAACTTAAATAGAACCATAAACATTAAAGCATTAATAGTAATAGGTATGGTTGCTTACATAGTCTAGGGACTATGCAACCACAAAATCAGTCACAACATCACATCAATTGTTCATTACAACATCGCATACTGAGGTTTGAAATAAAAGACGCGACTCAACATAACTGAGTCTCCGCGCAAAAGCTGGTCCCTGCAACTCTGACAAAGCATCACTCATCCAGCCAACCATGCTGCGGCTCGCCGATCACATACGCCGGCGGGTGAGCTGGCATCGGGGCAAACTGGTCCCCATGCCCTACCACTGGTGCAACAGGGGGCACCACCGGCTGCGGGTCCTCAGGCGCTGACGCTGGCTCCTCTGGCTCCTCCTCGTTGTCGTCGAGCTCCATGACGGTGTCAGGCTCCCCGTGGCCGTAGAGGGCCTCCTCCAGCTCGGCGATCCTCTGAACGGCGTGCTCTCTGGTCTCCCTCAGAGCAACCTCGGTCTCCTCCAAGGTGCGGTAGACGGCCTGCAGCTCTATAGTCGTGGCGTCCATGACCTCCTCTCAGCAAAGCAAATAAACCTGTGCATGACGGCGGCTGTCCTCTAGCTCCAAACGAGCTCTTAGGGTCCACTGCGTCGGGTGCACACGAAGGCGGTGTCCCACACTCGTAGCCGTGGTCCTCGCCGATCCGGCCAGCGCAACAACGCACACCTCAGATGCCCGCCAGAGCTAGCTTCGCTTCACCGCGAGGCGGCGGACGACTAGCACGCGCAGCGTCCCGAGCGCATAAGGTGAGGGTCGCTCCCATCCGCGAGCAATCCGCTGACTATCCAGGTGCGGGACCGGTAGAGAGGGCGGTCGAAGCCTCCCAACACCTGGAGCATCCTCCAGAGCTCCGCTGCGTAGACTCCGTGACGCTCTCCAAAAGAGTGAACCATCCGCATCTGCCCAAGCAACGCGTCAGTACCAAAAATTTTAAAAGAGCATAAAAGTAATAGCAGAATACAGCAGAGATATGAAGTAAGGAAGAAGGGATAAGTCAAGATTTCTTTGATTATTCTTGCCCAAATTTTATTCTTTAGAAATTAATTTGGACTCTCTAAAATGGCCAGCCTAACTAGGGTTAAGTCCTACAACAAGATGGCTCGACACTATCCTGTCGTGCCCCGAATTTCACGGATTCGACACTCAGGTATGCCGACTAGTCCAGATCACGCTTAGTACACACAGATAAACAAAGTTGAAGTACCACAATCATACACAATGAAATAAATAATAAAGTACTTCAAGCATAATATAGTCGAAGTTACATGACCTTATGGTCGCTTTTATAATAATTCACACGCAGGCTTATAAATATCATCAAGATCAAGTTCATTCAAGGAAGCAAAATACGATAGCGAACCACTCCTAGCCATAGGCTATTGAGTCTGCTCAACCCTTAATCCACTCGCCTTCGATTTAACTCTTCATTCCAAGCCGGCACGGCTTCTTCTTCTTCTTCCGGGTTTTTGTCGATGCAAGGGTGAGTATACAACATACTCAACAAGTCATGCACAATGCGTTCTATTACTACATGCATGGCTTATTCCAAGGAAAGGCTTAATTGGTTATTTTGCATAAAGCAAAGATTTATTTTATACAGTAATCCTATTAGATTAAAAGCAATAAAATCAATATTATTAATAATTAATTTTCAATTCCTTTTCTCAAAGGTTTTGGCACCTGACCCTAATTTGATTCTTTTGGCACCTGTACCAACCATTCCACATCTTTTATTTATAAAATCTAACCCTTGATCAGAATCACGAGCAATGTCCAAGATCATGACATGGCTATTCGAATAGATTCACGCACACACTCTGCAGAGGCTGTACACTTTACCCACAGGATACAGTCGTTCACCACACAGGCGATTGATTGCAACAGAGTCTTTCAGAGACTAACATTTAACCGTTGAACCTCTCCGACACTTCCCTTCTAACACTTCCCTCACTCAGAGCCGAAGTTTAGACAAAGCAAGTATCGTTGAATGGGTAACAAGCCGTAGCACAGGTACGCTTCCCCTACAGTTGCACTGGTGTGCACTGTCACCCCGAGGTATCAAAGGAAAGAGGTCAGAAACCTACTTAACTGGGTCCGTCCCATTCCGGACAAGTGGTTGTACACGGAACTCAGTTCAAAGGCTCACAAGGTTAAGTCCTTAACTGTCCTAGGCAAGACATCCAATTTGTACAACTCGGCACACGGCCTTCTCAACCATTCATACAGCCCATTGCCACACAGGCCCACCTGGCACGAAGCCTTCTTGCCACTTGCCCTGGTCCAAAACATTTCCCACCCCGCTTTGTACTTAAGCAACACATGCCATTTTCCACATTCTTTCATGAATAGCACCACACAGGCTACTATCCCAAATCCATCTTCATGACATAATCGCACTTTTCAAAAAATGCTCCATAATTGTTTAGTCAGTATTCATTTGCTATTTGAAATTCATTCATCGCGTATAAGCAGGCTAAGAAGCTAATCACGGTCTAGCCTCCCGTGTTGGCATCATATTAGCATCCAACATTTTAACGTCTTTGGTTAACAAGGATTTTAGGGCATACATTGAGTATTAACAAGGTGTCATAACAAGATAGGTATTTTAGCTACCATTTCCACACAAGCAACATCATTTTTACTGAACATAGCATGCAATAATTGAATTAAATTATATTTGGAAATCTAGGGGCAACATGGTCAAAGCATGACTTGCCTTCAAAAAGCAGTTGAGCTTGATCTGAAATCATGACGGTTCGAATTCTCCTCGGCAACTCCCAAGAACTCCTGAGTCTACTCGGACAAGCAAGCACACAATAAATACACTAAAACAGATAGCAAGATCGACTCTAAAAATAAAATAAAATTCACCAATAAATAGTTCACATTTTTACAAATTTTTGGGCACTGGAATCACCCAAATCCGAGTTAAGATGCAAAAGTTATAGCATTTTCAAGTTTGCTGAAATTCAAATAAATATATAACCGAATTAATCCTTTTATTTTTAAACGAAAATCCGGTTTTATTTCCCCCGGCGACACGTGTCGGCACCAGAGGCCTCCACGTCGCCCACGGTCACTGACAAGTGGGCCCCAGATGACGTCATGCTGACGTCAGCACAGCCGGGGTCATTGCACTGACATGTGGGCCCCATGGAACAGTGCTCGGCCCCACACGTCAGCGGCTTACACGCGGCGCAATAGAGACGGTTGGATTGACATCCAACGGCTACGGTTACCGCTACGGTTCACTATTCACTGCACCGACGTGGATGCACCAGCGCGGTCGGATGCAGATCCGACGGCGATGGATACCCACACGGTTTCCTATTCACTAGCCTACGTGGACGCACGCCTACCGTCGGATGGAGATCCAACGGTGCGGGGTACCCGAGCTGTTCTCAGGTGGCCGAGCACGCGTGGCGCAATCCGAGCCGCACATCTACGCATCGACGGCTACGGTTGACCGAGCAGAACACTATTCCTGAGCTACATGGCCTAACGAGCATCGTCCGATGAAGATCCAACGAACCAGATCTAACCAAACTAATTAAACGTTACTTCTACGGGAAGAAACGTGGTGATACCTCGGTCGTTGGATGAAGATCCGACGGCTGAGACGGGTCGCGAAGCTGCGAAGAAGAGGTGGCGGTGCTTGACGCCGGAGCTGAGGAAGACGACGAGTTTTCGCGATTCCGGCGTCTCCCACGGGCGATTGGCCCATCGACGCGCTTTGGCCGGTGGTCTCGTGAGGGTGCCTTAGCAGCGACGGGGAACGGCGGGCGACGGCGGAGAGCGAAGAAGACCGAGGCGGAGGTGAGTAGCTACAACGGTGAGCTCCTGAGAGGGCTGTGGTGCACGACGACGAGTGAATGAGCAGGCAAAATGGGCGGGGTGTAGTGCTGAACGCGATAGGCTTTATCTCCCGCTCGGACACGTCTTGGAACTTGCGCAAAATCTCTGACATCATCTCCGGCACCCAACGGCGGGCGGCGGTGCACAAGGCGCTCTCCCGAGGTCGTCCGGCCACGCCACCCGTCCGATTGAGATCCGACGGTGGAGATTAAATCCCATTTCGCTGAGCAGATTAATCGCGCCCGTCCGATCAAGATCCAACTACGGAGAACGAGCGATTTATTAGGTTTTTCGGCGAGCATGTTGTTGGGCTCGCCCAACATCGTGGCTAGCCATTTTCCAGATTTTGACAATAAAAAGAATTCCAAGAATTCAAAGTTATTATTTGGGGCACTAAAATATCTCGAAAAATTCTAGAAAAATTCTAGAAAATATTTTGAGTATTTTGAGCCTAAATAAAATAATTTCACTTATTTTTAGTAAATACTTTTTCTGATATTTATTAATCAAGAGAAGGATAGTTTAAATAAATGTTTATTAAATCCAATAAATCCTCAGAAATCCAGAGAAATTCAATTAAATCCAAAAATTCAGATAAATTCAATTAAATGCTAATAATTTCCAAATAATTCACAAAAATTCAAATAACTCCAAAATTTAAAATTCGGCCAAATTTCGGGACGTTACAGAAAGTAGGAAGCGCAAATGGCTTGCGCGCAAGACCGCTGGTGTGGGTCCATCTAGACCACAGGGTCAGCAGTCGACATACGCTCGTCGACCCCCGCTATAAATTCAGAGGACCCAGTGTCAAGCCCCACAAGCTTAGCACTATCAAGGTCAGGTTTCTCGCGCTCCACAACAGTAGCCACAACGGTCCGCTCGCCCCTCGCAGCAAACAAGAGCGACTGCTGGTGCTCAAAAGCAAGCGCCTAATGTTACCTGTTTTCACTATAATGGGCATGGACATTATGCTAGTTCATGCCCTAAGAAGAAAGCTGGACAGTCGCGCTCCCAATCTCAAGGTCGACCCCGTGGAGCTGGAGGTCAACAGGCTCCAGGGTCAACTCTAGCCCCAATCTCAGGCGGCAGCTATGGCCAATTGCATCATGTGACTGCGGAGGAAGCGCAGGAGGCACCTAATGTGGTGCTAGGTACGTTCTTGGTGCATTCAGTTCCTACATTGATCTTATTTGATTCTGGGGCTTCTCATTCCTTTATGTCTAAGAGATTCTCTGAGAAAAATGAATTAGAAGTCAATCTTCTGTCCATTCCTATGGTTATTAGATCCTAAGGAGCCATTATTAAAATTGCAAGTTTTTGACCTAATGTTAGTATAGAGATAAATGGGATAGTGTTCTATGCTAACTTCATCTTAATAGAAACATCTGGGTTGGGCATAATCTTAGGTATGGACTGGTTAGCTAAACAAAAGAGCTATATAGACTACGCAAGTAAATCCATAACCCTTATAAGTCAGGATGGGATCTGTGTAGTATATTCCTCAAATGTTGAAATTCCTAAACCCCAGCCAGCTCTATATTCTATGTCTATTTTAAAGATTGATCAAGTGCCCATAGTTAACGAATATCCTGATGTTTTTCCTAATGAATTGTCGAGAATGCCTCCGGATCGTGACATGGAATTTGTTATTGATGTGGTGCCCGGAATTGCACCGATATCTAAGCGTCCATATCGCATGCCTCCTAATGAATTGATGGAATTAAAGAAGCAACTTAAAGATCAGTTAGAAAAAGGTTTTATTCGCCCTAGTACATCACCCTGGGGTAGTCCAGTTCTCTTTGTTGAGAAGAAGGATGGTGGTTTGCGAATGTGTGTAGACTATCATGCATTAAATGATGTTACCATCAAGAATAAATATCCACTTCTCCGAATAGATGATTTATTTGATCAATTAAGTGGAGCTCAAGTCTTTTCAAAAATCGATCTCAAACTCGGATATTATTAATTGAAAGTCAGATCATCCGATATTCCAAAGATTGCTTTCACTACTCGTTACGGGTTGTATGAATACACCGTAATGTCGTTCGGACTCACAAATGCTCTAGCAAGTTTTATGAGTCTGATGAATAAGATCTTTATGGAATACCTAGATAAATTTGTGGTAGTCATCATTGATGATATTCTGATTTATTCCAAGAGTGAAGAAGAGCATGTTCAACATCTACAAATGGTTCTTAATAAGCTATGTGAAAATAAACTCTATGCCAAATTCGAGAAATGCGAGTTTTGGCTGAAGGAAGTAGCATTTCTTGGGCATGTCTTGTCTAAAGGAGGAGTTGTAGTTGATCCCAGCAAAGTACAAGCTGTATTAGCTTGGGAAAGACCGCAATCCATTCTAAAAATTCGAAGTTTTCTGGGACTGGCTGGATTTTATCGCCAGTTTATTAAAAACTTTTCTAAGATTGCAAGGCCATTGACTCAACTTCTAAAAAAAGAAAAGAAATTCACCTGGACGTACTACAGATTGTGAGGAGAGTTTCTAAGAATTGAAAAAAAGGTTAACATCAGCCCCAATGCTAGTGTTACCTAATATTCATAAAAATTTTGAAGTATACTGTGATGCCTCGCATCTTGGCCTCGGGTGTGTATTAATGCAGGAGGGGAAAGTTGTCACATATGCTTCTTGGCAGCTTCACCTTTATGAGCAAAATGATCCCACTCATGATCTTGAATTAGCCGCTATTGTTCATGCTTTGAAAATATGGCGGCATTATCTTATTGGAAATTAAATTGAAATTTATATAGATTATAAAAGTCTCAAATATTTTTTTTTCACTCAGCCAGATCTGAATTTGAGGCAGAGAAGATGGCTAGAACTGATTAAAGACTATGACCTTGGCATTCATTATCAGCCTGGTAAAGCCAATGTTGTAGCAGATGCTCTCAGTCGGAAACTGTATTGCACCTGGATTTCTAATCAAGCTAATTTGATGAATGAGTTTCAAAAGCTTAATCTAAATTTAGTTAAAGAAGGTTATGTAGCTGCTCTTAGTATGCAACCCACTCCTAAGGGCCAAATCAAAGCTGCACAACTTAAAGATGAAACTGTTACTAAAATTTAGAATCAATTGAAAGAAGGCAAAGAATCTGAATTCATTGTAGACTCAGATGGAATAATATTTCAGGGAACTCGTATCTATGTGCCAAATGATTCTGAAATCAAGGAATTGATTTTGTCTGAAGCACATGAGTCACCATTATCTATCCATCCTAGAAGTACAAAGATGTACCAAGATCTTAAAAAGGAATATTGGTGGCCTGGTATGAAGAAATATATCGCTGAATATGTCACTAGATGCGATGTATGCCAGCGAGTTAAAGCTGAACATCAATGTCCAACTGGACTTCTTCAACCATTGCAAATTCCAGAATGGAAATGGGATGACATTAGTATGGATTTTATCACGGGCTTACCCAAAACTCAAAAAGGGAATGACTCCATTTGGGTAATCGTTGATTGATTAACAAAGGTAGCTCATTTCATCCCTGTCAAAACTACTCATTCTGGAGATAGATTAGCTGAACTTTATATCAGCCATATCGTACGATTGCATGGGGTCCCAAAAACAATTGTATCTGACCGAGGTTCACAATTCACATCTCATTTTTGGGAAAAGTTGCATAACATGTTGGGAATCAAGTTGAATTTTAGTACTGCCTATCATCCTCAGATTGAAGGGTAAACTGAAAGAACAAATCAAATTCTTGAAGATATGTTAAGAGCTTGTGTGTTATCTTATAGCACCAACTGGGAAAAATGTTTGGCATTTGCAGAATTCTTATATAATAACAGTTTTCAATCAAGTCTGCAAATGTCACCATTTGAAGCTCTTTACAGAAGGAAGTGTAGAACTCCTTTATTCTGGTCAGAAGTTGGAGAAAGGAATTTATTTGGTCCAGATCTTAATCAAGAAGCCCAAGAGCATGTGGACTTAATAAGAAGTCGTCCAAAAGAAGCTCAATCTCGTCAAAAGAGTTATGCCGACAATCGTCGACGTGACTTAAGTTTTGAAGTCAGTGATCATGTTTATCTTAAGGTTTCACCACTTCGTGGTATTCGCCGTTTCCAAATCCGAGGTAAAATGGCGCCACGATATATCGGGCCATATCGTATCATTGAGAAGATGGGAGAAAATGTTAGTGATATGCCCTAGAGGCAATCATGTGAGATGATTGTATCATGCGTCTATGTTCATGTACTTATCAGTTCCATGAATAAATGTCACTCCTTTGTTCATTGAGTATGACTTAATTGTGAAACACATTGGTTATATGATATTATTCTAAAACGATCCTCGTTACATATCATTATGTGGGACAATAGTGATTTGACCAAAGACATGTATTGATTGATGGTAATGTTTCACATACCATAGATATGGAGATATCAAATCAATAATGTGGGCACATGTTAAAGAACATGGGGTTGATAGACCCACCCGAGACATCGATGAGATTGTTATCTTAGAAGTGCCATCAGTATAGTCTCGAGTGGTATACCTATACGATCCTTTGACCCGAGATCCTTATTGATTCTCAAAGATGTGTAATTGCATACTTTGAGGCTATCAAACGCTTCTCCGTAATCAGGAGTTATAAAGTTAGCTTACGGGTATGCCATGAAACATGACGGAGATATAAGAGATCAAGATGGAATTTGCCCTCCTTGATAACGGAGAGATATCTCTGGGCCCCGGTGTGGATGGATATGAAAAGTGCATGGTTATGCCAAAGTGATTAAAGTGTTAATCACTAATTATATCCATTACATTGACGAGTGAATGGGTCGAGCTATCACAAGGATGGCACGATCTTGCCTTGAGCTTGATCGGTATCGCGTGGCAAAAGGATCGGTATATGAGTATATCAAGGTTCACCGATACGATCATTTTGTGTATTCGGGGACGACATGTCCCGCTAGGAACGCTGTTGTTGTCGATGGTCCGAAAAGAGATTTCGGGGCTATGGCCGCTATGCAGAACCTAACGGGTCACACACTTAACGGGTTGGATCATGTCTCGATGGATTGGATCCATTAGTGGGTTTACACGGATTTGGATCCTCCGCGCCTTAATAGATTTTCATCAGAGAAGATCCATTAGCGTGAGTCCTAATGGGCTTCTATCGAGAAGGCCCGTTAGTGCACTCTATATATAAAGGCGTGGGGTGTGCCGCCATGTGGTTCACCTCACCGAAACCCTAGCCGCCGCTTCCCGCCAGAAACCCTAGCCGTCACAAGACGTGGTGCTAGCACACCGGCGCACGACGTTCCTTCCCGGACGTGTGGATACCATAGAGGCGCCGCTGTTCGTCTCTCGCCGATCGGCGATCGGTTTCACCCTCTCCAACTGCGCGCGGCACATCTACATCCGCTGCGTCGTGCACTGCGGGCGAGGAGACGTCAGGACTCCAAGAACCACTCGGCGAAAGCACTCGGGTGATCTCGCAAGCACTCACGGTCGAAAGGCCGAATACGCTCGACCACGTCTGAAGGCTTCGAGCACGCGGGAGGCTTCACCCACTCTACTCCGCCGCTAACGTGCTCCAAGGGTAATGCTCCATGATCTTTGACTCGCATGTATCCTGGTTGAATGCGTAGAAAATTTTGTTTTCGGCTAGTGTAGCATACGCGTTCTCCTACAGAAAAGGCATATAAATTGGAGTTGCCATCTCAGCTATCTAGTGTTCATAATACCTTCCATGTATCGCAATTAGGAAAATGTCTTCATCTTCCTTCTGAGCTCACCCAGCTAGAAGAAATAGACTTACAACCTGATTTATCTTATCGGGAGCATCCAATCAAGATCCTTGAAGAAGCCGAACACCACACTTGTAATAGGTCTCATAAAATGATTAAGGTTCAATGGAGTAATCATTCTGAAGAAAAAGCAACTTCGGAACGAGAAGATCGACTCAGAGAAGAATTTCCTGATTTCTTTTACAAATAGTTTCTTATAGACCCACTAAATCTCGGGATCGATATTTTTATAAGGGGAGTAGATCTGTAATAGCCCAAAAAATTTAGAACAGTAAAATATAATATTTAAATTTGAATGTGAATATTTTTGAAATTTTCTCGATGTTTCTGGTTTTATTTGGATTTTTGGGATTTTTGTGTTGTAAGGAAAATCAAATAAATAAGAAATAAAGAATGAAAAAGGGAAAAAGGCAATGAAGTGAAAAGTAAAAATTTGAAAAATTTACCATGAGATCCTGAGTATGCAAATAAACTATTTTACCAACTGAATGAAATTTTATACATGGAGAAGTGAAGAAACTAAACAAAAAAAAGGCAACTTTTAAATCAAAATAATACATTGTCAGAATTTATAAAAATATTGGTATCATAAATGGAGATTTAAAATTATCATGAAAACCTCAATGCTATTTATATCTCTGGTAAAAATATCATAAAATAATAATGTGATTTAAGACTTTTTCAAGTTTAAAACCTGAAATTCAAAATTTGAAAATTGCCATGTCAGAATTTATATTAAATAATGGAGTAATATTTTGATCTAAAAATTTTATATTATTATTATTTTCTCAAATATAACTTACATAAAAAGTTTGAAAAATAATAGACTTCATTTACTCTCAAAGAAAAATCAAAATCTGAAATAAGAATTTAGAGTAGTCGCTGTTGTAGGAATATTAATAATTTTTTGGAACTCATTTTTACATCAAAAGTTTACTAGACGTTAAGATCTATCCAATGACTTCTCTAAATTAAAAAAGTTTGAAAATTTTCTACGCAAAGTTGGCTGCGCAAATAAATCCAGTACTAGAGTCAGCCGAGCCGGAATTCAATTCTTGCCACCTCATCTCACAGACAAGTGGGCCCGAGTTCGAGAGAACTCCGTTCTCAAGTGCGCAACGGGGTCATGTTTCAGTCTTTGACCTATGGTCCCCGGCCCCACCTATCAGCTTCGTCTCCTTCCCTGTTCGCCCTATAGAACCGAAGACTCCCGAAATCGCTACGGCCAGCCGAGCTCAATTCGGTGAACCACTCCGGTCAATCGCCCAATCATCTCGTCGTCAGCACTCCATCTCAGTCATGTTCAAGCCTCAAGCTTCTCATGCCATACTGCGCCATTAACACCCTCGCCACCTTGCCATTTTCTTGTGTCGAGCTAACCCGATCACCAAGGCCCAAGACCGCCCACCGCTTTGGTCTATAAGTACCGCCCCGGCATTGCAATGGAGCCCCTCTTCCTTTCCCTTAGTCGTTCACTGAGCCGCCACAGCCTCTTCTCCATTCCTTGCCGCTGTTCATCGCGGAGCCAAAAGAGGGGGAAACCAGCGATCGTGCCAAGCCGGAGGTAATCGATGGAATCGGTTTAACCGGGAGCTTCGCTGTGCAGCCTAGCGTGCTAACCAAGCTCCAATTCCTCTTCTTCTTGCTTGCAGTCCACTCAGTCCACAACTTATCTTCCCAAGCTCTGGCGCACCATGGGCAGCTACCTCCGCTTGCTCTCCATCTTCGTTCACAGGTGAAATGAAATCCCCTTGGCCCACTAATGCTCGCCAAGTCCTTGCCCGAGCCAATGGATGGTCGGTGATGAGTTTTCGTTGGAAAGCCATGGCGGCCGTTGCACCTGCATGGTGGTGACCCTGTTCCCGGCCATCTCAGGCCGAATGGGTACCACCCATCGATGCACCTTGGCGTGCTGATGGTCATGGTGCTACCCATTCCGCCGTGGCGGAGCTAGTTCGCCGGCGGCGAGGAAGAAACTGAAGAGCCCTGTTTTGAGTCGCTGCTAGGTGGGACAAGGTTGTTAGTGGTTCGCGTCGGGGTGAGTTGCTGACCGAGAGGGTCCACATGTCATTAAACCGACGGAAGACTAACGCAAGGGACGCTTGGCCGAGACCCGTCTCTCTCACACGCGTGTACTAACAAGCGGGTCCCAGTTGGCAGTGTTTGAGTGAGCACATGCCAGAAATGGAAAGCTTCTTTTCCGGTTGAAAGCGCATTTTCCGTTTTTCGTAAAACCTGAATTTTTGAGTATTTTTCTAATCCGAGTTGATTCAAACTAATATAACTTTTGAACTAACAGTCCAAATTGAGTGAAATAAATTTCTAAATTCGTCTAAAATCTGGTGGATTCAGAATATGCAAAAATATTTCAAAAAGAGTCATTGTGTAATTTTTAATAAATAAAGAACTTAAGTAAAGCTTAATGCATTAAGAAAATGGTTATTTCAACTTTAGGCAAAATAAAGAAAAATAAATTTTTATAAAATCCTCATGCTGTGAATGTACCATGTATATGGTTTAAAATATTTATGAAATTTGAGTAAATGGAAATATTGCATAATAAGAAGTAGTGAAAATTTAGAGCCAAATAGATTCAGCAAAGATATAATAAATTTGTTAAAATCTTCTAGTAAGCATAATGTGATAAGGTATAGTAATGGCATAAGATTTGGTTATGCTCATGTGATTAAGCATGCATGTCCATGCATGTGTGATCACCTACTTGCTATCATACATGTATGAGAGTATTCATATATGTATTCTAGCATTGATAAGTTAGCTGTCTAGTAGCTAGAATTTTATTTAAATATTGTTTTGAATCTGAATCCTAATTAAGGGTAAGAATCTACCTTAAGCCTGTAATAATCAAATCATTATAATCTTAAACAATTTTTGCATCTTGAATTCGTAAAATAATGTAGGATCGAAATATACTAATGTAGCAATCAGAGGGGGGGTGAATGATTACGCGGAAGCTAAAATCAAAATTTTGGACTTTGTTTTTCTAACACACCCCAATTTAAACTCAAATTGCTTGCAGACCAGTTCACATAGCTGGGAGACCAGTTCACGTAGTTAGGAGACCAATTTACGTAGTTGGGAGACCAAGAGACCACCTGAGCAACCAAGAGACCATCATGCGACAAGAGAGCAATCAGGCGACCAAGAGACCAATCTGGCGATCAACAGATCATCTGGCGACCAGAGACTAGTCAGGCGACTAGTAGACCAGTTAGGCGACCAGTAAAGCAGTTTGGGTGACCAGAGAGCGATCAGGCATCAAAGCGAGTAGTTTGGGCGATCAAAGGCAAATGGGTGACCAAAGGCGATTTGGGTGAGCCGACTGATACATGTTCACTAAAACAGTAATTTATGAAGATCTAACCATTGGATTGATGTAAATTTTAACTGTAGAAACTAGACTTAATTCCAAAGCTAACCCATAAAGAATCAACTCGATTGGACCTATGGATCTTGAGATATTACCTTTGCAAGATGACTGAATCGTTATATGCCGGACCAAAGCATGAACGGAAGGATATACATTCACTAAAATAGTAATTCCTAAAGATCCAACCGTTGGATTAAAATAAAATTTTAGCTGTAGAAACTAGATTCAATTCCAAAGTTAATCCAAAAAGAATGAATTCGATCGGATCTATAGATCTTAAGATATTACCTTCGGAATATGATACCTTTGCAAGAAACCGAACTCCATGATGAACTTCATGACTGCTGCGACGGACAAAACTTCAGGCGATCGATCAAGTATGCTGGAGCCAAGAGCAAAATAAAAAATCACCAACCACTGGAGACGCAAGAAAGATTTTTTTTGATCTGATTACAGTACTCAAACAAAAGAGTACAAACTCTATAACCTGGCTCTCTGCCTAAACAGGAGACACCTCCCTCTATTTATACAGAGCAAATATAAAGAGATTGAATACAACTCCACTTCCCATATGGAAAGAGTTCGTATACATCTCAACCTGGCCCAATATGGCCAAAAACAACTCTTGCACGCATGTATAGCCCACATGCTGTAAATACGTGACTAACCAGCCTGCATGTGCATGTTCTCTAGCCCGAACGTCCCGCATGACTTCCTTGACCACCAAGACCTCGATTCCTCCCTGAATCTAGTCCCGAACCTCAGTTCCTCCATGAACCTAGTTTCGGTCCCATCATCGACCACGTTCACCCTCGAGCAACACCTGCACATGAATAAACAAACAAACAAATCCGAGCACAAGTCCACGATTTGACTCAAAGTCAATCCATGCAACCAATCACATGAGTGTGTTGCATCAAGCAAAACCATCATCATTCTATCACCAGCATATCAAACAAATCCGAGCATAAGTCCACGAGTTGACTCAAAGTCAATCCATGCAACCACTCACACGAGCGTGTCGCATCAAGCAAAACCATCATCATGCTATCACCAGCATATGCACAATCACCACACATGCCATAATCACAACCATTTTGCAATGCCAAATTCATTACTAAGCCAATTTTTCAGCACATGATTTCACAAATAAAAATAATGAATTCTCAAGATAACCCTGTGCTATGTGCTAAGTTTTATTTGTTCTTTCTATCTATTTTCTTTTTGCCCTTTTTATTTGTTGATTTCTGTTTCTTCCTTGTTATACGACGTGTAGACACCGACGTCCCTGACAAGGAGGAGGATCTTGCAGCAGACCTGGATTTCAAGTTAGAAAACGCAGAGCAAGGCAAGCACCTCCTTGATCATGTTGATCCCAGAACTTCACCTACGATATGTTGTTTTTGCCAATGTATTATGCATACGAGTAATTCCCCATAAAAACTGCTATTCTGGGTAGAACAGTAGTTATTCCTGTGTATTATGGATTTCCTTAATCTGTATGACAATAAGAACCTTGTGACCTTAAGTATGGTTTAGACATAATTAATGTCACTTTGGGTATAATTGTTAGTTTATTATATCTGCTTAGCCATGCCCAAAATTAAATTGGTTTATTTACAACTTGTTTAATTGAACAATTTTTACTTGGAAAAAGTTTCTGATAGTTTAATAAAAACTCAAAATAAAACTATGGTTTTGACGTGGACGATTATTGACAATAGCCGAGGGTGCAAAGGGAATTGCACGTAGCATAGGGTGAAGTGTCGCCCATGTCACATTAAGGACCGAGCAATGGGACGTTATTGATCCAAGATTTTTATGCAACCACGAGGGCTATTATGGGGTATGTAACATCCCAAATTTTGGCATTTTGAATTAGTTAATAGTGTCTTATTGCAATTTGTGCTTTTTGTGACTTTTCTGGATTTATTGGATTTTTCTGAGATTTAATTGAATTATTTTAAATTAAGTATATTGCCCCTTTTGCCAAAAATAATTATATGTAGATAAATTTAAAATAAAGTTTTGCTAAAAATATTTTATTTGGGTCCAGAATGTCTCAAAGTATTTTTGAGATTTTTCTTGGAATTTTCCTGGTGTTTTTAGTTGCTCAAATAAATCAAAGTTATTTTCTATATTTATTTTAAAAGAAAAAGCCCAGATTAGTTTGTGAACAGTACTGGGCCGAGCCAGCTCGTTGCGGCCCAGCCCGCTCGGTTATGCGACCGTTCGGCCAGGTCTCTAGAAGGCGCATTGCAACCGTTGGATCGCCATCGATCGGATCGTAGCAAGTCGTGTTGCTGCCAAACCCTAAGCATTTGACGCCGTTGGATCAGCATCGGACGGGCGTCGTTCGCCACAGTCGATCAGAACCCTAAATAGTCCCAGCCATTGGATGCGATGATCGGGTGGGATCGTGCCGCGACAGGAGTCCCGTAGGGTCGTTCAATAAAGATCGAACGATGGTCGGGTGTCATCCCCGATTGTGTTTCGGATGCCGCTGCCGTAACAAACTCAAGCACTGCCACAGCTTTGGTTAGGTTTCCCGAGCCCGTATGCATCGTCCGAGGCCTAATTAAGGCGTCGACACTGCCCCCGAGGTTCACCCGTGCTCACCACATCTATTGATTGAAGCGCCGCCAGCCGAGAAGCCATAGAGCCCACGCAAGCCCTCGCCGGAGTCTGTGGAGTTCACCGCCGAGTTTCGCCATCGCCGAGGCCTCGTTCCACCGTTCTGAGATCAGTTCTGAATTCATCTCATCGTGCCGCACCCGTTCCGCCGCTCCACATCGCCAGGATCTCACCGCAGTGTCGCAAGTCGGGTTGTCATCTCCAACCCCGGTGAACCTGCGCCGCGGCGTCACCATCGTCCCGATCGAGCACCGTCAATCGTCGAATCAACATCAGATAGCCGGGATCACACCATGATGCCTCGGTGAGTAGTAAATGCCACGGTTATCTGCCACCGTTGGATCAAGGGTGAACGGTAGGATATGCACCACATCACCATGTCTGCAGTAGACCTCATTGTCTCGCAGGTATCGTCGGATCTAATCCAAGGGTCAAGACCATACCGCGTGGCCGAGATCTATGACCGTTCGATCGGGACTGAGCGGTGCGAGATCAGATCGAATCGTGCACCGTTAGATCAGTATCATGCTGATCAGATCATGTTTCGGGTCGGACCAATCAGATGGTGATGCGTGGCATGTGACGCTGGCCACAGATCACCGTGCACAAAGACAAGATCAGTAGTCTATTGTGAACCAGCCCTACGGTGCACCGGGTCCATAGAATAGTACCAGGGCCACGTGTTAGCGCCCGATTGGTTCTGGTCCAAGGCTGACATCAGCATGACGCAATAAATTGTATTTTCCTTTATAAAAATAATTTGGATATTATTTGGTTTTTCTAATTTTCTGATTTTTAGGATTTTGAATCTTCTGAGAGCTCGTTCTCCCTCATACAAACTCCGATTGAGGTGATTGAAATTTCTAAAAATTTAAAAAACTGAGATCTATCCAGTGGTGGGTTTAGTTTGACTTTTGGAGTTCATTTGCTCTCTATTTTGGGTGTTTATTTGCTTTTCCTAATCGATTCGCGTACACGTTGAAGTGTGTGACGCTTCGGAGAAAGATTTGGCATGACAAGATCAATTTCTAGAATAGGAATAGGAGCTTAACCAAGGAAAGTTGTGCTTTGATCATGTTGAATCCATGTTTATAAAGTTGCTATTTTATTTTTCCATATTGTATGTTAATTCAAGAGTACAAATGTTTTCAATCTAGATTGGGATTTAGATATCATACCCTTTGAATTATACCCTACATTGTCGATTGTATGCCATGATCCACTTGTCCCCCTAGATTGGTTCACTATAGTTGGTTAATAATAAAATCAACATGGGATGGTTAGATCGAATTAGATTGCTTAGCCATGCCACGTCATCACATGTACTTGAATCGTTGTTAATTAATCTTGATTAATAGAATATGGAACAATGTTATGAACTTGTGTGTCATGTGTGGTCACACAAAGAGATTGAGTTGTGGTGGCGAGGAAGTCACGCAACGATGTTGATTTGTAGATAGCACGTGGTGCTTGGTAATGAATTGGGTTGGTAATCAATTAGATCAGAGCAAGTGGCAAGGGCAAGTGTGCTAGGGTAGGCCCGATGGGCTGAGGGTATGTGCAAGTCTTGCTTTGATCACCCTAAGGACTTAATCTTGTGAGCCTTTGACCTGAGTCAATCATGTAACCACATGTCTGTTATAAGGCAGCCTAGCTGACTAATTTGCAATGTCTTAGCTTTAGTACTCCTTTGGTGGTGTGAGTCCGGGTTCACGGATGAACTCACATGGCGCAAGAGGGGGGCCCTGTTGTGGTAGTTTAGCCCATCAGTGTTGAAACCTCAGTGGGTAGTACTGGGTTAAGGCGGGGCACTGTAAAGACTTTGTTATGATCATTCGCCTGTGTGGTGCATGGTTGTATCATGTGGATAAAGTGCATAACCTCTGCAGAGTGTAAATCTATTCAGATAGCTGTGCTCACAGAACTGAGCATAGCTCGGGAATTATAGTCAAGGGTTAGTTAATCAATTGGACAACTGAATGGGATGGCAGGTTGCCATGTGGGTGATGAAACTTGACTAGGGTTGGAAACTTTGTTTACTTGAGAATCATGGAATCTATTTATTGTTATTTATTTGTTTTACTGTCTTTTCAATCTATGTAATGTATGTGTTCCCAAATGCTGCTTTACTACAAATAAACCACATAGCCTTTCCTTTGGAATAAGTCTTGCATATAGCTTTGGTAGAAATGCATTCTGTGCACAACTTGTTGAGTGCTTTTGTACTTATACTTGTCATCAACAACAAATCATCAATGGAGGAATCATCGCCCTTGTTGGTGGCAGACTTCCAAGTGGATACGAGTCACTAGGCCAAGCCTTGTCGGTCGCCTGTGGTGTACTGATGAGTCATCAACGTCTTTTGCTATTTCTGCTGCATTTGTCTTAGTTTATTCTTAGTCTAGCCCTGCGTGGCTGAATAATGTAAGTGATCATAAGATCATACACTAGTTATACCAATAAATAAAGTCTTACTACTGTTATCGTTGTGTATAATGTGATGCTTACCGATATTAAGTTGTGTGCACTAGCGTTGATCCTGGGATTAGTGCGGTAAAACATAGTGGATTCGAATTGGTGAATTCGGGTCATTACAAAGGTGGTATCAGAGCATGCTGACTGTAGGACTTGGCCCTAGTTAGCATGGTGGTATCCTAGGAGTGTCCAAAACAATTTTCTAAAGAAAAAACTAAATTGGGATTAAGATAATACTCTTGACTCTTCTTATTCTCCGCTCCTTGCCTTTGCTAAAAGTTTTATTTTCTCGTGACCGTTTGAGAGTTATGGACTTATCTATTTTCCTTTTGAATAGATGAGGAGGCAGCAGACGTACGGAGAGCGTGAGGGTGGCTATGCAGTAGAGCTATGGAGAGTTCTTCAAGTGTTGGGAGGCTTCACCAGACCCATGTACCGAGGCAGAAATTGGATCATTAATGGAGTGACAAGAGGAGTGGTTTGCAGGCTCTTAATCTACGCTAGAGACAATGAGAAAGCAAGTCAACCCATCAACATCACAATGAGGAGGACCACCTTTGAGATCGGTATCAGGAGGCGTCTTGACTTGCCTTAAGGAGGATCTGTCACGACTACTCCCGTGAGTGTTGATGGCACTGTGTTCAGACTTCACCCCTCAGGATGTGCTTCGTGGCAACAGAGGATCGCAGAGGAGGAGGATGCCACTGTTGTGCACTTGGCACAACTGGCAACAGCTCAGGAGACCCATGCCAGAGACACTACTGCAGAGTTGAGGATGGTGTATGAGGCCCTCAGAGTCACTAAGGAGGAGCTGCAGGATACCCGCGCTGCTTTCACTGAGAGGATTATGGATCTCGAGGAGGCACTATAGGAGGGTGGCCAGGCCGCACCAGCACAGCCAGATGTGGAGGAGGAAGAAGAAGACCCAGAGGAGGTCGAGTTCGAGCCAGAGGAGCAGGAGGTGCATCAAGCTGCAGGGCACCAGGATCAATTCACGCCAGCGCCAGCCCACCCACCGGTGTATGCACCGGGTCAGCCTCAACCAAGGTGGTTGGAGGAGTGAGAGTCTTAGGGTTAAGTTGAGACTCAAGTATCGAGTCGCGTCAATAAGATTGCCTTACCATTTGTAATAAGTGATATGGTTGTGTGCTTAGTTTGGCTCTTAATGTTTGCTGAGTGTGCAGTATGCGTTGCATAGCCCTTAGGCTTTTGTAAGCAACCATACCAAATTAATTAATAAAGTTGTTTAAGTTTGGGTTTAACCTGTTCCCCCACCTTAGAAATTCTTGCATCTTATCTATGCTACTCCTACCTTTCCTAACCCAAGAATCAATCAGCAGATGGTGAACACTCGTGGGAACAATGGAGCTTCAGGAAGTGGCCTTCGCCCGGGTGGGAACCCCAATAATGAAGTACCACCGCAGCCAGCACCGCCAGTGGATATGCAGAACTTGGGAGCCTTTCTTGTCGTGCAAACTTAGCTTATGCAAGCAATGATGCAGTAGATGCAGAGTGTGACCAATCAGGCTGCAGTCAACAACAATACTCAGCATGGCAGCAATGGGCCGCGTTTTTACTCCAAGTTATCAGATTTCATGAGGACCCGCCCACCAACATTTTTAGGCAATGTCAATCCCTTGGAAGCCGATGACTGGTTGAGGACCATTGAAAGGAAGCTGCACATCACACAGTGTGAAAGCAATGAGAAGGTGTTGTACGCTTCGCATCAACAAGAAGGAACAGTTGCAGAGTGGTGGGAGAACTACTGTGCTGCGCATGAAGCTCCACAGGAGATCACCTGGGAAGAGTTCTCAAGTGATTTTCGCCAGTATCATGTGCCTGAAGGAATGATGGACCTGAAAAAGGAAGTTTAGGGCCCTAAAGCAAGGAAGTCAGTTAGTGGTAGAGTACCTAAACAAGTTCACCCAGTTGGCACGTTATGCTCCAGAGGATGTAGCCACAGATAAGGCCAGACAGTCATGTTTTCTAAAGGGGCTAAACTCAGGACTGCAAGTGGGACTGATTACCCATAACTTTCCTGACTTTCTGGAGTTGGTCAACAAGGCTTTGATTTTAGAGGACAAGCGCAAGGAGCTTGGAGAGGACCGTAAGTGCAGGATGGCCAGCCAAGCAGGGCGGCCTAATCAGTTCAGATTGAGGATGTCACCCCAACAGTTTGCTAGAATTCAACCCCAGTTAACCAGCAAGACATCAACTCCGACACCTCGCCCCGCTAGTCAGAATTTCCAGACACCAACACCAGGGGGTAATGCACCAGCAGGAAGTCAACAGTCCGTTGCCAGAAGATGCTACTCTTGCAACGAGCCAGGGCACTTCGCCAACAAGCGTCCGAAGAGGGGAGGAATTACCCCGGTCCGTTTCAACTTGGGCACTACTCCAGCCAAGGCTCCAGTGACAGGAGGAAACTGAGTGCTAGTGCAGGTAGGAGCATCACCTCAGACGGCAGTGCGTGGGAGGATCAACCACATCACTGCAGATGAAGCTCAAGAGGCATCAGACATCGTACTGGGTAAGTTCTTGGTTAACTCGGTACCAACTACAGTTTTATTCGATTCTGGAGCTTTGCATTCATTTGTTTCTCGAAGTTTTGCAATGAAGAATGGATTTGCTGTTAAGAATCTTAAATGTGTGCTTCTAGTCCAAGCCCCAAGATCTGAACTTCAGTCTAGCCTTGGGTGTTTGGGAGTTAAGTTGCTTATGAATGGGATAGAGTTCCTAGTAAATCTTATCCTGTTAGATACCCAAACCTTGGATGTCATCCTAGGAATGGATTGGCTGTCCAAGCATAAGGCTGTTTTGGATTGTGGCCAAAGGATGGTATCCCTAGAAAGCCCTAGTGGCGAGAAAGTGGAAGTGCGTGCAACTGTAGTTCGCGATGGTCAATTAATGGTCAATAGCGTAAAGGTTGCTAATCTAGAAGATGTGCTAGTGGTTAGAGATTTTCCAGAAGTATTCCCTGAAGATTTACTAGGCATGCTGCCAGATCGGGACATTGAGTTTGTCATTGAGTTAGTACCTAGAACAGCACCGATATCAAAGAGGCCGTATCGGATGCCAACCGATGAGCTAGTCGAGATGAAGAAGCAGATTGAAGAATTGCTTGAGAAAGGTTTCATTCGATCGAGTTCTTCCCCGTGGGGAGCGTCAGTGTTGTTCGTCAAGAAGAAAGATGAAAGTTTAAGAATGTGCATTGATTATCGTGCACTTAATGAAGTGACGGTCAAGAATAAGTACCCCTTGCCCAGGATTGATGATCTGTTTGATCAGTTGAGAGGAGCTGGGGTTTTCTCCAAGATACATCTCTGATCAGGGTATCATCAGCTGAGGATTCGAGCAGGAGATATTCCAAAGACATCATTCTCTACCTATTATGGACATTATAAGTTCACAGTTATATCTTTTGGATTGACAAAATGCCCCCGCATACTTCATGAATATGATGAATAAGGTGTTTATGGAGTATTTGGATAAATTTGTGGTGGTCTTTATAGATGACATCCTTGTGTACTCCAAGACAGAAGAAGAGCACGCCAAGCACTTAAGATTGGTTTTGGAGAAGTTACGAGAGCAGCAGTTGTATGCCAAATTCAGCAAATGTGATTTTTGGAAAGAGAAGGTGGAATTCCTTGGCCATGTAATGACCGCTAAAGGAGTCGCTGTGGATCCAAGCAAAGTAGAAGCAGTGTTGCATTGGGAGCAACTGAAGACAGTTACCTAGGTCCGTAGTTTTCTGGGAATGGCGGGATATTGCCGTCGGTTCATAAAAGGATTTTCGACGATTGCGAGACCTCTCACGCAATTGTTGAAGAAAGAGAAAGAGTTTGTATGGACACCAGAGTGCGAGAAGAGTTTTTAGGAGCTAAAGAAGCGTTTAACAACCGCACCTCTGTTAGTATTGCCAGACGTGCAAAACAATTTTGATATTTATTGCGATGCCTCAAGGCAAGGTCTTGGTTGTGTATTGATGCAGAATAGTAAAGTAGTGGTCTACGCGTCAAGGCAGTTGAGGCCGCACGAAGGGAACTATCCGACGCATGTCCTGGAATTAGCAACCGTAGTGCATGCTTCAAAAATATGGCATCATTATCTCATTGAAAATAGATGTGAGATATATACGGACTATAAGAGTCTGAAATATATATTCACCTAGTTAGATCTTAATATGAGGCAAAGAAGATGGCTAAAATTGATTAAGGATTATAATGTTGGAATTCATTACCATCCTAGAAAAGCTAATGTGGTAGCCGACGCTTTGAGTCATAAAAATCATAGTGTAAATGCGATGGTAACCAGCGATCAACCAGAGTTGTGTGAAGAATTTCAGAGGTTGAGATTAGAAGTTGTGCCGCAATGATTTGTAGCCGCTTTGGAAGTAAAGGCAACCCTTGAGGATCAAATCAGAGATAGACAGAGTAAAGACGAGAAAATCAGTAAGATCAAGTCCAAGAAGGAGGAAGGCCTAGCAGAGGATTTCTCTGTGGATGAGCAAGGAACCCTGTGGTTTAAAGGTCGAATTTACGTACCGAACGAGAAGGAGTTTAAGCAACTGATTCTTGAAGAAGCTCATGACTCTAAGTATTCCATTCATCCGGGAACTGCCAAGATGTATCAAGACCTGAAAGGAAGATTCTGGTGGCCGAATATGAAGCGTGAGGTAGCAGAGTATGTGGCCTTGTGTGATGTATGCCAGAGGGTAAAGGCGATGCACCAAAAACCCGCAGGACTGTTGCAGCCATTGAAGATTCTAGAATGGAAATGGGAGGAAATTGGAATGTATTTCATCACTGGGTTGCCCAAGACTCAAAGAGGCTATGATTCGATATGGGTCATCATTGATCGATTGACCAAAGTTGCTCACTTCATTCCAGTAAAGACAACCTATTCAGGAGATCGATTGGCGGAGTTATATATGGCAAGGATTGTGTGTTTGTATGGTGTGCCCAAGCAAATTTTGTCAGATCGAGGTACCTAGTTTACTTTAAGATTTTGAGACAAACTGCATGAAGCAATGGGGACTTTCTTAAACTTCAGCACCGCATATCATCCACAGACAGATGGCCAGACAGA
This sequence comes from Guadua angustifolia, assembly GCA_036346375.1. Taxonomy (NCBI): domain Eukaryota; kingdom Viridiplantae; phylum Streptophyta; class Magnoliopsida; order Poales; family Poaceae; genus Guadua; species Guadua angustifolia. The sequence continues at coordinate 50,004,486 of CM070508.1, read as the reverse complement.
AAGAGCTAATCAGATTCTAGAAGATATGTTGAGAGCTTGTGCGATATCTTACGCTACATGTTGGGATAAATGCTTGCCATATGCAGAGCTCAGTTATAATAATAGTTATCAGGTTAGCTTGCAAATGTAACCGTTTGAGGCTTTATATGGTCGTGCCTGTCGTACCCCATTGAATTGGAATGAAACGGGAGAGTGTTCAGTATTTGGGCCCGAGATTCTCAAGGAGACCGAGGAGCAAATTGCCATGATCAAAGAAAGGCTGAAAACAGCACAGTCAAGGCAAAAAAGCTACGCGGACAATCACCGCCGCCATTTGAGTTTTGAACCCAATGACTTCGTGTATCTCAGAGTCACTCCCCTTAAAGGTGTAAAAAGATTTCATGCCAAAGGAAAGCTTGCACCCAGGTTTGTTGGGTGTGGGGAACCGTCCCCGGGATTCCACTGATTCACTCAATTGCGCGGTACATCCCAAGTGAATCAAGGGAACCTCAAGCGTTCCACGATTATACCCGTGTTGGTCCCAGGATAGTTTGCCAACACGAGCATTCTCATCCAACAGTTGACATCACAACACATACACAATTATTGGAAGCATAAACTTTATTACATTCCCAAAAGTAGGATTGCTGTCCATAATGACATATTTAGAGTTATTACATCAACTAGCAGCGGAAATTATAAGATAAACGACAAAAGGGCCAGCATGGCATGCCCCAAACCCTCATGCAACCAACTGGGGCAAGAACGGCGACTAAACGTTAGAATCACGAAATCGCCGGTAAAGTCCCCGGCAAGGCCTCATCCTCACCTGCAGCAAGTGGACAATCCGATTGAGTACAAAGAGTGTACTCGCACAATAATATAAGTTGTATGCTGGTTTCTAACTACATGTGGTTGCTACATCAAAGGAAGACAAAATGGCAATTTCAGCATAAAGCAATATTTGGGATAATTCATAAGCATGTATAGATTGAACAGAATGGCATTTAGTAAACATTTGCAAAATCTAATACATAATATAACATCATCACATCATAATCACATTCGCATCATGCCTTCAAGCATTTTCCGAACCATGAGTTCCATCGCTCATGTTCGACTACACACACAAGTACTCCAATACTTGTGTCTCTTTTCCCACTCCCATCCCATTCTTACCAAGACCTTAATACTCGCCCAAAGGATCGACAGTTCAAGTGATCGTCCTTAACCATGGACGCGCTATTCAATAGTTTAAACTCTGCAGAGGTACGACTTTACCCACACGACACGCCACACTTGTAAGCCAAGCTATTAACACATTTCCTTAGACGTGTCGGCCGAGGTGAAACGTGACAAACCATTTTCCAAAGATGCATGGTAGTGTATCTAAACCATCCGGATGATCGTGACCTCGATCCCGCGTGCTCAAAGTGCTCGGTGTGTGTGGATCAAGGAGTACACCCGTTGTTGGACATCCCCAACTCAACAAAGTTCGAGGGACTCGAGGACATTCCCCTGATACTCCACTAAGCCTGTGGAATTCGACGGTCATTCCTTGACGCTCCACTATGCCCAAGGAATTCGCAGTGCACATGGTTTACATAACCTAGTCATACATAAGTACTTGGTTACGCCGGTCCCATAAACAGTGTGGTTCGCACGATAGTTACTCAAAGAGACGCCACCAGATTTAATCCTTAGGTCCTTAACCAATATCTCTACTCATTAAACATCGATTAAAAACATCATCATCGTAATAATAAATCGGATCATTGCGATCGATGGACTAAATCCATCTATCGCGTTTCTAATGGTGATCTAAGCATGGCTAAGCAATTCGAACGAACCCATACATAATAATAAACCAACCACCTAGGGCGACAATGGAACATGGAGAGAACATGCTAAGGGTTTAACACACAACATGGTAATAGCTAAGAATTCTACCCAATCATATTTGTAATTGAAAGTAAACATGCATTTGATAAAATAGTTCCAAAGATGTAAGTTGCAAATAGTAGGAGCAATCATGGTAAGGAGTAAGATAGTGCCTTGCTGCTCGTTCTTGACTTCGAAAGCGTAGTCGTACTCGGGAGTGCCTTCCGAAACGTCAACACCTAATCGAGAAAATTCAATTCAATAAACACCAATTCAAGAACTCCAATGATGCACATGAGTAAAGAATGCATGAAATGCTCATGACGTGCAATACTAATCATAATATGAGAGTACTAATTGAGTTTTTGCGTCAAAAGTTCAAGTCTTAAGGCTTTTATTGATTTATGTTCGGAGTATCCGAGTGTCACTTCGGACTGTCCGAGCGGACCCTCTCAGTACGAAGTTGAATTATGTTCGGACTATCCGAAATTTGATTCGGAGTATCCGAAAGTATGTTCGAGTATCCGAACGTTACCTCGAATGTCCGAAAGCAGACCTTCTCGGTTAGCCAATGCAGCCCTCGTTAATTCCTATTCGGACTATCCAAACGTGGTTCGGAGTATCCGAATGGTTCGGAATGTCCGAGCTAAACCTCGGACTATCCGAGCTGGGCGTCTCTGTTTCAAAACGGCTATTTGCCTATTGTCACCTACATTTCAAAGGAAGGGTCTAGGGTTTCAAAGGGATGGACTAGGGTAGATTCTTACCACTACAATGTTGCCTTTGCACTTGATGAACGTTGGTTCCGGCGAGGGGATGATGGGGAATGTCACAATGCCGGTTCTTCAAGGTTCGCCTCCTCCTAACTCACGTAGACGACAATGCCTTCACTTGCTCGAGCTTGCAACCACAACTAGCCCTCCTCTTCAAGCTTCCATACGACATGCGCAACCCGAATCAAGGTGTGATAATGGATTCCATGGAAAAGGAAGAAATGAGTTTCAATTAGGGATGGCAACGGGTATATACCCGATGGGTATCACCACCTCGTACCCGTACCCGTACCCGTGTTAATAAAATTCACCCGCTATAATACCCATACCCGCATGCGGGTACAAAATTTACCCGTACCCGTACCCGTGCGGGTAACGGGGACCCGACGGGTAACCCGTACCCGCATAATGTGTAGCTAATTCAAGTTTTTAGATTTTTTAACATGTCAACTTGATGATATGTTTCTCATTAATGGTTGATGATTATGTACTTTTGTATCGTGTTGGAGAAATGAAGAAATTTGATGGATGCAAAATGAACAAGTTGAACTTGATAACACTCACCTCATCAAGCGAGAAGCGGGTGGATCATACCCACGGGTGAACGGGTACCCCCGTACCCGTACCCGTCATACCCGACGGGTGAAGGTTTCTCCCCATTAAGGTACCCATAGGTATGATTATTGGACCAAATTTGTACCCTAATGAAGTAAATACCCATCGGGTATCGGGTTTCGGGTACCCATTGCCATCCCTAGTTTCAATAGCCAAAATTTCAGAACATGGAAGAAATGAAAAACGATTGCTACTCACCCAAAACTTGGTTCCTCAAGAATCCAATTGGATGGATTTGAAGCTCTTGATATGGGCTACAAGGTGGTATAACATGCACAAGCTCAATCTCAAGAATGGAGGGGATTTGTGGGGGAGAATGGCAAGAGGTTAGGGAAGAATTCCTTTGCTGTTTTTCAGGTTTTGCAGCAGCAAATGAGCTGGTGGGGAGGAGAAACCAATGTGGAAAACCTTATATATAGCTGCCCATTCATGCCTCACATGTGGGGCTAGGTCCCACATGTCATAGAGTGGTTAAAAGAGTGGGTATGAGTGGTTTGAGTGAGAAAAGACATAGAAAGGATGTGCAGCCCACAAGTTCCAATGCAAAGTAGGTCCCATGTGTCATAGACTAGTTAGGTAGGTGGGTAGAGGTGAGTAAAGTAAGAATTGGTATGGTAGGTATGTGCAGCCTACTCTCTCTCTCTTACAAACATGGCCCACATGTCATGGAGAAAGGTGAAATGACATGTGTGCGATTTTGTAAAGTGATTGTTAGGATTTTGTAACTCCCTCTTTTATGCAAGATGAATGTCCTAACACTTGTATGATTATAATTAAATGAGGATGCAACAATATTATGGAAGATGTTAGCGCGACAAGCCTCACTTACCGGACTAGTGAAAATCGGGCTGTTACATTGGGTCGTTCAAAATCCTGAGCCGTCGAGGAGAGGTTGCGTATCAGTTGGAGTTACCACAGTCATTGGCAGGAGTGCATGATGTGTTTCATGTGTCGCATCTCAAGAAGTGTCTCAGAGTGCCAGTGGAGCAGACGCCGTTAGAAGCAATCGATTTGCAAGAGGACTTGACCTACAAAGAGCAGCTGATCAAGATTCTGGACGTGATGGAGCGTAGGACCAGAAACAAGTCTGTCCGCTTTTGCAGAGTTCAATGGAGCAACCACTTAGAGAGCAAAGCAACCTGGGAGCGTGAAGAGGACTTAAAGGCAGAATTCCCAAACCTGTTCTGTAGATAGCCCTGAATCTCGGGGTCGAGATTCTGTTAAGGGGGAGGTTTGTAACATCCCAAATTTTGGCCTTTTGAATTAGTTAATAGTGTCTTATTGCAATTTGTACTTTTTGTGACTTTTCTAGATTTATTGGATTTTTTTGAGATTTAATTGAATTATTTTAAATTAAGTATGTTGCCCTTTTGCCAAAAAATAATTATATGTAGATAAATTTAAAATAAAGTTTTCCCAAAAATATTTTATTTGGGTCTGGAATGTCTCAAAGTATTTTTGTGATTTTTCTTGGAATTTTCCTGGTGTTTTTAGTTGCCCAAATAAATTAAAGTTTTTTTCTATATTTATTTTAAAAGAAAAAGCTCGAATTAGTTTGTGAACAAGATTGGGCGAGTCCAAGATCAGGCTTGACCGAGTTGCTCATTATGCCTAGCCCGCTTGGTTATGCGACCATTCGGCCTAGTCTCTAGACGGCGCATTGCAGCCGTTGGATCGCCATTGGTCAGATCGTAGCAAGCCGTGCCGCCGCCAAACCCTAAGGGTTTGACGCCGTTGGATCATCATCAGACGAGCGTTGTTTGCCGCAGTCGATTAGAACCCTAAATCGCCCTGACCTTTGGATGCGATGATCGGGTGGGATCGTGCTACGACAGGAGTCTCGTTGGGTCGTTCAATCAAGATCGGACAGCGGTCGAGCGTCGTCTCCGATTGCGTTTCGGACGCCGCCGTCGAAACAAACTCGAGCGCTGCCGCCACGTCGGTTAGGTTTCCTAAGCCTGTACATGTTGTTTGAGGCCTATTTAAGGCGCTAACCCTACCCCCGAGGTTCAACTGTACCCACTGTATCTATTGCTCGAAGCGCCGCTAGCCGAGAAGCCCTAGAGCCCGCGCAAGCCCTCGTCGGAATCCGTGGAGTTCACCGCCGAGTTTCACCGTCGTCGAGGCCTCATTCCGCCATTCCGAGATCGATTCCGAATTCATCTCGTTGCACTGCACCCGTTTTGCCCCTCCATCTCACCGGGATCTCGCCGCAGCGCCGCAAGTCAGGTCATCGTCTCCAACCCCGGTGAACCTACGCCGCCGCATCACCATCGTCCCGATCGAGCACCGTCAACCGTCGGATCGTCATCAGACCACTAGGATCACACCACGATGCCTCGGTGAGCAGTAAACGCCTAGGTTATCTGTCGCCGTTGGATCAAGGGTGAACGGTAGGATTTGTGCCACATCGCCGTGTTTGCAGTAGACCTTATTGTCTCGCGGGTACCGTCAGATCTAATCCAAGGGTCAAGACTCTGCCGCGTGGCCGAGATCTATGACCGTTGGATCAGGACTGAGCGGTGCGAGATCAGATCGAATCGTGCGTCGTTAGATCACTATCATGCGGATTAGATCGTGTTTCAATTCGGACCAATCAGATGGTGACGCGTGGCATGTGACGTCAGTGCTGGCATCAGTCGGTGCACAACACAGTACTCGTAGTCCACGGTAAACCATCCCTACGGTGCACCGGGTCCATAGAATAGTACCAGGGCCACGTGTCAGCGCCCGATTGGTTCTGGTCCGAGGTTGACGTCAGCATGATGCAATAAATTGTATTTTCCTTTATAAAAATAATTTGGATATTATTTGATTTTTCTAATTTTCTGATTTTTAGTATTTTGAATCTTCTGAGAGCTCGTTCTCCCTCATACGAACTCCGATTGAGGTGATTCAAATTTATAAAAATTTAAAAAATTGAGATCTATCAAGTGGTGAGTTTAGTTTGACTTTTGGAGTTCATTTGCTCTCCATGTTGGGTGTTTATTTGCTCTTCCTAATCGATTCACGTAGATGTTGAAGTGTGTGACGCTTCGGAGGAGGATTTGGAATCACAAGATCAATTTCCAGAATAGGACTAGGAGCTTAACCAAGGAAAGTTGTGCTTTGATCATGTTGAACCCATGTTTATAAAGTTGCTATTTTGTTTTTCCATATTGTATGTTAATTCAAGAGTACAAATGTTTTCAATCTAGATTGAGATTTAGATATCATACCCTTTGAATTATACCCTACCTTGTCGACTGTATGCCATAATCCACTTGCCACCCTAGATTGGTTCACTATAGTTGATTAATAATAAAATCAACATGGGATGGTTAGATCGAATTAGATTGCTTAGCCATGCCACGTCATCACATGTGCTTGAATCGTTGTTAATTAATCTTGACTAATGGAATATGAAACAATGTTATGAACTTGTGTGTCATGTGTGGTCACATAAAGAGATTGAGTTGTGGTGGCGAGGAGGTCACGCAACGATGTTGATTTGTGGATAGCATATGGTGCTTGGTAATCAACTGGGTTGGTAATCATTTAGATCAGAGCAAGTGGCAAGGGCAAGTGTGCCAGGGTGTGCCCGATGGGTAGAGGGTATGTGCAAGTCTTGCTTTGATCACCCTAAGGACTTAATCTTGCGAGCCTTTGACCTGAGCCAATCATGCAACCACATGTCTGTTATGGGGTAGCCTAGCTGACTAATTTGTAATATCTTAGCTTTAGTACAGCTTTAATTGGTGGTGTGAGTCCGGGTTCACGGATGAACTCACATGGCGCAAGAGGGGAGCCCTGTTGTGGTGGTTTAGCCCATCAGTGTTAAAACCTCAGCGGATAGTACTGAGTTATGGCGGGGCATTGTAAAGGCTTTGTTATGATCATTCGCCTGTGTGGTGCATGGTTGTATCGTATGGGTAAAGTGCATAACCTCTGCAGAGTGTAAATCTATTCGGATAGCCATGCTCACGGAACTGAGCATAGCTCGGGAATTATAGTCAAGGGTTAGTTAATCAATTGGACAACTGAATGGGATGGCAAGTTGCCAAGTGGGTGATGAAACTTGACTTGGGTTGGAAACTTGGTTTACTTGAAAATCATGGAATCTATTTATTGTTATTTATTTGTTTTACTGTCTTTTCAATCTATGTAATGTATGTGTTCCCAAATGCTAGTTTACTGCAAATAAACCACATAGCCTTTCCTTTGGAATAAGCCTTGCATATAGCTATGGTAGAAATGCATTTTGTGCACAACTTGTTGAGTGCTTTTATACTCATCCTTGCCATCAACATCAGATCATTAGTGGTGGAATCATTGCCCTTGTTGGAGCGTTGGAGAAGTTCCAGGTGGATACGAGTCACTAGGCCAAGCCTTGTCAGTCACCTGTGGTGTACTGATGAGTCATCAACGTCATTTGCTATTTCCGCTACATTTGTCTTAGTTTATTCTTAGTTTGGCCCTGTGTGGCTGAATAATGTAAGTGATCATAAGATCATACACTAGTTATACTAATAAATGAAGTCTTACTACTCTTATCGTTGTGTATGATGTGATGCTTACCGATGTTAAGCTGTGTGCACTAGCGTTGATCCTGGGATTAGTGCGGTAAAACACAGTGGATTCGAATTGGTGAATTTGGGTCATTACGGGGTAGCCTTAGCCTATTAAGATTTAGATATGGCTTTGGACATTGGTAGGCAGGAGCTAGCAGAAACATTCTGTTCTGGATTGCTTGTGAGGGGCTTCCACGCAGTTCGTGTCGGTAAATACATGCCGGTGCAACGGTGTACGCCTTGCTATGAACAGAAACAGTGTGTTGGTGTATCGAATGTGGATCCACGACTTGGGTGTGTGTTTCTGTTTCTATGGCGAGGGCTGAACGTCCCGGGCTGGTTCAAAGTCATGTCTAGGTAATATAACGGCTATATATGATCTCCTTGCCGGCACACCTAAGGAAGTGTGTCGTATGGCCTAGCAAAAAGATTGATCATTCCTTGTGGGTAAAGTTGTACACCTCTGCAGAGTGAAAATCTAATCGATTAGTCGTGCTCGTGGTCATGAGCACTTGGTGAAGTCATTCCAACGATAGATTTTGATATTTTATAAAAACTTGGTTTCTGTTTTGAAACTATGTTTGGCAACCGATTTTATGTCCAAAGGAATCGACGCTTATGATTATTCAGTCAGGTAGATTGGTTGTGGATTGCAATTACTTTTTGTATGATTTCTCTATTCTTTAGCAATTTTACAAATTCGGTTTGCAATCTAATATAAGCATATGATTTACCTTTCTTTTTGCAACTGCAAAACAACCTAGAGCCTATCATTGATTAAGCCTGCATACTTACTTATTTGCATTTGTAAACTATTATCAAGTCTTGCTGAGTACCAATGTACTCAAACTTGCTATCTACGTTGTCTCAGAGGATGAAGCTTCAGTCTTGCCAGACAATTTGTACTTTCAGGCAGGCCGTGGGGACTTTGATGACGATTTCTTCTAAGGGTTGGCCTAGTCCGATGCCTGAGGGTAGTTTGGGCATTCCACTTGGGTTTTGTTTCTTTTAGTTGTCACTTTTCATTTGCTACTCTGTTATTATTTTAGTGCTGTATTGTACTCTGTATAATTAATCTTGTGTAGGTTATAAATATCCTGTTCTGGTTGTGGTATCTATGTTGTAAACATGTGCGTACTAGCTACTGATCCGGGGACTAGTGCTGTATGCACATAGAGGTTCCTATTCCTTGGAACGGGATCTCATAGAGTATGTGTCGATCTATGGTTGGCCCAGTTTGGGTGCTGATGTTAGATGACATCAGAAATAGACTTTCCAATTTAAAATAATACAATTAATCTAGTATTTTCTATTTTTCTTTTTTTGATTTTTGAATCTTTTGAGAAGTTGTTCTCCCTCATACGAGCTCTGATTGAGGTAATTTAAATCTCTAAAAATTTGTAAAATTGAGTTCTATTTAATGGTAAGTTTTATTTGATTTTTAGAGTTTGTTTACTCTTTGTTTTGGTGTTTGTTTATTCTTTTCTCTCGATATGTGTAGACATTGAAGTACTTGGAGCGTTCAAGGAGGAATCGTTGAACCAAGAGCAAAGTCTAGAGCAGAAACAAGGGCTTTTCTAAGGCAAGTTGTGTTTTGATCATGTTGAACCCAGTTTTCCTAATTGCTATGTTGTTTTAAATTATGGATATTTGTTGTGTAGAATTGTTTTAAAAATAGTTTGGAATCTAGTTAATCCACCCAATTGGATTATACCTTGTCATTTATATGCCATAATTATTTGTCACCCTAGGATGGTTCATTATTAGTTGGTTGCTAATAGATACCAACATGGGTTAGTTAGTCTGTGCTTAGTTTTGGCTAGCCATGTCACATATGATTCATGTCTTTTGAAATATCAAATTAATCTTGACTAAGAAATATGGAACATGTTTATGAAATTGGTGTGTCAGGTGTTGTCACACAATGATGTGGAGTTGTAGTAATAGGGTTGTCATGTAATGATGTTGACTTGTTCATAGCACGTGGTGCATGGTAATCATCTGAGGTGGTAAACGATTTAGATTGAGGCAAGTGACAAGGGTTAGGTTGCTAGGGTGGGTCAGTTCGACAGTTGGGTTGTGAAAGTCATGCCTTGGTCAATTAAGGAGTTAACCTTGAAAGCCTTTGAACTGAGTCAAACATACAACCGCATGTCTGGAATGGGATGAACCTAGCTGATTAATTTGCAATATCTTAGCTTTGGTACTATCAGTGGTGGCATGAGTTCCGACTATATGGGTAAACTCAAATGACGTAAGAGGGGGCCCCTGATTATGGTAAGCAATCTCATTAGTGTTGAAACCATAGCAGGTAGTGCTGGTTTAAAATAGAACATTGTAAAGGCTTTATCTTGATCTCTCTACCAACACACCAAAGAAAGTGTGTTAATAGCTTAGCAACAAGAGACTGATCATGTCATGTGGGTAAAGTCCATAACCATTGTAGAGTATAAAATCTATTTAGATAGCCGTACTCAAGGTATTGAGCAATGCTTAAGAATTACAATCAAGGGTTATATTTTGTAAAATGAAAACTTGAAAAGAGAGGCTGAATGCCATTTGAAAGTTTGGAATATGTTAGGGCTGGATGCCATGTCTACTTGAGAAATACCTACAAATTAATTATTATTGTTATTTGTTTTATATTCATTTCATTCTAATTATTGTATTCTTTTATAAATGCTACTTTATTACAAAACAACTATGTTAGCCATTTCTTTGAAATAAGCCATGCATATAGTTACGTTAGAATTGCCTGTTGTGCACAACTTGTTGAATGCTTGAGTACTCACCCTTGCCAACAACAAATCATGAGTTGAGAAGGGATGTACACCAGCTTTGGAGAAGGAGTGTCCAGAAGAGACGAATATTTAGAGTGTGAGTCTTGTCAGTTGCCTGCGGTATACTTGTAATACCGCAAATCTTCTTTGCCAAGGTTTTCGGCCAGAATGTTTTCCGCCTTCTTGATTCAAGGTTCAGCCATCGCGTGTTTTTTAATTCTTTAAAGGTTTTGGGTTTTTCCCGTGAAAATTTATCGGGAAGGGAATTTCTCCGAGCCATAATTTTCTGCGGCAAGTTGTACTCAAAAAGAACTTTGCTTTTCGCCAAGAGTTTGAATTTCTATCTTTGGAAATTTGGGGTGGCGGTCTTTAGAATTGTTGAGTATAAAAGGAAGTGAGGAGGTAATTGAATCCCTAGCTCTCCTCCCATTTGTTTCCTCCCCCCAGCCGACTCCCCTTTCTCCACTCCCCACCTGCATGCTGCTGCTCCTTGGCACCATTGCTGCTGCCCTGGCGCCCCTCCAGCAACTCCCTGGCGCCCTCCTGCTGCTCGCCAAGGCCGGTGCCACCCCCAGTAGCCAGCAGCGACCCCTCCACCTCCAGCTCCGGCCAGCCGCCGCCTCGGCTCCGGCAAGTCGCCGGCGACCTTCCCCTTTGGCCGGAGAGCTCGTCCTCCCCCTCTTGCGGCAGCTTCTTCCCTCCCTCATCGTCCTCCAAGGAGACCTAGATAGGTATGATTTCTTCTTGGAGGTGCTCTAATGGGGATATTTCCTGGTTAGGTAGGTTCTAGGGTCCCTAGATCTGAAATTTTGGGGGGGAAAAGTGATTCTATTTGGAGGGAAATCCTAGTCTCGTTCGGGCTGTGCGCTGGTAGTGTGTTAGAGCTTCGATTCGAGGGCCTTGCAGGCATTTCCTGGGGGTCCGGCTGTTTCAAAAGTTGTAGATAATCGAATTACCTTTCAATAGAGACTGAAATCACTAAATTTAGTTCAGCCGTTTGAAAGTTATGCTCTTTTTACCGAGCACTGTCCAATCTGTGTAGTGATTGGAGCAGTCTGTGTTCAACTGCAGATTAGAGGAACTTAGAGGCCGGATCATGCTTTTCGTATACTTAGAAAAAGGTGGGAAATTTCCTGCCGTTTGATAAAATGTACTCGTTTACTTGATTTGGAGTTGCATAGCCTAAGTTATGGCCTGTTGAAGTGTGCTGTCCCGAGTGGCAAATTTCAGGTTTCGGAGTTCGGGGCGATCCGTAGGTTCAATGTCGTTTTGTTTTGGGTTGCTTGCTGTAGTAGCATGTTTTTGAGTGGAGATCATTCTATTGCAGGTGGTGTGAACCTGGGAGCGGCATCGACCTCCCGTCTTAACGCCCCGTGAGCGTTAAAGGCAAGTACATCGTGAGGTTGGATATGGGCGTGAGTAATAGGTGATACTTCCTGTTTTATAATAAATGATGCTTCCTGTTTCATTTATTGCTCTACAAATTTAGATGAATTATGGTTGAGAGTGGGCTTTTGGAAAGTGAATGGTAGAACAATAAACTAATCGACGATATTTAATATTGAAAGCACCCAATATTTAACTCAATGTCTTTAAGTGATCATTCTTGTTTTGATACGCTGTGCTAATGCTATCGGTTAAATTGTCTTGTTATGAGTAAGATTGTGTGTTACTACGTGCTGCTTCCTATTTTAATTATTGTTCTGTGTAATTAGAGGAAATTTTAGTTGAGAACGGGGCTTTTGGCCAGTGCATTGATTAAGAAAGTATACTAGTATGGGCTTCAGAGTCTGGTTCATGAGTATGGTCCAATCGTTCTAACCATGTGATTAGTTTCCTTACCTTGATGCTGCACGTAAGAGCAATTGTGTTGATTGTGCTAAGGAGTATGATTATAATCGGCAATAGGTCTAAAATGTTAAATATGTGACGATGATGCAAGTGGATTGTGAGGCATGTTGTGTGACCCCGCACAATTACTCGTTGTGTGGTCTCGTCTCGCTTTGTAGAACTTATTGTGTTGTACCCCTTTTTTTATATTACTCATGAGTTTGAATAAACGAAAGTAAGTATTAAGTTATGTATGTGAGAACTAGTTGATGTTTCTGCAGTTAAATATGACTATGCTATGATTGGAAATGAATGAAGGTTGCATTTTTTATTCATGACAATTGCACTTGAGCATTCATAAAAGGAAGAGGCGACCCATGTCGATGTGGGCCTCTGTGTTCACACGTAGTGAACACGAAAGTCCTACCTCGTAGTCTCATACCCATGGGGGTATGGGAGCGAGTCAGTAAGAGTAGGCACTCTCCATAGGATGGAGGGGATTGAGAGGGTGCACACCGACGGGTGTGCACTCAGCCATACCGGTATAGGCATTGAAAGGTGCACTTGAGCATTCCAGCATGTTTGCATTGCATATCATTGCACTTAATGGCTCTTGTGGTGAATGGTAAGGTGTGGAGGTAACTCCCCCAAAATTGTTTAAATAAGTTGCGTGCCAAATTCCTTGTATATGTTTTGTTGGATGCATTGCATGGTAAAGCTAATGGTGAATGGCAGCAGATGACCTTTGGGTTGAGGGTAAATTACAGGTTAAGAATGGATCGGGTCGTGGACTCGTTCAATGTTGTCTAATGAGGTATGTGAAATTCGTGAACAAGGTAGTTGATGAGGTAACTAATAGTGATTTCTTCTTTTTGTTATACATGTTAATTTAGTATTCAAAATATGGACATGTTTATGATTCACACATGTTAATTGATATTGATATTGCTACTTTGTTGTACTCGCTGAGTCTTCGACTCACGTTTCTTTTTGTAAATGTGTGTAGGTTCCCTGAAGTCGGCATGCTGGGATGGGAGTAGTAGCACGTCACTGCTTATCACCATAGTTTCATTTTAGCCTTGTGCTTTCAAACTTAATGAGCTCATGTTTTGTAATAATTAATTTGTGGGAGTTATCTTGTGCTTGCTTGGGGTCATGGTGGTTGGTTGATACCATGACCCATGTTTGTGCTTGGTCGGTTCCTTTAGTTGCTTATGATATTGTTATGTTAAATGCTATCTTCTGTCTACTGAGTGGATGTCCTAGATTTAGGGGAGGTGCTGCCGAAATTTCTAATAATTTCGGTATGTTGCTAAACAATTTAGTTGTATGGCTAAATTGTTTTAGTGCCTCATGCTATCTGTTGGGTTCGTGAGGGTGTAACATTTAGGCACGGGGTGCCGAGGTGTTACAATGCTGATGGGTTATCTATGTTTTCTGTTCCACTACAGTTTACTTCATTATTCATAGTTTAGCCCTATGTAGTATAATCATGTAAGGTCGACCATAAGGTCAGGTAAAAGGTTTATATTTAATTTATGAAGTCTTTTATTATATTCCGCTATGTATAATTTTGATATTCATCTATGTTGAGCCTGTGTACACTAGCGTAAACCTAGACTAGTGCGATATACATAGAAGGTCGAGATTTGCATATTTGAGTCCAGATAGTGGTGGTATCAGAGCCATACTGACTGTAAACCTTGGCCCTATATATACTGGTCATCTCTTAAGTTCCTTCAAAATTAATTTCTAAAGGAAAGACATAACTTGAGAGAATAATAAGTTCTTAACTTATCTCTATCTTATATTCTTTCCCCTTACTGAACTTTCTTTCTCTTTCCCTTTGCTGGATTGTGTTGAAATCTTACCTAAGTTGCCTTGAATAGATGATGATGTACTACACTTTAGGAGAAAGCACTTGAGTGCCATGCTACAACCCTGAAGATTGGGAAGAAAGGAATCATCTAGTTTGAGGAGGAGTGAATCGATAAATTCTTCCAGAAGCTAAAAGACCCAGTGCTTAGAGTGGTCGGTTGAGACTTATGTGTGGGAGTCACTTTTTCTTAAGATAGGAGTATCACCTATGTAGGTGGTAGTTTTGTGTGCTTAGGTTGAATTGGTTCTTTTATGATTGATGATTGAGCAGTATGTGTTGTATAGCTCTTATGCTTATATAGGCAACAATATCAAGTTATTAATATAGATTACTTAAATTGTTGGTTTAAACCTATCTCCCCTGCATTAGGATCCCTGCTTCTTATCTATGTTGTTTCCCTCCTCCCTAATCCTATGAAGTGATCGACAGATAGTTCAGACTCATAGATACAATAGAGTCAATGGAAGTGATACCCGATCTAATGACAACCCCAATGAAGAATTAGATCTCCAACCATCACCACAACTAGTTATGTAGAGTTTTGGAGCATTTTGGGGTTATCGGGACCCGAATATGCAAATCCGGACCCTATGTATATCGCACTAGTCCAGGAACATGTTAATGTGCACAGGCTTAACATAGAAGAATATCACATTCATACACAACGGAAACATAACAAAAGACTTCATATATTATATATAAACCTATTAACTGACCTTGTGGTCGACTTATATGATTGTGCCACACAAGGCTAAACTAAGAACATTAAACTAAATTACTGCAGTGGAAAGGAAGATGCAAATGACCCTTCTGTATGTCATAGGCAACTGACAAGGCTCGCACCCTAAATATTTGTCTCCTCTTGGTACTACTCCTCCAAGCTGGTGCACTCCTCAACTAGTGGTATGTTGTTACTGAAGGTGAGTACTTAAAATACTCAACAAGTTGTGCACATAATGTAATTCTAATATAACTATATGCAAGGCTTATTCTAACAAAATGGCTAACATGGTTATTTTGCAATAAAGTAATATTTATAAATGAATACAATAAGTATATTGAAAAGACAATAACATAAATAATAGTAATAAGTAATTTGTAGGTATTTCTCAAGTAAACATGGCATCCGGCCCTACGTCAAGTTCCAAACTTTTCAACGGCAACCTGCATTCCCATCCAAGTTTTTAGTTTTTAAAATATAACCCTTTAATCCCCGAGCATTGCTCAATACCGCGAGTATAGCTATTCGAATAGATTTTACACTCTGTAGATGTTATGCGCTTTACCCACATGACACTTTCTTTAGTGTGTCATACAGAGATCATGACAAAGCTTTCACAATACTCTCTCTTAGCCTAGTACCACCCCTAAGGTTTCAACAATAAAGTGTTACACCACTACAACTGGGCTCCACTCTTGCGCCACGTGAGTTAATCTATACACTCGGACTCACACCACTACTAATAGTACTAAAGCTAAAACATTGTAAATTAATTAGGAAGGTCCATCCCATTCTAGACATGTGGTTGCATGTTTGACTTAGGTCCAATGCGATGCTCCGGCTAATCCAAGGCACGCACGAGCTGGCTCTGATGATGATGAAGCGAAAGGTCTCGGTCCTGGCCCTAGATCCCACGGACAATGACGAATCTACGACGTCAAACTTGCAGCAGTGCATGGTAGTCTTTGTGAAATCCGATGAAACGACGGCATGATACCTACGATTGGCTTAGGGTTTTGGTCCCACGGGTTGAAACACAAGCGGTGCTCACCTTAAAAGGGCCTAGGCGTCTGTGCCACGCATGGAATGAGCATAGAGCCCACAACAGGCATGGAGCAACGTGGTGAGATGAGCAACCAAGATGCGAGGCAGCATGTCTCAATCTGGGTTGCAAACGGAATCCAACGGTCGTGAACAGATAATGTCCTGAAACGACGAGATTCAATCTACTTCTTCCGATCCTGATCCAACGGCCAATGTCAAGTCTTCTAGAAACTAGACCAACACAGGAAATGGGTTGGGTTCACACAATATCGGGCTAGCCTAGTACTATTCCAAAGATTTCCTAAAACTTTTCTAATTAAAATAATTTTTAAAAATAATTTAAGCCAAAATAAATAGTAAAAATACTAAAAAAATTCTAAAAATATTTTGAGACTTTTGGAACACAGATAAAATATTTTTTGACAAAACTTTATTTAGACTTTCTCATTATTTAAAAGCTTTTCAAAATTGGACATATTCAATAAAACTTAATAAATTAAAAAATAAATTCATAAAATTGTTAAATACAAATAATCCAAAATTTGGGATGTTATAAACCTCTCCCTTAACAGAATGTCGATATCGAGATTCAGGGCTGACTATAGAATTGGTTAGGAAATTCTGACTTCAACTCTTCCTCATGGTCCCAAGTAGCTTCACTTTCTAAATGGTTATACTATTGAACTCTACCAAAGTGAGTTGACTTATTTTTGGTCTTAATCTTCATCACATCTAGAATCTTAATCCGCCGCTTCTTGTAAGTCAAATCTTCTTGTAGCTCAATTGATTCTAATGGTGTCTACTCTGTTGGTACTCTAAGACGCTTCCTAAGCTGTGTGTAACATCCAAAAAAATTATATAAAGTAATAAATTAAATTTAATAATTTTATTTTATTTATTGATGATTTTTCTGAATTTTCTTAATTTTTCTGGATTTTTCTTGATTTTTCTTCATTAAAAATGTTTACAAGTAATAGATGAATAACAAAAATAAAATCTTAAGTCAATAAAATGAATAAATTCTGGATAATCTCATGAATACACTATAACCTCAATTCTAAATTTAAAAATGTCATATCCAACATTCATGCATGAAATAAAAGCTCATTAATTGAACCGTGACTAGCAATAGTGAAATTGTGAGAATCTAATAAACATAATCGTACCTTATCTTGAGCTGAAAATTTTATATTATCTTCTAGAGTACTAAATAAATCTACAATAAAAATTTCAGAAATTAATAAATTATTTTTGATATTTAAAAATTCAAAAACTTAGAGATTAAAAATTTAATAATCTGAATGACAGAATTTTAATAAAATAAATACAAAATATTTAAATCTTAAAATTGTACTGAAGGATAATATCATCAATAGTAACTTTTATAAAAATTTTCAAAAAGTTTTGAGAATATTTAAATTCTCTAATAAATCAAAAACAGAAAACAGAAATTTGTGCAGAATGTCTTGTCATAATTTTTATAAATTCTATGGACAATATATTTTGCCTGAAATTCCTTCAGTATGAAGATAACTATCTATCCATCATGCAATAAATTTCTCATTAAAATTCAGACATGATAGGTAACAAATCCATTGAACCTTATCTCATTCAACTTGCAGCTAGTTCCTAATTTTGCTTGGCATCCACCTATCCTTTGACTGGCGCATGGGACCATTTCCCTGTTTGGGGCCACCTGTCAGCCACCACTCTCTTCTTCTTCTTCCTCTAGCCTCTGAAGCCCTAGAGCAACTACTCCTCTGTTCTTCATTGGGCGATCTGTAGCTGCGTTATCTTCTGCCACCAATTAATGCCCCAGAAGGAGCTCGACCAACCATTGCTAGACACGGTGAGGAAGCTGCCCATACCCTGCCAGTCTTCCCACAAGTTTCATAGCCACGCAATCATCTTCTCTGTTGAAGCACCGCATGAACCGGTGAAGATTACAACCAAGGCCGACTCATCCTCTCCATTTCCTCGGCTATAAATTGCGTCCTAAGGTCGCAAGAAGCTGCCCTCCACATCCCCTCATCTCTCCCTTCCTCTCCTCAGCCGAAGAAGCTTAATTTCTAGCCAATTTCCCCCATGGCTGAAAAGCCTGAAGCTCAGCGGAGCGTAAAATTCTGGAGTAACTCTTAATCAAATCCAAATTAACTTGAATGGTAGCATCACCAAGCTAGTGTGATCAAAAGCCCTGAAGAAAATTCGGGAACCCTCATTCAAAATCTCGTCACCCTATTCTGTTCTTCATCTCTGCAGGTGCTCATCGTTGGCAAGACCATCCGGTAAGCCTCTCAACAAATTAACCAGCAAAATGGAACTATTATACCTCCCTAATGCTCATAATGTACTTTCCCGAGATCAATTTGTTATTCTCCATCGCCTCCAGTTGTGTGCCATTGATGTTATCGCCCATGCCAGGTGGAAGCTCAACTTGGTAGACTTTGAGTTCATCCGATCCTACCCCTAGGCCGGCAGAAGCCCTCTGTAGCTCCTCAGATCGCTGGTCGACGGCCAGGTCCGACAACTCGCCGACGGCAAGGCCGCTTGACACTTCCCCTGTTCTCTGTCTCTGCGTAGCGAGGCCAGGAAGTTAGAAGTCTCAGGTAGAAGAAGGGTAGAACACAAAAGGTGTTTTCTCTATTTGAAAGCGTATTTCCATTTTTCATTTAATTTCCAGACTAAAACACATTCAATTGTTAATATCTCATGCATTTTTAGTCCAAAACTAGTAAAATAAATTTTTATATTCATATAAAATTAGGAAGATTCCAAATATACAAAAATATTTAATTTTTGAACTTGAAAAACTATTTGAATTAAATTTTGTTAATAACCCTATTATGGTCTTTATATTAAATCTGTACATAGTAAGCCATAAAATAATAAAATAATTTTTATATGATGATAAGACTAGGATGAATTCAAATCTACAAAAACATTTAATTTTTGAGTAACAGAACAATTATTAAAATTAAAAATGAGATAAAAACACTATTGTGGACATTATTGCACATATGAAAAATATAACTCCTAAAATCATAAAATAAATTTTTATGTGCTTCTGGAACCATAATAAACTCAAATATGTAAAAACATTTAATTTTTGAACTATGTTTGAATTACTTGCTTTGCAAATATCAGAAAAACCTAATATGGCCATTAATAAAAATGAGTATGTAATAGCTCATAAAATCATAAAACATTTTTTAATAGTTTCTGGAATTAGTAAGGGCCTATGTATGTAAAAACATATAGAATAAAATTTAGTTTACATTCTTTTGATAAAAGGAAATGCGAGTCACAACAATAAATAAATATATAATCTATCGTAGTTAAAATCAAAATAATGCAAAACTGGTTGTAAAACACTTTTATGGTCATCCCTTGTTAATACCAGAAAAATGAATAAAAGATTTTGCATAGTGTAGTTGCAAATTTAAAATGAAATCCTATGCCCGGTAACATTAATTTTATGATCATTTAAGCCTTGTCGACAACCTGTCAACCTGTAAAACCTCTCTTCTAAATATCATTACTAGAGAAATTAGTCCAGAAATACTCTTCATTATATATATTACCATAATTTAGAAAAATATTATATTTAAAACTTGCTTTGTATATAAACCCCACTACTGCAAACACCCTTTGTGAATTAGATGTGTAGGAACATAAACCACTTAAGCCTTTTCAGCAGCTCGTAAAACATCTCATCTAAATACAAATTTTGTGAAGAATAGCCTAGAAATAATCTTTAGGATATGGTCTACAATAATCTAGAAAAATATTCTTATTACAACTTGGTTTTCAACTAAATCTAGCTAATTCAAAACCCTTAAGTGTAAATTATACACTTCACCTCACCGATTCTGTGGAGTATATGGACTCCGCGTATCTGCATGGCGGGCCATGAGGACCACCTAGGAGGGGATGGGCCAAGCCGACTACATGAAGATGGGTATTGCCTAGGAGGCAGGTTGCCATGCGCAGCAAGGAAATCTCGAAGATGGAAACCAACCCTGCTTAGAGAGGACACAATTGTAATCCTAACCGCTATCATGTTTAACGGATAAGGAAAGAGATACAATCTCCACCTTGTAACCGATTAGGACTCTCTTTTGTAACCGCCCTCCTCTGCTATATAAAGGGAGGGGCGGGGGAACATTGAGGGACAATCTCATTAGCAATAAGCTAACCACATATAATTCCAGAGCACAAGACTAGGGTATTATCTCCACCGTGAGAGCCCGAACCTGTATACATCTTGTGTCCCGTGCTACCATCGAGTTTGGATCCAGCGCCTAGCCCCCTTTTCATTATTGCCGACAACACACGTAGACAGTTGGCGCGCCAGGTAGGGGCTGCGCTGGGATCAATCTCAGCAAAGCTCGATGGCGATCTTCGACAGTTTTTGGTGGCGGCTGGAGCCTCGGCCGTTTTGTTTATGCGACTATTGTTTTCGTTCGGCGGCGGCTAGCGAAGAAAAGAAAAGGAGATGAAGTCTCATCATCAAGCTTCTCTGTGAGGCGGCGTAGATCCGATCTCGACGGCTACATTGTTTCCTCGCGCCTGGATTTGGTTGTGCCTGCACCTCTGTTGGCCGGAGATTTTTCATGCGATCGGAGTTCTTAACGTCCTGGCTGAAGATTTTTTTCCTAGCGCCAAGGCTAGCCTGTCTGGACGTCTTGCTATGCATGCGTGTCTAGTTCTTGCACTCTTGTGTTGCATGCATGTGTGTGGAAGATAAAAATCAAGACCGAAGACTAGAAGTTTTGGCGTTTTCAGCGACTCGAAGTTTTAGGGTTTATGCTCTCGGCGGCTGGTGGAAAAAGATTTCGG
The DNA here is from genome assembly GCA_036346375.1 of Guadua angustifolia. Classification (NCBI taxonomy): domain Eukaryota; kingdom Viridiplantae; phylum Streptophyta; class Magnoliopsida; order Poales; family Poaceae; genus Guadua; species Guadua angustifolia. The sequence goes on along the minus strand of CM070508.1, from coordinate 49,983,595 downwards.
CTAGCGTGACAAAAGGGTTCGGCGACCTGAAGACCCGCGCATGCATGGCGACTAGAAGTCCGGCGGCCGCGCATGCTTTGGAGCCTGGCGACTAGAAGGTACTGCAGTCATCTTACACCCCGAGCGCCACCTTCGGCACGACCATGAGCCACGCCTGCGCCCCGAACGCCACCTTCGGCACGGCCACGAGCCACGCCTGCGCCCCAAGCGCCACCTTTGGCACGGCCACGAGCTGTCGGGACCCGAATATGCAAATCCGGCCCCTCTGTGTATTCAGCACTAGTCCAGGATCACGCTAGTGCACACAGGCTAAACAGGGTTAAAGTACCACAATCATACACAGCGGAATAATAATAAAGTATTTAGACATGGATATAAACGAGTTGTACGACCTTATGGTCACCTTACAATAGTTTGCCACGCAGGGCTTACATAAATCAGAGTATCAGGAAATAACAGCGAAAAGTAAAGCATCGTAGTGATCTATCTCCTAGCCACAGGCTACTGACAAGGCTTGCTCCCTAGTTCTTCGGCTCCTCGTTAAACTCCTCTTCCCAAGTAGGCGTAGATTCTTCTTCTGATATGTTATTGTAAGCAAGGGTGAGTACACACCGTACTCAACAAGTCATGCACAGAATGCAATTTCTATTACTACATGCATGGCTTGTTACAAAGGAATGGCTCAATTGGTTATTTTGCTTTGCATCAAAATGTTAAAATTACTATTTATTAGATATAAAGCAGCAAAAACCATATTAATATAATAAGTTTCTCCAATTATTTTTCACATAATTTTGGACACAGTCCTTAATCAAATTTCACTTTTTCCCCTAGCACACAGCCTTTTATCACATTTTATTTTCAAAGATCTACCCCTTGACTGTAATCCCTGAGCTTTGTCCAATTCCGTGGACTTGGCTATTCGAATAGTTTATACACTCTGCAGAGGTTGTACACTTTACCCACAAGATACAGTCGCTCACCACACAGGTGATTGATTGCAACAAAGTCTTTCAGAAGTTAACATCTAAACCTATGAACCTCCGCAGCATTGCCTTTCTAACACTTCCCTCACTCAGAGCCAAAGTTTAGAACAAGCAAATACTGTTGGATGGGTACCAAGCCGTAGCATAGGTACGCTCCCCCACACAGTTACCCTCTTGTGTAACTGCCGCCCCGAGGTGTCAAAGGAAAGATATTAAAACCCTACTAAACTAGGTCTGTCCCATACCAGACATGTGGTTGTACGAGTAACTCAGTTCAAAGGCTCGCAAGGTAAAGTCCTTAACTGTCCAGGGCAAGACTTCCCTTCAAAAGTTCAGCACACAGCCATCTCATTTTACTTGATTCATCCCGTTGCCACACAGGCCCACCTGGCATGAAGCCATCTTGCCACTTGCCCCAGTCTAAATCATTTCCCACCCCAAGTTGTTTTAAGGTGCAACACATGCCAGCAAATCAACCATCATGTAGAACCACGCAGGTCTCCACACTTCAACATCATTACCAACATATTCCACCATTTACTAAAATACATTCACTATTCCTTTAGTCAATATTGCTTTTGCACTATAAAAGATTATTCATGACATAAGCAAGGCTAAGCAGCTACTCACGGTCTAGCCTCCCGTGTTGGCATATCATTGCATCCAACTAATGTTATAATTTAGGGAATCAAATGATTCATGGCATACAAATATTATAGACAAGGTGGCAATAACAATTGGGTTACTTAACTAATTCTCCCAATTTAATTAAATCTATTTTTAGTTAAATTAGCATGCATAGTTTAAATCAAAATATATTTTCAAACTTTGGAGCAAAATGATCAAAGTATAACTTGCCTTCAAACAGTGGATAGTCCTGATCTGGAGCTTGGTCTTGTGCTGGAAATTCCCCCTCGAAGTTTTCCGGCAACTCGGAGTCTAATCGCATCAAACAAACACACAATAAATATACTAACAGATAACAAGATCAACTCTAAAAATAAAATAAAATTCACCAATAAATAGTACATATTTTTACAAATTTTTAGGAACTAGAATCACCCAAATCAGAGTTAAGACACAAAAGTTATAGCGATTACAAGTTTGTAAATTAAAATAAAAGAAAAACTGAATTCATCTATTTATTTTCCTACTAGAAAATCTGGATAAATCCTTCGGCCGACATGTGGCAGCACCACAGTGAGCCACGTCGCCTCGGGACCATAGACCGGGTTCACCGTGGACTCGGTCCACCACACAGTGTGGCTGACATGCGGGCCCCACGGATGACGTCAGCCCTTACGGCTTCCTCACGACTGACAGGTGGGCCCGACGGAACAGTGCATGGCTTGCTCAACAGGCGACCCGTGGCACGACCCGACTGGTCCATGCGGCACACGCGTTCCTGCCTGTTGGATTCAAATCCAACGGCCGGTCCAAGCGTGGTCAACCTACCCGCCACGCGGCAACATCCCGACCGCTCGTTTGAATTCAACGGCCGGATCATGCCTCGGGCGGCCGGTGAAACGCTTCGGACACCACGTGGACACGTGGCTCGATCACCACCGTGCGCTGGAATCAACGGCCATGATTGGACCGATTCATCTCCCGAGCCACGCGTCGACACCCGATTGGGCCACGCGGCAGCATCCAAGACGTTCGTTAGATCCAACGGCCCAAATTTGATGCCGCATCGGAACCCTAGGCTACGTGGCGCGCTTTTATTGGACAACGGTACGGCAAAATCTCACCCGCACGTTCAAAATCCGATGGCTCGGATTTGGTCCAACGACCAGCTTTTGACCTAGCGACGTGGACGGTCCCAACGAGGGACACTTGGATGCATCCCGGCCGAACATCCTTGATCCAACGGTTAACACTAAATCTATACTGCTAAGACTCGGTGCAACGATCATCGCCTGATCCGAATCTAACGGCCATTTTCAGGCGCATTCTATACGACTACGTGGTGTTATTTGGACCGTGCGATGGAGATCCAACAGACATTTTCAACGCGTTATATAAGACTACGTGGACTTACCGGGACAGCACGATGAAGATCCGACGGTTGGGGACGCTCGCGGTTTCGTAGACGAGGCGGCGGCGCTTGCTATCGGAGTTGGGGAAGATGAAGTGGTCGATGGCGTTTCCGGGCGTCTCCGATGAGAAGAAGTGATCCACTCGATGCGTCTTGACACGGCGGACTCGGGATGGGTCTCGGGTGCGGCGGAGGGTGACGGACGGCGGTGAAAAATGGCTAAAACCGAGAAGAAGGAAGGTCCTACTCCGGCGAGCACAAGCACGAGCTACGGAGCTCCACAGTGCACGGGAGAGTGTGCAAGATGTGCGGAACAAGGAGCTCTTTCTACTAGGGTATTTCACACGCACGGAGACGCTTTGAAATGCGCGCAAATCGGCCGCCATTAACACGGCTGCCAACCAACCCGTAATGGCGGCGGCGGCGACTGCTCGTCTCCCGCGCTACGTGGCTCAATCCGCGACGTCCAAGTCAGCGTGATCCGACGGTTCGATGCGTACGGCGACGCGGCAAAGGCCCAGCCGACCGATCGTGATCCGACGGTTCGAGGCGAGCGTCGGTTAGGGTTCTGAAACAAGCGAGCCGACCAGCGGTCACAGTGTTGGGCTCGGCCCAGCACTGTAGCAAGAATTATCCCGGTTTTATTAATTAAAACAATTCTAGAAAATCAAACTAATTATTTAGAATACTAAAAATACCCAAAAAAAATTCTAGAAAAATTCTAGAAAATATTTTATGGCATTTAGAACTTAAATAAAATATTTTTATTTATTTTTGTTAAATACTTTTCTAATATTTAATTATTCAAGAAAAAGATAAATTTAAATTAATCTCAAATAAATCCCAAAAATTCATGAAAATTCAAATAACTCCAAAAATTTAAATTAGGCCAAATTTTGGGATGTTACAAACCTACCCCTCTTAACAGAATCTCGACCCCGAGATTCGAAGCTTAACTAGAGAATAGGTTCAGAAATTCCTTCTTTAAATCTTCTTCATGCTCCCAGGTGGCTTCGCTCTCTGAGTGATTGCTCCACTGAACTCTGCAGAAGAGGGTCGTCTTGTTCCTTGTTTTTCGATCCATTGTGTCCAAAATCTTTACCGGGTGCTCTTTGTAGGTCAAGTCCTCCTGCAGTTCAATTGCTTCCAGGGGTGTTTGCTTGTTAGGAACTCGGAGACACTTCTTGAGTTGCGACACATGAAAGACGTTGTGTACTCCTGCTAATGTCTGCGGTAACTCCAGTTGGTATGCGACTTCTCCCCTGCGGCTTAGGATCTTAAACGGTCCTACATATCTTGGTGCAAGTTCCCCTTTTTGTGAAACCTCTGGACTCCCTTAAGAGGCGTAACCCTGAGATACACATAATCTTCAGGCTCAAAGCTTAAATCCCTGCGGCGATTGTCCGCATAGCTCTTTTGCCTTAACTGCGCGGTTTTCAACCTTTCTCCGCAGCTAAGTCGCTTTTTACTCAATTATGCCATTATGAATAAAATTGTTAGCTTTCTTGACTTGCTACTTAGTTGATCCACAACAAAGTAGTAAGTCGGGGGCTACATCTAATAGTGTGCGCATGCGCAAATCTTTTTTTGAGTTGTGTTTTTCTTCTTTTACTTAACGATTGCAAATGAATCCGAGTGTGTTAATTCCGAGTTGTGAAGCTCTGACCTCATAAACGGCGAACTTTAGTCACCCAAAACGCGTACCTGGAAAAAAGAGCCATGAGCCGACTTTCGACGCTCGGGGGCTAGACTAGTCGGGCAGAGTGCTTAAACAAAAAGAGTCAAACCACTCGGATGAATTCAGAATCAATAAGGAAAAAGAGTAAAAAACTCTAAAATTATATATAAACCAGTCGGACATCACATCCGGGTGAATTATTTTTACATGGCCTAAGTTCTGCATATACATAATTTCAGGGCTACTAAATGTGGATGCGACGCATGTGGGCCAATGCTTCAACGATGACATCAACAACTTCGGCGACGAATGAATTTAAAGAGAGCGGCGCTGAATTTCGCCTTGAGCGAGAAAAGCATTTTGACTTCTGCATATCGTTTGGGATACGATATGCCCCAAGATGAGCCGACTGCCAGTATTTCAATAATTGGGCTGGGTGCCAGTTGGGTACAGTTCAATGCGTGGATCTCTATTGAGTCCTTCACGATCTCTTTGCCTACAATAGGGCACTCAGCTGGAAAGGAAAATCAGTCAGGAAACTGCATCAAGAACTGGAAGCACTCGGCGTGAAGCATGACTCAGTTGGGTTGCGACCAGGAAGGCGGCAACTCGATCGCAAAGCACTCGGGGGTTACTGTGGAGTATATGGACCCCGGGTATCTGTATGGCGGGCCGTGAGGACCACCCAGGAGGGGATGGGCCAAGCCGACTACATGAAGATGGGAATTGCCCAGGAGGCAGGTTGCCATGCGTAGTAAGGAAATCTCGAAGATGGAAACCAACCCTGCTTAGAGAGGATACAATTGTAATCCTAACCGCTATCATGTTTAACGGATAAGGAAAGAGATACAATCTCCACCTTGTAACCGATTAGGACTCTCTTTTGTAACCTCCATCCTCTGCTATATAAAGGGAGGGGCGGGGGAACATTGAGGGACAATCTCATTAGCAATAAGCTAGCCACATATAACTCCAGAGCACAGGACTAGGGTTTTATCTCTACCGTGAGAGCCTGAACCTGTATACATCTTGTGTCCCATGCTACCATCGAGTTTGGATCCAGCGCCTAGCCCCCTTTTCATTATTGCCGACAACACACGTCGACAGATTCCGTATAACGTAAATTTTATAATACCACATAAGTTTTTTCAACAATGAATATAATGTCTCATCCAAACATTAAAATTTACAAAATCTGTCCAAGAATACTCTCCAAAGTATAGACTACACTATTATGAAGAGATAATCTCATTTCATCATGATCTGCATATAAATCCTATTAGTCAAATAGCCCTAAGTATTATGAATTTTGAAAGCCGTAATGTGAGTAAACGAACTCGGTAACAATGAAGAAATCTATAGTTAAGATATTTGTATCACCAGAACCTTCTTAAAAATCATGAATATATAACCAATAACTTAACATAACAGGTCGAGCATATTCAAAACTAACTCTTATGAAAAGTTAATTAAAAAACAAGTACTATTCACATATATACATCATGCAACAAATTGACTAATGTTTAATTCTATTAATCCAAATAATTTTTGCATCTTGGATTTGATATTATAAATATAAGAATATATAATTTTAGCTTCTTGAATTCATAAAACAAGAATAGATAATACATAAAAGAAACCATGCCTTGCTTAAGCTGTTGACAATTTGAATGTATATACTTAATTGACTAAAACACGAGAACGTGAAATAATTCAATCCAACCCTAAAACACACCTGCTTTCTATAGCAAGTCTTTATTTGATTTACTATCTATTTTCTTTTTGCCCTTAGTAAAGTTTATTATTTGCTATATTTCCGTTGAACGATATGTAGAACTCAACATCACTGTCTCCGTCATCGACAACGCCAATATCAACTATGACTTCATCTTAGGCAACAAATAAGCAAGGCAGGCACCCATTGATCATATTGATCATAGTATTTAATTTTCCTTTTGTTTATCAAATGATTTCATGCATGCATTTATTTTCTGTAAATTCACTATTTTGAGATATTGGTAGATATACTTGTTGCTTCATGAAACTTCCTTGATAAGTATGGACATGTAAACCTTGATAACCATAGAATAAGGATAGACAATATATAATGTCAATTTGGGTATATGTGATTTAATAACCATGCTTAGTCATGCTTTAGAATCAACGATAAAGATGATCAGATCAAAAATTGTTTCTTGAGAAATTGAAAATGTGTTTGGATATGATACTAATGGTTATTGATATTTTGGTTAAAAATCCAAAATAAAACTATGATTTTGACGTGGGTGATTATTGGCAATAGCGGGATGTACAAGGGGGCTTGTACGTAGTGTAGGGTGGAGTATTGCCCGTGTCAAATTAAGGACCGAACAATGGGATGCTATTGATCCAAGAAATCCGTGCAACCACAAGTGATCGGATAGGGCAACCTTAAACTGATTAAGTTATCTAGTTTAACTTTGCATTTATGGAAGGCGGGAGATTGCACAGGCATTCCTTTCTAGGTCTGCTTGTAGGGGTTTGTACTTACCAATGCAACGGTGTACGCCTTATTATGGGAAGAAACCTTTATTGTAGGGGTACTGCTTATATTTCAATAACCATTTCAAAAGACAGGGTATGTCTGCCATTCATATTTCTTCTCCATAGCAAGGGTTAACGTCCCGAGTTGGTGTAAAGTTAAGCTAGGTAATATAAAGGTTTTCATCATGAACATTCTAGCCACACGACAAAGGTGTGTGAAACATGCAGCAAGAAGAAAATGTCATGACTTGTGGGTAAGTTGTACACCTCTACAGAGTGTAAACCTAATTGATTAGCCATGCTCACGGCCATGGGCACTTGGTGAAGTCATTCCAACGTTAGAATTTGGTATTTTTTTAAAATGAGTTTTGGTTCAGAACTTGTTTTGCAACTAGTTATGATTTTATGTCAGTAGGCTGACAATGATGGATTTCATGATTTGGATTATTGGATGATTGGTTATGCCACGTATTGGCAAGGAATGGTTATGGCATGATTGGATTATGGATTGGATTATTAGATTACTAAATCATTGGATTATTCAATGCTCATGATGTGCTGTGAGTATTTCTTATGCTTTACTTATTTTCTTATCAGCAAACATGCTCTTACAAATTCCGTTTGAAAAATTGCAAATTGATTTACAAATTAAATTTTGCTTTACGCAAAATTATCCTAGAAGCCTCCATTAATTTAACTTGCATTATTGCATTTGCAAATACCACCTTAATCTTACTGAGTACGAAAGTACTCAATCTTGCTTATTATATTGTTTTAGGTGATTGCGAAGCTTCGAAGAATACCTTTTGTCGTAGGTTGCGGGAAATTCAATTCAAGTGATCTTTCTAGGAATTTATGCCTTGTCAGTTGCTTGAGGGTTGGATGGGCACACTACAAGACTTTGCTTCTTCTATGCTATGAATATTTACTCTTAGTTGTAATATACATTGTATAATTAGCTTCTGCATTAACAATATGATGTATATGATGTATGGTTGTGATTCCAATTGTTATAAATATGCGTACTAGCTACTAATCTAGGGATTAGTATGGAATGCACATTAGATTTCTATTTTTGTACTTTATGTAAAAATAGGGGTTGTTTCATTGTGACACAGAACAGACCACGCACTCCTGTCAATGACTGAGGCAACTCTAACTGATAAGCAGCTTCTCCTCGATGGCTTAAGATTTTGAATAGACCAACATATCTCGATGCAAGCTTCCCTTTAAAATGAAAACTTGTAACACCTTTAAGAGAGGTAACACTGAGATACACAAAATCATCTATCTCAAAGCTCAACTCTCGACGACGATTATTAGCATAACTCTTCTATCTCTACTGAGCCACTTTCAACCTCTCTGATCATAACAATTTGCTCTTCGGCTTCCTTGAGAATATCAGGCCCAAACACCAAACACTCTCTTGTCTCATTCCAATTCAACGGAGTACAACATGCATGACCATATAAAGCTTCAAATAGTGACATTTTCACACTTGCCCGATAATTGTTGTTATAACTTGAACTCTGCATATGGCAAACTTTTATCCCATGAAGCAGCATAAGCTAAAGCACAAGCTCTCAGCATATCCTCTAAAATCTGATTAACTCTCTCAATCTGACCATCTGTCTGTGGATGATATGTTGTACTAAAATTCAAACGAGTTCCCATTCCTTCATACACCTTACTCCAAAATCTCAAGGTAAAGTGGGTACCTCTATCTCACACTATCTTCTTTGGCATGCTATGCAAACACACAATCCTTGACCTATACAGCTCTAGCAAATAATCTCCTTAATAAGTAGTCTTAACTGGTATGAAATGTGCAACCTTGGTCAACCGATTAACGATGACCCATGTGGAATTATAATCACTTTGGGTTCTAGACACACTAGCAATAAAATCCGTACCGATTTCCTCCTACTTCTATTTAGAAACCTTTAGTGGCTATAACAAACTTATAGGTCTGTGATGCATTGCCTTTACTCTCTAACATACATCACATAGAGCAGCGTGCTCACCAAATTCACGTTTCATATTAAGCCACCAAAACCATTTCATAAGATCTTAATACTTGGCACTTCTTGGGCGAATCGAATACTTTGAATCATGAGCTTCTTCAAGAATTAATTGTTTAAACTCCTTCTTGTTCATTAAACAAATTCGACTTTCAATCCATATAGTACCTTGACCATCCAAGGTAAAATTTTTGACTAAGCATTCATCCTTCTTAGACTTGATTCTACTGATCATTTCATCCTTTTGACCATTTCTAATCTGATCTTCTAAAGTTGGCTTTACTTCCAAAGTAGCTAGAAATTCTTTTGGAATAACTTTCAGTTTCAACTTCTAAAATTTCTAACATAATTCTGATTGATCATTTAACAATAGCACTGTAACACTCAGGTCTTAGGGTGGGAAATTAATATTTTCCCCCAAAGCGTTAGCCCTCTTTTTCCTTTTTTGCCCAGCCGGCCCTCTCCCCTCTCCTAGCCGACACCTCTCCCCCTTCCTTCTCCTCTTTTGTTTTCCAGGACAGCAGCAACAGCATGTGTTCTTTCTCTTTTCATCTTCCCCAAAGGCAGCAAAGGAACCCTCCTGCTCCCTCCTAGACTCCCTCCCCAGTGCCTCCTAGCTCTGTCGTGCCCCGAATTTCACGGATTCGGACACTCTATGTATGCCGTACTAGTCCAGGATCACACTAGTACACACAGGATAAACAGGTTGAAGTACCACAATCATAAACAGCGGAAATAAATAATAAAGTACTTCAAGCATAATATAGTCGAGTTACATGACCTTATGGTCGCCTTACAATAATTCGCCACGCAGGGCGATAAATATCATCAGTATCAAGTTCATTCAGCGGAAGCAAAATACGATAGCGGAACCACTCCTAGCCACAGGCTACTAAGTGCGGCTCAAGCCTTAATCCTCCTGGCCTTCAACGAACTCTTCATTCCAAGCTGGCACGGCTTCTTCTTCTTCTTCTGGGGTTTTTGTCGATGCAAGGGTGAGTATACAACATACTCAACAAGTCATGCACAATGCAGTTCTATTACTACATGCATGGCTTATTCCAAGGAAAGGCTTAATTGGTTATTTTGCATAAAGCAGCATTTATTTTAAACAGGTAATCCTATTAGATTAAAAGCAGTAAAATCAATATTATTAATAATTAATTTCTCAATTCCTTTTCTCAAAGGTTTTGGCACACAGCCCTAATTTGATTCTTTTGGCACACATCCACCCATTCCACATCTTTTATTTATAAAATCTAACCCTTGACTGTAATCACCGAGCAATATCCAGTACCGCGGACACGGCTATTCGAATAGATTCACGCACACACTCTGCAGAGGCTGTACACTTTACCCACAGGATACAGTCGTTCACCACACAAGCGATTGATTGCAACAGAGTCTTTCAGAGACTAACATTTAACCGTTGAACCTCTCCGACACTTCCCTTATAACACTTCCCTCACTTAGAGCCGAAGTTTAGACAGAGCAAGTATCGTTGAATGGGTACCAAGCCGTAGCACAGTGCACGCTTCCCTCTGATTGCTTGGTGTGCCTTTGTCACCCTGAGGTATCAAAGGAAAGAGGTCAGAAACCTACTTAACTAGGTCCGTCCCATTTCGGACAAGTGGTTGTACACGGAACTCAATTCAAAGGCTCGCAAAGTTAAGTCCTTAACTGTCCTGGGCAAGACATCCAATTTGTACAACTCGGCACACGGCCTTCTCAACCATTCATACAGCCCATTGCCACACAGGCCCACCTGGCACGAAGCCTTCTTGCCACTTGCCCTGGTCCAAAACATTTCCCACCCCGCTTTGTACTTAAGCAACACATGCCATTTTCCACATTCTTTCATGAATAGCACCACACAGGCTACTATCCCAAATCCATCTTCATGACATAATCGCACTTTTCAAAAATGCGTTCCATAATTGTTTAGTCAGTATTCATTTGCTATTTGAAATTCATTCATCGCGTATAAGCAGGCTAAGCAGCTAATCACGGTCTAGCCTCCCGTGTTGGCATCATATTAGCATCCAACATTTTAACGTCTTTGGTTAACAAGGATTTTAGGGCATACATTGAGTATTAACAAGGTGGCATAACAAGATAGGTATTTTAGCTACCATTTCCACACAAGCAACATCATTTTTACTGAACATAGCACGCAATAATTGAATTAAATTATATTTGGAAATCTAGGGGCAACATGGTCAAAGCATGACTTGCCTTCGAAAAGCAGTTGAGCTTGATCTGAAATCTGCGACGGGTCTTCGAATTCGCCCTCGGCAACTCCCGGCAACTCGGAGTCTACTCGGTACAAGCAAGCACACAATAAATACACTAAAATAGACAGCAAGATCAACTCTAAAAATAAAATAAAATTCACCAATAAATAGTTCACATTTTTACAAATTTTTGGGCACTGGAATCACCCAAATCCGAGTTAAGATGCAAAAGTTATAGCATTTTCAAGTTTGCTGAAATTCAAATAAATATATAACCGAATTAATCCTTTTATTTTTAAACGAAAATCCGGTTTTATTTCCCCCGGCGACACGTGTCGGCACCAGAGGCCTCCACGTCGCCCACGGTCACTGACAAGTGGGCCCCAGATGACGTCATGCACAGCCGGGGTCATTGCACTGACATGTGGGCCCCATGGAACAGTGCTCGGTCCCACACGTCAGCGGCTTACACGCGGCGCAATAGAGACGGTTGGATTGACATCCAACGGCTACGGTTACCGCTACAGTTCACTATTCACTGCACCGACGTGGATGCACCAGCGCGGTCGGATGCAGATCCGACGGCGATGGATACCCACACGGTTTCCTATTCACTAGCCTACGTGGACGCACGCCTACCGTCGGATGGAGATCCAACGGTGCGGGGTACCCGAGCTGTTCTCAGGTGGCCGAGCACGCGTGGCGCAATCCGAGCTGCACATCTACGCATCGACGGCTACGGTTGACCGAGCAGAACACTATTCCTGAGCTACGTGGCCTAACGAGCATCGTCCGATGAAGATCCAACGAACCAGATCTAACCAAACTAATTAAACGTTACTTCTACGGGAAGAAACGTGGCGATACCTCGGTCGTTGGATGAAGATCCGACGGCTGAGACGGGTTGCGAAGCTGCGAAGAAGAGGCGGCGGTGCTTGACGCCGGAGCTGAGGAAGACGACGTAGCCTTCGGCGATTCCGGGCGTCTCCGGCCGGAAGGAATGGCCCACTGGACGCGCCTTGGCTCGGTGGTCTCGGAGGGTGCCTTAGCAGCGACGGGGAACGGCGGGCGACGGCGGAGAGCGAAGAAGACCGAGGCGGAGGTGAGTAGCTACAACGGTGAGCTCCTGAGAGGGCTGTGGTGCACGGCGACGAGTGAATGAGCAGGCAAAATGGGCGGGGTGTAGTGCTGAACGCGATAGGCTTTATCTCCCGCTCGGACACGTCTTGGAACTTGCGCAAAATCTCTGACATCATCTCCGGCACCCAACGGCGGGCGGCGGTGCACAGTGCGCTCTCTCCCGAGGTCGTCCGGTCACGTCACCCGTCCGATCGAGATCCGACGGTGGAGATTAAATCCCCATTTCGGCGAAGCGGTATTTAATCGCGTCCGTCCGATCAAGATCCAACGGCGGAGAACGGCCGACGATTAGGGTTTCCCGGGCGAGCACAGTGTTGGGCTCGGCCCAATACTGTAGCTAGCCATTTTCCAGATTTTGACAATAAAAAGAATTCCAGTAATTCAAAGTTATTATTTGGGGCACTAAAAATACCCGAAAAATTCTAGAAAAATTCTAGGAAATATTTCAGAGTATTTTGAGCCTAAATAAAATAATTTCACTTATTTTTAATAAATACTTTTTCTGATATTTATTAATCAAGAGAAGGATAGTTTAAATAAATGTTTATTAAATCCAATAAATCCTCAAAATCCAGAGAAATTCAATTAAATCCAAAAATTCAGATAAATTCAATTAAATGCTAATAATTTCCAAATAATTCACAAAAATTCAAATAACTCCAAAATTTAAAATTCGGCCAAATTTCAGGACGTTACAAGCTCCCTCCTGGCTCGGCCTCCCTCTGCAGCAACCCAAGGTCTCCTAGCTCGAGTCCTCTCTCATGGCTTCCTCCCCCAACCAAATCTGGTAAGGTAAGTGGGGGTAATTTTGGTTTTGAGGGCTGTGGTTCCTGCATGCTGGTATTTAGGGAGTTCTTGCTAGGGTTATTTAGTTTGAGTTGAATTTTGATAGGGATTTGTGGGGATTAGGGCTGATTAGGTTAATTTCTGTTTTCGGGCAGATTTATCCCCTCTGTTAGAGCTGGTTTTAGGGGACTTTAGGGGCATCTCCTGAGGGTTTGGTTATAACAAAAGTTGTAGATAATTGAATTATCTTTCAATAGAGACCAAAATCGTTAAGTTTTGTTTAGCCATTTAAAAGTTATGGCTATTTTACCGAGCACTGCTCAATCGATGTCGCGATTGGCAGCATCTGGGTTCATTTGCAGATTTGAGCATCTTAGAGGCCGAATTAGACTTTTTAATTAGCTAGAAAAAGTTATGATTTTTTGGGTAGATTGAGAAAATGTATCGTTTACGTGATTTGGAGTAGTAGAACTCAAGTTATGTCAAATGGAAGTTGCTATCCAGAACTGAAAATTCTGCTAGAAGTTCAGAGTTTGGTCTGCAGTTCGGAGGGCAGTTTGAGAACTTTAACTTCAAATACTGAAAAAATGGCTTTGAGATAATCTTAGGTTATCCTCTTGTGATCGTTTAAAGTCCAAGAACGCGAATTTTGGTCTAGCCATTTAGAAGTTACGCTATTTTATTCGCCTGCTGTCCTAGATCGAAATTTTGGGGCTGTCTTTGGGCTGATTTGGGTTTAGGGCGTGATTGCATTTTATGAGGTTGAGCTTGTATAGTTTTGAGTTGTGGTTGTGAATATGGTTCCTTTTCAGGTGGAGTAGCCTCAGGTGCGGCTTCTTCATCTCGCCACCCCCTCCTCGCGGTTGAGGCAAGTATATTGTGAGAAGGATTGTTTGGTAGCTTAAGGGTTATATTTGATTATGGCTTAACCACATGAGAAAAATGATATGATGTGTTACCATGTCTTACTCTTGAAATTGATTAGTCTAGTATGAATGGAAATTCTTGGATGTGAGCCTTGGTTGATATTTATGCATGTACACCACGTTTTGAGCATGGTTTGTGTGTTCATATGTGGTGCTTCTAAATGTAATTGTAGCCTGTCAATTTAGATGGATTCTAGTTAAGATTGGGCTTTTAGTAAGGTTGATTTCTTTTTAGTAAGTATATTGTTCGAGTGATTGGGGATGACATGAACTTGGTTTAAATGACTAAGTCGGTTTTTAGAGAGGGCGTATATGAGAATCGGTGAGGTTGCCAGGTTTTGATCTCAATGCTATAATTGCTATCTTAATGTTTATGATGAAATCTTATAGCAAATGACTATCCTATTAATGGATGAATGTCGGCAACCGAATGGTGCGTATGTGAGTTGTTTCTTTTGAGTGTGTTTCCGATTGCATCAGTTGCATTCATGTCCCGCATGAGACATAGGCCAGGTTGATGAGAAAGTCATAACTAATCCAGTGAGGTCGGTGAGAAAGTTATGACTAATCCGGAGCGCCACTAGAAAGTCCTACCTCGTAGTCCCATCCATCGTGGTGGATGGGAGCGAGTCATTAAAAGTAGGCCCCTCCACGAGATGGAAGGGAATGAGAGGGTGTACGCCGACGGACGTACACTCATTATATCGGTATAATTGATGAAAATGTACATGAGCATGAAGCATATTGCATTGCATAGCGAATGATAATTGCAGTTCATGAGCTAATGGCAAGTACAGGTTGGAGATTGAGTCGTGGACTCATCCGAAGCCGTCGATTGAGGTATGAAAGATAGATAAACTGTTTCCTGAGGTTGGGATTCATTTAATCTGAGTTATGAGGTAGTTGTGGGGTTTGTCGCTGGTTTACAGTTATTTTACTTAATGATTTCAACTAAGAATGGCTATATTATATTATGAAGAAATTGTGTTCTTACGTCTTGGGCTTATATGAAAACAAACTGCTTCATTTATTTGTTGATGTCATTTAAGTGTATTGTTACATTATGTCTTGAAGTAATTGTAATTCAGTTGAATTGATACTTTTCATATTTGATGCTCTTGCTGAGTCTAGGACTCACGCTTGTTTGTATATGGTTTTAGGTACCTTGAAGCTGGCTCACCGAGATGGGAGTAGTAGCACATGCACGACTTCGGTCACCACCACCTCATTTAATTAATTCGTAAAGCCTGGTTGTATCTAAGGCAGTTGTCATGTGTTGTTCGTTGTGGCGTAATTTACTAATTGCCGGTTGGATGTGTGATTGATTATCTAAGGATTTGCTAGAATGTTTCATCCTGGTTATGTGTGATTGATATATTAACTGCAACTGTTTATTTGTCTGCTGAGTGGATGTCCACTATTTTAGGGGAGCTGCTGCCGAAATTTTATTGAATTTGGCAACCTCCTAGATGTTCGCTTGCTTTGCTAAATTTTCTCTAGTGTTTTGTAATTGTTTTGCTTGAGGGCGTAACATTCTGGGTATGTGGGGTGCCAGGGTGTTACAAGCACATTAGTATTGTGGCTCTTACGACTCAAAGCATCATCGACCATATTAGCCTTTCCTAGTTGATAATGAATTCCAACATTATAATCCTTTATCAACTTCATCCATCTCCTCTGTCTCATATTAAGATCGGATTGAGTAAAGATATATTTTAAGCTCTTGTGGTCTATATATATATATATATATATCACATCTGTAACCAATGAGATAATGATGCCACAATTTCAAAGCATGTACTACGGTAGCTAATTTCAAATCATATGTTGGGTAACTCTCCTCTTGCGGCCTCAATTGTCTTGATGCATATGCAACAACCTTGCCATTCTGCATCAACACGCATCCAAGACCTTGTCTGAAAGTAGCACAGTTTATATTAAAACTATTTTGAACATTTAGTAATACTAACACTAGTGTTGTCGTCAGACACTTCTTTAACTCATAAAAACTCTTTTCGCACTCCGACATCTATGCAAACTCTTCTCTTTTTTCAACAACTACATAAGTGGTCTAGCAATTATATAGAATCCTTCAATAAATTGACGGTAATATCCCACCATGCCCAAATAATTACGAACCTAGGTAACTGACTTTAGTTGTTCCCAAAGCAACACAACTTCCATGCTTGGGTTAACAACAAATCTTTTAGCAGTCATTACATGCCCAAAGAACTCAACCTTCTCCTTCTAAGAATCACACTTTCTAAACTTTGCATATAGCTATTTCTCTCATAGCTCTTCAAGGACTAATCTCAAATGTTTTGCATGCTCTTCTTTGGACATGTAATAAAGGGTACATTATAGACGGTTTTAGCCGGAAACCGCCTGTGATGATAGGGGCACAACACAGATGGTTTTTAGCTAAAACTGTCTGTAATGAGGGACATATCATAAATGATTTTAGCCAAAAACCATTTGTGATCTACCAGCTACAATGACATCCACGTCTTCCTTACATACGCAAGAGTCCCAATGCAAACCCTAGAGTCCTTCGCCCATGCCTCCATGTAAATTTCACCTCCACCACCCGTGCCTTTGCCTGCAGCTCTGCCACCCTCGGGCCGTCTCTACCTCTCTTGGGTACGACTACGATCTTTTAACCATTGGGCATGCGAGCCTCACGCGTCACCTCCTTCCTCTATGACGCCCGCGACGTCGTCCGCGAGATGCCCTTCGCCACCGTTGCATATCGGCAACCTTGGCAGCATGTAAGCGAACGTCCCCCTTTGCCCCCATATTTACTCTTCGTATGTCCAGTCACAACTTTTGATCTGCAGGAATGTTTGTTCAGAATTTGGATTCCATGTTTGTAGCTAACACGCTTTTGCTATTAACATCCTACAGATTAAATGTTTTGGCGAGTATTGTTTCATATCCTTGATTCATGAAAATGGGCCACCTAGGAATAGAGCATGTTATTGATTCAGATACAACATTGGACTTGCCTTCAAGACTAGAGAAGATTGCAATAGTAGGAGGTGGTTATATTGTTTTGGAGTTTGCTGGCATTTTCAATGACCAAATACAAAGGTTATATCATATGACTATGTTGTTTCCACTTCTCTTAATCAAATTTTGTGCATCTCTGAAATTTCTAGATACATGCATCCTTATAGAAACCATATACTTGTAGAATTTGGGATTGGAAGAGGTTGGGGTCAAAATGGATAAGTATGGGGCAAATATGGTATGTGTCCTTTATGGACTTCAATTTTCTCCACTGTTGGTGATCATTCAGTGATATTTGGAACTCTTATGCTAGGTTGATGAATATTCTCTTACCAGAAGTTGGCATCAGGATTAAAGAGTGAAATAGCTTACAAGTTGCCATGCTCTTGAGTTGTTTCTCATCAAAAGGAAGATCAAGGGCCCTTCATGGTTATCGATTTCTAAATTTGTTACGTGTCCATCTACTCAGCGGGTATATCATCAACTTGACTTTGTGCTGTTACTCTGTCCTATTTGATATTAAGTTATTTAATATTCTCTTAGTTCTTGCCAGCTGTTGCAATTCTTTGGTAATCTGTTGTTTGAGCCACTACAAGAACTGCTCTCATATACATGCAAACTGTTCTTCATTAGTTGCAAATTTTGATTTTTGTTTTCCCTCCGATTTCATAGGTTTCCATCAAAAATAGACATAGTGTTCTTGTCAGGGGCTGCCTCAAAATATCCAATGATTGAAGAACACATTAACATTTTGAAGGAATCTGCATATCACTGAATCATCTAGGGTCCCATTCTTAATGCTTGGTCTTGACTTGCCACCTCCACCTCTTTTTCAAAGACGCCATGGAGAAAAATATCATTCCACAGGTTTATTTTCCCAATTATCTATGTTATTTTCTTGTTAGAGTTTCACCGTGCATGTGAAGTTTTGGCATGTAAAAAAGTGTAAAAAACTAGTATGATAATGTGTGGTACTAAGATTTTCAAGGTTAGTGATGTGAGAACCAACTAAATTACTATTACATTTAGCTAGACTGTTGAAACTAAAGGCTTGACTCTCCAGTGTGAATTCCTAGACTTATTCTGGAGAGCTTTGTTTTTCGATATTTCTAATTCCTCAATTTAAATATAAGACCATCTTTTCTTCTAAAAAAATACAGGACCACTTTCTGTTATGTAATTCTTGCTGTCTTGCTACTTATAGATTCGAACTTTACCTCACTGCAAGCCTATGCTTCTAAATTTGGGCTATCCAAGTCATGGTAAAATAGGATATTTAGCTAAATTTTGGCTATCCAAGTCATGGTAAGATTGGATACTTAGCTAAATTTTGGCTATCGAAGTCATGGTAAATCATGGTAAATTTGAATACTTAGCTAAATACTTATGGTGTAGCTTGTTTGTATATAGTTGATAGATATTCATTTCTATTTGAGTATGCTTCTCACATATGTTGAAGTGTGTTGACTAAAATCCTTTATTATATTATGTTCATTACATCTTAATATAGTGTTTTCATTACATTATACAACTTTAGACAGTATCTTGAATAATAAAGCATGTTGTTCTATATTTTTATGTAATCTTTTTGTATCAGAGGTTATGTCATCTAGTGTGACAGGGGTATATCACAGATGGTTCTAGGTTAGAACAGTCTGTGATGAGCCCTCATCACAGACTGTTCTAGCCTAGAACCGTCTGTGATGTTAATTTTCAATGATGGTTCAAAAACCATTTGTGATGACCTATTTTCATCACTGACATTTTGATACAGACGATTCACAAAACCGTCTGTGATGTGAGGTTGTCCAATAGTGCTGGGTCGTGACAAAGTGTGTAGCCATATAGTTTCATGCATATTCAACCATGGTACAGAAAGCCCATTAGTCGATAGTGGCTCCTGCTACAACATAGCGACTTTCAAATATACACAAAGATCGTATTGGATGAACTTATATAGTGCTTAAGTACCGATCTCTTTGTCACACGATACCATATCGAACTGAAAGTGAGAAACGTGCCATCCTACGATAGCTCAATCTTTCACTCATTTTGTAGGATATTACTTAGTTGCAATTGACTTCTCAATCACATTCGGTATGGTCAAGTACTTCCTTTATCCAACCACATCAAGGTGCCAAGAAATCTCTCCTATCATATAGGAGGGGCAAATTCTCTATTGATCACTCATATTCCTCTGCATGTATCATAATAAACTTGAAAGCTACATATATAACTACCTAATTATGGAGTACCGTTTGGCAACACCTAAGTATACTATTACACATGTAGGAAACCATGACAATCTCACGTTTAAGGATCCGACATACATGATGTATGAGACCAAATGATAATACTTAAGAATATAACAATTTCCACAGTCATGGTGGGTCAATCTAATACCATATTCTCCAATATGTGTCCACATTATTGATTTGATACCCTATATCTATGATCTGTGAAACATGGTCATCAATCAATATACGTTCTAACCTATAAATCACAATTGTCACACATGATGATATATGATCAAGGATAATTCAGAATAATATCAAAATATGAATAAGGAGTTTCACAAACAATTCACATGCTTGTTGATTGATACTAATGATATTTATTCAAAGGATAAAATAATCATATTATTGTATAAACATAGTCGTGATCCAATCATCCCTCAAGGACATATCAGTAACATATTACATCTCCCATTAATCGGTATACTAATTACAAGAAACAACACTATAAAATGTTTTTTTTGAGCTAGCTCCTCCTCAAACTTCTCATGAAGGATGTACTCCTGGTGATCTCTAGCAGAGATTTGTTGGTGAAATGTACACTACTACACAACAGGTAATCCTTGCCAGCATATCACTACTCGTTGGGCTAGAGCCATCAGTGATAACATATCACTACCGGTTCGAAAGCTTGGCCACGCGGGAAATGTATCACTACCGGTTTGAGAAAACAACTGGCAGTTATAACACAATATCACTGGTGGTTTATACCCAAAACTGATAGTGAAGTATCACTGGTGGTTCCATTTAAAACCGGCAGTGATATCGGAATTTTGACTGTCGACTTTAGTCTTGAACCGGCAGTGATAAGTATTTTCCCGCGCAATCAAATTTTCTTGCGTAATCTGACCTTATCACTACTGGCAGTGATAAGGTCTTTATATAGCTGCCCTGACCGACACCTTCCCTGACCGAGCAGAACAGAGAGGAGTTCTGTTTTGCTCAGTTGTTATTATCTTGGTGAGTTGCTACTGAAAAATTGTATTAAAATTTTTCTCGTATTTCTCTTCAAGGTTAGTGACTTGATCTATGTTATATTTGTAGTTAAATTTTACTTTATAGATTGCTCTAGATGTTGATAATTGCTGATTGTATGGTGTGAACATTTTAGGTTGGTAGTTCTCAAATTAAGATCTTGCTAAATTATTGAATAAATTATAATTCTTATCCATTTTAGTGATGTAGTAGATTTTAAGTAATGAAAATTGCTAGATGGACAATTATGCATAATTGTAATTATTTTAAATAATGAAAAATTGTTATATGGAATTTTAAATAGTAAAAATTGCTAGATGAATTTTAAATGGTGAGAATTGCTAGATGAATATTTAAATAATGAAAATGATAGATGGATTTTCCAATAATGAAAATTGCAAGATATATAATTATTTAGAAATATATCCTTATATTCAATTATATGCTTATTTGATGTATATTAATTTAATTTAATAGCACTACATAACAAAATGAAATGAATAAATGTTCCAAATAATTAAAAAATGCTATATGGATATTTAAATAGTGAAAAAAGTTTGATGTATTTTAATATAGCCAAAATTACTAGATGTATTTTTAAATCTAATCATTTACAATTATATTGTTATTTGCGTTATATTCTTATAATATGTTTATTGATTTATTTAATTAGCACTGTATGACTAATGTGGAGAATAAATTATTTTGGTATCGTTTATTGTTATACTGAAATTTAGTTCGATATAATTAACTGTAGATGGACTGAAGGTGGATGTATGACACGGATCGCCACGGTCTAGAGTTCTTCAATGGTGTGACTTATTTTCTGAATGCGGCTGCGACACACAAGTCGAAAAATCTGGCAAACTATATGTGTTGTCCATGCATTGATTGCAAAAATGAGAAGTTGTTTTCTAACATAGAGTCAATACGTGCACACTTGCTTCGAAGGGGTTTTAAGGCTAACTATACCTATTGGACCGAGCACAGTGAAGATGAGATTGTACATAAAGGGTAACACATTGATGAAGATGACAGAGCCAATGATATAACGGTGGTCGAAGATACATTCGTTGATAGCGACCAAGATGATCTAGATCAAATGTTGCGTGATAGGGAGGGGGACTTCACGACAAAAAGAGTGTTTCAAAAGTTCCAGTGTATGGTAGAGGACTCTACAATGCCATTGTACCCGGGTTGCAAGGAGGAGCATAAAAAGCTGCATACTGTGCTTTCACTACTGCAGTTGAAGGCAAGCAATGGTTGGTCCGATAAGAGCTTTACTAAGCTATTATGTCTCTTGGGTGACTTGCTTCTAGAGGGTAACGTGTTGCCTGCAACTACGTACCAGGCGAAGCAGGTTGTCTGCCCATTGGGACTGAAAGTACAAAGAATACATGCATGTCTAAACGATTGCATATTGTGTCGCAATGAGTTTGCAGACTTGGATGCCTGTGTTGTTTGCAAAGCAAAGCGGTATAAGGGGCAATGATGATGATATCGAGAATGATGATGTCGAAGTGAAGTGTAAGAAGAAGAGGTCTCCCCATAAGGTGGTGTGGTATTTTCCTATAATCACCCGTCTGAAGCGATTGTTTGCGAACAAAAGGCACACCCAATTGCTACGATGGCACGCCAAAGAGCATAAGAAGGATGGAATGCTCAGACACCTTGCTGATTCTATGCAATGGAGGAACATCGACAGAAAATATAAGAAGCACTTTGCATATGATGTGAGGAATATAAGGTTCGGGTTGAGTACGGATGGGATGAATCATTTTGGCAATATGAGTAGTCGTCATAGCACTTGGCCGGTGACTTTATGTATCTACAACCTTCCTTCTTGGCTTTGTATGAAGCGATAGTACATTATGATGCCACTACTGATACAAGGGCCTAGGCAACCTGGCAATGATATTGATGTGTACCTCAAACCATTGGTTGAAGATCTTCTAATATTGTGGAACGATGTTGTATGGGTATGGGATGAGTATAAAAGAGAGAACTTTATCCTATGGGCATTGTTGTCCGTAACCATCAATGATTACCCTGCTCTTAGCGACCTGTCGGGCCAGACGACAAAAGGCTTCAATGGATGCATCTAGTGCTTGGATGATACAGCTAGCCGGTGGCTAAAGAACTGCTGAAAAATGGCTTACATGCGGTATCGTAGGTTCCTCCACTAGGATCACCTATACCGCAATAATAAGAGAGCTTTTGACAGGACAAAGGAGACTGCCTTAACTCCGAAGAATCATATTGGGAAACAGATATTTGCAGCCGTAAAAGATCTTACAATTATTCATAGAAAGGGAGTCAGCAGTACATCTATCCCGAGTTCCTGGGATAAGGCTCTTTTGTGGAAAAAGATATCAGTATTTTGGGTCTTACCTTATTGGCAACACTTGGAAGTTCGACATGCAATCGACGTCATGCACATAGAGAAGAACGTGTGTGATAGCTTGCTTGGTATCTTACTAGACATACCTAACAAAATGAAAGATACACTCTAAGAACGGATGGATCTCGAAAATATGAAACTAAGGAAGGAGCTACATCACGAAGAAATGGATACAGGCAAAAAGTACCTTCCCGCAGCCTGCTACACTCTGAGCAAAAAAGAAAAAGATTAGCATGTGCGAATGCTTGCACGGAGTCAAAGTTCTATCTGGTTACTCTGCTAACATAAAGAGACTAGTCTCAATGAAAGACTTAAAATTAATTGGTATAAAGTCTCACGATTGCCACGTGATGATGACACAAATCCTTCCAATTGCAATTAGGGGTGTTCTGCCAGAGAAAGTCCGAGACCCAATTATCAAGTTGTGTTCATTCTTCAACATCTTATTTGCAACTTGCTTGTCAATGAAATCCAGCTAATTCAAAACCCTTAAGTGTTAATCATACGCTTCACCTCGCCTATTTCATATAACGTATACTTTATAATACCACATAAGGCTTTTCAACGATGAATATAGTCTATCGTCCAAACCCTAAAATTTATAAAATCAATATAGAAATACTCTCCAAAGTATAGACTACCATACTATGAATAAATAATCTCATTTCATCATGTTATGCATATAAATCCTATCAGCCAAATAGCCCTAAGTATTATGATTTCTAAAATCTGTTATATGAGTAAACGAACTCGGTAACAATGAGGAAATCTATAGTTAAGACATTCGTATCACCAGAACCTTCTTAAAAAGCACAAATATATTACCAGTAACTTATCATAACCATTCCACCATATCCAAAACTAATTCTTATGCAATGTTAATTAAGAAATGAATATTATTCACATATATGCATTATACAACAAATTGACTAAGGATTAATTCTATTAATCCAAATAATTTTTGCATCTTGAATTTGATATTATAAATAAAAGAATACATAATTTTAGCTTCTTGAATTCGTAAGATAAGAATAGATAATACATAAAAGGAATTGTGTATCGCTCGATCGGAAAGATGTTAACGGAATGAACATGTATAAATATACACAATCAACTAAAATGTAAGATTGTGAAGTCATTTAACCCAAACCCTAAATCATGCCTATTTTTATAGAAAGTCTTTATTTGATTTACTATCTATTTTCTTTTTGCCCTTATTAAAGTTTGTTATTTGTTATATTTTCGTTGGAACGACATGTAGAACTCGACGTTACTAACTCTGTCGTCAACAACGCCAGCCACAACTATGACAACATCATAAGCGACAAATAAGTAAGACAAGCACCCCTTTGATCATATTGATCACAGTATTCATTTTCCTTTTGTTTATCAAATGATTTTATGCATGCGTTTATTTTCTGTAAATTCGCTATTTTGTAGTACTGGTAAGTATACCTGTTGTTTCATGAAATTTCCTTGATAAGTATGGACATGTGAACATTGGTAACCATAGGATGGGGTTAGACAATACATAATGTCAAATTAGGTATATGTGATTTAATAACTATGCTTAGCCTTGCTTTAGAACGAATGATGTAAATCATCGAATCAAAATTGTTTATTGAGAAATTGAAAATGTTGGTTATGACATGACGCCGGATGTGAGTATTTTGAATAGAAACTTAAAATAAAACTATGGTTTTGATGTGGGCAATTATTGGCAATAGCCGGATGTACAAGAGGGCTTGTACGTAGTGTAGGGTGAAGTATTGCCCGTGTCGGATTAAGGACCGAGCTATGGGTTGTTTTCAAGCCAAGAAATCCATGCAACCACAAGTGCTATTATGGGGCAGCCTTAATCTATTAAGTTGCTTAAATCTGGCTTTGCACATTGGTAGGTGGGAGATAGTAGAAGCATTTTGTTTAGGTTTGCTTGTGAGGGGCTTCCACACCTTGGTATGGGTAAATGCATACTGGTATAACTGTGTACGCCTTGTTATGAGAAGAAGTCTTTATTACAGGGGTAATGCTCATATTTCCAATACAAAAGACATGGTATGCTTGCTATTCTTGTTTCTTCTCCATAGCAAGGAATAACGTCACTAGGCTGGTGTAAAGTCGGGTTTAGGTAATGTAATAGTTATGTTATGATCTCTATGCGGCACAACTAAGGAAGTGTATTAATAGCTTGCAAGGAAGTGTGCTAATAGCTTGCACAAAGAGCTGATATTTCTTGTGGGTAAAGCTATACACCTCTGCATAGTGTAAATCTAATTAATTAGTCGTGCCTACGATCAAAGGCACTTGGTAACGTTATCACATAGCTAGTTGTTTTATTATTTTCAAAATAGGATGATTTTCAACTGATATGCCTTGTTTTGACAAAGATTATGGTTATGCTATGGGTGGCAGGAAATTGGATATCTCGACACTCACGTCATGGAGGACTGTGAGTTATTACTTATACTCTACTATTACTTTTATATCAATCAAACATACTTTTACAATTTCTGTTTCTCAATTGCAACTTGTCTTACAAATCAAATGTTGCTTTATGCAAATTAACTGTAGAAGCCTCTTTTGACATGGCCTGCATTTATGCATTTGCAAATACCACCTTAAGTCTTGCTGTGTACGAAAGTACTCAACCTTACTTATTATGTTGTTTTAGGTGGATAAGACAACGAGGCTCCGAAGAATATCTTTTCGTTGCAGGTTACGGGTATTTCAAGTGAAGTGATCTTTCTGGAGATTTATGCCTTGTCAATTGCGTGAGGGTTGGATGGGCACACTACAAAACTTGCTTCTCCTGTGCTATGAATATTTATTCTAAGTTGTAAAATAAATTGTAATAATAGCTTCCACATTAATATCATAATGTATGGTTGTGATTTCTAATTGTTGTAAATGTGCGTACTAGCTACTGATCTAGGAACTAGTACGGAATGCATATTAGATTTTCATTTTTGTATTTTATGTAAAAATGGGGGTCGTTGCAAATATCTAGCTAGGAGAGGAGAGAAAAATTAGGTGAAAAGTTTGTTTTGCCCCTAAAATCTTGGAAATTTTTGGCTAGTATAGGAGTTCACCATTAATGGTAACAATGTGAGAGGAGATCGAGGCCCAACGTGAGAAGAAAAATTGAGGAGGGATGGAAGAGGAGAAAGAAGGGGCCAAGACAAAACAGACATTTCATCCACTCTCTCTCCTCTCTTAGCCAGATATTATACTTTAATAGGTGGAGTGTCCTACAACAAAAAGCCACCCAAGTTTAGTATCTTTCAATAAAGACAAAAATAGGCAGTGCCCTCAAGCAAATGCTATAAAGTTGGATGTCCTATAGCCAATTTTGCCATAATTTTATTGGGTATTAAAATATATTTACAATAGAAATTAGTGGTCAAAGTTGTGTGTTGGAAACCATATCAATGTCCAAAACGATATGTATTCATGATCAGAGGGAGTAAAATTTAATTCTACTAGCATGGAATATATGTTCAAGGTTGAAATATTATATTCAAATATGGGTGGATCTACCTAGGGATCATTGTGGTTGTACAAATGTACACTAAATTTTTTTGTGAAAACTCAATATATAGTAAATATATTAGGTCTATATACCCATAAGTTGTCTCAATACACTTGCTTTCAGCCCATTGCCCTATCCCATGAAGTCGCTCTCTGGCTCTCCCAATCACACCCTTATGCACGTGCAGCCCAACTAACAACCAACAGCCCAACATCAACTTGGGTTGGAAACAATCCAAGTAACAGCGGAAGCAAGCAACGCACTACCCTTACTCTCTCTCTCCCCCCCTCCCCCTCTCGCTCCATGCCTCTCTCTATGGCAGTAGCTCGTGAGTCACGACTCAAGCAAGTGGGGTAGGCAAATGTCGATCGACGACTGTGGTAGGTGGCAGGCACAAGGAGAAGCCAAAAGTGCAAAGGGGAGCCATGAGTCATTGAGCCAAGCCACCAATGTCTAGCTATCTGCATGTGGCCGCGTCGAGTGGCGAGCCAGGGATGGAGGGTGTAGTGGCAACCGATCGCACAAAAACAATAGGCAATAGCTGAGCATCTAGTAGTAGCATAGTTTCATTGCATCTCATTCTCGATTCTCATTTTCCAATCCCCAATTTGTTGTTTTGTCAGTGGATTGTGACTGTTAAAATGTAGACCATAGGGCATTCAAAAATGATGAGGAAGCTTGTAATGATTGTCAGGTTACATCTCTTGGGCTAGAATTTTTTCATGCAAGTTAAGAATGGTGACCTCATATCTTGTTTCCAAGTCATGAAAGAATGCCAGAGTTAGATTGTAATTTTTTCTTAATTATTTTGTAGTTTCTCTAAATTATTTGAGGTGTTGTCTCTAGTAAGAACAATTTTAATTTATACTTTGTTAGTATAAATATTTATGTTTTATATTGAACATCATACGGATTTAAGGTTAGTAAATGGAAACTATGGTCGGTCTCGCAACATTAAATGAACAGAAACTGTGAAGCACGGACGCCCCTTGTCCACAGCACGTGTCCAATGCATGTGGTTTTTTTTAACCCCCGATTTGGCCTGCTAGGAAAGCGAGCAAGGACCTGTCCGTTAGAAATTCTTCTAGCAGTTGACCGTAAATTAGAAACACAATGAATGTGCCATTGCACACTGAGGTGTATTTCAGTGTGAGATAGATAATTAGGGAGTGTTGACGGGGCCTCATTCCTACCAAAGTAAGAAAAATAACGCTAGAGTATTTTATCCTGCGTTTTTCCTATTTCTATGGATATGGGAATTCTGTGTTTTCCTCTTAAATCAAACTGGTTACGGGCCCTAAAATTTGATTCGACTAGGTGAAATTTACGCTTCACTTATTATGATCAATGGAGTTAAGTTTGGGAATCAGTGGGCAGCTACTTACGGCTCTATTGTCCGTGGCGACTCCGGAGACGACGAACATAAGGTAGAAGGAGATGATTAACTCCAGCACCAGCGACTGCGCGTCCGGCCCCGTCGGCACCGTCCCGAAGAAGTGCTCCCGAGCGCTCTCGAACAGTAGCCGCAGCGTCAGGCTAGCCGCCGTCGACCCCATCACCTGCGCCACCGCGTACGCCGGCACCTGCACCTTGCACAACTACTGCACACAACACAACAGCACGTGCAAATTGATGTCCAGGAAGAAGAACAAATCCAATACTTGGCAGGTCCGGTAAGGTACCTGCTTCCACGGGAACCGGCCGCAGGTGGCACAACTGCAGATAGGAATATCACAAGCGGTTCGAAACCGTTTTTAGAAGTGATTTTAAAACCGCTTGTAACCAACCGCGAGTGATACTCTCGTCAGTATCACAAGCGGTTTTATAACCGCTTGTAGAAGTCGCTTCAAAAGACAAATAATATTGTGAGGACTGGGATTCGAACCCACGACCTCCTCCTCACCCCTCCTCGTGACCCACGTCTCACCCATCTAACCAACGCACCCACGCATGCTCTTTGATAGAGTAGGGCATGCATTCCTTTTATTATTTCGAAAACTGAGCTTCTACAAGCGGTTGGGGACACGAACCCCTTCTAGGGCTCTAGAAGGGGTTCGTGTCCCCAACCGCTTCTAGAGCTAGGGCTTTAGAAGGGGTTCGTGTCCCGAACCCCTACTAGAGCTCTAGAAGGGGTTCGGGACACGAACCGCTTCTAGAGCTAGGGCTTTAGAGAGGTTTGTGTCTAGAACCGCTTCTAGAGACACCCTTCGGTCCGTTGCCCACGAACCGCTTGTGGTGCAGAGATCACAAGCGGTACGCAACTAACCGTTTGTAATAGGCCGATTGTGAAAGTCAATTCTGTAGTAGTGTGGCGAAGGCGACGATGACGGCTGGGTTGAAGTGCACACCGGATATGTGGCCGACGGAGTAGACCATCACCGTGACGGCCAGGCCCCAGGTGATGCAGATGCCCGGGAATGTCACCTTGCCGGCCGTCCTCAGGTTCACGGCCACCGCCGTGCAGCCGGCGAAGATGAGGAAGTAGGTCCCGAAGATCTCGGCGAGCAGCTGCCCATGATCCAACGCAACCCACGAGCAGAAAGAATATCCAATTCAGATTAATTACTTGTCCTAGTTGCGTACAGATTCCCTAATTTATTTGTTATGTCAATTGGATTAGCTATTCTCTTTCGCAGGTGGTGACCAAATGCAATTATGAAAAGACTGGCTGTAGCACGATATGAAGACGACACAGCTATTTGAATTTTCCCAAGCCTCAGCATTACATTATTTCTGGATATAAATGTCTTGCCACACACTCAACATGTGCCTCGCAAATCGATTCACATTAAAATTTCTCATTTTGTTCTTTCCTTCTCGTCTGCTATAGTGTTTCAACACTACTTTATTCCTGAATTATTTGCTCCTTGAATTGGAGAGCTTGCTTAATAAGCCAGGATCATAGGGATATATGCATGCATGCAGGACGGACAGACGAATGGGTTGACTTGATTTGCATCCGATTAAGCCTGAAAGAACTATATGCAAACCTTCTGCACGAATTGGAGAGAGAACATGCGATGATTGATGGTGCTGCTTCCATCCTGCTCTGAATTCTCACACCTTGCTTGCCCTCCTCCTCTGCCTTCCTCCAGAGCTCTGGTGTGTTCTTGCAGGCCATTAACTCCATGCTCTCCTCCTGCCATCTCTCCCTCTCTCTCTCTCTCAAGCTATGACGTGTGTGTTGATCAACCTCCCTCTTCCGTGTAGATACAAGGAGCTGCAGTGTAACATCCCAAAATTTGGGTTTTCAAAAATCTTTTGTGAAGTTTAGCTCCCAAAAAATTCGTGATAATTTTCTCGCTTAATTAAAGCTTAATTTGGAATTTTCTAAAGTTAAAATAATTTAATTTTATTAATTAATAATTTAATTAAATTCAAATATATTTTATTTGGCTTCCTTGTGCTTCAAGAAATTTTTTTGTATTTTATGAGATTTTTATGTGTTTGTTTACTATTTTTCATATTTAATTTGAATTCCACGTCGCTTGCTGCTTTTCGGCCGTTTGATGAAGATCCAACGCGCCAGAAGCGTCCACGTCGGCGGATATTGTATCACATGCGCTAGGTGTTCGATCCGAGTCCTTTTCAATCCGTTTTCTTTTCAAATTCCTTTCAAGTATCCCCCACGTCTAGAGCACCGATCAATCTCTAATTCTTCTCCGGAGCGCAGCCTTTCGTCGGTCGATTTTAGCATCGCGATTCCAATCAATCTGGTGAGTATTTTCCAGAGCTGCCTGAGTCACCTTGTGCCCTATGGTCCCATCTATCTCTCCAACAAATTTGGTGAAGTGTCATCCACCGAGGAGAAACATACAGTCATGCCAATCTTCAATATTGACATCGCCCGTTCTCTCTTGTTTGTACGAATCTGACCAAGCTCTTTGTACAGTAGGTGTATCTTGATGCCCTCTTTGTTATGCTCACCCTAACTCAAGGATTTATGCTTTGGATTTGCGCAGAATTCATCATCTTTCCAAATCAGGTCCTGTACGCGCAGCTGAATCTTGCTCGTGCGTTCCCCGTTGATCCAGAAGGTAAAAATCAAATCCACCTATGTCATATCATGCCAAATCATCCCATATACCTCTCTGCAAAATTTGGTTGCATTCCATTCATTAACTTAAAAGATATGATCAATCAATCTATTAGTTTCCGCAACCGTTATCGGTAGTTTGTGATCTATCCGTAGGATTTTTGTCAAATCCCGCCATACCGTTGAATTTGTATCTCTGTTCTCTACGCCGTGCTCACTCCCTCTTTGCTGTTCCATCATCCAAAATTTTTAGTAATTGTTGGCCGCTGACATTCGCCGTCACCTCGCGTCATCTTTTGCCGCCAACCATATTAGTTTGCCGTGACCATGTCATCTTGTCCAGTAGGTCAATATATCTCTGTTTTGTCCATCTTTAGAGTTCCTTTGGTCTCCGTTTGCCGTTAAGCCATATTCTGCGATCTACCCGTTGTCTTTCGATCTAGTCCCTTTGTTATTGGGTTCTATTTCGGTTAGCCATCTTTTATCGCAGAGACATCCCTACCTATCCTATTCCTAAGCTATGTGTTTCTCTCCATGTATCATCTTGTTTAATTCTAATCTAACCCTAAATTCAATCTATCATTAGCGGTGTGCCGTTACATGTGAACCCTGCAATCCGCAGATCAATCTTGACTTGTATCATGACCTCACTGCCATATCACCTTCATGTTATCATCTTTAGACCATGGCCTAGCCTTGTTGCTTTGTCATCTTTATATTTGAATCATAAAATCACATAGAATGTCGGTATCTATTCTAGTTGGTTAATTGCAGTCAACCCTAAATCTTGCCGAGTTCTATGTTATCAATTCAGATGTCATATCATCATCAAGCCATATTCTTGTTGTGAGTCCAAATCCCAGATCAAACCCTAGCCCGATGGCGTATCGATCCTATGTGTCGATGTCATATTCCAGTAAACCCTAATTCATCGTTGATTCTTAGATTAGTTTATGGACTTGGTTGATAGACCAATGGCCATATACCATATCCTTGTGCCAAGATCTATCTACCTCTTTTGCTTGACTGTGTATCTGTTCAGTCAACAAAAGTCAACATCGAGCATTAGCTTAATTCAATGTGAACTAACGTATCTTCGTGGACCCGGTCTATGGATCGAGAGCCCATATGTCCATATCTATCCAATCAAGTTAATAAATTCAGAAGGAATATTCTTTCAAATATTAATCTTTCTTTCTCGGTTATCAGCCTTTTCTTTTCGGCGTATCTTCTGAAAGTCTGTTCTCTTCCATCTGATCTCCGATCGAATCCATTCGAGTTCCTAAATTCATCTAAGCCCTTTGATCCAGTACCATGTATTCTCAATTTGGAGTTTATTTGATTTGTGTTTTTGAGTTTAGTTTGTATTTGCTTTGTCTTTAATCGTTAGACGTGTCGTCCGGAAGTTGTTCAAGGGAATCTGGAAGCCGTTCGAAGGAGCTGAAGATAAAAGGAGTGAAGATCGAAGATTAAGAATAAAGGATAAATATTAAAGAGCAGTATATATAGCAAGTGCTAGGCAAGTTGTGTTTTGATCATGTTGAACCCATGTTTGCAAAGTTGCTATTTTGTTTTACCTTATTGCATATTATTTCATGCGTATAAATGATTTCAATCTAAATTGGGACTTAGCTATCATACCAAATTGATCTATACCCTACCTTGTCATTTGTATGCCATGATCTATTTGTCACCCTAGATTGGTTCACTATAGTTGGTCAATATTAGAATCAACATGGGATGGTCAGATTGTAATAGATTGCTTAGCCATGCCATGTCATCACATGTACTCGAATCATTGATTATTAATCTTGACTAATGGAATATGGAACAAGGATATAAAGATGTGTGTCATGTGTGGTCACACAAAGAGATTAAGTTGTTGTGCCGAGGAGGTCACGCAACGATGTTGATTTGTGGGTAGCACGTGGTGCTTAGTAATCAACTGGGTTGGTAATCATTTAGATTAAAGCAAGTGGCAAGGGCAGGTGTGCCAGGGTGGGCCTGATGGGCAGAGAGTATGTGGAAGTCTTGCTTTGATCATCCTAAGGACTTAACCTTGCAAGCCTTTGACCTGAGTCAATCATGCTACCACATGTTTGAAATGGGATGGACCTAGCTGATTAATTTGCAATGTCTTAGCTTTGGTACAATCAGTGGTGGTGTGAGACCCGTGTATTGGTAACCAGTCCTCACATGGGGTGGCTTACATGGCGCAAGAGGGGGGTCCTGAATGTGGTAACCAGTCCCACCAGTGTTGAAACCTCAGTGAGTAGTGCTGGGTTAAGGCAGAGCATTGTAAAAGTTTTGTCATGATTTCTCTGCCGGCACACCAAAGGAAGTGTGCTAATGGCCAGACACAAAGAGAATATTATGTCGTGTGGGTAAAGTGCATAACCTCTGCAAAGTGTAAAATCTATTCGAATAGTCGTACTCACGGTACTGAGTATAGCTCAGGAATTATAGTCAAGGGTTAGACCTTTACAAAATAAAACTTGGGATGGATGGTAGGTTGCCATGGATGATGAAACTTGACTTAGGATGGAAACTTGGTTTACTTGAGAGTCATTGAATCTATTTATTGCTATTATTTGTTTTACTCTCCTTTCAATCTATGTAATGTATGTGTTCACAAATGCTGCTTTACTGCAAATAAACCACATAGCCATTCTTTGGAATAAGCCTTGCATATAGCTATGGTAGAAAAGCATTCTGTGCACAACTTGCTGAGTACTTCATGTGCTTACCCTTGCTATAACAAAACTGCTTAGTTGCTAGAGAAGTCATCAAGATATCAAAGGTCATTGAAGATCATTTGAAGGTCGCGAAGGACTAGGTTGCGCTACCCCAGTCAATTGCCTGTGAGGCATATGGATGGGTTTAACTGAAGTTATTCTTTCTCGTTTCGCTGCGTATTATTGAGTTGTTTGCCCTCCAAGGCATTTAATGTAAGCTCTGATCATAAGATCGCTACTTTGATATTTAATGCTAATTGTCTTTTATTTAGTTATTTTAGCATATGGATTGATATTTCACCAATGTTTCTACTGTGTGCACTAGCTTGATTCCTGGACTAGTGCAGTATACACATAGGGTTCTGGATTATGAATTCAGGTCCCGACATGCAACTTGTACTATTTATGGGGTCCAGCTCCAGCTAGCTTGCAAGGTGCATCCGTGCATGTGTCCTACAAATGTTATCTTTCTCGGCTTCCTAAATTGACCACTGTCGTGTCCATGGATCTAAGGTGTCTAAAGACCTTTTTTTCCCTTGGGACGAAGGTGTGGAAAGAGCCAAAGACTAATCTACATGCAATCCGGCCAAAGGTCTCCAAGACAACTCTTTTATAGCCTTTTCACCTTCGTGGCACAATTGTAAAAATAGCCACTGCTATACCGTAGAAGCACTAGTAACTAACACGTATCGCCTCTCACACTCGGATTTGCTAGATTTGTCTAGATGATTAGAATATGGTCTGAAGAAGACTCATTCATCCTTGGCATAAGAGCTACAAGTATTTAGAAGGATGGGAAGTAAATCTAAATGTACAGAAAGTAAATTGTAAGAATGTAAATTGCGGAATTTAGAAACAAAATGTAAATGTGCAAAGTGAATCCAAAGATGAGTAAATGAAAGTCTTCATTTTTGGAAAAGAGGTTTACAAAGGCTCACAATAAAGTGGCAAAACTCAAAGGAGCACAAAAACCTCAAAACCTTCAAGAGAGGGAAGGCTACCCCTACCCCTCTATTTATATTACTCTTGAGTCATCCTTTACCTTTGGATGAGTTCCTTCTACCCTACGAATCACCATCAAGTGTTAGGATTGACTCACTCATTCATACATGGGCTAACTCGAAACCCACAAACATAACGGGTTTTGCATGTTTCTCAAAGCATACTAGCTAGACCCGCTACTCTATCACTTAGACCGCAATCCAATGGCTCTCCTTGATCCAAGCAGCTTCTAGCTAGTATCTCATCCATTCCTTGTCTTTTAGGATCGCAGCGACTCCATCTCTGATCATCTTTCGATGATTCTCGACTATCTAGACCTCTGGCGCACCTTGTCTAGTCCCGATCATCCTCCGCCTTATCATGATTTAGCCCCGTCATCCTACAACCATCAAAAATAAGGAAACACATAACACTGCCTAAAAATGATATGCAGTAAATCTCACGTAATTTTAAAAATTCAAATCTTAGAAATCGCTCAATAGGTCGGCACTACCGATTCATGGGGCCGGTAGTGCCGCTCGGCCAGCACTACCACCCCAACATGACCAGTAGTGCCGCTCCCTTGAAGACTTAGCGATTACCCTCTCTGAAACAAGACTACCGCTCCCCACGACTGGTTCTGCCGCCCCCTGGCTAGCAGTACCGCCTCCTTTCCTGGCAAACACAACTCAAATTGTTTTATTCTGAAAATTCAATTTAAATCAAACTCAAACTCGAACACCTTATGCTTAAATACATTCAATAACTCATCACAAACAAGTTTAGAGCTCCATATGGTCTTTCAGTTACCTAACATGCAACAGTACCACGACAAGTTTTCCTACTGAGCATTTCTTCTTTAGTAGGATAAAACAAGTTAATTAATTAATCACTTTAATTAACCACTTTTATTTATTTAATTACCTAATTAAGTCACTTAATTAATGACTTTACCTGCCTACTAATATGTGATAGCTCGGCAGGCTATGCGGTAGGTGAGCTTCCACTGCCATGCTGCCATAGCTCGACAGGACCTGTTGTAGTGCATGAGTGCGACAATGTATTACCTGTTGATGCTTTTGTGGTTAGGAAGGGTACTATTTTTGTAACTGCGTTTGTATAGGAGCTAGATTTGCAAAAAAGTTATGAGAGGCTAGAAAAGCGTTGGACTCTAGAGTCGCGAGCAGCCAAGTGCTGAGCACTCTGGAGCTGCAGAAGGGTAGCTCAGTAGCTTAGGCATGATAGTAGGACCACCCTAGCTCAGTAGCACCTGGTGTGGAGGAGGGAACTATTTTTGCAATTGTATTTGCAAAAAAATGTTAGTATGCATAGCAGCATCACCTTTTTATTATGGGTATAAGTGGACACACGCAACACATACACACCACACTCATGCACCCACTACTACAGAATAGGTCATCACTGCCGGCTCGTCCATGCCATTACTGCCGGTTATGGGAGCCGGCAGTGATACTCGGGGTTATCACTGCCGGCTCAGGAACCGGCAGTGATAATAGATATCACTGCCGGTTCATTGTACAACCGGCAGTGATACTCGACTATCTCTGCCGGTTTACACTCGAACCCGGCAGTGATATTCGACTAACTCTGCCGGTTCAAACTAGAATCTGGCAATGATATATGTATATCTCTGCCAGCTTATACGAAGAACCGATAGTGATGTATGTATATCACTGCCGGTTCCTGGACGAACCGGCAGTGACAACCGAATTTTGAAAAAAATTGTAGATGTACTTCATAGATTACTCTACCTATGTATAAAATTGTAGGTTCAAATTCAATACATATCAGGACTTACAAAAAAAGAGAAAATCTGAATTTTCTCTTTTTTTGTAAGTCCTGATATGTATTGAATTTGAACCTAAAATTTTATACATAGGTAGAGTAATCTATGAAGTACATCTACAAATTTTTTCAAAGTTTTTGTGACTTTTATTAGTTGGTGTGCACGATGTGTACACGGGAAGGCCTGTGTGCACACGATATGTTGCCTTCAAATATATAGTATATAAAGCATCGTTAGATCATAATTAAAATATATTAAAGCATCACAATATTTAGTTTTGACAATAGTCTGATTACAAATGTAGTGTGAGTACATCTCGTTCACTTTGGATCGAGGATGTCATCGTGGAACTCGCCGTTTGGATTGATGATCTCAACGTGAACGAATCCAGCGCTCTACTCTTGAATTGCTAAAACTTCTGTTAGCAGTAACTTATTGGTTCTCATGTTGGAGCGCTGTTATTGAAGAAAAGAGAAATTTAATTAATGATGATAGATGTTAAATGAAAGAAAAGTAGGCATGAATGTGTAATTATATACCATGGCTTCGTTATAGCTGACACTCTCCGTGACAATTGCATGTATATTTGTACATACGTAGTATGCACATAAATTATTTCCCTGGTCCTGTCTTATGCATGGAAAGTCTGTTATTATTTTGAAATTTTTTCTGAAGGGACGATGCCGACCACCTTTCTTGCAATACCGTGTGAATGCCCTGTGAATGATTTTAAATAGCAATTAACCTTAAATACAATAGAATAAAATATTACTAGAGCAATAACGCAACGATCGAGTTTACCTGTTCATCATGTCCCAAAAATTTTGACACAGATTAAGTTCTTTTCTCAATGAGTCCAAGACAAAAATCCTGCTAGCATCTAACTCGATGACGAGGAGGACCCAGTGATAACTAGACATATATGTTAACATAGCCTATTAGTCCCACACCGTGTCACGCAAAAATAGTAAAACAATATTAGAAGTAGGGTAATGCGTACTGAAAGTTATAGGGTAAAATTACGGAGGTTTTGTTTTGCAGCTTCAAGAAAGTATTAAATAAATAGTCTTCAACAAACTATGGACTCTGCCGGATGAGTTTCTCGTTGACAAGCCCCGGATCGAGAAATCCTAAATTGTCATTGTTATTTCCTCTACATATCTATATCTCCATTCTACATATATAAAAAAGAAGTTAGACATAAAGTTGAATGGTACAAGAATATACAATAATATAAATAGAGACTTACAAAGTCTACAGTCTGAGTATTGCCGCGTCCAGAGCATCTTGCTGGTACAACATATACAATTCGTAGAACTCTACACAGAACATGTTATCCCCATTGTGAAAATCCGATTCTTTGTATCTCACTAGGAACGCCTGCATACCCTTTTCGCACTGCTGCATGTAATACTGATGGACATGCCGCAATTGTGTTGTTAGGTTCTCTAAATGTTTTGGGGCAACCAGCGGTTGCCCCAAAAAGAACTTCCAGCTTAGACCTAGCTCGTGATTACGAAGTTGTTCAGCAGCATTTTTTTGAGCTTGCGACATCAACGCCTCAGCACTAGCTGTCTTCAAGTATTGCTTTCTGGAGATGCGCTCGTAGTCCGACATTTTCGAAGGTTCAGAAGCCCGCCCTGTCTCTTTGGCTTTTGCCATACTCAAGAAAAACTTCTGCGCATTAGCATCGATTTTAGTCTTCTTAGGTGATGGCGCCTTTTGGAAGTGAGATGTTACGTCGGCCTTTATTTCCTTTTTTCGTTCTTCTTCAGTCATCTCGGCCGGTAATTTCTTCCGAGGTTGTGCTAACTTCACAGATGACCGAGATTTGGTACAAGACAATGCGGACTTCCGAGATGGTGCTGATGTTCGATTCTTCTTATGTGCCGGCGGAGGAATTGGACTTTTCCTGGTAGGTGCCGGCGGAGGAGTTGGACTTTTTCTGGATGGTGCCGGTGGAGGAGTTGGACTTTTCCTAACTGGTGCTGGCGGAGGAGTTGCACTTTTCCTAGGCGACAGGTCTGCGTGTGGAGAGTGCGGCTCATCATCATCATCGTCGTTGTTGGCCTCATCGTCCAAGCCAAACATAATCAAGCTCTTGCGCCACGCGAGGAAGCCATGCACGTTTTCTCCAAGTTTGTTTTTTCCGTCCTCGCTAGGAATCTCTACCTCCATTTTGCGATATTGTCGGACTACACTGTCTACTTCGACCCTGACGAATCCCAGCGGTATTGGGCGGTAGTGCAGAACCTGCGAGGAGCCGCATGGCCAAGCCCTGCCATCAGCCACCTTGATGGTAATGCTATGTGCGGACAAATGTAGTGTAAGGACCCGAATTCAACCATTCGAATCCACTGTGTTTTTCCGCACTAGTCCCAGGATCAAACGCTAGTGCACACAGCATAACATCGGTAAGCATCATATCATACACAACGATAAGAATAATAGGACTTTATTGATTGAATGTAACTAGTGTATGATCTTATGATCACTTACATTATTCAGCCTTGCAAGGCAATAATAAGACCAATAAGACAAATGCAGCGGAAAGTAGTAGAAAACGTAGATGTCCCATCAGCACACCACAGGCGACTGACAAGGATTGGCCTAGTGACACGCGTTCACCTGAAAGTCCTTCTCCAATATTGAAGATGGTTCCTCCACTGTTGTTGGTTGTTAAGCAAGGGTGAGTACACCAACACGTACTCAACAAGTTGTGCACAGAATGCATTTTTATTATAACTATATGCAAGCTTATTCCAAAGGAAGGCTTATGGTTCATAAGCAGTAAAGCAGCATTTATTCCAAAGGAAGGCTTATGGTTCATAAGCAGTAAAGCAGCATTTGAAACACATACATTAATAGATTAAAAAGACAGTAAAACAAATAATAACAAGTAAATAGATTCAGTGATTCTCAAATAAACCCAAGTTCTCCATCCTAAATCAAGTTTCAACTTCCCATGGCATCCCGCCATCTATCCCAAGTTTTATTTTGCCTTAGTTGACCGAGGCAAGACTAACCAAAAACCAAATCGACGCCCAATTGCCATTCTTGGCCCACCAAATCGACAGCCTAATTGCCACTCTTGGCCCACCAAAACCAAATGCGATCACTAATTGCCACTCTTGGCCCACAAAACCAAATGCGACCGCCCAATTGCGATCTTGGCCCACCAAATCTGATCGCCCAATTGCCATTCTTGGCCCACCAAAAACCAAATGCGACCGCCCAATTGCCAGTCTTGGCCCACCAGAAACAATCTTGCCACTTGCCTTAGTTTAAATCATTTTTCCCACCCCAGTTGATTACCAAACACCACGTGTTCTTCACAAATCAACATCGTTGCGTGACTCCGCTGTCACAACAACTCAATCTCTTTGTGCGACCACACATGACCCACAAATTATTATCATAGTTCCATATTCCATTAGTCAAGATTAATAAACAATATTCCAAGAGCATGTGATGACGTGGCATGGCTAAGCAATTCTATTCCGTTCTAACCATCCATGTTGATTTTCTATTAACCAACTATAATTAACCAACCTAGGGTGACAAATTGATCATGGCATACAATTTAACAAGGTAGGGTGTAATTCGAAGGGTACGATAGCTAATCCCAAACTTATGTTGAAATCATTTGTACACATAAAATAACAAGTGATAAGGTAAATCAAAATAGCATGCAATCTAGTTTATGGGTGCAACATGATCAAAGCACAACTTGCCTTCGTTAAGCTCCTCGCTCCGGTCCGAAATAATTCCTGAGCTGAGAAATCCCCTTCCGAAGCCTCGCACAATTCAACGTCTACGCGAATCGAGAGAGAAAACCAAATAAAAACCAAAACCAAAGAGCAAACAAATTCAAAAATCCAGATAAAAACCATCATTGGAAATATCTAAATTTTATAAAGCTTTCGAGATTCGAATTACCCAAATCAGAGTTCATATGTGAAAGTTATAAGGTTTTGAAGTTTGAAATTCCGGAAAATAAACTCTAATTCATAATTCCCGAATTCTTATATAGAAAAATCCGAATTTTCCCGGTCTAATATACGGACGCTTACGTGACTAAATATGGATCGTTGATCTAGAAATCGACGGCAAATGCAACCGAATTTACTTCCTATTCATTAAATAATGTGGCGACATCGGAACCCTACGATCTAGATCTAACGATGAAAATCTTATCATGCGGTTACCTGTTCACCCGTGTGGCGTGACGAAATCGTGTTCGTTTGTGGATGATCTGGCGGCTAGAAAATTCCCTGAGCGATGACGAATCGTGCGATGGCGCAACTCGCCGAACTCCTCCGCGAGAATCCGACGACGGCTCGATCGAGCGACACGCACGGCTTCCTTGACGTTTGATCCAAGATCCAGCCGAAAAATCCAGCCGACGACACCTGCGCCTTCGATCTTCTTTTCCTCGCTCGACGCCTGGCGATGGCGCGTGGCTTCGTCGAGAAAACTCCTTGTTACTTCTTCCGCCGTCAACTCAGCACGTGAGTTCCTTCGGTCGCAACACGCGCCCGAAATTTTTCTTCGATTCCTGGTGATGGCGCCTCGACTCAACGAGAGACTTCGCTCTGATGGCCACGTTCCTGGACGACGAGACCTCGGGTACGGCGGCCTTTATAGTCTCCACACGCACGCAAAGAACGGCAACAGCAGTCCGAGGCAGAAACGATTTACGCAACGAATTTGGAAATCCCATCATGACGACTCACGCCACCCATCGAATCGGCATCGACGGCCACGAGAAGATCTCCTCGATTCCTCGGATCGGTATTTCCAAAACCCAATGGTTTGCGGCGGCAAGGAAGCGGTGACGGCGCGACAATGAGTTGGACCGAGGCCAATCTTTGTTCAAAGGCGATTTTCCCCTGCTTTCTAATTTAATTAATTCTACAAAATTATTTGATTTATTTAAAATAGTAAAATATTTGTTCCGAACTTACATAAATTATTTCCGACAAAACTTTATTTTATCTTTATATATTTATAATTAATCTTTGACAGAAGGTACTATCCTTTAATCCACAAGAATTCCAATAACTTCCAGAAAATCCGAATAAAATCCAGAAAAGAAAAAAAAAATCATAAAATCCATAATTAGCAATAAAATAATATCAATTAATTAAAAAAGGCTAAAAATTGGGATGTTACAAACCTCCCCCCCTTAACGAAATCTCGACCCCGAGATTTAGGGCTAACTAGAGAAAAAAATTAGGGATTTCTGTTTTCTGATCTTCCTCATCTTGATTTTGTATTTTATTTACCTTTGAACTTCTTATGTTCTGATCTTCTAATCTTGATTCTATTTCCAAGGCAACTATGAAACTTTGTGGGGTGACCTTTAATTTCAACTTCTTAGATTCTTTACATACCCTGGTTAACTGCTTATTATCAACATATTACCTCGTAACTCAAACGTCGACTACCACTTTAGTCTTACTGAAATGCCTATGGATTCTGACACTAGACTCTTTGATCCTTTCCAACCATTATCTTCGTCCTATATTAAGGTTGGACCGAGTAAATATATTTAGATTCTTAAGGCTCATATTTATTTTCGATGAGATAGTGACACCATTTTTTTTTCTGCGCGCACTACAACAACTAACTCCAAGTCATACGTAGGGTAATTTCAACTGCCGCATCATTTATGCTACAACGTTGGTTTACTTCTCAAATTATGTCTAGAAGCATCATCCTTATATATTAAAACTACTCCGCACAGCTAGTAATACTAACACATGCGTTAATGGTAATTGTTCTTTCAACTTCCGAAAACCCTTTTCGTTACTCTGATGTCCATGCATTTCTTTCTCCTTAACAATCGTACAAAAGGTCTAGCTATTGTCGAAAAACCTTCCTATGAACCAACGGTATTATCTTACTATTTCTAGAACCTTAAATCTAGGTAACGTACTTTAGTTGCTTCCGATGCAACACAACTTCTGTCTTGCTTGGTGCAACAATAACTCTTTTAGCAGTCTTTATATGACTAAGGATTTCGACCATTTCACTTCCAGAATTCACACTAGTTGAACTTAGCATATGACTACTACTCTTGCAATCTTTCTAAATCAATTTAACATGTTCTGCATGATCTTCTCTTGTCTTAGGATATACTGTATTGTCATCAACCATGAACTTATCAATTACTCCATAAATATCTTACTTATCATGTTCCTTAGATATGCGGGGCATCGGTCAATTCAGGAGATTTAGCCAAAACTCATATTGTTCATGTAGAGAACGAAATTTTAGAAACATCCTTCCCATGTCTCCTAAGTTTATGATAGCCTAAGCGAAACTTTGTCCTAAAGAAATTCCAATTCTATTCTCAACTGTCCAATCATGTAGTCGATCCTAATATTAGATACTTGTTACTGATATTTTATTTATTTAGAGCACGATTTAGTGCATTCTCCCGCTTTTTTTCTCCTTAGTATATTTATATATATATGACATGGTCTTTCCACCATTGGTGCTCTACTAGGCACTAATTTGCTTCCGAACTTGATTATTTGATATGATGGCATATTAGGCAATTTCTTGGAAAATGTATCAATGTATTCTCTGACACTGACGCATCCTTTAATTGGCA
The DNA here is from genome assembly GCA_036346375.1 of Guadua angustifolia. Classification (NCBI taxonomy): domain Eukaryota; kingdom Viridiplantae; phylum Streptophyta; class Magnoliopsida; order Poales; family Poaceae; genus Guadua; species Guadua angustifolia. The sequence continues at coordinate 49,940,874 of CM070508.1, read as the reverse complement.
ATTTCTTCACCACCATCCACGAACTACCATCACTTGAAACTCCTTGTTTTTCATATTTAGGGTTTTAAATCAACATATATTCTCCACCAAAGTAGCTTTTTGAGCATCCAACTAATTTCAATACTAACGTCAAAGGTCTAAGTATCCATTCGCCATTTGATTTGCTTGAACTTTACTCACTCAATAAGCATTGAACCCTTAACCTTCTGGTTTTAAACGGCACTTTATAGACAATGACAAATCCTTTGGTTAACAAGCTCACACTGGGTACCACTAAACTAGCCACTATTTCCCATGCATCATTTTTCAGGTGAACTGTAAATGCCAGAATATTCTTAGGGAATCATCATTTCATTTTATTGCTTCTTTATCCCACTATTTTGTATACCAATGTATCAACCATCTCTGTTTTATTTCTTTCGACAATGAGACCTTTTCATGAAATTCATTACTAATTTCTTTGCTTTGCAAATATGGTTACGATATTGCTTTTAAGTAAACTCATGACTCCTAACTTTCCTTATTTAGCATTAGCACTAGGGCTTCGATAGGGTCGGAGTTGGGATTGAATTGAACTGACATGATTGCTTCCCTTTTGGGGGTACTCCTTGACAAAGTGCTTAGGTTTGCGGCAATTATAACAGAGTCCAGGGTGAACTTTCCTAGTATTCGTTGATTGGAATAGTGTCTTTATCTAGATGCCTTTTCTTCAATTGGTTTTCTCGGCAATCTCCCTCGCAATTTCACTGCTTAATTCTTGTGTTATGTATCAGACTAAGGTAACTTCCGGTATACCCATGGCTGTAGGAATTATTTGTTCTCTCTGTGGGCATTGGTTAGCATAATGACCTTTTCGGTGACAGTTGTAGCACTCAATGCTACTCTTCTTGTGATTCATTATTTGTTGATTCGCAACGCATCTTCTGGCAAAACAGTCTCCTTTCTCACACAAGAGACCTACCGTGGTAATGACTACTTACTAATTTCTTGATTAAGGTTGGTAGGTTCAGGAGGGTGCGTTTTTATTTTATTTTATTTTACAACGAATGCACGCACGATCTTTTAAATTGTTTGGTTGACAGTTCTTCATAGAACAATGTTTAGCTCTAGAACAAACTGCAGGGGTAGTGTTCCTCTTAATAATCTCGGGCCAATCCTCGGCTTTTAAAGATGGAGCATTAGCTTGATTGGTCATATTCTGTATTTGTTTCATCATTGCTTGCATCAACTGAGTCTGAGCGGTCAAAACTCCTTAAAACTCCGCATGTCTAACGGTATTGACGGTTTGAAGAACTAATCCATCCTTAGAGTTTCCACTGGGTTGAGTTCTACTTCCACTAGCTCCATTGCTATATATTACTAATCTGATCCATCTGCTTGATTACCTCAAAGGGGTTAGGAAAGGAAGAAATAGCATAGGTAAGGAGCAAGAATCCTAACACAGGGGAGATAGGTTTAGCCCAATAACTTAAGCAATCAATATTAATGACTTGGTATGGCTGCTTATGTAAGCCTAAAAGCTTTGCAACGCATACTGCACACTCAGCAATCAAGAAGAACCAATTCAACCTAAACACACAAACTACCGTCTACATGGGCGACACTCCTATCTTCAGGAAACGCGACTCCCACACATGAGTCTCAACTGGCTACTTGAAGCACTGATCTTCTAGCTCTCGATACACTTCATTAATCCGCTCCTCCATGAGCTTAATGATTCTTTCCTTCATGATCATTTATGGTAGCAACAAGCACTTGATGTCATCTCCTAAGGTGAGGTATATCGTTTCCCACTCAAGATAATTCAGGTAAGATTTTTAACTTAATTCAGTAGAGGTAAGAGAAAGAATTTGCAGCAAGGGAAAAGAAGAATTTTTGGTAAGGACAGAATTAGAAGAATGAGATAAGTCAAGAACACATTTTTCTTCTAGGTTGGGTCTTTTTACTTTTAGAAAATAATTTTTAAAGACCTATTGGGACGACCATCTATCTAAGGCCAAGACCTACAGTCAGTATGCTCTGATACCACCTTTGTAAGGACCCGAATTCAACCATTCGAATCCACTGTGTTTTTCCGCACTAGTCCCAGGATCAAACGCTAGTGCACACAGCTTAACATCGGTAAGCATCATATCATACACAACGATAAGAATAATAGGACTTTATTGATTGAATGTAACTAGTGTATGATCTTATGATCACTTACATTATTCAGCCTTGCAAGGCAATAATAAGACCAATAAGACAAATGCAATGGAAAGTAGTAGAAAGCGTAGATGTCCCATCAAGACACACCACAGCGATCGACAAGGATTGGCCTAGTGACACGCGTCCACCTGAAAGTCCTTCTCCAATATTGAAGATGGTTCCTCCACTGTTGTTGGTTGTTAAGCAAGGGTGAGTACACCAACACGTACTCAACAAGTTGTGCACAGAATGCATTTCTATTATAACTATATGCAGGCTTATTCCAAAGGAAGGCTTATGGTTCATAAGCAGTAAAGCAGCATTTATTCCAAAGGAAGGCTTATGGTTCATAAGCAGTAAAGCAGCATTTGAAACACATACATTAATAGATTAAAAAGACAGTAAAACAAATAATAACAAGTAAATAGATTCAGTGATTCTCAAATAAACCCAAGTTCTCCATCCTAAATCAAGTTTCAACTTCCCATGGCATCCTGCCATCTATCCCAAGTTTTATTTTGCCTTAGTTGACCGAGGCAAGACTAACCAAAAACCAAATGCGACCGCCCAATTGCCATTCTTGGCCCACCAAATGCGACCGCCCAATTGCCACTCTTGGCCCACCAAAAACCAAATGCGACCGCCCAATTGCCAGTCTTGGCCCACCAAATACGATCGCCCAATTGCCATTCTTGACCCACCAAAAACCAAATGCGACTGCCCAATTGCCAGTCTTGGCCCACCAGAAACAATCTTGCCACTTGCCTTAGTTTAAATCATTTTTCCCACCCCAGTTGATTACCAAACACCACGTGTTCTTCACAAATCAACATCGTTGCGTGACTCCGCTGTCACAACAACTCAATCTCTTTGTGCGACCACACATGACCCACAAATTATTATCATAGTTCCATATTCCATTAGTCAAGATTAATAAACAATATTCCAAGAGCATGTGATGACGTGGCATGGCTAAGCAATTCTATTCCATTCTAACCATCCATGTTGATTTTCTATTAACCAACTATAATTAACCAACCTAGGGTGACAAATTGATCATGGCATACAATTTAACAAGGTAGGGTGTAATTCAAAGAATGCGATAGCTAATCCCAAACTTATGTTGAAATCATTTGTACACATAAAATAACAAGTGATAAGGTAAATCAAAATAGCATGCAATCTAGTTTATGGGTGCAACATGATCAAAGCACAACTTGCCTTCGTTAAGCTCCCGCTCCCGTGCCGAAATAATTCTGAAATGAGAAATCCCTTCCGAAGCCTCGCACAATTCAACGCTCACGCGAATCGAGAGAAAACCAAATAAAACCAAAACCAAAGAGCAAACAAATTCAAAAATCCAGATAAAACCATCATTGGAAATATCTAAATTTTATAAAGCTTTGAGATTGAATTACCCAAATCGAGTTCATATGTGAAAGTTATAAGGTTTTGAAGTTTGAAATTCCGGAAAATAAACTCTAATTCATAATTCCCGAATTCTTATATAGAAAAATCCGAATTTTCCCGATCTAATATCTGACGCTTACGTGACTAAATATGGATCGTTGATCTAGAAATCGACGCAAATGCAACCGAATTTACTTCCTATTCATTAAATAATGTGGCGACATCGGAACCCTCGATCTAGATCTAACGATGAAAATCTTATCATGCGGTTACTGTTCACCCGTGTGGCGTGACGAAATCGTGTTCGTTTGTGGATGATCTGGCGGCTAGAAAATTCCCTGAGCGATGACGAATCGTGCGATGGCGCAACTCGCCGAACTCCTCCGCGAGAATCCGACGACGGCTCGATCGAGCGACACGCACGGCTTCCTTGACGTTTGATCCAAGATCCAGCCGAAAAATCCAGCCGACGACACCTGCGCCTTCGATCTTCTTTTCCTCGCTCGACGCCTGGCGATGGCGCGTGGCTTCGTCGAGAAAACTCCTCGTTACTTCTTCCGCCGTCAACTCAGCACGTGAGTTCCTTCGGTCGCAACACGCGCCCGAAATTTTTCTTCGATTCCTGGTGATGGCGCCTCAACTCAACGAGAGACTTCGCTCTGATGGCCACGTTCCTGGACGACGAGACCTCGGGTACGGCGGCCTTTATAGTCTCCACACGCACGCAAAGAACGGCAACAGCAGTCCGAGGCAGAAACGATTTACGCAACGAATTTGGAAATCCCATCGCGAACGACTACGGCCACCCATCGAATCGGCATCAGACGGCCACGAGAAGATCTCCTACGATTCCTCGGATCGGTATTTCCAAAACCCAATGGTTGGCGCGGCGGCAAGGAAACGGCTGACGGCCGTACAGTAGTTGGACCGAGGCCAATACTGTTCAAAGGCGATTTTTCCCTGCTTTCTAATTTAATTAATTCTACAAAATTATTTGATTTATTTAAAATAGTAAAATATTTGTTCCGAACTTACATAAATTATTTCCGACAAAACTTTATTTTATCTTTATATATTTATAATTAATCTTTGACAGAAGGTACTATCCTTTAATCCACAAGAATTCCAATAACTTCCAGAAAATCCGAATAAAATCCAGAAAAGAAAAAAAAAATCATAAAATCCATAATTAGCAATAAAATAATATCAATTAATTAAAAAAGGCTAAAAATTGGGATGTTACATGTAGCTTGCACGATGTCGGTTCTGTAATGTCATCCACTGGAAAATGGAGTCCATGCGGTCACGGAATCCCTATGGACGCGTAGCTGCTCCTACAAACACCATGACTGAGGTTCCGAGGGCTATCATCGAGTGGCAGTCGTGAACTGAGAGCTTTCTGTACTGCTTGCTCCACAACTTTATCCAGCTCCGCTCTCTGTTCCTCTAACGCTCTTGCCACAGCATCTTGTATTTGACGGTCCAATTGATCTTCTCTTATTCTTTTCGGCCGCTTGTACAATGATGCATCAGCTGGGAAACCTTCTTTCCACGGCACCAAACCAACTCCTCGGGTGCGCCCAGGATGCTCCTTGTTACCCAGGGCAACAGTCAGCTCGTCATTCTCCCTTCGTGGCCTAAATAGTCCTTGGGAAGACTCCACGTGAGCATTTGATATTTTCCGTGACACTTCCCGGGCTCTATCGCTCCTGAAGCTCAAGCTGCCTTCTTCCTAGACAGAAGCCCCCCCCAAGCAACCAGTGCTTCGATCGTTCACTCAACTCGGCCGTCGCAGGAGTGACGCCCCTGCGGGTTAGCTCTTCTTCGCACCTATCCCATGTAGGTATTTTCTTCACGTAGCCACCAGTGCCTAGTGTGTGAGGGTACATATTCTTATCCGCGTTAGCCTTGTTCTTCTGACTCATCGTCTGGGCTTCTTCAGAATTCTTGTACGCCACAAAGTCCTTCCAAAATTTCCTTATCTTTGGAAACATGTTAAAATTTGGCGTGACATTCTTTTTCACATAGTTCTTATTCAGCATCATCTTCTAATTCTTCCACGATGTGCACATGATACTTAGTGCACGTTTCTTTGCAACCAACTCGGACCCTTGGGGGAACTGGAATACTTCTTTTAGCTTGTTCCATAGCAAGTCCTTCAGTCATCGGAACCACCCATCGATCACCTTCGCGCCGGTCCATGATCTATAGGCGATGGGCACGTTATCCCTAGCAAGTACTCCATAAGTTGTCAGACTGGCGCTTCTTACGACGTGGTATAGCGAGTTCCCGACTGCCGAGAGCTCGACTATATTGTGAACACCCTTAGGCATCTTGCTCGGACCACGGCCTGCACGCCACCTTTGTTCATCAGACGTTCGAGCCTGCAATTGGATCTTGTTATTAGTCGTCTGACCCTACAATATTTTGGGAATCACAACGTACTAATACTTTACCTCGCCCATGTTAGTGGCGTCAGCTTGGTCCATGGTAGTGGGGTCAGTTTGGTCCATGGCAGTGGCGCCAGGTTGCTCCATATCAATATCATATAGGTTCAGATAGTCCCTTAGGTTACCTGTTCCTACTTCATCTATATTCGAGGGCCGAACTCCCTCTGGCACTTGTCCCTGATTCGAGGCCATTCCTGGCAATCAGAAATGTTATTGGGTTAATTATATTGCATTCATTTATGGTTGCTACATGACATCTAACTTATGAATTCAAACGATGGTAATTTTGTTAGAGTTGAGAGGAAATCAAGTGATGTTGTGACCTCATGCTACAAACATGTGCACATGTAACTTTCAAATGATACTTATACATTAGAAAAAATTCACATGATACATATACATCTCAAAATGAAAAAATAATATGAAAAAATTCATATATTCTTTAGAATATATTTGCTTAATAAAAAAATAATGAATCATTCTTATTCCACACTAAAATGATTTTAAAAAAAAAGCCCCTGCAAGTTCAAGAAACATGGCTGCCATGAGAGCGTCCGGTACACTGAGAGGCGAAGCCACGATGTGACGTGCTTGCTTGACATGGAATGATTGAGCAGTCCGGTACACTGAGAGGCGAAGCCACGAAGAGACGTGCTTGCTTGACATGGAATGATTGCTCAATCATTCCATGTCAAGCAAGCACGCCACATCGTGGCTTCGCCTCTCAGTGTACCGGACACTCTCCTGGCAGCCATGCTTCTTGAACTTGCAGGGCTTATTTTTTAAAATCATTTTAGTGTGAATAAGAATGATTCATTATTTTTTATTACAAATATATTCTAAAGAATATATGAATTTTTTCATACTATTTTTACAGCTTGTTTTCGGATTGTGATATATATGTGTCACTTTTTATACACATACATCTTTATACACACAAATATATATTTTTATACACATACATCTTTCAAGGTCACATATATATATTTTTAAACACATACATTTTTTGTCAACAAAATATACATACACATATCACAAAATACACATACCCATACTCCACTGAAGAACACACCGTGCATACCAACTAACAAAAGTCACAAAAAATTCTAAAAAAAATTGTAGATGTACTTCATAGATTGCTCTACCTATGTATAAAATTTTAGGTTCAAATTCATTATATATCGAGAGTTACAAAAAAGAGAAAATTCTGACAAGTTTAAACTTCAAACATAGGTAGGGAAATCTATGAAGTACATCTACAATTTTTTTTAGAATTTTTCATGACTTTTGTTAGTTGGTGTGCACGGTGTGTACACGGGAAGGCCTGTGTGCACAGAATACGTTGCCCACATACAAATATTTAAAAGACTTAGACGTGACACCCATACTCCACTTAAGTGTATGCTCACTGTCACCCAAAAGTCACCCATACTCCACTGAAGAACACATACAAATATTTAAAAGAACACATATAGATATTTGAAAGACTTAGAGGTGACACCCATACTCCACTTAAGTGTATGCTCACTGTCACCCAAAAGTCACCCATACTCTACTGAAGAACACATACAAATATTTAAAAGAACACATACAAATATTTAAAAGACTTAGAGGTGACACCCATACTCCACTTAAGTGTATGCTCACTGTCACCCAAAAGTCACCCGGAAAACCTCTCGTGGGCTCCCGGAAATATGAATCGATTCCTCACACGTGCGTTGGACTTAGAGGTGACACCCATACTCCACTTAAGTGTATGCTCACTGTCACCCAAAAGTCCCGTGCACGGAGTATTGACTAAATGAAACTAAGCAGTTGTCACAGTATAAATATAAACTACAACTATTACAACTAATTACTATTACAAGTAGTGGTCGACCGGCCAAATATTACAAGTCCAAAGTACAATGCAGCGGAAATAATACATATACACTTATCTTTACAAAACAAATATTTACAACACATGTATACATCTTTGAAGAACATATACAAAGATCAAATTGAAGCTTAATTTTGGCTGCAATATAAATAACCATAGAGCAAAATGATCAAAACACCACATGATTCCATACTGATTCATTATAACATATTGCATCATATAGAACGAACGTAGTATCAGTGATATCAACAAGGGCAGAAAAATGAACAAGGCAACTAGCATAAAGATATTTTTGTTTATTTTGAGTGTTCTCAGATATCGGGTTGCCCAAAGGCCCTCCTCGCCACAAGTGACGAGTAATAGACTAATTTGTGACAACCTTACCTTAGTTATTGATTTACTTGTTGACAGATATTTACATACACATAGATACTGAAACATGATATTGACTAACATCAAAGCATAAAGGCTCATAATCAGATATATAAGCATAAAACTAACCATGAACAGCAAGAGGAAGTTGTCAACTAACTGGCATTTCAGGAGCTCTGCATGAATGAATTGTCTACATTAAGCAATGTTTCAGTACCCAATCCATCCATACATACATATGATAATGTAGCTAACATCCCTTAACCACCAATTGTTTTGCAATGTAAAGCTGGCATTGGCAGTCATACAAAATACTCTTAACTACACATGCTTTCTTCTCAAAAGCTGCTCAATGTCTCTAAATCACATCTATCTATTAATACAAATCGTCATCATGCTATTTAATCTCAGATAACTCGACATTCAAAGATTATAATTTTTACCCATGCACACATTAGACATAAGATTTCAAGCCTGTAATCTATTTCACAAATAGAAATTTCAGACAATCAAAGCATGCAGTATAATGAGCACAATCTCTGTTAAGGCATTGCTATAAGTTTATGATCTAGGAGAAATCAACCCAGGTGTATGCATATGATTATACTTAACAGAACCATATAAAGGTAACACAACTCAGATCACATCTAAAGGGTCAGAGTGTGTTAAATGAGAATGCATAACTGAAGCATATCATCATCACGATCCAACATTAATCATAATTTCGAATAGCAAAGACACAATAACACACTCAAGATGGCGGTGCATTCACATAAAAACAACATGCAAGCACTAGATAGTCGACGACAATGGCAGGAAACAATAACAAGGACAACTACCAAAGTAAGCTAACAATTAAAATAGAATGATTGCCCATGTAAAAAAGAACAGATTGTCACAAATTGTCTATTTCAGTCCCAAATCCTCACTGAACACTATCCCACATCCCACATGCTAGGTCCCTAAGCCAAAATTGGATTGCCCCTTAGCATTCATCTGCACATTCACATGAAGCATCACTGGAACCCTAAGTGCATTTCATTCGCCAGAGCATTTCATTCCATCAGACAAAGCTACCAAATTGTGCGGCCTTCTACCTTCGGAGGCAGCGGCGGTCACAGATGGCTGAGGCGGCGGGGATGGTCGAGGCGGGGAGCCGAGGTGGCGGGGATGGCCGAGGCAGCGGGGATGGTCGAGGAAGCGGCCGGAGGAGGGCGAGGCGACGCGGCCCGAGTCGAGGCGGCGGTCGGAGGCGAGCGAGGCGACGAGGCCCGAGTCGAGGCGGCGGTCGGAGGCGAGTGAGGCGATGCAGCCCGAGTTGAGGCGGCGGCAGGGAGCACTGACACGAGTTCACAGCGGCGGTCCGAGGCGTGGCGGCGGGGAGCTCCGAGGCGATGGTGCTGTAAAAGTGAGAGGAGGGCGTGGGCAAGGGTTAGGGTAAATGAGAGGAAGGCGCGGCGTTTCAATTTATAGGGGTGGAATATCACTGCGGTTGGTCGCACCAACCGGCAGTGATAGTATATCACTGCCAGGCCATAAATATAACCGGCAGTGATACTTTTTATCACTGCCGGCCCACTCTACAAACCAGCAGTAATGGTTGAATATTACTGCCGGTTCATAAAAGAAACCGGCAGTGATATTCATTATCACTGCCGGTTTATAAAAGAAACCGACAGTGATAAGCTGGTCCTGGCCAAATTCTATTAAATTTTATCCAAATTCTCTAAAATTTTTTGGAGGCATACTATAGGACATCTAATATTTTATTTAAATATTTCCCCAAATTTTTATTAGGTTCTAAAATTATAAAAATCAGATTGCTAACTATTTTAATAGTTTTAATATTTCAAAAATCAAATAATGCTTGCAAATTGAACACAAATGCAGTCAAATTCACACAAATTCAAGTGCAGTCAAAATCACAAAAATCCAAATGCAGTGATATGCTAGTCTCCGACCAATTAAGTGAAACTTTCAATTTGATCCAAAGAAAGCATAACCTCAATTTCCATTATTGCATATATTACATTAATTGTTACATGTGAGAAAATAAACATGTCGTTCATACAAAAGAAAGCATACATTCCATTACTACAACTAAGCTACGATTCGACTTTCGTTATGATCGCGGCGTAAGTACGTAGCTTTGTCACTCTCTTCCATGGTACTTAGGTCAACGTCCTCTCCAAAAGGGGGAAGCTCATCAAATTGGTTGTACTCTTCCTCGTCGACAACATTCTCAACTCCAACAATCCTTCTTTTTCCTTGAATAACCACATGGCTCTCCTTGTTAGCCAGGTCAGTTACAAAGAAGATTTGTGTAACAGAATTAGCAAGTACAAATGGTTCTTCTCTGTATCCGACGAGTTTGAGGTCCACGGTAGTGATACCATACTTGTCGATATTCATACCCCCGGGAAGTCTGACCCATTGGCACCGAAAGAGAGGGACCTTCAAAGGTCCATAGTCAAGCTCCCAAATCTCTTCTATGAATCCGTAGTAGGTTTGCCTATTTCCATTGCTGTCATAGGCATCTATACGGATACCGCTATTTTGATTGGTGCTCTTTTTACCTTGCACTCTTGTATAAAATGTAAAACCATTTATGTCGTATCCTTCGAATGTCCGAATTGTAGTTGACGGTCCTTGAGCCAACACTTTCAACTGAGTGCAGTCTGTCTCCGTACGCATCATGTGCCTACGCAACCAATCACCGAAATTATCTCTGTGCTCTCTCGCAAGCCAAACCTCTAACCTCCCTGGGTTTATTTTGGATAGCACGTTCTTGTGCATGTTGACATACGGGGCCACCACAACTGATTGTCCCAAAACTGCGAAATGTGCTTGTGTAAATGAAGCTAGATTGCTAGTACATACTGATTTCTCGCCTAGTGTCCCTTTCCCTATAGCCTTCCCTCATGCCGAGATACAGGCACACCAATCGGTTTGAGATCCATATAATCGACGCAGAACTCAATGACCTCCTCGGTTCCCCGACCATCAACAATCTGACCTTCCGGTCGATTTGATTCTGAACATATTTCTTTATAATCCCCATGAATCTCTCGAAGGGTACATCGATGTAGAAATACGGGACCAAGAATCAGTATCTCTTTCACAATGTGAACAATGAGATGGACCATAATATCAAAAAAGATGGAGGAAACACATCTCAAGCCCGCATGAGTGTGGACCACGTCTTCTGCAGCTTATCTAGTTTTAATGGATCGATAGCCTTCTGTGAAATCGCGTTGAAGAATGAACACAACTTGATAATTGGGTCTCGAACTTTCTCTGGCAGAACCCCCCTAATTGCAATTGGAAGCATCTGTGTCATCATCACGTGGCAATCGTGAGACTTCATACCAATTAACTTTAAGTCTTTCTTTGAGACTAGTCTCTTTATGTTAGCAGAGTAACCAGATGGAACTTTGACTCCGTGCAAGCATACGCAAACGCTAATTTTCTCTTTCTTACTCAAAGTGTAGCAGGCTGCGGGAAGGTACTTTTTGCTTGTATCCATTTCTTCGTGATGCAGCTCCTTCCTCTGTTTCATATCTTCGAGGTCCATCCTTGCTTGAAGTGTATCTTTCGTTTTGCCAGGTATGTCCAGTAAGATACCAAGCAAGCTATCACACACGTTCTTCTCTATGTGCATGACGTCGATTGCGTGTCGAACTTCCAGGTGCTGCCAATAAGGTAGGATCCAAAATACTGATTTCTTTTTCCACAAAGGAGCCTTATCCCGGGAAGTCGGAATAGATGTACTGCCGGCTCCCTTTTCGTGAATAATTGTAAGATCCTTTACAGCGGCAAATATCTGTTTCCCTGTGTGATTCTTCGGAGCTAAGGTAGTCTCCTTTGTCCCGTCAAAAGCTCTCTTATTATTGCGGTATGGGTGATCCTTGCGGAGGAACCTACGATGCCGCATGTAAGCCATTTTTCGGCAGTTATTCAGCCACCGGCTAGCTGTATCATCCAAGCACTGGACGCATCCGTTGAAGCCTTTTGTCGTCTGGCCCGACAGGTTGCCAAGAGCAGGATAATCATTAATGGTTACGAACAATAATGCCCGTAGGATAAAGTTTTCTCTTTCATACTCATCCCATACCCGTACATCATCGTTCCACAATATTAGAAGATCTTCAACCAATGGTTTGAGGTACACATCGATATCATTGCCAGGTTGCCTGGGCCCTTGGATAAATAGTGGCATCATATTGTACTTTCACTTCATGCAAAGCCAAGGAGGAAGGTTGTAGATGCATAAAGTCACCGGCCAAGTGTTGTGACGACTACTCATGTTGCCAAAAGGATTCATCCCATCTGTACTCAACCCGAACCTTATATTCCTCACATCATATGCAAAGTGCTTCTTATATTTTCTGTCGATGTTCCTCCATTGCACAGAATCAGCAGGGTGTCTGAGCATTCCATCCTTCTTACGCTCTTCGGCGTGCCATCGTAGCAATTGGGCATGCCTTTTGTTCGCAAACAATCGCTTTAGACGGGGGATTATAGGGAAATACCACACCACCTTACGGGGACACCTCTTCTTCTTACACCTCACCCCGACATCTTCGTTCTCGATATCGTCGTCATTGCCCTTATACCGCTTTGCTTTGCAAACAACACAGGCATCCATGTCTGCAAACTCATTGCGATACAATATGCAATCGTTTGGATATGCGTGTATTCTTTGTACTTCTAGTCCCAACGGGCAGACAACCTGCTTGGCCTGGTACGTAGTTGAAGGCAACACGTTACCCTCTGGAAGCAAGTCCCCCAAGAGACATAATAGCTCAGTAAAGCTCTTATCGGACCAATCATTTCTTGCCTTCAACTGCAGTAGTGAAAGCACGGTATGCAGCTTTCTGTTCTCCTCATTGCAGCCCGGGTACAATGGCGTTGTAGAGTCCTCTACCATACGCTGGAACTTTTGAAACTCCCTTTCACTCGTGAAGTCCCCCTCCCCATCACGCAACATTTGATCTAGATCATCTTCATGGATATCAACGAACGCATCTTCCACCGCCGTCATATCGTTGTCTCCGTCATCTTCATCAATGCGTTTCCCTTCATGTACAATATCATCTTCATCAATGTGTTGCCCTTCATGTACAATATCATCTTCATTGTGCTCGGTCCAACAGGTATAGCCAGCCTTGAAACCCCTTCGAAGCAAGTGTGCACGTATCGACTCTACGTTACAAAACATCTTCTCATTTTTGCAATCAACGTATGGACTACACATATAGTCCGCTAGGTTTCTCGACTTGTGTGCCGCAGCCGCATTCAGAAAACAAGTCACACCATTAAAGAACTCTGTACCGCGACAGTCCATGTCATACATCCACCTTCGGTCCATCTACAGTTAATTATATCAAACTACATTTCAGTATATGAACAAACGATATCAAAATAATTTATTCTTTACAGTAGTCATGCATTGCTAATTAATTAAAACGATAAACACATTATAAGCACATAACTGCAAATAACAATATAATTGTAAATGATTAGTTTTACAAATACATCTAGCAATTTTGCCTATATATATTAAAATTCATCAAACCTTTTTCACTATTTAAATATCCATCTAGCATTTTTAATTATTTAGAATATTTCTTCATTTCATTTTGTTATGTAGCGCTAGCTATTAAATTAAATTAATCTACAACAAACAAGCATATAATTGAATATAAGGATATATTTCTAAATAATTATGTATCTTCCAACTTTCATTATTGCAAAATCCATCTACCATTTTTCATTATTTAAATATTCAACTAGCAATTCTCACTATTTATAATTCATCTAGCAATTTTACTATTAAAAATCCATATAAGAAATTTTCATTAATTAAATTAATTACAATTATGCATAATTGTCCATCTAGCAATTTTATTACTTGAACATCCACAACATCACTAAAATGGATATGAATTTCTCGCAAATAACAATATAATTATAAATGATTAGTTTTACAAATACATCTAGCAATTTTGCCTATATATATTAAAATACATCAAACCTTTTTCACTATTTAAATATCCATCTAGCATTTTTTAATTATTTAGAAGATTTCTTCATTTCATTTTGTTATGTAGCGCTAGCTATTAAATTAAATTAATCTACAACAAACAAGCATATAATTGAATATAATGATATATTTCTAAATAATTATGTATCTTCCAACTTTCATTATTGCAAAATCCATCTACCATTTTTCATTATTTAAATATTCAACTAGCAATTCTCACTATTTATAATTCATCTAGCAATTTTACTATTAAAAATCCATATAACAAATTTTCATTAATTAAATTAATTACAATTATGTATAATTGTCCATCTAGCAATTTTTATTACTTAAACATCCACTACGATATGAATTATAATTTATTCAATAATTTAGCTAGATCTTAATTTGAGCACTACCGACATAAAATGTTCACACCGTACAATCAGCAATTATCAACATCTATAGCACTCTGTAAAGTAAAATTTTACGACAAATATAACATAGATCAAGTCAGTAACCTCGAAAAATTTTAATACAATTTTTCAGCAGCAACTCGCCAAGATAATAACTACCGAGCAAAATAGAGCTCCTCTTTGTTACGCTTTCGATTAGGAGAAGATGTCGACTCGATGAAAAATATGAAAAAAATACTAACACAAAATTTCGGCAGCACCTCACCAAGAAAAATACAACCGAGCAAAGAGCTCCTCTCTTCTGCTCGGTCGAGGAAAGGCGTCGGTCAGGTGGAGATTGCTATATAAATAGCTTATCACTACCGGCTCTGCGAAGAACCGACAGTGATAAGGTCATATTATGCGGGAAAAATAGCTTATCACTGTCGGCTCATATTATGCGGGAAAATTGGGTTGCGCAGGAAAATACATATCACTGCCGGTTAAATATATGAACCGGCAGTAAACGTTAAATATCACTGCCAGTTGTAAATTAAACCGGCAGTAATATATCACTACCGGTTTTAGGTATTAACCGGAAGTGATAGTTAGTTATCACTGCCGGTTGGTAATACAAACCGGCAGTGATATGTCGAACCTTCCAACTGCCGCGCCAATCATCGCGCTTGCCCGTTCCTCTACCGTGCGCTTGCCCGTTCCTCTGCTGCGCCAACCATTGCGCTTCACATTCCTCTACCAACTGTTGCCCTTCCCATTCTGCCTCTATATAATGCCCATTCCTTAATCTAAAGCACCACTCCTCACAATCCACTACTGTTGCAAGAATGGCACCCCCAAGAAGCGAGCACGTATTGGGCAAAGCCCCGCTCCATCGCTAGAGAAAGAGGAGAAGAAGGAGGAGGTGGAGGCGGAGGAGGAGGAAGAGGAGGCAAAGGAGGAGGAGGAGGAGGAGGGCGACGACGACGACAGCGACGGCGGCGAGGTCCTGCGTCGTTGGGGCAAGACCAACTCCGTCACCGAATTGGATTCGGAGGAGAAGGAGGACGAGCATCGCCGCAACTCCGATCAGTCATCAGGCGGCAGCTCCGGCGACGAGGAGGAGGAGGAGGAGGACGACGACAACTTTTGGATATAGGGTTTCGCGTCATTTTGGGTTTCAAACGGTTAATAGCCGTTGGCCTGTTATAATTAGGACTAAATATGTAATAATGGACGATATACCTAATTATGTTTTGTAAATGTTCTGTGTTTTAATTAATACATATACTGCAAATTACAAATTTTGTAAATGTTCTGTGCAAGAAAAATTATAAATTTTTAATATATTATGTTTTTTAACTAATTATGCTTTCATATGTTCTGTGCGAGATAAATTACAATGTTTCTTATGTTCTGTATTAAACTAATAATGGGGAACAGTAATATCACTGCTGGTTCGGTAGTAAAACCGGCAGTGAAAATGGTCTTATCACTGCCGGTTTGTAGATCACTATTGGTTTTACATATAAACCGGCAGTGATATCTTCTTATCACCGCCGGTTCTCTATTAAACCGGCAATGATATTGCCTCCATTCCTGCGAGAAATTCATACTATTATTATTACTGCCGATTGAAGTTAGAACCGGCAGTGATAATATTATCACTGCCGGTTGAATTTAGAACCGGCAGTGATAATATTATCACTGCCGGCTCGGACCTATCCGGCAGTGACGGGGGGTCGCAGATGAGGCAGTCTGTAGTAGTGACCACACATATGCGTGCACGTCCGTTACACATATTAAGAAAGTGTTTAAAGGTTCTATAACCCCTATAGTGCGGAAACACATTGTTTCACTAAGTAAGCATGAATATGTGTACCCGTATTTTAAATATTCGGGTTAGGCATGAGAAGTTTATCCGGGATCGAACTCTCATCGGTCTGGACTTGTACGCCTCCCGTGCCTACGCTGGGTTCTTAGTAGCAGCATCACCTTTTAGTAGATAACTAAATGTTTGGTTTGAGTCTAATTTGTTTTTTCTATGAATAGGTAAAAGCGGTTTATAGGCGTAAAGAAACCGGTAACAAATCGTGACATGTCATGTAACACCCGGCACCCTATGTGCCCTGAATGTTACAACCTTAAGCAACATCATCATGAGGTATTAAAGGATAACAGTAACACTAGCTAATCACACTAATAGGTGGCCGAACCAAAAAAAAGAAAATTTCGGTAGCACCTCCTCTAAACTTGGACATCCACTCAGTAGACAAAAAACAATAATATATAAAGATAACATAGATATAGCCATTCACAACCAACTAAACACATTTCAACAAGTCACTGCCTCTGTTAACCACCATGACCAACTAAGCAAGTAGCACAAAGGAACAACATGTCCCACAAGACAACCACTACACAAAAAGAGGACCACAAGTAGAGACCCCACGCAACCATGGTTTCAGGGTCTTGAACCATCACCACCACCAATTACTTACAAATTAACTAATCAAAAATCAAGTTCGCCACATCTAATACCATAACCCAAAAGTAAAGCTGCTGCACTATTCTATCTATAGGTAGTCAGCGTGAGTGAAGTGAGCTAGCCCTTCTCCCAACATGTCGCCTTAGAGGTACCTAAAAGGAAACATCAAACACAAGCGTGAGTTCATTCCTCATCAAATTGCAATGCAACAGGAAATTTGGTCGTAAACATGCAGCAACATACATATATAAAATGTTATGATCGGAAGCATAAGAGGAAATTTATTTCACCACTCCTCATTCAGTAAATCTCGAGGGTCATTATTCATAACCACAATTTTGCAATGTATCATGCATGCTCATGAATGCATCCTTCTTTATCGCATACCGGTATTGCCGGGTGCACACCCGTCAGTATGCTCCCTCTCATTCCCTTCCATCCCGTGGAGGGGTCCACTCTTACTGTCTCGCTCCCATTCACCTCAATGAACGGGACTACGAGGTAGGACTTTTGTGCTCACTATAGGTGAGCACCGAGACCCACATCAACATGGGACGCCTCGTCCATTATGAATGCATGAATGTAAATGGGCACACATAGAGCACAACTTATGTTCATTTCTAATATCATTGCAAGTCATTAACCGAATGCATAACATAGCTAATACTCACATCATGAACTGTCATTCACAATAGCCTAATCACACTCAACCCTTACCATACCAAAACATTTATACCACACTACACTTGCCTTCAACCGCGAGGAGGGGGATAACGGGAAGCAAAACAGCCCCACAAACCCGCTGGTGGGAAATCCGGACAACAATCGCTCTAGAGAGCAAACTCCTAATTGACTTAACCAAAAAAAAAGAGTTCTATACCTCTAATTAGCCATAAGAGGCTAACCTACAACTACCTCACAGCCACTCATGCGGGAGATGCCTCGAAGGCCTTCAAATCACACACTAAAACTCAACCGCAAAAAATGAGCTCGCTGCAATTTCCCAATTTCAGGACATTGACTTCCAAATAGCATAACTTTTGATTGGCTCAACGGATTTTCGTGTTCTTATACTCAAAACGACCGCAAGGGAATGAACTACATGAATAACATAGCCGTTCACTTGGCCAATGCACCAGTTGCTCCCAGATCGACGATGAACAGAGGGTATCGACCACTCGGTTCACTCTGGGCAGCCCTCGTGGAAGAAGCCATAACTTCCAAACGGCAGGGCCAAATCATGACCTCTTGAACTCTAGATAAACTTGAAAGGACAGGGGATGTCGCCTAGAGGGGGGGTGAATAGGCGAATTATAAATTTAAACTAAATTGCAGCGGAATACAGAACCTTCGGAATGTCCGAATAATACTCCGGACAGTCCGAATAGTTCGGATAGTCCGAGGTTGTATTCGGATACTCCGAACTTATTCGGATAGTCCGAGAATCAATTCGGATATTCCGAATGCTCCAGAGCACATAGCTCGCAAAAAGGATCTAGGCTATTTGGGGAATATTAAATACACCAAATTAAACTAGTTAGCCTAGAATACTTGAGGCAAATAAATATCTAGCCAAAAACTCACTAGAAAAGTAGATCAGGCAATTTCAATATTCAAAATCAAGTATTCTAGCAAGAATAAGAAGTAAGCATAAAGACAATGATTTTTCACCCGAAGTTCGGATCCTTGAGGGGATCCTACGTCTCCGTTGAGGCGGCTCGGTCACACTTGAGTCGGGGTCTCTTTCAACCCTCTTACTCCCGGTGTTGCACAAATGCACTCGCCGGTTTCAACTCCTTTGACGCTTGAGCCGGGGTCTCTTTCAACCCTCTTCCTCCCGGTGTTGCACAAATGCACTCGCCGGTCTTCACTTCTTTGATTCCTTCCCTTGCGGAGGCGGAATCCGGCCTTCACAAACTTCCCACGGCCAACCACACAAAGTACCGGTGGCTCGTAGGCGACCTCCTAGCCGTCTAGGAGTCCTCAACCTCCAAGAGTAACAAATGCTCACGAAGAACAAGCTTGGATATGAAATCAAGTGCTCAAAGAACTCAAATCTTACTCAACACACTCCTCTTCCAACTCTCCTCAACACACACCTCTTCCAACTCTTCTCAACCCTTCTCACTAAGGGGATCACTTAGATCTAAGAGTAGAGAGGGATTTGGGGCTCAAGAATGAAGGGAATAGCACCTCTAAACAATAGGGTAAGAGCCCCTTCAAAATGGGGAAGGATGGGGCTATAAATAGAGCCCACCAAAAACTAGCCGTTTTCCTCAACGTTCAGGTCAGTTCGGACAGTCCGAGCTCAAGTTCGGATAGTCCGAACGCACCAAACTCGAAGAAACAGAGAATTCACTTCGGATAGTCCGAAAATATGTTCGGATAATCCGAACATTCGGATACTCCGAGTTCATCTTCGGATAGTCCGAACTGGCACTGAGCAGCCCGACGAAAACGAGCATAACTTTTGATTCCGGACTCCGATTTAGGTGATTTTGGACTCTATTGAAAGCTAAGAACAAGGGCTACACAACTAACAAGGTCTCACTACCCAAATCTCAAAGGATAAATCCATATTTCACAAAGAATCCAAGGGAGACCTACAATTCTCACTTTCCGACACCACCAACACCACTCTTTCTCTAAGTTTCACAAGGATGGATCATTTGAGCACTTGACACATCTAAAAGTCATTCGACGTTGCATCCCTCTTAATAGTACGGCAATCCTTAGACTCAAATTCAAACGAGAAATCTAAGTCTTACATTCAATCCGCATGTCGTCTTCTCCGTGGATGCAATGTGTATGATGTCTTTAACCAAATGATTGATGACATCTTCGCCTTGTCCAACTTGACTTGATTCACCTCATGAGACTCTTGTCCTATCGACCTTGACTTGATCATCCTCTCCGATGATCTCCACGCCAAGTCGATCTTGACTTAGTCCTCAACTCTTGGTGACACCACCGTCTTGTTGACTTCGGCTTAACGATCATCCTCCATGATACCTTGGTCATCATACACACACGGGACCTAATTCTTTCCAAACCACTCATGAAAAGCATTAGTCCCAAAAGCTCAATAGATATGAAGAAATTGATATTTGTGAGCAGTTGATTACCACAAGTGTTTCATATAAAGAGGCACAATATAAATGGAAACACTTGACATAAGAAATGTTCTCTATTAAGTGCATAATGATGAATATGTAATTGATCTATATGCACTAGAGAGATAATTTCCGATATGATGAATCAATTAAATCATGGCAAGGATCACAGCCTTTACTTAAATGAAGCACATGATAGAATATACACGAATTGTACATGTGCAAATAATATTTTGAATAAGAGTAAATATGTGATCCAATTCTAGATTAAACTTCACTAAGGGAGTTGCATTAGAAGATATACAACTAAAACACGCATGCACCAAGTCAATCTATAGCAATATGAAGTTTAACTCTAGTTAATACATGCATACTAAAAACAAAGCACATAATGAACTCAAATGAATATATATGCACAAATAAGTATGACATGAACCAATGTGCATATATATAATCAACATACTACTTGGAGTTCACTATGCATTTGCACAAAAGGAATGCAATAACAAATATAGAAGAGATACCAAAATTGCATACCTTATCTTTGCTTAACCATTCCACTTGATTTTCCTCAAAACAGATGAGACTAATACTCAACTTAGCAATAAACATGTTAGTCTCATAGCAATATAATCATATTAGAGGTTTGTCATTTGTTAAGCACTAAGTTAAGCATTTACACAATTATATAGATTGTCATTATATGCATTTGTCATTAATCACCAAAATAACATAAGTGCCTAGATGCACTTTCAATCTCCCCCTTTTTGGTGATTTATGACAAACCTATTATCAATTGCACCAAATGACAATATTAAGATATTTAGCGTTAAAAAAAGTATGAAGAAACAATAAGAGACCATACTTACAAATTATCCTTTTTTTGTCAATCGATTAGGGGACAATTGATAAATCCATAAATTCTCCCCCTTTTGTCATTAATTCCAAAAAGGTGCTTAATAGATCCTTATTCTTCATTCAATAAAGTCTGTTCTCCCCCTTGATTGCACACTCAATAAAAAGATTAGGGAGAACAAAATAAAAATAAGGAGCTAGGAATAGGGCAATGACATTAAGCTCCCCCTAAATCTAGGCAAGATATGATACCAATTATATCCAAGATTTAGGTAATGGATGTTTCCAATGATACCAATTTAAATGTAGTCATGATTCACAAGATGTAAGTGGTGCTTAAACATGACACATGAATATGATTCCACATGGAGAAGATTTATTCTTAAACATCAAGATCATATAGCAAATTTATATAATTTAAGCAAATGCTCATGATCAAATTAAATTCTAATAATCAAGATCATATAGAGAAGATTACATAAGAAGTAATTACTTATATGATCACAAAATGTATACAAGATCATGAATCAAAATTGTATAAGTAAGACGCACTTTCATGATCAAGAATTTCATAAACTTATCAAGGGCATACCTCTTTGCAATGTGTCACCCATATGTACCTTTTAATTCTTGATAATGCCAAATGCAAGTGAGATGACACTTCAAAACAATTTAGGATTAGAGGATACCTCTCGAAAGATACCAATTGATGATACTAATTGAAAGATGCAACACCATTTAGAATAACACAATTTAGCATAATGGTGTGCAAAGACATTATTGAATATGGTCAAAAAAAAATACGTCCCTTTGTCGATTCTTGTCCACCGCATGTTCGAATCGGTCATGATCACCGCGCCCGGCCTTAGATCCCTCGGACTATGGAGCTCCTCTCCATTTCCTTCATCCCACCGTCGAAGATGACCCCTTTTCCAATACCTTGAGCATCAATAGACAAACACACGATTTCCAGGAGCAAATATCTTTTAATTTGACCTAAGTTAGTTTGATAATGTCTAAGTACAACATGCACGATATAGATGATATACAAGACAATACTCTTGGCATGCAATTTAAAAGGTTCAAGATATCAAGTGAAGATTTCATTATACCAATTTACAATAAAAACATTTGAAACTCATTCAAATTTAACTCTTGAAATCCACTTGTAAAGGTTATCTTGTATAAGGATACCAATTTTGAGAAAAAAATATTTATCTTTGTTTCAAAACAAGATCATTTTCTCAAAGATCAACACTATATGTCAATTTAAGATTAACTTGATACCAAGACATAACCAAAAGGAGATTCTCCTTCAAACATACAAAACTTGATTAAACAAGCTCCAAAAGGATTATAAGGTATATCATGGAGCTAATACATTTCAATATACTCAAGTTTTGTTTTGAGAGATTCTTCTACCTTGAAACCAATTTAAAGATATGAAAACCACAAAGATTTCAATGAACTAGAATTTCAGATTTTCAGATTTTGATATTTCATTTAGGCTTCAAAAGATAGCTGAAAAACTGCTCATATGATGTCTAAAAAATTTGATAAAATTTGACATAGTAGACTAACTATTGAGGATCAAATATTACAAAGGTGATCCCCTCAAATTATGCTCTGATTTGGAGATACAAAAATCACAAATCAGCTCAAAACCATGCAAAAGTCTGAATTTTCAGCATTTGGTCAAAGAGAGAAAAGGCCATAACTTTTTCAAATGAAGTTAAAAATATTTGAAATTGTGCATAAACATACTTTGGACTTCTGAGAAACTTTTCCAAAAAGAATTTTTCAAAAAGGAGTCTCCAATCAAAAGATATGCCAAATTTTGCTTTGTAGGTATGAATTTTACTCAAAGAGAAGAAAAGTCAAAACTTTTTCAAATTAAGTCCAAGTGGTTTGAAATTTTCCAGAAATGAACTTTGGACTAATTAGAAGGTTTCTCAAAAATAATTTCCTTAAAAGCACATTTTGTTCAAAAGATATGGCAGATTGCGCTTTGTATGCATAAAGACAAGTTAAATTTGTATTGAAAGCTCAAAATGCAATTCAACTTGGATTTCATAGAGATTTGAACTTTCATAGCTTTGTATGAGTTAGAAATACTATTTCAAACCAAGAAACACAAAGAAATCTATCTCAAACAGCAAAACCCACAATGTGCAAGAATTGGACATTTTGGTTAAATGAAGAATTTTGGCCAAATTCAAATAGCTATAACTTTTGAACGGTTGGTCGTTTGAAAAAACTTTGAACTAAAGAAATGTTTGAAATGACCAACCCTACGAGTTTTGTATTGATCACTTTTTCAAAAACTCAATAGATTTTAACTTATGAAAATATTCCATTTAATCCAAAATCAAGATTCTATAAGATCCATTTGTGGCCAAATTTGCTATTTTGTTTCTAAAATAGAAATTTTTACTCCGAAAACATTGTAAAACATTTGAAATACATAGTAGAATACTTTTATAAAGCATTTCACAAATTTGAGCCTTTTAAATATGAATTTTGACTTTTGACCTAAATGGTCATTTTGAAGAAACAATAGAAAAGCAAAGCCAAAATCCAACCACAAAAATTCAAATGAAGCAAGGGACAAGATATAGAGATTTGAATTTTATGTATGAGTCTAAAATACCATTTTGAACCAAAATACTACACAAGATCTGGTCCAAATGGAGAAACTCACTAAGTGCAATAATATGACCATTATGGGTCAATTATAGTTTTTCGGTGAGTTTCAAAATCAAATAACTTTTGTTAGGTTGGTCTTTTGAGAATATTTTGAACACAAGAATTGTTAAGATTGACCAACTTTAGGTTTTTCATTTTGGGATTACTTTCAAAATCATTTTACATATAATTCTATGAAAATTATAAGTTTAAATCCAAAACAAGATACTACTATCTAGATTTTGGGGCATGAAACTCATTTTCTTTTCAAAATAGATTTTGTACAGCCAAAACCTTTGAATAATGTTTCAAATACATTTTTATACATTTTGCAATTAGTTTTTCACAAGAATACTAATAGTATACAAAATTTTGACTTTTGGCTAAATGGCTTGATTTTGAAAATATATATTAGCACTTATATAAATATAGGCACATGTAGGGATGTAATATACATGGATATGAATTAACACTCCCCCTTAATGTGCCACTATCCCAAACTTGCTCAAGATTGCAATCAAAACAACTAATAAGCATGAGCAAACAAATAACAAGCAATCTAACTTGATTTTCATGAATAATGCAATATAACCTACACAAGACTATAAGCTAAATAGTAATCAAATTAAATACTTGTTACCCGAGATGGCATTGGCTCAAGATTGAAGTGATCATCCTCATGCTTAGCTCCATTTTGCAAATGATTAAGTCCTCTTCCCTTTTGAAGAAGCCAAACGTCCAATCCATCTCATATTACCTAAAAATCTTTTAGGCGGTTTTTGGTACCCAATCCTTGTTGGGTCCAACAATGTTAGTCACAATAGATTTAGGAACCCAAATGGCCCTAATTTGGATATTATTGAATTGACTAACACAATTTGAAATAGGTTTGCAATAATTATTCCTCCTAGGCAAATGATTGGCATTTTTATGAAAAGGCTTAGGAGGACAATGATACTTTGCAAAACCATTTCTAGTTTGATTTGTTCTAAGCATATGATAATTGAAATTATGCATTGGCCTAGATGATCTAGTATATCTAGTAAATGTTTTGCTATCGTTATTTCTCCTAAGCAATTTATTTGAATTGCTTTGTGTAGGCTTAGGAGTCCTAACATATTTAGCAAATCCATTTCTAGATTTACTCTTCCTATGCAAATGAGCATTATCATTTTGAGCGAGCATAGCGGACTTGACAAGCTTGGCAAATGCATTGCCATTCTTGTCCTTCCTAAGCAAATAATTATCATTAACAATAATAGGCTTAGGAGTGATACCTTTGGGACAATCCTTACCGATGTGCCCTTTTCCCGACAACTGTAGCAAGTAGGCTTTGAACGTCTCTTCTTTTTTGACTTGCTCTTTACCGGTTTGCCACATTGTTGATGGTTGTGGCTTGATCTCCACTTTATTAGGGCACACGGAGGCGAAGTGACCCTTCTTGTTGCAAGCAAAATACTTGATGATCTTCGAATGTCTTTCGTTATGCCTTGTCTTGCTAGTCTCCCTCTTGGAGACGTAGCCGAGTCCTCGTTTATCTTAAGGCGCCCTTGGCTTGCTCAAGATCTCGTCGAGAACGGCTTTTCCATTTACACACCTCTTCAAGTCATTTTCTAATCTAATGACTTGGGCCTTGAGCTCTTTATTTTCCTCTACAAGGTTAGTCTTAACATGCATAGAGGAAGTACTAGCAATTGAATTTGAGCAACAAGGTAAATCATTGTTAGAGGTGGATATGCATTTATTTGATGAATTGTTTGTAATAGGAATTGGGTAAGGCAATTCATCAACTAAATTACATTGAGTAGCAATATCCACTCTAGACTTAGTGAATTCCTTGAGAAGGGCTTTTTCATGATTTTCTTTTAGAACATTAAAATCATTTTGAAGTGAGTCATGCTTCAACTTCAAAATTTTATACTTCTTTTTCTCCTTCCCAAGAGATTCATTGAGCTCCTTTAACATATTCATAAATTCATCACAAGAGAGCTCATCATCATCATCATCATCATCATCATCATTATCATCACTTACCTCAATTTTACCTTTTGCCATGAAGCAACGAATTCGTGATGGAAGTGAATCTTCATCGTCGCTTGAGGCGGAGGTTGAGGTCGATAAAGATGTCGGTTCTTCATCACTTGAGGTGGAGCTTGAGGTTTCATCTCTCGACATCTCTTCCTCAATGGAAGTGGATGATTCAAATAGTTCTTGAAGCTTTATCCACATTTCATGAGCGCTCTTGAGATTGCATATTCTATCAAAAATTTCATCGCTAACAACACAAGATAAAGCATAAGCAGCTTGAGCGTCGAGATGTATGCATTTCATTTCTCCTTCAGTTGGATTAATTTCATTTAATGGAGAGGAAAAGCCAACATCTACGATCCACCATATTTGGGGGCTCATGGATTTTAAATGGGGAGTCATAATTAATTTCCATGAAGCATAATTTGTGCCATCTAGCACAAGTGGATCGTGTGAGTGCTCTAATCCTCTAGTCGACATCCTTTACTCTCTAGATGGTTAAGTCTAATAAAATGAGAGACCTTGCTCTGATACCAATTGAAAGGACAGGGGATGTCGCCTAGAGGGGGGTGAATAGGCGAATTATAAATTTAAACTAAATTGCAGCGGAATACAGAACCTTCGGAATGTCCGAATATTACTCCGGACAGTCCGAATAGTTCGGATAGTCCGAGGTTGTATTCGGATACTCTGAACTTATTCGGATAGTCCGAGAATCAATTCGGATATTTCGAATGCTCCAGAGCACATAGCTCGCAAAAAGGATCTAGGCTATTTGGGGAATATTAAATACACCAAATTAAACTAGTTAGCCTAGAATACTTGAGGCAAATAAATATCTAGCCAAAAACTCACTAGAAAAGTAGATCAGGCAATTTCAAAATTCAAAATCAAGTACTCTAGCAAGAATAAGAAGTAAGCATAAAGACAATGATTTTTCACCCGAAGTTCGGATCCTTGAGGGGATCCTACGTCTCCGTTGAGGCGGCTCGGTCACACTTGAGTCGGGGTCTCTTTCAACCCTCTTACTCCCGGTGTTGCACAAATGCACTCGCCAGTTTCAACTCCTTTGACGCTTGAGCCGGGGTCACTTTCAACCCTCTTCCTCCCGGTGTTGCACAAATGCACTCGTCGGTCTTCATTTCTTTGATTCCTTCCCTTGCGGAGGCGGAATCCGCCTTCACAAACTTCCACGGCCAACCACACAAAGTCCCGGTGGCTCGTAGGCGACCTCCTAGCCGTCTAGGAGTCCTCAACCTCCAAGAGTAACAAATGCTCACGAAAAACAAGCTTGGAGATGAAATCCAGTGCTCAAAGAACTCAAATCTTACTCAACACACTCCTCTTCCAACTCTCCTCAACACACACCTCTTCCAACTCTTCTCAACCCTTCTCACTAAGGGGATCACTTAGATCTAAGAGTAGAGAGGGATTTGGGGCTCAAGAATGAAGGGAATAGCACCTCTAAACAATAGGGTAAGAGCCCCTTCAAAATGGGGAAGGATGGGGCTATAAATAGAGCCCACCAAAAACTAGCCGTTTTCCTCAACGTTGGTCGATTCGGACGGTCCGAGCTCAAGTTCGGATAGTCCGAACGCACCAAACTTCGAAGAAACAGAGAATTCACCGGATAGTCCGAAAATATGTTCGGATAGTCCGAACATTCGGATACTCGAGTTCATCTTCGGATAATCCGGCGGCAGCGAGCAGCCCAAGCAACGAGCATAACTTTTGATTCGGACTCCGATTTAGGTGATTTTGGACTCTATTGAAAGCTAAGAACAAGGGCTACACAACTAACAAGGTCTCACTACCCAAATCTCAAAGGATAAATCCATATTTTACAAAGAATCCAAGAGAGACCTACAATTCTCACTTTCCGACACCACCAACACCACTCTTTCTCTAAGTTTCACAAGGATGGATCATTTGAGCACTTGACACATCTAAAAGTCATTCGACGTTGCATCCCTCTTAATAGTACGGCAATCCTTAGACTCAAATTCAAACGAGAAATCTAAGTCTTACATTCAATCCGCATGCCGTTTTCTCCGTGGATGCAATGTGTATGATGTCTTTAACCAAATGATTGATGACATCTTCGCCTTGTCCAACTTGACTTGATTCACCTCATGAGACTCTTGTCCTATCGACCTTGACTTGATCATCCTCTCCGATGATCTCCACGCCAAGTCGATCTTGACTTAGTCCTCAACTCTTGGTGACACCACCGTCTTGTTGACTTCGGCTTAACGATCATCCTCCATGATACCTTGGTCATCATACACACACGGGACCTAATTCTTTCCAAACCACTCATGAAAAGCATTAGTCCCAAAAGCTCAATAGATCTGAAGAAATTGATATTTGTGAGCGAGTTGATTACCACAAGTGTTTCATATAAAGAGGCACAATATAAATGGAAACACTTGACATAAGAAATGTTCTCTATTAAGTGCATAATGATGAATATGTAATTGATCTATATGCACTAGAGATAATTTCGATATGATGAATCAATTAAATCATGGCAAGGATCATGACCTTTACTTAAATGAAGCACATGATAGAATATACACGAATTGTACATGTGCAAATAATATTTTGAATAAGAGTAAATATGTGATCCAATTCTAGATTAAACTTCACTAAGGGAGTTGCATTAGAAGATATACAACTAAAACACGCATGCACCAAGTCAATCTATAGCAATATGAAGTTTAACTCTAGTTAATACATGCATACTAAAAACAAAGCACATAATGAACTCAAATGAATATATATGCACAAATAAGTATGACATGAACCAATGTGCATATATATAATCAACATACTACTTGGAGTTCACTATGCATTTGCACAAAAGGAATGCAATAACAAATATAGAAGAGATACCAAAATTGCATACCTTATCTTTGCTTAACCATTCCACTTGATTTTCCTCAAAACAGATGAGACTAATACTCAACTTAGCAATAAACATGTTAGTCTCATAGCAATATAATCATATTAGAGGTTTGTCATTTGTTAAGCACTAAGTTAAGGATTTACACAATTATATAGATTGTCATTATATGTGTTTGTCATTAATCACCAAAATAATATAAGTGCCTAGATGCACTTTCAAAACATAAGAAAACAAGCCTCGCATTTCTCTACAGCCATGCGGTCGGGAGATGACTCTATCTTGCCCGAATCGAGCTCTAAAGCTGGCTATGAAACAGCCCCAAAACAGCCCAAGCTCCCCTAACCTAAGGCTAGTCCCCCCCCCCCCCCCCACCATTTTCAGATTTAGGAACCCTAGCCCCACTAGAAATCAACTAGAGCTCCCATACCACAGATTCAATCCCCAAAAGAGAATCTAAAGTCCCTTACCTTTCCTTGCCCACAAGAGGAAGGAATGGGAGGAGCACGCTGCCTTCTTGCCGATTCTTTGGGCGCCGACTGGGAGTGCAAAGCCTGCCGGGAGGAGGAGGAAGGAGGCCTTGCCCTTGGGGAAGGAAGGAGCAGGGAGGTGGACGCCTGCTGCAGAGAGGGCGCCGGCTTGGGGAATCAGCAGGGGCGACGCTGGCCTGAAGTGGAGGGGCGCAGGGAGGGGCTCGGCCTGGGAGCGCTCGGCCAGGGGCAGGAGGCAGCCGGTAGGGAGAAGGGAGAGGAGGCGCCGGCCCCTGGGAGCACGCAATCCAGAAAAGGAGAGGGGGAGGAGTCGGCATGGCTGGGAAAAAAAGAGGCAGTCCCCAAGGAATTTCAGCCACACACCAGAAGAAAGAAAGAGAGAGGTTAGGTGAAAAGTAGGTGGAGAGGGGAAATTCCAAAAAAAACCCCTCCCAAACCTAAAACCTTTAACCCTAACCCTCCTAGATGGGCCAACCACCTCTGAGATTACCTGCCTGACGGGCCCCAGCTCACCTGGTAGAAGGCCTAAAATTTGGAGCGAGGTTTCGCAATATTACATGTCAGTTACAGCTAAGATTTGAAACACCAATTATGTTGACTTGCTGAAACAAAATTTCCACCACAAGTCGATCGGCTGTTCACCGAGTATTTAGCAGCATTTCAGATTTTAGAAGCTTCCATAGAGATATTTTTGACAATTGAGAATTCGAAACCGATTACCTAATGTTACTAAAACCAGTATTTGTATCACGTTTATCATCAGGTGTGTCTGGATTAGGGGTGGCACGGGCCATTCTCACGGGAGTGCCTCCTGTCCCGTCCCATGATCCAAATTTTTTCCGTCCCGTCCCGTTCCCGTCTCGGAGAAAATCTGTCCCCATCCCGTTAGGATATCGGGGCCCGTCGAGGACCCATCCTTGAAAATTTCACACAAGAGAAGAGCTCTTATAGCCATTTTAACTATAAAATCATATCAACAGACAAGGAAAAAAAGAATGCACGCATTCATTGAAGATTATGTTGTCCCGTTTATGAAAATGTGAATATGATGGGCTAGAGAATATGTTTGCAATCTAATGACTAAATTGGACTAAACTAAATTTAGATCCCCAATCGGGTCCCATGAGAAAAAAAATCCCGTCCCGTCCCGCCATCCCGACGGGGAATAATTTTCCCGTTTTCATCCCATGAGAGCGATTTCTTCCATACCGTCCCTAATAGAGGAATTCCCCGTCGGGGATCGGGGAACGGGTCCCGATTGCCACCCCTAGTCTGGATGTGACATTGACCTGTTTCGATAAGATCATCTTACCACTGACTTGACAAATTGCCCATAAAGTAGGGTAGTTCCGTGTATACCTTACCAGGATGGTCACGGGCCACGCATTCAGGATGCTCCTATAGCTCCATGGAAAAGAGAAAATGGTTCATTGTTTTATCCGTTGGTATCTGTCTATTTTGATATGGTACCAAAATTAGAGTCCTTGCATCCCAAAAAACTAAAATAAAGTCCTTGACTACATTCTAACGTTGCCTCTATAAAGTTTTTCTTCGTTTTAGAAGAAAAGGATATTAATGTTGCTGACCCTATGATCCGAGCAAATAATAGGAGAGTTTGGAGTGCATGGAAAGCTAATAATATAAAATTTTCTTAACGTCGGCTCTATCAAGTTTTTCTTAACGTTTTAGGCCGCAATGTTCGCACGAGTCACTGTCAGATTATTTTTATATTGGGAGCTAGCCCCTTTCAGATGGATCAATTCTGCTATAATTTTGTTATTTGTGATCGGAATCTATGCCGTATGTATAAATACTACAAAGAAAAAGCCAAAAAAATAAAAATTCTACATAGCTCATTGGGATTTTTGTTTTCTTTCTCATATACTGGTGATGCAGGACTACATAGTTCCCATGATCTGCGCACTTTGACCAAACGGAAACAAATTCCTTCGACAATGCACTAGGAACCAAAACTAATTTCAAGCTGTTGCATCATCTAAATCACCTATTCATTGTAGATTTTTCTTCTAAATTTGTTTGCCTATAATAACATGGTATAAATAACTCTGGGGGTTACCCAAAACTGAGCTATCAGTTTGCGAAGTTTGGAATAAAAACGACATGGATTTGGCAAAAATTTATGCAAGACACAAAAATCACTTCCCACTGGATGTAGACCAAAACAGAGTTACCACATCCAGATGCATATTCATACAAAAATAATTCTTGAAATGCCCTAATTTGAAAACATCTTAAACATTCTACAATTCCAGTTTCAGTTTGATCTGAACTGCATAAATATATTTCCTCAATCTTCATTCAGGAAGATCCTGAAATATCAATGATCACACCGGTACACCGCCATCTCCTAAACATCAGTTCCCATCCAATTCACCAATCTGACAAACATGAGGAAAATTTTAACCTGACAGCTGCTTCAAGAAGTGATTATAGGCTTAGCAACACCTTCTCCTCGCCGGCAGCTCAGCTCGCCGTGACGAGGTCCTTGTAGTATCTGATGGCCTCCCGGGTGTCGTCGAACCCCGCGGCGACGTCCAAGAAACCCATCACCCTCTGCAGCTCCTGATCGTTGACGTCGTCGACGAACGGCGCCACGGGGACAGCGTTCTCCGGCTGCAGAGAGTACGCGTTGGGGTTGTCGTCGACGATGACGGCTTCGTCCAGCGAGCGGCCGGTGGCAGCCAGGTCCTTGACAAGCCTTCCGTCCCCGGCATCGCGGCAGGCGCCGCGGTAGAGGCGGTGCGCGATCACGGCGCCCGAGGGGTCGAGGCGGTCGAGCACGAGGGAGGCGTACTCCTCGAGCCCCGCGGTGAAGACGACGACCTCGAAGGCCTCGGCCGCGGTGCGGAGGAAGGCCTCGACGCCCGGGCGCTTAGTGACGTAGAAGGTGATGACCTGGCCGCCGATGACCGGGCACACGGTGAAGTCGTAGCGCGTGGGCACCGGGTCGGTCTGGGAGTGGATGAGCGTCTCGTCGAGGTCCAGGAACAGCGTCTTCTTGCCCGGCTCCGACGGCGGCGGGAGGGCGACGGCCTGTGCACGGGGAGTCTGCGTCGACGGAGGAGGCGGCGGGGGCGAGGAGGAGCGGAGGCGGTGGAAGCCCGCGGCGGCGGCGCGGCGCTTGGTCGGGGAGCCGAGGACAGCGAGGCGGGCGAAGAGCTTGAGGAGGCGGCGGCGGCAGGAGCGGAGGGAGCGATCGAAGGAGGTGGCAACGGCGGCGGGGGCAGCGGCGAGGGACCTGAGAGGGCTCCCCCGCCGCTTCGTGGCGGACCGGCGACGGCCCCAGCGGAGGGCCTGGCGGCGCCTGGCAATCGGCGACGGCGGCGGCTTCGCGGGGCTGCCGGTGGCGGGCCTCGGCGACGGCTGCTTCGTGGGCGTCCTCGACACCATCGCTCGCGCGCACGCTGCTCCTGGATTTGGGTTCCTTCCTTGGGCTCTGGAGGGGGAGGAGAGTGAGGAGCGGCGTTTGGGTTTTTCTGGAGGGAGATTGAATTTACAACGGTTGGGAGCCTGGGAGGTCGGGTTTGAATGGAAATTACACGCATTTGATTCCTGGAGGAGGCAACGGTCGGCTTGGACTTTGGACTGTGGCCACTAGCCAGGCGACAGTTGGATATTCCAGGGAAAATCAATAAGCCCAAATACATTTCTTTTTTCACTTAATAACTTATACTACCCGGATTGTGAAAATACTGCCGAAATATACCCTGGACAAAAAATGTGTTATCAAATATTTATGACAATTACGCCAACTAGATGGATGACATGCAGCATACTTGGTTCTTGTATGGCATATGTATTTTTTGTATATGACATAAATGCCCCTAGTGGACTGAAGCTATGGCCAACTGGTTCACGAATTATCTAAAATTTTCTTTCATATTTAGGGATCACTGGCATGCTATAGCAAGGAAGATTGCAAGCATAGACGACGGCAGCAAGAAGGCTTGCTGACCATAGCCAATGGCAAAGTCAGCCTGGGCAAGCCAAAGAGATCCTGTACAGTCGTGTGGGGACTACAAGTTAAGTGGTCTCTGCGGAGCCATCCATTCAAAATTGCTGGTTTAGATAAATAAAAAGTTGTGCATATTTTTCACTATGCAAAATATTGTTCATGACACTATAGATGAACACTATTCATCAATTTTTTTTGATCCGGGGGCCGTCCATGCGCTCGATCCGACGATCTAGAACTATGCGGACTACTTAAGTTGCAGTCCCCATAGCCACTACAGGGAACCCTATACGTCTATAATAGGCTTTTGGCTAGGCAAACACCATCACGTTGTGAAGAAATCCTCCTATTCATATTTTCAATAAAAAAATGAGTACAAAATCAACACAACAAGTACTTAGATATGAGGTGACAGCCTCCTTGATCGTTAGCTCGCAGAACACAATCCACTTTGCACTTTAACCACCTAAGACCTATGGCAACCCGCATAATTAACCTAGGGTAACGACAATAACCCTGTCATTAACTCTGTGATAATTATGCTAATTTGGGTATATTAGCTAACAAAACATCGAGGGGATCCAACATTTTATTAGTTAATACATCGTATTCAGAGTGTCACAACAAAGACAATAATTAGAGACATGTTCAATACGTTAACTAAACAAAGGATCAAAGCACAACAAAAACACAATACCAAAATTACTAATTACCCACACAACTGGTAAAGCCAATGTACGATCTACCCAATGATCTATTCCTCCTAATAGCCCACCTCTTGGTAGTCCTGATCTCGTCGATGCTCCTCTCCCTATACCTCGTAGCTGAACCCAATGGGATTCACGTCCCAACCGGACACTTGACCCTTGGAACCATTCTCTAAGTAAAGGGGGTTTTAGTAAGAGTGAGTACAAAAGTACTCAGCAAGAATTAATAGCAAATATGCTATATGAAGTTTTTACCCCACATCCATCTCAAATGCTTCCAAAAACCTTCTGGTGCAACCTTTCTTCAAAAACCATTTTAAGAAAATAGAGTTTTTATTTGGAAAGTTATGTTGTTAATGTTACTTATCCAAAGATGCTACTACCACTCGTATATGAAGCAAACTTAGCTTCTGTAGCCTTCAATCCATAAGACATGCATAAATTCATGATTTGACACTGCATAGGTTTATACCACTGTAACATCCCAAAATTTTGATTTTCTGGATTTATTGTGTTTTTCTTTTTCTTAGTTGATTTTCTGAGATTTTCTTTATATCTTTTTGTATTTATTAAATAGGCCATCTGATGTCTTCTATTTGTTCTGAGCAAATTAGTGTTGTTCTTTTGTTGGAAGTATTTTATTTGGGTTCTAGAGGTCTCTAGGTATTTTTTGGATTTTTTTTCGGATTTTCTTGCTATTTATTTTGGCTTTATTAAATTTCCTGATTTGTTTTTATTCGGAAAGGATTAAAAATTCCCTAAATAGTGTTGGGCTGAAACAAAGCCGGTCCGGCCCAACTTCCAGTGCTAGCCGGCCCGTTTAGCCCCTCCCGCCGAAAACCCTAGGGTCGCAATCGTCGGATCTTGATCCAATGGCTGCCCATGCGCCGCGCCATTGCCCGAAGGTCGTCGTTCGATCAAGCCCGATCGGATGCCCCCGACGCAGCCACATCACCTCGTCCGAATCCGCCGCGCCGCCGGAGTCCCGCAATCATTGAAATTCATTTCTGTCTACTGCACGCCTCCCTAGACCCCTATTTATTGTGTCACCGCCACCCTCGTGTTCTTCACCCTGCGCCGCACCCGCTGACCTAGGTCTCGCTGCCAAAGCCGCGGCCATTTGCCTGCACGAACTCATGAGAGTCGCTGTAGGCCGGCTGTCGCCGTACACCGCCCGGAGTTGCACTCGGGGAGCGAAGGCGCGGCGGAGTACGGGACAGATCTCGAGATTGCCGGTGTCACGGGGAGACAGTGGGGGCGCCCGATGCTGCGAGCTGCCATCACTCTTCAGGGAATGGGATCTGGAAGGGCGGCTTTGGTGCTGCGACGGCACGGCTTCAGTGGCGGCCTTATCGAGCTCGTCTCTGAGAGCTCGGTCGAAAAGGCCCGACCTCGAACGGGCGGGGTTGGTCATGACTCGAGCGATCGCACGGAGGTACTCGCCTGATTGAGGGAATTTGGAGCGTCCTGACGATGTTCCAATCTTCTCACGCTCCTTTCGCCGAAGGGCGGTTATAGCCTGGTTGATGGTGACTTAGGCCATCCGGCGAGCGTCTTTGGGGGTCTTCAGGCTGCGCTCCCCCTCCTCCACGCTCGTGCCATGGCTAGTGGCTATGAGAACAAGCTGATCACGCAGTGGTGGAGAGGGGGAGAACAGGGATGTGGAACTTCCATGCTCGGGGACTGCATTCGAACCTGAGCTCGTGGAATGTCCTGCAGCAACGGATGCCGTACCTCGAAAGTCTTGAACTTCTTCTGAATGAGCGAAGCTTTTGAGCCCCACGGTGGGTGCCAGCTGTCGACGATCGGGATCGCCTGATCGCAAATGTGAAACGGGGTTAGTATGAATGAGGGACCCAAAACGAGCTACGCTCAACGAAGGAACGGGTCTGCTGCGATGTTGGTCGGGGCGAAACGACAAAGAGCGAGACACAGTGGATTTTTATGGGATCCACCATCTTCACCTCACCCCCAACTCCATCGTCTTCCTCTCCATCTTCGCACACCTCTGTGAAATGTTCATGGGGGTGATGCTGAATCTCCCTCTCTTTCGCTACTTTTTCATCTGCCGCGCCTCCAACGACAATGAGGTAGTGGGGAGCTGCTATTTCCGCCTTCGGGACGGGATGGCCTCCCGCTACATCACCTTCCAGCCCAGATCCAATTGGAGGGCATGGCGCAGCGACTGGCTGTACATCAACGATGACAGCGAAGTCGACGCCTTGGAGGTGCCCGCCGGAGCAGCGGAGGTCTCAGAAGCTGGAACTCGCCGATCGAGGAGGCAGCGGGCTTTCTCGCGATGGCGGCCGTGTCAACAGAACTACGGACGCCGGGTTAGCTGAAATTTGGTGGCGGGACTTCATGACCCGGAGGATCAGCCCCTCCTCGTCCGCCGCCGCCGCATGGCGATATCTGACGGCAACGACATAACGCGCAGTGGCAGGGCGTAAGTCTTCATTTTCCTTTAGCTTTTTCTCGCGCACATGCTTCTTTCTGTGGCTTCCTACCAACCGGCAGCCATTCTTTTTCTTTTGCCAGGCACGGGAAATTTGGAGGAGCCAATTATTAGCAGGTGGCTTGCGCTAATCTGTACCGATTCGAGCGGCTCGGCTTTCGATGGCGGCTCGGCGCTCACGATTGGAGCATGCGGGCGCTTGCGGTCGTCGGTTGCTCCGCCGATGGACTCCACAGGGCTGCCGTGGTGCGGCCCATAGCCGCTGTGATCGAGGCGACCACCGCGGTGATCGAGACCCGCGGGCAAGCAGCCAGTGCCCGGGCGCCACGGGCGAACCCCAAGAGGACCGGTTCATGGACGGACTCTGCCGCCGCCCGGCTCGTCGGCGGCACCTCGCAGAGGCGGCGTCTGAACCGCCCGGCCATGACTTCATCATCGGAGCCGCCGCCTCATGGCTCAACTCCATCGCCTTCACCGGTTCCTCGCCTCGCACCCGCCCCGGCCCTCTGGCGCGGTGCCCTCGGCCTGAGGAGCACACGCCGCCGCCCGTGGCAGGCTTATGCTCCCGACGGCGCCCTCGGCTGAGGAACCGCCAATGGCGGCCCCTCAAGACGAGCCAAGGGTGGGGACGCCACCCACGCCCCCCGCGGCGGTGGAAACCTCTGCCCGGGTGCCTCTGGCCGCCACTACCGAAAGAGTCGAGGAGGGCGACCCCAGCGCCAGTGCTTCCGGCCCTCTAGCCCCTCGCACCGCCATTGCCCCCGCCGCGCGCTTCGTCGAGCTCTTCACCGCACTCGGCGACATACACGCCTCGCTGGGTACCGTCCTCGCCACAACTGCCAGGCACGGTGCTCAGACGGCCCAGCAGCTGGCGTCAGTAAGCGACGAGCTGACGCGGGAGCTGGAGAGGGCAGCGGCGGAATTAGCTCAGGAAAGGGCCAACACGACTACCATGCAACTGCGGGCAGAAAGGGCCGAAGAAAGAGGCGGAGAGGGCCGAGACGGCGCTGAAGCATTCAGAGCACGAGTCTTTCCGCCTGCGGCACAACCTCGCCATCATGCTCAAGAAGGCCTTCCAGCGCACGAAGAGGTGCCTGGAGCCCTTGGGGGAGGCTCTAAGTGCGCCACTGGAGGACTCCGCCTTGCAATTTGCCCACGCGACAAATCAGGCCGCAAAGGCACTCAGAAGCGCCCCATACAGCGCCCGCTCATGGGAGAGGGGCGAAGTTGCGATCATCGCCGCAACCTACGTCTTTGTCAGCTGCGCCCGGTGCGACACCGCATTTCGATCAATGGCGGTGGTGACGGTGGCCTTGAGGAGAGCAGCGTAAGTGGAGGCGCTGGTGCGCATACCGCCGAAAGCACGTGGCGGACTCTGCGGTGGAAGCGGCCGATCGTGGGCGTCTCTACCATTGGCGGAGGAAGGCCTGAGCGGCGGGGACCTTGACTTCGACGACGAGTGAAGGGCGAGCGACCACTTTTGTTCTTTTGTTTTATTTCTTTTTGTTGATCATGCGCATTCACAAACACTTGGGCAAACCTTGGTGAAGAAGATATTTCCTGTTTAATGTTATCCGTATGCTTATCTGTTTTGTATGATTGAATTCGTTGGATTGAACCGTTAGGTAGCAGTTTTAACCATTTGGAGCGCTTGAGGAATGCGAGGCGGCGAGGCAGCTTAGGCTAGGGTAGCGTTCCTAAGTCCTGCCAGCAATTATACTCGTTTGCTACGAGCATAAGTATAGATCATGCAAGTCTTACGGGATTTAGGCAGAAATGACCTTGAATCTAACAGGAGATGCAATATGTAGCTTAGTTTTAGCATCAGGTTTTTACGCGAGATTGTTGCTGATTTAAATTCTTTTGGAACTTAGACCTTGATGATAAATGCGGAAGCGTCTTTGCGACATAGCGTGGCGAGGCAACAAGTTTCCGTAAGTGTTTCTAGGCCAGCGGTACTCGACGGTGGCGACTAGCAGTGCTTCAGGGAGCCAACCCGAGGCGTGCGAGCCGTGTTTGAGTACCGTGCCTAACTTACACCTTGGTCACTTGGCCGCGCCAGACGTTAACACTTAGCACATTTTCTTTTATCATGAAGGGCCGTTGATTTTTGATACTCGCGACAATCACACGTAGCTTGACCCATCTTAGAGTATGCGCGTAAGGAAATGGCCAAAAACGCGGCACGAAGCACTTATCTTGCTTTGTATGCGTTGGGCGACCGACCCCCAAGCGTCTGGCGACGACCTTACGGCGCAGGCGACGAGAGGAGATCTTTGGGGCCTTCGCAGGATAAGCCGGCACTTCTACGCACAACCTGCGTGTATAGATAACTACCAGAAGGATAAGCAGACGCTTGGGAGGGCCTGTGCAAGGTAGGCCCAAACATTCTAAGTCCCAGCATGGGATGTCCTGGTTCGCCTTGTTTGGTTTCTAAGTCCCTGTGACCCTCCAGGAAATCGAACTACGGTGCTGTGTATCAAAGCAGCGGGCTTCCAGGAGTGGTACTAGGCCGACGGTGCTCGCGGTGACAACCAACGGTGCTTCAGAGAGCCAACCCGAGGCGTACGGGCCACGTTTGAGCACCGCACCCGACTCGCCCCCCAGTTGCCCGTGCTTGTCAGACACAGATGACGAGTGCCGCCATAGGTCACCAAGGAATTAGCAAACGTACGGGGCCAGCGACATTCGTGCGAAAACTCATTACTCAGGGCATAAAAAGGGACCGTCATGGTAAAGCAAAAAGCCTTCTATGCAACCACTTTACTAACCGCCAGTAGCCGCCGATCAGCCGGGGGATAAACTTACCTCAAGGCTGACTAGAGCAAGCTGCCGGGCACTTACAATTCTTTCAAGGATAGAACTTCCACAACAACTCTATGTTGTAGGAATTCGCCAGTTCTTCGCCGTCCTCAGTGGCCAATCGGACCGCCCCGGGTCGAGATACTGAGACCACCTCGAAGGGGCCCTCCCACTGGGGAGACAGTTTATGCAACCCGGCATGCGTCTGAACCCTACGCAAGACCAGGTCGCCCACTGCCAGTGTTCTCTCAGAGACCCGGGTGGCGTGGTACCGCCTGAGGCTTTGTTGATACCGGGCGGCGCGGAGGGCGGCCCGATCACGCATTTCCTCCAGGAGGTTGACTTCTTCCCGTCGGAGGTCTTCTTGGTCTTCTTCGTTGAACGCTGAGACGCGCAGAGAACCGAGCTACAGCTCGGAGGGGAGAACGGCTTCCGCCCCGTACACAAGAAAGAAAGGCGTCTCACCAGTGGCCTGGCTAGGTGTGGTACAAGCGACCACAGCACAGCCGGGAGCTCCTCCGTCTATCGCGCGCCCCGCTTGTGGAGCCGATCAAACGCCCTCGTCTTGAGGCCCTTCAGCACCAGCGCGTTGGCACGCTCTGCTTGCCCATTACTCATGGGATGAGCCACCGAAGCAAAACATACTTTGGTGCCCATCTCATTGCAGAACTCCAAGAAAGCCGTGTTGGTGAACCGAGTCCCGTTATCGGTGATGATGCGGTTGGCGACTCCAAAACGGGTAAAGATCCCGCGCATAAACTTGACGGCAGCAGCAGCCGTGATGGCGCGCACCGCCTCGGCTTCAACCCACTTCGTGAACTTGTCAATGGCGACGAAGAGGTGTGTGAAGCCCCACAACCAGCGGAGCGGACCCAGATATCGACCCCGGACCGCGAACAGCCAAGAGAGTGGGATGGTTTGCAGAGCTCGGGCTAGTTGGTGGATTCGCCTGGTGAAGAACTGACAAGCTTCGCACGTCCTCACCAGCTCGCAAGCATCCTGGAGGGCAGTAGGCCAATAAAATCCTTGGCGAAACGCTTTGCCAACCATTGTTCGGCCGGACATATGGCTCCCGCACACGCCCCCATGGATATCAGAGAGCAAGCTGCTCCCCTCTTCCCGAGTAATGCACTTCAATAGAACTCCGTTTCTGCTATGGCGATATAGGTCCCCACCTACCAGAGTATAGCACTTGGCCTTACGTGCAATCTTCTCAGCTGAGGCATCATCGTTGGGGATCACTTGGTCGCACAGGAAGGCTAAGATAAGATCCATGCACCGATCTTCCTGGCCAAGCGTGGCGACCACTCGGTGCTCACCCGGGTACTCCGCTGGGCCAAGCTTTTCCCCCGGTGCTGCATCGGCAGCATTGTCGCCTTCCCTCCCGGACCTGGGGGCTGAAGCGGGCGTGCTGCCTTCCCTCCCTGAACTGGAGGCCGTGACAACGACACCATCATCCCCACCTGAACTGGGGGCTGCGATGGACGGTCGCGACAGTCTTTCTTCGAAGACCCCAACTGGAACAGAAGCTTTTGAGGACGCGAGCTGCGAAAGCCCGTCCGTAAGGTGGTTGTCGCGCCGGGGATATGAACATACCCCAACCCTTCAAAGTGACGTTCCATTTTCCGGACCTCCGCCAAGTACACCACCATGGTGGGGTCGGAACACTGAAACTCCTTCCGCGCTTGATTGATGACTAGCAGGGAGTCACCCTTGACTTGGAGACGCCGAATGCTCAACGCCGAAGTGATGCGCAACCCTGCCAGCAGGCCTTCGTACTCAGCTATGTTGTTCGTGGCCTTGAAGTCGAGGGCGACCACATACTGAAGGGTGTCACCAGTAGGAGAGACTTGGACAACCCCAGCCCCCGCCCCCTCCAGCCTGAAGGAGCCATCGAAGAATAAAGTCCAGGGAGAGGGCACGGGCGCTTCTTCGGCTTCTGGAGTGGCGGGAGTCCACTCGGCGACGAACTTTGCCAGCTTCTGACTCTTGATGGCAGTGCGGGGTATGAATTTGAGGTTGAATTCCCCCAGTTCCACCGACCATTTAGCGATACGGCCTTCTGCTTCACGATAGTGGAGAATCTCTCGCAGAGGGTAGGCCGTGACCACGGTGACTTCTCTCCCTTGGAAATAATGCCGCAGCTTCCTAGATGCCACCAAGACCGCGTATAACATCTTCTGAGCTTGCGGGTATCGAGTTTGTGCTTCGTGCAACACCTTACTGATGTAGTAAACCGGATTCTGGACGCCTTCCCTCTCTGCAACTAGTACTGCGCTCACCACTTCAGGAGTGGCAGCTATGTACATGAGCAACAGCTCACCCGGCGCGGGAGAGACCAGCACCGGGGGAGAGGTGAGGTATCGCTTCAAGTCTTCAAACGCCTTCTGGGCTTCTTCGGTCCACTCGAAGTGGTTAGTCTTCTTCAGCAGCTTGAATAGAGGCAAGCTTCTTTCTCCGAACCGGGCAATGAACCGCCCCAGGGAGGCTAGGTGACCGGCCAGGTACTGAACTTGCTTGAGTCGCACTGGCGGCTTCACGTGTTCGATGGCCGATATCTTGTTAGGATTGTCTTCAATGCCTCGGCTGGACACCTGGAAGCCTAGCAACTTGCCGGAGGGCACACCGAACACGCATTTTTCAGGATTGAGCTTCAAGCAATTTTTCCGGAGGTTAGCAAAGGTTTCCTCTAGGTCTTGGATCAATTCTTCGCTTTTCTTGATCTTTACAACCAAATCATCAACGTAGACTTCAAGATTTTGCCCTATCTGGGGGCGAAAAGTAATATGCATGGCACGTTGGTAAGTAGAACCAGCATTCTTTAAACCAAAAGCCATTCTTACATAACGATAAACACCGTAGAAATTACAAATGATCTTCTCTTCATCTTCAAGCGCCATGCTAATCTGGTGGTATCCGAGATGCATCTAGAAAGCCTGACTTACACCGGCCGTGGAGTCAACAATGAGATCGACTTCATGGCGGTAAGAATCCCGGGCGAGCCTTGTTGAGGTCGGTGAAGTCGACACACATGCGCCATCTCCCGTTGGACTTCTTGACAAGCACAGGGTTGGCAAGCCACTCTGGATGAGAGACTTCCCTGACTATCCCTGCGCACAGCAGCTTCTCTACCTCCTCTCGAATGGCATCTTGCCGCTCCGGCGCCTGCCTCCGGACCTTCTGCTGGATCGGGCACGCTTCAGGGAACGTTGACAATTGGTGCTCGATCACCTCCCTGGGGACCCCAGTAATGTCGGATGGTTGCCAGGTGAACACGTCGGAGTTAGACTGGAGGAAGGTGACAAGCGCGTCTTCCTATTTAGCGAAATTTGGCGCTAATGTTGTGATCTTCGGGTTCGCCCTCACTCAGGGCGACCACCTTGACCTCACCGGCAAAGCCAGGTGTGGCGCGGGTCTGGGCCTGAGGGGCTCCCGAGGAAGTGGCATCTGCACTCCCGACGCAGGTGGCACCGGCCAGGTCCAGCGCATACTTGTGGCATCGCAAGGCCTCGGATTTATCCACCCGGATCGCAATGGGGCCACTGGGCCCCGGCATCTTCATCACCATGTAAGCATAGTGGGTAGCTGCCATGAACTTGGCCAACACCGGTCGGCCGAGTAAGGCATTGTAGGGGAGGTCGAAGTCGGCGACCTCAAAGTCCACCATCTCGGTGCGGTAGTTGTCTTTCTCCCCGAAGGTGACGGGGAGGCATACCTGACCAAAGGGCATTAAGCCAGCCTCTGGGGCTACCGAAGAAGAAGCGGTGGGCGTAGATCTGCTTGTGGGATTTGGGCGCCGAGAATGCGAAGAGGGGCAGGAGGTTGATGGAACTCCCTCCGTCCACCGGCCACAGCGCCCTAGCCGCCGCGTTCGAATGGTGGGCGACACCACGACCGGGAGATGCCCCAGGCCGGTGGCGCCCTCAGGGTGGTCGGCCTGACTGAAAGTGAGGGTCTGCTCCGACCATTTCAGCATCCGACCCGCCCCTGAGCTCGACACTGTGGTGCACACTTCCCTCTTCAGCCGTTTATAGGCGGCGTTGGAGGAGAAGGTGGACGAACCACCATGGATGTAAGCCACAGCATGATCAGCCTGCTGGAAGGCCAGCAGGGTAGGATCTTCGTCTTGATCATCGTCGGGGCAGCGTTTCTTGAGCCGCTTCTCCACCATTTTACCCACGACCCGACAGCTGTCCAGATCATGAGTATTGGTCCGATGGATTGGGCAATAGAGCTCGCCCACTTTTTGTTCGCGGTGGTCATTCCCACGACCGCGGCGGTCATCGCGCCGATCACGGCGATCATTACGCCGGTCACGACGGTCATCACGCCGCTCACGTCGGTCATCGCGTCGGTCGCAGCAGTTGCGCTTCCGTAGCACGGGGTTCTCGTCGTCATGCTCGGCGGCCATGACCCGCCTGGTCTCTCCTGCCTCGCGCTTCCGCGCCTTTTTGCTTGTATGGCTGGAACCCTTCGAGGTCCCGGCTTCATCCTTGCCTTGGCCACCCTTGGGGCAGTCTTTGCCCCCTCGCCTCCATGCCCCGCACACTTATGTGCGAGGAGAAAAGCTTCGAGGTGGTACTAATGGTATGGGTGGCCATCTTCTCCTTCATTTTACAGTCTCGAATGCCTCTTCGAAAGGCGATGACGACCGATTGTTCCGAAATGTGGGGGATCGTATTGCGGCAGTGGCAAAACCGCCAGATGAATTCGCGTAGCGACTCCCCCTTCTCCTGCTCCAGAGCGTGAAGATCATCCTCCACACCTGGCTGCGCAAAGGAGACTTGAAAGTTGGCAACGAAGAGGTCACACAACTCCCCCCACGAGTGCATCGATCCTCGCGGGAGGTTTAACAGCCAAGAGCGGGCAGAGCCCGTCAAGGCCGTCGGGAGGTAGTTGGCCATGATCTTTTTAGACCCGCCGGCCGCTCGCACCACCGTGGTATATATCTGGAGGAACTCCTCCGGGTTGGTGGTGCCGTCATATTTTTCTATGGACGCCGGGCGGAACACATGCAGCCACATCACATGATGTAAGCCGCGGAGAAGGCTTGGCACCAACGCCATAGAGGGCCGGCCGCTCTTGGGGGCGATCGAAGATCGTTCAGGGAGCACGGGGCTGGCTTCCTATAGAGTCGGAGGTGAACCTCCTCTTTGGTCAAAAGTGAGAGCCATGGGAGGGCTCTCACCATCGAATCTATTTGCTTCCATGCCACGCTCGGGGCCGTGTGTGGTAGCAACGGCGACCACGGAGGTAAATCACCGCCAGTGCGGGCTAACATCAAATGAGACCGAAGGTCTCCATGATCCCTGAGCAGGACCATGGCTATGCCGCG
The DNA here is from genome assembly GCA_036346375.1 of Guadua angustifolia. Lineage (NCBI taxonomy): Eukaryota > Viridiplantae > Streptophyta > Magnoliopsida > Poales > Poaceae > Guadua > Guadua angustifolia. The sequence goes on along the minus strand of CM070508.1, from coordinate 49,896,319 downwards.
CCCTTCTTTGACTCCGACCGCTGGCGAGCTCTTTTCGTTAGGCGGTGGGCGGCTTGAGTGCGCTCTGCATGCGCCCCAGCGACGGGGTACCAACGGTACCTGGTCGGTCGAGGAGCCCTACCCGAAGTTGGGCCGCATCCACGAGACCGGCGATGCTCGCGACCCGGAGTGGGCTGAGAATCTCCGAGACTCCAGCAGGCGTGGTCAAGAAGGAGACGAAGCGCATGCAAATTCAGGCGAGTGGGCGCCTCCATGGCGGTACCGGCGTCGCCTGGTGCTCGCCACTTCCAGCGAACCCGCGACCACCTGCGAGGCGGTGAGCGATCCTTCGGCCGAGAGGCTGCGGGGCGCACCGAGCACCGCTCACCCCGCCGCTCCTTGATCTTTGAGAACACGCCATCTTGGATGCGGGCCTACTTCAAATCACGGATCGAAATGCTGTTGGGGAGTTAGCGGAAATACCAACCACTAGCCCCTACTGCGCGCCCCTGTCGGCGTATTCCACAGCAGGCCGGAGTCTATAGGCGGGTTTGGTTCGATAGGGCGTCTTCATGATTAGCTAACCCTAGAGGTGAAAACCCTAGAGTCTCCCCACGAAGGATTCCGGTGTCTATGGACTAGGGATGACACAGAGATTTTAGCCAGGTTCAGGCCCCCTTTGCCTTGGGTAATAGCCTTACTTCCTGCTAGATTGTTTAAAGAGTGTTTAAAACTAGTACAATACAGAGCTTTCGGGTTACAATTTCTTCCTTAAGCTCTACTGCAGAACTCTTGATCCTTTGACCCCCCTTCCCATGCACTAGAGGGCCCTTATATAGGCCAGGCCAACCAGAGTAGGTACAAGGGGGGTCATCATGCTGATCTTCATACATTTATTACCCCTTCCCGTGTTGTCCCATTCCTCCAGCCTCATTAAATGCCGGCGCTTGTAAGCCGCCCGATCCGCTCGGTATGTGACCCCTTTGTGGGTAGGTGAGGCGTCGAGAGAATGGGCTTATGGCGAAATCCTTGCGATTCGCAGATCGACCTGCGGGCTGCCGCTGGAGCGATGCGATAGGAGAAGGAGACTTTGAGGTGAAGCTACCTGCACCACCTTTTGCCTTCGGCCAGGCGAGCAAGCGTCCTCTCCACTGCTCACCGAGCGCCACGTGGGTAGGCGCCGGCGGCGGGGCATCTCGCGCCCACACCTTTCGCCGGGCACCACGTGGACCGGCTTTTGCCAGCCGGCGTGCTCGCCGCCCGATCACCGAGCCGCCACGTGGGTGGCGCCGAGCGGCGGCGTCTCGCCCACTGCTCATTGGGCGCCACGTGGCCGACACTGCGGCGGGCGTGCTTTCGCTCCCGTTCGCGGGGCGCCACGTGGTGGCGCCGGCGGTAGGGCGTCTCGCCCACACGCTCGCCGGGCACCACATGGGCCGGCACCTAGCCCGCGAGCGTGCTTGCCGGCCGCCACGTGGGTAGGTGCCGGCGGCGAGGCATCTCGCCCCACGCTCACCGGGCGCCGGATGGGCGGCACCTGGCCGGCGGGGCGTGCTTCGCCGCCCGTCGCCGAGCCGCCACGTGGACTGCGCGGCCGGCGGCAGGCGTCTCGCCCACACTGCTCGCTGGCGCCCGTGGGCCGGCTTTGGCGGCGGCGTCTTCGCCCGCCCATCGCTAAACGCCACATGGATCGGGCGCCGGTCGGTAGGCGTCTCGCCCACACTGCTTTCGCCGGGCGCCCGCGTGGCCGGCACTGGCGGCAGGCGTGCTCTCCGCCCGTCGCCCGTTGCCACGTGAAATGGCTTTGTGTGTGGAGAGGTACCCCGGTAAGTAATCTGCGAGAACAACGAGCAATTGGCTCTGTCGCCCAAAGGCGCAAGGTCTCAGACTGCGCCGGCGCTTGAAGATCTTTCTTGACGTGGTGGAGCGGGAGGCACAGCGATTCAAGCTCATAGAGACCTTGGAGGTCGAGTAAGGGGAGGCTGCACAAAAGGCAGCGGCCCACGCCAGCGAGATCACCGGCCTCCACCAGGTGATGAAGGCGCTCGAGGCCACCCATGCATCCGAGCTCCAGCAGGCCATTGCCACCGAGCGCAACCTTGTGCACAAAGCCATAGAAGAGGAGCGTGCGCGGTCGGCCAAGGCGCTCGACGTCGAGTGAGCCAAAACAGAGAAGCTGGAGAAAGCCGCCGTAGACCAAGCAGCTGCCCCGGCAAAGGCTTCCCCCGAGCTCAAGGCTAAGGTCCAGGAGCTCGAGGAGAAGCTGGGACGGGTGAGCAAGGCAGCGAAGAGTGCCATGGCCCAACTTCAAGAAGAGCGCCACCGCGCCGCCGACACCTCTGCCGAAGCCCTTCGACTCCAAGGCGAGCTATCGACCCTACGGGCTAAGGTCACCGAGCTCGAGCAAGAGAAGTTCGCTCGCGAGATGGCTGACCTGTAGATAGGGATAGACCTTCTTGCCTGTAAATGGAACTTTTTGTAAGACAAAAGACTAATCAAACAACATCGTCCTGGCAGAAAGAGCTGGTGTCTTTGTCTGTTTAAGATTTTTTGATCAAGAGATTTTTGTTTTTTTTAGTCAAGCACTTAGCCTTTTTAGTTGAAGTATATCCTCATCTAGCCCCCGTTGGGGCCAAGGTCGAGCAAAGCTGGCCTTGGACGCAAGGTTAGAAACCTGCAAAAACCACGACCTGCAAGATCTAGAAGAAACACACAGGGAGCACAACACAGGCGTACGAGGAAAGACTTAGGCTCGAAAGTGCTAAGGTCGTTGCTAGGTCAGACTTTCGAATCCCTACCGTGATTTTACGCCCTGCTCGTTGGTCCTATCTGCGGGCTTTGTTCGAACCCTGGCGTAGGGGGAGCTGGGATGCGAAGAGATTCAGCTTACAAGTAGTTCGACCACTGGGGGTGGATTTTAAGCTTGCAACATTCGGGCCAAGAGCAATCGTGCGTGATCGCAGGTCGGACTCAAAGAGGTCCCGACCTCAAGTCAGCATGAAGTATGGAATGAAGAAATGGCGCAAAGACCAACATAACAATTGAATAACAGCTTTATTAAAATTTGAGGTAAAGGCGTTACATAGAAAATTTTCGAAGCTAGTCAATGTTCCATGAGCTAGAGAGCTCTCTGCCATCGGGCATCACTAGTTGGTAAGCCCCCGTGCGATCTGTTGAAACAACTCTATAGGGGCCCTCCCACCGTGGGGATAACTTGTTGGTGTTGTACGAGCTCTGGATTCGTCTTAGGGCCAGGGCCCCAACAAGGAGCTCCCTAGGTCGTACCGATCGAGACGCATATCTGTGAAGAGCTTGCAGATAGTGCGCTGATCGTAGCAGTGCACGGCATCTTACTTCTTCCGCTAGGGTTAGGTCAAGAGACCGTTCTTGCTCGAAGTCGATCTGGTCGACCAAGTTGACCCTAGCAGAGCCCAGCGTGACCTCTGGAGGCAGGACGGCTTCGGTACCGAATACAAGCCGGAAGGGTGTGGATCCTGTTGCTCGGCTGACTGTGGTATGAATATACCATAAGATGTTGGGGAGTTCATCCACCCAGGTCTGGCCATGTTGTTCAAGCTCATCTGTTACCCGTTTCTTGATGCCTTGAACAATCTGTCTGTTGGCGCGTTCTACTGCTCTGTTGCTTTGTAGATGGGCCACCGAGGCATATCACACTTTGGTGCCGATGTCCTCGCAATACTCCTGGAACAATTCACTGATAAATTGTGTTCCATTGTTGGTGATAATTCTGCATGGAACTCCATACCTGGTGACCACGAACAAGTGAAAGAACTTGACCGCCGCACGAGCCATGATGGTCGAAACGGGTTCGCTTTGATCCACTTGGTAAAGGTATCCATAGTGACGAACAAGAACTTGCTCCCACTGACCGCCTACAGGAAGGGGTCGAGGACATCTAGCCCCTAGGTCGAGAAGGGCCAAGCGAGTGGAATGGTCTGGAGTGCATAGGCAGGTTGGTACGACTTTCGAGCATGGAATTGGCAGGCTCGACAGGCACGGACGATGTTGTGGGCATCCTGGAGCGCCGTTGGCCAATAGAACCCCATGCGGAAAGCCTTTCCGACCATGGTCCTGAAAGAAGAATGCTCCCCACAGAGACTTAAATGAATGTCGTTTAACAGGTACTTACCCTCCTTCGTGGTAACAAACTTTGTTAGGACTCCAGAAGCATTCCAACGGTAAAGTTTGCCGTCCACGAGCTTGTACGAGCTTGCTCGGTGCTTGATCCTGCTCCTCTCAGCGGGGTCGGACGGAAGCTCTCCCTATGCCAGAAAGCTGTGGATTGGCTCGGCCCATGAGGGAATACCTTCAATGAAAGCGACCGAGGCCCCCTGGTCGGAAATTGAAGGCAACGCCAGGGTCTCCAAGATGACATCCGGAGGAATTTCGTTGTCCGATGACCCGAGCTTGGAGAGGAAATCTGCGCTGGAGTTGTCCTTCCTTGGCACATGCGTGATTTCCAGGTTTGGGAACCACTTCTCCATCTTGCGCACTTCGGCGAGGTATTTGGCCATGGAATATTCCGAGCATTGATAGCCCTTGTTGAACTTGTTGATGATGAGCTGGGAATCGCCCTTGACGATCAACCAGCGCACACCCAGCGCCTTGCAAGCTCGGAGTCCCGCCAGGAGAGCTTCGTATTCTGCCGCATTATTTGTTGCTAGGAATCCGAAATGAACCACGTACCTCAGTCTGTCGCCCTACGGGGTGAGAATGAGGATTCCAGCCCCCAAGCACTTGAAGGATCTTGAGCCATCAAAGTACATGACCCAGGGCTTCTCCTCCCCGACCTCGAGTTCGGGAGCTAGCTGCGATGTTTGCTCGACCACAAAGTCGGCAAGCACCTGCGACTTGATGGCCGTGCGTGCCACGAACTGGACGTCAAACATAGCCAGCTCCATGGCCCACTTGGCGATGCAACCTCCAGCCTCTGGATTCCTCAAGATTTCCCTGAGTGGGAAGTTGCTCGGGATGACCACGGAGTGAGCCTGAAAATAATGCCGGAGCTTATGCGATGCCATGAGGAGGGCATACAGCAACTTCTAGACCTGGGGGTAGCATTCCTTAGACCCATGAAAAACCTCGCTGACGTAGTAGATCAGGTGCTGCTGTGTATCCCGCTCGACCACCAGGACGGCGCTGATAGCTTGGGTGGTGGCCGCAAGGTAGAGCAACAACTTCTCGCTTGGCTGCGGGGTCATAAGCAAAGGTGGTCTTGAGAGGTGTACCTTTAACTCGTCGAAGGATCGCTGAGCCTCGGGCGTCCACTCGAAGTTTCCTTGTTTACGCAAGGCCTTGAAAAACAGCAACCCACGCTCGCCAAGTCTCGAGATGAACCGGCTGTGGGCGGCCATGTGCCCGGTGAGGCATTGCACCTGCCTTGCCGAACTTGGGGGGGCCATCTTCTCTATCGCCTCGATCTTCTCCGGGTTCGGGCCGACCCCCGAGCCCCCGATCATGTAGACGAGCACCTTTCTTGAAGCAGTGCCAAATACACATTTCTCCAGGTTAAGCTTGATCTTGTGCTTGTTCAGATTGGCGAAAGTCTCTTCTAGGTCTCGAACGTAGACCTCGAGGTTGTGGCCGATCTGAGGGTCGAACGTCTTAGTCATCAAGCGCTGGAACATCGCGCCGGCGTTGCGAAGACCAAACGACATAGTGGTGTAGCAGTACGTGCCGAATGGTGTGATGAATGATGTCTTACTCTCATCGCCGACCACCAGCTTGATTTGATGATACCCGGAGTAGGCGTCCAGGAAGCTTAGCATCTTGGCATTCGCGGTGGAGTCGACGATCTGGTCGATGCGCGGAGGGGGAAAATTGTCCTTCGGGCAAGCCGAATTTAAGCCCGTGTGGTCGATGCACATCCGCCACTTCCCACCTTTCTTCTGCATGATAATCAGATTGTCTAGCGATTCGGAGTAATCGATCTCACAAATGAAGCCGGCCTTCAGGAGCTTGTTGAGGTTCTCCTTGATTATAGCAACCTTCTCTGGGGAGAAGCGACACAACTTGTGGCGCATGGGCCGACAGTTAGGCCGCACTTGCAATCTGTGCTCGACCACCTCCCTCGGGACACCCGGCATGTTCGCCGGCTCCCAAGCGAATATGTACTTGTTGGCGCGGAGGAAGGTGACAAGCTCGAGTTCCTATTTGGAACTCAACTCGGCCGAGACGTGAATGCACCTGGAGGAGTCGCCCTCTTCGAGCGGCACAGCCTTTGTCGCCCCGTTAGGCTAGATGACCGCCTTCTAGCGAGCGACCTTCGTGGTCGCCTCAGGGCCCTGTTGAGCCAGTATTCCGGCGACAGCCAAGGCCTGGGTCTCGCAACCGTGCGCCACCTTGAGGTCGCCCTGCACAGTTATGATGCCCTTGGGGCCTGGGAGCTTCAAGCAGCGGTGGCCATAGTGGTTCGCTACCATGAACCTGACTAAAACCGGGCGCCTGAGGATGGCGTTGTAGGGAAGATTCCTTTCGACCACCTTGACGGTAATCAGTTCGGTGCGGAAGTTGTCTGAGGCGCCGAAGGTGACAGGTAGGACCACCTGCCCTAGAGGAGTGGTCGAGCTTCGAGAACGATTACGAAGAACGAGTGCGATATTCTTGACCTTCGACAAGAATCGCATCCGGTCGGGCGGCAACCCAGAGGTAGGTTGAGGAAGCGCCCCCATCGATCATGACACGCCCGACCATGGTGTTGCCAATGGTCGGGGTCACAACCTAGGTAGTCTTGAGGTCTTTGGACATACCTTGGGGGGCATCCTCCTGTATGAAGGTTATCGTAGCCCCAACCCACTTGCAGGGCTGGTCTAGGGCTTCCAGCGGTAGTCGATAAACCGTCTTGTGACATCCTTGATTCGCGTCGAGATTGAGTGCGCCGATGAGCGCGAAGATGACGTCGATCCAGCGGTCACCCTGCTGAAAATCCAGGTCGAGGTCAGCTTGGTCCGCTCCGGTGTTGACCCTGTCGGGCTGATCTCCCTCTTTCGGGAGCATGGGCATCTCTCCGCACCCATCATAGAAGTCCTCCAACTTGTTCTGCCAAGCCCTGCAGCTTCGCAGGTCGTGGCCTAGGGTCCCGGATCAGCGTTCTTGGCGTTGGAAGGACCAGCCTCGTCTGAGTTGATGCCTAACTTACCTTGATCGTAGTCACGCTTCTAGCGAATCATGTCGTCCGCGTCCGCGTAACGCTCCGCCATGCGAAACATCTTGTTGACGGTAAGCTTGGTCGTTATCTCCAGGTCTTCAATGAGGCACTGGTCGCGGACGCCGAACTTGAAAGTCTTGATCACAACCTCATCGGAGACGCTTGGGATTAGGTTCCTCGTGCGGATGAAACACCAAACGAAGTCGCGGAGGGGTTCGCTCTTCCCCTGGATAATGCGGTCCAAGTCCTTTTCCCTACCGGGTGGCACATAACAACTCTGCAAGTTGGACCGAAGGGCACCCTGAATTTGGCACCACGAACGGAAGGAGCCAGGCTTCTGGTTGAAGAGCCATGTGCGGGCGACGCCATCCAAAACGGTTGGGAGGTAGTTGGCCATTACGGGCTCGTCCCCCCCGGTCGCCAAGATCGCGGTGGAGTAGATTGAAAGAAACTCATCGGGGTTCTTCGTCTGTCGGCCCTTTCGATCAAAGCGGGCTTAAGCAGTGGCAACAAGCGCACCGTCGATGGTCATCGAGTCGCCAGCGCCAGCCAAAGCGAACGAGGCACGCCTAGAAAGTGTCGCCGCTGCTGGAGTCAGAGTCGCGATCACCTCGGTGACCCGACCTACGACCACGCTGGCCGTGTCGATGGGCTCGAGCATCGCCCAGGAGGTATTGCAGGTGCTCATGGATCTGGCGACGCCTTGGGGGAATGTTAGGAGAAAGGCCCAACATCTTTCTTTGCTAGAGTGAAAGTCGTTGTGGGCGGTACATCACCGTACACCACCGGAGTTGCACTCGAGGAAGCGGCAATGTGATGGAGTCTGGGGCGGATCTTAGGATTCCGGCGTCACGGGAGACCAGCGAGGGCCGGTGCTGTCTGCGGAGCTGCCATCACTCTTGAGAGCAGGATCGGAAGAGGCGACTTTGGTGCTGCGACGGCACGTCTTCAGTAGTGGCCTTATCGAGCTCGTCTCTGAGAGCTTGGCCGAAAAGGCCCGACCTCGAACGGGCGGGGTTGGCCATGACTCGAGCGATCGCATGGAGGCGCTTGCTCGATTGAGGGAGTTTGGAGCGTCCCGACGATGTTCCAATCTTCTCACGCTCCTCTCGCTGGAGGGCGGTTATAGCCTGGTGGATGGCGACTTGGGCCATCCGACGAGCGTCTTCGGGGGTCTTCGGGCTGCGCTCCCCCTCCTCCACGCTCGCGCCATGGCTAGCGGCCATGAGAACAAGCTGATCACATAGTGGCGGAGAGGGGGAGAATAGGGATGTGGAGCTTCCATGCTCAGGGACTGCATTCGAACCTGAGCTTGCAGAATGTCCTGCAGCGACGGACGCCGTACCTCGAAAGTCTTGAACTTCTTCTGAATGAGCGAAGCTTTCGAGCCCCACGGTGGGTGCCAGCTGTCGACGATCGGGATCGCCTGACCGCAAATATGAAATGGGGTTAGTGTGAATGAGGGACCCAAAACGAGCTACGCTCAACGGAGGAACGGGTCTGCTGTGATGTTGGTCGGGGCAAAACGACAAAGAGCGGGACACAGCGGATTATACTGGTTCGAGCCCTAGTGAGGGAAATAGCTCTACTCCAGTCTTCCCTGAGGCGGAGGACCTCACTATTCTTGAGTACAGAGGTGGTTTACAGCTCGAGCTTGAGCACTCTGGTTATGGCTACTGTCCTATTGCTTGTGCGTTTATGTTCTGTTCTTTGCCGATCTGCTCCAGGGGATTTTATACCCCTCCCGGCCATTCCCAGAAATGACCGAGAGAGATTCTCGGAGTAGTGCATGGTGCGCATGGAGGACGTTCTGCAACCGTCCCGAACCTGACGCCCACGTCCTCCTTAACTCCGGGATTCCCGGTCTTGGTAACTGTCGAGTAAGCACACACCTTCGAGCCAAGGTCGAGGTCGTGCGGGGAGTTGAATCCTCAGTCCCCAAGCTCGAGGTCATGCATGGATCACGCGGCTTAGGTCGTGGTCGAATTCCCATGCTGCACAGCCCCGAGCTAGGGCCCTGTTGACTGCGCGTTGACCTGTCAGAGATTTCTCAATCCCCGACAGGATCATTACTTTTAGATTCTATCAAAATGAGTATATGAAATTTGTGTAGTTAATATATACTCATGACAATTTAAATTCAATTTTTAAATTGTCTTCGGTTGCCATTAAATCAACAAAGAACTAATCATGAGTTGACGGTTCACTTTGTTGATCCTAGGGCAATCCAAATGTAACATCCCAAAATTTGGAGTTTTGGAATGTTTAAAATTTAAAAATGAACCATTTGCATTTTCTTGGAATTAATCGAAGCTTAATTTGAATTTTCTAAAAATGAGAAGATTTAATTTGACTAATATGTGCATCAAATCAAAGGTTCCTTGTGCTTCAAGGAATTTTTCTATATTTTTGGAGATTTTTCAGAGTTTATTTGCTATTTATTTGAATTTAATTGGATTTATTGGAATTTCTGGAGTTTTTAATAATTCAGAAATGATTTCTAATTCCAAAATCCTCCGCGGGCCGAATCTCCCCGGCCCAATCGCTGTTCACCGCCTTGGCCCGGTCCAGCACCCGCTCCGCAGCCCATTCGCCCGACCCAGCTCCGTGCGCCTACTCAGCCTAGCCCGCTGCGACTCTCAACCGTCCGATCACCACCATGCATTCGGCATGGATCAAGCCACGTCACCGCACTGCGCACCGCCGGTCAAAACCCGAAACCTAGCGCCATTTTCGGCGTTCATGCCGCGCCCACCTCGCCAGGCCTATTTAAGGCGTCGCCGACCCATCCCGAGGTTCGCCTCATCGCGCTGTGCCCGCCGCCCTTTTCCTCGTCACCGGAGAGCCCTCCCGCTGTCGCCGCGAGCTCACCGAAGTTCCTCCTCGGCCATGCACCTTCTCCGCCGTCGTTCGCCCTCTCTGGTGTGCCTCCGTCATCTCCGTTGGCACGGTTGAACTCGTCGCGTCGTGCTCTTCCGGATCCGCATTCTCTTACGCTAGATCCGGTCGTTCTCCGCCACGCCGCGCGTCGTCTTCCTCAAGTGCGGTGAGTTGCTCCGACGCTCGCTGACGATCCCGTCCACTCGACCATGCCCGTCCGATCGTCCACCGACGCTTCCGATCGTGCCACGTCCAGCCGCCCGCATCTTCACCTATCCGTCGTCCGATCCAATCTTTGCCGTCGGATGCGTGACGGGTGTCCTGCACGCGTGGCCACCTAGTCAACTGTTGTGTAGCGCTGCGTCATCGTCCCCGTCAGCGCCATGTCAGCGCCGTGTCAGCCCTAGCCACTGTGCCGTAGACCCGGTCCACCGTGGACCGGAGTAGTGCCCGTGGACTCGGTCTATGCACCATGGGTCCCGCATGTCAGCGTAATAAAGAATTTTTGGATTTATTTTATTTTGGGAAAATTGGTTGCTGACATCAGCGTTGCGCAATAAATCGATTTTCCCATATAAAAATAAATCGAAAAATTCGGATTTCTTCATTTTCAGCTAATTTCTCTGAATTTAATCTTTCGGAGGCTCGTTCTCACTCATACGAACTCCGATTGAAGCGATTCAAATTTCTAAATTTTTGTAAAATTGAGCTCTACCTTCCAAAGGCATTTATTTTCAGTTTTGATATTGTTTGGTTCTCTATTTTGTATTTGTTTAGTTTTGTTGCTTTATTTTCCGTAGACGCGAACCCCGAAGGAGCGAACAGAGACTTTGAAGACCAAGATTCAGCACTTGATCAGCAAGGCAAGTCATAACCTTTGATCATGTTGAACCTATGTTTGCGAACTTATTTTGTTTTGTACAATTGCTTGCTATTTGTGTATCAATGCTAGTTTATGGGAGTAGCTATTCACCTGATTGATGTTATACCACCTTAATTATTGGAATGCCATATACCCATGGTTAACCTTAAGTTGGAACATTACTAGTTGGACATAATCATAATACTAACATTGGGTTATCATAGCTATGCTTAGACCTGCTTAGTCGTACGTTGGGATTCATATCACTTGTGAATTAATGTTAATCTTGACCTAATGAGATATTGAATCATGGTTGTTGGCCACTGTTGTAAAACTTGTTGTACCATGGCAGGGGATGCCACAGGTCTTGGTTGAACAAAATGTTTTCCCTCGGGCAAGTGATCGTGCAATAAAGAGGGTGCTGTCTAGCACATTGGGATGTGGCTGTCTTGCCTGAGACAACTTAAAGACTTAATCTTGTGCGCCATTGAACTAGGCCTAACCGTGCAACCACTAGTCTAGTATGGGACAGACCTAACCGATTAATTTGCAATGTCTAGTCTTGAGTACTGCCAGGCGTTGGTGTGGGTTCCGGGATGGACGGGTAGACTCACATGGCTCAAGAGGGGGCCCCGACGGGCGAAACCTTAGAGGGCAGTACCGAGTTTAGACATGCATTGTAAAGGCTTTGTAGTGATCTCTCTACTGACACACCAAAGGAAGCGTGTTCGTAGCACTTGGCACTAAGAGATGATCATGTCTTGTAGGTAAAGCTGTACAACCTCTGCAGAGTGTAAAACTATTTGAATAGCCATGTCCACGGTCATGGATAAGCCTGGGGATTTCACACGGGGTATAGAGTGTTTCATAAAATGTGGAATTGTTGGGATGTGAACGGGGAGTTCACTGTTGTTTTGTTGTCTAAAGCTATACTGTTGAATTTGGTGGTTGATACTTGTTTCGAATAATGTAGGGTGATGCCTCGCAATTCTGTTCTTGCTGTCTACCATTGATTTACCAGTTAATTATTATTGTTTTCATCAATCCACCTTCAATCTATTTATTGTATTTAAATTCAAGTTATTGATTTCTGCAAATGAACCATATGACTATTCTTTGTCAAGACGTGCATGAATATATTGCATCATTTCCCTCGACTTCTTGAGTCGTTTTGTACTCACGGCTTACCCTTATTGTTTAGTTCTTTGAGGAGGACCGGTAATGAATGTCAAGAGGAGTACTATGAAGACTAAATCGACTAGGAAGGCGTTCCCAGACGATTGCTGTGGCATGTCGAATAGCCCAAGTTATCTTATTTTTATTTGCTTGATTTTATTTGTTTCTTAAGCCAAGAGGCATTGGTGTATGAACCTTGACCATAAGGTCATTTGTTTTATTCAATAATAATTTGCTTCTTCTTAGTTATTTCGATGTATGGAATGATATGTCATCTATGTTTCAACTATGTGCACTAGTGTGATCCTGGAATAGTGCAGAATACACAGACGGTTTCGGATTTGCATATCCGGGTCCCGACACGAAAGCTCTTGAGTATAATGAAGTATTAGTTGCATTAGTATACTCAAGACACAATTAATCTTTCAATCAATTGTCTTTGGGTTGTGATCAATCATCAAAGAAAAAAATCAAGGGATCTTGAAAGCATCCATTCTGTGTTAATGGAGTTCATTGATGATTGAGACAACCATGTGTTTTGGACTAATACTTTCAATGAGTTTGAAATAGGTAAAGTCCAAGGTTGAGATAGATAAATGGGACAAGTATGCCATCATGTGTTGATAAGCATCAAAAGAGGATCCTGAAGCTAAGACAAGGGGAGTTCATCATGTGTTGATGAACAAGATAAAGATTCTGACTTGGAGAGAAGATGATCAGTCATCATGAAAGCTCCAAGTGGTTGTGAGAGGCAAAGGTATAACTAGATAGGGATAAGGATGTATTTCTAGTCTTTAACCGATCTCGGTGTTTGGATGGGAGACCGGGTTGCTAGTTAGGTGCTGATGAGGACATCCCTTTTGATGATACGACCATACCTGCTACACAACATGGGCAGCAAGGGCCAATGACACGTGCTCGAGCTCGTGAACTTAATCATCAGGTAACATCGTTCCTAGCTACCCTTGTTGTATCCCCTCAAGATTGGATGCTACTAAAGTCCTGTGATGACTATCTTGTGCTTAGGAATGTGGGAGAGGACCCAGGCCATTACTGGAACAAAGGAGAGTAGTTCGGACCAGCCAGTTCGGACCAGTAGTTTGGACTAGCAGTTCGGACCAGCCAGTTCGGACCAGCAGTTCGGACCAGCAAGACATGGGCCTTGGGCCTTGTATCAAGTGATCCATTAGGGGTGCGTCCAGGCTAGGGTTTGAGAAGTTCCTGGTCTTCTTCCACCTACAAAGACCAGCAGCAGCCGCCACTTCAACGGCGGGTTTGTTTTGTTGCAAGTTAGCTTCAGCTACTTCCTTGTAACGTGTGACTCGGCTAGAGCACCCGATTTACTCAATTCAGAACACCACATTCGTATCGGGATTCATGATTTGGGCAAGGTCTGTGCGTTGTTTGCTTGTCCACTTGTTCTTGCTTGTTCTTTGATTTGCTTGCAAGATCAAGGTTGTTCTTGGCACGGCAAGAACAGTAACAATTGGAGAGCCATCTCCACCAAATCTTAGTTATCCCCACTCTCATCGAAAGATCGGGAACCCCATTTCACATCAAGTGGTATCAAAGCCTAAGGTTGATCGGTGAGAGTTTTATCTATCCATTGCATTTACCTACAGTCCAAAAACCACCAAAAATAGGCTAGAACCGAAATCTCCAAAACAAGTTTGAGCCCTGCTATTTCTGCTTAGTTCTTGCTCGTTGAGTTTTCGGTTGCATCGTTTGGTCGAGTTGTTGGTTCGTAGCGTTTAATCTTTAGAGTTGCGAGTTCTTGTCACGTTTCCGCCACCACCAGTTCTTTCACCACCACTGCCATCTAAACCCTTCGCTTCCATCAGTGCAGACCAGTCCGAACATGTTCCTTGCGCCCTTTGGACAAGTCCGAAACCTCTCTCTCTGCTATTCTCCAAAAAAAATCACACATTGTTCAACAGCAGGGATCTTAGCTCAGAGAGAGAGAGAGTATCTTTTAATTACCTTTTTACCCCTAGACAAAAAAAAGTATGTGTGCAAGATAGCTTATTCTGATCTCCTTTGTGCAAGGATTAAAGTTTCTATCCCCTGAAAAAAAGTAACTGGAAAAAAAGGGGGGCTTCAAGTTGCGATCCTGTGAAACCTTCATCGTGTTCTTTGTTGGCAGCCATCCTGTGGCTACGTTTGTGTCTAAGTCTCACGTCTCTAGCACGGTTAGGCCTAAGGACCAGCACGGTACCATCTTTGAGCATTTATTCAACTTGCTTGACTAACGTGGTTCCAGCTATACCTTGATCTTTTTTGCAGCTGCCTACAGCTCCACAAATTTAGCTAATTGACAGGAGGTTTGTGCTTGCTGCCACCTTTGCTTGTTGTTCTTGTCGGCTGCCAACGCCACCTGCGTAGCTTGGTAAGAACTTGCAAGAGCTTGTTTGCTCAGGTTTGAGGGGTATTGAGTGCACCACCCGGTTACACAAACAGCTGTTAGATAGAGCTTAATCTTTGTTCTACTTTCATTCTCCACTAACCATGTCAAGGACTTCAGCTGACAATATACCACAATCCCCGCGAACAAAGGGCATCATCCAACACTTTGAGCGCCAAGTTAACCTGTGTACTTAAGGGCTTGAGGAGGATGTGTGGGTTGCCAATGAATGCCTTGTCCAATTAGAGGCGACCAAGATCGATGCCAACACCAAGCTCGCAGCCATGGAGGGGTCCAAGGCAGCTGTGAACACCACTCTCACTGCTATTCTTAGCAGGCTTGAGAAGATGGGCCGAGCTGGGGGTGATAGCAACAATCAGCCCTAAAATGATGGCTCTGAAGGAGGTGCAGCGAGTGAGCACGACGATGAGTATGGAGCAGATACTGAGGTTGATGATGTAAAAGATGCTCATTCCCGTGACCACCGCATATCCGCTCGGGCTTATTTGGCGTGAGGTACATGATACCGATGATTCCTTGGGTAAGATCAAGTTCACCATGCCTCCTTTCGATGGTAAATATGACCCTGATGCGTATCTCACTTGGGAGTTAGCTTTAGATCAAAAATTTGCTTGTCATGATTTTTCTGAAAACAAACGTGTGAGCGCTACTACTAGTGAGTTCACTGATTTTGCTTCTGTTTGGTGGAGGGAATATTACAATAAGAACCCAAATAATACTCCACAAACTTGGGATGCTTTGAAATGGGTCATGCGGGCTAGATTTGTTCCTTCATATCATAAGCGTGATCTGTTGGATAAGTTGCAGCAATTAAGGCAAGAGACCAAAATGGTAGAAGAATATTTTCAGGAGTTGCAAATAGGTATGCTTCATTGTGGTCTCAAGGAGAACGAGGACGCTGCTATGGCTCGGTTTATGGGTGGCCTGAACAGAGAGATTCAGGACATCCTAGCTTACAAGGAGTATAATTCAGTTAACCATTTGTTTCATCTGGCTTGCAAAGCTGAAAGGGAAGTGCAGGGACGTCGAGCAAGCATGAGAACTAACATTTCTGCAGGGCGTGCAAGCTCGTGGACACCACGCACCCATGCTGCTCAATCGACATGGACCGCTGCACCATCCCCGTCTATCAACAAACATCACCAATCTACATCAAATTCTGCATCACATTCGCCTGAAGCGACAAAGGGGGCAGCAACCACTCCTACAAAGAGTTCGTCCTCGGTTGCATCGTCAGGACGAACACGGGACATCCAATGCTTGCAATGCAAAGGATTTGGTCATATGCGCAAGGACTGCCCAAGCAAGCGCATGCTTATTGTACGACCAGATGGTGGGTACTCCTCCGCTAGTGATCTGGATGAAGAAACCTATACTTTACTTGCAGCTAACAATGCAGGAGGAGATGAGGTACCCGACCAAGATGAAGAGCACATCGGGACATAGCATGCTGAGTGCTATGAGAGCCTCATAGTGCAGCGAGTGTTAAGTGCACAAATGGAGAAGGCCGAACAAAATCAGCACCACACCTTGTTTCAAACCAAGTGTGTGATCAATGAACGCTCTTGCCGTGTGATCATTGACGGAGGGAGCTGCAACAATTTGGCAAGTGCTGAAATGGTGGAGAAGCTTGCTTTGAGCACGCAGCCACATTCGCAACCGTACTACATTCAGTGGCTTAACAGCAGCAGCAAGGAGAAGGTAACCCGGTTAGTAAGAGTTACTTTTGCAATTGGTTCTTCTCATGATTCTATTGACTGTGATGTTGTACCTATGCAAGCATACTCTATGTTGTTAAGTAGGCCATGGCAGTATGATATAGACTCCTTGCATCATGGCAGAAGCAATCAATACTCTTTCATGCATAAAGGTAAGAAACTTGTTTTAAATCCAATGACACCTGAAGCTATTGTGAGAGATGAAATCACTAGAGCTAGCAAACTGAAACATTAGGGGCATGTTAAGAGTGAAAATCAGATTGTGGCACTTGACCTTGGGAAACACAAAAGGCAGGGCACCAAATCTGTACATGATAACAAAAATGAGATAAAGCTCAAGGGGTCTTGTTTCATTGCCACCAAATCTGATTTGGAAGAGATTGATGCTAGTACAGCCGTTTCCTATGCTTTGATTTGCAGGGAAACCTTGTTTTCACTTAAGGATGTTCCTACTTCTGTGCCACTTGCTGTCACTAACCTTTTGCAGCAATACGCTGATGTGTTTCCAAAGGAGGTGCCACCAGGGCTGCCACCAATTCGAGGGATTGAGCATCAGATCGACCTCATTCCCGGGGCATCCTTGCCAAACCGCGCGCCATACAGGACCAACTCGGAGGAGACTAAAGAGATTCAACGCCAAGTGCAAGAATTGCTCGACACAGGTTATGTGCGTGAGTCTCTTAGTCCTTGTGTTGTTCTCGTGCTTTTAGTTCCAAAGAAAGATGGGTCTTGGCACATGTGTGTAGATTGTAGAGCAATTAACAACATCACAATTAGATATCATCATCCCATTCCTAGAATAGATGATATGCTTGATGAATTGAGTGGCTCCATCGTGTTCCCTAGATCGATTTGCGTAGTGGATACCACCAGATTTGCATGAAGTTAGGAGATGAATGGAAAACTACGTTTAAAACTAAGTTCGACCTATATGAGTGGTTAGTCATGCCTTTTGGTCTCACTAATACGCCCAGCACTTTCATGAGATTGATGAACGAAGTTTTACGTGCTTTCATTGGAAAGTTTGTGGTGGTATATTTTGATGACATTCTTATATATAGCAGCACCAAAGAAGAACATCTTGATCATTTGCGTGCTGTTTTTTATGCTCTACGTGATGCACGTTTATTTGGTAACCTTGAGAAGTGCACCTTTTGCACGGATCACATCTCTTTTCTTGGCTATGTTGTGACCTCGCAAGGAATTGAAGTTGATCAAGCCAAGGTTAATGTAATAGATAGCTGGCCGGTTCCCACAACAGTCACACATGTGAGAAGTTTCCTCGGGCTTGCTGGATTCTACCACCGCTTTGTGAAGGATTTTAGCACCATTGCTGCCTCGCTGCACGAACTCACCAAGAAGGGTGCACCCTTCACTTGGGCAATGGCCCAAGACAAAGCCTTCCGCACGCTGAAAGATAAGTTAACCCATGCCCCTCTACTCCAACTTCCTGATTTTAACAAAACCTTTGAACTAGAATGTGATGCTAGCGGGATTGGACTAGGCAGTGTGATGTTACAAGAGGGCAAGCCTGTTGCATATTTCAGCGAGAAACTGAGTGGGCCAAGTTTGAACTACTCCACTTATGATAAAGAATTGTTTGCTCTAGTTCGGACTTTGCAAACTTGGCAGCATTATTTAAGGCCCAAAGAATTTGTCATTCATTCTGATCACGAATCTTTGAAACACATTCGAAGCCAAGTAAAACTGAACCGTAGACATGCTAAATGGGTGGAATTCGTTGAATCATTTCCTTATGTCATCAAACATAAGAAGGGAAAGGAAAATGTCATAGCTGATGCATTGTCTAGATGTTACACCATGCTGTCACAACTTGATTTCAAAATTTTTGGCTTGGAAACAATCAAAGAACAATATGCTTTGGATGATGATTTTAAAGATGTGTTGCTGAATTGCAAAGAGGGCAAAGCTTGGAACAAATTCGTCCTCGCTGATGGGTTTGTATTTAGAGCTAACAAGCTATGCATTCCGGCTAGCTCCATTCATCTATTGTTGTTACAGGCAACGCATGGAGGTGGGCTGATGGGACACTTTGGTGTGTAGAAAACAGAGGACATCCTTGCTGATCATTTCTTTTGGCCCAAGATGAGGAGAGATGTGTAGAGATTCATTGCTCGTTGCACAACATGCCAAAAAGCTAAGTCACGCCTTAACCCTCATGGTTTATATATGCCCCTACCTGTTCCTAATGCGCCATAGGAGGATATTTCTATGGACTTTGTTCTAGGTTTGCCTAGAACAAAGAAGGGGAGGGATAGTGTCTTTGTTGTTGTGGACAGATTCTCCAAGATGGCACACTTCATACCATGTCATAAGAGTGATGACGCTACACATGTTGCCGATTTGTTCTTTCATGCGATTGTTCGCTTGCATGGTGTGCCAAATACCATAGTTTCTAATCGTGATGCAAAATTCCTTAGCCATTTTTGGAGAACCTTGTGGGCTAGGTTGGGGACTAAGCTATTGTTTTCAACCACTTGTCACCCCCAAACTGATGGACAAATTGAGGTAGTCAATAGAACCTTGTCTACCATGCTTAGGGCTGTTTTGAAAACGAACATTAAAATGTGGGAAGAATGCTTGCCACATGTTGAGTTTGCATACAATCGCTCACTACATTCTGCTACTAAACGGTGCCCTTTTGAGATTGTGTATGGTTTTGTGCCTCGTGCTCCCATTGACTTGCTGCCCCTACCATCTTCAGAGAGATTGAATTTTGATGCTAAACAACGTGCTGAATTGATGTTGAAACTACAGAAACCACCAAAGAGAACATACAATGCATGAATGCTAAATATAAGCTTGCTGGCAGCAAGGGAAAGAAACATGTCACTTTTGAACCAGGAGATTTAGTTTGGTTACATTTGAGAAAAGATAGGTTCCCTAATTTAAGAAAGTCTAAACTATTGCCGAGGGCTGATGGACCTTTCAAAGTGCTAGAAAAGTTTAATGAAAATGCGTACAAACTTGAGTTGCCTCCAGATTTTGGGGGCAGCCCCACATTTAACGTTTGAAATTTGCGACCATACATGGGGGCCGAGGATGAGCTTGAGTGGAGGATGACTCAAATGCAAAAAGGGGAGGATGATGAGGACATCCCTTCTGATGATACGACCATACCTGCTGCACAACATGGGCAGCAAGGGCCTCAGCAAGGGCCAATGACACGTGCTCGAGCTCGTGAACTTAATCATCAGGTAACATCGTTCCTTGCTACCCTTGTTTCCCTTGTTGTATCCCCTCAAGATTGGATGCTACTAAAGTCCTGTGATGACTATCTTGTGCTTAGGAATGCGGGAGAGGACCCAGGGCGTTACTGGAACAAAGGAGAGTAGTTCGGACTAGCCAGTTTAGAGCAGCAGTTTGGACCAGCAGTTCGGACCAGCCAGTTCGGACCAGCAGTTCGAACCAGCCAGTTCAGACTAGCAAGACATGGGCCTTGGGCCTTGTATCAAGTGATCCATTAGGGGTGCGTCTAGGCTAGGGTTTGGGCAGTTACTGGTCTTCTTCCACCTATAAAGACCAGCACAGCCGCCACTTCAATGGTGGGTTTTGTTTTGTTGCAAGTTAGCTTCAACTACTTCCTTGTAAATGCGTGACTCGGCTAGAGCACCCGATTTACTCAATTCAAAACCCACATTCGTATCGAGATTCATCATTTGGGCAAGGTCGGTGCGTTGTTTGCTTGTCCACTTGTTCTTGCTTGTTCTTTGATTTGCTTGCAAGATCAAGGTTGTTCTTGGCACGGCAAGAACAACAACAATTGGAGAGCCATCTCCACCAAATCTTAGTTATCCCCACTCTCATCGAAAGATCGGGAACCCCATTTCACATAAGGTGCCATACTATTAAGAGGGGTCAAGTCTTATAGCTTGAGCTTCATCATGTGCTGATGAACTCAATCCGGTTCACTCTAGCTCACTCTCTTGTTTGGATTTTGTATGAGCTAAGTATTTGCATGTGTTGCAAATAAGGGAGCTCATGCTTGCTTCTTATTGGATCTTAATCGATTTGGTTTTTATATGGAGCTATGGATTTTCATGTGTTGCAAAAGGGAGATAGCTTATGTAATTTGGTTCATGTGGTTTTTGTATGGAGCTAAGTTTCGCATGTATTGCAAAAGGTGAGAGCTCATGCATCGGAGTTTTTAGCTTGTGACTTGATTATGTATTGATCATCACAAGGCTAAGTAAAGTTTACGCTTTGTGTTTGCAAAATGTTGATTTGTTATTTGCAAATGTGGTTTGCAAATAAGCTAGAGGTTATGGGTTTGAATCCTAGAGCATGTGTTGGCATTTGTAAATGTGTTTTACAAAGTGTCGGGATCATGTAATGATCCTTACATGGATAGAGGATTGATCTCATAGCTTTTCGGGTTATTTGCAAAAGTGCTTTGCAAAATATTAGTGTTCATTTGATTATGGAGCGTGTGATTAGAATTTGCAAATGTGTATTGTAAAAATTATTTTGATCATAAGTTGATTATCACATGGCTCAATATTTGATCTTATTGACTCTTGCTAACTTGCAGTCAAACCCTTGATTAAGTCTATGTGAGGGATTTCGAAAAATCAGATTTTAGACTTGAATGACTATATTAGAGTTTTTTTGGTGATATTTAAAATTATCTATGGTTGCTTAAATCTTAAAAATAGGTGGAGATTGTAGCCCTCATGATAAGCTTCACATAGAGTCTAAGATCACCTAAATCGGAGTTCGGAGTAAAAAGTTATGACCGTTTTAGTGGCTGAGACAGAGGTAGCACCGCCCCTACATGGGCGGTAGCACCAGCCCTAGATGGGCAGTAGCACCGGCCGGGGCGGTGCTACTGCTCCAAGGGGCTGTGTAAAAAGTCCAGAACACATGTTTTTAGCCCTAGAAAAAGAAAAAAGGCCCAGTGCTACCGCCCGAAGCCCAGTAGCACCAGATTTTCTGAGTAATGGCTAGTTTTTCTAACCATTGGCCTAGAGGCCGGTGCTACCGGCCCTAGTAGGGTGGTAGCACCGGTTTTACTACACTTTTTGCCCATTTTTTCCCTCCAACGGCTAGTTTTCTTTGGGGAGGCTATAAAAGGAGTCTTGGTGGTAACATTTGAGAGTGGTTGGAGCATTTGGTTGTTTGTAGAAGTTGTGTGCATGTGTTGCTCTCTTCTATTTAGTTTTTGAGCTAAGAATGAGCCCTAATTGCATGTGTTGCAATTAGAAGAGGATTGAGAGCCTCTTGTGCATGTGTTGTACTTGAGGGAGGCCTTATGCATGTGTTGCACTTGCTGATCACCGGAGTGCATGTGTTGCACTAGGTGAAGTTTAAGCGGGAAGGTTCGGCTTGTTACTTTTGGTGTTTACTGACACCTAGACGGTGTGAAGGCGTCATGCGTGGTGAGCTTCTCGACGAAAGTTGTGAGAAGCCCTGGCAAGTTGTGAAGGTCGGAGCTCACCAACCCGGAGAGGGAAAGAGCAACCACTAGTGGAATTGAGGAGGGTGCTCAATTCGTGGAGCCAGTCCAAAGTGGTTTGGGCTAGCCTCAACATGGATTAGGGGAGACCGGCAAGTCTCCGAACACCACGGTAAAACATCAGTGTGTCTCTTTGTGTTTGCTTCCAATACTTATTCATATTGTTGCAATTTACATTCGTAGAATTAAATTGCTTGATTGTCTTTATTCTTGCATATTCTTGTTAGAGACATAATTAGCTAGTTACACTTAGTGAGCCTAGTTGACTTAGGCTTAATTGTCAAAACCTTAGTTTATTGCTTTCACATTGATTTTTGTTTAGGTTTTAACATAGGGATAAATAGGCGAGATTTTAACTATTTGTAGAAGAAAATTTTAAAGCCTATTCACCCCCCTTCTAGTTGGCATTCTCGATCTTACAACTCGCCGGAGTCCCGAAGCACTTCTGCCGCTCATTGCGTCGTCGCTAGTCCTTCTCCGCCGCTGCCAAGGCCACCAGAGTATTGCCCGCATCGAGCCACGTTGGTTGTGCCATTTCGTGTCGCTGGAGGAGCCTCGGAACGCCATTGCGCGTGTTGTCGTCTTCGTCTCTGGTAAGCCCCACTGCCATTCATCCTCGCGAGCTTTCTCAGCCATCCGATCCTTGGTGAACTGTGCAGATCGCACCACGTCCGCCCCATTCGCATCGCCGTTGCAGCCATCGGATCTCCCGGCGACCATCCGATCTTCATCCAATGGCCGTGCCTTCGCCACGCCGCCGCATCAACAATAAACCACTCCGTCACTCTCAGCCATTAGATTTCAATCGTACGGTGTAGATTGCATCGTGTTCATTGTGTTAACGTAGATCTCAGCCATTAGATTTTAATCCTAGGGTGCTAGTTTTGCCATGCTGCTTAGTCAGCGCAGCCGTCGGATGCGTGTCGATCGGTTTAGATCGTGCCGTGCAGTGCGTCACCTCTTCGTATGCCATCGCCGTCCGATCTGGATCCAGCGATCGTAGTGCAGCCACGCATCGATTCCGTAGTATGCTAAAGCCGCGTCGCACCGATCAATCTCAACTGTCCAGTGTGTAACTACGCAACGAAGACACAACATAACCAAAAATACAGAGATCTAAACCATCATCTACTTTGTAATATTGCAAAGTCTCGCTCCAAATTTTGGGCCTTCCGCCGGGAATGTTTTGGCTATCCGGCAGGTAATCTCAGGGGTGGCTGGCCCATTGGAGAGTGCTAGGGTTAGGGTTTTAGGTGTGGGAGGGGTTTTTCTGGAATTTCCCCACCTCACCTACTTTTTTTACCTAACCTCATCTCCTTCCTTTTTGTGTGTGGCTGCCATTCTTTTCCTTGGCCAGATATTTTTTCCCAAGCCAGCTCTCGTGCCGACTCCCCCATTCTTCTCTGGCTGCCGATTCCCATGGGCTGAGCGCCTCCTCCCGTGCGCCCCAGCCTCCAGGCTCTTCCTCCCCTTTTACAGTTCTTTGGCTCCTAGGGCGGCGCCTCCTCCCGGCTCCCGGTGACCGGCTGCCTCCCGATCGCCTGCAGAGCACTGCTCCGGCTCGGCCGGTCAGCCGCCTCCCCTCCCTTTTCTACTTTGCTCGCCTGCTCCCAGGGCCGTCCGAGCGCCCTCTAAAGGATCGATAAAGTCGCATAGAGGGGGGGGTGAATAGGCGTTTATAAAAATAAAACCTAATTTGTAGCGGAAACACCAGAATATCCGACCTTGATATCGAACTGTCCGATATATATCGAACTATCCGATATGAGAAGTCGGACTATCCGATCAGAGCGCAAGAAAACCCTAAAAAGTAGATCTGAGCAATTTGGAGGCTAGATTTCTACCAAATGAAATTTGGAGATAATACAACTTCGAATATTAGATCACACCAATATCTCTGCAAGAAGCTACCAAATACTTGAATCCCCAAAAGATTAGGCTAAGCAAAAAGGAAACAAGTAGAAAGCTCACAAACCAATGGGATCGGCGATTTTCCCGAGTTCGGATCTTTGAGGAGATCCTCGTCTCCGTTGAGGAGGCACAAAGCAGGTCCCTCTTGACCACTTTCCTCCGGTGTTGCACCAAGCACTTCGTCGGTTTCACTTCTTGATTCCTTCCCTTGCGGAGGTGGAATCGAACCTTCACAAACTCGGCGGCTTCCCACGAAGATCGGGAGCTCACCGGTGACTCCTAGGCATTTAGGAGACCTCAATCTCCAAGAGTAATAAATGGAGTGTAGACAGCTCTTGAAAATCACCCTAGTGCTCAAAACCACTTGCTCAAATCTCTCAACAAATATCATAAAGATGAACACAAGAGAGCAAGAGAATAGTAAAGTGAAATAAATGCTCAACACCTTTGGTTAGGTGGCGAGGTGGGAACTCCTTGGCCAGTGGCGTGCGATCAGCGGAGCCCCCAAGCTCGGAAGGCCCCGACCACGACCTGGGTGCATACTGGAGCGCTTGACCTAGAGAGCTGTGGACCCGGGTTTGACCCTGCTCGACCTCAAGCTCGGGTGGGATCTCGTTGAAGCCGGTCATACAGGATTTGAATCGGGCATCGTGACAATTGCGAGAGCGGGTCGTAGGGATGACTTCGAGTCTTGGCGGCAAGCTCGGGCGATTCTTTGCCGGCCCTCAAGGTGCCTGAAGGCCCCTCTCCAGGATGGCTCCCGATCGGCTGCGTCTGGAAGGAAGTATAAAGACCAAGGCGCGCATGAGCTCCAGGACACGAAGACAACCAGACCTGCTTGCGGCCATGAGCTAAAATTACCTTTACCATCTTAAGTTGTAAACCTTTGCTCTGTATACCGGATAACAAGAATCACCGCCGCGAGGCGCCGGAGTAAACTATTACCTTCACGAGGGCTCGAACGGTATAAACTCTTGTCTCGTGCTCGTTGTCGCCTTGCTCCTACCATCACGCGATCGATTTTCTTCCTTCGTTCGGGTAACGCAGCTTCGGGTCCCATAAACTCTCGACCCTACCTCTTTCTTGCGGTTGGCGTTCCCGATCGTCGACATTTGGCGCCACCGTGGGGCCGATTGTTTTGCTCTTCGCGAGAGCGACACCAAGACTCGAGAGCATGGCGCCCTTCGCCGGCGGATTTTCTTGAGAGCGGACTCGACTCCGTGTCCTGTTCACGCCCTCGCCGCCGCCGCTTTCGGCGACGTTACGGTGGCGGGCGGGCAAACATTGAGGAGATCACGGATGGCCGTGATCCGCAGAACCGGAAAACGCTTCGCCGGATAGTGCGAGTTGCCATCAACCAAGCCATAACGGCTCTCTCGGAGGAGGCCCAGGAAAGGCGGCACATCTTCTGGGCCACGAACTCCCCCTTCCGAGGCGCCTCGCCTTATCGCCGGGTCATAGCCAACCCCGATAGGGCGCGGTCGGACCTCTTTGGCGAGCCGGCGAAGAACTTCGATCGAGTGCGGCCAGAAGTGGCACCTCCATGACATCAAAGTCAACACTCGGGGACCGCTCGGAGAAGTAATGATAACACGTCGCGCCATCGATCGCGTCGGACACCTCTGCCGCAGAGTTAGCCCCGAACGAGCTCGGCTCGGGGCGAAACTTCAGCAGACGCGCCGGCGTCCACGGGCACCGCGCCAACGAGACCGAACTGGCCGAGAGCGCTCCGAGTCGATTAACTTGGTCTGCGGACCTTTCGGGACATTCCGCCCGGCGCGCGGTCCGGGACCGCTGCGTTACCAACGGGTGATTCCGTGCTCGGCACCATGGCGTTCCCGATGGAAGTCGGGCGCCGAGAACCTCGACTCGGTCCCGGCGGCGAGGATCTTGTTGGCGATGACCATGGCCGGCGTATATCCGTGTCGACCTATGGCTGCATGGCGTACTCAAGCGGCCTTAAATCGCGTCGCTGATGGCGGCTTCGGTTCAAGCCACGCTGATCGGCGCTTCGGCGGGACCAGAACCTGACGAGTTCTGTCCATCTATTCGACCGCTATCTGGCGGTGGAGAGACGAGCTTCGTAATGGCTACCTACCTCCTGATTACGGGCCGGGGCGCTAGGACTGGCTTTTTAATCGAAGCTTTGGCTCCTTGGTCGTGGCGCCCGGATCGAGCGCCCTTCGCTCCAACTTCGAGTTATTCTGGCGGCAAGGCGGCGAAAGACTGGATCGTGTCATCCGGGGAAGAAACGAGCCAACTTGCGACTTTGTGCGACGATTCATCCGCACAAGGAACTGATCGAGCATTTCGATGAGGCCGTCATCAAGGCCTTCAAGTTAAAGTCCGTGATCGGCGTCTCACGGAAGACACAGGAGATCACCTCGAGGCTCGGCGTCAACAAACTTTTCCGCATGGCGGGCGATGATGACCGGCGCAGACGATGCGTCCATTGGAAAGCGACTTCGACCAAGGTAAGCAGTGCGAGCCAAGCGGAGGCGGACCGTCCAACTGTGGGCGCCGACCAAGGCGCCACCACCAAGAAGCCAGCGCTTGATCGCGAGAGGTGGCGGAGGGCTACGCGCTGCGTGATCGTCTCGGCGGATGGCAGCCACGAGGTCCTCGAGGTCGAGGCCAAGCTCGGGAGGACTCTAAGCCTCGCCAAGGTCGACCCCGACCGCACAGAGCGAAAACCGGCCCAGCGGGAGGGCCAACGTGCGGTCCCGGCGACCGATGCTTTCGGCGGCCGGGGCTCGAGGGGCGCGCGGGGTTTGATGAAACAAAGTTCTGTCTTTTCCACAGGGCGGCCGGCCACGATCTGCGAGCCTGCAGGGCTTGGCAGAATAAGCTAGACGCCTTTTACGATGGGTGGGGTGAGATGCCTATGCTCCCGAAGGATGACGACCGGCTGGTTGGGTGAATGCTGCGGCGAACCGACGACCTCGACACAGGTTTCAGCAAAGGCGGCGTCGGATCGGCGTCATCTTGGTGGCTCGTCGGCCTACCGATCGAGCGCGAGTCAAGGCCGCGCCGCGCACCATCTACCAGTCGCCATTGGGAAGCCCACGAGCGACCGCAAGTGGGCGGGGCCACCATCACCTTCTCCCGGAGGATGCTCTCCGGTATGGCTCGAGACCTAAAGACCGCCTTGGTCGTGACCCGACCATCGGCAACACCACGATCGGTCGTGTCATGGTCGATGGCGGCAGCTCTCTTAACTTCTGCAAGGCGGGGCGCTCGGCCGGATGCCGATTCCCCGGTCAAAGGTCAAGAGCGTCACCATACCATTATTCGGGATAGTCCCTGGGAGTTCGACCACCCCCTTGGGGCAGGTTGTCTTGCCAGTCACCTTCGGTGGCTCTGACAACTTTCGCACCGAGTTGATCACCTTCGAGGTGGTCGAGGGTGACCTCCCGTACAACGCCATCCTCGGGCGACCTGCCTTGGTCAAATTTATGGCTGCCAACCATTATGGCCATCGATGCATGAAGTTACCTGGCCCCAACGGTGTCATCATCGTGCGGGGCGACCTACAAGCGACGCATGGCTGTGAGAGCGAGGCCTTGGCCCTTGCGAACTATCTTTGCTTGTGTGATCGAGGAGGAGGCGGCGAAGAACGCCCGCGGAAAGCGGCGTCTGACCTAAGCGGAGACGCGAAGGCGTGCCGCTCGATGAGAGCGACCCGACTAGGTGTGTCCACGTCTCCAGATGAGCTGAGTCCCAAATAGGAACTCGAGCTCGTC
The DNA here is from genome assembly GCA_036346375.1 of Guadua angustifolia. NCBI lineage: Eukaryota > Viridiplantae > Streptophyta > Magnoliopsida > Poales > Poaceae > Guadua > Guadua angustifolia. The sequence continues at coordinate 49,868,984 of CM070508.1, read as the reverse complement.
ACCTTCGCCAGCGCCAACAAGGGTATATTTGCAGGAGCCAGCGGATATGCCCGGCGTCGAGGAGGTGATTGAGCACAAGCCGCAGTGGGATCCGGCTCCCGACCTATGCGCCAAAAGCTGCGTCGCTTCTCCCCGGAGAAAGTCGCAGTCATCAAGGAGAACCTCGACAAGCTCTTGAAGGCCGGCTTCATTCGTGACATTAACTACTCCGAGTGGCTGGCCAACCCGGTCATCGTACAGAAGAAGGGAGGAAAGTGGAGAATGTGCGTCGACCATACGGGGTTGAACTCGGCTTGCCCGAAGGACAATTTCGCTTAAGCGCATCGACGGATCGTGGACTCCACCGCGAATGCTAAGATCTTGAGCTTCTTGGATGCTTACTCGGGGTACCACGGATCAAGGTGGCGATCGGCGCAGCGAAAGCAAGACCTCCTTCATCACGCCGTTTGGCACCTATTGCCATCTGACCATGTCATTCGATCTGCGCAATCACGGGGCCACTTTTCAATGTCGATGACCAAGACTTTCGAGCCCCAGATCAGGCGGAACCTTGAGGTCTCGTGGGCGACATCATCGTCAAAAGCCCGCCGAGGCGACCACGTTCGCGACCTCGAGGAGACCTTCGCCAATCTGAGCAGGCACAAGATCAAGCTCAACCCGAGAAGTGCGTGTTGGTAGCGGCGTCCGGTGGGTGCTCGGCTACATGATCGGGGCTCTGGGGTTGGTCAAACCCGAGAAGATCGAAGCGATCGAAAAGATGGCACCCGGCCTCGATCAGCGGTGCAAAGCCTCCTTTGGTCGCATGGCGCCGTCGGCTGATTCATCTCGAGGCTCGGCGGCGGGCTCCCATTCTTCCAAACCTTGCGCAAGCACGGGCTTCAGTGGACTCGAGGCCCAGCGATCGCCGGCGACACGAAGGCAAACTGTCGTCCCCACCCCTCCTTACTAGCGCCACAACTTTGGTGAGAAGTTCTTGCTATATCTCGCGGCCACCCCCATCTTTGTTAGTCCGTCTTGGTAGCGGAGCAGGGCCTCGTGACACCCATTTATTATGCGGTGAGGTCTTGCGGCTGAAGGAGCGCTACCTGCAGTCTGAAGCTGTTATATGCTCTCCTCATGGCCAGCGCAAGCTCGGCACTATTTCGAGCACACTCCGTGGTCGTCGAGCAACTTCCCTCGGGGACATCTGAGAACCCGGGGGGCGGGCGAATCGCCAAGTGGGCCATGGAACTAGCGGCGTTCGGCGTCCGTGTCGTGGCGCGCGACCATAAAATCGCAGTGCTCGCCGACCGTGGTCGGCGAGCGTCGCGGCCAGCTCCCGAGCTTGGTCGAAGATGAAAAGCCTGGGTCATGTTCTTGATGGCTCGAGATCCTTCAAGCGCTCGAAATTTGGGATCCTTATCCTCACCCAGTGGCGACAAGGCGAGTCACGTAATCGTTTTGGCTTCTCGGCGACCAACAATGTGGCGAATCTGAGGCTCTCTTGGCGGCTTGCGAGCTTGCAAGGCCTTGGGAGTCGCCCACGGGTCGTGAAGGGCGACTCCGGCTTCGTCATCAATCAGTTCAACAAGGACTACCGGTGCTCGGGAGACTTCGATGACAAAGTACCTCGCCGAGGCGCGCAAGATGGAGAAGTGGTTCGAACTTGGAGCTCAAACACATCCCGGAAGGACAACTCCGGTAGCGGACTCCTCTCCAAGCTCGGCTCCTCCGACGACGAAGTCCCACAGCGTCATCACAGAACCTTTGGCGGCCCGTCAATCTTCGACCAAGAGGTCGCGCTCGCCATGGTGAAGGTACACCCTCTGGGCGAGGCCATCCACGATTTCCTTGCTCAGGCGACTCGCACGCCGACCTGCCGAAGGCGGATCAAGCGGCGATCTGCCTGCGCTTGTCGAGAGAGAGCTTCTGAGCGCAATGTTTAGGCATCGACGGTGCATCTCCACGGAGGAGGTAAGTACCTCTTGCATGATATTCACTCGGGCCTCGTGGGCGCACTCTTCGTCTGAGACAATGGTGGGAAGGCCTTCCGCATGGGGTACTATTGGCCCTCGCGCGGGAGATGCTCGTGATATCGTTCGCTTTGCCGAGCCCGCCAATTCCACGCCCGAAATCGCATCAACCCGCCTCACGCGCTCCAGACCATCCGCTCGCGTGGCCCTTCTCGACACAGAAATTTGGACATCCTCGGTCCTTTTCCTCAAGCGGCCGGGGAAGAAGTTTACGTTAAATGCTATCGACACCTTCACCAAGTGGATAGAGGCTGAACCGGTCTCGACCATAACTGTTCGGGCGGTAGTTCATTTCTTCCGCTTGTTCATGGTCACTAGGTACGGGGTTCCATGCAAGATTATCACTGACAACGGTACTCAATTTACCAGCGAGTTGTTCCAGGAGTTTTGCGAGGAACTCGGCATTAAAATTTGCTTAACCGGTGGCTCACCCCGAACAGCGGAGGCGGCGGAGCAACGCCAGCGAACCGTCGTAGGCGTCAAAGCGAGTCGCAGATGAGCTCGAACGATACGGCCAAGGCTGGGGTGGACGAACTTCCCACCGTCCTATGGTCTATTCGTACCACAACAAGCCGAGCCACAGGGTCCACACCCTTCCAGCTCGTGTTCGGTATCGAAGCCGTCCTGCCTCCCGAGGTCACGCTGGGCTCTGCCAGGGTCAGCTTAGTCGACCAAGTCGACTTCGGCGTGAACGGTCTCGACCTCACCCTCGCGAGAAGAAGTAAGATGTGTGCCTTTGCTACGATCAACGCACTACTTGCAAACTCTTCGCAGACATGCGTCTCGATCGGTACGACCTAAGAAGCTCCTTGTTGGGGACTTAGCCCTGAGGCGGATTCAGAGCTCGTCCAGCAGCAACAAGTTATCCCCGCGGTGGGAGGGCCCCTATAGAGTTGTTTCAACAGATCGCACGGGGGCTTACCGGCTAGCGATGCCCGACGGCAGAGAGCTCTCTAGCTCGTGGAATATAGATCAGCTTCGGAAGTTTTATGTGTAAACCCTATGCCTCACATTTCAATAAAATTTGGTCTTTCATTTTCTATATTCGCTCGTGATATTCTCGCTATTTCTTTTTCGAACGGTTCCTCGTTTGTTTTTCCTCGAACACGACCCTCGTGCGCAAACACATTCGCTCTGGTCTAAGCGACGCAGGTTTGACGTTCACCGCCAGCGAACGAGCTAAACGTAAGCCGAACCTCTTCGCAATCTAGCTCTTCCCTGTGCTCGGGCTCGAACTGAGAACCTCGCCGCTTTAGCCGTCGCGCGATATGCATGGTCGCAAGGACCGTTCGAGCACTAACGATGTCCGCTTCGTGCCCTTCTACCTTCTTGGTGTTCCTCCACTCTGCAGTCGTGGCCTCTCGTCCATATTTAAGTCTTGTGCAGAGGCACGCTGTCGCTCGACCTCGAGACTCCAACGGGCCGGGTAAGGCTACCCTATCGGCGCCACGACCTAGAAAGCACAGGAGCGGCTAACAAGCAAAGCAAGAAAGACTTCAAAGTATCCCCAAACCACGGGTCCACAACAGGACGAGATTTCTTTGTACACCAAAACTAACCATTCTGTTAGTACATCCCTTGCTTTTTAAAGTTTTTTTCTGAGTTGGCCATCTCATGGTAGATTCTCTTCTTTCGAGCTCGCGAATTTGGTCCTTAGGGCCGATAGCTCACTCACAGTTACGGAGGGCCACCGTGGAGGCATCCGGCTCGGCGCCGTTAAATCTTGGAGCTGGGTCATCGCTCGTCGCCGCCCTTTGGCACGCCAAGCCTCCTTCAAGCTCCGAGACCTTGGCCTCAAGCTCGGGGCGCTTCTTGCCGAGGAAGACGGTCATGGCGGCCTTCTCTAGTGCCTCGACCTTGGCCCGCTCGTCCTCGATCGCCTTGTTGGCGCGCCGAGCTTCTCTTGAGTTCGGGATCTTAGCCTCGAGGTCGGGGACGCTTCGGCCGGAGAGGCGCCCGCCTGCAGCAGCCTTCTCCGGGCTTCAACTTTGGCCCGCCGACCTTGGCGCCTTGGCCGACCGTCGCGCTCTTGCTCGACGGCCGTATAACCATGGTCGCGTTAGGAGGCCACGCCTCGCCGAGCTCCGTCGCATGGGCTACTTCTGTGCCCTCATCGTGCAGGCGCCAAATCGTCAATCTCTGGGTCCTCTGCCGAGCTCTCCTTGCTCGACCTCAATGGTCCGGATAAGCTTGTCGCGCTCAACCTCCAGCGCCTCTATTGCGCGCCCGAATGCCCTTCAAAGACAACGGCATGCTCTGAAGGCTTTGTAGCCCTTGGGTGGCATGGTCGATCACCTTCACGGCAGTAGGGAGGCCCAAAATGAGGGAATAAGGAACACAAAGCTACAACTACGAAATCGCAGAAGACCCTTACCTTGCGGAGATGGCCTTCGAGCGTGCGGTTAAACTCCTCGTGATCGTCGACACGATTGCGGGGATCTCTTCCTCCTCGTCGTAGGCGCACTAGTGTCAAGGTCGACCCGACCACCACTAAGCGCGCTCGGTAGGGATCTCAAGTTCACCGCCTAGGGGCGGCTCGGTCGTTCATCACCTCCTCCGGGTTCGACCGTCAACAACCGAGGGAAGGCGCGACGCCAAGATCTTGGTCCCAGCCTTCACGACCGGGCCCCACCGTCTCGACTCTGAGGGGACGGCACGGTCCGCCACAGATTCTCGACCTCCGGCCGGGGTATCATGCCTCGGTGCCAAAGACGGCCGCTGCCAGGGCAGGTCCGCGGAGCCCTCGCGCTGGTCACCTTCGGTGGCGGAGGAATCGCGACCTCGGCGCTGGGGCGGCCGTGGTCGGGAGCTCGAGGTGTCGCCTCGGCCGACCCGCAGCCTGGGCACCCTCCCTCGCGGTGAAGCCGGGAGAGTCGACAACGGCGACGCATCATGAGCCTCGCCCGGTGTCAAAATCCATACCGGTTGCGGTTTGGAGCTCTCCATCGTCCGAATCATCAAGGGCCTGGTCGAACTCACCGACGAACCAGTCCGACGACCCGATGGGGTCGCGCGGCGCCTTGGCGACGGACCAACTCAAACTTATCCTCCTCCTCGGACTCGGACTCGGCCTGGACAATAGCCATCGTCAAAATGGGCAAATTTCGAGCTCGGGTGCTCACGGTCTGCGATCAAAAGCATACACTAAGCCAAAAGATCACGAAAAGGCGCACTCGAGATGCAAAGAATTTACAGGTCACCGGTCTCGATCTCGCCGAGGGTCGTCAAGGTCTTGTTGCCCGATCTTTGAGGCGCCTCGCTTAGCGGCGTCCTCGCGACACAGGATCTCGAGGCCCGAGCCGGCTCAGATCGCCTTGCTTGCAAGGGCCCGGTTCAAGCCCAGGGCGAGGGTACCAAGACTGGCGGCGGCCGCTGCTCTTCTTCTTGCAACTAGGAAGGTCTCGTCAAACTGCAAGGCACATGAACTTAGGCTCGGGGGCTCGACCGGTAGGGTCCTTACCGTGGCGCGGTTCCCCCACTCGACATGCGGCCTCTTCACCTCCTGACGGCTTGTCGTGGCTGAGGGGGGCCTCTTCCTCCCCTTCTTGAGTTTGCCCCCGCCGGGCAGCGGGAGCATCCTCCTGGCTGTACCGAACAGCTCCTGATGGTCCTGAGAACTTGCGTGGGTCAGAGGGACCTTCGCTAAAAACAAGATCAAGGGCAAGGTCGGGACGGCTTGCCTCGGCCTTCCGGCGAAGTACGTTCTTCGGGACCGGATCGTCGAGGGTGTATCCATGCGCCAGCTTCCCGAACATTTCAACATCCCGCGGAGACCCGTGATTCCCGGTCTTTGCAAGAACATGGGGTCAAGAAAGGTTGGAAGATGGATTTCGAGCGGAAGTTCCAAGGGCGGAGGCCTTGCCTGTCGAACCTTCATGAGTGGGGTCGTCGCGCCCCGCGATCTCGAAGAACGGGTGCTCCTCCTCCGCAGAGGGGACAACCGCTCCAAGAAGAAGTCGGACGGCATTGCACCTTGATAAGGTAAGGCGCGTGGCGCAGAATATGTATGGCAGCAATGGCCTCCTCGTAAACCTCGGATCTTGGGCTTGGGGTCTCCTTCTTCTCGGTGACGGGTCCTCGTGCGTCGAGCTCCGAGCTCCCTTTCTTCAAATAAAACCACCGCCGGGCGGGGGCCAAGTGAGTCTGGCGCGACGGGAAAAAGCCATTTGAGCCCGGTCCAAGTCAATCTGAACATCCGACCACGTGGTCCTTCCGGAGCGGAAGAGGAGTAGTAGCGGAAGAAAATGCGAGGGTGGGAAGGATTCCAGAATCCCTCGCACAAATGGGAAAAGATGGCGGCGTAAGGGCGGAATTCGGTGCCGATTGATGAGCTCTATTTCAGCCTAGAAAGAACGTCCACATTTAACTCGCTCTCCGGCGGCCCGCAGCCAAGGAGAGCGTAATGCTCGTCTGACGATCTCATAAATCCTGAGGCGAGTTCGGTCTCGCCGCCAAGAACCGCCATGTCACGGGTCCACTATCCCTGGGCCTCGAGCTCCTTCATCCTCATGGACGACGTGGTGCTCCTTCAAGCTTGGTCATGGCGCCAGTAGGGCGCTTGGTCGAGGAGGCGAACGGAAGGACCTTGCTCGGCGAGAGAACTTGGAAGACGAAGGGCTCAAGGGCGAGTGCTTTTCTTCTTTCAAGATGTGGTATTTGGGATTATGAACATAACACGGTAAAATCCATCCTGGCGCCTTAAAAGGCATGCCAACTATGACTTGACGGCTGTGATTAAGGCTTGGGCCACGGGGTCGAGACGCCGCCAGGTGCCCATCAACCGTTCACATCCGTACCAACATCGAGAAGTCCGAAGGTCGCCAGGTGTCGTGGCCAAGAGACTTGCCTTATGGTCTCACTTGAGCCTCGACCAAGGCGTCAAGTCCTCACGAAGGGTTTTTCCGTCCCAAGAATAAGGCTCGAGGTCGTCCGAGGGTTCCTCAGGACCTAGAGCCTCGGGGCTAGCCGACAAGGGCTGGAACTCCTTGGCCGGTGGCGGCAGGTCAACGGAGCCCCCAAGCTCGGAAGGCCCCGACCACGACCTGGGTGCATACTGGAGCGCTCGACCTAGAGCGCTGTGGACCCGGGTTTGACCCTGCTCGACCTCAAGCTCGGGCGGGATCTCGTTCGAAGCCTCGGTCCATACAGGATTTTGGATCGCATCCGATAGACAGTTGCGGAGAGCGGGTCGAGGGATGACTCGAGTCGCTGCAAGCTCGAGGCGATTCTTCTTGCGGCCCTCAAGGTGCTGAGCCCCCTCTCCGAGGATGGCTCCGGCCGTTGTGTGCAGAGGAAGTATAAAGACCAAGGACGATGAGCTCCAAGGACACGAAGACAACCAAGACACCGCGGCAGTCATGAGCTAGGAATCACCTTTACCATCTTAAGTTGTAAACACCGCTCAGATACCCAGATAACAAGAATCACCGCCATGAGGCGATCGAGTAGAGCTATTACCTTCACGGGGCTCGAACCAGTATAAACTTTTGTCTCGTGCTCGTTGTCGCCTTGCTCCTACCATCACCGCGATCGATTTTCTTCCTTCGTTCAAGTAAAACGCAGCTCGGGTCCCATAAACTCTCTGACCCCTACCTCTTTCTTGCAGTTGACGATCCCGATCGTCGACATTAGGTAGCAGTAAATGAGCGAGAGTGTGGGGTATTTATAGCCAAGACACAAAATAAAGCCGTTCTGCCCTGTGTCAGACCCCACATCGGATTATCCGATACCAGACATCGGACTATCCGATATGTAGAAACCCCCAGATCAACTCCACTCTAAAATTCAAATTCTTTGAGAGAAAACACACATCGGACTATCCGATGACAGACATCGGATGTTCCGATGATTCCAGAGAGTTTCCAAGCGAGAGCAATTTTCAAAATCTTTCTAAGTGTATATCGGACTGTCCGATATGGGACATCGGACATTCCGATAATTCCAGAGAGTTTCAGAGCGAAAAACATTTTCCAAAATCTTTCTAAGTGTATATCGGACTGTCCGATATGGGGCATCGGACATTTCGATAATTCCAGAGAGTTTCAGAGCGAAAAACATTTTCCAAAATCTTTCTAAGTCCACATCGGACTATCCGATAAATACCGAGAGTTCCAGCACAAGGACTTAGAAAAAATTTCCAGACAACATCGGACATTCCGATGTTTCCCGAGAGAACCAAAGACAGCAACTACACTCACACCGGAGAATCCGATACTATCGGACTATCCGATATACACATCGGATATTCCGATATTATCAGCACAAAAAGAAAACGAAGTGAGTGACATGCTTGGTGACTACCAAAACTCATTTTGTAAAATATGTTCATCTAAGCACAGAGATCATTTCTAAGGCACCTACATCCCATCCCTCTTGATAGTACGGCAATCCTATCGACTCAATTAAATAAAAAATCTACGCTAAGTCGACGCCATTCTTCTTTTCACTTTTGAGGGTCATCAACGTCCGTAGATGCGTTCCTTTTTAGACTAACACCTGCTTATATACTCATTTAAGCCATTAGTCCCTTAATCGTTTGTCATTAATCATTTAAAACACAATTAGGGGCCTAGATGCACTTTCAATCTCCCCCTTTTTGGTGATTGATGACAACACGATTAAAGCTTGATAGAAATAAATGAATAATGATTTTGAGAATGGCCAAGATATGTTGAGCTCCCCCTAAATGTGAGCATCAGAGATTCGAGATAGAATTAAATGCACAAATTTAGAGGTGAAATACAAGAGGAGCTCCCCCTATATCTTGGCATTCAGATAAGTGGCGACAAAGTAATAATATGATGAAAGCAACAACGAGTATCAGAGCTGAGGTATATAATATATCATTGCAAATGTAACAAATATCAGATATGTCAACTATCAACATTCACCAATAACCAACACGAGTTTAAGAACAACATTCAAAAGGAGAAATCATCCACCAACATCCAAAAGCAACAGTGTTCACAAAACATGAGGATTCGCAGAATAGATAAATAGATACTTTTCTCTCCCCCTTTGGCATCAAGGCACCAAAAAGGAGGAAAACGGCAAGCGAAACAATCAATCGTCGGATTCATCATTTGAAGCGGCGTATTCATCAGATGAGGATGGATCTGCAGCAGCCGGAGAGTCAAAGGGATCCTCCAAGGAGTCCTCGCTGCCACTGGAGCAAGGAAGGCTGAGATGCCACTGGATAGACTTGAGCCTCTTCGTGTTCTTCTTCGCCATCTTGATAAGATACTTCAGGACTCTGTCGGTGGAGGAAGAAGACTGCGAAGGAACAGTAGGAGCAGCTGAGCCAGAACGAGTGGAAACTGAAGGAGTTGAAGCAGGAGGAGGAGCTTGAGGAGCAACTGCCTTGATTGGCCTGATCTGCAGCCCTAGGTGCTTTGCATCGCACTCAAACTTCAACTTTGTAACACCCTCAATCACCCTCATGATGTAAGGGGCGAATCCGCAGCTACGCTTGGGATCAAGGGAGTTAGCATGAATTTCATTCTATAGATAAAGAGCGACCATGAACGGTCTTCCACCCGGTAGCATCCGACTCAAAATATCACGGGTGTAGGACAGAATGTGCGAGGCATCACCTTCCTTAGGAGCAAGAGTCTTCCGAAGGAGTCTGTTGGCGGCTGCAATCATTGGTTTCAGATACTTGGTGTTCCCAGGCTCAAAAGCGGAATCCTCGATGTACAAGGGACTCAAGTTGTCAGCAACCAAAGATTGTTTGTTATGAAGGTCATCTTTATCCATGCTATCTTCGGCTCTAAACCCTAGAAGAGTGCCAAAACGACCAACAGATGATGGGGACGGGGTTGCCCGAACTTTCGTCAGGTGGAGGATAAGTCGATTAGGCGGCGTGAGACACACACGATCTGGCTTCTTGATCGGCACGATCAAAACCCCTGCAATCGCAGCACCACGCGTCCTCTGGTTATCAACCGTGCGCTGCTCGGTTGACCTCGCCACGAAGGCTAATCCCTGCCAATGAATCGAGAACACAAGCAAGAACAAGAAAGATGCAACTGAAATTGCAATTGAGGATGAAGCTCACGAGTTGGGGTCTCACAAACCGATGAACGGCGACACTGTTCAAAGACAGAATTAATCTAAGTAAAACCCAAATCAAACCCTAGCGGCGGCTACTGGATATAAAGGCTAGGGGACGTCCTAGAAACCCTAGACACGTCCATGATGGACTCCAACACGATACATGGGCCAACGGCCCAAATTGGTGACGCAGCACCCTGGGACAGATTCTATTCGCCAACTTGCAATGTGAATTCCTGTCGACTCCGAAGTCCAAATGACCTGAAACTAGGGCCATTAGAAAGATTATCTCCTTAGCTTTCGAGGCATATGTGGATCATCGAAATCGGAGCCCGTTTGTGGCCTGGGCAACAATTTTAGTGAGTACTGCTCCTGGTGGCCGAGGTAGTCGACTCCGAGATGAATTAGGTATCCAACTTGACTTGGACACCCTCCTTGCCTCCCTCCTGGCCCTTGCTGGTTTCCAAGACCTTCATGATCCTCTTCAAAATTCCTAAGTACAATATAATCAATAACATCATTAGGTAGCATACCATCCTCACAAGTATATGCATGAGTACTTAGGAACGAGCTCACCTGTTGATTCAATTGCCGTGCGCGTGCTCTTGTGATGGGTCCTTGCATCACAACTGGAGGAGTCTCGGGCATATGCATAGGAGTGATGTCCTCATCATCCTCCCCCTCTTGAAGTGGAGTCGTCCTCGACTCAAGCTCATCTTCTTCTCCCATGAACGGTTTCAAATCTGCAATATTAAATGTGGGACTAACCCCAAATTCGGGCGGCAACTCAAGTTTATATGCATTATCATTTATTTTCTCAAGTATCTTGAAAGGACCATCAGCTCTAGGCATTAATTTAGACTTTCTCAATTCTGGAAAACGATCCTTTCGCAAGTGTAACCATACTAAATCACCCGGTTCAAGTTTTACTTCCTTTCTACCTTTACTTCCCTTGATCCTATACCTTTCATTCATCATTTCAATATTTTCTTTAGTCTTTTCATGCAATTTTAGAATAAATTCAGCACGTTCCTTAGCATCAAGATTAACTCGTTCACTAGTAGGTAAAGGTAATAGATCAATAGGAGCACGGGGATTGAAGCCATACACTACCTGAAAAGGACTTACCTTAGTGGTGGAGTGGACCGCCCTATTATAAGCGAACTCAACATGCGGCAAACACTCTTCCCACATCTTCAAATTCTTCTTCAAAACAGCCCTCAACATAGTAGATAATGTACGATTTACTACCTCGGTTTGGCCATCGGTTTGGGGATGACATGTTGTTGAAAACAGCAGCTTGGTCCCCAATTTATTCCATAGAGTTCTCCAAAAGTGGCCCAAAAACTTGGCATCACGATATGAAACAATAGTAGAAGGCATACCATGCAAGCGAACGATTTCTTGAAAGAAAAGGTTAGCAATATTAACAGCATCGTCGCTCTTATGACAAGGAATAAAGTGAGCCATCTTAGAAAATCTATCGACCACCACAAAAACACTATCCCTCCCCCTCTTGGTCCTAGGCAGTCCTAAAACAAAGTCCATAGATATATCCTCCCATGGAGTGCTAGGAACAGGAAGAGGCATATATAAACCATGTGGATTCAATCGTGACTTAGCCTTTTGACATGTTGTGCAGCGAGATACAAACCTCTCAATGTCTCGCCTCATCTTCGGCCAAAAGAAGTGAGCGGATAGCACGGCCTCCGTCTTCTTGGCACCAAAATGACCCATCAAACCTCCTCCATGAGCCTCCTGTATCAAAAGAAAACGAACGGAACCAACTGGAATGCATAGGCGGTTAGCTCTAAACACAAATCCATCATTTATCACATATTTGTCCCATGTTCTTCCCTCTTTGCAATGCAGCAAGACATCTTTAAAATCATCATCATTGACATATTGTTCTTTAATTGATTCCAATCCAAATATTCGACAATCAAGTTGGGACAACATGGTATATCTCCTAGACAAGGCATCAGCAATCACATTATCCTTCCCTTTCTTGTGTTTGATAACATAAGGAAAAGATTCAATAAATTCAACCCATTTAGCATCTCTACGATTGAGTTTCACTTGATGCGAATATGTTTGATGACTCATGATCGGAATGAATAACAAATTCTTTGGGCCAAAGATAATGTTGCCACGTTTCTAAAGATCGCACAAGAGCATACAATTCTTTATCATACGTGGAATAATTCAAAACAGGACCACTCAATTTTTCGCTAAAATAAGCAACAGGTTTTCTATCTTGCATCAACACACCACCAATTCCAATCCCACTAGCATCACATTCAAGCTCAAAGGTCTTATTAAAATCAGGAAGTTGGAGTAAAGGTGCATTAGTAAGCTTATCTTTCAAAAGGTTGAAGGCATTCTCCTGTGCTTGCCCCCAATGGAAAACAACTCCCTTCTTCGTCAACTCATTCAATGGGGCTGCAATGGTGCTGAAATCCTTCACAAAGCGGCGGTAAAATCCGGCAAGTCCATGGAAACTCCGCAACTTGTGAAATCATCGTGGCGTTGGCCAACTCTTAATCGCGTGCACCTTGGCTTCATCCACCTCAATTCCTGCGGAGTCACAACATAGCCAAGAAAGCGATACTCGCGGTTGCAAAAAGTGCACTTCTCGAGGTTACCAAATAAACGTGCAGCACGCAAAGCATCAAAAACAGCACGTAGATGATCAAGATGTTCATGTAATGACTTGCTGTAAATCAATATATCATCAAAATAAACCACCACAAATTTGCCAATGAAAGCTCGTAAAACCTCGTTCATTAAGCGCATGAAAGTGCTAGGTGCATTAGTTAACCCAAAAGGCATGACTAACCACTCATACAATCCAAACTTGGTTTTAAAGGCTGTTTTCCATTCATCTCCCAATTTCATTCTTATTTGGTGGTATCCACTACGCAAGTCAACCTTAGAAAAAATTATAGAACCACTTAACTCATCAAGCATGTCGTCTAACCTAGGAATAGGATGACGATACCTTATTGTGATATTGTTAATGGCTCTACAATCTACGCATACACGCGCCATATGCCATCTTTCTTAGGAACCAAAAGAACAGGAACAGCACAAGGACTAAGACTCTCACGTACATACCCGCGATCCAAAAGATCTTGGACTTGGCGTTGAATCTCCTTAGTCTCCTCGGGGTTGGTCCTATAAGCAGCTCGGTTTGGCAAACTCGCTCCAGGTATCAAATCAATTTGGTGCTCAATCCCTCGTATGGGTGGGAGTCCTGGAGGTATCTCAACAGGAAAAACATCCGCATACTCCTGCAAAAGGTTAGTGACAGCAGGAGGCAAAGTACTGGGCATATCATCCAATGAAAACAAAGCATCTTTGCATATCAAAGCATAGCACAAGGCATCATCATTAATTGCAGCAAGATCAGATTTTGTAGCAAGCAAGACGGGATTCCTCAATTTAATTTGGTTGGCTACATGCTGAATTTCAGATTTTTCTTCAATGGTTTTCTTGTCATTAGCAAGCCGCTCCCTATCGGATTTAACAATTTCAGCGGGGGTCAAAGGTAGAAGTGTAATTTTCTTTCCCTTATGCATAAAAGTGTATTTATTACTTCTACCGTGGTGAAGTGCATCAGTGTCATATTCCCATGGGCGACCCAATAAAAGAGAGCACGCTTGCATCGGCACCACATCACAATCAGCAAAATCAGAATAGGAACCAATGGAAAAATGAACCCGAACTGTTTGTGTTACCTTAGCTTTGCCGGAATCATTTAGCCACTGAATGTGATATGGATGTGGGTGCGGGCGTGTGGTCAAGCCAAGCTTCTTGACCAAGTCTGTACTCACCAAGTTGTTGCAGCTGCCGGAGTCGATGATCACACGCGCTCGTCGGTTGTTGATGACAAAGAAAATCTGGAACAGGTTGTGGCGCTGCTGCTGCTCGGCTTGCTCCATTTGTGCGCTAAGGACACACTAGACAATGATGGCCCTGTACGCAGCGGTATCCTCGGCGCCAAAGGTGGCATCATCATCAACCACGTCGTCATCCACCCTGGTGTCGTCGATCTCATCCTCAACATCGGAGGCGCTGATGTAACCTCCGTCGTCGATGGTGATGTATGCCCGCTGGCTGGGGCATTCTCTCTTGACGTGGCCAATCCCTTGGCACTTGTGGCAGCGAATTCCCGTCGATGTATGGCCCGTGGAAGCGACGGAGGAGGAGCTCTTGGCCGGTGTTGGCGGGGTCGACTTGCTGCTGTCCGTGGCACGGGCGGGCGGTGCCGTCGATGCCTGTCGTGTGCTCGTCGAAGGTGGCGGTGCAGTTGGTCGGAAGGTGGAAGAAGGCACTGTCTTTGCTTGTCCCGTAGTCGTTCGAGGCGTGAAGGTGCTGCCGACATTGCTCCTGCTCTTAGAATGGCGTCCCTGCAACTCCTTCTCTGCTAACATAGCAAGTTGAAACAAGCGATTGACAGTTGTATATTCTTTATAATCAACAATATCCTGAATTTCGGGCGCAACCCACCGTAAAACGAGCAATTTTGTCCTCGGGTTCCTCTACTACCCCACAACAGTAACATACCCTTTTGAAGCTCTTGGTAATATTCTGAGCAGTCATACTACCTTGATCTAATCGTTGCAATCTCTTGCGCATATCACGTTGGTAGGAAGGAGGAACAAATCTATTGCACATAGCATCTTTTAATCTCGCCCAAGAATCAGGTTGTAAGCGGGCATTTACTAGTTCATTCCACCAGATTATAGCAAAATCTTTAAATTCACTAGTGGCTTGTCTAACTCTATGAATCTCGGGAACTAGATGGGAATTAAATTTTTGCTCGACCGTCATCTCCCAATCTAAGTAAGCATCAGCATCATAAGCTCCAGAAAAGGAAGGGATGGTGAATTTTACCTTAGCGAAAGGATCATCATTGCGGTTCTGGTTATTACCTCCCATACCGTGATGGTTGCGGCGAAGACGGTCATGCAGATGGGCGTCTCGTTGAGCAACACGTTCCCTGGCAGCACGTTGCTGCTCATCTTCATCTTCCTCAGAATCTCCATCCTCATCTTGGTCGTTGTTGCCGTTGTTGACGGATGCACCTCCATCAAGGGTCGCTGGAGGGCGTTTTTCGATGGCATCCATCCTCTCGGTGAGGGTGGACACTCGTCGATCGATGCTCTCAAGGGTCTTGTTCGTTGTCGTGGCATGCTCCTTGAACATCATTTTTATCTCGTCCAGCATAGTCGACAACTCTGAATGAAGGACACAGTCATTGATGGTAACATCATCATCCTCGTTCCTGCCCTTCTTGCCACCTGCCATGGTTAGCACCAGTAAAAAGGACGAGAGGAAATACAAAAACAAGTATTATGAGCCCTATGAACTACTAGGTGGGATCTCTCGCTCTCAAGCAATCTTACCAAGTTCTTACCCGGTTCTTACCAACACAACGAGGGACGGTGCAACCGGTGGCTGGTTCGTGACACCGTGAGGGCGTGATGAAGCGATTGCAAGGGTCAATAACTTGTCTTGATCGAAGGATGTATTTGTGGAGCTGTAGGAAGGTTATATGTATGGAGTGGCACACAATTTAGTAACAGATAGTAACACTGAATAAATGTCCAAAAGCACTTTGCCCTAGTTGCTGGTCTAAACATGTCCTTATTCTAGCTGCGACAGAAAACAAGGAAGGTATAGAGACAAGCAACAAAGGCGACAGAATAATTGAACAGATATCAGCACAACAACAAAACACTTTTATCAGGCATGGTAAAAACACCTACCTTTGCTCCTGCCTTTTTTTTTGCTCTCTGCTCCTCTCACAAAATTTTTTTTGCTCTATGCCTCTTTCACAATTTTTTTATTTTTCTTTGATTTTTCTGATATTTTTCCTAGGATCAGGAGCACAAAGGTAGATAGTACACAAATTTTCAGCCTGAACAGATGTAAGATGAAACCGATATGAAATAAGAAGTGTTTTTTGAAAAGCGTGCTCAAACTTCGACGGCCGAAAACTCAATCTTCCCGAGGGAATTTTGCAAAAATAAATTCAGCAAATCTGACAAAGTCGGGGAGAATCAGATGTAAAATTTTCTGTAGATATCTGTGAAAAAAAAATTTGCCTAATTCCGAGTCCGTATGCAAAAGTTATGGCCGTTTTACGGAAGGACTCCGAATCAGGGTTTTCTAGGCGGCACCTCTCCAAACTCAAGGGCGTATGGAGTGGATATGGAATGCGATGATCTGTGGTGGCAGGTTCTGTGATGAGGGGTGGCGATATGGCTAACAGGAGGTGGGGGATTAGGGTTTATGAAGGCGAAACCCTAATACAACTAGGACTCCGAAACTGAGGAAAACCACAAAACAATCCGAATCCAACAAGGACTCGAGTAGCGATTGGTGACTGGATCGGTGTAGGATATGGGATGCAGAGGAGATGAAACACAACTAAATTAAGACCACGATCTAAACCAGCAACACGACTCGACTATGGTCACAAACTCAGTACTACGGATTCTGAAACGAAATTGTGCAAAGGCTAGGGCGTGGTTCTAGGTATGGTAGACTATGAACTGCAATTTTTTTTGGCTTTTTCGTGGACTATAGGACGAACACAAAACTAAATTAAACTATGGGAAAAGGCGAACCTGACGGTAAACCTTGCTCTGATACCACTTGATGGGGACGGGGTTGCCCGAACTTCCGTCAGGTGGAGGATAAGTCGATTAGGCGGCGAGACACACACGATCCGGCTTCTTGATCGGCACGATCAAAACCCCTGCAATCGCAGCACCACGCGTCCTCTGGTTATCAATCGTGCGCTGCCCGGTTGACCTCGCCACGAAGGCTAATCCCTGCCAATGAATCGAGAACACAAGCAAGAACAAGAAAGATGCAACTGAAATTGCAATTGAGGATGAAGCTCACGAGTTGGGGTCTCACAAACCGATGAACGGCGACACTGTTCAAAGACAGAATTAATCTAAGCAAAACCCAAATCAAACCCTAGTGGCGGCTACTGGATATAAAGGCTAGGGGACATCCTAGAAACCCTAGACACGTCCATGATGGACTCCAACACGATACATGGGCCAACGGCCCAAATTGGTGACGCAGCACCCTGGGATAGATTCTGTTTGCCAACTTGCAATGTAAATTCCTGTCGACTCCGAAGTCCAAATGACCTGAAACTAGGGCCATTGGAAAGATTATCTCCTTAGCTTTCGAGGCATATATGGATCATCCAAATCGGAGCCCGTTTGTGGCCTGGGCGACGATTTTAGTGAGTACTACTCCTGGTGGCCGAGGTAGTCGACTCCGAGATGAATTAGGTCTCCAACTTGACTTGGACACCCTCCTTGCCTCCCTCCTGGCCCTTGCTGGTTTCCAAGACCTTCATGATCCTCTCCAAAATTCCTAAGTACAATATAATCAATAACATCATTAGGTAGCATACCATCCTCACAAGTATATGCATGAGTACTTAGGAACGAGCTCACCTGTTGATTCAATTGCCGTGCGCGTGCTCTTGTGATGGGTCCTTGCATCACAACTGGAGGAGTCTCGGGCATATGCATAGGAGTGATGTCCTCATCAACAGACATCCTGAATTGCTCACCCTCAGTCATCCAGGTCATAGTATCATTTGAGACATGTAGGGTAGCATAAAATTGAGCAATGACCTCGGTGTTCCAATCTTGCTTCATCCCCATGATTCTTTTTATGCCAAGTATTTCACATGCTTCAATGACGTCGTTGAAGACAGGGTCATCACAAGACTCCATGTAGTCCCAGTCAATCCACTGCATGCTGACAATCGGATTCTTGCGAGGAAGAATAACTGTCTCATAGAAATCTTGCTGAAAGAAGTCCCAAAAACGCTTGTCGGAGGAGAATTGCCTTCTAGTATAGGGGTTGGATGCTCTGGCCTTGGTAACCATCCCTAACTTGCCTTTGTAGCTAACAACTGCTCTCTAAAGATCAGGACGACGACTCGGCTTGAACATCATCGGAAAAGGAAGATAGTCTTCGTCTTCTAGAGCAGGACCTTTACCCTTGTCATCTGCTGAGGGGGCACTGGAAGAGGATCCTTTGCCCTTGCCTGATGGAGTGGGAGGAGGACAGGCAGGAGGAGCAGGAAGTGCATCATCATGACGACGAGGCTCAGAAATTGTGATGCCCTGCGACTTGGGCTTGGAGACAACCTTCTTCTTTAATTTACCACTAGCAGGAGTTGGAGCAGGAGCAGTCTCAATCTCAGGCGGAGAAGCTGAGACATCCGGAGGATTTCCTCGATTTGCCGCTGCCTTGGTTCTGGTGTTTGTCGGAGTCTTCCTCTTGAATTGCCCTTACTCGTCGGTGTGAAGTGCCCTCTTCAATTTCTCTCCCTTGTCGTCTCCGGCAGCCATTGCAGAGGACTAGAGGGGATGACGAGTTGAAAGTGAGACGATAACTGAGGGAAACGGAAAGAAATTCACAATTTTGTAATTCCCTGAAACATCGGATAGTCCGATATTTTGGGTCGGACTGTCCGATGATGAGGTCGGACAGTCCGATGCCAACGATCGGATAATCCGATATTTGCGGGAGAATGCAAAGAAAATGATTTCTTGAAGATCGACCACGCATTTCGCAAGAAATTTGTGGGACACAATCCTAGGGTCAAGGGAAATACATCTACCGAAGAAGATTAACAAATAATCAAAGGAGATGAAAAGCCCTAGAAAAGAGGGGAAACAGATTACCTTGAGACCAAAAACGAGAAGAGGAGGGAATGAGGATGAGAAACTCCAACAAGAGAGATCAAATCCGCGGAGGGAGACCCTTGGAATGAGGAGGATGAATTTGGAACTCCAAAATCGCCGGAAGATGAGAGACCCGAGAGGATATGAGAGAAGTAACCGCAGGGAGGGGAGAGAAAAACCCTTGGGCTTTATTTAAACCTCCCCACATCGGATAGTCCGATAAGGACATCGGACAGTCCGATGTGTGCGATCACCCAGATATCGGATAGTCCGATGTTGACATCGGACAGTCCGATATGTGCAAATTTACAGAAATCGGATAGTCCGATACAGAAAAATCGGACAGTCCGGTCTGTGTAAATTTTGAGCACAAGGAGAGTTGAAATTGGGAAAAGAGCAGATATGACTTGTGAACACTTTTGCCATCTCCCCACTTGTGATCAGCGAACATAGAATCAATAGGAGCTATGATCACAAGTGGCTCGACTCGAACCAAGAATCAAATTCAAACAAGTTTTAAGGAAAATAACAAAAACTTTTGAAATACATTTTGATTTAAAACAATCAACCAAGATATTGTGAAGTATGCAATCTTTCAAGCCAAGTTCCGAGAGTCTAAAATATTTAACCGACTCCTCAACTCACAAAATCTCTTTTCATCAAGCGGCTTGGTGAAAATATCAGCTAATTGGTCATTTGTGCTCACATGTTGAATATCAATATCGCCTTTAGTGGAATGGTCTCTTAGAAAATGATGGCGAATATCAATGTGCTTTGTGCGGGAATGTTGGACGGGGTTATTGGCAATTTTTATGGCGCTCTCATTATCACACAAAAGTGGAACATGGTTATAGGTTAGGCCATAATCATTTAGAGTTTGTCTCATCCAAAGCAACTGTGCACAACAACTCCCGGCGGCTATGTATTCGGCTTCGGCTGTGGATAGGGCTACGGAATTTTGTTTCTTAGAGGACCAAGAGACAAGGGATCTACCTAAGAATTGACAAGTTCCCGAGGTACTCTTCCTATCCACCTTACATCCGGCATAATCCGCATCGGAATAGCCGACTAATTCAAAGGATGAACCTTTAGGATACCATAGGCCGAAATGAGGAGTGTGCACTAAATATCTCAGAATTCTCTTTACGGCCACCATGTGGCACTCTTTAGGAGCGGCTTGAAATCTTGCACACATGCATACACTAAGCATAATATCGGGCCTAGATGCACAAAGATAAAGCAGGGAACCGATCATCGAGCGATATACCTTTTGGATGACCGGTTTACCTTCTTTGTCGAGGTCTAGATGCCCGTTAGCCTTGCATCGGCGCCTTGATCGGCCATGTTCTCCATACCAAATTTATTGAGCATGTCCTTGATGTACTTCGTTTGACATATGAAGGTCCCTTCCTTGAGTTGTTTGACTTGAAAACCGAGGAAGAACTTCAACTCGCCCATCATGGACATCTCGAACCTTTTGGTCATGATCCTACTAAACTCCTTGCACAAATGTTCATTAGTAGATCCAAATATTATATCATCAACATATATTTGACAAACAAATAAGTCATTATCAATATGTTTAGTAAAGAGAGGGGAATTCGGCCTTTCCGACTATGAAACCTTGACCGAGAAGGAAGTCTCGGAGACACTCAAACCATGCTCTTGGCGCTTGCTTAAGACCATAGAGGGCCTTGTGAAGAAAGTAGACGTGGTACGGATGATTCGGGTCTTCAAAGCCGGGTGGTTGCTCAACGTAGACCATTTCGGAGAGTGGTCCATTCAAGAAGGCACTTTTCACGTCCATTTGGTACAACTTAAAATCATGGTGAGTAGCAAAGGCAAGTAATATTCTAATGGATTCAAGCCTAGCTACTGGAGCATAAGTTTCATCAAAATCCAAACCTTCGATTTGAGTGTACCCTTGAGCGACCAACCGGGCTTTGTTTCTTGTCACGATTCCATTCTCGTCTTGCTTGTTCCGAAACACCCATTTTGTTCCAATCACATTTTGCTTGGGTCTTTCGACAAGCTTCCATACTTGATTCCTTTCGAAATTGTTCAACTCCTCTTGCATTGCCATCACCCAATCTGGATCTTGGAGTGCTTCTTCTACCTTAAGAGGTTCAAGAGAGGAAACAAAGGAGTAAAATTCACAAAAATTAGCAACGCGAGATCTAGTAGATACTCCCTTGTTAATATCTCCAAGGATATTGTCGACGGGGTGATCTCGTTGCACGCTTTGATGAACCCTTGGATGAGGGACCGTTGCATTTGACTTTTGAATAGGGTCCTCATCGTCTTGAGTGGTATTCGAGCCATCTTGAGCTTGCATTGAGGAAGTTGGGACATCATCCAACGGTGCATCTCGAGTTGGAGTGTACGGGACTTCTTCTTGCTCAAGAGGCCTCACTTCTCCAATTGCCAATCTCTTGATTGCTTCGCATGGAGGTTCTTCCCTGTCAATCACAGCACGATCAACTTGCTCTACTTGAGAGCCGTTAGTTTCATCAAAGGTTACATCACGCGAGATTTCAACTACATCGGTGTTGTTGTTGAAAACTCGGTATGCATATGCATTAGACCTGTAACCAAGCAAGAAACCCTCATTACTTTAGGAGCAAACTTAGAAGACTTAGCTTTCTTGTTAAGGATATAGCATTTACTCCCAAAGACTCGGAAGTAGGATACATTTGGCTTCTTGCCGGTGAGGAGTTCGTACGCCGTCTTCTTCAACAATTTGTGGAGGTATAGGTGGTTGGAGCTATGGCACGCGGTGTTGATGGCCTCCGCCTAGAAGATGTCGGAGACCTTGTACTCATCAAGCATCGTGCGCGCCATCTCGATGAGAGTTCGATTCTTCCGTTCGGCTACCCCATTCTGTTGAGGAGAATAGGGAGCCGAGAACTCATGCTTGATGCCCTCTTCATCGAGAAACTCCTCCACACCGGTGTTCTTGAATTCGGTGCCGTTGTCACTCCGAATTTTCTTAATCTTTACTTCAAACTCATTTTGCGCCATTCTCATGAACTTCTTTAAGCTTCCTTGGGCTTCACTTTTATCATACAAGAAAAATACCCAAGTAAAGCGAGAAAAATCATCTACAATGACTAAACCATACTTGTTTCCTCCAATGCTTATGTAGGTGACGAGGCCGAACAAATCCATGTGAAGCATCTCCAACGGCCTTGAGGTGGTCATCACGTTCTTCGCGGGATGAGAGGCTCCAACTTGTTTCCCGGCTTGACATGCGCTACATACCCTATCTTTCTCAAACACAATATTCGTTAGTCCAAGGATGTGATTGCCCTTAATGAGTTTGTGAAGATTCCTCATACCAACATGGGCAAGCCGGCGATGCCATAGCCAACCCATGCTCGATTTAGCCATTAAGCATGTTTCAAGGTTAACTCTATCCGTATTGAAGTCTATGAGATAGAGATTTCCCTTTAAACGCCCCTTAACGGCTATTGAACCATCAACCCTCTTAATGACATCCACACCCTTATCACTAAACACGCAATTGTAGCCCGCTTCACATAATTGAGCAACGGACAACAAATTGTAGTCTAGTGATTCAACAAGCAAAACATTATTTATATGGAAATCATTGGTAATTAGGATTTTACCTAAACCTACCACTTCACTTTTTCCATTATCGCCAAAGATGATACTTTCACTATTCGATCCATTTGCCTCCAAATGTGCGAACATTGCCTTTTCTCCGGTCATATGATGCGTGCATCCGCTATCCAAAATCCAACTTGATCCGCCGGAGATGTAGGCCTACAAGATGAAATTTAGTTTTTGCTCTTTGGTACCCAAACTTGTTTAGGTCCGCGCACGTTAGTGACGAGAGATTTGGGAACCCAAATGGATCGCACATTAGAGGCACTTTTGGTCTTACCCCCAATGTGACAAGCAACTACACGACCACAGTTAGTCCTCTTAAGTACATAGGATGCAAAAAAGGTAGAATGAGTTTTGTACTTAGAGTTTTCCTTGCTCTTAACAAATTGGATGGGCTTGTTTAAATGAGCAATCACAATATTGCTCTTTTTCCCTTTGGGAGGAGTATATCCAAGCCCATACTTCATAGTATTACCTTGACGCTTACCTAGGAACTCCTCTAGTCCCTTACTTGCCTTGTAGGACTTTTGAAGTCCATCTTCAAGCAATCCCTTGAGCTTCTCATTCTCATATGCTAATACTTGCAATGTCTCAAGGTTAGTAGCATAAGTATCAATATTAGCGTTGTAACATCTAGCGCATCCATTGCTAGTAGAAGGTAATGAAGAATTGGAGTTAATGGTTGAGGTTATCGGAGGGCTATTCTTGAGATCAACAAGCTTCAACTCAAGAGCCTTGCAAGCGTCCTTTGCCTTGGCAAGTTCCTCTTCAAGTGAAGCGTTGGTGATCTCGAGACTAGACACCTCGGATTTGGTCAATTTTGAGTTCTTAACTAATTCCTCATTTTTCTCTCTTTCAAAAGATAAGCTCTTCTCTAGCTCACGATTTTTCTCCTTTTCGAGGATAAGCAAATCTTCTTGAGCCTCGAGAGTAGCTTCCTTTTGTTCTATAACTTCCTCCAATTTTTCAATATCTTTGAGAAGCAAATTTAACTTATGAATGTCGAAGTTTTTCATGGATTTAAGCATAGAGTCAACATCGTCATCACTATCGCTATCGCACTCATCTAGACAATCATTAACAATGGAGGGAGTGGAGTCATTTGATGATACCTTGTGCCCCTTTGCCATAAGGCACATTGGAGCGTTGTCGTCGTCATCGCTCAAGTTGTCGAAGAGGCTCTTCAACGTTGTTGAGGTGGTAGGCACGACGATGGCGACGGAGGCAATTCCTCCTTCCTCGTCTGACTCGGAGCTTGAGTCGGAATCGGAGTTTGAATCCCACTCTTCTCCAATATGCGCTTGTCCCTTGTGCTTGTAGTGCTTGAATTTCTTATTCTTTTCTTTATCTTTGCCCCGGTATTTGTCTTTCTTGTGAGGCTTCTCATCTTTGCTCTCCTTATGCGGACACTCGGCAATGAAGTGGCCGGTTTCACCGCATTCATAGCATCTTTGGGTGGAGTGTCTACCCTTTGATTTTCTTCCAAAGCTCTTAGACTGACCTCCTTGTCTGAAGTTCTTCTTCTTGAAGGATTTGTTGAACCTTCTCACAAATAGAGCCATATCCTCATTTGTCAACGGACCACAGGACTCTTCATCTTCACTTGAGCTCTCTTCTGCTTTGCGCCCTACCTTGACAGCCTTGAGAGCAATACCTTTCTTTTTGCCCGACTTAAGTTCTTCAACAACTTCAGCTTCTTTTACCATCATCTCGTCCATCATGAGCCGGCTGATGACATCATGAGGTGTCAAAGTGTCGAAGTTGGGCCGGTCTCGGATTAATTGAACAAGATTGCGGTTGGTAGGAGTGATCACACGAAGAATTATCTTCACCATGACCTTGTCCGTAAGATCGGTGCATCCAAGACCCTTGGCTTGATTTACCAGCAACATTAATCGGTCAAACATTTTGTTGTAGGACTCTCCTTCTTCCAATGTGAACCGGCTTAGCTTACCAATAATGAGCTCTATCTTCGATTCGCGGACACTTGAAACCCCTTCATGACTGACTAGGAGTCTATCCCAAATAGCCTTTGCTTCCTCGAGTCCGTCGACTCGGTTGAACTCAGAATCACTCAAGGCGTTGAACAAAGCGTTGACTACCAAATCATTGAAGTGTTGATCTTTGTCTTCTACGGTAGTAAGGTTGTTCGGATCAACGGGCTTGAAACCTGTTTGCACAATCTTCCAAATAGAAGGGTGAAGCGATCTCAAGTGCATCTTCATCTTATATTTCCATGCGGCATAGTGAGTGCCATCGAAATGAGGCGCTCGACCGGAGGGCACGGAGACATAAGATGAGGAGCTTGAGACACCAAGAGAGGAATAATCAAATGGAATAGCAACCCCAATACCGGAGCCCGTGCCCTTGTCTTGGTCATGGGCTTCGGTATTCTTATCTTCTTGCGACATATTGATTCTTCAAGCGGTTAAGCCAAATTACGGAGATTTGGCTCTGATACCAATTGAAGGATCGATAAAGTCGCCTAGAGGGGGGGGTGAATAGGCGTTTATAAAAATAAAACCTAATCTGCAGTGGAAACACTAGAATATCCGACCTTGATATCGGACTATCCGATATGAGAAGTCGGACTATCCGATCAGAGCGCAAGAAAACCCTAAAAAGTAGATCTGAGCAATTTGGAGGGCTAGATTTCTACCAAATGAAATTTCAGAGATAATACAACTTCCAGAATATTAGATCACATCAATATCTACTGCAAGAAGCTACCAAATACTTGAATCCCCAAAAGATTAGGCTAAGCAAAAAGGGAAACAAGTAGAAAGCTCACAAACCAAAGGGATGCAGCGATTTTTCCCGAAGTTCGGATCTTTGAGGAGATCCTACGTCTCCGTTGAGGAGGCACAAAGCCCGGGTCCCTCTTGACCACTTTCCTCCCGGTGTTGCACCAAGCACTCGCCGGTTTCACTTCTTGATTCCTTCCCTTGCGGAGGTGGAATCGAACCTTCACAAACTCCGGCGGCTTCCCACACGAAGATCGGGAGCTCACTGGTGACTCCTAGCCGTCTAGGAGACCTCAATCTCCAAGAGTAATAAATGGAGTGTAGACCCGCTCTTGA
This sequence comes from Guadua angustifolia, assembly GCA_036346375.1. NCBI lineage: Eukaryota > Viridiplantae > Streptophyta > Magnoliopsida > Poales > Poaceae > Guadua > Guadua angustifolia. The sequence goes on along the minus strand of CM070508.1, from coordinate 49,843,475 downwards.
AAATCACCCTAGTGCTCAAAACCACTTGCTCAAATCTCTCAACAAATATCACAAAGATGAACACAAGAGAGAGAAAGAGAATAGTAAGAGTGAAATAAATGCTCAACTCACTGGTTAGGTAGCAGTAAATGAGGGAGAGTGTGGGGTATTTATAGCCAAGACACAAAATATAGCCGTTCTGCCCTGTGTCAGACCCCACATCGGATTATCCGATACCAGACATCGGACTATCCGATATGTAGAAACCCCCAGATCAACTCCACTCTAAAATTCAAATTCTTTGAGAGAAAACGCACATCGGACTATCCGATGACAGACATCGGATGTTCCGATGATTCCAGAGAGTTTCCAAGCGAGAGCAATTTTCAAAATCTTTCTAAGTGTATATCGGACTGTCCGATATGGGACATCGGACATTCCGATAATTCCAGAGAGTTTCAGAGCGAAAAACATTTTCCAAAATCTTTCTAAGTGTATATTGGACTGTTCGATATGGGACATCGGACATTCCGATAATTCCAGAGAGTTTCAGAGCGAAAAACATTTTCCAAAATCTTTCTAAGTCCACATCGGACTATCCGATACCTGACATCGGACTATTCGATAAATACCGAGAGTTCCATCACAAGGACTTAGAAAAAATTTCCAGACAACATCGGACATTCCGATATAAACTATCGGACATTCCGATGCTTCCCGAGAGAACCAAAGACAGCAACTACACTCACACCGGAGAATCCGATACTATCGGACTATCCGATATACACATCGGATATTCCGATATTATCAGCACAAAAAGAAAACGAAGTGAGTGACGTGCTTGGTGACTACCAAAACTCATTTTGTAAAATATGTTCATCTGAGCACAGAGATCATTTCTAAGGCACCTACATCCCATCCCTCTTGATAGTACGGCAATCCTATCGACTCAATTAAATGAAAAATCTACGCTAAGTCGACGCCGTTCTTCTTTTCACTTTTGAGGGTCATCAACGTCCGTAGATGCGTTCCTTTTGAGACTAACACCTGCTTATATACTCATTTAAGCCATTAGTCTCTTAATCATTTGTCATTAATCATCCAAAACACAATTAGGGGCCTAGATGCACTTTCACCCTCCCTTGGCCTCCCCAGCGCCGCGCCTCCCTCTTCAGTGCCTGGCATCGTCGCCCCCTTCTTGCAAGAAGAAGAATAAGAAGAAGAAGCAGAAGCAGTGCCCTCTCCTTCCCTCTGCCGAAGCGAGAGTAGCGACAAATAACATCCAGCAGAGGACCAAAGAGCAGAAGACGGCTGGCGGCCCTGGTCGGCGAGCCCCAGGCCGAGCTCCCCTGCGCCTCCTCTCTAGCCGGCGGTTTCCTCCCTCAGCCCGGCTCTCCTCCCTCCCACTCGGCAGCAGCCTCAGCACCGGCGGCAGCAGCAGTAGCAGCCCCCTTTGCCTCCTTGTGGTGAGAGCTTAAACAATTAAAGTGAGGGGTTTGGTTCTTTGTGCATGCCAAGTGTTCGATGAAATGGCTGTGAGGTGTATGCTGGTACTTTGGTATTCTAGGAATAGAGGGTAATGTTTAAATGTTTGCATAAACAAAAATCTTAGGACATTTAGCATGCAAAGACCTGACTTGGTTCTATAACACTCAATACCTTATATGCAAGATTTACACTACTGCATGAATTGGAAATTCAGGTCTTATTTCCAAATTGTGGTGTGTTGCCCCTGGTTTGTAGTGCATGCATTTTGGTGGATGGTTTAAGATAATTTACACTCAAGTCTTTTGATTCAACTAGTGATCATATATTGTAATGTGATGTTTGCAGCATGTGTTTTTTTTCAGAATTATGTCTTACTGTTGAGAAATTGTTGTTATCATTTGATATATATATCACTATTGTTTTACTGCCTTTCCTAGGTGAAGTTAGGTAGTTCTAGATATGCAGGGTGACTTAAATGCACAATACCTAAAATGTATTGCTACCATTCTTGGTGTATGCATTCACGATAAGAGGGAGAAAGATGATCAATGTAACTGGCTAGTACCTTATGATCGTAGGGTGAGGGAACTGGTGAGGAGTGGTAAGAAAATGAGAGGGGTAGGGCTGCCCCTTTCTCTTCCTTCTTGGTCGGATTACCTTGTCCCAGCAATCCATATTTCTATGTTTTATATTTATGTTCTTACCCATGGCAGAGCTTAAATGATTTCATAGGATTAATTTCTTAGAGTATTTCATATGTAAAGAATGTATTTGCCTCTGCAACCCTTAGCACTGAGTATGCATTTTACTCTATTTCATGAATTGGAGTTTCAGAACCCATAATCGGATTGCGAAGTGCTTTCTCTTGAGCCCAACTAATATGCATGCATGCTCTTTTATTACTCAATTCTTTTGTCTACATGGATGAAATAACCAGGGATTTAGTTGTGTTGTTTGAATTCCTATACTACTCTGATTTATAGATGAGGCATAGATTATTTGTCACATCTTGGCATGCAGAGGGCCCATGAATTCGTGGATTTTGCTTGTTCTGCTCCCCCGAATGAGTTTGGGGTTGAATCACTGTACCTATGTTATGCAAAAGAGTTGATTTCTTCTGTCGCTTGTATCGAGTGTGCATAAATTTAAGTTGGATGAGTATTGGTTATTTGCAGGGAAGGTTCTGTCGGGAGTGGCCTCAACCGTATGCCACTCCATTCTCCGTCGGTAAAGGCAAGTACATCGAGTTGTGTGCCTAATTGAGTTGTTCATTATTATTTATCTGTTCATAGCTAATTTCTATTGATTGTGGCAAGTATGAGTTATATTGGTGATCGTCCCTTCGAGGACGTGATTAACTATTGGATTCTAGTGGTCACTAGTAAGCCTTAATCTCGGTGAGTTTACTGTACCTTTGTTAATATTACAGTGAGTAGCAAGTATGGGGTACGTGGATACTCGTGTTTAATTTACAAGAGTTGTACTTAACTGTGCCCCATCTGGGGAATGGAATTGAGTATGTGTGCGAATCGATTAGATGATTATGAATGTAGTTTGAAATTAATTGCGTTAATTGCATGACAGAAACGTTGTAATGTGTTGCCATGTCTTATTGTGAATATGATTAGATTAGTACCTCTGGCAACTTATAAATGTGAGAATTGGCTATGTTTATGTATGTGGTTATGGTTATGTTAGTGTTGGAAATGAATGAAAGGTTGCATTTCATTCATGTAAATTGCATTGTGCATTCATTAAAGGAAGAGGCGACCCATTCTGATGCGGGCCTCTGTGTTCACACGTAGTGAACATGAAAGTCATACCTCATAGTCTCATTCATCGAGGTGAATGGGAGCGAGACAGTAAGAGTAGGCACCTTCCACGGGATGGAAGGGACGTGAGGGTGCACACCGACGGGTGGGCACTCAAAGAAGACTGCGAGACGTGCATCGAAAAGAGAATTCATGTGCATTGCATCTTTAATAATGAGTTTTGTGGTAAATGGTATGTCTTATGGGTTGCGATTATGGTAAAGGAAGGTTGAGTCGTGGACTCAACCCAACAGGGGAGATTGAATTGAATTTGATGAATTAACGCATTTCATTGCCTTGCTAATTATGTTGTATGAATATCGTGGAGTGAAGTCGAGTTATGAACTCAAATAAAATTGATGAAAATGGTTTGAGTTGCAAAAAGGGGTGGTTGAGTCGGGAGACGTTGTGATTTAGAGTCAAGTGATGCTTCTTGGGCATCGAATGGTTTTATTATCCAGTGGATGACTTGATTGCGGTAATTTTTGGTATGGTCATGTTATTGCTTTAAATGGGTATAAATGCGTATTGTTCGGATGTTGCTTCATTTGTATTACTTGCTCTTATGGTCAAGCTCTTGTTTTACTTACGATAAATCGGAATTGTTATTCTCGTGTACTTTGCTGAGTTTGAACTCACGCTTGTTATTTAATGTTTGTAGGTGTATTGAAGCTGGCATGCATGGATGGGGGTAGTAGCACAATCACGTTTGCATCATCACTGTTCCATCATGTTGATTTATATTTCTGATCTTAACAGCTCATGAAAAATACTTGTAAAAGGTTGTTTGCGGTTATGTTTAATGAGTCTCTATCCTGTAATAATTATGTGGTGGAGTTGATTAATTTCTATTGGATGTTTGATTGGTTAACTAAGGACCTGCTAGAATGGTATCATATATTTGCAAATGTTTTCTGTCTGTTGAGTGGATGTCCTAATTTTAGGGGATGTGCTGCCGAATTTTTTTTAATAAATTAAACAACCTCCTAGTCGTTCGCTTGCTTTGCTAATATTTATTCTTAGCGACTTGTAATTGTTGATGCTAGAGGGTGTAACATTCGGGGCACGGGGTGCTGGGGTGTTACATACTTACAAAGCTATCTATTCAAAAAAAGGTTCCTTTCTAAGCCTAGTATCATTACTAAGAGATGTGGCAATTACTCTAACTATATGATAAGTATTGTGGGTGAAGTAGTGCTAGCCTGTCTCCCAACATGCCGCTCTGAAGGTACCTAAAAAAATAAAACATCACAAAACAAGCGTGAGTTCATACAACTCAGCAAAATGTATCATATTAAGGCAAATAACTTAAAGCAGAAGATTAACTCAATTATAACATGAGAAGACCTTGGCACATAAGAGCAACGTTACAATATAACATTCTTTACACTTTAACCATGCAATGCACATGCATGCTCATAATGCACATTTTCATAGCTAATACCGGTATTGCTAGGTGCTCACCCATCGGTGTGCACCCTCTCATTCCCGTCCAGTCCGTGAAGGGGCCTACCAAAGTAGGACTTTCATATCTCACTACGTGTGAGACATAGAGGCCCACTCGAGACACCTCTTCTGTTATAAATGCACAATTGCAAATGAAATGAACCACATTGCAAACTGCATACTCATTCCCATAACAAATCTATAAGCATTGATATATTCTTTAAATTCATACTCATAACATTTTCATCATCACAAGCACAATCATACTCATTAATATCATGTAATGCAGAATACTAACAAGAAAGCCACAAATTCTTCTAGCATGTAATCTACATGATACACTTGCCTTTAACCTCGAGAAGTGGGGTGGCGTGAGGATGAAGCCACTCCCGAAGCTACACCACCTGAAAATAATATTTACATATTCATTTTCAAAACTATACAGATCACAACATCACGTAGCACATCTACACTCTATTTCGAAAACAGCCCCAAATCTTAGCTAAAGGAAATCTGGACAACAAGCATAGAAATGAGCATATCTCCTAAATGTCTAAACCAAAAATTGAATTCTTGTACTCTAAATGACAACAAGAGGATAATCTAAAATTATTCTATAGCCATTCATTCAGGAGATGCATCACTAATTCCCAGATTAGAGATGAACAGAGGTTACATGCATTGACTCTAGTTCTGGACAGCAGGCATAGAAATGAGCATATCTCCTAAATGGCTAAACAAAAAATTGTGTTCTTGTGCTCTGAATGACCACAAGAGGATAATATACAATTATTCTATATCTATTCATTCAGAATATGCATCACTAATTCCCAAACTAGAGATGAACAGAGGTTACATGCATTGACACTAGTTCTGGACAGTCTATACCAAAATGAGCATATCTCTTAAATGGCTAAACAAAAAATTGATTTCTTACACTACAAATGACCAAAAGAGGATAATATACATTTATCATATAGCCATTAATTTAGGAGATGGATTTAAAGACCTCGAAGTTCACTCTGATTCTCAGTCTAAAATCTGAACCTTCAGCAGCTTTAGATTTCAGGATAGTATACTTCAAAATAGCATAACTATTGATTATTAAATCCAAAGCAAACAAATAAGGAAATTTTCTTAATCTACAGGAAATTTAATAACTTTCTCTAGATAAATAAAAATTCTAAATTGATCTGCATCTAGCCTTAATTAGCAGTTCAACATTTCAGCTACCAACACAAGCATCATCAGGGCAGTCAGCACTAAAATGATCATAACTTTTGATTGGTTGAATGAAAATTAGTTTTCTTGGTCTCATATTAAAGGGGAAACGACGAGCTACAACTTTCTCTACAGCCAAATATTTAGAAAACGCTTTTAACTAGCTCGAAACACATCCCCAACGAACAGGTAATGCTTAGCCTGAAAATAGAAATCTTCCCTAAAAAATCTGGAGCCACTTTTCCCCACAAAATCCTCAAAATCCAAACCCTAGAACACCCATACCAGCTAGATACCTCCATTAGAACAGCATGCACACTCCCAAAACTAAGAAATCCTCACCTCCTTTGCTCACAAGGTAGAAGAAGAGGGGAGAGCTGCTGCTGCAAGAAAGGAAGGAGAGAAGGCGCCGGCTTGGGGAAGCACCAGGGAGGGGAGGAGGAGGCGCCAGCTTGGGGAAGAGGGAGGAGAAGGAGCCTGGAGGAAGAGGGAGTAGTCGGGTGGGGGAAAACGGAGAAGGAGTCAGGTGGGGGAAGGGAAAAGGAGGAGGGAAGGGGAAAAAGAAACGGGTGGGGAGAAAACTTCATCCGCGACAGAAAAATTTTGTCTATGACATTTCATTTCATCTGCGACAATGCACGGGTAGTGGTAACTAGTCCTCGCACGGGTTGGCTCACATGGCGCAAGAGGGGGGCCCACTATAGGATAACCCATTCTCACAAGTAGTAGTACTTTCTAGAATAATTATTGTTGCAAGCGGTAGAACAGAGTAGAATAAAAATTTGGATCAAAAGCTGTTAGGCCACTTGTGAAGGTATATATCATTAGCTGTTCTACCGCTTGGAATGATTTATTGAATTGCAAGCAGTGCGACTAGTTTGCAAAATAATTTCATTCTATAGTACCGCTTTGGATGTCTATTTGGCGGGTAAGGCAAAGTTTTGGTGGCACATCTGTGAACTTACCTAAAATACTCACCCAAATCCCACCTGGTCGACTCGATCATCAAATCAGCTCACTCGACTCGATCGGCCTTTGCCCACCCTGAAAAAACGGGGAATGCCGAGCTTCCTCTCTCTTAGGGCATCTCGAAGAGGATCCCGATCCTCCGTCTCGCGAGGAAGCTGAGGCCCAGGAGACTTCGCCGTCGGCCCTGTAACACCCCGGCGCCAAATGCACTGCGAATGCTACCAAAAGACCCTAACTGACGTTTACAACACTCCGGAACCATACTTGTCCAGAGTGTCCCCAGCAAGACCCAAGAAATAAAAACTTGACAAAGAAGTTCAATTGAACTAAGAACTCAACGAACGAGTCACTAAACCTATTACCTCTAATAAAAGATTGAATCCTACCTTGAAACTCTCTGATCTAGCTTAAAACTAAGTCACCGAAATTTAAAAAATTTCGGCATGACCTCTTTAGAAAGTAGGACATCCACTCAGTAGACAGAAAACAGTTGCAGCTATGATATCAATCTAGCAGGTCCTTAGTTAATCAATCACACATCCAACAAAATTTAATAAACTCCACCACGACGGACAACACATTACAATCGCATTAATTACATCCAAACTTAACGAATTGGTTAAGTAGATTGTTGGAGACCGAAGTCGTGCACGTGTTACTATTCCAAACCAGACGAGCCAGCTTCAAAGTACCTAAAACAAGAAACAAGAAGCGTGAGTCCAAGACTCAACAAAGTGCATCTGGTATGAAAAGTAAAGAATTCGACTAAAATACAACTACTTCAAGACATAAAGTAACAGTTGCTTTAATTGACAGCCTTAAATAAATGAAGCAGTTTAAATTCATATAAATCTAAAAGGTAAGAACACCATTACTTCATCATTTAACATAACCATTACTTAATTGAAATCATTCGGTAACAGAAGTAGTAACTAACTCCACTTACCACAACCAACTCGAAAATGTAACAAAACCTTACCCATGCCTCAGTAATCATTTCTAGATGAGCCCACGACTCAATTCTCAACCTGTTCTTTCCATTCTCATCAATCGACATTTATCACTTTGCAACACACAATGCAATGCTTTTATGGTTTCATACTCAAAATGCAACCTTTTAGCCTATACCAGTATAGGTGAGTGCATACCCGTCGATGTGCACTCTCTCAATCCCAACCATCCCATGGCGGGGCCTACTCTTACTGACTCGCTCCCATCCGTAGATGGGACTACGAGGTAGGACTTCTGTGCTCACTACATGTGAGCACAGAGGCCCGCATCAATATGGGTCACCTCTTCCATCATGAATGCACATATGCAAATGATGCTTATAAATAATTCATATATGGCATCATAATTATTTGCTCTTAACTATGATCAAAAACATAAACATAGAAACAATAGGGAAATTCTTGAACATACCAAAGATTAACCGACTAGTACATATAACAAGTCTCAAGCCCATACAAAAGGTAAATCTTATTCCAATGTCTCCTATCAAATCTTTCATTCAATGCATCATGCCAATGTGCTCACAATGATCGCTTTCCGCTTTCATCATCACAATAAGAACAATTTCCGAGATATGCTATTAAACATAAGCAATCATTAGAATTTTCATACTCTTATAGCAAGCAAAACCAGTTAATACCCTAATAACGCTCTAGGGGATGCACTTGCCTTTAACCTCTCGAAACGGTGTGGCGAGAAGTTGATGCCACTCCTGGAGTCCCACCACCTGCAAGTATACATTCTACTCAAAACATACCAACAAAACAAACACAAGATTTATAACGACTTCGATCATACGATCCACTCCTAAACCCTGAAAAATAGCAATTTGCCAAACCGGGACAGCACTCGGTAAAACAGTCATAAATTTTAGTCAGATGAACAAAACTTAGTGATTTCTGTCTCTATTGAAAGGTAATTCGATTATCTACAACTTTTTCTACAGCCAACCAACCGGGAAATGCACCGATTAATCTCATATTTGCGACGAACAGCAGACAACCGCAAAATAACTCGTTCTGGACAGCATGCACCAAAATGAGTATACCTTTCGCATGGATTAACGAAAATGGATGAATTCAGTCTTTACTCAAGGAGAAGAACAATATCTATGCTTTTCTCCACATGCGGCCAACCGGGAAGAGAACCTAGAATTTTCAAACAGTAGTTCGAACGGCGGGTAGAATTCGGCTTAAACAGCAATCTCCAAAAATACTCTAGACTCTAAATCCCTCAACTAATTGCATCTCAAAAACAAGGATCCTAGCTGGGCATCTGATCAAACACCATACATGCAAGCAATTAAACCCCCAAAAACAATACCTTGTCTCTCTCTTGAATGGGGAGGAAGGCCAAGGGGAGGTGAGGGAGAGGTGCTGTTGCTGGCTGGTGGTCTTCTTCCGCTTGCCGGCCAGTGGTTCTTGCCACGGCTTTGGAGAGGAGGCGCAGGGAGGAACTGCCAGCCTGGGAGCGCTTGGCCTGGGGCAGGAGGCAGCCGGTAGGGGAAGGGGCGCAGGGCAACGCCGAGCCAAGGAGAGGAGAGGGGCTCGCCGGCCAGGGGGAGAGCAAGCGCTAGGGAGACTGTAGGGCGCCAGCCGGGGGTCTGCAGGAGGCGGCTGGGAGTGGGGAAAAAAGAAATGGCTGGCTCCCTTGGATGAAGTGGGCTCTTAGGGTTAGGGGAAAAAATATAGCTAAAACTACACAACAATGAACACAAACCAATGACTAACCAATACACTCCTTGATGAAACCAAAATTTCTTTGAGTAAAACTGGCCGTAGAGAATATACGGCCCGGAGAAAACACCCTTCCGAAAAGCACTCGGCAAAAACTCAAAACTTTTTGCTAAGTTTCTTAAAACTGCGAGATGACAAATCTTTTGCCCTTCTGTAATAAATCCTTAGATTTAAGAAGACAAAAACAAATCTGGCCAAGAACCCTGGTAAAATGTTTTGCGGTATTACACTCTTCCCCCCTTTAACAGAATTCGACCTCGAATTCTAACCACAACAGGAACACCAACAAGAACAAAGGAAACAAAATACAAAACAAGGATACCCGAAACAACAAATCTGGGTATTTCTCACGCAAGAGGAACTCCAAAATTCAATCCACTTCTCTTCCCAATAAAAAGATGCAAGTAACATAACTCATTCCATCCCTTTTCGAATCAACACTCACTTTACCTCCTTAAATTGGCATGGCACAAGACCCGAAGACCAGGTCTTACTCAAAGACCAAGGCTAAACCAAATCTACTTTGTGTTCTCACCTCCAAATGGTTTTCTTAAACCAAGAATCCCACAAGCACTTTCTCAACCGGAGAATTCACATCTCCCGCGCGAAAACTCTAATGGATCCAGGCGATCAGCCAATTACTAAATCATACCGCTCATAAACAGTCTGAGAACTCAGACAACTCTTCTTTAATGCTTCAATACACAACCTCCAATCAACCAACGATTCTTCCCGGAAGATCATAATACTAACTCTCAAACTCAATTCTCATTTCTCTATTCAATTTCACTCACCCAACTTAAATCTCCTCTCTAAAACTCCATACCGCAGATCAACCAACTCGTGATGACAGGAATAACACGAGTCACATCACTCTATTAAGCATCCAACCAATTATCATCAAAACACCCAAGCTATCCGATTGAACAGCTAGGTTCTAAACTTGGATCCCCTACGAACCAAGAAAAACACTGATTCACATCTCTCCTCATTGATTAACCTTTCTAACCAAAGAGCCACACACAGAATTCTTTACTCCAACAAGCTCCTAACCACTTCCAAACATATCACTATTTCTAACCATTTAACACCGGAATCCTCCAGGAAACAAAACACAAATCTTTATCTTTTGCAGACGAATGCCCTTGGAACAAAAGGGTCAAGGTCATTCCTTACTATCGAAATGAATCGCCCATCATGGCACAAATCCCATTTCCATCACAGTACCAAAATCATACTCTACCTTCTTTCGTACCTTTCTCGCACAATGAGACAACCACTCAAAGAAACAATTCATAACTGAAACATTGATTCTATCCCAGGAAACCAAGGTTTCCAACACATTTAGACCAAGTCATTCACCGACTGATTCCAAACAGTCCACCAACAAAATAATCACACACGACCAAGAGACAACGGAATCAATTGATCCTCCCACAAAGGATTTGAATCAAAACATGCCACACCCTTCAATACTCTCCACTCTAAATCCAATTACGGTCAACACCTAATCCAAATTAGACCCTTCATTAAAACCAATTCATACTTGGTTCTCTTTCTACGACGGTCTTGCCCAAAGAATTAAAGCAACGAGCATAATCTTTAAATTACACTCCACCAAAACTCACGACCCATCATTTTCTTGTCTCACACTAGAGAGCAAAGTAAATCTCGATTCATTTAACAAGGCTAACCACTTTCCTTCACTTGAAATCAAAGCAATAAAATGCACAAGAAGGGAAGACTCAACTGAGAAGAGAAACTTCACACAATCTTTATTCAAAAGCAGTCACAAAATCGAAGAGAACTCCATTTTCTTAACAACATAAACCATTTCCCTCACCTTGAGCCCTAAGGTGGAAAGCTTCACATCGAAGAATCTCTCGATTAAAAAGCAACACAACACACTAATCCAAAGAAGATCATCTTGCTTTTACCCAATCAAAACCTGTCACACTAACCTCAAAACCAACATTTCAGGAATAGCAAACCGATCCTAGAATCCAACATTTATACACACCACTAATTTTTCTTTCAAAAGAAAGGAGAACTCATGTCTCAACAAAACCCACTTTATTAGCAATAATCACTTATGACTTAATCATAAGCTTCACCTTTTAAACACGTTCACAAAGATCATTCTCATTTCTTTAAGTCCAACTCCAATCGAACTATTAATGCCATTATCTCTCACTCAAGAGCTTCCAATATTTTCCGTTACATCTATTTATTTCTTTTAAATAACGAGCTAAAGACATCAAATTCTAGTTACTAAAAAGGCACAATCCATTCATACACTCTGAGTGTAAATTCTGTAATCATACCTTGAGCCAATAATTAGCCACGGCCACGGAGTGGCATAATTCAATGAACTGGAGTAGTCCAAAAACTATCATCACACCATTTGATTAGTTGGTGAGATAATCTTCACAACGACTCGGTGTTCACCTTTAGTCCTTTACTGTAAACACTAGTGCCTCAAACCAGAAGAAATATTGAAAGTATGTACATAATCATCTTACATTTCTTAGCTTTAGCTGCCCATCCTATTCGGTTTAGGTCAATTTATATTTACCATCGCTAACTCATCAAGAAAGGTCTGCATCATCAATACAATATGCATCCTAATATGCAAAATGACAATTTCTAAATTTTGTTGTAGATATTTTCACTTAATTATCTATGAAGGAATTTTCTTAGAGTAAACTGAAATAATAACACTTTCTGAAATGTTATTGTCGATAATATATCATCTCTAAAGATCATACAATGGTACACCCTATAACAAACTACCCATGTATCTTATATGCTTGTTCGAATTTGTGCAGTTACGTGGGCTTCTGGTGGCTCTAAATGCACAAGGAACCCTCCTCCACTGGAAAGGGTACGAACATATATTCAATCTGCTTAACATTATCAGACCTGACTTTAACTTGTGCTTTGTCTAATGTATTTGTCATGTCTTAGTAGGAATTGTTATAGTGCTCGGTCATTACAATTTATAATGTTGTCCTTGGACTTCACTATTGTAGATGTTTAACAAATTACACTATGCCTCCCCAATCATCGAGAATGGATACATAATTGCATTGCTCCTGCCCTTATTAAATGGATAGCATAATTAAGTATAGAAGCTAAGAACCAGTCTGATGCTTTTGAAGATTTTACCATTGGAATATAGCAATCTGACTTTGTTTCTCACATGAATTTCTATTTACCATAGCACACAAGTTCATAGGATGGAAAAGAACCCAACATGCCTCTAGAAATTAGGTGGTGAGAAGTGTGGGCCAAGTTTCCTACCAATATCTGCAGCTAAGTTATGCACATCTCTTTCCTTAGGGTAAGAACTCAAAATCATATCTGAAAATCAGACAGGGAAAAATATAATACAATGCTAATTGGGAGTACCATTCTCTAGTAGCTTACTACTAAAAGAAAGCTAGCACTTTCTATTATTCACCACTTAACTTACCATGAAGGGAAGGAAGGGAACAATATTATAGATACATAAAAAATATAAAAGACAAAAAAAAAAATTAAATGTGGACCATTCCCACCTGTATAACTCACTATGTGGATTACATTGATGGTTGGATCTGCAGAGGGTCAAGACTTAATTTATTATCTCCTAACAAAACTTTTGCACATATGAAAACTGAATATGCTATGAATCTAAGAATGACTTAAAACTTAACTACTATAGTTTCTAATAATTGTCCATTTGCATACCTTCATTAATCCAGCAAACATCAATAATTTGTGGGGATTTGAAACTGCAGTGACACTAAGTAGAATCATCAAAATCTTTAGAAAGATGATGTCCAATTCCTTCAACCATCAAATATCTAACATCTTGGCTTGAGTTTGATCCTGGCAATCAATAAACTTGAACACTTTATAGTTTAAAAACCTAACCATAATACACAATATATGTACCATTTGAATCATAAATGTGTACAAATAATCTAACCACAAGTGAATCAAAGAGAAGAGAGTGTATTAGAGTTTATAGCAATTTGCACAGATGATTCCTTTTTTTCTCTACTACTTCTAATTAGGAGTTGGTGGTGATACGTTATGCATGTCATGGTATACTTATGTGAAATTGAGAGAGAGGAACTTCAAGTGAACATAAAATGAAATCGTAATTTGTTGAGTTTGATCAAAATTGAACATATATTGTTTTAATATCTAGAGCTCTATTAGAAGAATACAAAAACAACCTGCTCAAAGAGTCTTTTCTGTAGCTCCAAAATAACTTATTAATGTCCTCATCCTCTCCCTCATCCAGTTGTGGCTGAACAAAGAAAAAAAATTCAAAGACATTTAGTTAATAAGGAGACATACAAGAATCACAGATAAAGAGTAAAAACAATGATGTTGTCTAAAGAATAGGTATGTTTTCTCATAGGAAATAGACACTATTAGTATGGTAATAAGAGGATTGTACATCATGTTTGCCCCTCATCATGTTTGCTTTTTTTCCCTTTTGGTTTGGATGTATCGGATTCTATTGGTTCTATTTAAAGTACTGCTTCCCGCATTTATCCTATAACTGAGAAGTTTGAAAAGAAGAAGCAGAGACTTGCAGCTATCAGTAATGGATGAATGATTTCTGCAACCTATCAGATAGCTGGGATTAAAAAGCAATTACTTATTCAATGCTAGCTGGATGTACATATCTTTCAGCTGATTGTTCAATGCTTATTTATCTATTTAAATGGTCCACATCGATATTACATAAAGAAGATAGCTAATGATGTAGCTGGGCTCTTAGGAAACCATTAACGAGTCCTGTTTAGAGAGAGATGCGTTATATGCATAGATGGATAGTAAATGCTAAGTTGATATGTAGTATTGGTGTCCCTTAGTGTATGTTATTCTCACTTTTGGCAATTTGTTAATTAATTTTTTTAGCTTTAGAAACCAGTTATCACATCATATATGGAGTACTGGATAATTCTATGTTTACTTTTAGTAAATGTACGGAGTGCTGGATAATTCTCTATTTAACTACTTTCGCAAAATGTGAATATTTTAAAATACTAGCTTTCCTAGAAGAATAAATTTTGATTGATGGTAGACTGAAATAATGTGTTACATAGAAATATTGACAACAGAAGCAGTGGCAGCCTACTTTCCATTAGGCGTCCATCTCCAGTTTATATAATCCATTTGCTTTCCATACATTCCACAATTTTTTGACTCTGGCATCACCGGGCATGTCATGTTAGTGTACATGGGGCCTCCAAAATCCCTGACCCATGTTCCATTGAACAGATTGTAGGCTATCTCATTTTCATCATGAATATGCTGGGTGAATCTTAACCATGCACAATTGTAATAAAAAGTCCATATGTGTTGGCCATAGGTTGGAAATTTGGTTTAAAGAGAATGGGACAGTTATTTAGTTTAGTTGTAACTGGAATTGTGTTGTGAAAGGTTGGCTAATCTATCTATTTCTCACTTCGGTAATTTGGAGAAAAAATGTTTAATTTTGTAGCACAATTTTCTTTTGTTGTTTGAGCTTTATGTTTCGTTACCACATTTATTTTTCGTAGCAACGCACGGTCATTGAACTAGTCTTTGCCAAGTAACTAGTTTCTTTCTACTAAAGAATATTTCAGCTACTTATTATCAAAACATTTAACTCTGCTTTCATAGTAAGATGTGGTATGTTTCGCTTGGATAGAAAATCTAGTTTAATGCGATAAATCTGTGGTATGATGCATTGATAAATCAGAGCTATTTTTGACAATGGGATAAATCTGTGCTGACAATGGGATAAATCTGAGCCATTTTTGAATAACCATTTTTGAGGTCCCTTGGATTAGGTTATGAGAATATCGATGCATGCAAACATGATTGTGTGCTTTTCTGGAAGGAGAATGCTAATAAAGATTACTGCCCAAAATGTAATACTTCTAGATGGAAGGTAGAAAAGAAGAGTCCTAATGGGAAGCGAGTGCACAAGGTTCCCCAAAAGATTCTTCGATACTTTCCAATAAAGAAAAGACTCCAGCAGTTGTATATGTCCCGAAAATCGGCAAGTGATATGAGATATCATAGTGAAGGGCGCCCAAGGGATGGGCAAATGCGTCATCTAGAGGATTCAACTGTTTGGAAGGGTTTTGACAATAAATATCCAGAGTTCAGTTCTGATTGTCGCAATGTAAGACTTGCTCTAGCTATAGATGGTCTAAATCCTTTTAGAAACTTAAGTTCATCACATAGTACATGGCCTGTTAGCTTGATTCACTACCTTGAAAAAGGTCATCAGTGGCGGTTCATAACTGCCATCAGTGACGATTTTCGAACCGCCACAGATTTAGTGCCACTGATAATCGAGGATTATCAGTGACGGTTCTAGAACCGCCATAGATAACATTATTTGTGGCGGTTTTTTGTTAGAACCGTCACTGATAACCAAATATCAGTGGCGGTTTTTGGATAGAACTGTCACTGATATTTGGTTATTAGTGATGGTTCTAACCAAAAACCGCCACAGACTAGCACTATCAGTGGCGGTTTTTGGCTAGAACCGTCACTGATAGTCCGACACACGAAAATAAAAAACTGGCATTTGTGGCTAGCCTCAGGCAGTGCTAGCCATGCCCTTTGTACAGAAAATAATCACAGACAATAGTGTACAGATACAAGAATTATTCATTGCGTCCATAATATGAATACCTGAGAAAATGTAACATTAGAAGGAGGAAAATTTCTTCGTCTGAAAAGTCATGCTCCCAGGGGGGCATGTGCACAAAGTAAGCAACTAAGAAAACATGGGGATAAGATACATAACATGAAACATACGAGCTTATTCCCATTTTTTCTTTCTGCCACACATAAATACACCATGGCAAGTGAAAACGGCTAAAATATGTGAGGATCTCCTAACATGGTGCAACTCGGTCTAAGTAAGGTGAATCGCTACTATCACATGGATTTTCATGTCTAGAGTTTATTGTGCCCATTCTACAAAGAGAACATGTCCGAATAGACATAAAACATTCAACTATTGCGAAGTCTTAGAAGTTGTCAAATGACAAAGCAAGGATTGCTCTTTGGAAAGTGCTTCTCCGCACTAATGGATAAAGTATTGCCATCACAACATAACTTGCAAGATGATAGAAGAAGAAATATGGAAGTACACATGGACAACCTGTAAGCAATATGGCACCAAAAATGTGTCGAATAGCCAAATACGAGCTAACAAAGATATAGGATCTTCAAGAATATGAAGAAACAACAAGACAAATGGGAAGCTATCTATAGAGAAGTAAGCTAAAACAAAATAGCAACACCCAGTTACAAGTGGTTTTTGTGTTACATAACAGTTTGACAAAGAGCTCACCAAGAATTCTCATAGGATGCAAGTTCTTTAAATTACAGCATATGTGCCTTGGGAATGGCTGGGAACCAATAAGAGATGTGGTTGCCCATTTAAAGTTGTAGATTATAATGAAATGGTTGCAACTTGGTGCAGGAATCAGGATTAATGCCCATAGCAGACTTAATGTGTTAAGCATGCTGAACAAAGTTGAAAAATAATTAAGATTCCATAATCACTAAAACTTTCCCATGGGAAACTGGAAGTATGGATTTGTGAGGTTCTTACCAAGAAAATATGCACACAGATGCAAAAAGCTTGAATTTTTCACACTAATAGTCAGGGTTAACAATATCGATTTGGAGAAAAACGTTCGAAAAACAAATTGAAAATTGCTCAGAAATGTTAAAAAGGGTATCTTGAAATACCTCTACATTCTCAATTTTGGCAAAAATCTGGGTTTGACTGAGATCACCCAACTTCGAGAGGAACTCCGTGCTGTGCGCAGAAAAATACTAGCATGTTGACAACTTTCTTCCCAAGTACAAAATGCAAAGAAACAGGTGGTACTATATACGAATATAGCAATGCAATATTTGTAGCAAAACACCCAAAAAGGAAGTTTGAAGAAACTCAAAATGCATCCATAATGTAATTAGTTACTTGCCTGCAGAACATCTTCTACGTGTCTTGTATAAGATAGAGAGAGGAAGTCAATCTTGTTTGGAGCACCCCATTTTCTGATAACCTAAAAACAGCACATGCTCAAAATGAATACAGTGTGGGCAAGTCAATATGAATATGGGAGCAATGCAATGTGAAATGTGACCCGGCCAGGGTAGCTGTGTTCTTGATGACACAAACCACATCATCTCCTTTAATTTCAGAAACCTAGATGAGAGTTTTGGTATCAAAAAACGCAGACAACAAGCAGAATCCTACTAAGAGCAATACAAAATATCAAACATGCAGAATGTTTAAGTGTAGCATGCCAAAGACTTTTACCTCCAACCAAACTGAAGTAGTCTCACTACCTGTGAACAGATATTGCCCAACAAATATTGTAGAACCTGGTTTCACAACCTGCAAAGAACAAAGGAGAGTTTGTCATAATGACAAAACAAAAAAATTCTATAGAAGGTAGACACGGAGCGATCTACTTGCAGTTGCTATAACAAGTAAATACAAAGATAATAATACACATAAATTACACTAAACTAAGTTACCTTGGCAAGTCCAGAGAAGTTGATGGGTAGCAAGTTGGAGGCAGCTTCCTGCCCCTGATCAGGGATCAGTGTAACAAAACCATTCTCTTCAAGGGAGATTGCAGCTTCACTCTTGTTCACCATAACCTTTCTAGTTTCAAGGGGGGGGGCTAGAAATCTTAAATCTTAAAGTTAAAAGCTGAAGCATCTTAATCGATTCATAAACATCACAGGGGAAAAATCCAACCAAGTAACCAAGTAATTTTTTCACTTGGTTAGTTTATCAAGCTATTACAAACACATGAAATAACATCATATGAAAAAATAACCATGTAAGGCAAACACATGAAATATTTAGAAGTGTCACTCGCATGTGTGTGTGTTCCTGAAGAAGACAAAAGTACATGCTACACTAGTACAACCACTGACAAAAGAAGTGGCATTGACGAAAGAAGGTGTTCCCATTTCAAAGGAACAAGGAGTTATTTACACTTTGTAATGAAAAAAAATTGAAGTAACAAAAGCCTAAACTAGTTTCCTAAACTAGAAGCCTACGGGTCTTCGGAGGTTGGAGACACGTGTTGTGAGACATGAGTATGGAGGAGTGGATCGTTGTTGTCTTGGTCATAAAACTCGCCTTTTTTGTTGATTACTTTCTTTATGATGAAGTAAGCGAGCTGGCCCTGAATGACTTGGATTTCAGAACGAAGAAGTTCTACCGTAGACAACTTGAGGCGCTGTAAGTATGAAAAACAAAATTAAGAGAGTATATAGAAATTGAGTGGCGCGAATCGATGTGTCATGTCAGCATGACTGACCTCCACGTCATTGTCTTTTATTGTGCAACCTAAGATTTCACGCATGTACTGGCACACGAAGTACCCACATAAATTTGTTCCTTGTGACTGCTTGTGACACTGCAAAAAATGAATGAACTAAGATGTCGTCGAAGGAGCTATTTACTATGAAATACGATATAAGAATATTCCTTGCGTGCGTACCGGAAAGTTAGTACGGATTGTAAGGGATTTTTTGTATGGACGGTGTCTCGTGCTCTTCTGACAATATCTTTTGAACGCCTCATTCATTAAACGTGTCATCACTTCATAGTCTGCTTTAGGTTTATCCAGTGGATCCACGATCAGCATCTTGCTCTTCTCTGGATGAATTACTACGAGAATCCAGTGGAAGTTGGATGCCATAGCCATTAGTCCTTACATCAGAGTAAATAACGAAATCAACGAGTAATTTAACTAGCTTGTGAGGAACTTACTTAAAATTGTATGGTACAAGTATAAACTCCTTGTCTTGTAGTTTAAGCAAAGCTTTATATACATATTCCTCGACCTCCTTTGGTACTCTCATGATTTCAGTTTGGCAAACCGTTCCCGGGTCGAGGAATCCCACTGGCCCCTTGGTTCTTCATAGTTCAATCATCTCGTATCTATATAACGAAATAGTTAGACATGACATTTATCGGTATTACGTGAACGTAGACCAAGATTGATATATTAGACACTTACAGTGTCTAGCATCTCAAAAAACATATGTCGAGGGCGTCGTCATAGAACAAGTTGTGCAAGTTATCGAATTCTATTAAGAAGTAGCCATCGCCCTCTTGGTGAAAATGTTCCTCACGGAAAATTGCAGTGATCACCTTCGGGGGTACGTCTTGGTTGGATCGATCCATGTACCATGCATGTAATCACTGCATAATGGGTGTTAGACTGTTTAACTTCGAATCGGTGACTAAGGGCTTCCCTACCTCGAATTGTAATCTTGGTTGATTATCTTGGTCATCAGACTTCGCCTTGCCCTTACTTTTTTCTCGCACGACATCATACTCGGTCCTGGCTTCGCCTGATCTGGCTGATACGGCTTGTCTAATGTGCCATTTTTTGGAATCAGGGGTTGTAGGTTTGTCCTTTGAAGTACCAGGTGTTATAGGTTGCTGCTTTCGAGTACTAACAGTGGCCATCTTTATGGGGTCCTCAATGGATTTCTTTTCTACCTCATCTTGCTTCTTCACCGCTTCACTCTCACGTGCTGGTGACGGATGCACGGATTGTACTGCAGGAGAGGCTGGCACTGCATGGTCTAAGACAATGTCAGGAGAGGCTGGCACTGGATGATCCAAGACGATGTCACGCTTGCGCCACTGGATGAATGAGTGGACGGCACTTCCTAGAGTTGTTATCTCATCATTGGTGGGTTTTTCTAGCCCGATATCAGCAAACTATGCAAGTACCGTGTCCACCTGGACCTTTGCATAACCTGGCGCTATCGGGGCATTGTGCAGGACACCCCCTTCTTGGCACGGATAAGCTACCCTCAGAAGCGACAGAGAAATATGTTCATCACGGCACGTTGAGTCGACAGGGTGTGGGGTCCTGTATGTCGTCCACAGGATTATGGTTGTTGTCTGCTTGTACTAATGGCGTGGACACGCAACTGCTGCGACGACCTGTAGGGCTGGAGAGAACGTTTTGGGCCTGCGTCTGGCTCAAGGCTTCTTGTACTTGTCGTTGAACTTGTTCTTGAATGGTGCCTTGTAATTCTTGCAGAACCCTTTCCTTCATCCTTTCCATTTCCTGCTCAGCCCGCTCTTCTTTAGCTCTCTTCCGACTCCTATAAGAGTCTTCGTGCTCAGGGAATCCCATCTTCCATGGAACCTTGACCCCGACGCCTCGTGTTCGACCGGGGTTCTCTTTGTTTCCTAGGGCCACTGTTAGCTCGTCTTTCTCCCTGTCTGGGTGGAAAGATCCTTGGGCGGACTGGGCGTAAAACTGATGAACTCTTTGCGTCATTGCTTCGTCTTCGTTGCTCTTGAATGATAAACACCCAGTAGACAAGATATCTGCCCTCGCTAGCACGTAGTGCTTCACTCGGTCTGGTAGTCCGACCAAGGACTTGTGCTACCAATTGAGCGCTTCTAATTCCTACCTCTCCCATTAAGCAATTTTACCGCGCACTCCACTCGTGCCATGTCCGTGGGGTGAGTATTCCTTCTTGCGATGCTAATGTGGTCCTCATCGACTTCCTTGTCGCTTGATTGGTTCATCGCCACAAACTCATCCCAGTATGGCTGTAATCTTGGGTAGTCTCCGATGGCTGACCGGTTTTGCTTGACATAATTTACATTCAGCCTCGCCTTGAAGTTTCTCCACGCCGCATCCATGGTCATCAATGCATCGTGACGCACGAGTTCTTCGGCTCCTTCGGGGAATTCGAAGGTTTGTTTGAGCTCTGTCCACAGATCCTCTTTGGTGGCTCGAGGCACTTTATGCCAATCCGAATAGGTGATTGGTACTTTCTCCCTTACGATGTGCCCGCATGTTGATCTGTATTTTGCTGCTGATTTTTTCGATGCAATAGGGGCCCCAGTATCTGAGACCTCCGAGATGGTGTACCGGCCTTCAGGCTTCTTAGTTTTCCCTCGTCCTCGGCGTCTTGGAATAGGAGCATCATATGCAACATCGGTGGAGGCCTCGGCACCTTCGGTGGTTGGCTGGAGGGTAAGGTACCTGCTCGGGCTCTCCTCCATTATAGGCTCGGTTTCGGCCTCCATTAGAACTATTCAATAGAAAGGGAGATATTTCAGAGAGGGAAAGAAAATCAATCAATTTGACAATCTATAACTGTGCGGAAAGCATATATGAATTGGACAAAAGCCCTACTATTTTGCTTCACTCAATCATGGACTACCTTAATAGTTTTGCCAAAGTCATTAAATCTTAAACATGGTGGAGGTGGAGGTGTGAATGCGTGATGAACTTTGCTGGGTAATTCAGGATGAATATGGAAATATTGTTCTCAATTGAGATAATGAGCCTGTGATCCACACTGATGGGATGAATTCTAGGATGAATTCAGGAATGAATTATGTCAAGACGTGTCTAAATAGGCGTAGTACTGCACGATTTACTAGTACAAAAAGAAAGTGAACATCATTGCCACTTTCCTATTTACATTGCAAGGTCGTAGTGCACACACCTCACCCCAACACTTAAATATGTAGTTACAAAGGGAGCATTAGTTCCTTATGAATGTTTCATTTTAAATGTAGTGGTGTTATTAAGAGTGGATGTCTCTATGAAGATGAGAACTACTTCAAGAATTTCAGGTTTCATGAGTACTTTCAAGATTGCAGGTAAGGAGTACTTTCAAGGTTTCTTTTCTTCACTACATGGCCTCTTTCACTTACTATCTCGGTAGAAGAGTAGTAATTTCAGTCAATACATACTCGTCACACCTCAAAGAGAGAATTATTTATTGTGCTCTCAGGCTTAGGGTATGGATGAAGATAAGAATCTTCACCTCAATCACAAATGGGCTAACAATTTATTCAATGGATTAGGCCTTGAACTCTTACCACCTTAAAATGCACAATAAAGAATCCTACTGTCAAGGAATATACATAGTTCAGTTTATAACAAGAGTTTAAAGCTTGCTAACCAAACAGGGCAGTATTTTGAGATCAGCAAGTGAATGCAAATTCTACCACCAACTCATCGCTATTAGGCTACAATTGGTGATCGATTCAGCAAGCAAGAGCTAGCAAAATATCAATTGCTGACATAGAACAAAATAAGCAATAACAGGTTATCAGTCATGTATAATTTGGACAGTTAAATAAGCAATTTTTTCTAGCATTCAGGACTATAGTTCAAGGCCTAAACCATACGGATAAATGTTCTGATCATTCCTATACACAAGTTCATCATAGAGCACACCAATCTCGCACCTAAAGGCAACAAGGCAGCAATCAAAGCTCAATGGAAGCATAATTGATGAAGCAATAAGAATACCAAAGAATTCGAATACTAATATATAAATATGAGATAATCAAATCATGGAATTAATGGTCAAATCATTTTTAACCGAATAATCAAAGCATGGAAGTTTTCTTTTCTTTCATAAAAAGTCACATATTAGGCACATACATTCTCTTCTTATCCTCTTGTACATATACTCTCATATAGTTATTAATATAATTTACATATAGTAGGGTGCTCCCTACTGTTTTCCTAAAAAACAGTTAGCATGTAACAACTCTGATACTAATGAAGAACAATATCCTGAATCATGACAAATCCTCGCAATGTATCTCTAGTCATGTTACATATCAGACAAGATTTATATGTCACTAACAAGACAATACTTATCCCTTTTAAGCATATATATGAGAGTACATAATTCACAACCAACCAGAATGACACTAACAAGATAATACTTATCCATTTTATGTCATCCATTCCAAGAATTATGTCTGTCACCTCAAAAGACAATACTTATCCGTTTTGCGTTATGCTTGTAGTTAATCACCCAAAGGGATTGCCTTTAATGTATTAAAAAATTCCATAAATGGTGATCCTTTTGGAGAAGAAATGAAAATGACTTATGGTTCATAATTCGGACAAAAGGCATGGATATTCCTTTAGCATGCAGGTATTAAGCTGCATGTGCATTCACTTCAAATAATATGTAAAGCCCAAATTGGAATTTTCACATTAATCAACCAAAGGTTCAACTCTAAGTAAAAAATGCAACAACAAAGCGCATTCTTAGCATCCAAATATTCATTACAATCGTCTTGAAGGCACAATTGGGGTCCTTCCACAATTCAAATTTCTGAAGACAACTTAGCACTCACAAATTTACTAGGCATATTAGAAATCATACAAGAAAATGATAATTTCATAGATTAATCAACCAAATGTATGATCTCTATGTGAAAACAAATGATACAACTTATCACATTTCTCCGTTGTGTAATTCACTACAAGCTCCCAACTAATGAGAGAATCATATCAACATTGTTAGGTCACGAAAGTGATAAATTCCCTTCAAAGCATGAAATTAGCTAGTTTTTGCTACCTGGATGTCGAAAATTGATAAGAAGTTCTAAGTAAAGGCGAAAAATTGGTTCTTAGGTCTTTTTTTTGGATGAACTGATGAAATGTGGGTCAATTCCCACATCTTAGTCTTATCATGTTGCTTGAGAGCAGGGTTTAGTTCATGGCTAGTTACTGCCAGGAACCACTTTTCCTAGCCCAGTTCAAGAGTGCAAAAACCTTCTAGGTCATTTTTTTGAGAAAACAAAGTGGAAATATTATTAACTGCTTATCTTGTAACACATTCATAAGAAAACGTCCAAACCATCTTGTAACAAAGTTGATACCATATTTGAGCACTTAACCTCCACTATATTTATTTTATCACTTGCTATACTATATCACGAGATTGTCAACTATGTGATGGACTGTACTACTTCTTGATAACTGTTTATTGACAATTTAGCTAACCAGAGAAGACTAAAAATATATTAAATACAATATCTATTCATGTTTGTGAATAGATAAATAAAAGCAATGCTCAGAAAGATTCAGAAATAACTACGGGGTAAGGCCCCTAATTTCAAACACTTCAGTTAGTACCTGGATAGGTATGTTACTTTTGATGTATACTTGTATCATTACTAGTAATCATGAATTCAATTTACATTCTGTCACCATGTTGCTGCTCTAGGAATCCAGTGGGCTCATGCTCTAACTATCCTAACAACACTACAAACCCTAGCAAAATGGCATCAAAGCAGACGATAGTGAAATGAACAAAACTGAGGAGCTCGGGGAAGAGGTACCGGCGTTGGAGTGGCAGCGGCATTGGACCAGAGGCTGTGGAGTGGCAGCGGCTTGGAGTGGCAGCGGGACGGCTTGGAGTCCTCCCCCATGGACGTCGTTGCCACGGCGTTGGAACGGCGGCGATGCGGTGGCTTCGTGCGGACGCTGTGGCGGCGCGGTGCGGGAGGGCAGGATCAGGCGAAGGAATTTTCGGAAGTGCAGCAGGCGGGCTTAGGTTTAGGTATATATATGGAGGGATTATCTGTGGCGGTTAATAATAATAACCATCACAGATAATAGTTATCTGTGACGGTTATTATTATTAACTACCACAGATTACTATTATCTGTGACGGTTATTATTATTAACCGCCACAGATACAGACTTTCTCACATCCAAATAAGCAGAAGTAGAAGTGAGATGGAGAATGAGATAGATTCTTTCCAATTAGTCATTGAACATACACAAACAAAGTTGGAACTACAAAATGGGAGGGGCCTGGTTTAACCCAAAAAGTACTAATTATATTAAATTCACTGTCTATTTTGTGGTTCTATCTTACAATTTTGCTAGATACAAAACAATAAAATAAATAATATATATACAAAAAATCCAGATGTTGATGAAATTCCATTTTTTGTGGTACTTTAGTAGATTTTACTCTGTTTATCCTTTAGTTTAATTCAGTTTTAATTTCGATGTATTCTGTAATGTAAATATAATCATGATATTCGAAGTTTTCTCATCAAAATCATGCATATTTATTTCCTATTAATTCCACATAAATGTACATTTCTTACATCACATTTCCATTACTCCATATAAATGGCGACATGTTGCCATTAGTCCTAGCTAATTATTTTCTTTCACAATTTGGCCTTCATTGTGATCATCGCGATGATAGGTAACTTCTTGAGTGGTTTCTTCCTCGGGCTCGATGTTGCTGTCTCTGACGAGGCAACTCATCAAACTGGTTGTACTCTTCCTCATCCACGACATTCTCAACTCCAACGATCCTTCTTTTTCCTTGTAGAACTACATGGTGCTTCTTATCTGCCGGATCGATTATGTAGAATACTTGTGCTACTTGATTCGCAAGTACGAATGGTTCGTCTCTATATCCGACATGTTCGATGTCCACAGTAGTAAAGCCGTACTTGTCCACCTTGACACCCTTCGGGAGTTGTACCCAATGACATCGAAACACCGGGATCTTGAAATGCAGTAGTCCAGCTCCCAAATCTCCTCTACGAACTCGTAGTAGTTGCTCTTCGTACTGCCTGTGTTGTCGTAGGCATCTATACGGACACCACTATTTTGGTAAGTGCTCTTGCTATCCTGAGCTCTCGTGTAAAATGTATATCCATTGATATCATATCCTTGCCATGTCGTGATTGTACCTGAAGGCCCTTTTGCCAACTACCTCAACGTAACACTTGTTTCTTCACCAGACATGTGCTCCCTGAACCAATGACTAAACAAATGATTTTGCTCTTTTGCTATCCAACGCTCTGACCGTCCTCGGTTTTCCCTCCTTAGCTTACCCTTGTGTATGTCCATATACGGGTACACATCAACTGACTGTTGCAATACTGTGAAATGGGCTTGTTTGAACAAAATATTATCGTAAGAATTTGTAGATTTCTTTCCTATTACACCTTTCCCACCTAGCCTACCCTCATGGCGAGATACAGGCACTCCTACCGGTTCGACCTCCTCCATGTAATCGACATAGAACTCAATAACCTCCTCAGTTGCATAACCTTCTACAATGGAGCCTTCCGGCCAAGATTGATTACGTACATATTTCTTCAGAACACCCATATACCTTTCAAATGGGTACATCTGATGCAGGAATACGGGGCCGCAAATATTTATCTCATTGACAAGCTAAACAATGAGATGAACCATGATATCAAAAAATGATGGGGGAAAATACATCTCCAACTGGCACAGAGTCTTTACCACATTAGCCTGAAGTTCATAAAGTCCAACGGGATCGATAACCTTCTATGAAATCGCGTTGAAGAAGGAACACAACCTCATGATTGCCTCTCGGACCTTGTCAGGCAAAATACCTCTAATTGCAATAGGGAGCATTTGTGTCATCATCACATGACAATCATAAGACTTCATGTCAGTTAACTTCAAATCTTTCATCGATACCAGTTTCTTGATGTTTGCGGAGTAATCGGACGGAACTTTCACACCATGCAAGCACTTGCAGAGTTCTGTTTTCTCTTTCTTGCTCAAAGTGTAGCAAGCTGGGGGAAGATAAAGCCAACCTTTCCCAGTGTCTTGAGGATGTAGCTTGGCTCTGATTTTCATGTCTTTCAGATCCCTTCGTGCCTTCAATCCATCCTTTGTTTTGCTAGGAATATTCAGTAAAAGACCAACCACGCTGTCACATACATTCTTCTCTACATGCATGATGTCTATGCAGTGTCGAACTTCCAAGTCCTTCCAGTAGGGCAAGTCCCAAAAGATGGATCTCTTCTTCCACGTGGTCTTCTCAGTATGGGACCGCGATGTATTACCAGTACTCCCCTTTCCAAGTACAACATTAAGATCCCTAACCATATCATGCACCTCTTCCCCATGAAGATGCCTTGGAGCTAAACCGTCCTCCTTTGTCCCGTCGAATTGTTTCTTCATATTACGGTACGGATGATTCCTATGAAGGAACCTCCAGTGATGCATGTACACTGTTTTCCTCGAGTTGTTGAGCCACACACTAGTGGTTTCATCCATGCACTAGGGGCATGCTTTGGCTCCTTTTATAGTACGGCCGGACAGGTTACCAAGCGCAGGAAAATCATTGATGGTGCAGAACAACAATGCGCGTAGTGTGAAGTACTCTCGTTTGTACTCGTCCCATACCTGTACACCTTCAATCCACAGTATCACAAGATCTTCCACCAATGGTTGTAGGTATACATCAATATCGTTGCCAGGTTGTCTCGGCCCTTGGATAAGCAGCGACATCATAATGTACTTTCGCTTCATACACAACCAGGGTGGAAGGTTGTATATACACAGAGTTACGGGCCAAGTGCTATGAATGCTTCTCATGTTACTGAAAGGATTCATTCCATCCGTACTCAAGCCAAACCTTACATTCCTCAGTTCATTTCTGAAGTTCTCCCTGAAGAGTCTATCGATGGTTCTCCACTGGGCAGAATCAGCCGGGTGTCTCAGTTTTCCATCCCTCTTACGGTCTTCCGAGTGCCATCGCATCAATTTGGTGTGCTTTTTGTTTCCAAATAAACGCTTCAAACGAGGTATTACTGGTAAATACCACACCACTTTAGCGGGAGCTCCTTTCTTCACCTCGATAACTTCGCTGTCATCACCCTTACGCTTGTATCGCGATGCTTTGCACACCAGACATACATGAATGTCTGCATAGTCTTTGCGATAGAGTATACAGTCGTTTGGACAAGCATGTATTCTTTCTACTTACAATCCCAAGGGACATACAACCAGCTTAGCTAGATACGTGGTTTTAGGCAACACGTTTCCCTCAGGCAGTATGTCCGCTAAGAGATGTAACAACGCCGTAAAACTCTTGTCGGACCAACCATTGGCTGCCTTCAATTCCAGCAGCGAGAGCACCGTGTGCAACTTTGTGTATTCCTCCTTACAACCCGGGAACAAAGGTTTCTCCGAATCCTCCGTCAAACCCTTGAATTGATTAAACTCTCTCTAACTAGTGTAGTTCTCTTCTGCATCGTGCAACATTTGAGCCAGATTATTGTCTTCATCGACGACCAACCTATCCTCATCGGATCCATAACTGATGTCAGCTGCCACATTGTTGGCTCCGTCGTTGTCAACGTTATCACGTTGTAGTATGATCTCCTCTTCACCGTGCCTTGTCCAACTTGTATAGCCAGGTACAAAACCCCTCCGGATCAAGTGCAAATGGATATGGTTTTTGTTCAAAAACATCTTCTCATTCTTGCAATCAATGCATGGACAATGTATGTACTCCATCTTCTTTTGCAAGCTATTCTCCTCGCCGGCCCTTAGAAAAACAGATACACCGTCGATATATTCTTGGCTGCAACGGTTCGCATCGTACATCCATCTCCGGTCCATCTACAGTTAATTAATTTAAGCAATTATTAATATCCAAAAAACTTAATTAAATAAATTGTTATTCCAATATTCAACAATATCCACTAAGTACGGGACAACATTAATGCTAAGTAAATGTTGCAAACTTAATTAATTAATTTTAATATATACTCACACGTAACCAAAAATTATATATATCCTTCGGAAGATCAACATAATAAATTCCTCATCTCAAAATTCATGATCACCCATCTACCATATTAACTAAAATTTATTTAACACTCATATCCAACAATCTTAATTACATAAATTTGATATAAGCTTCATACAAATTCACTAAAAATAGCCACTAATGGAGCAATATGTATATGCACGCGCTAACGAAAAAAATAAATGGAAACTAACAAAAGAAATTTTATGTGCTGTAATTTCTATATATACTCGTACCTAGCCAAACTTAAATATATCCTCCGGAAGAGCAACATAACAAATTCCTCATCTCAAAATGCAAGGCAACTTCATGATCACCATCTATCATATTAACTAAAATGTATTTTTCATTCATATCCAATAATTTTAATTAATTAAATAAATTTCATATATGTTTGACCAAAAGTTCATAATCTAAGTAAGGTAAACAACTTAATCTAATAGAGCAAGGCAATCAATTCATCATCTAAAAATTGCTAAGTAAATAAAAAACAAACTAAATGTGAACCTTACATCTAAACCTTAATTAAGCTAGGAATAAACCTTACATTGCAATTTCACATTACAAATGAAGGGATGAGACACAATTTACACACCTTGGAACAATTCTAGGAAGTAGAAGCACAATATTTTGGCCAAACGAAATCTGAAATCAAAGAGCTTCTTTTCTTCTCTGGGAGGACTCTTTTCTTCTCGGGGAGGAAGATGACCAGCGACTGGTGACAGATTGTTTATATAGAAATAATTATTTGTGGCTGTTTTAAATAAAAACCGCCACAGATAATTATATCAGTGGCGGTTCTAAAAACAAACCACCACAGATAATTTACTATATCTGACGGTTCCAACTAAAAACCGCCACAAATTGTCCCAACCTTATCAGTGGCGGTTACAAAAACAAACCGCCACAGATAAGTGAGTTATCTGTGGCGGTTTTTGGATGGAGCCGCCACAAATAGTCCCAGCGTTATCAGTGGTGGTTGCAAATAAAAACCGTCACAGATAATGTATTATCTGTGGCGGTTTTTGGATGAAACCGCCACAAATGGTTTTCCCGCCAATTCCCGTGTAGACCCGCCACTGATGCATGGATTTGTGACGGTTCCTAAAGAACCGCCACAAATAGGGCGTCACCTATGTGCTGTTTTGTAGTAGTGATTCCTTACAACCTACCGCCATGGATGTGCATGAAGCAACCAAATTTTATCCTCTCATTGCTAATTCTTGGTCCTAGATGTGCTGGAAAGGATATGGATGTCTAATTTCAGCCTTTGATTGATGATTTGTTAGTTAGTTGGCATGAAGGCTTTAGAACTTATGATGCAGCAACTAGTGAATAGTTTCAATTGCGTCCTGCCTCGTATGTATGGGAACGACTGCTATGCGCTCATGCTTCCCATGCAAACACCGTGCAAACCAACTAAGAAAAGTTTTAAAAAATTCTGAACAAAATCATGGATGTACATCTCATCTTACCCCATCTACATATAAAATTTCATGATCAAATTCGTCCTATGCTAGAAGTTACAAAAAAAACAAATTTCTGACAAACTTGAATAGTTCAAATGCACCCCAAATTTGTCTTTTTTGTAACTTCTAGCATAAGATGAATTTGATCATGAAATTTTATATGTTGATGCGGTAAGATCAGATGTACATCCATGATTTTTTTCAGAATTTTTTGAGACTTTTCTTAGTTGGTTTGCACGGTGTTTGCACGGGAAGCATGAGTGCACAGCAGTCGTTCCCCGTATGTATATGACCTATGTGTTGAAATAAATCAATAATGTTGTGTTGTGCACATGATGGATCCTGTATGATCATTTTGAGATCGTCATGTTTTCTAATTCTTCTCTTGCATTTTTTATTGTAATCAGAAGGGAATAATATTCATTGTTATGTTTTGTAGATATGCCATGAGTTTGAGAGGTTCAGCAAATATCTGCTTAAAATAAAAGTTGCCATCTTCTACGGAGGTGTTCACATCAAAAAACATAAGGACATATTGAAGAATGAATGCCCTCATATTGTGGTTGGCACACTTGGAAGGATTCTAGCTCTAGCCAGAGATAAGGATCTTTCCTTCAAGAATGTGAGGCATTTCATCCTCGATGAATGTGACAAGATGCTTGAGTCACTTGGTAATTTGATATCCCCTGTTAGCCTATTTGTCGTTTGATTTATTTCTATTCCTCCTATCCTCTTGTTTTCTTTTACCACTGGTCTCTTAACTGAGAAGTATATATTCTGCAGACATGCGGAGGGATGTCTAGGAGATCTTCAAATTGACACCTCATGATAAGCAGGTCATGATGTTTTCAACAACACTCAGCATGGAAATCCGTCCGGTTTGCAAGAAATTCATGCAAGATGTAATGTCCTGCAGCCTATCTCATTTACGTAGTGCATCTTATTTAAGTCTCTCCTATCCTCCAGTGGTAATCATGTGGCAGTCATCGCACATTAGTAGATATGAAAGTCGTACTGAAGTTGTCGGTTGTCACTAGGTGAAGGGATCACTGGTGTACTCTTAGTTTCTATAGTTTTTACATCTAAAGTGTATAATAAATTTCCTTGTTTTTTCTTATTGTTTTTTGTTACTACCTTGACCATAGAAAGTAGATTGGGGAGGGAACGAGGAGTGTTCTGTCCAAAGTCTAAACGGTGTGGTGATGTGTTAGAAACTGGTGTTGGATTCAGGAGGGCACCGACTCCGAAGATACACTCTCGAACATTGTTTTCTCCATTGTGCTGCACACCCCATTTCGTTCCTATGGTTTTGCTTCATTGGAGTTAACTACTGCTGGTCCTGGTTCTCCTTCATGTATGTTGGTGGATGAAGCAGGTTTCTTTAGCCTGGAATTGTTTTGGAAGCAATGTTGCAAAACTTGATGAACATGTTTGATGAAATTTTGGTGTGCAACAATGCATAACTCAAGTTCCATATGGTGGCTGCATATTCTGGCAATCAAAGAGTTCATATACCATTGTTTTGGTATATACTGGTAGATTAATGCTGGAATGCTAATTTCTTTCATCTATAATCTTTTCCCTTGTAGCCGATGGAAATTTATGTCGATGATGAGGCAAAGTTGACCCTTCATGGTCTTGTTCAGGTAGCTTTTTGGACCTTTGCTGCACATGCATTGCACCAATATATTTTTTGTGTGGCTGTTTGTATTTATACCCTTTTTTTGTAGCACTACATAAAATTGAGCGAGGCGGAGGAGAACCGCAAATTGAATGATCTCTTAATTAGATGCTCTTGATTTCAACCAAGTTGTGATATTTGTGAAGAGCGTTAGGAGGGCAGTAGAGCTGAACAAGTTGTTTTGCGAGTGCAACTTCCCTTCAATCTGCATCCATTCTGGTATGACTCAGGAAGAAAGGCATGTGCTCTAATTCCTTCTGTTCATGTGCCAATGCTTTTAGCAAATTGGCCTTTTCTCTATCGTCTCCCATTGGTAGGTGTTGGTGCTGACTGCTAAGGGATCAAGCCCTGCATTTCTGGTTTGTTCTAAATTACTATGTGTTCTTCCTGTTTTTTTTCAAGTTCCAGAGAAGTTTATTGTCTAAAATATTTCATTGTCTAAATTTTTTCATAGTTTTCCCCCTGTGAATTTATCATAGTGGAGAGGCACCACCATTATCATCACGAGTTGTTCATCGCCACCGTCATGATCATCCTCTCCACATTTTATGTATGGATCCTATGGTGTCGATCATGCCAGATCAGCCACAACAACAACACCAGGAGCTCAGATTTTGCCTCACTCCTCGAAATTGTGGCTCAATTAGTTCTTGTTGATCTATTGGCTAAAATGAGATATCTACCTACTTACATTATCCGGACACTGCAAAAGAAATCACACCGATGCCAATCTTGAGCAAATTTAACTCGATGAAAATGAGCAAAAAAGTTGGGGTGATGATTGAATACCCGTTGCTAGAGGTGGCGAACTGGAAATTTTGACAGAGTGATGTGCTCAGTATCAACAAGTTTAGTTGCATTTGGTTTATATATTCTCAGGTAGTCGAGAATGTATCAGGTGCAAATAGACATTTCTCAAAATCTGAAAACTTTGGTTGTGTACGTTTAGACTATCTATACTTGCTATTGGCTTCACATTCTATTCATGATGCAAGTAGTTTTTGTTGTGGGGCTACGTACCATCTTCTATTGTTCTTGTGTCTATATATCATGTAGCCAACATATGCAAACCAGACATTTCTAATCTATTCTACTTCCTATTCCTATTCATTTGTTACTCTATCTGTCTGATATCCTATTAATCTGTTTGTCTGATCTAGGATGTATTACCATATGCATGTTTTTCATATTGTACAATCATTAGCATGTTTTGCTTCTGAATACTTCAACACATCAAAACTAGGCGCACGCAGTATAGCGCGTCTAACCTACCCAGTATCAATGATACTCCATTACTTTGTATGTGTGGCATGCTGGAGATGGTTGCTCCTAAGAATTTATTAGGAGGACTTTTCATTTCCTTCCAGACTCTGATGGGCTATAGTAGCATACAATCATACGTAGCCCATATTTGCAATGACAAACCAACATGATGACTAAGAAAATTTACCCAATTGTGCAGTAAGAGTGAGGTCAACAAGAAAAACATATTACCCTAGGTTTCAAGAGAGATCTTTTTTTTAAGTTGTACAACATTGTAGGCTTTTCTAATCTTGGAAAATAAATCTCTTTTTGCTATATAAGTTCATTACCAAGATTGGATTTTTTTACACGGGATAACCCGAACCATTTAATAAATAGAAATATGGTGAAACTAGTGTTTATTCAATTGATTACTTGGCCTTGCTGTGTCTTGTGTTTTGTGGTATCCACTTCTAGTGAATAGAATGTGAAATGTTTTCATGCGGGGCATTACCCACAGCCAACACTATTTCAAAATTACACTTAGTTTACTATGCTTTTTTGACATATGTATGCACTATTTTGAATTTAAATTTCCCGCATTCAAATAAGACACCCTTATTTGTGTCTCTATTGTCTATGCTCTTAGTTTGTTGCTTTATTCTTTTGCAGGTGGTTTATTAAGATGGACCAGAAGATTAATGTGATGTCCCGGTTGAACTTTGGGGTTTCTATTCTCTCTTCGAGTGTGTTTGTTCCGTCGCGGGTCATCCTTAGGTTTCGGGAGGACCCGGGTGAGGGTTTGGGCCGTTGGGAACTGGTTTGGGCCTTAGGAAGGGTTCTTGGGCCTTTGAGGGAGTAAACCCCTAACCCTAAAAGCCCTCATCATCCAAGGGAGCCAGTCATTTCTTTTTCCCCAACCCCTAGCCGCCTCCCTCCTCCCTGCTGACTCCCCCATGCTCCACCCTGCGACTCCCCCTGGCCTCTCCCCTGCGCCCCTCCTGCCCTGGACGAGCATCCCCAGGCCGACGCCTCCTCCCTGCGCCCTCCCCATGGCCGGCGTCGCCTCAGCTGCCCGGTCGGCAGCTCATCCCCTTCTGGCTAAGACAGGGCAGAGCAGAAGAATGGCAGCTCCTCCCCTTCTGGCTCTAAGGCGGCCAAGAAGAAATGGCAAGAAGGCACCAAAGAGCCCCTTTGCCTTCTTGTGGTGAGAACTCAAACTATTAAGTTGAGGGCTTGGTTCTTTGCGCATGCCAGGTGTTCAATGAAATGGCTGTGAGGTGTACGCGTGTGTAGTGACTCTTGTTTGGGCCGATTCGAGATGGTGGTTTGATTGATATTAATCCAGTAATGAGATGTGACTTTAGGAGTGTTCATTACTGATTCTACCTTATGCCGATTGATCAATATTTATTTTAAAGCGATGCTAGCTTGATGTCTGATTGCTATGATTTTTACACTTGCCGCACTTATGTAAAGAATCCCTTATGAATCTGGAGACGTATATGGATTTGGAGTGATACATGAATAACTTTGTAGGTGATGAAATGCTGAAGTATTTGTCCCTGATGATTAATCTTGTTTGCTTCAGTGTGTTAAATCTCTCTGTGCTATGATTAGTAAAGATATGTATGTCTGAAGTTGGGGAGTTTTATGTGCATTGGCATGGCCAACTTCTTGGTGAAGTTTTGATTGTCTAGCAAATAGGATTAATCTAAACCCCAAGTGTATTTGTGTTTTGTGCCTTCATTGTTAAGTGTACAAGATTTAGTGCCGAGCTCTTGTGTAACTATTCCATTTGTGTGTTCTGCATTACGGCCAATGGATTACGTGGTAGCCAACAATCCATATTTCTATGTTTTATACTTATGTTCTTACCCATGGCAGCACTTAAATGATTTCATAGGATTAATATCTTAGAGTATCTCGTATGTAAAGAATCTATTTGACTCTACAACCCTTAACACTGATCCATTTCATGAATTGGAGTTTCAGAAGCCATATTCGGATTTCGAAGTGTTTTCTCTTGAGCCCAACTGATATGCATGCATGCTCTTTTATTACTCAATTCTTTTGTCAACATGGATGAAATAACCAGGGATTTAGTTGTGTTGTTAGAGTTCATTTGCTGCTCTGATTTATAGATGAGGCATAGATTATTTGTCACATCTTGGCATGCAGAGGATCCATGCATTTGTGGATTTTGCTTGTTCTGCTCCCCCGAATGAGTTTGGGGTTGAAGCTCTATACCTATGATATGCAAAAGAGTTGATTTCTTTTGTCGCTTGTATCAAGTATGCATAAAATTAAGTTGGATGAATATTGTTTATTTGCAGGGAAGGTTCTGTCGGGAGTGGCCTCAACCGCATGCCACTCCATTCTCCATCGGTAAAGGCAAGTGCATTCCCTAGATCGCGGCTAAGAGGATTATTTGATTTTTACTTTTAGCGTACGTAATTGCCGATGAATATGCAAGAGATAAGCCTTGCTTGGATATAACTAGAAAATGGTTCATCTCATGAAAATGATTATGATGATTAAAAGGTTAAGGGAATAGATGCAAGTACATCGTGTTATTGAGCGTGGTTGTGTGTACATAGGTGATGCTCCTTAAGTTGATTGTTGCTCTGCTAATTAGATGAACTCCAGCTGAAAATGGGCTTTTAGTAAGGTTGATTATAGTAAGTATATTATTCGAGTGACTGGGGTTGACATGAGTGTGGTTTAAAGGGTTAAGTCATTTCTAGAGATAGTATATGTGAGTATTTAATTGCAAGTGTATTGTGGTGAACGTGGCTCGATGGCTGTATGATTTAATTGCATGACAGAAATGCTGTAATGGGTTACCGTGTCTTATTGTTGAATCTGTTTAGACTAGTATCGTTGGCAACTTATGAATGTGAGAATTTGGCTATATTTATGTCTGTGGTTATAGCTATGTTAGTGTTGGCAATGAATAAAGGGTTGCATTTCATTCATATAAATTGCATTGTGCATTCATTAAAGGAAGAGGCGACCCATTTTGATGCAGGCCTCTGTGTTCACACGTAGTGAACACGAAAGTCCTACCTCATAGTCCCATTCATCGAGGTGAATGGGAGCGAGACAGTAAGAGTAGGCACCTTCCACGGGATAGAAGGGACGTGAGGGTGCACACCGACGGGTGTGCAGCAGTACTGGTACGTGCATCAAAGAGAGCATTCATGTCGCATTGCATTCTAACGATAGTGTTGAGTTAAATGGAAAGGTGTCGAGTTGGGATCGAGTTGTGGACTCATCCAAAAGGAGGCATGTGTAAGAATTTAGTAATGAAGTGGAACAAGTAAGCATGCATAATGCCTTACATGATTGTAGAAGTATGGTGGGTTATTTAGATTCTGTATTTTCATGTCTGGTTGCAAGATATGATTTATGGTTTCAGGTTATATGTTATGCTTCATTGTCATGGAGTTGCGAACTCCATCAAAGACGAGCATGGGGTTGGTTTTGGAGAGTTAGTTGTGATACTTCTGTTTTATCTGCTTGCTGTACTTATATAAGAATGGTTGTTATGCTTTTAAGTAGGAAAAATGTGATTGATTATGAATTTATTCTTTGATGTACTTCGCTGAGTCTTCGACTCACGCTTGTGGTTTGTGTTGTTGCAGGTACCTTGAAACCGTCATGCATGGATGGGGGTAGTAGCACAATCACGTTTGCATCATCACCCTTCCCTCACGTTGAATTATAGTTTTGATCTAAATAGCTCGTGAAAATGCTTGTAAGAGGTTGTTTGCAGTTATGTTAAATGAGTTCCTATCCTGTAATAATTATGTGGTAGAGTTTATTAATTTCTATTGGATGTGTGACTGGTTAACTAAGGACCTGCTAGAATGATATCATATAACTGCAAATATTTTCTGTCTACTGAGTGGATGTCTTACTTTCTAGAGAGGTCATGCCAAAAATTTGTAAAGTTAACTGGCTTAGTTTTATTCCGGTTTTAAGAGTTTAGAGAGTTTGCTAGCATCTGTGGCGCGTTTGGCGTTGGGGTGTTACAGTTGGTATCAAAGCGGGCTTCAGGTCCGTGGTGTTTGAATGTAGTGAGTAATTCTAGAATGAATTAAAAATTTTGCTGAGTGAAGGTAGAAACATGGTTTAGGTTGAACCTTTAAAATGTGGCCCTAGGGCAATAACCTTAAAATCTGGAATAGTGTGGTTCATTAATTTAAAACTTGACACACTCTAGTGCACAGTAGGAAGGGATGGGTATCATTGCATTACACTTAAATGTTGTATTTAAGCTTTGATGTTGAATGTTAAATTATGGTTGCATATTGTTTGATTGTAAATGGGTTGTTTGAATCATTATGTTTTCGTCCTCGTACCTTTGACTGTGTTAAGGGTCTTGGATGTTGGTGTGACCGGTTAAAGCCCCCTTTGAAGTATGAGGACCTCTCGAGGTGAGGGTTGTCGTTTGTTGTGGTATAGTTTAGTGTGTGAGTGGAGAAGGTCGGTTGCTTTTGGCTTCATTCCTTTGGAGGCAAAGAGAAAAGTTTGGTGATGAATCCTTTCGGATTGCTTTTACCGTTCTGGAGTTCGGTTTAGTTGGTTTCTTTGGTTTTTGTTGGTTATGGTGGGTTGCTTTGTAGAGAAAACTATTGTAGTTGTTGTTCTCTCCATTTAAGAAAGTTATTGAAGTTATTTGGTGCAAAACTTAAGTTGTGTGGATCTTTGGTGTTAAGGTTATATCGGGAAGGACGTGGTTGGTAATTTAGTTTTCCCCTTGTATCTATCCTCCATCTTGGAAGTTGTAAATCTTGAGATTTGTTTAAGGAATTGTATCCCGTCAGAGTTTGGTAGTTTGAGAGTCAAATTCTCTTGAGACGTATGATTGAGTTTTTCTTTTTGGAAGGAAAGATGGTTTCTGCTGTTACCCATGCTTAATAATCGTGGTTTTCTTTAAAGGTTAAGTTCGTGACACGGGGACGTTTAAGACGTTAAGTGTATGATGAGTTGTTAGAGATTTCAGATGAGGTAGGTTACTGATTCTGTTAATGTGAGTTGTTGATTATATAAAGGCACCCAAATTTATTGTGTGGTACAGAATGATCTACTCGATGTGAAATTAAAGAATGAATATATGTATATATATATGGAATGGTTGTATGAATGATGGGTTTTTTTTTCTTGTCTTTGACAAATGTCTATCTAGGAGTTTATTTATGGAATATGGTTGGTGGGTATCACATCGAGTTGTTAAAAAGTATTTATTGGTTGAATGGACTGGGGATATTAAGCTGTGGACTTTGGAGTTGCACGAAAGGTGTAGTGATTAAGCTGAAGTCAATGTTGAAAAGATGTGTTTTAAGCTAGGATTAGACAGTTGTATAAATAATGGTTCGACATGGTTAGTAAATCGAAGTAAAGGATGGCTCACATCCTATGTTGAATTAATTGATAAGTTGTTGTGCTGAAGCAAGGGGAACGTGGTTCTCCTTGTTGATTGTCATGAGATAGATTTGGTTAGGGTTTGATGATGCTATGACCAGTGATGGTTATACGAATAGTTGAAAGTAATTAAAGGAAGTTTGGGTTTTGTAACTCTATGTTGACTAGAACCGGATTTGATTAGAGTTGTGTGATGTGTTGGCGAGTATTTCAAAGTGTGAATCTGGTGAATGTTTCGTAAGTGATTCTGTGGGTGAAGTAGTTTTGTTGGGAATGAGTTTCCTTTTCTCTTGAGAAAGAATGTGATGGTTATGGGTATAGATGCTTAATTTGAGAATCGGTTTCCTCAACCAAATGTTGGTTTTGATTTAATGCGAGAGATTTTTCTTTGGTTAAAGTAAGCGTAATTGTTTCATGGTTTTATAAGAGCTTTTGTCAGCGATTTGTGTGGGGTTTCTCTTTTAATTGGAGTTCTCCCCGAGGTGAATTTTATTGCATTGATTGAGAGTGTTAAAGGCAATTTATATGATGTTAGAGAATCGGGTCTTCTCTTGCGAATTTGGTTTTGGAAGAAGAAAATGAGTGATGATTGGGCTCTATCAAGATCCTCTCTCAGGTAGATTTTAATGCTTTGGGTTTAAGATGATGTACGTGGTTCATTTGGTCAAAAAGGGAATTGTATTTTCCTTTGTGTTTTAGCTGGAGTTAAAGGATATGAAGGCTTATGGTATAGTGTTGAGTATAATAATGAGAATTGAGTTTCCTTTGGTCATTAGAATTGTAGCTGTAAAAGTTCAATGCAGTGTTTTTCTTGAAAGTTGAGTTTTCCTTGGTGTGTATTTTATCACATTATTTGAAGAGGATGAAAGTGGTTAGCTTTGCTAATGCGAATCGAGGGATTTTGGGTGGATAATAATTGAGGATTATACTTTTGATTTGGTTCCTTGGTGGTACTTGTTTAACCTTTATTAGTGAACTACTTAGAAGTTGATGGTAATTATGTCTCCATTTCTGGCGTGCGACTGAACCTTTGGGTTAAGATGGTTGTAGCGAAGGAATTCATAATTGAATGTGTAATGTTCTGTAGTGAACATTTACCTTGGGCAGTGGTCCTTTGGGATTTTGACCTATTGATTGACCTTGATTGAGTTCTTGCGTGAGAAGTTGCACTTAATTGAGCTAAGTCAAATCGTTTTGTTAATCGCTGGATTTAGGGGTGGAAAAATAGCTCGAGGCTCTCGGCTCGGCTCGGTGCATCAACGAGCCGAACCCGAGCCTACCGTCTGGCTCGGTGCTACAATGAGCCGAGCCCGAGCTGGCTCGCGAGCAGCTCGTTGGCTCGTTAGGCTCGGTAAAATTCAGACATTCAGAATCACTTTCACTAATCATTAATCAATTATCCAAATTACATGAGGCTTAATTTTAGTACAAAATTAGCCACAGCCCACAGACATTCAATCGGCTTGGCATTCATACAGTTATATTGAACAAGGAACATACAATGAAATATAGAATGCATGAGGGTTTAGTGATTCAGTCTGACATAAGTAACATAACACAAAGTGTATACAAAAGTAACAAAACACCCTTCCATAGTTCCATAGTTCCATACTTCCATAGTTCCATTCCATTCTTGCAGTCTTGCAGACTCCAGAAGTCCAGATCGAGGAGAGTAGTAGAGCTAGAGGCGGGCCCACATGCCAGGTGGCTCACGAGCCGAGCCGAGCTCGATTTTCAGCTCGACAAAGACAATGAGCCAAGCCTGGCTTGGCTCGCAAACTAACGAGCTCGATCGAGCCAAACCGAGCCTGGCTCGGCTCGGCTCGATTCCACCCCTAGTTGGATTTGAGGTTTTGGCTTATCGTTTGTAGCCGTTGGAGTTTTGCGTGGGTGTTTTGAGTTGGTAAAGAAGTTTAAGACCTTTGTGTCTTTGTTTTGCTTAGTTGGCATTCTTCGAATTAGGGGTCGAATTCCGTTAAGGGGGGTAGAATGTGATATCCCGGTTGAACTTTGGGCTTTCTATTCTCTCTTCGGGTGCGTTTGTTACGTCGCGGGTCATCCTTAGGTTTCGGGAGGACCCGGGTGAGGATTTGGGCCGTTGGGAACTGCATTGGGCCGTAGGAAGGGTTCTTGGGCCTTTGAGGGAGTAAACCCCTAACCCTAAAAGCCCTCATCATCCAAGTTAGTTAGCCATTTCTTTTTCCCCAACCCCCAACCGCCTCCCTCCTCCCTGCCCACTCCCCCATGCTCCTCCCTGCCGACTCCCCCTGGCCTCTCCCCTGCGCCCCTCCTGCCCTGGCCGAGCATCCCCAGGCCGACGCCTCCTCCCTGCGCCCTCCCCCTGGCCGGCGTCGCCTCGGTGCCCGTGGCGGCTCCTCCCATTCTGGCTCAAGAAGAAGAGAGCAAAGAAGAATGGCAGCTCCTCCCTTCTGGCTCGGCTTAAGAGGAGGAAGAAGAAGACCAGCAGCCCCTTTGCCTTCTTGTGGTGAGAACTCAAATTATTAAGTTGAGGGCTTGGTTCTTTGCGCATACCAGGTGTTCGATGAAATGGCTGTGAGGTGTACGCGTGTGTAGTGACTCTTGTTTGGGCCGATTCGAGACGGTGGTTTGATAGATATTAATGCAGTAATGAGATGTAACTTTAGGAGTGTTCATTACTGATTCTACCTTATACCGATTGATCAATATTTATTTTAAAACGATTCTAGCTTGATGTTTGATTGCTATGATTTTTACACTTGCCGCACTTATGTAAAGAATCCCTTATGAATCTGGAGACGTATATGGATTTGGAGTGATACATGAATAACTTTGTAGGTGATGAAATGCTGAAGTATTTGTCCCTGATGATTAATCTTGCTTGCTTCAGTGTGTTAAATCTCTCTGTGCTGTGATTGAATTTTTTTTAAATAATATTATTTTATTTCGACATTGCGACATTAATACACGTATTTAAAAAATTGCAGAAATAATATCCGGCCGCCAAACCGTATGGCGATAATAGGGTAGTCGCCAAACGGTTTGGCGATAATAGGTAGTCGCCACACGGTTGGCGACAAGCGCTAATCCGCTTTGTTGAGCAGCTTAATAGCGTGTCGGCGCTTGTCGCCACATCGTTCGGCGATTCTTGTATAATCGCCAAATCGTTTGGCGACCACAAGTAGTCGCCGAACCGTTTGGCGACTACTAGTAGTCGTTGCACTGTTTGGCGATAATACTGTACATATTTTTATTTTTTAGATAAATTTTGTTGTGAACTGTTCGTGCAATAATTGTTGTATTAAACCGGGAAAACTAAAAAACTTCTTGTCATGTAATAAACGGGAAGAATTATTTTAGTTCGTTGGTGATACGCATCTCACTTGTGTATTTTCATAGCCCCACGGGACAGGCCGGACACAGTCTAAAAAATACGGAATAAATGAAGGACGGCCTACGCAATGCGGGCTACCACTTACTATCGCCAAACCATTTGGCGACTACCCTATTTTCGCCAAACGGTTTGGCGACCGGATATTATTTCTGCAATTTTTTAAATACGTGTATTAATGTCGCAATTTCGAAATAAAATAATATTATTTAAAAAAAATTCTGCTGTGATTAGTAAAGATTTGTATGTCTGAAGTTGGGGTGTTTTATGTGCATTGGCATGGCCAACTTCTTAGTGAAGTTTTGATTGTCTAGCAAATGGGATTAATCTAAACCCCATGTGTATTTGTGTTTTGTGCCTTCATTGTTAAGTGTACAAGATTTAGTGCTGAGCTCTTGTGTAACTATTCCATTTGTGTGTTCTGCATTATGGCCATTGGATTACGTGGCAGCCAGCAATCCATATTTCTATGTTTTATACTTATGTTCTTACCCATGGCAGCACTTAAATGATTTCATAGGATTAATATCTTAGAGTATCTCATATGTAAAGAATCTATTTGACTCTGCAACCCTTAACACTGAGTTTACATTTTTCTCCATTTCATGAATTGGAGTTTCAGAACCCATATTCGGATTTCGATGTGTTTTCTCTTGAGCCCAACTGATATGCATGCATGCTCTTTTATTACTCAATTCTTTTGTCTGCATGGATGAAATAACCAAGGATTTAGTTGTGTTGTTTGAGTTCATTTACTACTCTGATTTATAGACGAGGCATAGATTATTTGTCACATCTTGGCATGCAGAGGATCCATGCATTTGTGGATTTTGCTTGTTCTGCTCCCCCGAATGAGTTTAGGGTTGAAGCTCTATACCTATGATATGCAAAAGAGTTGATTTTTTTGTCGCTTGTATCAAGTATGCATAAAATTAAGTTGGATGAATATTGTTTATTTGCAGGGAAGGTTATGTCGGGAGTGGCCTCAACCGCATGCCACTCCATTCTCCGTCGGTAAAGGCAAGTGCATTCCCTAGATCGCGGCTAGGAGGATTATTTGATTG
This sequence comes from Guadua angustifolia, assembly GCA_036346375.1. Lineage (NCBI taxonomy): Eukaryota > Viridiplantae > Streptophyta > Magnoliopsida > Poales > Poaceae > Guadua > Guadua angustifolia. The sequence goes on along the minus strand of CM070508.1, from coordinate 49,800,103 downwards.
TTACTTTTAGTGTACATAATTGCCGATGAATACGCAAGAGATAAGCCTTGCTTGGATATAACTAGAAAATGGTTCATCTCATGAAAATGCTTATGATGATTAAAAGGTTAAGGGAATGGATGCAAGTACATCATGTTATTGAGCGTGGTTGTGTGTACATAGGTGATGCTCCTTAAGTTGATTGTTGCTCTGCTAATTAGATGAACTCTAGTTGAAAATGGGCTTTTAGTAAGGTTGATTATAGTAAGTATATTATTCGAGTGACTGGGGTTGACATGAGTTTGGTTTAAATGGTTAAGTCATTTCTAGAGAAAGTATATGTGAGTATTTAATTGCAAGTGTATTGTGGTGAACGTAGCTCTGTGGCTGTATGATTTAATTGTATGACAGAAATGTTCTAATGGGTTACCGTGTCTTATTGTTGAATCTGTTTAGACTAGTATCGTTGGCAACTTATGAATGTGAGAATTTGGCTATATTTATGCCTATGGTTATAGCTATGTTAGTGTTGGCAATGAATGAAGGGTTCCATTTCATTCATGTAAATTGCATTGTGCATTCATTAAGGGAAGAGGCGACCCATTTTGATGCGGGTCTCTGTGTTCACACGTAGTGAACACGAAAGTTCTACCTCGTAGTCCCATTCATCGAGGTGAATGGGAGTGAGACAGAAAGAGTAGGCACCTTCCACGGGATGGAAGGGACGTGAGGGTGCACACCGACGGGTGTGCACTCGGCAGTACCGGTACGTTCATCAAACAGAGCATTCATGTCGCATTGCATTCTAACGATAGTTTTGAGTTAAATGGAAAGGTGTCGAGTTGGGATCGAGTTGTGGACTCATCCAAAAGGAGGCATGTGTAAGAATTTAGTAATGAAGTGGAATATGCAAGCATGCATAATGCGTTACTTGATTGTAGAAGTATGGTGGGTTATTTAGATTCTGTATTTTCATGTCTGGTTGCAAGATATGATTTATGTTTTCAAGTTATATGTTATACTTCATTGTCGTGGAGTTGCGAACTCCATCAAAGACGAGCATGGGGTTGGTTTTGGAGAGTAAGTTGTGATACTTCTGTTTTATCTGCTTGCTGTACTTATGTAAGAATGGTTGTTATGTTTTTAAGTTGGAAAAATGCGATTGATTATGAATTTATTCTTTGATGTACTTCGCTGAGTCATCGACTCACGCTTGTGGTTTGTGTTGTTGCAGGTACCTTGAAACCATCATGCATGGATGGGGGTAGTAGCACAATCACGTTTGCATCATCACCCTTCCCAAACGTTGAATTATAGTTCTGATCTAAATAGCTCGTGAAAATGCTTGTAAGAGGTTGTTTGTGGTTATGTTAAATGAGTTCCTGTCCTGTAATAATTATGTGGTGGAGTTTATTAATTTCTATTGGATGTGTGACTGGTTAACTAAGGACCTGCTAGAATGATTTCATATAACTGCAAATATTTTCTATCTGCTGAGTGGATGTCCTACTTTCTAGAGAGGTCATGCCGAAATTTTGTAAAGTTAACTGGCTTAGTTTTATACCGATTTTAAGAGTTTAGAGAGTTTGGTAGCATCCGTGGCGCGTTTGGTGTCGAGGTATTACAAATTTATAGCTAGTTTTCAGTTGATTTACCCTAGTAAATTACAGACATTTTATTATGTAAAAATGCAAGACCCGTTGTGACAATTGGGATCATTTACTACTTGTGTTCTTTTTTTTTGCTGTTATTTAACATGTCTTCAATACAAGACAACTGTATGTATATACATGTTTGGATGACAATTTATATATGAATATATACCTTTGGTTTAAAATGCTTCCTTTCTATTGATAATTCATCATATGCTTTGTTATGAAAATTTGTGGATGACTAACCAATCAATTGTTGTCATTATTGATTGGTTTATAATAATAGTTTTTTTAATTTGATTTATAATTACTAACGATGTATTGATTTTAATATTTAATTTTTAGATCTCAAATTTGTTAATTAAAAGGAGTCAGACAGCTTGGAATTTTTATTAAACCTGTACTACAGCTTTGGAAAGATTAAATTTCGAATCACTAGTACTGCTGGGGATTCTTTTTTTTATGTCTAACCTACCGCTGGGGATTCTTTTTAAACCTGTACTGCTTGGGAAAGATTAAATTTTGAACCACTAGTACTGCTTGGGATTCTTTTTTCCTGCCTGGCGTACCGCTTAGGAAAGAACTACCACTTGCAAAACTTTTCCAAGCGGCTGATTAGGGAGCGGTAGCTATTTGGATTGCAACCGGTACTACTGCTTTCAATACCCACTATTGCAAGCGGTATTACAGCTTGTGAGGCTGTGCTATCTTGTAGTGGCCTTGGATGTGGTAACCAGTCCCACTAGTGTTGAAACCTTAGCGAATAGTACTGGGTTTAGATAGGCATTGGAAAGACTTTGTTATGGTCACTCGCCTTTGTGGTGTTTGATTGTATCTTGTGGGTAAAGTGTATAACTTCTGCAGAGTGTAAAACCTATTCATATAGCCATACTTGCGGTATTGAGCATTGCTTGGTGATTACAATCGAGGGTTAGATTTTTATTGAAACAAATGTGGGAATGGAGTGTTGAAATGAAGAAATAGGTGGTGAATTGGTCACTGAAAACAAATGCCAAAGCTATTATTGTTATTATTGGTTTGACTGTCTTTTCAATCTATTTATACTATTCTTTTACAAATGTTGTTTATGCAAAGTAACCTTGTAGCCTATCATTTGTACTAAGTCATGCATGTAGTATATAGACTTGCATTCTATGCATGGCTTGTTGAGTGCTTTATGTACTCACCCCTTGCAACCAAACATCATCAGTTGAAGAAGAAGCAATGCCTGCTTTTGAGGAGTTCCACGAGGAGGCGAAGAACTAGGGTGCGAACCTTGTCAGTTGCCTATAGCAGTTGAAGGGTTTCTACGCTTTTAATTATTTTTACTATAGTTTATTCATTTACTTTCAGCCTTAGCCCTGCATGGCGTATTCATGTAAGGTGGACCACAAGGTCGTTTAACAGTTATATCGAACTTGATAAAGTTTTTATTATATTATCGCTGAATATGATTGTGATATTCATCTATGTTGAGTCTGTGTGCACTAGCGTGATCCTGGACTAGTGTCAAATACATAGAGGGTCTGGATTTACATATTCGGGTCCCGACAACCACTTTACCCATAGCGAAGTCAACCATAATTGAGAACCCAAAACATTTATCACTACTCAGGTATTAGATCTCTAACCCTGATAGACAACGAGTAGTGTTGTCTGAAAGTATCTAGGCCCCTAATTTTATTTTGGTTCTGATAATTAATGACTATTACGATGAACGGACTAATATTTTCTTTAAGAATGTTGAAAATAGGCCGGTTCTAAGTTTGGCGATCATGAAAGCATGAAAGTGGCACAAAAAAATATAAATGCATCAAGCTAATGACAAAGGTATAAAGTTAAGGAATTTTTATAGTTTGTACCGATCTCGAAGTTTTGGAGAAAAGATCGGACTGCTAGAAATAATGCCATACTATTAAGAGGGGTCCTGACAATTTCCTTGACGTTGTTTAGGTTATAAAGGCTCAAATCCATGTTCCCTTGAAGTCATATTCGAAACAAATTTGAAAAATGTTGGGCTTATAAAAGGTGCCTCTGGGAGGCTAATGCTACCAGGCATGGTAGCCCGGTGCTACCGGTCGGGCGGTAGCACCTGCCCCCAAGGAGGTGTAGAAAAACCTGAGAGGGTGTTTTTGGGGTTCTGGAGGTCTGATGCTATCCCATGGTATCCTAGTGCTACTAGCCAGCGGTAGTACTAGCCCCTAGGGCGGTGCATAAATACCAGAGAAGGTGCGTTTTTGGGTATTGACGGCCCGGTCCTACCGCCCATGGTAGCTTAGTGCTACCGAGCAAGCGGTAGCACTAGCCCCATGCTCGGTGTAGAAATTCCAAAGTAGGGCTGGAATTTCTACACCGAGCATGGGGCCAGTGCTACCAGTCCCAATTGGGTGGTGGCACCAGACCCTCTGAGTAATGGGCTATGATAGTGCATTTATTGCACTGTTCTGACCGTTGGGTTGGAGCCAGTGCTACCGGCCCTACATAAGTTGTAGCACTAGAAATGCTGACATCTTCTATGATTCTTCCTCCAATGACTAGTTTTGTTTGTGGGGGTCATAAATACACCCCACCTGCATTCTAGAGCCAACCTTGGACCTCATTAATCATTCTTGAGCTTTAGCTAGTCTACAATACTCTTGTGTGCATTAAATTCATATTTTGAGAGAGTTAGGAGCAATTCAAATGTAGCATTTAGTGTTTGAACCTTTAGACACTTGATTCGACCTCAAACAAGTGTCAAGACTTATTACTTTTGGAGGTTACCACCACCTAGACGGCTTGGAGATATTTGTTCGCGGTGAGCTTCTCGACAGAGATTATGAGAAGCTCCGGCAAGTTGTGGAGGCCGAAGTTCGCCTACTAGGAGCGGGGAAGAACTACTATAGTGATCGATGAAGGCTCAAGGGTTTAGAGCCAGTTTGAAGTTGTTGAAGTCACCTCAATGTGGATTAAGAGAAATCGGCAGTCTCTGAGACCATAGGATAAATTCTTGTGTCTACATCTCTTGTGGTTTGAATTTTTCATTCTTGTGCTTGATTTACATTCCTAGCAATTCAATTTTATTGATCATGTGATTAGATTCATATCTTGCTTATATCTTATTTGTTGAAGCACTTAGTGATCTGTAGAGAACTTAGTGTTACTTGTGAAAATTGCAACTCTTGCTTAGTAATTTTATTAATTGCAATTAGAGTCCAAAATTTAGTAACCTCTTATTCACCCCCTCTAGTCGGATATCCTTGATCCTATAGTGTCCTCGACTGTTCACCACCTACTCTCAGCATACCAGTCATACACATGACTAATTACGTAGTACAGTACTCTGACTCACAACGTAGTATTGTACTCCGATTAAAAACAATAGCACTCCACTAAGGGCTTTCCATATAGAGCCCCAAAAAACCAACCACAGATGATTTTGTGTGTCCCTCACTAGACCGAACAGGCGTATCCCAGCTTCACACCTCTCTTAGTTATCTACTCTTATCCTAATATGGAGATCATAACATCATCATAGTACAACTTTTTCTAGTCATTTCCACACACTATGGTTGATACAAATATTACGGCTCATTGTCCAAGTGTAGTGGTTTATCCTTATATCATAGCCTATGTAGAGGGCCCCACCGGCATGACAATCCTTCTCATTTGCACCCTCTACCCACCACATATATATACACATATATCACACCAGCTCCATTTGCTGGAAGAGCCATTTCATGTATTCACAATTCAAGGACTACACCAGTAGTCTATCAACAACTTCCAGTTATGAATAACTAACCATTGCTACAACATCTCACAAATATCCATCTTTCGAACAATATTTGATTTGATGTTTTATTTTAAAAGATACTTTTCCCATGTAGCGATTATATTTAAAAATATTCAAAAATAATTTCATAAATATGATCAAAGGAAGCTTGCTTAGATTTTGGTCAATAGAATCATCTTCATCCGATTGGCACTGTGGATCAGCGGATCAATAGGAATTAATTATTGAAAATTATATAAATTCCATATTTTAGTGGCTAATAAATTTTTATGTGTTTTACAGTGTCCAACCCCTATTTTTGTAATTATTTTAGTGCTTTCAAAATTTCTGTTGTGACCATTACTATTTTATATAATTTTCTTTTATCATGTTTTAATTAAAAGTTTGGCCAACTGAAGTTATTAATTTGGCACATTTTAATTCATTTAGCTTATTTTGAATCATGGACAATAACATATTGATTAATATTTTCGTTGATTTACTAGAAATAGATATTTCATATTTTCTCTTTTCTTTTCTCTTATTTTATTTTGCTGTTAACTCATTAATTGCAGTTATTTTACACTATTACTAGTGCCAACATTATGTTATTATTATTTTCTTTGAAAAATTATCTATTTTACAAGATTTAGAAATTTACCCATTTTTCCTATTTCTTTCTTTCTTTCCTTTTTCTTTTCTCCCAACCCTTATCCATCCAACTGAACGCTCTCTTCTTACTCTCTTCTCTACTCTCCTCCTCCCCTCCCTTTCTGCTCTCCAGCCAGCATCATGACCGCCTTTGGCCTCGTCAGTCTCGCTGCCTTTGGCTTTCGTCAGCCCCACCGCCTTCGGCTCCTCCCTCTGCCAAGCCTCACCCCGGCCTCCTCGTGCCCACGCTTGGGCCTTTCCACGCTCGCCCAACCACTCTTGCTAGGCCATGCCGTGCCTGATCATGGGCTCCATGCCTGGCTGCTTTGCACTACCATGGCCACCTCTGAGCTTCCTGCTTTCGGGCTGCGCCCGCACTCAGCCACTCTCGGCTCACCCCTGTGCCCAGCCGCTCGCCCACCTAGCTACCTCGTTGTAGCCACCGGCTTCTTGGCCACTTCACCTCGGTATCTCAGCTACCTCACCTCTCTAGGCTGGCTACTCCTATTCTCTAGTTGCCTTTTTTGCTTCCTGGCTGAGTCCCTCTGGCCAAGCTAGGGTTTGGTACACCCTGGTTCACTGTGATTCTCTACTAATCTTTGCTTTGTTGTGTTCTATGCTGTGATGGTGAATGGCAATACTTGATCTATGATCTTAAGATTGATGCTCGGGTTTTGGACAGTGCCGTGATGACACCTTTTAATCTACCGTACGCTAGGGAGCATGAGTGGTTTACTGGGCACGCACAACACAACCCCTGCATCATCGACTAACTGAGACCAATAATTTTTACTGTCTTTAGCTTCTACTTGATTTTGGCTACTACTATACCTTTGTCTGCTATTGAGGGTTAAAGAATGGATGATTACCTAGGGTGTGATGAATGAAAATGTGGGCTGGTTATGTATGGATTGCACTAGTGAGGGGGTTGATGAAGAGGTGGCCTTGCTCCTGTTTGACTTGGGCTTGAGCTGGACCTTTAGGTCCTTGGTCTTCTCTTCTTGTTCCTGTAGCTCATAGTTGCCTCCTGGTCTTGGTGCTCCATGCTCTTGTTCTTCCTAGTGACTTGCTTGTGATGTTGGCTCACTAAGGTTGCCTTCTGTAATTGTGTTTTGCTTTTGTTCTATGGGTGTTACCTTGAGGGATGCCTTCTGTGACTTGCTCTGGTGGCTTGCCTTGTAAGGTTTGGTGCCTTATGGCTGAAAGCTTGGACTGGATGGCTTTGGTTGGAGCTTTGCTCTATCCTAACTCACAGTGTTCCACGCCTATCCGAGCTACTATGGAGGTTTTTACTTTTTTACGATGGAAATTTATTTTTCTACTGCATGATATTTCCACTATTCACTTGTCTACGAATAAATACATACGTTTATTAATTGTCGGATGATGAAACCTAATTTTGCCAGAAATGCCAATTTGGCTCCGAATGAATCTAGTATCTCAGTGAGTGATACCATCTCATACGGGTTTGACGGCAACTATACTTTTATTTTCAATGCTTATTTTGTTTTATTGATTTTACTTTTATTTGCACGAATACTAACATGTAGGGCTACCGAAGATGATCAGCACAAGAGTAGATTTTAGGAATTTTACATCCTTGTAAAGTTTTATTTTTAATATGCAAATGATTAATCATGCAATTTGTATTTAATTTTGTAATTAAATTCTTATGTAATGTAATTCATTCTATTGTACGAATTTTTAATGATTAAAATATGTAGTTAATCTTTGTTGCTTAATTCTATTTTGATTATCATCAATTTATGTTAATGACTTTATTTGGCTTAGTAAAACCACAGTTGTTTCGTCCTACCCTCCTAAAAAGGGATTTTGTCCCTAAAATCCGGTTTGCCTAACGGATTAGATCATGCTTCGCAAAGATTAACCTTTTGCTTCCACATGGTTTCTTCTATAGCATGGTTACTCTAATGGATCATGTAGAACTGGATGGAGCTGATGCCATTATGGTTTGCTAGAAAAAGAAGAAGCTCTGAATTCCTATTCAAGGGTCCCTCCAAAGTGGAATAACCATGATAAACCCCATGGTTGAGTTTACTCCTGTAGGTTTCGTCAGTGGTACCAATTCCAATTTGCTCCCAAGTATGGAATTTCTAGAAATAATTGCATGGATGATTCCAAAATCACATAGAACTGTATTAATGGATGGAGAAATGGGAAGCATACTTGTAACCACGTTGGTGGCTCCTTCCATTTGCTTCGTCGAAATGAAGTTTAGTCAGGCTGGTCCTGCGGTCGATGCTCCCCTGTTAGATCCTTTTGAAGATATGGTACGGGGGCCTCCTTGACTGTATCCTACTGAGGGTACAAGACTCGGTGGTTTTCTAAAGCACTCTATCCAAACTGAGTTGCTAAAAGTGGGCATTTGTTCCTCTTATGTCCCTCTTGGCCATAATGATGACACTTAGTAGGTTCTTGCGGCCAATTGTTGGCATAATGGGGGCCTCCGCATTTGTAACACTTAGGCATGAATCTTGGGGGTGGAATATTTGGAAGAGGATTTGGTGCAGCTATCCATGGTTAAGGCATTGGATTTATGTTTTGTATCGAAGGTCTAAAAGATCGTAGTTGTGTATGAGTAGGGGTCTTGGTTTGAAACCTTGCCTTCTTCCTTCTTTCCTTATTTAACTGAGATTGTTCATCCTCTGGTATTATAGCACAATTCACTAAATCTCATAATTCTATGATTTTCTAGCTAGATAAGAGCATTCTGATTTAGGGGTTCATCCCTTTCTTGAAATGGTATATTTGCTTAGCGTCCGCATCCACCTCCTCAAGGGTATACTAAGATAACTTATTAAACTTTTGCAGGTACTCAGTTATCTTCTTGCTCCCTTGAGTCAGACCCAAAACTCTCATCTCTTAATATCCATCTCACCAGTAGGGTTGTGAGTTGTAATACCGCAAATCTTTTACCAGGGTTTTGGCCGGAATTGTTTCGTCTTCTTAAATCCAAGGATTTCCTTTTAGCCGTGAGTGTGAAATGTCAGTCTTTGGGGTTGGTTTATTCACTTATTGGAGTTTGCAAAGAAAAGATTAGAGGGGATAAAACCCTAGCAAAAAGGGAGAGAGAGAGAGAGATCCAGGAGGGCTCTCCCGGCCGTCGCCGCCTCGGTGACTCGGTCTCCCAAAATTTTCCTCTGGCGCCGACCGCTCCTGCCTCTCCTCTCCTGCCTGCTTGCTCCTCCTGCCCTCTCCTCTCGGCCCTGTTCTTGCTCCTCCCCCTCTCCTCTCCGGCGTGGTTGTTGCTCCTCCCGCCCTTGCTGCGCCTCCACTGTCGCGCCCAGGACTCCCGGCCACAAGATGCCTCCGGTCGACCCTGTCGCCCGGCCACCGTGCTCGTGTTTTCCCGAGCCGGCCCCTGCTGCAGGCCCGTGTTGGTGCTGCCTCCACACCTCCCATGGCCGGTGCCTCCTCCGGCGTCTTCCCGGCCGTCTCGCCTCCCCGACGCCTCTCAAAGTCAGACCTCTCCTCCACCTCTTCCTCCATGAATCCATGAGCAAGATTTGAGGTATTCCAGCTTGGGTACTTTCTGCATATTAGGTGTTTGTTGAAATGTTTAAAAGAATTATTGTATGGTATTGCTACTGTGTTTCGAGTATTGATCTGTGAGTCACCATATGAGCTAAACATATTGCCTCCTAAGCATATGCATATTGGTATGGTTGGCTCGCTTTGTGCAAAAGATGCTTCCTTACTAATAGTATTAGCTCACCGCTTTTATGCGGTTTGCCGCCGCTTGATGTGGTGTCCATCAAAGTCATGGAGTTGAATTGGTACCGAAAAGGTGGATAGGTATAAGTAACATATTGGTTCTTTTGATATGTAGAGTCTTGATCATGGAGAGGTTTTAATTTCTGTGCAATGCATGAGCATTTCTTTATGTGGTTTTATGCTTTAGCCTTTAGATGAGTGTTTAAAAGTTCAGTAATGACCTAATATGGTCAAGCAATTGTTCAGCTTGGTTGTTCTTCTTACGATTACGCTCAAGACCATGCCTCTGCCGCCATCCGAATATGAGAATCTCACCTTCCATATTGTTGTTTATGAAAATGTATATTTCTTTGATAATTTCAGATATTGTTTGTTAAATTGTGTGTTTAAAGTTGGACAAAGATGGCCCAATTCAATGAAATAAGAGTTTATTATCGCCATATGATTATGAGCATACTATTGTACATTAGCTTAAATTGTTAATGGTTGGCATAAGCTCCCAAATTGAGAGGGTTGTCGGTGTGTTCTCTTATTATTATTAAGGTTTAATGTCTCATTGCCTAGTGGGTTGCCGGAGTTTCCATTAGTGGGAGTTGGGAATGTCTTTGGCAAAGGTTGAGATTTCGCCATGTATTGAGTCGGCCCTTGACCCATTCTTGTGCGCAATCGTTGTTTTTTCAGGGAAAGTGTCTTCGGGAGTGGTCTTGACCCCGAGTTGCCTCTCGCGTCGGTAAAGGCAAGTGCAACCCTAGAGCGTTATAGGGTGTTAAATGCTTTGTTTGCGATAAGATTATGAAAATTCTAATGATGTGGTTATGTTTAATAGCATATCTAGAAGTTGTTTTAGCATGGTGATGAGGATGGATGAATGTTAGCAAATTGGTAAGTAAGTTATTCAATTCCCATTTATTGCATTGTATTACGAAATTGTATGAATGAGTGTGATTATGTTGATGCAAGTGTAGGGACAAGCTTGCACTATAATCACCTAGTTGTTCATATCTGTAAATTTAATTTACTTTATAGAAATTATGTGATGCCTTTCCCTGAATTTTATTCATGACGTTATTTACTCTCGAATGAATCACATTGGGGAAATAGCAAGTTAATTGGTACTTCCATATTGGTTATGGCTATGGGTGGTGAAAATGAATGAGGATGAAATGCATTCACGCTAACTGCATAATTGCATTCATGATGGACGAGGCGTCCCATGTTGATGCGGGCCTCGGTGCTCACCCGTAGTGAGCACAAAAGTCCTACCTCGTAGTCCCATTCATCGATGGTGAATGGGAGCGAGTCAGTAAGAGTAGGCCCCGCCACGGATGGGTGGATTGAGGGTGCACACCGACGGTGTGCACTCACTATACCCCTAGTATCTGTTGTGACAATGTGCATTATGAGCATGCATGGTGCATTCATTGTTTTGATTCATGAGGAAAAGGGATGAGAGCCTAAAAGCATTGCATTGTGTGTTGCAATTTGGTAAATGTTAATTGATGAGAAAGGGAAATGACAAGTTGAGAATTTAGTCGTGGACTCATCCTGGAACGATTATTGAGGCGTGAGTATGGTTTAGTTACGTTCCGAGTTGTATGTGGTAAATGGGGATAGATATCGCTTCTTTTCTTGTATGATTTTCACTTAAGTAGTGTTTATGTCAAACGATGAAGTAGATGTGCTCATATGTTTGGTTGTATATGAATTTAACTGCTTCTTTTATTTACGGATATCAATTAAAGAAATTTTTACTTTATGTCTTGTAGCATTTATATTCTAGTCGAGTTCATTACTTTTATGCTTGATTGCACTTTGCTGAGTCTTGGACTCACGCTTGTTTGCTTCTTGTTTTTAGGTACCTTGCAGACGACTCGTTGGGTTGGGAGTAGAAGCACGTACACAACTCCGGTCATCACCACCGCATTTAATTAAATTGTTAAGCCTGGTTGTAAATAATGGTGTTGTAATGTGTTGCTCATCGTGCTGGAGTTGTTAATTTCTATTGGATGTGTGATTGCTTATCTAAGGACCTGCTAGATGGTTTGATTCTATTTTAAGTGTTTGATATATTATATTACTGCTATTGCTCTTTTGTCTCACGAGTGGATGTCCTAGTTTTAGGGAGTCTTTGCGAAATTTTGTAAATTTCGGTGGTTTAGTTTTTAACCGGTTTTAAGAGTCGGAGGTTATTTCCTGTCTCTTCACTAGAGGTGACATTAGTTATTCAGAGTTTTGGTAGCATCCGTGGTGCGCTTGGCGCCGTGGTGTTACAGTTGGTATCAGAGCGGTTCTCCTGTACAAGTATCACAATAGTTTTCCCACCAAGTTGTGGCTGGATCAATTAGTTGGTGTGCTGCAAATTGAACCTTCTCCTCATTAGTATAGCCTATAGTGTTTAGCTTCTTTTCTATGTTTCGAAGCCAATCATTAGCTTTGAGTGGTTCGGTGGCTTGAGCAAAAGTTCTTGGACGTGTTTGAAGGAATTCCCCTACGCTAACCCAGCTCCTAGGGTGATGCTGGATTATGGAAATTAGGCTTGTCATGAGTGCTTCCATAAATTGATTTTGGCTCACTTGGGCTTCTTTTTGAAAATTTTCTTGGTACATTAGAACTCGTTCCAATGGATACTTATTCTCGAGTGTTCAACCTATACTAAGGGCCTATTTGTTTTAGCTTTGGATTCTCTAAAAGCTGATTCTAGATTATGGTTGTAGAGAAGCTGATTCTTCAAAAGCTAAAATCTGAAGTACACATGAAGTGGACTGTGGGTTCTAGTGTATATGGGTGGCCTGGATTGTGAGAATCAGATTCTAAAATCAGGTTGTTTGTTTTTAATTCTGCTTTTGGGCCAAAATCCAAAATTAAAAGCTAAAACAAATAGGCCTTAACATTTCCACCTAGGGGTGTAGGTTGCCTAGATACAGGAATATAGGGTGGATTTAGGTATTGGTTAGATGTGGTTTGCTGATCGGCTACATTGGGTGGCCAGCTAAAAGAACCCTAGCCTAAGGATCAACAAATCTTGCTCACTAATCCCGTGGTCTGACATCCAGCAAAAGAGATCACTTTTATCATTAGATAATAATTAGTTCACTTATTATAGATTGGTTGGGATATGTCCTTTTTAATTTGATGAGATTAGTTTTATTTGAAATTAAATTGAATGGATTCAAATGGACCTCTTTTTTTAATTTAAGGTTTCGTATAGATATTACAACTTGATTATGTTACCCTTTTAGTTTCTATTGCACTAAATTTTTATTCAAAAATAGGTTGGAATGTTATTATTATTAGCACTTCATGTGTACGATGAGAGAGATTCTGTCTGTTAGGAAAATTTTTATCTTTGGAATTGTAACATTCCAAAAATTGAGCTATTTTAATTTTTCTCATTTTCTAAATTTTTGGTGAATTTAAAATTTCCTTTCCATTGGTACTAAATGAAATTTAATCAAATTTTATAAGTTAAAATGGGTTCACATTAATTTATTCATGTTCTAAATGCTCAGAAATATTTGTGAGAATATTCTAGAATTTTTCCTAATTTATTTGCTATTTATTAAAGCTTTATTTGATTTTTTGGGATTTCCTAAAATTTAAAAATCCTTTTTATTCCCAAAGTCTTGTGTGAACCGCATTCCTCACGGTCCACTCATATTCTACCACAGCCCGAGCTTTCCTAGCCCAGCTTTGCTTAACCCGTGTAACATCACAATTTGTTTGCATTTCCTAACTTTATTATGCATTTTACAATTTGTGAATTTTCTACAATTTATTTAATTTATTTTGAATTAAGTCTTTTGTTAAAGTCTTAACAATAATCTAGAAAGTTAAATAAAATTTTGCTAGAAATATTTTATTTGAGTTTCAAATGCCTTATAATATTTTCCAAAATTTTTGCTAGAATTTTTTGGGTATTTTTGCTATTTATTTTGGCTTATTCTAATTTTTGGATTTCTTTTAATTAGCAAATGATTTAAAATCCATCACCGTCGGGTCATGCTGGCCGAGTTGGAGCCCGAATTCGAAGTCTATGCATCAAGTCGCACCAGATCTGCTAGTCCGTGTCACTAGAGAAGCTCTGTAATGCTGTCGACCGCGTCATCGTCGTCAAGACCGGTGAGTTGCACTGCTGTACCATCGCCATCGCCTCACGAACTTCCTTAGCCATCGGATTCGAGGAGGAACCGTTGGATGCTTACCACGCATCGTAACTCAAGGTAGCCACATCACTAGCTTGTGTCGTGTAGATCATAACCGTCTAATCTCGTACGGTCTAGATCTTGTTGCGCAGCCATGATCGTAGTACACCACGTGTCCTAACCTCATCGCTAACTTCGGCCATCCGATTTGGGATGGGCGGTCAAGATCGCACCGATGCTACACCCAGTCACGTGTTGCCATGTGTCATGTTAGGAACCAAGGCGCCGTGCGCCGGGTTCACCGTGAATCGGATCGTGTCGGTGTTTCGTGTAACCAGCAAGTAAATTTATAAGTCAAGGGGCCACGCGTTCCCTCTCCTCGATGGTTGACTCAGGGAGCACAAGATGTATACTGGTTCGGGCTGAATATCCCTACGTCCAGTTCGCGGTGGTGGTTCTTATTGACGAGGATGTGGTGGGCTACAAAGGATTACAAGCGAGGACTAAGGACAGGCCCTTAGCGCTCGTTCGAGTGAGGGAGCTCGAGAGTGCTCGTTCGAGTGGAGGAGCTTGGGATCGGGTGCGGACGAATGAGGATGAATGTCCTCCGGATCCCCCCTTCCCTAGGGGCCCTGCCTCCCTTTATATAGGCGGAGGGGAAAGGTTACACGGGAATTTGGAGAAAAAGGTAGGGGTATGCTACGTCCGGGAGTCCCGGTCTTCGGTCTGAGATTGACAGGTTCCTGTTTGTCCCATGCCAGGTTGGTAGACACAACGAACTGTGTTCCGCCGGGAAGGTGTGCGCCTGCCCTCTGTCCTCCTGTCAGGTGCTGACGTTGCTTACGCTGTGCTCTAGTACCGTCTTGGGACGGAGCGCGTCTCTCCACTGTGCCCGACGTGGGGGAGAGACCAGCGCTTGACTGAGCGGCCCCCTGGTTACCTTGAGAAGGAGCCACCTGCCCCAGCATGGTCGTCGTGTCCATGGGGCAGGTGGCCAGTTTGGAGCCGACCGGCGACGTGGCGGAGGATGCTGAGCTGAAGCCCATCGAGGCGCTCAACCTGTGGCCTGGTCGGAGCCCCCAGGGGCGTCCGACCAGCGGCGAGGCTGAAGCCTACGGGGGTGTCCGACCCAAGGCCTGGTCGGACCGCCTCTAGCGAGCCTGAACGAAGCCGAGGGTCCTTCGTGGTTCCTTGGGCCTAGAGCTGGGCTCAGAACGGATCGTCTGGTGCCCCAACGAATATCGAGTGATAATCCTATCCGTGTAAGACGGGGGACTTTGGTAGTACCCTCTCCAGCATTCAGCATCGTTGCCAACCTTGCCGCTATATCAGTATGACTGAGAGAAAAACGATCTTGAAATAGATGTATACTTTGCTGTGGGGTACCCCGGGTATGAGTATTCGTCAGATCGGTTCTATGGACAAGGTCTATATGCTAGTGACGAGGGTCAGCACATGATTGGTCCACATGTTCGCTGACATCAGCCTGACGTTTTAAATCAAGTTTTCTTTAGAAAAATAATTCAGCCAAAATCTTATTTGGTGCTAACTTCACAATGACATCATAAATCTCATTTTTTAGTAGAAAAAATAATTCAACTAATTTAGGTTTTTCTATTTGTTGATTCATATTTTGTTTCAAACTTTGAATAGTTTGTTCTCCCTCATACAAACTCCAATTGAGGTGATTCTAGTTTATAAAAATTTGAAAAAATTAGCTCTATTTAATGGCAAATTTTATTTAATCTCCCAAGGTCCATAGTAGGATCAAGAGCTTTTTGAAGGCAAGTTGTGCTTTGATCATATTGAATCCATGTTTCTAAAGTTATATTGTTTTAAACTATTGTGTGCTAATTCAATTAATACCTATTTCAATTAATTTGGGATTACTTATTATCCAAATTGAGTTATATCTACCTCGTCATTTGTATGCCATAATTCATTTGTCACCCTAGTGTGGTTCCTTACTAATTGGTAGCTATTAATTGCCAATTTGAGCTAGATAGAACGTGAATAGATTGCTTAGCCGTGCAATAGTTATTGATATCATTTTATGTCAAAAGGTTAATCTTGCTTAATGAAATATAGAACTTGTTTATAAATATGTGTGTCAGGAGTTATCACACAATGCTTATGCTGATGGCACATGGTGCATGGTAAAACAATTGGGGTGGTAAAATGATCTAGCATGAGGCAAGTGGTAAGAGTTGTGTTTTCATGGTGGGCCGATGTGGCATTTGGACAGTCACATTGTTTTTGATAATAGTAATTGATAGTATATGGTAATGGTGAATTTTTAGCTAGTCTTGCATTGGTCAATTAAAGACTTTACCTTGCAAGCATTTGAACTGAGTCATTCATATAACCACATATTTGGTATGGGATAGATCTAGCTGATTAATTTGTAATATCTAGACTTTGGTACTGTCGTAGTGGTGTGGGTTCTCGGTGTACAGGTAGGCACATATAGGGCAATAGGGGGCCCCAGATATGTTAACCAGTCCCATCAGTGTTGAAACCTATAACAGCCCAAGAATTTTGAAATAGTAAAAATATGATATTCAAATTTGAGTGTGAATATTTTTGGATTTTCTCAATATTGTTTGTTTTATTTGTATTTTCTTGGATTTTTGTGTTAGGAAAAAATTAAATAAAAGAGAAATGCGGAATGATAAAGGGAAAAAGATAAAAAATAAAAATTTAGAAAATTTGTCATGGGAACCCTGAGCATGTAAGTAAATCATTTTAGCCGGCAAATGAAATTTTATGCATGGAGAAATAAAGAGATAAATAAAAAGAGCAACCTTGAACTAAAAATAATGCATTGTTAGAATTAATATAATATTTTTCAAACTTATCAGGAATTCAAAAAAATTATCATGAAAACTTAAATGCAGTGGCTACCTCTGGTAAAAATAACATAAATTAATAATGTGATTTAGGACTTTTCAAAATTTCAAAATAGAAACTCTGAAAATTTGGAAACTAGCATGTAAGAATTTTTCTAAAATAATGGTACAATGTTTTGACTTGAAAATTTTACTGTGGCATCACTAGCCCAAATTGAATTGTGATAAAAAGTATCAAAAAATTTTGACTTCATTTTATACACAATGCAAAAATAAAATTAGACATAAGATTTTAGGACAATCACTATTGTAGGAATATTACTAATTTTTTTGTAAGTCATTTTCACCCCAAATCTCTACCAGCCATCAAAATCTGTCCAAAGGCCTTGGTCAAAATTTTTCAAAAATTTCTATCATGATCTGACAGCACAATAAAATCAAAGACTAGAACTATCCGGGTCGGGATCATCTTTTAGTCACGTTGCCTCACTGACAGGTGGGCCATTTCCTGTGCCGACTCCGTTCCTTGGTGTGCAGTAGGAAAACACTCTCAACCGCTGACCGGTGGACTCCGGCCCCGCTTGTCAGCTCCTTCTTAATTCTTCTTCTTCTTCTTCTTCTTCTGTTCTCCCGACCGAAGCGAAGAGCTTCTCGATTCAGCACACCTGACCGAGCTCATCCAGTTGATTTGCCTCAATGAATCGTTGCATCATCCATGCCAACCCCGCCCCATCTCAGCCACATTCAACTTCGGGCCTCCCATGTAATACCGCAAATGTTTTTTTTCCAAGGTTTTTGGCCGGGATTAATTTTCGTCGTTTCTCAGTTTTAGCTTTCTTCTCAGAAAGTCCTGAGTTTTGCCGATTTCTTATCGGAATGGGTGTTTTCTCCGTGCCGTTTAGTTTTGCGGCAAGTTGTCTATTCTGACAATTGTCGTTTCGCGCCAAGAATTTAATTTCGTTGGTTCGCGCTGATGGTTGAAGGTTGGATTTTGGTTTTATGGAGGGGCTTTTGGGAATTTCCCCACCCCTTACCTAATCTCTCTCTCTCCCTTCCTTCTTGTGTGGCTATAATTGCTTGGAGGCTCACTGCCGACTCCCCTCATTTTCCTTACTTCCCTGGCCGATTCCTCCTGGTCTGTGCACCATCACTTTTTCCCCTGGTGGCTAGCACCTCTTGCTCCTGCTTTGCCGACTCCACCTCATGGCGCCCTACTCCTCCCTTCCAAGCAATCGGTGCAAGTGCCCGACAAGCGAGCAGCGCCTGCAGCTCCACCAAAGGCCTGGCGTCTGCAGCTCACCAAGGCCTTCCTGGCGTCCTTGCTCGGCCAGCCTCCGGCCTGCTCCGGCCAGCTCGGCGAGCTCCTCCGCCAGTAGCTTCAGCCTGGCAGCAGCAGCCCTCTGACCTCTCCCCACCTCCTTTCCTTCATGTGTGAGGATTTGAGGTGAAAACCCTAGGTCTTTGGGGGATTTTATTTGCTTGCATGTAGGGTGTTTGTGTGAATGCCTAGCTGAGATTCATGATTTTGAGATGTTGGAGGTTGGGGAAATGGAGAGACTAGAGTGAATGAGAATGTTCTGTTCGGACAGATTTTCGTCCTTGGTTAGAGCTGCTAATGGAAAATTCTACAAGCGTTTTCTGGGGGTTTGGCTATAACGAATGTTGTAGATAATTGAATTACCTTTCAATAGAGACCGAAATCAACAAGTTTCGTTCAGCCGTTTGAAAGTTATGCCCGTTTTACCAAGTGCTGCCCCGGGTTGGCAGATTTCTGTTTTCGGGTTTAGGAGTAGGTTGCGAAGTCAACTTATTTATGAGTCTTGCGTTGTATTGTGGGTGTGTTTTTGAGTGGATTATATCCATGTGCAGGTGGTGTGACCCCGGGGGTGGCAATCTCGTCTCGCCACACCGTCTCGAGAAGTTGAAGGCAAGTGTATTGTCTTCGGTTGTGGCTTAGGTGGCTAATTGGTTTTGCAAGCATATAATTACCCATGTGTTATTTTAATATTTTCATGTTTGATTTTCCTTGCGATGTGATGAATGGGAATGGTTAATTGGTATGCTATCGTTCAAACCTAGATTATATGAAGTGCATCAATGTTTGTTTGTTTGTTATGTGTATTGATTGACGAATCATATGCCTTGTCAATATGCCATGTGTTTCATTTTATATATGCCTTGATGATGCTCCCTAGTATGATTAGGCTAATGGGAACATAGAAGATATAAGATTTGCGTTATGAAAATAGCTCGAATTGTGGTCATGATATGCGATTGTGGCGGTTATGTGAATGTTGCTGATATATGTGACCTTATGGATATGAAAGTTGAGAATGGCCATTTTCATATATGTGTTTATGAAAAGTGCATCTTTGGAGTGAATGCTTTGTGGGTTGTTTGTTGGACCCCGTACAATCGCCAAATGGATATATTGCTATATCACACGTTCATAAGATTGCTTACTACTATGAGAGGTGAACGTGAATAATAAAGTTGTGAGGTTGGATTAATAGGAAAAGTTGATTTGCTATCTTGAAAATTAATTATGTCTTTGGTGCGAGTGTTAATGACAGATTGACCATGTTGATGAGATTAGTTGAGAATATGAATTTGAATGTTGGGAATGCGGATATGAGTATTGAGAATATGGATATGAATGTGAGGAATGGCATTTGCATATGTGCATTCATGAATTGCGTTGAGCCAGGGCGGTGAGAAAGTTATACGAAAGTATAACTAATCCGGTGTGCTCGGAGTTCCTACCCCGTAGTCCCATCCATTGGCGTGGATGGGAGCGGTGATAGCGTGGGACCGCTCATTGGGTAGCGGGCAAGTCCTGTTCGGCAGGCCCTTCCACAGGATGGTTGGGTTTGAGGGCACGCATCGACGGGTGGTGCTCGGCAATACCGGTATTTGCTAAGAAAGAGAAGATGAGTCATGCATGATGCATCATATGCATAAGAGTGCATCATATGCATGAGAATGGTGAAATATGCATGAGAATGGCTAAATGAGATGAGCATATGAACATGTAAGCACTGCATTGCAATGACAATGATGCATTATATTTACTGAGTTGATTGTAATGTATAAACATGAGGTTCTTCATTTGTTTGGCATATTTGCATTGCATTGACAAATGATGCATCATATTTAATGAGTTGATTGTAATGTATGGATATGAGATTCTTCATTTGTTTGGCGTATTTGCATTTGCATTGCATTGACAAATGATGAATCATGTTTAATGAGTTGATTGTGTTGCATGGATATGAGTTTCTGCTTTTATATGTTTTGTGCACTTGAGTGTAAAAGCATAAATGTATTCCATTGCATTATGTGTTGCAACTGATAAATGAGATTGATGAGAATGGGAAGAACAGGTTGAGGATTGAGGCGTGGACTCATCCAGGAATGTTTATTGAGGCGGGGTAAGATTTAGTTATGTTTTCGAGTTGGTTGTGGTAAGTGGAGTTAGTTATCACCTCTTTTACTAGTTGAATTTCCATATATTAATGGCTATATCAAATTCTAGAGTAAAATTAATTCAATTAAATTCAATACTTCTTATTAATGTTGCACTTTGCTGAGTCTTGGACTCACGCTTGTTTACTTCCTGTGTTAGGTGCCTTGAAGCTGCCTCGCCGGGATGGGAGTAGAGCACGTGCACGACTGCGGTCACCAACAACCCAAATTAATTGTTTCATTAATAATGATTGTAATAAATGCGATTGTATTGTGTTGATCGACGTTGCGTAGTTGGTTAATTGCCGATTGGAAATGTGATTGATTATCTAAGGACCTATTAGAATGATATTATATAATTGCTATTGTTCCTTTGTCTGCTGAGTGGATATCCTCTGTTCTAGAGAGGTCATGCCGAAATTTTGTAAATTTCGGTGACTTAGTTTTAAGCCGGTTCAAGAGTTTAGAGATTAAATTCAGTTTCAATCTTTTCGTAGAGCTGTCGTTTGTTATTTAGGGTTTTTTTGGTAGCATTCGCGGTGCGTTTGGCGCCGGGGTGTTACATCCCATGCCATACCTCCTCATTTACCGCTTCCGCTAGCTTGCCATCTTCTGTACCGAGAAGAGTTGATCATTGTCGCGCGTCCATACACTGGTGAAGTCACTATAAATACCTCCTCAGTGTCACAATTGGGTTCCCCTTTCTCTCTTTAGCCATTCACTGAACCGAGACGCCCTCAGATCTCACTGCTTCTGCCATTGCCGAAAAGCTTTAGAGCTCAGAGCCAAACCGAATTAGCCAAACTAGTGTACCATTTCCGAATTGCTTCAAACCATGGCATTAGCAAGCTCTTTGAATCAAAAACCCTCAATAATATCCCGAGCTTTTCATGCAAAATCTTGCCACCACCATGAGCCTTCTTCCCCAACTCCGGCCACTCAGTGGTAACTCGCTCCAGTAAGTCTCCAACTTCAATAACCCCAAAAATGGAATTTCTAGCATCCTGTGAAACTTGTTTGGCTACCCATTTGAACTCATTTGTACTGGTTTATCTTCCCCGACTAGCCGCTGCCATGGCCGCCGCTTAAGCTTAATGGCAGGCCACCCTGCTTCATCTCTGACTAAATTGGTTCGCCTTCGAATACGCCTCGTCGAGCTTGACCTTCCCATGCTCTCGCCGTCGCCGAAGAACCACCAGAGCTTAGTCACTGGTGCAGCCTAGCCGAAGCTCTTGATTACATAGCTCAGGTCGAATCAAAGGGTGTGCCTCAATCTCACCATGAGGGAAGGCTTCAGGGTATTGGGACCATCAGAAGAAAAGTAATCACACCTGATCCAATTGCATCTACTCAAGCCCATTCCATGGTTTTCCAACACATGACTGTAGTGTACTCATATATCGATGAGTATAAGCACTAGCTATAGTAAGAGAATCTAGCGCGGTAGGAGTCTTGGATCACATGACAGCACAACCTTCAATTAAATAAATAGTTGAAGGAGCAATCCATCACTAGGAGCTTATTAGGTGATACGCTGACATGGTTAGCAAAAGGGCTAGCATTTACAGTTGTGATACGGAAAGCATAAAATTAAAATGGGTACACATTTTACACGAGAGATCAGGATATAAAGAGCACAAACCAGAATAGTGGTATCCACATAGATGCGTTCAATACCGCTAGGTGGATGAGGAGCCCCTACTACAGGTTCATAGAGGAGATTTGGGAGCTCGACTACGTACTTTTCAAGATCCCACTATTTTGGTACCATTGGGTCCACCTCTAGCAAGTGAAGGTTGATAAGTATGGTGTCACTACTACAGATCTTGAACATGTCGGATATAAAGATGAACTATTCATACTCGCTAACCAAGTTGTTCAAGTCTTCTATGTAACTGATCTATCCAACAAGAAGCGCTATATAGTTCTTTAGGGAAAAACAGCCTCTTTCTCCTTCCTGAGCCCATCACCGTTGCCCGTCCTCGACATCGCCTCTCTCAAGCCCACGTGCCATGTCCTCCCCTGTGACGCTGACAGCCATCTCTCCCGCATCCTCCTCCTGCTCTAAGAGAAGCTGACACCTCTGGTTGCTGCAGTTCTCCTCCATGTCACCGCCCCTTGCCTCCTCTGTTCGTTGCTGACTAGCGTCACCACCGACGTCTTCAATTGACTCTAGCCCAAGGACAACCCATCTAGCTGCGCTGCCCATCCAAATCAATGCTCGTTCAACCCATCACTCGTGCTATGTAGTAATCATAAACATAAATAAGTGGTAATATTTTTCTCGCGCTGTGCTACTTTAACCACTGCTACGAAAAGTCATATATTAGACACCTCATCACAGATGAATGTGATGTCTATGCTATCATCACTAATGGTTTTATCCAAAAACCATTAGTGATGTGACTGCTATCACTAATGGTTTTTGACTAAAATTGTCAATGATGACATGCATAGATATCACTGACGGTTTTATCTAAAAACCATTTATGATGTGTATTTCTATCACTGATGGGTTTTTGCTAAAATTGTTAGTGATGTCTATGTATGTCACCACTAATAGTTTTAGCCAAAAAACCGTCTATGATGTGCATTTTTATTGCTAACAGTTTTTTGCTATAATCGTTAGGGATGTCTATGCATCTCATCACTAACGGTTTTAGCCAAATAACCATATGTAATGTGACCTAGGAATATATATGTAATACAGAGCCCAACCCACTTAGAAATTTATAGTTTAGGGATCTATCTTTGATGTGGTTGTGGGTGTAAGATGATCTGGTGAAAGGAGACCATTAATTTCGACGGGTGGTTGTAGATCCATTTGTTTTTGATGATCTAAGGTTAGTAATTGGTTCTAATTTCATTATATTCAAGATCTAGCTTGGTAAGAAGAGAATTTTGAAGATTGCTTAAATCTAGCTTATAGATCCATGTATTTTGGTTATTAATTGGTTCTAATTGCAAAGAGAGAATTTGGAGATTGTTTGCATCTAGCAAGTAGATCCATTTGTTCTTTGCGATCTAAGGTAGTAATTGGTTATATAATTGCATTATATTCAAGATGTAGCTATAAGTGCATAATTTTAGAATGTGTGCATGCATACACCTAGTGTACTTTAAAATTTTACACTAATTGTTATATATGTAGCGTAGATGGACCAAAACTGAATGTACATAAAGAACCGTGCGAGTGCCAAGTACATTAATGGCATCTCTACTTTTAGAAGAGTTGCGAGGAGAATATGTTTAATAAGGGAGTGTAATTTATGTATTGTCTATGCATTGACTACGAGAATCTAAAGATATTTCAAAACTCAGCGTAGATCAAAACACACTTGATTCTAAGAGTTTCAAAAGGAGGTATACATGTTGGACTAGTCACAATGAAGAGCAGATTGTATAGGAAGTAAGTAGTATGAATATCACCGATGAAGTTAACGATATGCCGAATGATATCAATTGTACTTCCAATTAGAATAGGTTACACATGACAATCTGGATTAGATACTATGTGATGTAAAAGGGAATCCTGATGATAGAGAGTATGGTAAACTATAGGGCTTGATGGATGACTCAGATAAACCTTTGTTCCCAAGCTGTAAGTCAAAATACACAAGGTTGTCATCTGTGCTTGAATTGCTGAAATTGAAGACATGTAACGTTTGGTCCGACAAGAGTTTCATGATGCTATTAGGTCTATTGGCAGAAATGCTTTCAAAGGGAAACGAGTTGCCGACAACCACCTACAAAGCTAAGAAGATTCTCTAAGTGAGACTTGTCAATGGCTCCATCCCCCTTCAAGCTGCTTAGGAGCTCGCGTATCCATCCAGTTAAGGGGAGTTGGTGCACGGCACCCCATTAGTGCTCGGTTTCACGGAGGTCAATGTGGACAATGTACATAATATTTTCAAGGCCGTCATGCTGTAGATGTCCCCAAATAACGAGATCATGACACTAGGGGATGCCATTGGCACATATATCCAATGGCCTAGTAGCGACATCTTCCTAAACTCCTATCCTCCAACACAGGAAGTAACCACACTGCTAGAGTCACCTGCACAACTGAAGTCGCTTGTACCTTAGCAAGCCACCAAATCAGCTACTATGCCCCGTGCATCACAAACCTTTTACGTGGGTTCGTGCCCACTCGTCTCCCGTGAAGACTCCCTATAATAGAAAGCAAGACAAAGGCAAATTGAAGGAGATCACAGAGGCTCTCGACTATCCAATTGCCCTGTTGGCTCGGACATACAAGCTAGGAGAGCCTTTAGTAATGGGAGAGCGCCTAAAAACCTTACATTGGCTTGCATTAGATTGCATGATTGGTATCTAGAATAAGCCAGGGTTAGAACGTATAATGAGTATTGCAGTCCTTCAAGCACGAACATCTCTTCAACCAATCATCGAGGCCTTCTTCAGGGTCGAGCACAAGCATCTGTTCAAGTAGTCATCGGAGGGTTTCTTCAAGGTCGACTTCCACAACTTATTCGATCTCTTCAACCTCGACACCTAGCTTGTGAGATGCTAGACATTGTAAGTGTGTGTAATCATAGTCTACATTTTTGTAATATAGATAAATTTCATATATATATTTATATATATATATATATGTATATATGACTTCTTGCTTTTGTATACATAGATACATGATTCATGAAGTGAAAAAGAAGAAACGACCAGTTAGTTTCCTAGACCCACACATAGTCTCGAAGCAAACAATGGAAAAAAAATTTAAAAATCATCTAGGAATACGTGCAAGAGGCATTGGTGGCTCAAAAAGATATAGAGTACCTACTTTTACCATAGAACCCACAGTAGGTTTCACTAGGATCTAATTGTAATTTAAACAAGAAAGAACTGAGTTATTTACATTGATTCCTTACAAAGCGGCAACCATGACTTGAATCCTATAATGAAAATACTCAATAGATAATCACATTTTGTCCACAGATAACTCTCCTGCAAATTGTTTAAGGTGTACATTGCTCCTGGAATGGCCGAGGCTAACTTTTTGGAATCGCATAGCTCGTTCAATTTGTACAAAGCTCGTGGAGGGCCTTCTGACAAAGACGAACTAAAGCTAAAGCATGATTTTATGTTTTTGATACCCGCAAGTACACAATAATCCTATATCACACTCCGTAATAATACCTCTATAACTAACCAATTCCATATTTGCAGTGCAACCAACAGGGAAAGGGAAATAACCTATGTGGATTTTACGTTTGCCACAATATGCAACGTTACAAATAAGACAAATGACGTTACAACTGCGTTGGAATCAACTGATCAGATCGAAATTCAAGGACAACTCTGTTCCTCCTTGCTTGTAAGGTCATAAATCCAAAAAACGAGTTTAACTCTACATAACTTGAGGAGCTATGTTATTTGTAAATTACCACTTGGGTTAACTTGTGATACTTGTGCTATGAATTTGTGAATTGCACTTGTGCATTTAATTGTTAATATATCTAAGTTGATTTTTGAAATAAATGTGATGTATGTGGTGTAATAAGTAATCTGAATTGATTTCTAAAATGGCTGTGTTGTACGTGGTATAATATGTAATCTAAGTTAATTTCTGAAATGGATATGATAATATGCTTGTCATGTAATCTATAATATGCTTGTTTCAGAGGATATAACTAGTATTTTCTAAGGCTAGCAAGTAAACAAAAAAAGTATATCAATACAAAATAACATCATATCACAGACGGTTCCCAGTAGGAACTATCTGTGATAAGTGGATATCACAGATAGTTTGTACTCAAAACCGTCTGTGATATCTACTTATCATAGACAATTCACACTCAATACTATCTACGATATATTTTTCACAGATGGTTCATAAACTGCGTGATAAATCGTCATTTTCACTGGTACATGATTACAAACGGTTCACAAAACTGTCCACTACAAGAAACAGGGAAAAATTCGTGGGCCAAAAACCCACGAATTTGGGCCAAAACCCACGAATTTAAGCTAAATTCGTGGGCAAACCGTCGAATTTAGTTCACGAATTTAACTCGACGAATTTAATCAATTAAATTCGTGGGTACCCACAATTTAAATTAAATTAAGTGGAGTTCTTGAAAGAACCCACGAATTTATGAGTTAAATTGTAAGCGAGAAAATACCCACAATTTATGAGTTAATTTAGGTAAAATGGTAAAACCCATTTAATTAAATTAAATTGGGTAAAAAAACCCACAATTTAATCTGTTAAATTAGTGAAATTTGAAAAACCCAATTTAACACTTAAAAGTGAAATTTGAATAAAACCCACAATTTAATTGTTAAATTGTGGGTTTTATATATTACTAATTTATCGACCATTATAAAAAAATATATATATATCCCGGTGACTGACCACCTATCCGATTTTGTATTTCATTGATGTCAGCTCGATCATTATTTTGGTAATTTGATACCCAAATTATAGCAGCAGTTACTAGTCAATATCGATATCACACTCAATACATATAACCATATCAATCACGCATATATATATCACGGGCACTGGCCGGCAAACTTCACTATTTTCAGGAGTGTTTACAAATCGCCGGAGAGATCAATTCGCGACGGCTTACAAGATGAACATATATAAGGCAATGACCTAGGCGACGGGCCTCCGCTCTGCTCCGACAGAAGTTAGCCTTCTTCTGAATTTGGATCATAATTCAACAAAAATTAAGTCACCGAAATATACAAAATTTCGGCATAACCTCTCTAGTAAATAGGACATCCACTCAGTAGACAAAAAAACATTTGCAGCTATAATATATATATATCAATCTTTTCAACCAAAAGAATTCCATTTCTTTATTGGCAAATAGGCCCCTTCCTTAAAATCATTATTTAAGGTACAATGATCTATTTGCATAAATAGAAACGAATGTAACAGAGCACGTAATGCACATGCAACAAGTAACAAATGAGCACAAGCAAAAAAAAGGTCTATGCAACAAGTACCTGCCACAAGTATACTTTGCCATCACTCAAACCACCTAGAATGTGAGTTCCATCAGGACTAATAGCAAACTGCATTTGAGCACCAAGCAGGTGTTATAAAATATACATGAAACAAACCAAGTGTGCAGACTTGAAAAAATGGAAGCTAACGCAGATTGATCACTCACCGACCTTGACAAAGAAAGACTCAATTTTCTTTGGTGATAGTAACTAAGCGGCAAAGATCCAGATTCAGATTCATAATAGTAAAACTTCTTTGGTGATAGCAAATTTTCTCTTGAACTACCAGATTCCACCCATCACAAGTGTGCCTTTTGTGCGACATACCACGTGCACAATAACTAGTACTAACAAAAGAGTTCTCAACATCTATATTTTTCTCATCTTAATTCCCAAGCTTCTTTATTATTTGCTAAAAAGGCTTCTTTATTATGAATTGAGCATCAATAATATAGTATGCATCAGAGCAAGGAACTCCCCTAGTTCAGAAGGCACATGAGAGGTGAATTCAGAGCATCAAGAATATAGTACGTGGCAGAGCAAGGAACTCCCCAGTTCAGAAGGCACATGAGAGGTGACCGCAAAAGTCACTAACATAAGAACCAGATTCATGTGCAAAGTTTAAGGGATCATACATTTATAATCAAATAGAAAGCACAATGACAGAAAAGGAGCTTATATGTGGAGGAAATCATATTAGAAATCACGACCGAGCAACATTCGGTGATACTAATTTCTTTCTATGTACTCCTCTAGTCACAAATATGTCGTTTTGAGATACATGCAGTCAAACTTTAGAAACTTTGGCTATCGATATCTTTTTAAATATTTATGTTGGATACATGAAAATCATATGTGTAGATCAAGGAATACTATTCAAGCATTCATCCTATTCAAATCAAACAATTATGAACAACTAACACATTGACAATAACCAAATGTTTTTCTTTGAAACATGGAGAAACATAAATGTAACAGTGGGATGGAAAACCAAACAAGTGATGCTTCAAGTCTGAATCCCAAAACTATGCATATTTAAGATGTCTTAAATATAGCCACAAAACCAACTGTTTAGCAGGTTTTAAGATGTCTTAAATATAGCCACAAAATCAACTTTATTTGTACTTACAAGGCATCCTTTATTAAAGATGTACATGGACCCTTAAAGATTTTAGATGTGAAGGTAACACAGTTCTTTCAAGCAATTATCACATGTTTTTGCACAATGTGAAGGATCAAACATCGATCTCTCCAAAGTAGTGTGACGCTTTGTGTGACGCTTTGTGTCCACGTTCCTGAGTAGAAAAACAGGAAACAATCGAAAGTTCGGTCGAGACAAGTCAAGAACTACATAGCCCATAAAATTCAAATGCTAACCACTTGGAATTTACATAGCCTATCAAAGTTTCATTATCGATTAAATTCAACTATAAAAGTGCAGATGGTTATTAAAAGAGACAATCTCAACGCCAATACTAGCTTAAAACTAAGTCACCGAAATTTAGAAAATTTGGCATGACCTCTCTAGACAAGAGGACATCCACTCGTGACGAGAAAAAAACAATTGCAGTTATGATATCATTCTAGCAGGTCCTTAGTTAATCAATCACATATACAACAGAATTTAATAACTACACCACGATTTAGCGACATATTACAACCATAATCAATACAACCGGGCTTCTGAATCGATTAAATGGTTTGATGCAAACGTGAATGTGCTACTACCCCCTTCCATGCATGTCGATTTCAAGGTACCTGCAACAACACAACAACAAGATCTAAAAGAGATCAGAAAACAATATGTGAGCCAAGAAAGGCGAGGTGCAAAAAAGAAATGCACAATGAATAGTTCAAATTTGATCTAAAAGAACAAATAACAAGTACCACCAAACTCAACAGCACAATTTGGCATGTTATTTTTTGTGCTTTCTGAATATAACAAAGAGAGATCATAAAAATGAATCACAGTGAGCCCAAGAAAATGCATTTCTGCAATTTTCATTATTTAAGTTCTCTATCAAGTGGAACATATGAAAATTCTCAGGGCAATAAAATGCTTTTGTCTGTCCGATTTCCATGATCTTCTTTGGGTGACATGGAAAAGAACGAGCCCAAATAAAAGTTCATTTGAGGGCACAACATCTATATATCATTATACCTTACATGTAAAACAAAGCTCTTCTGCGACATCAAGGACGACAACAAGTGGTACCATCCCATTTATACAATAAACTCTTTGAAAATTGATCATCTTCCCGAAATCTGATTTGAAGTTTACATAGATTTGAAGTTTTAAAATTCCATGGAAGTTCAGACTTGTTAATTAGAACTAGCTCTCGTTAAAGACAATGGAAAACAACAAAGCTATCCATGTCACAAACACATAACACAGAACGATCTCCAATCGGTGATCACATGACGAAGGTAAATAAAATAGCTAGGAAAAGGAATATCAATGAACTCACCAAGTGGCGATTGTATCAACAGATAATCCACAGGGCTCACAAGATATGCGATAGGAATTTGCTAAGTAAATGGGTTGAAAAGCATATATGAAAACCCCAAAAGGCGTAATCTTATGAACTCAAATAATGCCATATATACAATCTGAATTTTGTTGAATTGGATAAATCAAATAGAAATCAATATCCTTTATACAAGACTGAAATGAGATCATCTGACCGATTCCAAAATTCTACTAGCGTAACACAAAAACAAGTGAAACAAATGAATTTACGATCGAGGATCGAGTATGCAACCGAAGAAAGTTTAATATCAAGGTTGATTGTGACTATCGACTACAAAATAACCGGTTCAAGTATCGGTAAGTAACTTCAACAGATAGCAATTAACAATAAATCATTACATAGAGTTACCTTAACATATTATTAACAGGACAAACAAAAGCTGAATAAAGGTTGATGATAAGAATTAGCTAATCGATGCAACAATGCATTTTCTTTTTTTAGATCGAGATAAACAACACATTCTTATTTTCATAACCATTTTAACAATGCAAGTCCCATAATGTGCAATATACTTGGGCTTTTCTTCTCTTCCTAGCTAAAATAAATGACTTCATATTACGTCCCGAAGATCCGGAAGATAATAAGAAAGGTTCTCTTTGGACGAATTGATTTGGACCAATCCCTACTAAAAGCGAAGCCGGGAAGGTAGGCGGGATTGAAGTATTAAGCCCATCATTGTGATGTTCCGAAGTATTAAGCTCATTTGGTCATTATCCATTTTACAAGAAATAAAATATATATGTACACATATCAAAAATTAAATTTCAAATCTGAATTTGCTGTTTACAAGTTCTGAGCGATCATAAGTTCGGACAAAGCATATTGAAATCACACTAATGATGTAGTGCACGAACTAAATTAGTAGCATTAGTGAATGAGAATTTTGGTACATCTGTACATAGCCGTTAAAATCCCAAGCCATGAATTTGTCAAGGCATCGGGCATGCATAAATGCTTTTTTCTTAACATGCATGTACCATTAATTTCGACAAGTGAAAATGTCATTGACTCATACAGAAAATATGTGCACAACTATATGTGAGCCCAACCAATAAGAGTTAAATCTGCACAACATTGGCATAGATTTAACATATAGCCACGTAAATGTGCTTTTCCTTTTTAGGAGACTAAGCAAAGACACATGAAACAGCTCTAGGTGCATAGTACATGTGTTCTGCAGAACAATC
Source organism: Guadua angustifolia (assembly GCA_036346375.1). Classification (NCBI taxonomy): domain Eukaryota; kingdom Viridiplantae; phylum Streptophyta; class Magnoliopsida; order Poales; family Poaceae; genus Guadua; species Guadua angustifolia. Next base: position 49,769,183 of record CM070508.1, on the reverse strand, counting down.
AACATTAAATCTAAGTTCCCAAGGCTCAAAAAATTCAAGTCATCTTTGAGAAGTGCACACGATGCATATGATGCATTGATTTCTACATTTTAGATTGGTGAAAAATGAGGAAAAAATATGTATAAACAAAACTGGAAGCACGCAAGACAAGAAAGAAAAGAATACTTAAATCTACTATACAACAAAATGAAAGAAGTCGTAAAAGAACTCTAGGCGGTGGAAACTTGGGGCTCTATTAGTATCTTTACTACATCTTAATAGTATCTTTACTACACTTCCTGGGGCCAAAGAAGAGATTTAGGCACTACAACTCTTAGCATTGGCAGTACCTAATAAATTAAAGAAAGTGAACGAAGTGCCCTGTAACAATTTCCATTTCCTTCTAAGTACATCTTTTTCCTGACAATACCATGAAGTACCCAGGAAATTATATGCTTCAAGCTGCAAGGCAGAAAAGAAAATGATAGCTCTACAACATATGGCCACAAATTCACAATTAGTTATGGAAGAGTGAGAACTTATGTACTGCAGTATGAGGATCTTGCCATGTGCTAACCCACTGAAATCTTTGAGTTGGGGATAAGTAGAAAGGAGATACCGTTTCAATTCTCAGCTTTGAAGCCTGTCATCTCCTTTAGAACTGTTGGACGTCATTTCTCTTGGTCCTTTCAGAACTTAAGCAAAAGAAATGCATAAACACTTGTAAGTGAGAATAAACATCAATCTGAATGACAGTCTACATGAAACAAAAGTATTAGTGCTTTTATGTAAAGATCAACTAATAAGATCTAGGCCAAGTTCAAATTTCTAGGCCATTCCTTCAATACAACCCAATCAGTACATCACAAGTATAAACTTGCCAATGCTTCAAAGATCCTAATTAATCCCTATACTTCCTTCACAACTGCACCCATTCTACAAACAACTCACACACTGAAATCTAAACCAAGTTTGAATTTTGAAGGTAATTTGTAAAACAGGAACTTCGATAGGATTATAGGACCCAAATCACACACAAAAATGGAAGATAAAAGAAATATATCAATTGCATTGCTCTGCGTGTCCTCTAAAGCAATCTACCAACACAAAGAACTGAATAGTCACAAATAAATAAAAGAATTCTTACCTTAGTGAGGAAGAAACGAGAAGGAATGAAAAAAATTAAGCAATGTGTGAGCTCCAGCGATGGCGGGTCAAGATTGACGATGAAGAGAATCAAGCGCGGCTCTGCGTCTACCGGCGAGAGACGCCGAAGTGGGCGTCGACCAGACAGACACACCAACCACGGCTAACCACACCCACCGACCGCTCGGATATAGCACCTCCTTTGCCCACATGGCGGTGCAGTTCTGAGTTGAACAGGCGGCACGGACGAGCTCATGGGGGCGGCGGAGCTGGACGGGTGGCACGGGCGGTGCTCTCAGAGGGAAGAGGGCGGCGGGCGGCGGGCGGGCGAGGGCGGGCGGTGATGAAGCGTGGGGCAAGGCAGAAGCTGGCGTGGCGTAGGGGCAAGGAAGGGCGCAAGCGGGCGCAAGGGTGGTGAGAGAGGGAGAGAAGAGATCGAGAGAGAGACCGAGAAAAAGAGAGAAGAGAAGCGAAGGGGCCTTAGGGTTAACTTTTTAAATTCGTGGGCAATACGGGCCCACGAATTTAATTAAATTCGTGGGTAATTACGTAAACCGACGAATTTAAATTATAAATTCGTGGGTTTTTTTTGACCCACGAATTTAATTAAATACGTGGGTTTTTTGTAAACCGACGAATTTAACTCTTTAAATTCGTGGGTTTTTTTTGACCCACGAATTTAAAAAAACCCACGAATTTTCTCCTGTTTCTTGTAGTGGTCTATGATGAGCTTTTTGAACCATCTGTGATAAGATTTTCTGCACTAATGAAATTAGAAGAGTGTAGTTGGGATCTTGGATTATGCATGGTTGGCGATAGTGAAGGCAGTGGATACATGCTCTATTTGTTTCACGTTACATTTTCTAGCTGCTTAGTGAATTCCATTTAAAGATAAAACTTTGTCTATTTTAGGTTTAGTACTTTTCTTTCAAGGCAACTTCCCTATTCTTCAACCCAAATATTATCTGTCAACAATAGCAGTAAAGGCATATAGTTGATGATATGTTGTTTCTGCTGAATTTGTGTATAAATGTCAAATGTCTAGTTTCATGCAAGCAAGAAATGTCAAATGTCATCTCAGAATCAGAGACTTTCTCTGTTGAAGTATAATTGAATTGCCTACCTTTTCTCATCAGCTTAAGTTTTTGGATGAACTGGCTGGTACATGTAACTCAATATGGCATCAAAGTCAAGAGGTCTCAAGTTTAAGATCCGGTTGGCGCAATTAAAAAAAATAATTGTATCTATTCCACACCCTAGACCTTAGGGTGCCTGTAGATGAGGAGGGGTGTTGAAGTATAAGTCAATTGTCCATCTTTCCTTATCAGTTTAAGTTTTTGAATGAACTGGCTGGTGCATGCAACTCAATATTCTCTAGATAGGTACACACAACCCAACCATAAATTTGAGAAGCAAAAACATCCACCAGTTAGATTACATCTAAGTTCTGTCTCGACACTGGGATTCTTTTATATTTTCATATACACTCTTGACAGCTTTGCCTTCTTATGTTTTGCACCAAAATTTAGCAGGTGCGATTTAATCAACAGTCTGAGATTAGCAGAGTATGGATAGCACACGGGCTGGAGATATTTGGAAATGGGTAGGATTAATTAGGAAACAAAGCCGATATGGAGTCTGTTGTTAATGTGTTGCATTAGGACTCGGATCAGCCGAAGGGTATAAAAGATGGACCCAAGGCGGCTAGAAAATCACAATCCAGCCAAACTCACATCTACTTTTATTTTCCTGTCAATTAGCTTCTAGCTATGTAACTTTGCCCTATAATTCGATATTGATCAACATAGTTGTGCATCGCCGATTGTTGATCTTCATTGATTACGCCCCAGGTTCGATTTGCTCTGATTTTGCTGCGCATCACTTTTTTACAGTCGATATGCCTTTATCCTTCGGTTAGCCTCAATTGGCTAATTACTGGTTTTGACCTAATCGGCTTTCAGCTATCGAAGTTAAGCCAATCATCATCTAAGATCGGCTTTAGGCGAGTTTTCACACTTCTTCCTTACCGATTACAGGGTCAAATCGGTTGGCACGCTTTGAACCAGGTGTTCGTCTAGTGTGCTGAAACTAGAAACCTTACTTCAAGTTTTTGACATCAACACACTCTTGGCATGCCCAGTGGAACACGAAAAGATGTCTTCGATAAGCAAATCGATTCCACTAGCCGACGTCAATACTGAAGCCATAATTGTCGCTACATTGAACGATTTGACCCGAGAAGAGCGCAAAGAGATCAAAGATCAAAAAGCTACTCTAGAGGAGATGATATTGGGATGCTACCAAAAGACCCGACGTGGGGTTACCCAGAAGACCGCATTACCAACACTAAACCCTCTCGGCGACACAGGTGTTTCAACCGACTCAATAAGTCGATACATGCAGGCTCAAGCTGAGTTGTCGGTTATGATTGAGCAATCTGTGCATAATGCATTAATTAACCAATCATCGGCCTTGGTTACAATATTAAAGCTGATAATAGGGAATAGCGTTAAAACGATTTCTCAAGAGTTGGCTTCATCTGGAAGCCTATTAGATCCACTGCAAGCGCTACCAGCATATCCCATTTATTCAGTAGCACAAAATACCAACACGGTGAAAGTGGCGGCTCCAATGCCTTCATTAATGCCGACTCAACCCACTGTGTTGACACCAGAAAACTCCCGTTCTGACGGGATTACGCATTACCATGCATATACTAACACTACAAAGCTAAACGTGCCAGCTAATTTGCCACCGTCGACTTCGTTCAACGCTTTTACTCAATTGGCTCCTCAGCCGATCAAATCTAATAGGGGTACTCAATTCCATGGATCGGTCCCGCTGAAGAATTCGGTCCCACATAGGGTAGTTACATGGGCTGAGCCTTTTGTTCCTTTGCCAGAGCCACTGGCTGTGAAGACCGATGGGTACGATCAATTTCCTCATCAATATCCATCGGCTAGATCCAATCGGTAGCCCGAGTTTCCACTCGGGAGGCAGGATGCCAGTTACAGCCATAAATGGCACAACCCCAATGCTCTGCCGGCCAACAATGTTAATTGGGCCGACCAGATCTCTATTGTGTTAAGAGATCAATTCAGCTTACAGCCGAAGGGAAGAGTTATCAACTACAGAAAGCCGTACCCAGATTATATAGATCGCATGCCTTATCCACATAATTTCAAAGCTCCTGATTTCGCCAAGTTTTCAGGAGATGATTCTGTCACCACCCTTGAACACGTCGGACGATTTATTGCCCAATGTGGCGAGGCTGCCCAGTCGGATGGATTGAAAATTAGGTTGTTTCCATTATCTTTGTTGGGGACTGCTTTTACTTGGTTCACTAATCTGCCTCCAAATTCGGTCCACTTTTGGAACGATTTGGAAAGTCGATTCCATAAATATTTTTTCTCTGGCAGTCTTGAGCTCAGGATTTCGGACCTAAGTTCTGTCTGATAGAAGTTTGGAGGATCGGTAACTGATTATATTAAGAGATTTAGGGAAGTATAGAATCGGTGATTTAGTGTCACGCTGCTTGATAACCAGTTAACCGATTTGGCATTCGAGGGGTTGATTCCCCCTCTTAGAGAAAAATTAGCTGGGCAAGAATTTTCTGATCTAAGCCATGTGCTTCATTGTGTATTGGCACAAAAGAGCCGATACCCTGATAACAGGAGATATAAGGATAAGTTTAGAATAAATGGTAATAATAAAGAAAAGGACAAAGCAAACATGGTCGACTATAGTTCAAGCGAAGCCTCTGAAGACGATGAAGCAGAGGTAAACATAGCCGAATGGATAAAAGGTTCTAAAAAATTGCTAGTCTGTTCATGGCTTAAGCCGACGAAAAGTAAGTCAGAAGTCAAGTACGCATTTGATGTGTCCAAATGTGACCGCACATTTGATTTGTTATTATAGGAAAAGCTACTACAATTACCTGAGGGGCATGTCATACCGTCAGCAGATGAGATTAAAAAATGAAGGTATTACAAGTGGCATCACTCTTTTTCACATAACACTAACGACTGCAATATTTTTCATCAGTAGATACAGTCGGCTATTGAAGACGGTCAGCTAAAGTTCACGGATGAGCCGGCCATGCAGGTGGACGTCGATCCTTTTCCGATCAATATGGTTCAGTGCTCGCGCATGGGTAAGGAGCCAATGAGTGAAGGACCTAAACAGGCTCGACGGGTCGACATCCAATCCAGCTTGAAAGGTGGCAAAACGCTTAAGATAACGATCGGCTCATTACAGATAGAAGCTGATCAGGATGGTAAGAACTCAAGAATAGTTAAGCCAAAGGGAGAACTACAAGTTGGATGATGGTTTAAGGACGAGAGATCACCACCACGCAAACCAGTAAGCAAGCCTAAGCCAACATTTTCTCAGTTGCTAGAAAAATATGAGAGAATAACCAATCGGCAAAGGCAGTGTCCTCATCGACCCAATAACCTATATTGGCCAGATAACTTGGAGAAGGCCCATCGGCGGTGCCCCTTTTGGCAGTTTCGCTAGGAAAGGGGTGTAGCATTGCCATCACGGCGGTCATGCCCGATGGAGCATTATTCTCAAGACGATTGGCCGAGACAATCGGCTAAAGAAAAGCTGTTTGGGCCAATATGAAATCGGCTTGGCCAAAAATACAGGAAGCCGATCCAAGAGCAGATAACTATACCGGATGTAACATCCTAGCGCCAAACGTACTACGAATGCTACCAAAAGACTCTAATTGACGCTTACAACACTCCGGAACCACTCTTGTCCAGAGTGTTCCCAACAAGATCCAAGAAATAAAAACTCGACAAGAAGTTCAATTGACCAAAGGACTCAACGAACGAGTCACTAAACCATTTACCTCAAATAAAAGGTTGAAACCGACCTTGAAACTCTCTAAAACTAGCTTAAAACTAAGTCACCGAAATTTAGAAAATTTCGGCATGACCTCTCTAGACATTAGGACATCCACTCAGCAGACAAAAAATGAATGTAGTTATGATATCATTCTAGCAGGTCCTTAGTTAATCAATCACACATCCAACCGAATTTAATAACTACACCACGACGAACGACATATTACAACCATAATCAATACAACCGGGCTTTACAAATCGATTAAATGGTTTGATGCAAACGTGATTGTGCTACTACTCCCCCCGTGCATGCCGGTTTCAATGTACTTGCAACAACACAACCAACAAGTGTGAGTCGATGACTCAGCAAAGTACATGAGAGTAACAATTCCAATGTATCATAAGTAAAACAAGAGCTTGACCATAAAAGCAAGGAAGACAAATGAAGCAACATCCGGACAATACGCATTTATACCCATTTCAAGCAATAACTTGACTATACAAGAAAATTACCGCAATCAAGTCATCAACTTGATAATCAACCCATTCAACGCCAAAGAAGCATTACTTAACTCTAAGTCACATTATCTCCCGACCCAACTACCCCTTGTTGCAACTCAAACTATTTTCATCAATTGCATTTGAGTTTATAACTCGACTTCACTCCACGATATTCATACAACATAATTAGCATGGCAAAGAAATGCGCTAATTCATCAAATGCAATTCAATCTCCCCTTTTTGGGTTGAGTCCACGGCTCAACCTTCAATTACCGTAATTACCACCCATATGATATGCCATTTACCACAACACTCATTATTAAAGATGCAATGCACATGAATGCTCTTCTCGATGCACGTACCGGTACTGTCGAGTGCCCACCCATCGGTGTGCACCATCACTTCCCTTCCATCCCGTGGAAGGTGCCTACTCTTACTGTCTCGCTCCCATTCACCTCGATGAATGAGACTACGAGGTAGGACTTTCGTGTTCACTACGTGTGAGCACAGAGGCCCGCATCAAAATGGGTCGCCTCTTCCTTTAATGAATGCACAATGCAATTTACACGAACGAAGTGCAACCTTTCATTCATCGCCAACACTAACACAGCCGTAACCACATACATAAATATAGCCAAATTCTCACAGTCCTAAGTCACCAGCGATACTAGTAAAATCAGATTCAACCATAAGACATGGCAACTCATAACGTTTCTGTCATGCAACTACATCCTACGGCCACCGAGCCATGTTCACACAATACACTTGTAATTAAATGCTCAGATATACTATCTTTATAAATGACTTAACCGTTGGAACCAAACTCATGTTAGCCCCAATCACTCAAACAATATACTCGCTATAATCAACCTTACTAAAACTCGGTCTCAATTAGAGTTCATCTAATTAACAGAGCAACAATTAAATTAAGAAGCATCACATATGAGCACACATCCACACTCAATAACACGGTGTACTTGCATCCATTCCCTTAACCTTTTAATCATCATAAACATTTTCACAAGATGAAGCACCTTCTAGCTATATTCAAGCAATGCTTACCTCTTGCGTATTCATCGGCAATTACGTACGCTAAGAGCAAACAATAAATTAATCCTCCTAGCCTCAATCTAGGGAATGCACTTGCCTTTTACCGACGAAGAATGGAGTGGCATACGGTTGAGGCCACTCCCGACAGAATCTTCTATGCAATTAAACAATACTCATCCAACTCATCTTTATGCACACTTGAAACAAGCGACAAAAGAAAACAACTCTTTTACACACATAATGCCCTAAGTATATGATTCTATATCATAATAAAATGATTAATGCAGTCTCTTGAGCATACTACGATAGGAAGAGGGATATTAAGGTATCAACATTGCATGACCTACATAATAGTGGGCCCACTACTATTACCAAATATAGCATGTCATACAAGATTAAGCACCACTCTCTATTTTTTATTCACTCATATCCACAGATTCATACTTGGAACTAATCAGCATAAGAGTCTTCTAGCATCACTACAAGATAAAAAAATACCTCTAATGGTTAAATCAAAACCATTAACCAGCAAGACATCTTTTTCACTAAGAATTCGGCCATTTCAATACATGTAAGATACTCATACTCACAGCATAGCGAGAATCACTCAGAGAGCTATAAATATTTGTTTTTGATCGCAAGCAGATAAATCATGATTACAACATATTTACTCTAACATGCAGTTGCCTTAGCCCTTAATCATGTATAATCATCAACTAAACAATAGCAAGCATTAAGATCATATTATGCTAGACTGCCAGATACTTAAACAAACACATACATATTAGACAATATGCAACTCTTGCTAGTAAACATGCTTCACTAAATCGCAGAAGTCCAGTACGCATCCTCTATATCTAAATCCACTCTCATTTATTAAACATAGAATTCTCAACATGCACACCTCAAACAACAAAATGCATGCAAAAATCATTTCATTCCCATGAAAACCCAAGCTAGGCATTTCATCAAACACCATATAGGCAAGCTAATTCCCCCCCAAATTTATACCTCAAAGCTATTTCCATGGAGGAAGGAAGGGGGTGGGGGAGGTGTTGGCCGGAGGAGAGGTCGTCGGCGCCGGCGGGGAAGGGGACCCGAGGCAGCACTGCCGGCCAGAGGGCGGCCCACCGCCGGCCAGAGCAGCCAAGGGCCCGCCGGCCGCCGCTTGATTCTTCTTTTGTCTTCTTTGCCAGCAGGCCGCCGACAGGGAGAGGAGAAGGCGCCGAGCTGCTACTAATCTTGTTAGCTCTGCTGGCTGTGTCGCCACCAGGGAAGGGCGCAGGGAGAGGCGCCCAGGAGGAAGCTAGGGGCGCTGGGGCGACTTGGCAGCGGCCATGGCTAGGAAGAGGCGACGAGGGAAAGCCGGTCGCCTAAGGAACTCGGACAGGAGGCGCTACTGGGGGACCAGAGAGGCGACAGCGATCTTTGGATAGGAGGAGCCAGCCCCTAGGAGGAAAATATCCAGAGGAGGAGTGGAGGAATCGGCAGGGAACTAGGAAAAGAAAACAGCCCAAAGAATTTTCAGCCACACATTAGGAGGGAGAGAGAGAGAGATTAGGTAAAAAAAAGTAGTGGAGAGGGGAAATTCCAACCATACCCCTCACCAACCTAAATCTTTAACCCTAACCTCCCCATATGGGCCAACCACCTCTGGGAATACCTGCTAGATGGCCCCAGGTCACCCGACTGAAGGTACAAAGGTTAGAGCGAGGTTTCGCGATATTAAACTCTCCCCCCTTAAAGGAATTCGACCCCGAATACGAAAACTGCCAACCAAACCAAAGTCCACAAGGGACATAAAACTTCTTGGCAACTCACAATACCACTACCTTGAAAAAGGTCATCAGTGGCGGTTCGAAACTGCCATCTGTGGCGGTTTTCGAACCGCCACATATTTAGTGCCACTGATAATCCAGGATTATCAGTGACGGTTCTAGAACCGCCACAGATAACATTATTTGTGACGGTTTGTGGCTCGAACCGTCACTGATACCCATGATATCAGTGACGGTTCGAGCCAAAAACCGCCACTGATAGTACTAGTATCAGTGGCGGTTTTTGGCTCGAACCGTCACTGATAGTCCGACACAGGAAAATAAAAAACTGGCATTTGTGGCTAGCCTCATGCAGTGCTAGCCATGCCCTCTGTACAGAATATATATAAGAGAATTGATAGAAGTGTCATACAGGAAGCAGCACTGGCAAAAACATGAAGCAATTAATTAAGTGCTCAAATATTGCACATACTACATGATGACCACAACACTACTTGGCATAAATACCAACTAAACCAAACAGGAATCACTCTCAACATGTGAGTGCACACGTTTCAGATTGCACAGTTTTCAGGTTGGTAATGTGGTATGAGGTACATGAACTTACATTCAAATACATGAGTGGCAGGGAGCAATGAATCTTACATTCAAGTCCTTGATAACAGGTGGTCAGGTTAATTTCAAAAATCCTTCTCCCCTCATGAACTCTAAGTTTGATGTATCACCAAGTGATTGTGCCTTCATGAGCCTCGTCCAATTTGAGAAAAATGCATCAGAGATGAGTACAGGATTCTTCAACACAATGATCTGTTCATACAGAAATTATCCAAATATAAGTTAACGTGATGCAAATAATTGTCAAAACAACAGACAAACAATAGTAGCAAACTTCAACATTTCTCACCCAATTCCATGTCCTCTTTGTCGATATCGACAAACTTCTTCTCTTTGTAGGTCTATAAGTTCTGAATGGCAACCTCATCAATTGGCTCAACAAGGTAGAGAACCTAAAGAAAAACAAACAAAGAACCGAGCCAAAGCAATGGAAGAAACAAAGAGCGTTCTTCTCTCATAAAAACTACGCCATGTTCATACTTCAATGTCTTTCTAGAATCTGCAATTCTTACCTGAATAAACAACATAAATTACCTCCAAATGTGATTAAAAAATCACAAATAATGTCAACATTAAGAATCTGCAATTTTCAAATATAAAAGCCGACAGGCATTTTCGGTAACTAACAATTCGACTTTCCTGAAGAATATCACGAGAAACATTGAGGGGAAGGTCATTTGAATCGACTACACCTTTTACAAAGCTCAAGTATCGGGGGAACTATAAAATACATGCTAAACTCAGAAATCTTTTCCACCTTAATCAACGGGTAGTAGAAAAATAATGCCAGGGCAACGTAAATGCATATCCAGAAGTAATTATCTTGTGCACTGAGTTGTATCAGTTGCAAAAGAAGCAAAGTCTTTAGAAACATTAGGGAAACTAGAAGTAAGCCAGTCGGGATAACTAACCTCATTTGCCTCTTCACCTTCTTTTGGCTCTTCATCCTCTTCAATCTGTCAAGCAAGGAGGTCACAATGATGGAAGAAATGGGAAGGCAATACATAGTATTAGCTCTAAAGAACTTGTATCATGTTCTCAAAAAAAAGAACTTGTATTGTTAAGAGAATCAGGAAGAAGCAAATCAAGACCCTACCTCAACAGTTCTTGATTTCTCCTGCCATGTATATATGGGGAATGACACAAACCGAGAGTAGTTCTTAACTAAGCCTTGAATCCTTGCAGATCAAGCAAACTCATACTTATCATCAGTCGCATAAGTACAAAGAATGTAAGATTTCGCTACAAAAAGTTAGCCATTATATAACACATTAGGTGAACTTACTCTTAAAAAGCAGAGTAACTGAGTTCCACGTGTAAGCATTTTCTCAGATCAGCCTCATCCTTGTGTATAGATAGTAAGCATGCATGAATAACTATCAAGCATTCAACATTTCTCACTTGGTTAGTTTATCAAACTATTACAAACACATGAAATAACTTCATATGAAAAAATAACCATGTAAGGCAAACACATGAAATATTTAGAAGTGCCACTGCATGTGTGTACATGTGTTCCTCAAGAAGACAAACATACATGCTACAAAGAGCGTAACCACCGACAAGAGAAGTGGCATTGAGGAAAGAAGGGCTCCCATTTCAAAGGTACAAAGAGTTATTTACACTTTGTAATGAAATAGAATTGAAGTAACAAAAGCCTAAACTAGTTTTCTAAACTAGAAGCCTATGGGTCTTTGAGCTTGGAGACACGCGATGTGAGAGATGAGTATGGAGGAGTGGATCGTTGTTGTCTTAGTCATAAAACTCGCTTTTTTGTTGAGTATTTCCTTCATGATGAAGTAGGCGAGCTGCCCTGAACGGCTTGGATTTCAGAATGAAGCAGCCCTACTGTGAGACGACTTTGAGGCGCTATAGGTATGAAAAATGTAATTAAGAGAGCATATAGAAATCGAGTGGCGCGAATCGATGTGTCATGTCAAGATGAGTGACCTCCACGCCATTGTCTTTTATTGTGCAACTTAAGATTTCCGCATGTCTTGGCACATAAGTACCCACATAGATTATTTCCTTGCTTCGCCAGACACCTTTGAAAATCGAATGAACTAAGATGTCGTCGAAGGAGCTATTTACTATGAAATACGATATAAGAATATTCCTTGCGTATGCATCTGGAAATTTAGTACGGATTGTAAGAGTTTTTCGGTATGGGCGGTGTCTCGTGCTCACGACAATATCTTTTGAACGCCTCGTTGATTAAACGTGTCATCACTTCATAGTCTCCGCTTTAGGTTTATCCAAGGATCCATGATCAAGATCTTGCTCTTGTGCGGATGAATTACTACGAGAATCCAAATGGAATCTGGATGCCATAGCCATTAGTCGTTACGCCGAGTAAATAACTGAAACCAACGAGTAATTTAACTCGCTAGTGAGGAACTTACTTAAAATTGTATGGTACAAGTATAAACTCCTTGTCTTGTAGTTTAAGCAAAGCTTTATAGACGCATTCTCGACCTCCTTTGGTACTCTCTCGATTTCTTCTTGGCAAACCGCTCCCGGTCGAGGAATCCCATCGCCCCTTGGTTCTTCGTAGTTCTTGAATCTCGTATCTATATAACGAAATAGTTAGACATGACATTTATCGGTATTACGTGAATGTAGACCAAGATTGATATATTAGACACTTACAAAGATTGTCCAAAGATCTCAAAAACATATGTCGAGGGCGCCATGATAGAACAAGTTGTGCATGTTATCGAATTCTATTAAGAAGTAGCCATAGCCCTCGTGGTGAAAATGTTCCTCACGGAACACCGCAGTGATCACCTTCGGAGTACGTCTTGGTTGGATCGCCCATGTACCATGCATGTAGTCATTTGCATCATGGGTGTTAGACTGCTTAACTTCGAATCGGTGACTAAGGGCTTCCCAACCTCGAATTTCAATCTTGGTTGATTTTCTTGTTCATCGACTTCCCTTGCCCTTACTTTTTCACGGACGACATCATACTCGGTCTGGCTTCCCGATCTAGCCGATACGGCCTGCCTAATGTGCCATTTTTGGGATCGGGGTTGTAGGTTTGTCCTTTGAAGTACCAGTGTTCTGTGTTTCTGCGTTGAGTACTAACAGGGCCATATTTATGGGGCCCTCAATGGATTTCTTTTCTACCTCATCTTGCTTCTTCACCATTTCACTCTCGTGTCTTTGATCGATGATCTGGATTGCACCGCAGAGAGGCCGGCAAATGCATGATCCAAGACGATGTCGAGAGGGTGCCACCGCATGGTCCAAGATGATGTCACGCTTGCGCCATCGATGAATGAGTGGACGGCACCTCCCGAGTTGTTATCTCGTCATTGGCGGGTTTTTCTAGCCCGATATCGCAAAGCGTGCAACTATCGTGTCCACTTGGACCTTTGCATAACTGGCGCTATCGGGGCATTGTGCAGACACCCCTTGTTGGCACGGATAAGCTACCCTCAGAGCGATCTGAGAAAGATGTTCATCACGCACGTTGAGCCGACAGGTGTGGGGTCATGTATGTCGCCCACAGATAATGGTTTAGGTCCGCTTGGCTTTGGCGTGGACCCATAGAATCGCTGTGGACGACACTGTAGGGCTGGAGAGAGCGTTTTCGGCCTGCGTCTGGCTCAAGGCTTCTTGTACTTGTCGTTGAACTTGTTCGTGAATGGTGGGTTGTAATTCTCGCAGAACCCTTTCCTTCATACTTTCCATTTCCTGCGCTGCCTGCTCTTCTTTAGCTCTTTTCCGACTCCTATAAGAGTCTTCGTGCTCAGGGAATCCCATCTTCCATGGAACCTTGACCCCGACGCCTCGTGTTCGACCGGGTGCTCTTTGTTTCGAGGGCCGATAGCTCGTCTTTCTCCTGTTTGGGTGGAAGGATCCTTGGGTGGATCGGGCGTATAACCGATGAACTCTTTGCGCCATCGCTTCGTCTTCGCCGCTCTTGAATGATAAACTCAAGAGACAAGAGATTCGCCCTCGCTAGCACGTAGTGCTTCACTCGATCCGTAGTCCGACCAAGGGACTTGTGCCATCTGTTGGATCACTTGTAATTCCTGCCTGTCCCATTGAGCAATTTTACCCGTGTACCCACTCGTGCCAAGTCGTGGGGTGAGTATTCCTTCTTGCGATGCTAATGTGGTCCTCACTAGACTTCCTTGCTGCTTCAGATTGCTTCATCGCCACGAACTCATCCCAGTATGGCTGTAATCTTGGGTAGTCTCCGACGGCTGACCGTTTTTGCTTCACATAATTTACGTTCAGCCTCGCCTTGAAGTTTCTCCACGCCGCATCCATGGTCATCAATGCATCGCGACGCACGATTTCTTCGACTCCTTCGGGGAATGCGAAGGTTCCTTTGAGCTCTGTCCACAGATCCTCTTTGGTGGCTCGGGGCACTTTATGCCAATCCAAATAGGTGATTGGAAGTTCTCCCTTACGATGTACCCGCATGTTGACTCAGATTTTGTCTTTGCCTTTTTGATTGCAACAGGGACCCGATATCTGAGACCTCCGTGATGGTGTACCGCCTTGAGCTTCTTATTCTTCCCTCGTCCTCGGCGTGTTGCAACAGTAAGTGGAGGCCTCGGGAACAGCGGTCGAGGCCCCAGGAGCAATGGTCGAGACCTCGGCTACTTCGGTGGTTGGGTGGAGGGTAAGGTACCTGCTCGGGCTCTCCTCCATTATAGGCTCAGTTTCGGGCTCCATTAGAACTACTCAATAGAAAGGGAGATATTTCAGAGAGGGAAAGAAAATATGTACTAACTGATATAATAACTAAGTGTATCATATTGAATTAGTACACTAAGGAAAATATGTACTAACTGAGGAGTAAGATAGAAGATGTACTAACTGAGGACTATATTAGATCCTTAAAGTGCCTGTCCATGGCTCATTTCGAGTCCATGTACTAACTGATGTACTAACAATGGCATGATCAGGAAGAAATTTATGATTTTTGCTTACCTTTCTTGGGAATTTTTTTAAATATTATTATTTTCTTTTAAATCTAGTGGTGTTATTAAGAGTGGATGTTCTTCCTCTCCAACTTTTCCAATGTAAAATTTCATGTTCTATGAAGATGAGAACTACTTCAAGAATTTCAGGTTTCACGAGGATTGCAGGTAAGGAGTACTCTCAGACTTGGGGTATGGATGAAGATAAGAATCTTCACCTCAATCACAAATCACCTTAAAAGCACAATAAGACTCGGTGAATTAGGACAAAAGGCATAAGATAGAAGATGTACTAACCGAGGACTATATTAGATCCTTAAAGTGCTTAGAGTTATTTGGTTTTACAAGACTAAGTGAATTGTTCTGCGACGATATCAACTATCTCCACTACACACAACTACTAGCATATATATACATATATAGACACAAGATCAAGCACATACGTAAGAATATATATATATAGACACAAGATCAAGCACATACACAAGATCAATACCAACATGATATTAAAGCACTCATCCACACAATCCCAATTAAAATCAAAACACATTTAGCACACAAAGCAGAGATATCAACAATGGCATGATCATTAACAAATCAAGTAGCATCTAGCTCAAGTTGTTTTAATTTTAAAGTGTTCTCGGATGTCGGGTTGCCTAAAGGCCCTCCTCGCCACGGGGAACGAGCAATAGACTGATTTGTGACAACCTTACCTTTATTGCAATTTTACTACTTGACAGTTTAAAGCAAATCAATTGTATATTTTGTATGCACAGGACAGAAAAAAATCAATACCAAGATATATTAACAGAGCAAAGTTCTTTGGAGCAACCGCAAGGAGATGATAAACAACAAGAAGCACAAGGTGTCTAAACTAGCATATCTGAAAGATGACAATTGAACTAATCAATCAAGCTGTAATAAATCTGTCAAGTTTTGTTGTCACAAATAGTCTATTTCAGGTCCCTAAATCATCATTGAACAGTAAGCCCCACAAGCAAGGTCCCCAAGCCAAAAGAACTGACTGGCCCCTTTGCATTCACAGAAATGTGGCCAATATCAAGTAACCAAGTTCATCATAGAGCGCACCAATCTCAAACCCAAAGGCAACAAGGCAGCAAACTGATTAACATTCTATTGATTATTCCAATTAACAGCATGAAAAACATTACATAACTAGCTTCATGTGAATTTAAAGTTTGTACTATTGCAAAATGACCAAGGCCTTACTCATATTAAAAGACTAAAGCATGATCTAAGAATAGGGTTGCATGATCTAAGAATAGGGTTACATGCAGATTAAGCACAAGAGCAAAGGATGGCGAAGAATGAAAACGTAAGCTAAATATCTCTAGCTCATTCTGTTTAAACACATTTCGTAACATGTGTACCCTAATACTTGCTATCATCACTCACACTTATCCACAAATTCATACTAGCATCTCCATGAGCCGAAAATACCTCGATAGTTGAACTAATACCATTAACCGCGATAATAAGAGCAAGTTTTTATTAATTATTCCATATAACAATATGAGCAAAATAACATAATTCATTATTATCCGAAATGACACATATGGTGACAGGTTACAGAAAGTCAGCACTATGTCATCTATAAAATGAATCATGTCTACCATGGCGCTATAGAGATAATATGAATAGTTGCTCTCAGATATTCGTTGGGAATTCAGCAATCAATCACGCACATACACTTAACATTAATCAATCAACATACTTTGATCCATCACTAATTAAACCATTGATTCTTTAACAAATTCTTCCACAACTACACAATGATGCAACGTGAAGAGAAGGGCTGACACGGTAGGGTTGAAGGGGCGGCCCGTGGGAGGGCGTTGAAGGGCGGCGCCGAGGCGGGATGGCGCTTGGAGTGGGCGGCGCCGGTGGGGAGGGCACGGGACGGCGCCGGTGGCGAAGGCGCGGGAGCTAGGGCACAGGAGTGGAGGCTACTTGGAGTGGCGGCGGGAACTAGGGCACAGGAGCGAGAAGCGAAATTTGCAGAAGTGCAGAAGGCGCACGGGCTGAGCTATATGTAGAGGATTATCTGTGGCGGTTAAGAAAAATAACCGTCACAGATAAACTTTATCTGTGGCGGTTAAGAAAAATAACCGTCACAGATAAAGTTTATCTGTGACGGTTATTTTTCTTAACCGCCACAGATACTCCCTCCCACGCCATAGCTGCAGATGACAATCATAAGTAACTCTCCATGAAGCATGCATAACCATAAGTCCTACAAGCATTTGACAATACATAATAAACCATAATACATATGAACCATCATAAGAAACTGCAGAAATCATAATAAACCATGTTGCATATGACAATACATGATTTTTTTTCTTCCATACATTAATACATATGAAGCATGTATAACATAAGTCCTACAAGCATTTAAATATTTATATCCTAGAGCACATAAAAAATGAGTAAATAGAACTATTCAAGCTACTACATTTCCTCAGTTGCCATAGAAAATGAGTAAATAGAACAAGACTCCACCATCGCCTCGTTGAGATTTTGAAGTTTCGAAGTTTTCTCATCAAAATCATGCATATTTATTTCCTATTAATTCCACAGAAATGTACATTTCTTACATCACATTTCCATTACTCCATACAAATGGCGACATGTTGCCATTACTCCTAGCTAATTATTTTCTTTCACAATTTGGCCTTCGTTGTGATCATCGCGATGATAGGTAACTTCTTCAGTGGTTTGTTCCTCGGGCCTGATGCTGTCGCCTGCGAAAGGAGGCAACTCATCAAACTGGTTGTACTCTTCCTCATCCACGACATTCTCAACTCCAACGATCCTTCTTTTTCCTTGCAGAACTACATGGCGCTTCTTATCTGCCGGGTCGATTATGTAGAATACTTGTGCTACTTGATTCGCAAGTACGAATGGTTAAATCTCAGATCCGACATGTTCGATGTCCACAGTAGTAAAGCCGTACTTGTCCACCTTGACACCATTCGGGAGTCGTACCCAATGACATCGAAACACCGGGATCTTGAAAATGCAGTAGTCCAGCTCCCTAATCTCCTCTATGAACCCGTAGTAGATGCTCTTCGTACTGCCTGTGTTGTCGTAGGCGTCTATACAGACACCACTATTTTGGTAAGTGCTCTTGCTATCCTATGCTCTCGTGTAAAATGTATATCCATTGATGTCATATCCTTGCCATGTCGTGATTGTACCTGAAGGCCCTTTTGCCAACCACCTCAATGTAACACTCGTTTCTTCACCAGACATGTGCTCCCTGAACCAATGACTGAACAAACGATTGTGCTCTTTTGTTATCCAAAGCTCTGACTTTCCTCGGTTTTCCCTCCTTAGCTTACCCTTGTGTATGTCCATATACGGGCACACCTCAACTGACTGTTGCAATACTGTGAAATGGGCTTGTTCGAACAAAATATTATCGTAAGAATTTGTAGATTTCTTTCCTATTACACCTTTCCCACCTAGCCTAACCTCATGGCGAGATCTGAGCACTCCTACCGGTTCGACCTCCTCCATGTAATCGACACGTAACTCAATAACCTCCTCGGTTGCATAACCTTCTACAATGGAGCCTTCCTACGAGATCGATTACGTACATATTTTTCTTGAACACCCATATACCTTTCAAATGGGTACATCCGATGCGAGAATACGGGTCAAGAAATATTTATCTCATTGACAAGGTGAACAATGAGATGAACCATGATATCAAAAATGATGGGGAAAATACATCTCCACCGGGCACGTAGTCTTTACCACATCACTGAAGTTCATAAAGTCCAACGGGATCGATGACCTTCTGTGAAATCGTGTTGAAGAAGGAACACAACCTCGTGATTGCCTCTCGGACCTTGTCAGGCAAAATACCTCTAATTGCAACAGGGAGCATTTGTGTCATCATCACATGACAATCATGAGACTTCATGCCATTTAACTTCAAATCTTTCATCGATACCAGTTTCTTGATGTTTGCGGAGTAACCGGACGGAACTTTCACACCATGCAGGCACTTGCAGAGTTCTGTTTTCTCTTTCTTACTCAAAGTGTAGCAAGCTGGGGGAAGGTAAAGCCGGCCTTTCCCAATGTCTTGAGGATGTAGCTCGGCTCTGATCTTCATGTCTTCCAGATCCCTTCGTGCCTTCAGTCCATCCTTTGTTTTGCTAGGAATATTCAGTAAAAGACCAACCACGCTGTCACATACATTCTTCTCTACATGCATGATGTCGATGCAGTGTCGAACTTCCAAGTCCTTCCAGTAGGGTAAGTCCCAAAAGATGGATCTCTTCTTCCACGTGGTTTTCTCAAGATGGGACCGCGATGTATTACCATAGATTCTTTCCGAGTACAACATTAAGATTCCTAACCATATCATACACCTCTTCCCCACGAAGACGCCTTAGGAGCTAAACCGTCCTCCTTTGTCCCGTCAATTGTTTCTTCATATTGCAGTACGGATGATTCTGCGAAGGAACCTCCGGTGACGCATGTACACTGCTTTCCTCGAGTTGTTGAGCCACACACTAGCGGTTTCATCCATGCCTTCGGGGCATGCTTTCGCTTTTATAGTGCGGCGGACAGTTACCAAGCGCAGAAAATCATTGATGGTGCGTAACGACAATGCGGCGAGAGTGAAGTACTCGCTTGTACTCGCCCCATACTGTACACCTTCATTCCACAATATCACAAGATCTTCCACCAATGGTTGTAGGTATACATCAATATCGTTGCCAGTTGTCTCGCCCTTGGATAAGCAAGGACATCATAATGTACTTTCGCCGTACACAACCAGGTGGAAGGTTGTATATACACACGAGTCACCGCCAAGTGCTATGAATGCTGCTCATGTTACCAAACGATTCATTCCATCCGTACTCAAGCCAAACCTTACATTCCTCGTTCATTTCGAAGTTCTCTCAAGAGTCTATCGATGGTTCTCCTTTGGCGTAATCACCGTGTCTCGATTTTCCATCCTCTTACGGTCTTCCGAAGTGCCATCGCATCAATTTGGCGTGCTTTTTGTTTCCAAATAAACGCTTCAAACGAGGTATTACCGCAAATACCACACCACTTTTGCGGAGCTCCTTTCCTCACCTCGATAGCCCATTGCCATCGCCCTTACGCTTGTATCGCGACGCTTTGCACACCGCACATACATGAATGTCGCATAGTCTTTGCGATAGAGTATACAAATGTTTGGACAAGCATGTATTCTTTCTACTTCCAATCCCAAGGACATACAACCTTCTTAGCTAGATACGTGGTTTTAGGCAACACGCTTCCTTCAGCGATATGTCCGCTAAGAGATGTAACAACGCCGTGAAACTCTTGTCGGACCATCCATTGGCTGCCTTCAATTTCGAGAGCGAGAGCACCGTGTGCAACTTTGTGTATTCCTCCTTACAACCCGGAACAATGGTTTCTCCGAATCCTCCATCAAACCCGTGAATTGATTAAACTCTCTCTGACTAGTGTAGTTCTCTTCTGCATTGCGCAACATTTGTGCCAGATTAATGTCGTCATCGACGACCAACCTATCCTCATCGGATCCATAAGCGATGTCACCGCCACATTGCGGCTCCGCTGCCGCCGACGTTATCACGCTCAAGTATGATCTCCTCTTCACCGTGCCTTGTCCAACTTGTATAGCTAGGTACAAAACCCCTCCGGATCAAGTGCAAATGGATATGGTTTTTGTTCGAAAACATCTTCTCATTCTTGCAATCAATGCATGGACGATGTATGTACTCCGTCTTCTTTTGCAAGTCGTTCTCCTCGCTCTAAGAAAAACAGATACACCGTCGATATATTCTTGGCTACAACGGTTCGCATCGTACATCCATCTCCGGTCCATCTACAGTTCATTAATTTAAGCAATTTATTAATATCCAAAGATCTTAATTAAATAAATTGTTATTCGAATATTCAACAATATGCACTAACGGGACAACATTAATACTAAGTAAATGTTGCAAACTTAATTAATTAATTTTAATATATACTCATACGTAACCAAAAATTATATATATCCTCCGGAAGATCAACATAATAAATTCCTCACCTCAAAATTTCATGATCACCCGACTACCATATTAACTAAAATTTATTTATCATTCACATCTAACAATCTTAATTACATAAATTGGGTTTATATGCTTCATAAAAATCCACTAACAATACCCACTAATGGATATATGCACGCGCTAACAAAAAAAATTAATGGTAACTAAGAAAAAATATTAACTACGTAATTTTTATACATATCCTTCTAAGAGCAACATAATAAATTTCCTCATCTCAAAATGCAAGGCAATTAACATCATGATCACCCATCTATCATATTAACTATAATTTATTTTTCATTAATATCCAATAATCGTAAATACATAAATTTTTATACATATCCTTCGGAAGAGCAACGTAATTTGTATACATATCCTTTGGAATATTAACTATAATTTTTATACTTCATGATCACCCATCTATCATATTAACTATAATTTATTTATCATTAATATCCAATAATCGTAAATACATATATTTGACATATGCTTGACAAAAATTCATCATCTAAATAAGGTAGAGAACTTAATCTAATACAAAGAAGGTAATAAATTCATCATCTACAAATTGCTAGCTAAATAAAAACAAACTAAATGTAGACCTTGCACCTAAACCTTAATTAAGCTAGGAATAAACCATTTAATGGCAATTTTACACTAGAAATGAAGAGAGGAGACATATTTTACACACCTTGGAGCAATTCTAGGAAGTGGAAGCACAAGATCTTGGCCAAACAAAATCTGAAATCAAAAAGTCGAGTTTTGTTCTCGGGAGGAAGATGACCAAATGACAGGCAGGCAAGGGATATTTATAGAAAGCATTATTAGTGGCGGTTCAAAACCAACCCGCCACGTAAAATGTATTATCTATGACGGTTCCATCTACCAACCGCCACAAATAGTCCGGTAGTTATCGATGGCGGTTTTATTTAAAACCGTCACAGATTAAGTATTATCTGTGGCGGTTTTTTGTTGCAACCGCCACAAATGGTCCTCCCGCCAATTTCCATATAGAACCGCCACTGATACATGTATTTGTGACGGTTCCAAAAGAACCGCCACAAATAGGGCGTCACCTATGTGCTGTTTTGTAGTAGTGTACCCACGCAAGGACTTCAAATGGAAATAAGCGATAACCCAAGTTCCAAATCCAACTATTAACGAAACAATTTTACTTAGTTCAATTCAGTGCAACTTCTCACGCAAGAACTCAGTCAAAGTCAATCAATAGGTCAAAATCCCAAAGGACCACTCTCGCAAACAATCTGACAAACTTAGACAACTTTTTGCTGACACTATAGCGTATGACATCCGAACAACCAATGATCCTCCTCGGATGAATAGGATACCAACCTCTATGCTCTACTCCAAACCCATACTCGATTTCGATTGCTATACTCTTATCCCCTCTTTCAATTGACTGGCCTCTTTATCAAAAGGTCCATTACCGACAAATACCATTGAAACAATTAATTCACTAAAAACACAATTTCCCTTCCAACCATATCTCCACAATATAATTTTTGATATTCCTTTTACCAAGCTTACCTCACGCCAAAGGACCATTGCCCCGGGGTAAATGCTCACTGTAGAACACTACACATCAAATTATGAAATCCTTCACTACAACCATCTGAACCCAAAAGTTCAGTCACACGATAGGAATGGTGACATAAATACCATCAACTTCCAAGTAGCCCACTAATAAGGGTTAAACAAGCACCACCAAGGAACCACATCAAAAGAATAATCCTCAATTAATATCCACCCAAAGTCCCTCGATTCTCTTTAACAAAACTAACCACTCTCATCCTTTTCAAATAATGCGATAAAATACACACCAAGGAAAACTCAACTTCAAGAGAACACTGCATTGAACTTTTACAGCTGCAATCCCAATGACCAAAGAAAACTCAATTCTCTTTAATAGACTCAACACTATACCATAAGCTTCCATATCCTGTAACTCCAGCTAGAACACAAAGGAAATACAATTCCCGTTTTGACCAAATGAACCACGTACATCATCTTGAACCCAAAGCATTAAAATCTACCTGATAGAGGATCTTGATAGAGCCCAAACATCACTCACAATCTTCTTCCAAAGCCAAATTTGCAAGAGAAGACCCGATTCTCAAACATCAAATAAATCACCTTTAACACTCTTAAATTGATACAATAAAATTCGCCTCGGGAAGAACTCCAATTAAAAGAAAAACCCCACGCAAATTGTTGACAGAAGCTCTCATAAAACCAAGAGACAACTCAGCTTACTTTGATCAAGGCAAAACCTCTCACGCTAACCCAAAATCAACATTTTGGAGGAGAAGACAAAATTTCCAAGTCACACATCCAAGCACGCAATCACCACTCTTTTCTCCCAAGAAACGGGAACTTACTCCCAACAAAACCACTTAAGAAACCTTCCAAAAATAACTCGGTTCCCACGCTAAAACACGATCCAGCCTTACATTTTCCGAGCGTAGATCCCACAGTAATCAATCAGGCCATCTCTCTTAACCAAAACAAAAGACTAACGTGGTTCGACGAAATAAAATATTCTTGATTCCATCAACCGATTACTTCCAGGACGACTCTTACATCCTCAATTTCAATCCTCAGAGCCAAAGGAAGGTTCATCTCAAATCCCACCGTTTCTAGTACTCCAATGCTCTAGCCATTAAATGATTCATTTTCACCAAATCCTAAAAAGGTACACAGGTTTCAACGGAAGTTACCAAACCCAATCTTCCTTTACCTTCCTCCTCCAATTCATATACCCACCACTAGTCATTTTCCATAGATAACTCCCAGATAGACATTTTCCCAAGATAAAACCCCATCATTCATACAACTATTCCATATACTCATTCTTTAAATTTCACATCGATTAAATCATTTTGTCGATCCACCATTTAATTGACTCATAAGCAACATAAATCAACAGCTCTCATTCCTTGGCGCTAATATACTCCGGTACTTTACATCAACATCTTACTAAAATAAATTCATCCATAGAAAATTCTAGACCCTCTTAATCCTGATCAATACTAGACTTACCGGAACACAGATTTTGAACCTCCACACAATTTCCTGACTCACAACCATTGCAATAACTCTAATCAACTTTTCACTTTAGAATCGCCTACCATTCCAATTAATCATTCTATACCATACAATAAATTTGATTATCCTTAAATAACCAACAAATTCTTTTTAACAGAATCAGTAACCCTCCTCATCTGGACGCTCACCTACTCATCATACACTTAATGCCTTGAACATCCTTGTGGGTCACTTACCCAACTTTTAAAGGAAACCACAATTCTTAAGCATGAGCAACAACAAAAACCATCTCTCTTTCCAGAAAAACTCAACCATAAATCATAAGAAAATTCGACTCTCGAATTCCCAACTCCGACGGGAAACAACTCCTTAAACAAATCTCAAAATTTACCACTTCCAGGAAGGAAAAGAGATGCATGGGAAAAACCAAATGATCAACTAAATCCTTCTCGATAAAACCTTAACACCGAAGATCAACACGATTTAAGTTTTGCACCAAGAAAACTTCAATAAGTTCCTTAAATGGAGAGAACAACAACTACAATAGTTTTCTCCACAAGGCAACCCTCGATAACCAACAAAAACCAAAGAATCCAACGAAACCGAACACAATAGTGAAAGCAATCCAAAGGGGTTCATCACTAAGCTTCCCTTTTTGTCTCCAAAAGGAATGAAGCCCAAAAGAAACCAACCTTCTCCACTCACTCTCTAAACTATGCCACAACAATCGACGACCCTCACCTCGAGAGGTTCCCAAGCTTCCGGTGGTGGTCCTACCTAGCCACAACCACCAACACAGCCTCTTCCACGGCCACACCAACAACCAAGGCCCTTAGCAAGGTCAAAAGCACGAAGGCGAAAGCATAATGATTCAAACAATCCTTTTTATAATCAAAGCAATATGCACAATAATTTAACATTCAATCATCAAAGCTTAAATGTAACATTTAAGCGTAATGCAATAATACCCATCCCTTCCTACTGTGCACCAGAGTGTGTCAAGTTTTAATTCATGAACCACGCTATTCCAGATTTTAAGGTTATTGCCCTGAGGCCAAATTTTAAAAGTAGATACCTATGCCATGTTTCTAATTCCACACAGCAACTTTTAGTTTACCCTAGAGTAAAATTGCTAAATTCACATACCAAGGACCTAAAGCCCGCTCTGATACCAACTGTAACACCCCGGCGCCAAACGCACCGCGAATGCTACCAAAAGACTCTAATTGACGCTTACAACACTCCGAAACCACTCTTGTCAAGAGTATTCCCAACAAGATCCAAGAAATAAAAACTTGACAAGAAGTTCAATTGACCTAAGGACTCAACGAACGAATCATTAAACCTTTTACCTCAAATAAAAGGTTGAAACCGACCTTGAAACTCTCTAAAACTAGCTTAAAACTAAGTCACCGAAATTTAGAAAATTTCAGCATGACCTCTCTAGACATTAGGACATCCACTCAGCAGACAGAAAACAAATGCAGTTATGATATCATTCTAGCAGGTCCTTAGTTATTCAATCACACATCCAACCGAATTTAATAACTACACCCCGACGAACGACATATTACAACCATAATCAATACAACCGGGCTTTACAAATCGATTAAATGGTTTGATGCAAACGTGATTGTGCTACTACTCCCCCCGTGCATGCCGGTTTCAATGTACTTGCAACAACACAACCAACAAGTGTGAGTCGATGACTCATCAAAGTACATGAGAGTAACAATTTCAATTTATCATAAGTAAAACAAGAGCTTGACCATAAAAGCAAGGAAGACAAATGAAGCAACATCTGGACAATACGCATTTATACCCATTTAAAGCAATAACTTGACTATACAAGAAAATTACCGCAATCAAGCCATCAACTTGATAATCAACCCATTCAACGCCAAAGAAGCATTACATAACTCTAAGTCACATTGTCTCCCGACCCAACTACCCCTGTTGCAACTCAAACCATTTTCATCAATTGCATTTGAGTTTATAACTCGACTTCACTCCACGATATTCATACAACATAATTAGCAGGGCAAAGAAATGCGCTAATTCATCAAATACAATTCAATCTCCCCTTTTTGGGTTGAGTCCACAACTCAACCTTCAATTACCGTAATTACCACCCATATGACATACCATTTACCATAACACTCATTATTAAAAATGCAATGCACATGAATACTCTTCTCGATGCACGTACCGGTACTACCGAGTGCCCACCCGTCGGTGTGCACCCTCACGTCCCTTCCTTCCCGTAGAAGGTGCCTACTCTTGCTGTCTCGCTCCTATTCACCTCGATGAATGAGACTACAAGGTAGGACTTTCGTGTTCACTACGTGTGAACACAGAGGCCCACATCAGAATGGGTCGCCTCTTCCTTTAATGAATGCACAAAGCAATTTACATGAATGAAGTGCAACCCTTCATTCATCGCCAACACTAACACAGCCGTAACCACATACATAAATATAGCCAAATTCTCACAGTCCTAAGTCACCAGCGATACTAGTAAAATAAGATTCAACCATAAGACATGGCAACTCATAACGTTTCTGTCATGCAACTACATCCAACGGCCACCAAGCCATGTTCACACAATACACTTGCAATTAAATGCTCAGATATACTATCTTTATAAATGACTTAACCGTTGGAACCAAACTCATGTTAGCCCCAATCACTCAAACAACATACTCGCTATAATCAACCTTACTAAAAACTCGGTCTCAATTAGAGTTCATCTAATTAACAGAGCAACAATTAAATTAAGAAGCATCACATATGAACACACATCCACACTCAATAACACGATGTACTTGCATCCATTCCCTTAACCTTTTAATTATCATAAACATTTTCACAAGATGAAGCACCTTCTAGCTATATTCAAGCAAAGCTTACCTCTTGCGTATTCATCGGAAATTACGTACACTAAGAGCAAACAATCAATTAATCCTCCTAGCCACAATCTAGGGAATGCACTTGCCTTCTACCGACGAAGAATGGAGTGGCATACGGTTGAGCCCACTCCCGACAGAATCTTCTCTGCAATTAAACAATACTCATCCAACTCAACTTTATGCACACTTGAAACAAGCAACAAAAGAAAACAACTCTTTTACACACATAATGCCCTAAGTATATGATTCTATATCATAATAAAATGATCAATGCAGTCTCTTGAGCATACTGCGATAGGAAGAGGGATATTAAGGTATCAACATTGCATGACCTACATAATAGTGGGTCCACTACTATTACCAGATATAGCATGTCATACAAGATTAAGCACCACTCTCTATTTTTTATTCACTCATATCCACAGATTCATACTTGGAACTAATCAGCATAAGAGTCTTCTAGCATCACTACAAGCTAAAAAATACCTCTAATGGTTAAATCAAAACCATTAACCAGCAAGACATCTTTTTCACTAAGAATTCGGCCATTTCAATACATGTAAGATACTCATACTCACAGCATAGCGAGAATCACTCAGAGAGCTATAAATATTTGTTTTTGATCGCAAGCAGATAAATCATGATTACAAGATATTGACTCTAACATGCAGTTGCCTTAGCCCTTAATTATGTATAATCATCAACTAAACAATAGCAAGCATTAAGATCATATTATGCTAGACTGCCAGATACTTAAACAAACACATACATATTAGACAATATGCAACTCTTGCTAGTACACATGCTTCACTAAATCGCAGAAGTCCAGTACGCATCCTCTATATCTAAATCCACTCTCGTTTATTAAACATAGAATTCTCAACATGCACACCTCAAACAACAAAGTGTATGCAAAAATCATTTCATTCCCATGAAAACCCTAGCTAGGCATTTCATCAAACACCATATAGGCAAGCTAATTCCCCCCCAAATATATACCTCAAAGCTATTTCCATGGAGGAAGGAAGGGGGTGGGGGAGGTGTTGGCCGGAGGAGAGGTCGTCGGCCGCCAAGTGAAGGGGACCCGAGGCAAGACTGCTGTCGGCGGGGGCTGCCCGCCGCCGCCGAGAGCCAAAGGCCCGCCATCGCCGCCGCTCGTTGTTGCTTCTTGGCCCTTCTTCTGGCCTGCCGCTCAGGGGTGAGGAGAAGGCGCCGAGCTGCTCATCGATCTTCTTGGCTCTCTTCTTTGGTGTCGCCAGCCAGAGGAAGGGCGTAGGGGAGAGGCGCCGGTAGGGAGGAAGCCAGGGGACGCTGGGGGCGACTTGGCAGGCGGTCGGTGGAGCTAGGGAAGAGGCGGTCGGGGGAAAGCTGGTCGTTGGAAGGAGCTCGGCCAGGGAGGCGCGCTGGCAGGGGACTGGAGAGGCAACAGGCAACGCTGGATAGGAGGAGCCAGCCCCTGGGAGGAAAATATCCAGAGGAGGAGAGGAGGAATCGGTAGGGAACTGGGAAAATAAAATAGCCCAAAGAATTTTCAGCCACACATTAGGAGGGAGAGAGAGAGATTAGGTAAAAAAAAGTAGTGGAGAGGGGAAATTCCAACCATACCCCTCACAAACCTAAATCTTTAACCCTAACCCCCCAGATGGGCCAACCACCTCTAGAAATACCTGCCAGATGGCCCCAGGTCACCCGACTGAAGGTACAAAGGTTGGAGCGATGTTTCGCGATATTACACCGGATCAGGCTAAGGAGCATGTAGAGACTACTGGGGCAATAGACGATCTAACTGGGAAAATTTGTAAGCCAATCGAGCCCAAACCAAGGTGTTGTCCATCGGGCCTCAGCCGGTCCCAACGCAGACGGCTTCAATGTCTGAGGACTCAAGAGATCAAGGAAGCCGAATAGGAGAAACAAAGAGATCAAGTATTCAATGAGCTTCGACCGGTCAAAGTTGTAAAAAAGGAGTGGAGACGAAAGGACCAAGTCGAAGAGGAATCGGACTCGACGGATGACTTGGGACCGATGATTCGTGACAATACACCCCCATGGACATTAATATGGTGTTTACCTTACCAGCCAAATTCAAGATTAAAACTGAATTAGCTAAGGAAGCATTTGCTCAGCTATGTTTGGGTGCGCAAGATGCCATTTTTGAGAAGCCGCGTGATGCTCATCGACACCTAAAGCCGTTATACCTGAAAGGACATATAAATGGCAAGCCGATTTCAAGGATACTGGTGGACGGAGGAGCTACTATTAATCTAATGTCGTATACCACTTACAAGAAATTGGGTAAGTCTGTTGAAGATGTGATCAAAACTAATATGGTCTTAAACGACTTCACAAGTGATCCCACTGAAGCAAAAGGGGTCATGGTCATGGAGTTGACTGTCGGTAGCACAACTTTTCCGATAGCTTTCTTCGTCATTGAGGCTAAAGGCAATTACAGTGTGTTGCTTAGGCGAGATTGGATACATGCCAATTGTTGTATACCTTCAACCATGCATCAACTGCTCGTCCAGTGGAACGGACATGAGGTTGAGGTTGTCCCAGCCGATATGACGGCTCATGTAGCAATGGCTAACTCAGATGCGAATTGGCCGCATGAAGAAGCCAAGTGTATATCGGGCAAAGTGTTGGACGATTGCGACTTCATCTGTATTGGTAAAACAGGGCTCATGCTGATCAATGTCAAACCTAGCACATTTGATCGGGCAGATGAAGTTTTGCATAGATGGAGTCAAAGATAATAAAAGCCCTGCAAGATAAGGCGTAGAGATATCAGCGGATAACATATTGCTGTGAGGCCATTGAAGATTTCCATGTAGAGAAGCTAGGCCAAGGATTTACTTCTGCCGATTTGCTTGAAGAAGTCGACATAGGTGAAGGTGATAGGAAAAGACCAACTTTTGTAAGTGCAAATTTAGATGTAGCATATAAGGTAAAGTTGGTTGAAATACTTAGAAAATATAAAGATTGTTTTGCTTGGAAATACTATAAGATGCCTAGTTTAAGCCAACAGCTTGTCAAATATCGGCTACCCATAAAACCAAGATATCGGCCGTTTAAACAATATTCACGATGTTTTAATTCAGCTTTGTACAATGTCATTTAAGAAGAGATAGAACGATTACTAGAAGCCAAGTTTATCAGGCCTTGCCGATACGCTAAGTGGGTCTCTAATATCGTTCCCATTATGAAAAAGAATGGTAAACTCTGGGTATGTGTGGACTTTAGAGATTTAAACAAAGTCACACCAAAGGACGAATACCTAATGCCAATAGCCGATATGCTTTTCAATGATGCATCGAGTAATAAAATTATCAACTTTCTCGATGGAAACACTAGATATAATCAGATATTCATGGCGGAAGCCGACGTATCTAAAACCGCCTTCAGATGCCCTGGTGCCCTGGGGTTATATGAGTGGACGGTTATGACGTTCGGCTTAAAGAATGCTGGTGCAACTTATCAACGTGCCATGAACCTAATTTTCCACAACCTAATTGGCCATATCGTCGAGATCTATATTGATGATGTGGTGGTAAAATGAAAGGATGATTCACAACATTTAGCTCAAGTGCGCGTTTGGTGTATCGGCTGGTCAATTCCTAGGCTTTATGGTACACGAAAGAGGAATTGAGGTTAACTAGGAGAGGGTTAAGGCCATAGCCAACACAAAGCGGCCAATGTGCAAAAACGAGTTGCAGAAGCTGATTAGCAAAATCAATTATTTGCGGTGATTTATTTCGAATTTGTCTAGTCAAATTCGAGCTTTCACCCCATTACTAAAGCTGAAAGATAACCAGGAGTTCGTTTGGGGAGCCAATCAGCAAAAGGTTTTCAATGATATTAAAGAGTACCTAATTAAGCCTCCAGTTTAGGCCACACCAAGGAAAGGGATTCCATTCAAATTATACGTGTCAGTTGAGGAGAAAATCATTGGAGCAGTCTTGGCACAGGAAGTCGATGGCAAGGAGAGGGTGATATTCTATCCAAAACGACGACTCCTAGACATTGAACTCAAGTACCCTTTTGTGGAGAAATTGTGCTTGTTTTTGTATTTTGCTTTTACCAAGTTGAGACATATTAGCATCGACTTGCACAGTAGTGTGTAAAACCAATATCATCAAGTATGTGTTGTCAGCCCCGATTTTACATGGACGACTTGGCAAATGGGCATATGCCTTGACTGAGTTTGACCTAACGTATGAATCGGCTAAAGCCGTGAAAGGACAAGACTAGTTTTATTACCGGGTATGAAACCACGACCAGACTAGTTTTTGTAGCCCCCTGGCAGTTGTATTTTGACGGATCGGTGTGTTGAGAAGGCGATGGCATTGGCATAGTGCTAATCTCACCTAAGGGGCATAACTTCGAATTTGCATATCGGCTAAAGAGCTGATGTTCCAATAATCAAGCGGAATACGAGTCGTTACTCAAAGGGCTACAGTTGCTGGAGACTATCGGAGTGGGTAATGTTGAAGCATATGGAGATTTGTTGTTGGTCATGCAGCAGATTAAGGGAGAATATTGGGGCAATGATGAAATTTTAGTAAGATATTTAGAGCAATGCCTCAATGTCATCGACTCATTCATTTCATTCATCATTGAACATGTCCCTCGAGAAATGAATGAAAGGGCTAATTCGTTGGTGCAGCAGTCATGAGGATACAAAGACTTTAGCCGTTATATAACCCTTGAATCAATCGACAAAGTAGTAATGTGTGCTAATACCGCCGATTGGAGAACAAGGATAAAAGATTATTTGATAAATCCATCTAAGTCGACTGAGCACAAGGTCAGGCAACAGGCGTTGAAATATGTTGTACTGTATGAAGTTTTGTATTATCGAACAATGGAAGGTTTATTGTTAAGATGCCTTGGAGCCGATGAAGCTAAAGTGGCAATGGGTGAAGTGCACGAAGGGATTTGCGGATCTCACTAGTCAGCTCACAAAATGAAATGGATGCTAAGGCGTGTAGGGTATTTTTGGCCAACAATGTTGGAAGACTTTCAGATATTATAAAGGGTTCCAAACCTGTCAAAAATTTGGTAATGTGCAACTTGCACCAGCATCGACTTTGCATCCGATTATCAAGCCTTGGCCATTCAAAGGATGGGAAATAGACATGATCAGCCAAATATTTCTAGCCTCTAGCAAAGGCCATAAGTTCATTTTGGCTGCAACAGATTATTTTTCCAAGTGAGTTGAGGCTATACCCCTTAAAAGGGTTACAAACGTTGAGGCTATTGGCTTCATCAATGAATACATTATTCATCGGTTTGGTATTCCACATACTATCACGATCGATCAAGGGACCATGTTCATGTCTGATGAGTTCCAAAATTTTGCGAAAGGCCTAGGTATTAGACTACTCAACTCATCGCCTTACTACGCTCAGGCTAATGGGCAAGCCGAGTCATCCAACAAAACCTTAATTAAACTGATCAAGAGGAAGATAGACAAAAAGGCGAGGAATTGGCATTCAACATTGTCAGAATCACTGTGGGCATATCGGTTGGCATATCATTGATTGACTAAGTTGTCACCCTATCAGCTAGTCTACGGTCAAGAAGCCGTTTCGCCCTTAGAAATTAACATTGATTCAACACGAGTGGCAAGACAAAATAGTTTGTTAGCTCAGGAGTATAAAGACTTAATGATCAATAATCTAGACGACCCGGTGGAATTACGACTATCAACGCTGGATCGCCTTAAAAAGAATAAGGAGAGAGTTGTAAAGGCCAACAACAAAAAGGTTGTGTCTAAATCATTCAATGAAGCCGATCTGGTTTGGAAAACTATACTACCGTTTGGTTCTAAGGATAGCCGCTTTGGTAAATGGTCTCCTACGTGGGAAGGATCGTATAGAATAAATTGACTTGTTGACGGGAATTCTTACATACTCGAGTCAATTGAAGGGTTTGTGCTGCCCGAAGCCATCAACGGGAAATATTTGAAGAAATACTATCCTAGTGTTTGGATTGGGTCTTAATCAGCTACATCAAAATAATATTTCACGGACCAAGAGTCAACCAAGAGTAAATATAAATCGACCAAATGATCGATTGGGACATAAGTTAAAAATATTACAAAAGTTTTGTTGATCTAGAGCTAACAAATAGAACATTACAAAAAGGGCATCATAAGTGTCGTATCACATTTACAGACCAAACCCGGGAAGTCTAGCCCCCAAAGCCGATAATGCGGCAGCTGCCTTGGCAATTGTTTCTTAGATGGCATCAATAGTTTGTTAGTCTACTTTGGCATTACCAGGGACGGGAATCATCTTAGCCGACTGCTCCTTGACCTTGGCGACAGCCAAGCCAATTTCATTCTTCTGCTCCCTAAGGAAGGCAGCTATTGCAGTTATCTTGGCTTGACCATCAGCCAGTTGCTTGTTCAGCTTGGCCAATTCATCTTCCAGGAGCTTCTTGGTCGACTCTAGCTTTTGAACGGTGGCCTTATCAGACTTCAAGGTTAGGGCATATTCGTCGAATTTCTTCTTCCTTGACTTAGCCTTTGCCACCATCTTGTCTAGAGTGCGCTGCTCGGCTTCTTGGGCCTCCCTTTGAGCGATCCTCATCCTGGCTGCTTCAACATCCACCTTTTTGTCGTCTAGGTGGCAGACGTTTAGCAGCGCATTCATCACTTCTAGCGGGAGGTCAGCTTCAATAGCAGCCATCGTAGTGTGAAGAGGCTGCGTGTCAGCTAGAAGACTGGCCTCAGGCAGCATCACTTCATGAAACAACCTGTTCAGCCTCTCTTGCATCCCTGGTGTCGAGGTGACCGTAGCCGATGCCTCCATCGAAACTGTAACATCCCAAATTTTGCTTTTTCTAGATTTAATATGCTTTTTCCTTATTTAATTGAATTTCTAGAATTTATTAAATCCTTTTCGCATTTATTCTAATTGAGCCTCGCTGTTCTTTTAATTATGCTAAGCAAAGTATTGATAATCTTTTGTTGAAAATATTTTATTTGGGTTCTATTTGCCTCAAGTTATTTTCTGAAATTTTCCTAGATTTTTGTGGATTTTTATGCTACTTATTTCGGCTTATTTGATTTCCTGGAATTGTTTTTATTCGAAAAAGAATTAAAAACCCGAGTGAATAGTGTTGGGCCGAACACTATGCGGCCCGTTTCAGAAAACCCTAGCGCCGCCGCCGTGCGATTCAGATCCAAGGGCTCGCATCAAGCCACGTCGCCTCGTGCGTTGCACCGTTGGATCGCGTCCGCGTGAACGCACCGGATGAAGCCACGTCACCTAGCCGTATCTCCGCCGAACTCCGCCTCCGCCGGGTTTTCCGCAACGGCACGGATGCCTAGAGCCCCTATTTAACGCGCCGCCGCCTCTCCTGTGTTCCTCGGTTTGCTCCGCACCCAGCCGTACACCTCACGCTGCCCGAGCCGCCGCCGCTTCACCGCAGGAGGTCGCCGAAGTCCCGAAGCCATCCACCGCGTTCCTTGCCCCGTTCCGGCGCCGCCGGTCATCATCCGCCGCGTTCGAGGTCACCGGAGTGCTCAGCTCGTCAGGCCGCATCAGAAGCATTAACCCTCGTCGCCAGTGAAATTCTGCAACGCCATCGGCCACGTCTTCTTCCTCTGCTCCGGTGAAATCTCGCCGCCGCGCCAACATCGCCGAGCCAAGCTTCTTTCGCCGTCTGATCGTGCATCAACACCCCGAATTTTGCCACATCATCTCGTAACAGTAAACCCCATCTCTAACTCTCCGCCGTTAGATCAAGGTTTAAAGGCTTAGATTGGATCCATGCTAGATCTATTTCTGACCGTAGGATATAGATCGAGTGGTCTGGGTTGAAGCGCATAGTGCGGGATTAGATCTGTTCTCAGTCGTTGGATTGGATTTGTGTGGTTAGGATTGGATCTGTCATTCTCAACCAGAATAGATTAGGAAAGTTAGATCTTAATCCTAGGGCTTTAGCGTTGCCGTGTCGCGTTAATACCATCACCATCCGATACGCGCCGGTTGGTCTCCGATCGTGCCGCGTGTCGCATCGTCCCTTCGCCGCCGTGCCGTCGGATCTAGATCCGAGGGTAGCTGTAGCGCCACGCGTCACGTCCGCGTCATATCTGAGTCAATTCGGGAGGGTTAATCTGAGCCGTTCATTTTGAATCTAGCGGTGGTGATCGCGTCGTGCTTCGGTGAACACAGTCGTGCCGCGTGTCGGGGGGGAATCCGATCGGGCAGGTAATCTCGGCCGTTCGTTTGTACAGACAGGCCCGATTGAATCGTAGCACACGAATCTTAAAGCACCAGCGCCGCACTATGTGCGTGACGTCATCAGTGATGTCATGCTGACGTCATGGTGGGACCCACCTGTCAGTAGGTTGACCGAGCCGTGCTGACGTCATATTTCTGAGTTTTCCGTATATAAATAAATATGGAAAATTGGTTTATTCTTTTTAATTTATTTTCAAACTTCAATTGGCAATAACTTTTGCGTTTTAACTCCGATTTGAGTGATTTTAATTTCTGAAAATTTGTAAAATCAAGCTCTTTCAATTTATGAATTTTATTTGAATTTTAGACTTGAGTTGCTCTCTGTTTTATTTATTTATTGTTACGCGTAGACGTCGAGGTGCCCAAAGGTTTCGAAGGAGAAGTTGTGACCCAGGAGCAAGCTCAAGAACCAGAACCAGTACTTTTTGAAGGCAAGTTGTGTTTGATCATGTTGAACCTATCATAGCAAATTATTTTGATTTAAATTATTGCATGCTAATTTAATATAATTGGTTTCAAATAAGTTCTGGGATTAGTTAAATGCCTAGTTGCTGTATGCCACCTTGTCGTATATAATTGTAGGCAATGAATCATTTGTCACCCTAGGTTGTGGATTAATAGTTGGACATTAATAATTTGCCAACATGGGTTGAGTAGACCGTAAGTAGTATGCTTAGCCTCGTCACATAAATATTTCATGATTTTGGAATATTAAAGTTAATATTGACTTAATAAGATATGGAACGTGTTTTGTGAATGATACATGTGTTATTGAGTTGATGATGGCACGTGGTGCAATGGTAAAGAATTGGGGTGGGAAAAATATTTAGACTGGGGCAAGTGACAAGATTGTTTCTGGTGGGCCAAGAGTGACAACTGGGCGGTCGTATTTGGTTTTTGTTGGTGTTGGATATTTGAGATCACATTTGGTTAGTCTTGCCTCGGTCAACTAAAGACTTAACCTTGCAAGCCTTTGAACTGAGTCTTTCATACAACCACAAGTTCCGGAATGGGACGGACCTAGCTGAGTAAACTGTGAAATCTATTCTTTGGTACTATCGTGGTGGTGCGAGTCCCGGAGGAGCGGGTGAAAAATCACATGGCGCAAGAGGGGGGGCCTGGGTGTGGTAGCCAGTCCCTCCAGTGTCGAAACCTTAGCGGGCAGTACTGGGTTTAGACGGATCTTTGGAAAGACTTTGTTACGGTTACTCGCCTTGGTGGCATTTGACTGTATCTTATGGGTAAAATGTATAACCTCTACAGAGTGTACAACCTATTCGAATAGCCGTGCTCACGGTATTGAGCATCGCTCGGTGATTACAGTCAAGGGTTAGACTTTCATGAAAATAACTTGTTTATGAAAAATGCTTGGGATGGTATTGATGAACTTGACTTAAGTTGTGAAATGATTTACCTGTGAAAGAATTGTGAAAGTTATTATCTTTATTATTGTTTTACTGCTTTGCAATCTATTACTGTATTATCTTAAATGCTATACTACAAATGAGTAGTAGACTATCCTTTGTACTAAGCCATGCATGTAGAATATTAGAATTGCATTCTGTGCATGACTTGCTGAGTGCTCAAAGTACTCACCCTTGCAACAACACAACCTCAGTTGAAGAAGAAGCAACCCCTGCACTGGAGGAGTTTCAGGAGGAGCCGACGAACTAGGGAGCGAGCCCAGTTAGTTGCCTGTGGCAAATTGGTTGGCACCACGAGTTTATTTTATTTCCTCTGCACTTGGTTATTTTAATAAGCCTTCACCCTGCGAGGCGTACTTTTGTAACTTGACCATAAGGTCGAGCAACCAGTTTGACTATTTAATTAAAGTACTTTACTATTCCGTTGGATATGACTGTGATATGTACCGATGTTGAGACTGTGTGCACTAGCGTGATCCTGGACTAGTGCTGAACACACAGAGGGTCCGGATTTGCACATTCGGGTCCCGACAGAAACTTCAAGAATTTTCTTGATGTCAGCAGGGTAGTCGTCGGTCGCCAAGATCTCGGGGTCATCCAACTCGTCCAGAGTAAAACCCAGTAGATCGGCTAGGTCGGATGACACCGCCAGAGGAGATGCTGCCGCGACCGGGGGTGTTGATTCAGGTGGTGGCAGGATAGCCGACGAAGTGCCCTGGATATCGGCCAATATATTGGCCACCTGCACCGACAAAGTCAGCTAGAGAAATAACAGCTGTTAAGACAATTGGAAATCATATTATCAAAATTCAGAAGGGGAATTTAGTAGAAAACTTTACCTCTCCAAAAGCCGATCCGCGCGATGAGATCTCGGTGCTCTACTCCTGAAGTTTCTATCCCTTCTTAGCAGGGATCTTCATGGAGTTGGCCTTCTTTTCTGAGAATTGATCGATAAAGAGTAAGCATCATGATGAAAAGATTTAAGACAATCATTGGTCAAAGGAACACTTACTTGGTTGTTGCTGTTTTCTAATATCTGACAACGAAGGGCTTTTTACACCAGGTTGCCGGAGGTATAGCCCATAAGGCCAGTCAATTGATGGGGCCTTTTAGTGGGATGGCCACTTCCCGATGGGCCCGCAATAGCCTTCTTGCCAGCAGCCTTTGTCTGCAAAAAAGACACAAGTCGATTAGTGGCCAACATTAAAGCGACAAAGTAATGAAGAACCTTTGAAAGACCGATACCTCTAAGTCTAGTGACGAGTTAGTATAACTGGAGGAACTATGCTCCTCGCTTGAGTCGCCGCTAGGGGCTGCCGTCAGCTCATGGAAATCGGGGAGAAAAGTGCCAATAATAGCCGACAGAGTCCTGTCCAAATAAAGGGCCTCCACTATAGACAACCACCAAGAGGAAAATTGGCTTGCCCGACGCGAGTTCAGGAAAAAATGTGGCAAATCCACAATCTGGAGCTCATTGGCTATCTCTAGGACAATATCCGCCGCGGTAGCGTTCTTCACTCTGGCCCTGGGTTGAAGCCGATCAAGGAGTGGGAAGCTTGGGATGATTTGTCCAAAACCTAGTTGACGAGCATATATAGAGGGATGATAAAATTTGTAGGACGGCTGGAACGTCCGATTTCTTGTATTCAAGCCGACATGAAGAATTCTTGTGGAGATGAAAATCTTGAATAGATCCAGGGTCGACTGAGGCATTGAAGAACTGTTGGCTTCTAAATGGAGGAAAGAAGGGCACTGATAGTTGGCCACATTGTTGTAACTGAAGAAGTCTTACTGACCAAAGACCGTACTATCCAGTTGCAAGAAGAAGGACATATACTTTTTCAAGTCGACAAGAGTGATTTTTGTGTCGGTGCCCGAACACATAATGAATCTTTCCCCGTGAGATCAGCTAGCTCTATACTGAGGAATAGCATTCTCTGGATTGTCTCCACGGGGAAACGCCGAATCTTCCAGATGTTCAGAGATAAGTGATCGGCTAAAGAGGCAATATAGCTATATCTGTATGAACCATAAGGGCCCTCCTATGTTGCCAACGACAAACTTCGCAAAACTGAAAAATAGCTGACTTCTTATTATGTACATCATTTGATAGACTTCCCCTAATAGCATCTTACATAAGGCAAGCCGACACCCCTCTACTAGACGCTCCGCCATCAACTAGTAGACTTGTGTCAGTCCAAGAGACGCTCCACAGAACAAGAATCTGTCCAGCCACAGGTTCAGGAAGGCAACATGCTCCTCGTCTGATACCAGCCCATTCACTTTATTGTTGTGCTAGATATATTTGCTCCATCCCTCGCCCATGGATTGGATTAGCTTGTTTTGGGCTTACCACTAAAAGCTGACAACTGTTCACCATTTGGTCTCAAACAGCATAGCTCTGCCACATCAAGAAGAGTTGGGCCGATGGGGCCAGCCCAGAACAAAAAGGCGTTGAAAGTATCCGACCAGAAGTAACAAGCCGTAGCCACTAAGGGCTCATTGGCCTCTGGATTGGCAAGAGAGAGAAAGGGAGACACTCGGTTATACCCATTCTTTCTCATTCCCCTCTTTTCTGGGCCGACACACGAATGTACTAAGTTCTCCATCCCTTAAGGGCTATCGGCCAGGCCCTAAAACTCTTGCTCCGCTCCTCCGTGTTATAGCCAGAAGCCGACAAAGGGAGTCTTGGGATTTCTTCGTTTATAACCGTGCTGGTGTCTAAATTCCCTACTGGTCCTAGATAGTACTGATCATCACTATCGAGGATCAGGATGAGTACCTGGCTAGGATCCATTTAGGTGATCTGAGGATGAAGCCGATCGGGAAGCTTGCACAAGTAAGAAGAAAAGCCGATTTCATTTTATTCGAGAGCTTGGGAGCGTAAGAATGACGGTGGGGGACCTGCATATTTATATCACGATGAAAATTTTGAAATGGCGGGAAACGATTTTGAAGCGCCATGCGCAGCTAAAATGCACTGAGATTTTTTTGGCGCCATTAATGCAGCAGTTACTACAGGAGTTTCTTTCAAGCCGACGCTGAGCAAGCCGATAAGATTTTTGGAAGATAACAAGTTATCTCTCAAAAATGGGGGGCATATGTTTGCACCAAAGTTTGGCAGGTGCGGTTTAATCGGTAGTCCGAGATCAGCAGAGTATGGATAGCACATGGGCTGGAGATATTTGGAAACGGGTAGGATTATTTAGGATACTAAAGCCGATACAGAGTCTGTTGTTAACGTGTCGCATTAGGACTCGGATCGGCCGAAGGGTATAAAAGATGGACCCAAGGCGGCTAGAAACACACAATCTAGCCAAATTCACATCTACTTTTATTTTCCTGTCGATTAGCTTCTAGTTCTGTAACTTTGCCCTGTAATTCGATATTGATCAACATAGTTGCGCATCGCCGATTGTTGATCTTTATTGATTATGCCACAGGTTCGATTTGCTCTGATATTGCTGCGCACCACTTTTTCAGAGTCGATATGCCTTTATCCTTCGGTTAGCCTCGATTGGCTAATCACTGGTTTTGATCTGATCGGCTTTCAGCTATCGGAGTTAAGCCGATCGTCACCTGAGATCAGCTTTAGGCGAGTTTTCACGCTTCTTCCTTACCGATTACAGGGTCAAATCGGTTGGCACGCTTTGAACCATGTGTTTGTCTGGTGTGCTGAAGCTAGAAACCCTACTTCAAATTTTTAACGTCACCACATATACAAATATATATTTGTGTATCGTCTGCACACGCTAAGAAATTAGAGAGTGAGTATACGTTGACAAGGTGGGGCTTAATTTGTGCTCTCTAGTGGGCGTGCTTTCGTAGCTGATGATTAAAAGGTGTCTTTTCGAAGAATTCCATTTGGCAATGGTGAGCAGCTTGTACTGTAAAACTTTTTAGGTTTCATGTATGTGAACCGGGACATGGCTGACACGTGTGCAGGCAATCCAAAGCAACCTTGGATTGCACCACATAAACCAGTTCTCTCCACTAGTATTTTGTTTTCAGATCAAACACTAAATGATGGGTAAAAAGGTTGTGAGAAATCAATTATTGTCCCATTTATTTTTTGTCAGATTTGTAGAGCCGATTACAACCGGGCGCTTGCACACAGCTTGCAGCCTCGGTAGTTGCCGGCAAGGTGAAGAAGATGAGCAGGAGGCTCGAACAGAGAAAATGAACTCAGGTGTTTTGTGCTGCGAATACGGCAGCGTTTTCTCTGACTCTATTCAATTATATAGACAAGGATTGAAACACACCAGAAACAAAACGTGGCCTCACCGGAGCGCAAGAATTATTCTCACATTTTTTCCCTCTAATTTTGTTGTGTAGCTTGGTCGGTAATGACAACAGAACTTTTTGTCTTTCAAATAAGAAAGTACCATCAAAATAACAAAGCACCAATGTTTAATTGGAGTGTGCCTAAGCCTAGCACAAGAATCCCTGATTCACATAGGAAAGAAATTGAATTTCGACTAGTGCATATGTAGTTCATTACGATAAAGGTATTCCACAAAATCTTGTATGAGCTCATCTTTGCCGACCAAATGGACATCATCTTTTATGACTCAAAGCTCCGAAAACAATATACAAAAATATCACCCAAAAAAATAAGAATCATGTCAACTTAGCATAAACAACTGAACTGCTTACATAATCAATCTTATTGAATTAGCTTATGGGCTTGAGAAAACAGGAACAAACAGATGGTCAGGAGGGGGCTTTTTTTAACTAAATCATAAGGATTCGAATCATATTCCCCTGTCCAATCATTTCCTAAGTAGAAGCAGAGTATTACTGATGAATTATTCACGGTATTAGCAAGATTAATGAGACAATTATTCCAAGTTCAAATATTAACCATGAGCCAGAATTGCAATAACAACATATATTAATTCTTTGAAGCATGACAGAGGATGAACACATAGACCAGGATTGCATGATCAGAAGATTGAACATGAATACAGTCATGACCATCAAAGAAAAGGAACAACTAGCATACTACAAGTTAATCATTTATATGTTGTTCTCAGATGTCAGGTTGCCTTTAAAGGCCGTCCTCGCCACAAGGGCAAGATATAGTCTAGTTTGTGACAACCTTACCTCAAATTAATACTTGGCAGTCTAGAAATTCAATCAATTTGACAATCTATAACTGTGCCGAAAGCATATATGAACAGGACAGACTAACAATTGCTTACTGACAAAAGAATTAGACAACTGTAAGAGTAATAGCTTACTGGACAGTGAATCTGACAAGAGTATGAGAATCAGAAATTATAAATCAACAATGGATACTAACAGGAAGCTATCTAAACAGCAAGAATCAACTGATGATAGTAAGCAATCTAGCATATACAATATGAATTCACAAGTTATAAACAACAGCTAAAGATCTAACTAAGTATTCCAGCATGTAAGAATTTAACTTTGTTGTCACAAACTATCTATCTTAACCCTAAATCATCATAGAACAGCCAATCCCACATGCAAGGTCCCCACGCCAACAAAACGACTGGCCCCTTTGTAGTATTACTTGCAAGGTCCCCAAGCCGCAGATGGACTGGCCCCTTTGCAAGTCTCTGAAACTGAGCAATCACAGAAATATGTGAATACTTACAGATTACCACCGAATATCAGTGCAAAAGGCCAAGCACGTCAAGGACGCTGTCCTAGAAAATGATTCCACCGCTGTACTGCCACAGCCTCGTCGGCGGAGGTTCCGAGAGATACAAAGCCAAAGTCC
Source organism: Guadua angustifolia (assembly GCA_036346375.1). NCBI lineage: Eukaryota > Viridiplantae > Streptophyta > Magnoliopsida > Poales > Poaceae > Guadua > Guadua angustifolia. Next base: position 49,726,838 of record CM070508.1, on the reverse strand, counting down.
AGCGATGAGGCAATTCACCAGAGAACTCGAGACGAAGCAGATACTGCACAAGACCTCCGAAGCAACCCTTTGGCCAAAAGATTGAAACTACCGAACAATGCTAGAATTATACAAGAACCAGCACTGGCACAAGCTACAATCGAATCAAGAATCCACTGCTCCCTAGAGAAGCCAGGCAGACCACAAGCCCGGCAACCAAACCCTTTAGCTTTTTTGCTCATGAATCCTTGAGTAATCGGTCAGGAGCAAATCAGCAAAGTGAACCACAGAATGGCCTCCAAGGTTGATTTGTGACCCGATTAAGACCAAGATTCACTTAAGGATTGACGTGAAAAGGCAAAGGCCCAAGTAGGAAGACAACCAGCAAAGGACTCTTGAATCAATTGCAAATTGGGAGGATTGATTTCTTACTCTTTTCTATGCCTTACCAAGGAAGCCCAGCCCGAGTTAAATAGCAGTCTCCTGCGCCTGCAGACTGAGCAACGGCTACCAAGGAAGACTCATCTCGCCGGGGCACAATGGGAGGTCGTGCCACGAGACTCGGACAGCACCGCCCATTCGGCCAACACCAAGTCCCATGCGCAGGAGCTTCACCCAGGAGGCTAGGTTCCTCATCAGGCTAAGAGGCGCATAAGAAGGACAACTAGGCCGGGCCGATATAGAAGGGAGGCCAGCCCAATTGGCCTGAACAATTTTTTTTCTTTTATACGAAATATTTGGGAAAACCTCAAAACTCCAACAATAACATTATATCTGTCCATTTCTGAAGTCGTCCATATTGATTTCTATTGGCCTTAATGATCTTCGCCATAAATAACACATAAAATGGCCGAGTTAATTACTGACGTATATGGTGAAAATGCGAATAGATGAATATTCCATGAAAATCAAACTTAAAAGTTTTGAAAACACTAAACATGTTCTATATATTTGCAAAATTTCCTGCAAAGACTTAATCGCATTTGCAAAATAACAGGAAAAAACAAATTATTTCTGAAATAGTTTTTTCTGTGTTCTGGACAAGTATTTCTCTTTTTCTTGATTAATGCTGTCGGACATAGATTACACCTGAACTTCAACACGATTTGGAGGAGCTAATTAAGGGCATCATAACAGTGCCATCATCGAGTTTATATCTCCCAACTAGAATAAGGGAGAACCAAGTATAAGATCTGCTTATTCACTTTGGTGTATTAATTAACCGACCATCCATATAAAATTTGACTTTGCAATATATTTGAGGCAACGATAGGGCTGTCTAATAAACTAGTGCAATTTTAAAGAAACCACATAATAGAGCCATCTTGTTAGACCAGCTAGCCTCTAATCCTGCAGTTGTCACGACTATCCAATACACCAACGCTTTAACACTACCCTCCTGACCTTACTGTCTGAAAAGCTGAAAAAAATATTAAAATTTGGTCAAGTTTAAAATTCAACCCTGTGTTTACATTGGGTCCTTCACAAATCACAGCGGGCACACACTAATTTGTGTTTTTGGACTTTCGGCACATCGTCAACCACAGCTCAGTTTGCTGATCGACTCGATTGCATGCTGAGGCGCATGCGGCTCCAAAATTGTGCTGCATCAAATTGCATATCACCATCCAAAGCAGTATTTTAAGGGCTTTTTATTAATGGATGAGACGTTCCTTAGAAAAAGAATGATCCAACAAAGATTTTTTTAAAATAAAGAATGAGATGTGATATGTGATTTAGGCCCAATAACCAAGTCACGTTTTCTGATCACCTGCCTTGCCTCTCAACCATTTCGAGTTGCCATCCGTCCGCTACCTTGCGTTGTCTCCTTGCTGCAAGATTTTTTTTTCTCTCCCCTTTCCTGATACGTGTATACTAGTTAATTAGGATTTTAATTTTTTTTTTCCTTCTACACATTCAGTCGCTACAAAGTTATTGGAAAATGAATCGGAATCCAGCCAAGTGATTAATTCATGAACTGGAGGATATAGAGCATAGACATAGGCTCAACTTAGCATTTAAACAGCTTTGGGTATAAACTAGAAGTCATATATAACAAGTAAAAGCCAAAAATTGAAAGTTAGGCCGGACCTACTTTTACAACTTATTGCTAAGGAAAATAAGCTATTTGTTAAATGAACTCTTATTTAGTTAAAAACCAAAAAAAAGGTTTTTTTTAAAAAAAAATATATGCTGCAGCACCACCCGTAGATTACTTTGCACGTCTGTATCGACAGTTTTCTCTTAAGAGGAGATAGATGAACATCTCAAATTGCTGTCCATACCGTTATGGGCCAAGTGAGTGGCCCAACAATGACTGGAAGATGGGTCATTAGTAGCTGGTCCTGTTGATAGCTGCACGAATTTTTTTTTATTTAATATTTATTTTTAATCGTTTTTTCAGAACTAAGCGGCACCGCAAAAAAATTTGAAATCTACCTCCTTCGCCTCTAGCTGTGGGCCCCGATCGTCAGACGGGCATCGCGGCTGCGTGAACGGCAAATCTCCGAACCTAACAAGTAAAAAAAAAAAAAAATGTATCTGGCCGCCTGGGCTAATCTTATCAGAGAAAATTTATTTTTGAATTTTTTGTTCTAAATTGTTTGTGCAATGATTGCTATATTGAACCGGAAGAATTAGAAAAAACTTATTGTCATGTAATGAATCGGAAAAGGCACTCATGCCACGAAACCACGTAAATCGTGGCCACTTAGGTGTTTTCGTAGCCTCATGACAAGGCTGGACACGGTCAAAAAATCTGAAAAAAATCAAGGGCGGCCCTCATACGCAACGCGACTTACGACTTTCAGACGGGCAAGATGGCGGACGCTGTGCCCGCATTTTGTTGCGAAAATCGAAAAGGCACTCGCGCCACAAAACCACGGAAATCGTGGCCACTTAGGGTTTTCGTAGCAATGAGGACAGGCGGACACGGTCAAAAAATACGGAAAATTGAAGGCGGCCCACGTAATGTGGGCTACCACTTACGACGGGCGAGATGGCGGACGCTGCCTCGCATTTTGTTGCGAAAATCGGAAAAGGCACTCATGCCACGAAACCACGAAAAATCGTGGCCACTTAGCGGATTTCGAGTCCGCTGACAGCCGAACATGGTCAAAAAATACGGAAAAATCAAGGCGGCCCACATAATGCGGGCTACCACTTACGTACGGGCGAGATGGCCGGACGTTGCCCCGGCATTTTGTTGCGAAAATCGGAAAAGGCACTCGCAGCCACGAAACCATGAAAACTTTTACGAGGTCTGAACATTTTGAAACTTTTTATGGAGGTTTCTGATAAATCAGTAATATTACCTGACGAGGGCTGGGTACTCCTTGACCGGCCGGAGTGCGTCAACGGATCCCCATGCTCGGAAAGCCCCGACCGCGACCTGGGTACGCATTGGGACGCTCGACCTCGAGCGCGGCGCGCCCGAGCTCGGCACCCCTCGACCTTGGGCTCGAGCAGGATCTCGCCTGAAGCCCCTGGTCCGCCCTAGGATTTCGGATCAGGCATTTGACTGACGGTTGCGAGAGCGGGTCGTGGGGATGACTCGAGTCTTGGCAAGCACGGGCGATTGCTACCAGCTCTCAAGGTGCACGAAGGCCCCTTTCCGAGGATTGCTCCCGCCGCTGCGTGCAAAGGAAGTATAAAGACCAAGGACGATGAGCTCCAAGGACAATAAGACAACACAAACACACACGGCAACTCGAGCTAGGAATCACCATTATCTTTCTTGAGTTGTAAACACCGCTCAGTACACCCATATAACAAGAATCACCGCCGCAAGGCGATCGAGTAGAGCTATTACCTTCACAGGGCTCGAACCAAGATAAACTCTTGTCTCGTGCTCGTTGTCGCCTTTGTTCACCATCACCGCGATCGATTTTCTTCCTTCGCTCGAGCAAAACGCAGCTCGGGTCCCATAAACTATCTGATCCCTACCTCTTTTCTTGCGGTTGACGATCCCGATCGTCGACAGCTGGCGCCCACCGTGGGGCCCGATTGTTTTGCTTTTTCGCAGAACGACACCAAGACTCTGTGAGCATGGCGCCTTCATCGACGGATTTTCCTGCACGGACTCGATTCCGTGTCCTCGTTCACACCCTCGCCGCCGCCGAGCAAAGACGCTCGTTCGGCGGCAGACGGTCAAGGCGCCGAGGAGATGCGATGACCGTGATCCGCAGACCGGAAGACGCCGCCAGATGGTGCAAAGTTGCCATCAACCAAGCCATAATCGCTCTCCGGCTGGAGGCCCAGAGAAGGCCAAGACGTCTTCTAAGCCGCCCAGCTCCCTCCTACTGGGAGGCGCCGCCCGCTATCGCCGGGTCATGGCTAACCCCGATAGGGCAAGGTCGAGTTTTGGCCGAGCCCCGCCGAAGAACTCGACCGCCGCGACCGAGGTCAAGGCTCCGCAAGATCGAAGTCAAGACTCGGGACCCGCCTCAGAGAAGTAATGACAACACGTCGGCCGCCGACGCGTCGTACACCTCTAGCGAGGGTTAGCCCCGAACAGCGGGTTCGGATGGGGCCTTGACGCAGACGCCGACGCCCCACGGCACCGCGCCAACCAGACCAACTCGAGCTAAGCCGCCCGAAGTCGACCGCCGCAGGTTCGCGAACCTCTCCCCGACATTCCGCCCAGCGCCGCAGGTCCAGACCGCCTGTGTTACCAACCGGTGATTACCGTGTTTCGCACCATGGTCGTTTCCGCCGAGGTCGGGCCGCCGGGCGCCTCGACCGAGTCCGGCAGAAGCTAGAGGATCTCGCTGGCGATGACCATGACCGCGCAGCACTGTTCCGCCTACGGCCGCAGATGGCGACTCGACGGTCTTCGTCGCCAGGCGGTGGCAGCTTCGGTTCAAGCCCAGCGATCGAGCGCCGACGGACCAAGAATCCCGACGAAGTTCTGCCCATCTATTCGACCGCTATCCCGCGGCCGGGGACGAGCTCGTGATGGCGAACTACCTCCGACCGCCCCGACGGGCAGCTAGGACCGGCTTTTAATCGAAGCGTGCTCTTCGTGTCGTGGGCGCCAGATTCAGAGCGCCCTACGCTCCAACTTCCAGAGTTGCTACGAGCGGCCGGGCAGGGAGAAGGACATGGATCGTGTCATCCAGGGGAAGAGCGAACCACTGCGTGACTTCGTGCGGCGATTCATCCGCACAAGGAACTTGATCCGAGCATTTCGACGAGGCCGCCATCAAGGCCTTCAAGTTCGGGTCCGTGATCGACGCCTCACCGAAGACCTCGAGATCACCTCGAGGCTCGCCACAACAAACTTTTTCGCATGGCGGAGCGATGGCGGACGCGACGATGCCGTCCGCTGAAACACGACTACGACCAAGGTAAGCTTGGTCAGAACCAAACAGAGGCGGCCGCCCAACCTGTGGGCGCCGACCAAGGCACCACCACCAAGAAGCGAAAGCGCGATCGCAGAGGTGGCGAGGGCTACCGCGAGTAATCGTCTCGGCGGATGGCAGACGAGGTCCTCGAGGTCCGAGGCGAGCTCGAGGACTCAAAGCCTCGCCAAGGTCGACCCGACCACACCAGCGAAGAACCAGCCCAGCAGAGGGCTAACGCGGCGGCCCCCGACGGGACGATGCTCGCCGCAGGGGCCGAGGGACGCGAGGATATGACGAATCAAAGTTCGCTTATTCCACGGGCGGCGGCCACGACTGCGACTGCGCAGGCTCGCGAGATTGCCGGACGCTTATGATGGGCGGAGAGATGCGGTGCTCTCGAAGGATGACGACCAGCCCGACCGAAGTTAATCTGCGACGCGAGCACGCACGACCTCGACTTGAGTTCCAAAGAAGGCGAAGCGCCGGATTGATGTCATCTTCGGTGGCTCGTCGGCCTATCACCCAGCGCGAGGTCAAGGCCACCGCGACGGACCATCTACTGTGTCGCCACTGGGAAGCCCGTCGAACAACCCCGCAAGTGAAATTTGGGGCAACCATCGCCTTCTCTCGGAGGATGCTCTCCCTGTATGGCTCGAGACCTAAAGACCGCTTTGGTCGTGACCCGACCATCGGCAATACCGCATGGTCGGTCGCGTCATGGTCGATGGCGGCAGCTTCTTAACTTGTGCGCAGTGAGCGCCGCCGGATGCGATTCCCGGTCGAAGGTCAAGAGCATCACCATACCATTCTTCGATAGTCCCCGGAGCACGACCACCCCTTGGGGCGGGTTGTCTTGCCCGTCACCTTCGGGCGGCTCGACAACTTTCGCATCGAGCGTGATCACCTTCGAGGTGGTCGAGAGTGACCTCCGCATAACGCCATCCTCGGACGGCCGGCCTTGGTCAAGTTCATGGCGCCAACCATTATGGCCATCGATGCATGAAGTCGCTCGTCCCAACGGTGTCATCACCGCGGCGAGGTGACTACAAGCGGCGATGGTCTGCGAGACCAAGGCCTTGGCCTCGCCGCCATCTTGCCCAACATGTCCGAGGCGACGACGAAGAACGCCGCCGTATAGCGGCAATCCAGCCTAGTGGGGAAACGAAGGCCGTGCCGCTCAATGAGAGTGACCCGACCAGGTGCGTCCACGTCTCGGCCGAGCTAAGTCCCAAATAGGAACTCGAGCTCGTCACTTTCCTTCGCGCCAACAAAGGCATATTTGCATGGGAGCCCGCGGACATGCCTGGCGTCCCGAGGGAGGTGATCGAGCACAAATTGCAAGTGGGGTCCGGCTCTCGACCTGTACGCCAGAAGCTGCGACGCTTCTCCCCGGAGAAGGTCGCAGTCATCAAGGAGAACCTTGACAAGCTCTTGAAGGCCGGCTTCATTCGTGATATTAACTACTCCGAGTGGCTGGCCAACCCGGTCATCGTGTAGAAGAAGGGAGGAAATTGGAGAATGTGCGCCGACCATACGGGTTGAACTCGGCTTGCGAAGGACAACTTCCGCTCACAAGATCGACAGATCGTGGACTCCACCGCGAATGCCAAGATGCTTAGCTTCTTGGATGCTTACTCGATACCACCAGATCAAGTCTGGCGGTCGACGACGAGAGCAAGACTTCCTTCATCACGTCGTTCGGCACTTATTGCTATACGACCATGTCATTTGGTCTGCGCAATGCAGGGGCCACCTTTCAACGGCTGATGACCAAGACTTTCGAGCTCCAGATCGAGCGGAACCTTGAGGTCTACGTGGATGACATCATCGTCAAAAGTTCCGCCGAGGACGACCACGTTCGGGATCTCGAGGAGACCTTCGCCAACCTGAACAAGCGCAAGATCAAGCTCAACCCCGAGAAGTGCGTGTTCGGCACGACGTCCGGTAAGGTGCTCGGCTATATGATCGGGGGCTCGGGGGTTGGTCCAAACCCGGAAAAGATCGAGGTGATCGAGAAGATGGCACCCCCGACCTCGATCAAGCAGGTGCAAAGCCTCACTGGCCGCATGGCCGCCTTCAGCAGGTTCATCTCGAGGCTCGGAGAGCGCGGACTCCCATTCTTCCAAACCTTGCGCAAGCACGGGGGCTTTGAGTGGACTCCAGAGGCGCAGCGATCCTTCGACGACCTGAAGGCATACCTGTCGTCCCCACCCCTCTTTACAACGCCACAACCTGGTGAGAAGTTACTGCTATATCTCGCGGCCACCCCCCATGCTGTTAGTGCCGTCCTGGTGGCGGAACGAGGGTCTCAGCAGCAGCCCATTTATTATGTCAGCGAGGTCTTGCACGGCCCAAAGGAGCGTTACCCGCAGGTACAGAAGCTGTTATACGCTCTCCTCATGGCTTCGCGCAAGCTCCGGCACTACTTTCAGGCGCACTCCGTGGTCGTCCCAAGCAGCTTCCCGCTCGGGGACATCCTGAGGAACCCGAAGGGTGGCGGACGAATCACCAAGTGGGCTATGGGCGGGCGGCGTTCGACGTCTGTGTCGAAGCGCGCGACGACCATCAAGTCGCAAGTGCTCGCCGACTTCGTGGTCGGCGCAGACGTCGCAACCCGCTCCCGAAGCCAGTCAAGAGGAGAAGCCTGGGTCATGTTCTTCGACGGCTCGAGGTCCTTCAAGCGCCGGGTGGGATCCTTATCCTCACCCAAGCACAAATTGAGGTACGTAATTGCTTTTGGCTTCCCAAATGACCAATAATGTGGCGGAATACGGCCTCTTGGTCGCTTACGAGCTTGCAAGGCCTTGGGCGACGCCGACCGGTCGTGAAGGGCGACTCCCCACTCGCCATCAACCGGTTCAACAAGGACTACCAAAGGTTTCGGAAGACTCGATGGCTAAGTACCTCGCCGAGGCACGCAAGATGGAGAAGTGGTTCCAGAACTTGAGCTCGCATATCCCCAGAAGGACAACTCCAGCAGCGGATCGCCTCTCCAAGCTCGGCTCCGACGACGACGCCCCACCCGACGCCATCTCGAGACGCTGGCGTCTCGTCAATCTCCGACCACGAGGTCGCGCCGCCATGGTCGAAGATACCCTCTCCGGCCGAGGCCATACACAATTTCCTTGCTCGAGGCGACCGCCACTGACCGCAGAGAGGAGCCAGATCAAGCGCCGGGCGGGCCTATACACGCTTGTCGAGGGAGAGCTCTATAGACGCAATGTTTCCGGCGTCCTAACACGGTGCATCTCCACGGAGGAGGGTAAGTACCTGCTGCATGACATTCACTCAGGCCTCTGTGGGGCACACTCTTCGTACAGGACAATGGTCGGGAAGGCCTTCCGCATGGGGTACTATTGGCCCTCGGCGCTTCAGGATGCTCGTGATATCGTCCGCACCTACCGAGCCTGCCAATTCCACGCCCGGAAGTCGCATCAACCCGCCTACGCGCTCCAGACCATCCCGCTCACGTGGCCCTTCTCGACCTGGGGGCTGGACATCCTCGGTCCTTTTCCTCAAGCAATGGGGAAGAAGTTTACGTTCGTCATTGTTTACACCTTCACCAAGTGGATAGAGGTCTGAACCGGTCTCGACCATAACCGCCGGGCGGCGGCGATTCATTTCTTCCGCTTGTTCGTGGTCACCAGGTACGGGGTTCCATGCAAGATTATCACTGACAACGGTACTCAGTTTACCAGCGAGTTGTTCCAGGAGTTTTGCGAGGAACTCGGCATTAAAATCTACTTCGCTTCGGTGGCTCACCCCTAGAGCAACGGAGCAGCGGAACACGCCAACGGGCAAATCGTCCAGGGCGTCAAGAAACGAGTCGCAGATGAGCTCGATCTATACGGCAAGGCCTGGGTGGACAAACTTCCCACCGTCCTATGGTCTATTCAGACCACAACAAGCCGAGCCACGTGGTCCACACCCTTCCACCGTGTTCGCACCGGCCGCCCCGCCTCCCGAGGTCACTGGCTCGCTCAGAGTTAGCTTGGTCGACCAAGTCGACTTTGAGCACGAACGGTCTCTCGACCTCACCCTCGCAGAAGAAGTAAGATGCCGTGCATCGCTACAATCAACGACTACCGCAAGCTCTTCGCAGACATGCGCCTCGGTCGAAGACGACCTAGGAAGCTCCTTGTTGGGGACCTAGCCCCGAGGCGGATTCAGAGCTCGCCAAAGACCAACAAGTTATCCTCATGTGGAGGGCCCCTATAGAGTTGTCTCAACAGATCGCAGACGGGGGCTTACGGCTAGCGATGCCCGACGGCAGAGAGCTCTCTAGCTCGTGGAATATAGATCAGCTTCGGAAGTTTTATGTGTAAACCCTATGCCTCAAATTTCAATAAAGCTGGTCTTTCATTTTTTATGTCTACCTCAACTGATGTTACTGATATTTCTTTTTCGACGGTTCCTCGTTTTTTTTTCCGAACACGACCTTCGTGCGCAAACACATTCGCTCCTGGTCTAAGCGACGCAGGTTTGACGTTCACCGCCAGCGAACGAGCTAAACGTAAGCTGAACCTCTTCGCAATCTAGCTCTTCCTCGTTTGCTCGAACCGAGAACCTCGCCGCTTAATCGTCAGACGATATGCATGGTCGCAAGGACCGCTCGAGCACTAACGATGTCCGCCGTGCCCTTCTACCTTTGCGAATTGTTTCTCCACTTTGCGTCGTGGCCTCTCGTCCATACTTAAGTCTTGTGCCCGAGGCACGCTGCCGCCGACCTCGGACCAACGGGGCTGGGTAAGGCTACCCTATCGGCGCACGACCTAGAAAGCACGGAACGGCAAACAAGCAAAGCAAGAAAGACTTCAAAGTATCCCCAAACCACGGGTCCACAACAGGACGAGGTTTTTTTGTACACCAAAACTAACCACCTGTTAGTACATCCCTTGCTTTTTAAAGTTTTTTTTTACAGTCGCCCATCTCATGGGCGAAGCTTTCTTGCTCGAGCTCGGCGACTTTGGTCCTCGTGGCCGACTACCACTCGTTCTCGAGGGCCACCGTGGAGGCATCCGGCTCGGCGCTGCTCGCCTTGAGCCGAGTCATCGCGCTGCCGCCGCCTTTGGCACGCCAAGCCTCCTTCAAGCTCCGAGACCTTGGCCTCGAGCTCGGGGACGCTACGAGGAAGACCGGTCGCATGGCGGCCTTCTCCAAAGGATGCCTCGATTTTGGCCCGCTCGTCCTCGACGCTTTGTTGGCGCGGCCGAGCTTCTCTTCAAGTTCCGTGATCTTAGCCTCGAGGTCGGGACGCCTCGGCCGGAGAGGCGCTCTGCAGCGGCCTTCTCTGTGGCTTCAACTTTGGCCCGCTCAACCTTGAGCGCCTTGGCCGACTGCGCGCGCCTTGCTCAACGATCAGATAACCATGGTCGCTCGAGGCCCGGCCTGCTCGAGCTCGCCAAGATGGGCCACTTCTTGTGCCCTCATCGTCTGGCGCAAATCGTCAATCTCCAGGGCCTTTTGCTCGAGCTCTCCTTGCTCGGCCTCAATGGTCCGGATAAGCTTGTCGCGCTCAACCTCCCGCGCCTCTATTGCGTCCAGAAGGCCCTTCAGCACGACGGCATGCTCCTGAAGGCCTTGTAGCCCTTGGGTGGCATGGTCGATCACCTTCATGACGAGTAGGGAGGCCCAAAATGAGGGACTAAGGAACACAGGCTACCAGCTATGAAATGCGTAGGAAGACCCTTACCTTGCAGAGATGGCCTTCTAGGCGTATGCGGGAAAACTCCTCGCGGTCGTCGATACGGCCGCGGGGGATCTCTTCCTCCTCGTCGACCGGCTCACCAGTGTCAAGGTCGACCCCGACCACCACTAGGGCGCTTTGGGCGGGATCTCGAGTTACGCCCTAGGGGCGGCTCTGGTCGTCGTCACCTCCTCCAGGGGTTCGCCCACAACAACTGTGGAAGGCGCGACGGCAAGATCTTGGTCCCACCTTCACGACCGGGCTCCACCCGCCTCCGGCTCTGAGGGACGGGCGTCGATCCGCCACAGATTCTCGACCTCCACGGCCGGGGGTACCGCGGCCTCGGTGCCCAGCAGCAGCGCGCGGGCAGATCCATGAGCCCTCGCGGCTGGTCACCTTCGGGTCGGAGGAACTGACCTCGGCGCCGAGCGCCGTGGTCGGGGAGCTCGAGGTGTCGCCTCGGCGCGCCACGAAGCCTTGGGCACCCTTCCTCGCGGTGGAGCCGGGAGAGTCGACAACAGCGGCCGCATCATGAGCCTCGCCGATGTCAAAATCCGCGCTAGTTGCGGGCTGGAGCTCACCATCGTCCGAATCATCAAGGGCCTGGTCGAACTCACCGACCGGGGCCAGTCTCGACGGCCCTGATGGAGTCCGCGTTGGGCGCGAAAGGCGACGCGGGACCAACTCAAACGTATCCTCCTCCTCGACTCGGACTCGCTTCGACAATAGCCATCACAAACGGGCAAATTTCGAGATCGGTGCTCACGGTCTGCGATCAAAAGCATACACTAAGCCAAAAGATGCGAAGGGCGGCGAGCGGGATGCAAAGAATTTACCCAGGTCACTAGTCTCCGCCTCGCCGAGGGTGGTCGAAGGTCTTGTTGCCCGATGCCGGGGGGCGCCGCTTATGCTGCCCTCGCGACTGGGATCTCGAGGCCGAGCCGGCTCGTGACGCTCGCGCGGCAAGGGCCCGCTCAAGCCCAGGCCGGGGTACCAAGACTGGCGGCGGCCGCGCTCTTCCGCCTGCAGAACTAGGATGGTCTCACAAACCGCAAGGCACATGAACTCAGCTCGGGGCTCGACCGTAGGGTACTTACCGTGGGCGCGTTCCCCACTCGACATGCGGCCTCTTCACCTCCCGACGGCTTGTCGTGGCCGAGGGGGCCTCTTCCTCCCCTTTCTGAGTTTGCCTCGCCGCAGCGGAGCATCCTCTGGCTGTGATCGAACAGCCCCGATGGTCCCGAGAACTTGCGTGGGTGAGAAGGACCTTCGCTAAAAACAAGATCAAGGGCAAGGTCGGACGGCTTGCCTCGCCTTCCCGGCCGGCGTTCTTCGGGACCGGATTGTCGAGGGTGTATCCATGCGCCACCTTCCGAACATTTTGAACATCCCGCCGGAGACCCAGATTCTTCGGTGCCGCAAGAGCATGGGCCATCAAGAAAGGCCGAAGATGGATTTCGAGCGGAAGTTCCAAGGGCGAGGCCTTGCTCGTCGAACCTTCATGAGTGGGGTCGTCGCTACCATGATCTCAAGAACGGGTGCTCCTCCTCCGCAGAGGGACACCGGCCCATTAAGAAGTCGACGGCGATTGCTCACGGTGAGGGGACACGCGCGGGCGCAGATATGTATGGCAGCAATGGCCTCTCGTCAACCTCCAGATCTTCGGCTCGGGGTCTCTCTTCTCGTGACGAGGGTCCCTCAGACGTCAGAGTCCGAGCCCCTTTCTTCAGATAAAACCACCGCCGCCAAGGGCCAAGTGAGTACTGCAGGCGACTTCGGGAAGAGCCATTTGAGCTCGGTCCAAGTCGAATCTGAACATCCGACTACGTGGTCCTTCCTGAGCTAAGAGGGAGTAGTAGCGAAGAACAATGAGGGTGGGAAGGATTCCCAAGAATCCTCGCACAAATGGGAAAAGATGGCGAGCGAAGGACGGAATTCGTGCCGATTGATGAGCTCTATTTCAGAAGCTTGAAAGGACGCCCGCCACGACTCGCTCTCCGGCGCCCGCAGCCAAGGAGAGCATAATGCTCTGTGCAGACGATCTCATCATCCTCGGGCGAGGCTCGGTCTCGCCGCCCAAGAACCGCCATGTCACCGGGTCCACTATCCCTGTGGCCTCGAGCTCCTTCATCCTCGGAAGACAGGTGCTCCTTCCAAGCTTGGTCATGGCGCTGTAGAGCGCTTGGTCGAGGAAGCGAACGGAAGAGGCCTTGCTCGGGAGAGGAGGCTAGAAGACAAAGGGCGCAAGGGCGGAAGCTTTTTTGACTGGGGGTGCGGCGCTGGTCTTAAGAACCGTAACGCTCCAAAGCCCAGTCCGCGGCGCCTTAAAAGACGTGCCAACCGTGATGTGACGGGCGCAATTAAGGCTCGGAGTCGAGACGCCGCCAGGTGCCCACCAACCGTTCACATCCGTACCAACATCGAGAAGTCCGAAGGTCGCCAGGTGTCGGGGCCAAGAGACTTGCCTTGTGGTCTCCGCCCGACCTCAACCAAGGAGTCAAGACCTATGAAGGTTTTTTCGTCTCATGAAAAAGGCTCGAGGTCGTCCTGAGGGTTCCCTCTGACCTAGAGCCTCGGGGGCTAGCTGACGAGGGCTGGGTACTCCTTGACCGCCGAGGCGGTCAACGGATCCCCATGCTCGAAAGCCCGATCGCGACTGGTACGCGACTAGACGCCGACTCGACCGCGGCCGGCGCGCCGAAGCTCGCAGGACCTCGACCTTGGGCTCGAGCGGGATCTCGCCTGAAGCCCCTGGTCCACCCTAGGATTTCGGATCAGGCATTTGACTGACGGTTGCCAGAGAGCGGGTCGTGGGGATGACTCAGAGTGCGCGGCAAGTACGGGGGCACTTGCTACCAGCCCTCAAGGTGCACGAAGGCCCCCTTTTCGAGGATTGCTCCCGCGCTATGCAAAGGAAGTATAAAGACCAAGGACGATGAGCTCCAAGGACAACAAGACAACACAAAGACACACGGCAGCTCGAGCTAGGAATCACCATTATCGCCTTGAGTTGTAAACACTGCTCAGTACACCCATATAACAAGAATCACCGCCGCAAGGCGATCGGAGTAGAGCTATTACCTTCACAGGCTCGAACCAAGATAAACTCTTGTCTCGGCTCGTTGTCGCCTTGTTCACCATCACCGCGATCGATTTTCTTCCTTCATTCGAGCAAAACGCAGCTCGGGTCCCATAAACTCTCGAATTTCTACCTCTTTTCATGTTGACGATCCCGATCGTTTACATTACCATAAAATTTCAAATGATTTTAATATATGAGGAATTTTTAAAATTCAAACAATACATATATAAGGGCACATACATCAAAGTTCGATGATAAAATAAGCAATAGATTAGATTATATTATATTACATGGGTATTACAAATGGACGAGGTTAATAAGGAAAGCACTGCTCGTCTTTGGAACAAATGATCGCTCGCTTATCCGGGTACAGCCGTAATGATGTAAGACATTTTCACATATTACCCGACCTGCTCTAATATTGCGACGGTCATCGGACACCGCCAATCCCTACTATGAAAGAACTCCATGGGGTTCCGCAGCTTCTCCCAAATTGCCGCCCATTGGGTGGCCTATGCCGACGCCCCTGTGTATAAGACTTAAATTTTGGTTGTTGTTTATGTGGATTTCGCCTCCCATATGGGCATGTCATCCCGATTCGGCGCCCCTATGTTAATACCACCCGGGTTCCGGGTGGTCCGCGAACGCGCCGAGGATTTGTTGCGTGGTGCGGACCTCGGCCGGCCGCTTCCCTTGTCCCTTCTTCTTCGAGAGGAGGAACCTCGGCACCTCTCGCTTGTGTTGGTTGCTGGCGGAGACATGCGGAGACGCCGCCTGCTTTTGGCTCGTGACTCCACTATATGGTGCAGAGGTGTGTGTTGGGCTTATGCTTGACAACCGGAAGCGTGCCTCTGCATCAATGCACTATGCCCGCTGGTGGTTGCATAACACCGAGGCGACTCGGGTCCGGCTTTTCGGGCGGTAGTGGCACCACGGAGAGGGTTGTTCCCCGCTTATCCCATGCAAAGTTGCTCGAGATGTGGGTGGTACGCCTCCCGTCCACCCAGCTTGAAGTACCAAAGACTGCTCATTCTCGCCAAGGGGCACCGTAAAATCTCCGTCCGCTAGATCACCGTGGCAGTATCAACCATCGCCGAGGCCATGTACGCAAACGTCGGGCCGGTGGCCCCGAGGAGGTTCCTCCTTGACTTGTTGATGTTTGCAAGTGTCCTTTTGAACTCCCTGTGTGCGATGAACTGGTTTAGAACTACTACTTTGTGAGTTCAACATGAGTATGTCGCATGAAACTCATCGATCGGTTGGCCCCTTGCACACCGCCCTAAGCTCTAGTCGATCTAGAAAAGGACATATCCTGGCGCCTCCCACCGGGTGAAGTTCTCGCTAAGCGGGTAGTTGTCGTGGCGCTTGTTGAGAAATTCGAGTCACGCCGCTCCGCCCATCGATCCATTGGAAGAAGCAACACCGCCCTCGTGGCCGAGAAAAGAAAGAACAATGCATGAGATGGTAGTGTTACCTCAGATTGTGTGGACGCCAAGAGGTTTACCTTTGTACGCGCGCCACAGCAGAGTGAGCGCGGGCGCCGCTCTCCATGGGTAGATTGCATCATCTTCGCCAGAGGTTGCAATGATTTGGGTCGGGCAACTCGCAGAATCGGGCGCCGACGCCATCGCATCCGGATATTCGGGCGGAGGACTTCGCTGTCAAGAGGCGACAGAGAACGACATTGTTCTCTCCTTCCCTCTCTCTTGTTCTTTCTTGTTCTCTCACTGGTATGCGAGGGGGCGGCGAGAGCGAAGATTATAAAGGGTAGATATCGCCTGGGTATGGGGACGATCGCCCATTTCGGGCGATATTTACCTTCGCAATGTGCCTCCGACATATCAGGTTATCGCCCATTTCGGGCTTAAATTTACCTTCGGCAAAGGTGTGCTCCCGACATATCAGGCTATCGCCCATTTCAGTATTAAATTTACCTTCGGCAAAGGTGCCTCGACATATCAGAGCTATCGCCCATTTCAGTATGAAATTTACCTTCTAGCAAAGGTGCCTCCTTACATAGAATACACAAGCAGCTATTTTTTCATCGCTTATTAATAGCCCATTATATATTGGCGAGCTATATGACGCTGTTCGCACGGTTGCTAAAATCGTAAAAATAAGTCAAGGACATGGCTAAGAAAACATAACCTACGAAATGCAAGCACTTAGTTCAGAGAAGTTAGACAACATGGTGTCAAGATAAATAAATTACAAAAGTACAACTGCATAATAAGTCACCACGGCGACGCCTCTTTATCCGCTTCTGGGTACGGAGTGGCGACGGCGACGGACGACCCTCCTAGCCCCGCCCCGCGCCCCGAGGGGTAGCGAGTGTGTCGGCGCTCGGGTGTTCGCTGGGTAGGCCCGTGGTCCTCGTGGACATGAACTCGTCCAAGTCGAAACTCGTGATCCTCGCTAATGTCGCCGAGCTCGACTAGTCGACGGCACCGCGGCGGACTCGCCGCGTCACCCCACCTCGACACCGGGCCGGCGAGAGACGAAGATCGCGCGCCACCCCACCGTACATCGCGCTCGTGGAGGAGGACACGAGGGCACGATCGGGTGACGCCGGCAAGCAGGGCCGACTCGCCGGGCGAGGTGTGGGCACGCCCACTAGGCGGGAGGTGTGGCCGGGCGGGCACCACGCCTCGCCCCCGGCAGTGAGTAGGCGCGACACGCCCCATCGTGGGCGCCGCCACCGACTAATTGTTTCGCCGCTGAACGGGGTGAGCACGACATTCGCGAGAGGCCCGCCAACACGGACTCAACTCCCGCACATTTGCCCCGCAAGACGGCTCGCAAGTAATGCCACTTGATATGAGTTAATTTACATAAAAACATACGTAGGGTTTTGGGGTGACCTTATCGCAACGCTCTCCTCTCGGGACATCGTGAAGGGTACGCTCGACACCGATGCCGGAGCTGACATACTCTGCGGTGTGTACCCAACCCTAAGCCGAAGTCCGTGGCGCGAACCACCCATGTAATCGCCGATGAATGCGGCGCGGCCAGACGGCCGGTCTCGCCCACCCCGCCCCGCCCGCCTCGCCCCATCAGACGCCACGTGATCACGCGCCAAAGAACGGAGTGCCTAGTGCATGCCCCACCAGTCATCCCGCAGCAAAACGGCAATTTACATACAACATTCATTCCGCCGAATGGTAAGTATTGTGCTCAGACACTTACCGTGCAGGCGCGCACATGAGACAAGGTGAGTAGTCTGCAGGGGAAAGTCCGAAGAGGCCGAATCGCCGAAGACTGGTGCGGCGAGTACCTCGACGACAAAGTCAAAGAGGAGGACCTTACGGTGAGCTGAGCCGATGGTCACGCCAAAGAAAGCTCGGACAGCCCGTGAGGTGCTCGGACTCGACGCCGCAGGCGCCAGACGGTGTCCACCACACGCCCTCGCGTGCGACTGTCAAACTCCCGAACGAACTCGGTACGACTTCTTGGTCTGCAGTGGGCGACACCCGCCGCGAACAAAAAGTAGTGCGCCTTATTAAAGTGTCCAAATTAGGGGTTAGATACAAGGGGCATACTGCCGCCGAACCCAGAGAGGCACGCCTTCCGACTCCGTGCTTTCATCTCGCCCCTGGGGCACGACTGGCCGGCCGCGGGTGTCGGTCCACCGGGCGAAGCGCGCCCAATCGCCACGCCAATCGAGGGGGCGTCGTGGCGGCACAACCGCAGACCCATGCAGGGAGGCCGAGGAGGTACGACACGCCCCGCAGCGTGGGAGCCATCTCTCCGCACGCAGTGGAACTGCGGTGTTCCGGCCTCCACCGGTCCCACGAGCGGTCGCCAGGGATCGGTCAGACGAGAACCGTGTGACGGCGGGTTCTCCACGCCGCTCGCTTCCACCATCCGGCAGAACGGAAGTAAGCCGCAGCTCAGAACCTCGCACGTAGTGTGTAGCGCCGTTAAAATTCCATTAGCGTAAGTAAAAGAGTGCGAAAACTCGGCAGCCATCAGGAACCCAGCCGCTGGTCGATCCGAAGAAACTCGCTCGCACCGAGACCGCAGTGTCCCCACCGCCGCCCTCAATCGCGGACAACCTAGACCGGTGGGTCAAGTCCACGGCTTTGGTCTAGTACCGGGAGAAGGCCAAGAAGACGCCTAACTGCCGCCATCGCCGCCTCAGACCTGCGTGGTTACAAAGCAAATTCATGGTTAGAAAGCAAATTCATGGTACACGCTGTAACTACAAAAATTAAATGAAAAGTAATGCAATGTTCCATATTTAAATATTACATTAACGGGGATAACAAATAACTGGTACATACAATTGAAAATACATTGACGGGGATAACAAATAACTGGTACATAGAATCGAAAATACATTGACGGGGACAACAATTAACTGGTACATACAATCGAACATACATTGACGGGGATAACAAATAACTGGTACATAGAATCGAAAATACATTGATGGAGACAACAAATAACTGGTACATAGAATTGCATTATCCACAATTACGACACGCCTCAGACTCATCCATATCGTTCCTAATACACCGTGTCCTTCGACGCCCGACCTTCTGCTTCAACATTCGGATGTCCGGTACCCATCGATGCCCTGGAGGGGGGGCTGCCGTGAACGATCCATCGACCCGCACCAGACACCTCGTTATGCCACGTGTTGAGAACACTTTGCTTGTAGTAGTAGTGGAGATGTACGGACGACATGATCGGTGTGTCTCGCCGCCGCGGCAATCACGCAGAAAGCACGGCAAGTGCAAAGCAGCGTGGCTTCGGCAGAGCACTCGCAGCAAGAGCTTCGGAGTATGCACAGATGGGAATTCTCTCCTGGGCACCTCTTCGACCCGGCCACCGCAGAAGGCACGTGGTACCTCCGCTCCACGCCACTCTCCTGTCAAGCGATGTGTCTGTGCCTTCCGTGTCTTGTTTGCTATGTACATAGAGACAACCATCGAGTACGACAGCGATTGTCCGACATACATGCAACGGAGGCCTTGTACCGCTCAACGAAATATCTTTGGGTGCCTAGTAACACACCTCAACAATGCCCACCAACGGAGGCATCTCGCGCTTTCATTACCGGTTGTAAATCTCCGCCAGTTGGTTGTCATTATTCCATAGCGGAACCGCCTCGTCATGCAGAATGGACCATTTCTCCAACGGCTCGTGGTCGATCCAAATTGCGTGAAACTCTTTATGCTTGCCCCCGCCCACGCCGGATGTTTGCGCGCTCGGTCGGGAGCGCACACAAGGTCGTGGGGTCATCTCCTTGCTCGTGGTACACCATAGGGTTCTTGATCTAACTAGCGCCATCCCTTGATTCAGTGATTGCTTCTGGTTAGTTCATCCAACGCCCTCCACAAATCGAACTTCCTCCGCTGGTTCTGCTTTGCTGTACCGCTGAACATGTTCATAAGTTCCTTGTTCCTGAATCGACGGAAAAATTGGCACCCATGTGCCTCATGCACCACCGCTCTTCGTGTCCGCCACTTTGTCGCTCCCACGACGCCGGACCCTTGTTGCATATCCACGATCGCCTCAAGAACCCTCGCATGTCGGTCATGGATGACACATACATCGGGCGGTCTTGCACAACCGCCATCTTGACTCTTTCAAGAAACCAAGACTACTCTCGGTGTTTTTCTCCACGAAGGCCAATGCGATAGGTAGAACTCGGTTGTTGGCGCCCACCGCGATTGCGTAGAATCGCCCTTGTATTTCTCAGGAGGAATGTGCCGCCCATGCAAATGACCGGACGACAAAGGTTTAAGGCATTAATGCATGCGCCGAGGGCTAAGATGGCCCGCCGCAGAAGACCCACTTACCCGCCAAGACGCACCATCCGCTGGAAACTCCGCAAGGTCGATGACCGCATCGGATTCCTACTTGATATTGCCCCGAGCAAGTGTGGAATATTCTCGTAAGAAGCCTCGATGTCCCGAACCGTATTTGTAAAGCGTTTTTTTGCTCTCCAAGCCTTCCGTAGCTAATCTTGTATCAAATCTCCTCGACGGCTCGATAATGGATCGAGGTCAGAAAAGGATTGTCGACGATCCGACCATAAACACATTTGCCACCCAAGTGGACGACATGATTTCGTGTTCCCGCCCGCTTCCTCCAAGCAGTAGTTATGTTCGCCACTATGGAACATTTCCAAGAGTCCCTCCACTTCCCTTGTATGCATGCACCCACCATGGGCACGAATCAACTACGACTTCACGTCAGTAGTCTTTTTGTCGGACTTCACTACCTCGAATTGGCGCCAAGAGACATTGACCAAGATTTCACCGCATCCATCACGGCCTCCTTGTCTTTATATATGGCCCCCACGCGACCTCGCTCTCATGATACTCCCATGCATCTCTGCTCCTTCATTCATTGTCGTCTTCGAAATTATATTTAGTCCACGCGACCGGGACAGCACCTCAGAGTATTGTCCTCCTCGTCCGAGCGCTCGCCATCGTGGACTTCTCATCCGCACGGTCCTCCTCCTCCATCAACTCAACTATGTGCTCCACCTCCTCCCTCGTCGGCCACCTCGCGCTCCACGGTGGCTCCTCGCCTCGATCCTGCCGCCACCGCCAACCTCGCCACCACCTTCATCATCGCGTTGTTGCATATCAGATTCCTCCTCCGTAATATCTACCCCGACATCACGCACCTCCGACACCGATGGAGGTACCGTACCAATCTACAAAGAACATGAGCGCCAACCCCGCCTACAACAGACTCCAACATAGCTCCTCCATGCCGAGGTCGCGTTAATAGGAATCACTCTCCATAAAAAGTCTCTGCGACTGACTTACTATCGCTCTAACCCACAAACCAACACTCTAGGCATCCAAACCAACATCCAAATATCCACTCCATCAAACCCTCAGATGTCCTATCTCTCGCCTAGATATGCCTCAGATGATCACGAAAATGCCGACAAATCGACTCGCTCGCCCTCGTATATCTCCCCATCTCCATAGAATATCTGAAAATACAATTTCTCCGACATATCGCCTACAACGTCGAACCGAAAAAATCATCATTTCTCCACCTAACCGCTATATAAATGTTACATTATATTGTCGCCAAATTTTACTTCATCGATTTTTAACTATTGCCTACCATGTTTTTAAATATACTAATTTTTAACGAGTACGGTTATTGACTATAAATAAGTAATTCGACTACCTATATTACATACCGCAAATATTACATATCTAAAATATTAAATACCGCAAATACTAAATATTAAATCTCTAAAATATTACATACCGCAAATACTAAATATTAAATCAGTAAACATTGCCTAATATTTCTACTATCCAATCCTAACTAAATTAAATTTCCAAATACTATATTGATTCTCAACATTTCTAAATACTACAATCCTAATATTTCTAAATACTATATTAAATCTCTAAACATTGCCTAATATTTCTACTACCAATCCTAACTAAATTAAATTTCTAAATACTATATTGATTCTCAACATTTCTAAATACTATATTAAATCTCTAAACATTGCATAATATTTGAACTACCCCATCCTACTACATTAAATTTCTAAATTACTATATTTCTATATTTCTAAATATTACAAAATACTAAAATTTCAAAAAAATTACATATAAATTTACGGACTTACCTTCAAAAACGATGAATATTTTTCCCTCTTTTTCTTCCCTCTTTTTTTTCCTCTCCTTCCTCTCCTCTTCTTCTCCTCGCTCTCGCTCTCGGCCGGCAACAAGCAAATGGGCACAGTATCGCGCGCGGGGTATAAAAATACCACCGGTCGTCATTCAAAGCGACGCCTCACCATGGGCGATCACTGGCGACGGCCGACGCGTGTCTCACATGCGCTGCTTAATAAACGGCGCTGTTTCCAACCGTTAGGGCTGGCCTCCGATCGCCCGGGTACGGGGCGATCGCTCCGTACTGGAGCGACGGGCGGGTACCTTTCAAAATTTTTGCCGCGGGCGACTAGTTTTGAAAATATGTTTTAAAATAAATATTAAATAAAAAAAATTCTAGCTGCACCGCTTTATTAACTTCACAAAGTCCATATCATTTCTCCCATGCCCGACGATGGAACAAAACAAAGAAAACTGGACATTAAACTATGGCACACTCACCCAGCAACGATGGAAGTCTCCATCGGTGAACCGATAGAGAGAAAAAGACGCATAGAGCCTACGTACTTTTTAGCCAATTCGGAATAGGGGTGGAATCGAGCCGAGCCCCGCTGGGCTCGTCCGAGCTCGGTCAAATTCGAGCCGAGCCAGGCTCGGCTCGGTGGACGTAACGAGCTCAAAATCAGGCTCGGCTCGGGCTCGTTCGAGCCA
The DNA here is from genome assembly GCA_036346375.1 of Guadua angustifolia. Lineage (NCBI taxonomy): Eukaryota > Viridiplantae > Streptophyta > Magnoliopsida > Poales > Poaceae > Guadua > Guadua angustifolia. Next base: position 49,704,428 of record CM070508.1, on the reverse strand, counting down.
CGAGACGGCTCGTTAGACTCGTGGGCCGGATGAAAATCAGCTGAGCTCAAGCCTTTGTCCGGTCCCCTCCCCACCGGCCCGGCCCACCAGAGACCAGACACCACACTTCCCTTCCCCACCCCCACGCGAACAGACGCCCTAGCCGCCAACACTGACCACTCAGCCACAGATCGCCTCAGCCCAGCTTCGCCGCCGCCACAAGAAAGCCAGCCACACACCAAGCCTCAGCTCGCCTTGCTCGCTTTCCTCCACGGCTCCACCCGGCGCCAAGACTCCCGGCGGCAAGACCACTCCCGGCCGAATTCGATGGAGCGGAAGAAGAAGCGGGGCAATGCGGCCGCTAGTGGTGCGCCGGCAGCAGGCCCGGTAGAAAGCAACTAGTTGTGAAGGTTCATTTTCTTGCTGTAGAACAATGTATGGATTTTATGTTTTATGTTGGATGCTAATTTGTATGGAAATGAACTTGGAACAATGCACAGTGCTTGCTGTAGAACAATGTATGGAAATTAAGTCTGATTGTCTGAATTTCGAACGAGCCGAACGAGCCGCTCGCGAGCCGGCTCGGGCTCGGCTCATTACCGGAACGAGCTCATTAGTAGGCTCGGGCTCGGCTCGCTGCCGCACCGAGCCGAGCCGAGCCGCACCGAGCCGAGCCGAGCCCGAGCCGAGCCTCGAGCCTCGAGCTTAATTTCCACCCCTAATTCGGAAGTGGTTTTGACTAGCTATATGTAGGCTCCATTGCTGATCAGTTCGCTAATAATTTACAGCGCGGCAACGCTGCTTTGGAGCAGCACATAGAGGCGATCTCTTCCCCTTAGCAAGCTCGAAATATGTGCTTAGCTAGTCCACCGAAGCTTGTTTTTATAAATCTAGCCACCCACAAATATATTTGTAAAAATAGTCTTCTTCTCTACTGTGGTTAGAGACATCTATCTTTTACCGCGTTCGACAAGCGTGAGCATAGTGCTGCCTCAGAACCATGTCGTATTTCGTACAGTGAATTTAAGTCCCATTCTAAATCAAACGGCACCATGATTTATAAACATATTTTTCTTTTAAGTGATTTGCACTCCATCCCCAAGCCTTCGTCGTGTCATCGAAAAACCCATGAGTGCTCCATATGTAACACTCCATACCTCTGTGCGCAGTCTGATGTTACTTTTGCGATCACAACCACAGCTTTTTCCTTTTCATAAGGCAAGTAATCAAGAATAATTGAAATGAAATCTCAATTAATAAAACATGATCAACAATATATAGTGGCTATCCATCTCTAGCATAATTTATCTCCAATACTCGGAAATAAACTAAAGCATCATAAGCTACTAATTAACTCCTACGATAAATTTAGAGGTTGTTGCAAACTGTGTGCAGGATATGTCACTCATCCATGGACGCCTCGAGACACTCTGAATTTCTCTTGAAAAGACAAAAAAGCAAGCGTGAAACAAATCTCAGTGAATAGCAACAAGGACATCCCTGACCATAGGAATGGCAGCAAGTGGAAGTGGAGTGTGAAGTCCGAGAGTCACCATCGGACTAAACGGCCAGCCTGAACAATTTTATTCAAACCAAGGCATTCGCCGGTCTGCAGTAAGCTGCATGCTTCCGAGAGTTTTTTTGTTTTTTTCTTCTTTTGTTGTCCCTTAGTTTTTTTTTTCAACTTTGGCCTCTACGCCAACGAAAATTTAAATCTAACTCATTTCTCAACCGTGAAAGGATCAAATGTCACTCGCGCAAACAACGAGGAAACGCCGGGGAAATGGCAAAGGTGGATGATAGCTCCCCAAGCTCTTAGAGCATCTCTAATGGTACTAGTTATAAGAAATGTCCATATCATCTATAGATAGTATATAGATAACCTCTCCAATGGATTAGCTATAGCATTGTCTATAAAATTAAATATTGGCCCACATATAATAGATAATAAATACCTTGGAATCAGTTATAGTCTGGCTATACATTAGTAGCCGGTCTATATCTCTCTGCTCATTTTCTCTCTTCCACGTAAGCAAAATGCTGAGATAGTTCCTTCATAGTTAGCTGAAGTGGCACCATTGAAGATGCTCTTATGCGGCGCTTCCTGGGTTGCGAATGCCATGGGCAAAGTGGTCAAAATCTAAGGCGTGACATAAGTTTCGAGTGGCAGATATAAAAAAGATCCCCAGTATTTGGACTTGTTTTAATTGTACTTCTGTTTCTTCTTGGCAGCGGGATTTGAGCAGTTCTGGAGTTGCTCACTCAAGCCAGTGCTTATACTACCTTAATCCCTGATGCCTTTTTGACCCCCGATCATCAACTTCTTCGCACAATATGACTATCATCTTGTTAGCACAAGGGGAGAAAATGGGAACAAGATAATAAATTAACATAAGAAGGTAGGCCCTTTTGAGGCCCACTGCAGCATCATATCAGCCAATGGGCCTCTTTCCGCAAAAGAAAAAGATCGAGTAAATTTGGTGTGCGCCTCCTCCCAGCAACAAAAAAAGGAGTACATGCAAGAACATCTGGGAATGCATGCCCCTCACGAAAAGATTACAAATGAACTCAAAAGGAGGCGATGAAAGATGGAATAAAAGGACTCCACTGGGGAGGTTGGAATGGACAGTTTCCAAATCTCTCTCTTTCTTTTCCAGCCAACTAGTGCAGCTCCTTTGCTGGGTTCGACACTGAAGTTCAACGAGAAATGGCGGCCAAAACAGCAACAAATTTCATGCCCTCCAATACAGATATGGATGATATGTAGGGTAAAGTCACCTATATTTTCATTTTTTTTCCAAAACACTAAATCATGTTAAAGAAAAGAGAGATGCTTCTATGCATTACTTTTTAAAAGTTACACAAATATTAAAGCATGAGTGAAGAGTATATGGTGATTACTTTTATTTATTTACCTGCTTTAAGGTTTGGACAACTTGTTTTGAGATATGACATAAAAAAGCACGCCTCATAAGTAAAAGATAACATAAACAGCTATGTTACATGTTGCGATAGCATTATGGGCCAGTCTGCAATTGTCATGTTATAATGCATTTATTTATTTAACTATTTTTCAAAGTTGGTATATGCAAAAGAAGTAGTGTGAAAATATGGCGGTTCAATAAAATAAGATTATCGCAATTCACCGTAATGCCAAAGGAAGCGTACGAAAAAACAAAGTGCACAGTTAATTGCACATTCGTGTGTAAGGAATCAGCACCGAAAGGAAATTCTGTGCGAATCCACCACCGAATATTGGCCTCCCTAAGCTCTCTTGCTCTCACTCGCTGGCAAAAAATTAAAACAAAAAAAAAAGGAATCGTAGATAAAAAAATGTGCTAGCGGTACTCAAGCAGAAGACGTAGCCCAGCATCTCCCCTGCTTTCATTTACCACACAGACTGGCGAAAAGGATGAGCAAGCTGCCTACACGCCATAATTTTTTGTTCTAATACACGTACTTTGACAGCTAAATTGCAACCAACGGCGATGACCAAATGTGAACTGGACGTGGTAATGGAGGAAAGCAACGTATGGCTGGACATGGCGAGGGGAGATTTGGCCACAAAAGCAGACGCAGCACGACGGTCGTTGTACGCCACCGGCACGCACGAGCACCGCCGCGGCATCATTCTCAGATGTGGTGTCGAACGCTAGTAGTAGGAGTACTACATACTCTTGTGCGCCGTCCACAATTTTGTGACATTTCGTGGATCGTGTTGAGTTTATTATTATTATTATTATTATTATTATTATTATTATTATTATTATTGTCATCTACTCCCTCTGTGTTAGAGTATTTGGGACTTGAGTTTTAATGGTCTCCAAAGTTTTAACTTTGATATATTTGTAAAATATTATAAAAACATTTGCTACAACAAAGCTGGCAGTACCATTTTAATATAACCATACAAATATTTAGAAAAATATTAGTGGTCAAAGATTACAATGTTTGGCTCCTTAAATTCAAAAGTGCCTGGCAAATATGTTGAAACAGAGGGTAAAGTTTGTCAAGTTTCTTAAATATATAACACTACTCAGAATTTATAGATATATGTGAAGAATGGAACAAGGACATACTCCTCCCGTTCTTTGAATAGATGTCATTCTAGATCATACACTTTCATCAAAGCATATCTATAAAAGGCTGTATTACTACTTCTCATTATATCTTCAGATAATATGTTTTACTCTAGTATATAATAGTAAATGGAATGAGAAATAGCTCAAGAGAAAAGGCATAAAAGAAAATAAAGTAAAAAGTTACCTTAAAATTGTAAAATAATATTTATTTAAAAGCTAAAATGACATATACAGGAGGATAGACGAAATAATATATATATATACTATCGTATATAAGTGCCGGAGATTTCCGGCTCCCTTCGCGTGCCACGTCAACGTTTGGACGACGTGGCAGTGTGTCCGGACGCCACGCTGCGCGTGTGAATCTTACATATATTAAAGCTTGCAAACTTCCCGGAAGGAGAGCACGTCCACGTGTCACTGTACACACAATCATGAAAAACCCCCTCCGTTTCTTCAAATTACGGATAGGTCCCTATACATTATGAATAGGTCCTTCGCTATTTTTGTGAGGAGAAGATATTTTTCCCTAAATCGCATTTGGGTCCCTCGTGCGCCATTTTATGGAAAAAAGCTTCCGTTAAATTCAAATCGCGGACAAGCCCTTTTCTAATTTTTCGGGATAGCGGACAGATCTAAATATGTAACAATCAGGTCCTTGCTCCTTACGTCTAGGTCCTTTTTCCGTTTTTCCCAGGAAAAAATGTTTTCATCAACAAAAATATGTGTGCAGATTTTTTTCCCATCTCGATTTCCCATCTCAATCTCTAATATTTTTTAAATCATGTATTATTACTTGGTGAACACGTAGAGTGTTAGACTCGACAAAAAAATGTTGTCATCTCTAATAATTTTTCAACCTTTTCCCTCAAGACTTTTTCCCCACCGCGGTTTTACGCCTCGTCTATAATATTTTCTAAATAATTCGTCGAAAGAGATATTTCTACAACTCTATCTCTCTATTTTTTCCCTGTTTCGCTCATTATTTCGACGATTTAAAAAATAAAATGGCGCTGGAAAAAAAAGAAAATTTTTCTACGAAAAAATAGCACGCGCATACGCCACGAGTCTCTGATATTTTTTTAAACATGTATTATTACTCGGCGAACGCGCATAGTGTTAGACTCGACAAAATAATGTTATCGTCTCTAATAGTTTTTCACCCTTTTCCCTTTAGACTTTTTCCCCACCGCGGTTTTTCAGCTCGGTCTCCAATATTTTCCAAATAATTCATCGAAAGAGATATTTCTACAACTCTAGTTCTCTATATTTTTCCCCGTTTCGCTCATTTTTTCGATAATTTAAAAAATAAAACGCCGTCGAAAAACAAAAAGAAATTTTTCCTAGAAAAAACAACACGCCACGCGTGTTACACCGCGAAAAATTTTGTGTCCTTTCAACTGTTTCGCTCATTATTTCGATGATTTAAAAAATAAAACGCCGCCGAAAAAAAAAGAAATTTTTTCTACGAAAAAACGGCACAAAAGAATATTGTCATCTCTAATAAATTTTTACCCTTTTCCCTCTAGACTTTTTCCCCACCGCAGTTTTCCAGCTCGGTCTCCAATATTTCCCAAATAATTCGTCGAAAGAGATATTTCTACAACTCTATCTCTCTATTTTTTCCCCGTTTCGCTCATTATTTCGGCGATTTAAAATAAATCACCGCCGAAAAGAAAAAGATATTTTTTCTACAAAAAAAGGCACGCGCGGCGTTTTATGCCGCGAAAAATTTTGTGTTCTTTCAGCCGTTTCGCTCATTATTTCGACGATTTAAAAAATAAAACGCTGTCAAAAAACAAGAAATTTTTTCTACGAAAAAACGACATGCGCGGCGTGTTACGCCGCAAAAAATTTTCTAGTATATATTAAGCCCGGGAGGGTTCGAGAGTAACCAGGGCGCCACGTCACCGTTTTCCCGAAAAACTCCCCTGCAAAATCAGAAATCGCGAACGGGTCCTTTCCTCGGTAAATTAGAAATTGCGAACGGGTCCTTCTACAGGTTATTTTGCAAAAAGGACCCCGTAGTCTGGTTCTTTTGACTCGGGAGATTTAAAAAATTTAAAATTGCAAACAGGTCCTTCCACCAATTATTTTGCTAAAAAGACCCAGTAGTTCCGCGAATTCGACGCAGTCTCCGGTTCTTTCGGCCCGGAAGATTTAAAAAAATTTGGAGTCATGAACAAGTCCTTCCGCCGGTTATTTGCCAAAAAAAACGCCAGTTCTTTAACCCCGAAGATTCAAAAAAATTTATATCGTAAATAGATCCTTCCACCGGTTATTTTGAGAAAAAATTCTGTAGTTCCGTATATTTAATTTTGCAAAAAACTCGAACCAAATTTTTTTTTTTTTACGATGCGACATCGCCAGCATCTCTACCTAGTACACCTTACCTTCCTTTGGACACGGTTGACAATAGTTGCCGCATCACTGTGCACTGGCTATTGCTCGGGGCCCTCGGACGAACGATCCAATGATCTCTCTCACCTTAGCCATCCTACTGCAGCCTCTTTTGACGTACTGTACCACATGTGGGTGCTGTGCTGGACCGCTCCGGGCGGCACTAGAGCGATCAATCCGAGACGTCCAAGACACGATCTGACGGATCAGATCACGTAGCGCTCAGCACACGCCAGAGCTATACGAAACAAATCGGAATAATCATAAAATATCCAGACTTACTTATATCATTGATAAAATGCTCTGTAATATTTTACTGATATACGAACTCTAAAACTATATGTCAATAAAATAAATGAGATATTTTATCATTACACTAAGTAAAATAAGATAGACAATCAAATCCCCTAAACAAATCTATACATTACATCGAGTATAAAGATGGAAATTTTTTTATTTTATACAAAAGAAGCGTTGTATTTACAGAAATATACAACAATCTCACGTATTTACCAAAATCCCCACAGATTTCAGATTCAAAAAGCTTAAACAAAGCAAATCGAGACAATTTCAACTGAGATTGCGAATCCTCAGATTCGCGCTTTCAAACCGCGAAATCAGCGATTTCGCTTTCAAAAACGAAAATAATGTATTCGCAAACTGAAAATGCGAAAATAATGTATTCAAGAACCGAAAATGCGAAACCGACGCCACGCCGATTTCGCGATTCGAGGTCGCTAAATTGGCCGAGAATTCGAGCTCGCTTGCTTTGGCGATTTCCATTACGGGTCCCGGCCGCTTGCATGCCTCCACGAGAATGATTTGGCGGTTCGCTCGCAAGATGCGTAAAGCTCACGCGCTGGCAAGCGCACCATTGCATATCCGGACCCTTGATTTGCCTTGCTTTTGTGTACATGCACTCGCAGAGGGAGCTATAAATCGAGCCTTCCGGTTTCGCTTCGCTCATTCAAGACGAACCGACGGAAGAGATTTTTGAGTTAGTAGGTGAGGAGTGGTGAGGAGCCAGGCGATGCTAATCATTTTCTCGAAAGTTAATTTGCAGGAGTAGTGAGGAGCCGATTTGCGTGAAGAAAGGAGTATAGCATGCGCGGCGACTACTGAGACAGTATTTATATTAGTTGTAATTAGGTTACGATTAGAAGAATAATTTATATCACGCTTAGCTTACATATTGATTTGATGTTGTCTTGGCTAGGTAATTTTTTAGATGCTAATTTATGTATTAGCTTAATTTTAATTTATGTAGTTGTTGTAGCGACTTAATTTTATGTAGTTGTTGTAGCGAGTTAATTTTATGTAGTTGTTGTAGGGACTTATTTTTGTGTAGTTGTTTTAGAAACTTTTTTGTGTAATTGTTTTAGAAACTTTTTTGTGTAGTTGTAGCAGCGTGATTTTTTTAGGTGTAATAGACACGTTAATTTATTTATTTGTTATAGCGACTTAGGTTTACGTAGTTGTTTTAGCGACCCAAATTTTGTTTTAGCGACTTAGAAAACAGGAAGTTAGACTGCCTAGACCACCATTGAGAAGGGCAAGATCCTGTTGCTACTTGATTGTAATCACGTATAACATCAATAAGCTCATTTTGGCATAATTTCAATAGAATAACTACATCTGAAAGCTATATGAAGAACATAAGTCGATGACTTGAACATGGGGAATAAAGAGCTTTTCCTTTCACTTTTCAGCTTAGTTTCAAACAAATAGAAGGTAGCGACTTATTTTTATGTAGTTGTTCTAGCGACTTAATTTTATGCGCTTGTTATAGCGACTAATTTTTGTGCGCTTGTTTTAGCGACTTATTTTTGTGTAGTTGTTTTAGCGGCCTAATTTTTTAGGTGTAATAGCCACATTAATTTATTTATTTATTGTAGCGACTTAGTTTTATGTAGCTGTTTTAGCGAGCTAAATTTATTTAATTCACAGAGTGGTTCAGAATCGATAGAACAATTTAAATTGTAGGAGTGGTGAGGAGCCGATTTATGCGTGAAGAAACGACTACCACAAAGATGTATTTATATTAGTTGTAATTAGGTTACGCTTAGAAGAAGAGTTTCTATTACGCTTAGCTTACATATTGATTTGTTGTTGTACTAGTCGGGTAATTTTTTTAGATGTATTAGCTTACATTAATTTTTGTAGTTGTTGTAGCGACTTATTTTTGTGTAGTTGTTTTAGCGGCCTATTTTTGTGTAGTTGTTTTAGCGGTCTATTTTTGTGTAGTTGTCTTAGCGGCCTAATTTTTAAAGGTGTAATAGCCACATTAATTTATCTATTTGTTGTAGTGACTTAGTTTTATGTTGTTGTTTTAGCTTACATAAATTTAGTGAATTTGTTTTAGAAATTTATTTTTGTGTAGTTGTGTTAGCGGCCTAATTTTTTAGGTGTAATAGCCACATTAATTAATTGATTTATTTGTTGTAGCGACTTAGTTTTATGTAGTGTTTTAGCGATCTAAATTTTGTGTAGTTGTTTGTAGTTGTATTAGCTTACATTAATTTTGTGTAGTTGTGCTGCCTAAATTTTTTAGGTGTAATTATTTGTTGTAGCGATTTAATTTTATGTAGTGTTTTAGCGATCTAAATTTTGTGTAGTTGTTTGTAGTTGTATTAGCTTACATTAATTTTGTGTAGTTGTGTGCCTAAATTTTTTAGGTGTAATTATTTGTTGTAGCGATTTAATTTTATGTAGTGTTTTAGCGATCTAAATTTTGTGTAGTTGTTTGTAGTTGTATTAGCTTACATTAATTTTGTGTAGTTGTGCACCTAATTTTTTAGGTGTAATTATCTGTTGTAGCTTATTTAATTTTATGTAGTCTGTTTTAGCGATCTAAATTTTGTGTAGTTGTTTGTAGTTGTATTAGCTTACATTAATTTATCTATTTTTTGTTGTAGCGGCTTATTTTTATGTAGTTGTTTTGTCTAATGGATTAAAGACAATTAGGTACTCATATTTACCATATAAATTTGCAACAGATGGAAATGTTTGCTAGAATATATTTCGGGAACGGCTCATTGCTTTTGCACCAGAGGCTCGTGATTTATGCGTGAATTGTGAGCACTTAGAGACAAGGCTAGGTACTCCAAATAATTTGGCGGACCTTAAAGCACATGTTATGCTGGCTCTGCTTGGTCTCGACCCGCGAACCCACAAAGTTCGCTCTAGAGGGGTCCGCCCACGCCTTTGTTCAACAACTCTGCGGTGGTGTACACACTCTTCCCGTTAAGGACTCATGATGCATGGGATCTCTATGTTCTAAGGCAGCAGAGGAGAATTTTGAGGTCGGCGTGTACGCCGACATTTCGCCCGGAGAACTCGTGAGGTGGGACAAGTAGCCATCCTCCCGAAGCTTGTCAAGTGCATGTACCTCACGAGGCAAAGAAGAGAGGAGGAAGGACCGTCAGCGCCCTAAGTCGAAGGTAACGAGGCCGAGGTGGATGCGACAAAGACGAATGAAGAAGACGGGGAAGGGACGAGGAAGCAAAGCAGACGATTTACGACCCGGCCCCGCCATAGAGTATTTCCGTGGGATCGGTCACCTTGATCGCACCATAGCGGATTACAATGCCTTATCCGTGTGGGGGTACCAAAGAGAGCGACATCCAACCGGACACCGGTTTGGGAGCAAGTTGGAGGCCATCCACTTCCTAAACAACTATGCCATTACGACAAGACGAGAGCATGTGCTTTTGAGGTCCGAGCCGACCGCTTATGAGGTTAGGTGCACGGCACCTCAAGGTCCCTTCTTCGCTCGAGTACACAAACCCAAACACGATGAGTTCTTTGTGACATATACTGATTTGGAGGATCATCTGCGTTCTCGATGGTTGGAGGTCGAGGCGCGTGCTGCGCTTATATGTGTAGTGCTCGCGCAACCTTTAGCTGGATCGCCGGAAACCATGCGGAAGGTGGGCGCCTCGCACGCATACCTAACGGAGCGAGGTAAAACATTGCTTTAGTACGCCCTCGATTGTACTCTATTATTTTTGTGCTACTCGCCACGCTAGAGAATGACATCTCGTGTACAATGTGATGACCACGAACATTGCAGAGGCTTTCAACAATGTTCTTAAGGGTGTTCGTGGCCTACCTCTCGTGTTCCATCATTGAGTCGACATTCTACCGGCCGCTGGATTACTTCCGAGACCGTGGTCCGACCGCCGAGGGTGCGACACGGCGACGCACCGAGAGTGGAGAAGCTGCCGCAGAAAAGGGCAAAGGCGCACTTCCACCGCACAAGAATTTTCGACCTTACTACGAACAAATTCGAGGTATTGTGCAAGCGAAATATGCATCGGGTTTAGCTACCGTGACACGCCACAACAATGCGAGATAGGGCCGATTACGCTATTTGCACCTGTAATAAGCCTAAGCTTCAAAGATATTCCGTGCTCCCACGCGCTTGCCGCTGTCGAGACATGGGCGCAACGATGCCTCGCAGCTCATTTCGTGGTACTACACCGCGCAGTAATCGAAGAACACGGGCGGCCCAAGATGTCTTCCTTCACCGCTTGGGACCAACTACAAGACCATTGATGGGCCAACATGGTACCCTTACCCCGCGGTCGACGCGACGGAAGCCGGGAGGCCTAGCAATGAAAGGATCCACGGTGACATGGATGTCGCATGCCGTGCACGGTCTGCGGAAGTGCAAGTTATGCAAACAACCGTGGCATGACCGTAGGAGGTGTCCCAACCGCAACCCTTAGTACGTTGTAAACGCCACGCCATGTATTCGTGTAACTTGTTTGTTTCAATGTATGAACATTTATGGTACTTTGTAAAAATGCTTTTCCTTGCCTTGTCATATTATGTGCATATAACATTGCTCCACGCATGTGATGGAGCCGCCTTCCTCTCCCCGAGCTACTCCTTGAGACATACGATGCACCCCATAGATCACGAGCTATATCGGCAGGATCCGGCTGGTAATGAATTTTGAAGAACGCCGCCTTAATCGCGGATTTATCGCATCGAGATATTGCTTTTTGTGCGCTTGGACCCACTTGCCACACGACGGGCAAGACAGATCAAGGCCGTGGACCTCGCTTCATCGCTCCGCTTGCTGTAAGGTGGTCGCTACCATTTGCCCTAATGATGGACCGAGCTCAGATGGAGGACGGCACCAGACCCCCATCCCCGCCGCCGATCGGGCACTTGTCACGGGCTCATCGGCTGTGGCGCTCGAGACCCATACATTTCACTTCCCGCTCGAGAGATGGCTATAACTCAAGGACGTGGCCATGCTCACCGCCTACCTATCGAGGTCGACCCGCCGTTACCACCCGCCCCGCGCGACAACAATGGATCCCTTACATCTCGCAAAGGTATGTCATGTTCGAACGCATTTTATGCATTTGTTGAAGGCAATATCACCGATTGTTCAGAACGACCTTGTCATTGCAGTGTTCGGGCGGCAAGACAATCGAAGGAGACGGAAAGGCCCAAGACATGGCTACGGCCTTGCAGAGTATGAGGCTTGCCCCCGATGCGGACGCGAGTTGGTACTACGGCACTACGAGCTTTACTGCACTACCCGGCTGGGGCGGTAATGTTTCGCAACACGCCAGGATGTCATCCTCCTCACATTATATGGTTAGCCCAGAGCTCGCGGATAACCCCGAGGAGGCAACAACAGACATACCGGGATCTCGCCGTGTTGGCATCCACCTACAAGGGATGTGCGATGCGTAAGCTTACGTAAACCGGTGGGCGGCATTACGGGTGCTTGCACTGCTTCAGATGTGGAGTTGGGAGTACCTCCCAATCTCTAGGCCTTACGGTCGAGGCGGTATTACCCATTGGTCATCGACGACGACGCCCGGAGGCTACGCTATTCAACGATGGGTTACCGTTGGATGCATGCACGGCTGAGGTGGAACCTCAAGATGACCAGGAGCTATTACCGTGTCATTGCCGATATAGACCTACTCACCGCAGAGCATGTGACATGGAATCCGTGGAGCGATGACCGAGCAATGCATATAGCCTCTCAAGGTCGTGATATCGAGTTGTTGCACGGCGGACAACAAGACTATGGATGACCAAGTGTTTCGTGTTGTACATGCACGCAGCTTGAGGTTTACTCCCCAGCGTGTCAGAGACGGTTTGGGTATACGTTAGTAGTCCCCGCCCACCGCCGGACGCCGGTGGATCGCACGGTATGTTCGACCTTACCCATAATTTCAGAACTCTGTTGTACCAACAATTTTAACCATTCTCGTGTTTTTACAATACAGAAGAGCGCAAAGGGCGGATCGAGTCACGACCGTCACATGCGCACCGTGACCATGTGGCTAGTCTGGTTGACACGGCAATGCGAACGCCGCCGCCCCTCCGCCCATATGATCCGAGGGAACACACGATTACCTTGAGTGGTACCTCCTCAAGACGCTGCTGACCTTACTCAAGGGACATGTCGAACAACGAGCACGACCATATCCAGAGGACGAGTTCGTCTTGCCCACGCCTTGGTAAGACCCAAATTGTTGAATGTACCGCACATTACAAAGTTGTGAAACGATGCATTCCAATATAACACGTACAAAATCTATTGCAGACACAGGAATCAGCTGAGCTGCTCTCCCAAGTTGAAGAAATTGCAACTCAGGCTCAGCCCACCACTAGTGCCCCCCCGAGCCGGGTGAGGCAATCCATCGCCTGTGGGTGCCCGGCTTATTTCAGCACTCCGTGGTCTTGGGTCCTTTGGTCGACCTTCCAGGCGAGACCATCATGTGCCGACCATGGACCCTTCGCGCAGCGCCGACGCCAGGAGATCTACGAGCGGTATTCCTTCTACGAGCGCACCTCCATCCACGACCGCACGGCCATCTACGAGCGGACTTCCTTCTATGAGCGCACGTCCATCCACGAGCGCACGTCTATCTACGATGGCCCCTACATCTGGCATCCCCCCTGAGGATAACATTGCAGGTTTCTCAGCCCCACCTCGTAACCCTCTCGCATGCAGAAATGAATGGTCATTCGGGACCGATCCCACACGCACCCTAATTGGAGCGAGGCAAGGATTTCGACCGGGAATGTACAAAGACACCGCTGCTCACTCAACTCCTCGGTGGTCATGTGGGCGGTGGGCATCGATGTCCTGTGGACCTCGCACGCGCTGCTTGAGACGCCACCCTACCTGACAGATGATACATATTGGTATAACCAGGACATTGGGGCGGAGGACAATATTCGCTTCCATCCGGCCAAGATCCCCAGCAGAGGATATCGACACATCGCCTCCGGTACAGATATGGGCCATCCCAGTCGCCGGAGGAGGGACACACATCCTCCCGACACTTACACCCCGGAGGACAACGTGAGAAGGCAACGGCGTAATGTAATGTAACATGCTTTGTGCAGCGTCAGATTATAGTTGCCTTGCTCGTATTTTCTCAATTTTGTAGATTTTCCTTGATTTTTGCTTCATTCGAAAAGAGTAACATTGTCAGAATTAAATGAAAATAATGATGACTTATCTCCAGCTGAGAATTTTAGATTATCTTATGGAGCCATTAATGCACCTAGAGTATAATTCTCAGAAATGAATAAATTATTTCGAATATTTAAAAATTCAGGAACAGAGAGAATTGAAAAGTAGCACTCGAAGTTTCAGAATTTTTATTAAATAATGCAGCAATATTTTGAGCTACAAATTTTACATCGGAATCCTTAGGTCAAATAAAATTGAAAAACAAATTTTCAAAAATTTATAAAAATATTTGGATTGTCTGATAAATCAAAATCCCAAATCAGAAAACTGTGCAAAGCAGATTGTCAGAATTTTAATAAAATATGTAAACAATATTTTAATTCGAAATGTTTACAGTAGCTAGATAACTTCCAATTCATTGTACAAAAAAATTTTCATAAATATTGAAGTGACGTAAAGCCGATTCATTGAACCAAGGTTTATTCAATGTGTCTTGTGTGCGTAATCTCGACGCCTCAGACTTTATTTTTAAGTAATATGAAGCAATTATATGTTTCCTTGCTCCATAAACCATGAAATAAATAAAACATACCCCTGCAACCCCAGAGAACCCATTTCTATGAAAAGATTAAGATTTAAATATATTTTGTACCAAGTATTGATTCTGCAAAAAGCTTAATAACATGGAAGACTCAAATGGTTAAAATATATATGAAATGAGCTCAACAAGTGGTGAAACTAGTTTAGTTACACTTCTGGGATAGCATAGATCGCAAATATACAAAAATATTTAGACTCTTCATTAGTTTGCCCTATTTGCTCATACGCTAAACATGCACCCAGAAATGAACAAATAGTCAGAATTTTACCAAACGGACCTTAAATTCGACAAAACCAACTTCCATGTCCTTGAAATGATATTCCCTAGCTTACCATGCAAAAATAACATAAGTTTGATGAACTTTGAGTTAAGTTCATATTTAGCCTAAATCACTATTCATTACAAAAACACCTTGAACAAATAAGGAACATCGCAGAATCAACTTTAAAACACTCTTAGGGATATTCCCTAATAACCCTTGAAAAATGGATAGATTATCCCTTTCGGTGTAGTCGCAACTGAAGAAAGAAAACTGGACCGCAATAGCGCTAAGAATGTGGTCACTTAAGCCTTTTCGACAGTCCATAAAATATCACATATAAACATAAAGTTATGATAAAATAGCGTAGGATCATTGTCTGATACATATTCTACCATAATCTGGAAAAATATGTTAATTATAACTCCATTTGCGTATTAATCCAATCTTGATTTGGACCACCGGTAATGGCTATCTGGAGTCCAAAAGTCAGTAATACCTAACTTTGGTACATCATCTGTTCTGTGATGTGTTTCAGCTGTACCTATATACTACATGAACTACTATCCCGCTTTGTCACACACCTATTACCTTTATCAGACTGAGACGACAACACACTGCACCCCGCTTTTCAAACTGAAACGACAACACGCTCCATCCCGCATTTCAGACTGAAACGACAACACGCGGTTTCGTGCCGCTGTATCATAATGATTTTCAAATGGGAGTTCTAAGGCCAAACGATCAAATAGCTTCGGTTTCTCAAACCATGCTAGGGTGGAGGCCGAGTCCAAACCGCGACTCATTTGGGTTTGCAAGACAATGAGGGTTATGTTAGAGAGATTGCTCCTGTCGTTCTGAACCTGGCTAGGATGGCAGTTGAGAACCCATCTGATCGGATATCTTCCGAGTTGCGGAACCAGATCGCGTTGAAGTTGATACTCTGTCCCGCAATGGCTCATGGTTGTCAAAACAGATACCTGTTCAGATCAATAGTCTCGTCCGAGCAAATGATGTTATGGTGCAGGTTGGTAGCCCTGGCCATTGTGTGCCATTTGGGTTGCATAACCATATGGAGATTGACAGCCCCAGCCAGCAGATCATCCGTACACCTCCAACAAATGTTTCCACACCAAGACCTGTGTGGGATCTGTCAAGACGTGTTCAGGGAATACCCGTTCCCTCAGAAGCCCACCGAGCCCTCGTGGGCAATGCCACCAACCGGAACCCGTCGTGTCACAACAAATGCATTGAGGAGACAATGAGTCCTCAAATGCTAGCTACCGAAGAATTGGAGTTCGTGAAGATATTTATGATTTTTGCTTACCTTTGTTGGTGAGTTTCTCTTTGGTTTATGGCTTTTTTATGATGGATACCAAGGAACTAGGTATCAATTTAGTTAAGAAGAAATAGTCACCCAAATCGAGTTGAAGAGGACTCCAACCTTTTGGTAGAGTTCTTCAAACTTTTTCTTCTTTTTTTCTTTATCCAGTAGGTCAATCAGTAGTTTATTGTCTCTCAAGTACTCATCATAGCGGCATTTCCAGATGTAGTTGCATTCTCGAGATGCTTCTCTCTTGGTGAAGTAGCGGCAAGGAGCTTTGTACAATCCCTTCTAAGAAGTATATTTTCGCAAATGTAACTAATTTCCTGCAGAGCATACCTTTGTATCAAAGCTCAATGGAAGCCATGTTCTTTTCTGCGTAACTCCAGTCGAGAGCAACAACTTCAATAAGCAAATTCTGAGACAATTTAAACCAAATTGAAGTAAGAACAAAACTACATGCAAAAGAACAGAAAAGTCTCATACCAACACGCCTTTGTATTTCTTCTCGCCTCTTCTTTTGGGACTTCATCACGCCAAGAATCCCTTGCCGAATTATGACAATTAAAAGATAGGCACTATCAGAAACAACTAGATAGATAAGCACTATCATGGAAAAAAACTAGATTGGTAAGCATTACCAGAAACAACTGGACACTAATTAAATCTAATTATGTGAATAAAAAATAAAACCTTTTGCTTATGATTTTTGCCTCTCTATCTTCTAATTGCATCGTGTTTTTGTAAGCGCTTGCAAGTCTTCCTCCATACCTTCAATATCTTTCATATGTTTATCTTTTTGAGATCGAATCCTTTCAATGTCACAAACATCTAGATCTACATGAATAAGCTGACAAGCATCAGACACGGCAGGTGAATCATATAATCAACAAATCTATTAAAGCTGAGATTATGATACATGCCACAAAGAAAAGGCGGGAAGGATTGACTGCATTTATAAATGCTCACAAATGACCACCGTATCTTGATTTGGACAATATCTTAACAAGCCTTAGCAACATCCATCAACATTACAATATCTTAACAAGTCTTAGCAACATCCATCAATATTACAATATCTTAAGAAGTCTTACCAACATGCATCAGCATGTTAATATGTTCACAAGTCTAAACATTAAAACAGGACTAGAACTTTCCCGAACCATCACTATCAATATCGATACCCTCATCCTCACAAGATCGCTAATCATAACGCTTACCCTCGCCATCACTTTGGTAATCGTAAGGAAGACACAAATCGGGTCTACATCACCTTCAGCTCTACATCCCCTTCAGCTCTACTTCATCTCTTTGTACCAATTCACGTGATTGTATGGCAACTTGCTCGACATGACTTGGGAAGGTGCTCATGAGCATGTGGCTTTGCCTGTACATAACTTGGCATAATGGTTCTCGAAATGTGGAGTTGCGTTCGATACTCCTCTTCCCAAGCCCAGAAAGTACAGCTGTTGGGACCAAATGCCTGGTGATTTCACGGAAGGAATGCAGGGTTAGTGCGAACACATGGTAACAACTCAAAAGGAACAGAGAACTGACCTCATTGTTTTTCGTGCACTTGAAGAAGAATCGGAATTGGTCTGGGGCAGTTTGTGACATGCCCTCAAAGATTGTGGATTTGCATCTCGGGCATTCTATCAACGGGAGCCCTGTCGTCGTGCTTTTCTTCGCAGGCGCACTTGAGCTCGAGGGAGAGGCCATGGAACCTCTTCGATATGTGGAAGGATTATGGGGAGGCCTCTCGAGAAACGGTGGTGGTTTGGCCTCTCCTGTTCGAGAGTCCTTTTGTAGGCACGTCCAGGTTTGGCCTCTCCTGTTCGAGAGTCCTTTTGTAGGCACGTCCACCTTGTCTTCGCAAAGAAACAGTTTTTCGCTTCGCTTCGCCCAACCACCTCTCGACGGCACGTGTCCCCTTTCCACGGGACGGGCTGCCCCCGCAAAGACGAACGAGGACGCCCCAGCAGCCCCCGCCCGATCCACCTCTAACGGCACGTGTCCCCTTTCCACGGACGGCAAGGCCCCCGCAACACGAACGAGGACGCCCCAGCAGGCCCCCCGCCCGATCCACCTCTAACGGGCACGTGTCCCCTTCCGCACGGACGTGGCGTGCCCCCGCAACACGAACGAGGACGCCCCAGCAGCCCCCGCCCGATCCACTCTAACGGCACGTGTCCCCCTTCCGCGACGGACGTGGCGTGCCCCGCAACACGAACGAGGACGTCCCCAGGCAGGCCCCCCGCCCGATCCACCTCTGACGGGCACGTGTCCCCCTTTCCGCGCGAATACCCGTTCCCTCAGGAAGCCCACCGAGCCCTCTTTGGGCAATGCCACCAAATCCTGCAACTCGTCATGTCACAAAGAAATGCATTGAGGAGACAACGAGTTGAAGAGCAAATGCTAGCGCCGAAGAATTGGAGTTCGTGAAGATATTTATGATTTTTGCTTACCTTTCTTGGTGAGTTTTCTTTGGTTTATGGCTTTTTATGATGGATACCAAGGAACTAGGTATCAATTCGCTTAAGAAGAAATAGTCACCCAAATCGAGTTGAAGAGGACTCAACTCGGGTGGTAGGGGTATACAACCTCACCTCCCACCAACCGATCTAGACTCGCTCTCGGTTTATGGTTTTATGGAATGGAAAACAAAGAAAGTACTGCTTTTGAAGTATAGGGTGCTGTAATCATTCCTGTCAGCAAATGGACTCAAAACATGTTTATTTTGTTCTCTTCCAAGGATGGGTTGTGCAGACCACTATTTTCTAGTGCTTTTTGTTCCCAAAAAGTTTTATCTTTGAGACAAAAGTGTCTTTTATCTGTGTCATGCTGTTGCTAATACCTCTTCTCTTTATTTTACAGGAATCAGATAGAAGGTGTACTATCTGAGGACTATATTAGCTATCTGCGGACTGTATTAGATCCTTAAAGTGCCTGTCCATGGCTCATTTCGAGTCACAAATCTAGAGCACATTTGGTCACAAGTATATAGCAGCTTCAGATAGAGCAAAGGTTATAGAATATCAACCCTCTTGTTTCTCATATTTTACGATAGATCTCTAACAATGGTAAAGATGATGTTCTCCTTCCATAGTAGCACTTGATATATCATTTTAAATGGAACCGTAACTAGATAGAAATTGCACTTGTGCACGCATATTTTCCTCAACTTGCTCATTTACTCGTGCATTAATATCATGAATCGCCCGAGGGCCTGCCATCGCCTAGTAGCTTTGTGACACACCTAGTAGCTTTATCGATTGAGACGACAACACGCTGCGCTTCGCTTCTCGATCGAGACGACAACACGCCGCGCTTCGCTTCTCGGACCGAGACGACAACACGCCGCGCTTCGCTGGATCGAGACGACAACACGCCGCACCCCGCCAGATCGAGACGACAACACGCGGTTTCGCGGGCCGCCTTTCGCAAAGGGTGACACATCGTAGCTCGGACAAGTGTCAGAATTAGGTGGAGTAACCCTCACCACCACTATAAAGAGGGCCGAGGGCTAGACATCCAACACACCAAACCAAGAATAAACGCCACCGAATCTACACAAATTAGGGCACAATGTCGTTTATCGTCGCCTCTCAAAGAAGCGAAGTCATCCCGCCTCAATATCCGGATGCCGAGAGCGCCGACGCGAAGTTCTCGCCGGAGTTGCCCCGACCCAAATGCGATCAAGCAACTCACCGCGAAGATGATGCATCTACCCATGGAGAGACGGCCGCCGCGCCACTCATCAAGCAGTTCGCACTCACGAGGTAAACCCACCGGTGTCCACACAATACAGGTGACACTACCATCTCATGCATCGTTCTTTCTTTTCTCAAAGACAAGGACCGGTGTTGCTTCTTCCAATGGATCGACGGGCCGAACGACGTGACTACTTAATTTCTACAACCGCCACGACGCCTACCCCGCTTCGCCGAGAACTTCACCCGGGAGAGGCCGCCAGATATGTCCTTTTCTAGATCGACCGAGCTCGTGGACGGTGTGTAAGGGGCCAACCAATCGGTGAGTTTCATGCGCCATACTCTTGTTAAACTCACAAATTAGTAGTTCTAAACCGTTCATCGCACACGAGTTCAAAAGGACACTTGCGAATGTGCTCAAGTCAAAGGAGAAACCTCCTCCGTGGCCACCCAAAGCCCCGACGCTTATGTGACATGGCCTCGGAGGCGATGGTTGATACCGCCACGGTGATCTAGCGGACCGGAGATTCTACCGGTGCCCTTGGCCGAGGATGAACGGTGCCGGTATTTCAACCGGTGGACCCGAGACGCACCACCCACATCTCATGCTTCTGCATGGGATAACCGGGGAGCAACCTCTCCGTGGTGCCACTACCGCCCGTAAAAGCCGATTCGAGTACGCTTACGGCGTTATGCAACGGCCAAAGCGGCATATCTTGATTGATCGCAGGCACGCTCCGGTTGTCCAAGGATAAGCCCAACACACACCTCTTGGACCATATAGTAGAGTGCGAGCCGAAACAGAGCAGGCGTCTCCGCATGTCTCCGCCAACGGCCAACGCACCAGAGGTGCAGGAGGGTTCCTCCTCTCGCAGAAGAAGGGACAAGGGAAGCAATGGCCGAGATCCGCAAAGACGCAACAAATCCTTGACGCGTTGCGCACACCATCCGGGAACCCGGGTGGTATTAACATAGGGGACGCCGGGAATCGGGATGACATGCCCATATGGGAGGGCAGAAATCCATATAAACAAGTCCAAAAATTTAAATCTTACACACCCGAGACGTACGGCATAGGCCACCCAATCGGCGATAGTTGGGAGCATCGCGGATCCCCATGGAGTTCTTTCATAGTAGGGATTGAGCAAAGGTCCGAGGACAGTCGCAATATTAGAACGGGTCGTAATATGCGAAAATGTCTTGCATCATTTCGTCAGACTCGATAGGCGGAATGATCATTTGTTCCACCATGACCAACAAAGCTTTCGCTTAGTTACTTCGTCAAGCAATTTCATCCATCGTTGTAATGCCCTTGTAATATAATCTAATCTGCTGCTTATTTTATCATCCGAACTTTTGCATGTGCCCTTATATTTGTTCAACAAATAATTTACGTGTTCATAACATGAGTTGTTGTCGACTATCAAATTTTGAAATTTTTGTCCATCGTTATAATGCATCACAAATGTTTTGTCCATCAAAGATAGCTTCTATTGTTTGAATTTTAAAAATTCTTCACATCTTAAAATCATTTGAAATGTTTATAGTAATATCACCGATTTATCAGAACCGCCATAAAAATCCCTAAGTGGCCACGATTTCTATGGTTTCATGGCCTCGATTGCCTTTTTCCGATTTTCAGAACTTCGCCGGGCAACGCGTCGCCTATCTCGCCCATACGTAGTAGACGACGCGCTATGAGGTCGCTCTTGATTTCTCTCGTATTGTTTGGATCGATCCGATCACCATGGGCTACGAAAACCCTTATGGCCACGATTTCCACTTGTTTCAATTCCAATCCATGATGTAATCTGCGACTATTGAGACAAAGATGTATGTCAATTTGATTTGCAATCAGACGGTATTTCTGTAATTTTCGACATAATATTTCGTAAATTTTTACAAAAATTCCATCTAAGTACCTCGCCCAATATTAAAAAATACGAAAAAAAATTGAAATTCTCGAATAAAAATATTACTCGATATAAAATTTCCTATATCATCGAAAAAATATATTCTTTTTAAATTTATGCAACACATCAAATTATAATAATTCCCCAGAAAAACCGAAAAACGGAAAGAAAAACCGAAAACGGAAAAAACAGAACGCCGTGTATAAGCCGATTTCAGATCCTCACATTGTAAACTGATGTGGCACATCAATGACGCGCTTTTGAAACCGCGAATACAAGAATTCGCTTTTTGAAAACGCGAATACGCCGATTTAGCAGTTTGAAAACGCTGAATACAGGATTTCGCAATCTCAGATTATGAAATTGTCGCTTTCGCTTTTCGAACGCGAAATCTGTGGGGATTTTGGTAAATACGCGAGATTGTTGTATATTTCTGTAAATACAACGCGTCTTTTGTATAAAATAAAAAAATTTCCGTATAAAGATTTGTTTGTCCCAACTTTACCTCAGAATCTCAGATCCATTCTGCATGCATATACGGGGCTCATGTGCAGATGTGTGTGCTCCCCATTTCCTCTATGAATATACACTGCACGTTTCTCAGCCTTTTTACCCAAGATCAAGTGGAATGTACACCACCACATACAAATTTCTGATTTAGATCAGCTCATCATCATCAACACGCGGAGAAGGTAGTGAATTGGTGTATCGGATCATGCAATCCAAGCACCAATGTGGCAAACAGATTCATCATAACCAAAATGCAACTTATACTATGCTTCGTATTACTACATCAGTACATCCATTGGTACGTGGATACATACGAAAGCAGCAGCGTGCCCACATACATTCCTGCCACCACTAAACCTTGCGGCCGCCTGGAATGGCCCGCTTCCGCCGTACGTGTCCGAGGGAAATGCAATGCATCGTCATGGCTGCCACGCCGGGTGCGAGAGGTATACTCGGCATTGTATCACCGTCCGGCCGACTTTGAACCCAGGCAAGACTGTAAACCCGACGACGCGGTCCACTGCCGGCGACAACGCTGTCCCGCCGCCATCCTGGCCGTCCTCGTCGCTGACCCTCTCCATGTACACCTCCGAGAACCGCGCCCCGGCGCGCGCCTGGAAGATGGACGCGCCGTCGTCATCGCAGCCTGCGCCGCTGTCGAACGCGAAGAACAGGCAGTGCAGCAGCCAGATGCGGCGCGCCATCTCAGCGAACTCGGCGAACCACGCTGTATGCGGGAACGCCGTCCCGGCGCTCACAACGCCGCGCTGCACCAGTCCCCCGAAGAACGCCGCCTCCATCCGCTCGTGCACCAGGGACAGGTACCTGTCCCGCAAGAACTTGCCAAGCGCGCCCCACCGCGCGCTCCGCGCGTCGAGGAACGCAGCCGCTGGCGCCGTCTTGAGCTCCGCGAACTCCTCGAAGAAGCGGCGCCGCTCGTGGGAGCCCCGGTCCTGCAAAGAGCTCAAGCTAAAGTCTCTCCGGTGGAAGTTTGTGAACATCTTCAGCGCGACGTAGGACTCGAGCGCGAACTTGGCGTCGTTGGGGTGGCGTAACGGGACGCCCGGGTGCACGGCGGCGGCCGCCGCGGCTGGATCCCACCCGGCCGGCCGCATTGCGTCGAGCATTGACCTGGCGAAGGAGCGGATGGACTTCACGGTGTGGCGCAACGCGGTAAGGAAGTGGGTGGCGTTAAGGCCGGAGAGGTGGAGGTCGTCTAACGAGGCGAGGGTGCTCCCCGGGTGGACGCGCTCCTCCAGGGCGCGCGCGGCGCGGAGCTCGTCGGCGAGCTCGCCCCTGGCACGCTCTGCGTCGGCGTCCCGCGTGCGGAGCTCCGTCTCCAGCTTGCGCGCCGTGATCTCGTAGGTCCGGAGGAGGTGGCGCTGCTCCTCGGCGTGCGCCGAGAGCTCCGTCGCCGCGTCCTTGGCCGCGCTAGTGGGGTCCCTGACGTACCGCCGCTTGTGGTCGGAGAGCTTACTGAGCTCCGCGACCAACGCGGCGTCCGCCGACTGTATCGCCTCGGCGTCATAGGGGTGCTGTGCGAGCTGCAGCTGCGCATACGCGGCCTTCACCGCGGACACCCCGGCGAAGAGGCTCGCGACGAGCGCATGCGCCGCGGCGTCTGCCGGCGCCGCCGGAGACGGCTGCGGCACGCCCCTCTTCTCCGCCGCATTCCTGAAGAATGTCTCGAGGGAGTAAGCCGCAGCCAGGTTCCCGGACAACTTGAGCTTGTTGAGAGAGTTGATGGAGCTGTCAAGGGACTCATCGTACTCATCACCAGCCACAGAGTACGCTACCCCCGCCGCCGCCCCCGCCGGAGCGCGCTTACGTCGGAGGAGCCTCACCAGCCTCCGCGCGAGGCCCCCCGCCTTCTGCTGCGGCGGGAAGGCCGCCATTTGCGTCTCCATTGCTACTACCTTGCTCTCTCACTCCCACTCCTCAGTAGCTAGCTACCGCCACAGCTTCTTGGCTCCCCCGTGGAGAGAAGAGAAGAGAATAGAGGGGGGGAATGGGATGGAAATGGAATGAAATAGATTAATTAAGAGAATAATTAGATGGTGTGGTATGCAGGTGTGAAACTGTGGCAGATTAATTAATTAATAGGATAATTAAGGATGCTGTCATGTACTGCATCGTGATTATTCAAGTGGTCAGGGGTACATACAACTGGGGAGATGTTTTCCTTTTTAATTTACGGTGTTTTTGTTTAGGAAGGAAGCACACCGGCATGATTATTCTCAACTTGTTTATCTTTTTTGGGGGGTTTAGGCATGATTATTCTCCACTTGTTTATCTTTTTTTTCTGGGTTAAGGTTTTATTTTTCATTTTACAGAACATTGTATTAGGATTCCCGGTTTGATGGATAGGCAACATTTTTGTGGCATTTCTGAAGTTTTATTTTCAGTCTTAAATATACGCCCTACCTGCTATTAATTTTGGGGGAAATGGCATTGCAGAGATACTGATAATAGGCAAGAAATATATAAATCTTGAAATAAAATGTTGTAGACAGGATAAATTGTTAGTTGTAAAGACCAAATACTTGTGAACTATTTATGCACAGTGAGCGATAAGTGACGAAATATTTTAGCACCCCAAAATGTAATTTAGAACAAGCGTCTTCATTTAAGTGAGGGTTTTTCTTTGGTACCTCCAGATCAAACTCTGTATCTTTTGTTTTCCGTTATGCAATGGAAAGCTGGGTTTTTACCCCCTGTGTGAAAAAGTGAGTGTTTCTTTGCTTCCTGTCCGCTGGACAATTCCAGTTTATACCGTTACAAAATTTTGGCATGCCTTTGGTTCCTAACGAAAACCAAACTTAGGAGCCAATAAAAGATATTTTTCACATTTTTTACAGCAGGCAGCAAACACAAATGCATACCAAATTCCATCCACACAATGTACCATTTTTACCAGGCAGCAATCTCCATGTCATACACTCGTTGCCCAAAACCTTTTTCCTAAAAAAAACCCAGTGGCCGGTAGGCAGTACGGACTGTACTACCCCGCAACGTCCAACAGGTAAACGGCTAAATCATAAGTAAGCTAAAGCAAAATGGGCCGTACAGATTCTTTCGAAATGATCTTAAAACCAATGAGCCGGATCCACCAGTTGAAGCCCTTACGACAACAAACAAGCACAGGGATGATGTCTTCCAATTTCGTTTTAAAGAAAATTTTTTATTAATATTATAGAAATAAATGCTTGGATGAAAAATTACAAAAATATATCTCATCGCTATTTGAAACGACAACAAACCCATATAAGGTACCGCCTGGATCTCTGTCACTATTTTTATAGCTAATTCAAATAGCAACAAAAACTCTATCATCTATTAAAAAGACAACAGAACCTTTGTCGTGAATGGGATCGACGACATAGGTTGCATCAGAAATGGTGACAGAGATTATGTCGCCATATAAATTATTGATTGAACCTCTATTGTCAATTTAAACAACGAAAGAGTCTAAGTTTGATGACTTTTTCTTTCAATAAAACTATTACAAAAATAAATAGTAAAAAATTTACAAGTTTATCGTATGCACGTGGAGAAGTAGAGTAATGATTTTTGTTTAATTAAATCATTTCAAACCTGACATAACACTTCATAATAAACATTCGAATTGCATGGTGCATAGTGTTTGGTTAGATGTATATATTTGCCTCACATTACGATACAAATAGCAACATGCACAAACCATCGACCCAATCTACAGCTAAGATACTTGTCCGTCTTTTGGAATTGAAAACGCTAGGAGATGAAAAAGAAATCAAGCTTGTGATCATATATTATATGCATGAAGGTCCATCGATGCATTTCCCTTAGAGAGTCTGGTGGTGTGAGCCTTGGCCTTCTTCTAATTATTCCCATAATAGATAAGCTAATACCCTTCTTTTGAATCCAGTTTAGGATTCTATGCATCAAGGTCCATTGGTGCATTTCCCTTAGAGCGTGGTGCGAGCCTTAGCCTTTTTCCAATTATTTCCATAACAAATAAGCTAATACTCTTCTTTTGGATCCAGTTTAGGATTATCCTAGCCCAACCTTCAGCAGCGGCATCGAAGACCATTAGTGCCATTTCCTTGGCTATAAACTCACTATGCAGCTAGCACCACCATGGTGTTTCCTTACGGAACATCGGTGCCTTCCCTTTGTCTTTCCCGCTATCAATTGGCTAAAGCTTCTAACAGGTGAGTTCCTAGGCACAAATGCGTAGTTCAATGTGTATTTTTTGTAACCTATCATACTTCTCCAGCTCGTTGATCTATTGTAAGAACTAGCATTGCTACGACACTAGGATTATGCATAGATGAAGTTAGCGATACGTAAAACATACACATCTAACTACAACACTAGCTTTCATATTCCTCAAAAACCACAACCAACTATCGGTGTTCTCACTCTCTACAAATGCAAATACGATGGAAAGAACCTGGTTGATGCCATCCACTATGATTACATTCAATATATGGCCTTGTACTTCCAAGTCAAGAAGTGTCATCCATAAAAAGCAATGGACGACAATGTCTAAATACATTGATGCATGAACTAAAAACAAAGAATGCTCACTTAAGTACCATCTTTCCTGATAATTGCTATGAGGTTTTATGACTCAGAGCATATTAGATAGACATGGCTCATATCTATGTTGCCCACTATCTCCCCGTACATGGCATTTGCAACAATGCATGAAGACATGTTACTGTGGGATTATATGGACTCTATCACCATGTTTGTATGCAGAACGACTATGGAACACTTCTAACGGGTGTCCTACTGTCGGAACCCTAATATACAAATCTAAACTCTCTATGTATATTGTGTTAGTCTAGGAGATGCTACTGCACACAGTGACAACATAGATATAATATCAAAATCATACACAATGGAATCATAATAAAAGACTATATTTCTTATATAAAAGATAGCTGAATGACTTTAAGGCCGACTTTACTTTTGTTAGGTATCACAGGGATTTAACACTAGGAAAACGGTAGTGGAACGAAAAACAATGGTGGATAACCCATCAACACGCCATAGGCATTTGACAAGACTCAACTCCTAGCAACTCGTCTCCTTGTGGAACTCCTCCTCTAGGGTAGGTGTAGACTCTTCTTGAACTGATTAATTTATTATTGCAAGAGTGGGTACATAAAACACTCAACAAGTTGTGCACTAAATACGAGTCTATAATAACTACATGCAAGGCTTATACCAAAAGAATGGTTATATGGCTATTGTGTAGTAAATAGATTAAAACAAAGAGTAAAGCAAATAACAAAATTAAATAATTTCTCAAATATTTCTCGTGATAAACTAGCACATAGTCTAAACCAATTCCATTACTTCCATTGGCATGTAGCCTTCCTTCCTAGATTTACTTTATAAAATCAAACTCTTGTGTGAAATTCCTGAGCATTGTTGATAACTGGGGACATGGCTATTCAAATAGGTTGTATACTCTATAGAGGTTATACACTTTACTCACAAGATATGATCAGTCTCTTATTGTCATGTAATTGGCATGCTTCCTTGGGCATATGACTAAGAAGATCATAAAAAATCTATCAAAAACTCTATCCGAACATAGACACTCCTGAAAAGCCTGGTCACATTATTCCTCCCTCACAAAGAGTATAAAAATAAGAGAGACTAATCGTTAAACTAGGAATGATCATTATTCAAGATATGGAGATACTGCTACACACATCTTCCCCAATAGCACACACAACTTGGTTATATGCCCAGTAACTTACTGAGTTAGGCATGTACTATTCCAAACATGTAGCTGTATGATTCAACTTAGTTCAATGGCTTATAGCTTACAAGGTTAAATCCTTAATTGATCAAGGCATGACTTCTAAAATAATCTCAGTAACCATTATCAATCCTTAATGATGACACCTTGTTGAGAGATTCAATATCTTGTGATTTATCATTTATATCTTTTAATTTTTATTTCATTTTATAAATCTTTTTTGTTAACTTAGAATCTTCTTCACTTTTGTTCTAGTCTATTACATTAGACTTTCCCTTTAATTGCTCTATCTTCACCTCAAGTTATTTGTTTAGCATATAACAGTTTTTCCATGTCATAGATCTTGTTTGTAGGCTCTATTTTATATGTGTAATTTGCAATCATTGGGATATAAATAAATATATGATGAATCATGACAGATGTAGCAATGGCTATGGTTTTAGTTTCTTCTATCTTTGCACCTATTTTTTGGGATACTTTCTATAATTGGATTACTATTTGTATATTGAATAATTTCAGATAAATATTCAAATTACTCTCTCTCTCTCTCTCAATGAGAAGTTAAACATCTACATTCAACATTAAGGTGAGGTTTTAATGTTGTAATAAACTTGGTCATCTAATTATGCATGGATATGACATGAAGGCAGTTCTTAATTTCTAGGCCAGATCGAAAAAGGGTAAAGTCAATAGACCAAGCATGTTCCACATTCCATTCTTTTATTCCTTTTGAGCAAACAAAGTAATTGAACTAGCTTGTCAAAGCAAATCAATCATACAACCACACAACAGAACCACAAATAGAGAAATAATCAAATAACAGATATAGGCTTGAGATTTTTGTATATATGTACAAATTGATGTTGCACAAAGTGATGGGGGAACTGTTTGCATTGAAGTTCCCTTACAAACTGTACAGGAACTCTATCCAATAGCAATGCATCGGGTATTTGGTAGGTTACATTATGCTATGTGTGTTCATGGACTAATACACCTTGAGGTTTAACTTGTGTTTATCTTCACCTTGAGCTTTAATTCGTAGTCACTGGGACATTACACGTGTTCATGGACTGATACACCTCGAAGCAACAAAACCATGTTTATAACTGAGGTTTTAATATTATTTAACCAATACCTTGCTATAGATTCAACATCGTGAACAATCACTTTATAATACATTTTAAAACCAGAAGCCCAAACAATCTTAGAAACAATGCAATCAAAGAAAAAATGATGAATAATATCCAAACCATATGATCGGGGGCTTGGGGAGGAGGCAACAACGGGCTTGGGGGAGGAGGCAGTGATGTGCTTGAGGAAGAGGAGCGTGACAAGCTCGGGGAGGTGGTGTGTAGGCTCAGGGGTAGCGGCGCCAAGGACGGGTGGCAACGATGGGCTCACGAAGGAGACCAAGATCAGTGAAAGAGATTTAGTTCGGGTAAAGAGTGTGGCAGGCACAAACCCTAGAACGATATATATAGTAGGGAAGTGTTATCACTGATGGTATGATTAAAAAGCCGCTTATGATAAGCTAATCTCACAAATAGTTAGTGGTACAAATCGTCTATGATATAGACAGTTTGTACCACAAACCGTTTGTGAGATTAGCTTATCGTAGACGATTCTTAGCATATCCTATAACTTTGACAGTCATGCTAGCAAAATTGTCTGTGATTAGATTTAACACAGATGGTTTTTTAAAACTGTCTATGATGAGACGTTTTATATAGGCCTTTCTGTAGTAATGTTGGATGCTCGCCAAACTGATATGTCATTTGTGTCTTGTGATTAAATACTATGCCTAATCCAAGTCTTATTAACTACATGTTACATGAGTTTATTTGAGAAACATTTAAAATCTAGTCTAATAACCATTTGTTTGTCGTGTGTTAAGAATAATTTTTTAGCCATCCCTTGTCAAAAGTGAACCTAGTGAATGATGAGGATGAATCTGTGAGAATAATGTCAAGCTAAGGATGAAACGAAAATTTTTTTAAATAATACATTATAATTAATATTATAGCAATAAATGCTCAAATAAAAAATACAGAACTTAACCTCTATTGTCTCTTTCATCATTCAAAATTGCAACAAAGCATTTGCCATCAAATAATCGAATGGTAGAGTGCCACGTTGTTGCTATAGCATCTATCGTCATTTCAAATGATGATAAAGGCAAACAATCATCATTTGTAAATGGTGACAGAGGCCCCTGCACACTCTGTCGCTATTTGAAATGATGAAAGAAGCCACATTATTTAAACTAAGAAATGGCTTATTTTCATAGACTCGGGTCTATTTGGTAAAAACAAAAAGTGACATGGAGGAGAGGAGTTGCATAAAAGGAGAAGAGGGGATAGAAGAGGGGAAAAGGAGGAGTAGAGAGATTATTCATGAGTGGATCTCTCCATTCTAGAAGTGAGTTTTTTGTTTCTTTGTAAATTTTATTTTGAAACCATGGTGGGTTAGCAAATGAAATAATTATATCCAAAGTTTGTATTGGATAGCAGGTAGATGGGTAGATAGTTTTGTTTTAGATATGTAGTTACTTAGAGTAGTTTATTGTAGAATGTATTGTTGTAGATCTATTACTTTCACATAGTTGTTAGTTGTGGTTCACCGATTAATTTTAGAATACTAGAACTACTAGTTATTTCTATTCAGAACATGGAGAATGTATTTATTTATAGTTCTATTTGTTCCTTAGTACGTAGTTGCAAAAGTGTGCATAGGATCTATTATTATCCATGTATGCTACATACATGAAGCATGCATGGTAATTTCGATTTGTAAAGAACATGTATGAATTATTTGCCTTTCTTTGGGGTGTGGGGCATTAGGGTAATTCTCTCCTATTCAGGTTTATATTTAAGTGTAGATTTATTATTATGTTTATTTCATGTAAATTAATTGAATGAGCACCTGTCATTAACATCATATTATTTGCGAAGTCATCGACATGTATGGCTAAGCGAGTATCCTTTAAAATACAATGGGGAGAAGGGCATCCATAGATGGGTGCAAAATGGGTTGTTTCGTTGCTTTTCCATATGTGATGAACAATCTAAGGGCCTATTTGTTTTAGCTTTGGATTCTCTAAAAGTTGATTCTAGATTGTGGTTGTAGCGAAGCTGATCCTCTAAAAACTAGAATCCAAAAGCACATACGAAGTAGATTGTAGATTCTAGTGTATATGGATGTGCTGGATTGTGATAATCAAATTCTAGAATTAGGCTATTTATTTTTTATTCTGCTTTTGGGGCTAGAATCTAGAATCAAAAGTAAAAACAAACAGGCCCTAATGTGCAGTGCAACGTTCATCGTTATGAGATGTTTGTATTAGTTGTTCTCATTGGACTATGCGTTGCATAATCTAAAGTTACATGGCATTGCTACTCATGCACAGCAACGCATGTAATTAGAGTTGATGGAATTGAAGGGGCCAAATTCATGGAGCTCATAAGAGAGATTTGTGAAGAAGCAAGGATGGCCGCTAATTTAGTTGGCCCAAGCATTTGAGAAAGCTCCTCCGATTCATATGGCATAGGAAGATACCATTGGTGAAGATGTTGAAGAAGTTATGTAGTCGAGCTATAGTAAGCCATACTTTATGAGCTAAGAAGGAAGAGGCGGTAATGACTCCATTGAAGCTGAGGTTGTAAGCCTTCCATGGTAGAGGGGCGTAAGAACCTATGGCCATTACACACAAAGGTGAGTGTAATATTGTGAAGCATCGCTCCATCTTGTGGGCCTTTCTCCGGGTGTGTTTTGGGCCGTCCGGCAGGTATTCTTCGGGGTGGTTGGCCATCTGTGGGAGTTGGGTTGAAGGGTTTAGGTTTGGGAGGGGTTCTTTTGGAATTTCCCCTCCCTACCTACTTTTCCACCTAACCTTATCTTCTCATTTCTTTTCTCTTTTGGTGGCTGCCTTTTTCCTCAGCCCTGGCCGACTCTCTCCTCCTCTAGGCGCGCCTCTAGTCTTCTCCTCTTCCCTGCCGGCGCCTGCCCCCAGCCTGCCGACGCCTCCTGTCTTCCCTACCCTAGTCGAGCTTCTTCCCCCTGGCCAGCTTCTCCTCTGGTGCCTTAGATCCCCTTCGGCTCTAAGCAAAGAATAACAAGAAGAGCCTGGCAAGGCCTCCCAGTGCCAGTTCCTCC
Source organism: Guadua angustifolia (assembly GCA_036346375.1). Lineage (NCBI taxonomy): Eukaryota > Viridiplantae > Streptophyta > Magnoliopsida > Poales > Poaceae > Guadua > Guadua angustifolia. The sequence goes on along the minus strand of CM070508.1, from coordinate 49,672,278 downwards.
GGCTCGGTGGTGGTGTTCTCCCCTGGCCATGACGCCCATCTCCCGACAACGGTTTACATCTGCTTCCTCCACCAGCGGCACGGCCACCCTGGTCGTTCCCCCCCATCGGCGGCCCATGGCTGCTCTGACACCCCCTGGCCGGTGACGAGCCGCCTCCAATGCAGAAGAAGCCCCCAAGTCGGCCACTGCCGAGTCCTCCCAATGGCTGCTTTCTCTCCCCCAAGCCGAGGTGCTCCCTCCCTCCTTCTCCTCCTCCTCGTTGGGTTTGTGAAGGTATAGCTTGCTCACCATGTGTTCGATGAAATGGCTGTGAGGTGTATGCATGTGTGGTGGCTCTTGTTTGGGCCAATTCGAGATAGTGGTTCGATTGATATTAATTCAGTAGTCAAGGTGTTTGATGAAATGCTTCACTTTCTCAACTCTAGTACATGTGACTATATGTTACGATCGTAGCATTTGTAGCTATTCTGAGGAATGGAGCTGCTTTGTCCATACTGTTGTTTATTACTGTGCTAGTCTTTATTGTATGAGTGATTGCATGCTACTTGCCAAGGAGTTATTTACTTGTTTTCAGTAAAACTGATCTTGTATACTTTGTATACTAAGCTATCGGGATCTTAGTTGAGTGCTTGTATATCTAGCTGGGAGATGAATGCTCACGTGTTGTCACCTAGTAACAGAGAATAGTATGGTCCATTAAGGCCTCATGTATTCATGCTTAAGACAGAGGGTAGACAGGTTCCTGCATGATGTCCTTTGAATGAGTGATGTAGAAGTCACTTATTTTGCAGTGAATGCATGCTATTATTGAGGTAGTGGTTAAGAGATTGCATATGAGATCATGTTTTTTTTATTGCACCTTATTATCTCCTTGATTACTGTATTATGCTTAAGTTGGTGTATTATCCTTAGTCAATGTTGAGTAAAGCTACCCATGGTGATCTAGATACACAAGGGTTCCATGTTGCTCTAGACTTATTTTGTCTACAGGATACCCTTATAATAATTAGAATGGGAGTTATTTATTTACTGATCAGGTACTTGTGTATAAGATCATAATGCTAGGATCATGCTGATGCAACTTGTTGTTTCCTTAACTACCTTAAACTTTACTATAGAGTGTTTGTGTTATTTCGAAATTGAGGTGTCATCCTTATGCTTGAAATGATATATGCAGTCACCCTTTACTGCCTTGCATGGAAATGTAGCGAGGAAGTGAGTACTGATTGGTCTAGTAATGTCGAATCCTATTATACCAATGAATGTGAATCTCTGATCGGCATATCTAGTTTTATTTCTCAAGCTGGTTAACCTCTCAACCTGAAATTGGGTAAGAGGATCAAAAGTTTGGATCGTTTTGGCAACTGCTGTCTGGAGTTGCCGTAGTTGAAAAGTAGGGCTAATTCCAGGAGGGATTATTAATGTTTTAACCAATGTTGTGACTGATTGATTGATTGGTCGGTAATTTGTATCTGTATTTGATTTCTGATTTCAGGAGGAGTGGCCTCTTCTTCGCGCGCCACTCCACTCCCTACGGTTAAGGCAAGTACATCGAGTAGTGTGCCTAATTGAGTTGTTCATTGTTATTTATCTGTTCATGGCTAATTTCTATTGATTGTGGCAAGTATGAGTTTTATTGGTGATTGCCCCTTTGAGGACGTGATTAACTATTGGATTCGAGTGGTCACTAGTAAACCTTAATCTCGGTGAGTTTACTGTACCTTTGTTAATATTACAGTGAGTAGCGAGTATGGGGTACGTGGATACTCGTGGTTAATTTACAAGAGTTGTACTTAACTGTGCCCCGTTTGGGGAATGGAATTGAGTATGTGTGCGAATCAATTAGATGATTATGAATGTGAGAATTGGCTATGTTTATGTATGTGGTTATCGTTGTGTTAGTGTTGGCAATGAATGAAATGTTGCATTTCATTCATGTAAATTGTATTGTGCATTCATTAAAGGAAGAGGCGATCCATTCTGATGTGGGCCTCTATGTTCACACATAGTGAACACGAAAGTCCTACCTCGTAGTCTCATTTTATCGAGGTGAATGGGAGCGAGACAGTAAGAGTAGGTACGTTCCACGGGATGGAAGGGACGTGAGGGTGCACACCGACAGGTGGGCACTCGACCGTACCGGTACATGCATCGAAAAGAGTATTCATGTGCATTGCATCTTTAATAATGACTTTTGTGGTAAATGGTATGTCATATGGGTTGCGACTATGGTAAAGGAAGGTTGAGTCATGGACTCAACCCAAAAGGGGAGATTGAATTGAATTTGATGAATTAGCGCATTTCATTGCCTTGCTAATTATGTTGTATGAATATCGAGGAGTGAAGTCGAGTTATGAACTCAAATAAAATTGATGAAAATGGTTTGAGTTGCAAAAAAGGGTGGTTGAGTCGGGAGACGTTGTAATTTAGAGTTAAGTAATGCTTCTTGGGCGTTGAATGGTTTTATTACCAAGTTTATGATTTGATTGCGGTAATTTTTGGTATGGTCAAGCTCTTGTTTTAATTATGATAAACTTGAATTGTTATCCTCGTGTACTTGCTGATTTTGAACTCACGCTTGTTATTTAATGTTTGTAAGTGTATTGAAGCCAGCATGCATGGATGGGGGTAGTAGCACAATCACGTTTGCATCATCACCATTCCATCATGTTGATTTATAGTTCTGATCTTAATAGCTCATGAAAAATTCTTGTAAAAGGTTGTTTGTAGTTATGTTTAGTGAGTCCCTGTCCTGTAATAATTATGTGGTGGAGTTTATTAATTTCTATTGGATGTGTGATTAGTTAACAAAGGACTTGCTAGAATGATATCATATTGTCGACGATCGGGATCGCCAACCGCAGAAAATGAGGTAGGGGTCAGTGAGAAATGGGACCACAACTGCGCTTTGCTCGAACAGAGGAATGAGGTCGAGGAGGTCTATGGTCGGAGCTAGGAGACAACGGACGAGACCGAGGATTATACTGGTTCGAGCCCCGTGAAGGTAACAACTTTACTCCGGTCGCCTCGCGGCGGTGATTCTTGTTATATGGGTGTACAGACAGTGTTTACAACTTAAGACAGTAATGGTGATTCCTAACTCGAGCTGCTGTGTGTGTTGTGTTCCGTAAGTGTTTACAAAGCTTCAGTCTTATACACATTCTTCTTGCAACGCTCGGGAGTAATTCTCGGATCGTGGCCTTCATGCACATTGACACCGGTGGTAACTGCTCGATCCGCCGCTACCAAGATTACTCCATGATCCCACGTTTCAGAATCGCTAAGCGATGACGCGTCGGGATCCAAGGGAACGTTATCGACCTTGAATCATCCCGAGCTCCGTGTCGCGGGACCCCGAGCTCGGAGTTACCGCGCCCTAGGTCGAGCGGCCTCGAGTTTAATCCGAGTTTTGATTGAGGCCTTCCGAGCTAGGGGGCGGTTGATTGTCTGGCCGACCAACCAAGGGTTGCCCCGCCTCGGCAGCCTAGCCCCGAGGCTCAAGGTCGAGAAGGAGTACCAAGGACGGCCTCGAGCCTCACCCAACAAAGTCGCTGGCAAGAACCCTTGCAAGGTCTTGGAACCTTGTTCGAGGTCGAGCGGAGATCGCAAAGTGAAACCCTGTGAGACATCTGGCGACCTTTGACCTCTCCGGTGGTACGGATGCCAACAATGGCGGACACTGCAGCTGCCGAGTCCGCCGCCTGAGCCTTAATTGCGCCTGCCTAATCAGTGCAGCGCGCTTTTGAGGCGCCAGAGGAGGTTATATCCCAAAAGCGTCGTGGAAGACCCCGAGCTTTGGATCATCAAGAGTTGTGGGAGACAGCTCGGAGACTGCTCCCCTTGCCCGACGAGAGCAGGAGCAAGAAGGGGAAGAAGAGACTCCCCCCAACCGGAGCTGACCGCCGGGAGACGAAGAGGCCCCACATCGAATGGGGTGACCGCGCCATGGTAAAGACGATCATAGCCAAGTTCCGAGCTCGTGCCCTTGGCTTCTGGCCTAACAAAGTTTCTTTCCTTGGCGGAAGAAAAAGCGCGTGCCGCGCTGCACCATCGAGCTCCCCGCCTTTGCCCGTGGTGATCAAGGTCGGTCATCTGGCATGGCCATGGCGGCGGTGTGGGCTCATCGCGAGCCGCCTCCCTGCACTGAGGAAGGAAGTGGAGTGCCCCGAGCTCAGTGGCAACAGATCATCGCCGGCCATCAACGAGGCAGAGGCCACCGACCTGTAAGACCACGCTATGCAACCCTGCTCCATCCCTTGTGTTTTTCTATCTTAGTGCCTATCCTGATTGCAGACTCGAAGGCCGAGACCCGGCTTGCCCACTCTAACAATGCTCGTTGTTCAGTATAGTCCGAGACCGAGGAGGAGGCAGACGCCTACATCTTGGCCCTGCCACGGTCTTCGGGTCAAAAGCGCTTCTTGCCGGGCCTCGAGCCGGGCCTGTGTCGGGAGTTAGGCCAAGGCCCTGATAGCCCGGACGAGGTGGACCCCCAACCTGCGATCAGCGAGGATTACAGCACCGGCGAGACGGGTGCCCTCGCGGTCATCGATCCTCCCGAGATCGAGGGAGACATGGGTGTCCGGGCCCCTCAAGTCGCGGCGTTGCCGATCGTTGGAGGCCGTGTCACCGAAGTCCCTGAGGCCCCGCCGACCAAGATCGTGCCTGATGGCGAGACCGCGGTTCCCCAGGCCACGGAGAGCGACCACGACAACGGGAGGCACTCCGATGACCCGGCTTGCGAACTTCCACCGGGATACAATGTTCCACCCTGTGGGTTGCGTCGGATGTGCTTGCGGCAACTCCCGCCACCGAAGCTGGCGGAACCCCGACCACGGAGGTCGGGCTCGGTTATCGCTGCACCTCGCCGGGGTCCGACCCGTCACCGATGTGGAAAGATCTCGAGCCGCCGCCGCACGCCGTCCGTAGGCCCCTGACAAGGTGTGTGGCGGTGATTGAAGAAGGCCCACTCACGGGGACTCGGGCGAAGGTTTTGAGATCAACACACTGCCTTGACGAGCTGAATGAGGAGTTCTCGGTAGCGTGATGTACCGACTCCGTGAGGTAGGAGCTTTCCTTATATGTCCTGTAATATGTTAAGTTGTGTGTTCTTGACAACTTCTTACCAGATCACTTTCCTTGTTTTCAAGGCGATTGGTAACGTGACCCGAGGGCTTCAAGGTCTCAACGAGCACGCCAACGTGCTCCGCCAGATCTTGAACGCCATGGAAGAGAGGGAGACCGAGCGCTCCAGGCTCTGCGCGACCATCGAGGCCGACGTGCAGGAACTCGAGCGGATCAACCGGGAGCTCAACGATCTGCGTCACACGATGGTGGCGCTGGAAGTGTCCCATGCCACCGAGCTCGAGAGGACCAGATCCTCCGAGCGCGAGCATGGGTTCAAGGCGCAAGAGCACGAGCGCGCTCGGGCGACCAAAGCGCTCGAGGCCCTTAATGCGGAGCGCACCAAGGTCGAGCTGCTGGAGAAGGCCGCCGCGGAGCGAACTTCTTCAGACTCGGCGCTCGAGATCCTCCGCGCCAGGGTCGAGGCCCTCGAGAAGGCCGCTGAGGAACAAGCCGCCGCCGCGGCCCAGGCGCTTGCTGACGAGCGTGCCAAGGTCGTGGTACTCGAGGAAGCCGCCAAGGAGCAAACCACCGCTACGGCCACGGCGCTCTCCGGCGAGCGTGCCAAGGTCGAGGTGTTGGAGAGGGTGTTCTTTGAGCTATCATCTTCAACCAAGGCGCCTCCCGAGCTAGAGGCCAAAGTCGCGGGCCGAGGAGAAGCTTAGGTGCGTGCCAGTGAGGCGAAGACCGCCTGCCCAACTCAACGACGAAGCGCCGCCGAGCTACGGACGCAACCAAGGAGGCCCCTCCTGAAGAAACCAAGCCTCGACGCTGCGGACTGTGAGTCGCCGAGCTCGAACAAGAGAAGCTTATGCGAGATGGAGGATCTGAGCTCAAACATCCTCGATCCTCAGAAAACATTTGATGTTATCAATGTGTTTAGACTACCTTTTTGAAGTGTGCCTTTCTTGTTCGCGATCGAGATCCATAGGTCGTTTGTAGATATTACGCCCTAGCTCGGCCCGTTGGGTCCAAGGTCGAGCAACGCCGACCTTGGACACAAGTCTAAGACGAGCAAATGACCATGACCGCAGAATCGAGATAGAGTGCTCGCGAAAAGAAACGCAACAAGCTTAACTCAATGAATAACTCACCAACTCCACGACCACGACCATGCGCACACTCAATAGCCAAAGCGTGGGGCTTGTAGTTCAAACCGGACGCATGGGTGAGCTGATTATAAGAGTTTTGCTACGTTGAGCTCGACCACCGGGGTGAACGTAAAGCTCGTGATACCTGCACTAAGGGCTAATGCGAAGGTCGTGCTCAAGAAAAATTACGAGATGCTCATAATAAACAAAAAGACATGAATGGTAGAAATCGGAGAATATCCCGTTATTGAAGTTTTAAAGGTATAGAGATTACACATAAAACTTGCGCGGTTGATCTATGTTCCACGAGCTAGAGAGCTCTCGCCATCGGGCATTGCTAGCCAGTAAGCCCCCGTGCGATCCGCTGAAACGACTCTATAGGGCCCTCCCACATGGGATAACTTGTTGGCGCGGACGATACCGAATCCGCCTCGTGGCTAAGTCCCCAACAAGGAGCTTCCTAGGTCGCATCGACCGAGACGCATGTCCGCGAAGAGCTTGCGGTGTAATGCGCCGATCGTAGCAAAGGCACGGCATCTTACTTCTTCCGCGAGGGCAAGGTCAAGAGACCGTTTTACTCGAAGTCGACGTGGTCAACTAAAGTGACCCTAGCGGAGCCGGCGTTACCTCCGGAGGCGGGGCGGCGAAGACCAAACACGAGTGAAGGGTGTGGACCTGTTGTTCTACCGATCGTGGTACGAATAGACCATAAGACGGTGGGAAGTTCGTCCACCCAGGTCTTGCCGTAGCGTTTGAGCTCATATGCAACTCGCCTTTTGACGCCTTGGACGATCTGTCCGTTGGCGCGCTTTGCCGCTCCGTTGCTCTGAGGATGAGCCACCGAAGCGAAGCACATTTTGGTGCCCATGTCTTCGCAAAATTCCTGTAACAATTCACTGGTAAACTGAGTACCATTGTCAGTGATAATTCTGCATGGGACCCCATACCTGGTGACCACGGACAAGCGGAAAAAGCGAACGACAGCTCGAGCAGTGATGGTCGAAACCGGTTCAGCCTCAATCCACTTGGTGAAGGTGTCGACAGCCACGAACAGGAATTTTTCCCCCCGGTTGCCTGGGGAAAGGGGCCGAGGATATCCAAATTTCGTGTCGAGAAAGGCCAGGCAAGTGGAATAGTCTGAAGGGCGTAGGCCGGCTGGTGCATTTTTCTGGCATGAAACTGACATGCTCGGCAGGTTCGGACAATATCCCGAGCATCCTGTAATGCCGTCGGCCAGTAATACCCCATACGGAAGGCCTTGCCGACCATCGTCCTGAACGAAGAGTGCGCCCCACAGAGACCTGAGTGGATGTCGTTGAGTAGGTACTTACCCTCCTCCGTGGAGATGCACCGAGTCAGGATGCCGGAGACATTCCATCTGTAGAGTTTGCCATCCACGAGCTTGTACAAGCTTGCTCGACGCTTAATCCTGCTTCTATTAGCAGGGTCGGGCGGCAGTCGCCCGCGCCAGAAGCCGTATGGGCTCGCCCATGCGGGAATACCTTTACCACAAAGAAGCACGACCTCTCGATCGGAGATAGACGGAGCCCGCCGCCTCGAGGATGACGTCGGGTATCTCCTCGTTGAAGAGCCGAGCTTGAGAGAAAGTCGCTACTGGAATTGTCCTTCCTAGGGACATGCCCGAGCTCCAAGTTCGAACCACTTCTCCATCTTGCTAACCTCACCGAGATACCTTGCCATTGCATCCCCGAGCATTGATAGTCCTTGTTGTCTTCGTTGATGACGAGCCGAGTCTCCTTCACGACCAACCGTCAGACGCCTAAGGACTTGCGTGCTCGTAAGCCCACCAAGAGAGCTTCATATTTCGCCACGTTATTGGTCGCAGAAACCCAAAACGAACCACATACCTCAACCGTCGCCGCTGGGTAAGGATAAGTATCCCAGCCCTCGAGCGCTTGAAAGACCTCGAGCCGTCGAAGAACATGATCCGAGGCTTTCTTCCTACCGAGCTCGAGCTCGAGGCGGTCTGCGACGTCTGCTCGACCACGGTCGGCGAGCACTTGTGACTTGATAGTCGTTTCGCCACGACCGATATCAAACGCCGCCAGTTCCATGGCCCATTTGGCTATCCGCCATCGCTATACGGATTCCGAGAATGTCACCGAGCGGAAAGTTGCTCGACGCACCACGGAATGCGCCGAAGTAATGTCGAAGCTTGCGCGAGGCCATGAGAAGAGCGCATGCCAGCCGTGACTTGTGGGTAACGCCTTTGGGCCGTAAGACCTCGCCGACATAGTAAATCGGATGTCTTTGTGCCCCCTGCTCGCAACTAGGACATCACTTACGGCTTGGCGGTGGTGCAAGGTAGAGCAAACAATCTCTCGCTAGGGTCGGAGTTGTAAGGAGGGTGGGGATGATGATATACCTTCACTCGCCGAAGACCGCTATAGCTCGAGTCCATTCAAAGCCCCGTGCTTGCGCAGGTCTTAAAGAATGGGAGACCTCGCTCGCCGAGCCTCGAAATGAATCTGCTGAGGGCGGCCATGCGACCGGTGAGGCTTTGCACTTGCTTGATCGAGGTCGGGGGCTCCATCTTCTTCGGACCAACCCCCGAGCCCCCAATCATGTAGCCAAGGACCTTCCCTGATGCCGCGCCAAACACACACTTCTCGGGGTTAAGCTTGATTTTGTACCTGTTCAGGTTTGCAAATGTTTCTTCAAGGTCACGGACGTGGTCGCTCCCGGAGGGGCTTTTGACGATGATGTCATCTACGTAAACCTCGAGGTTTCGCCCAATCTGCGGCTCGAAAGTCTTGGTCATCAGACGCTGGAATGTTGCCCCCGCATTGCGCAGACCAAATGACATGGTCGTGTAGCAATAAGTGCCGAACGGGTGATGAAGGCGATCTTGCTCGCCGTCGACCGCCAGCTTGATCTGGTGGTAGCCCGAATAAGCATCCAAGAAGCTTAGCATCTTGGCGTTGGCGGTGGAGTCGACGATCTGGTCGATGCGCGGAAGGGGGAAGTTGTCCTTCGGGCAGGCCGAGTTCAACCCCGTATGATCGACGCACATTCTCCACTTGCCACCCTTCTTCGCGACGATGACCGGGTTAGCCACCACTCGGAGTAGTCGATCTCGCGGATGAAGCCGCCTTGAGGAGCTTATCAAGGTTTTCTTGATGACCGCGCCTTCTCCGGAGAAGCGACGATTCAGCGCATGTGTCTAGAACCGTTCGACCAGAACTTGTGCTCGATCACCTCCTCTAACGCTAGGCATATCCGCAGCTCCCTGCTTAATATACCTTTGTTGGCGCTGAAGGAAGGTGACGAGCTCGAGTTCCTATTTGGGACTCACCGCCGAGACGTGGACACACCGATCGTGTCGCCTTCCTCGAGCGCAAGACGGCCTTTGTTGCCCATTGGCTGAATCGCCGCTCTCTGGGCGTTTTCTCCGTCACCTCTGGACCTCGGCTGAGGTAGCATGCGGCGAGCGCCAGGCCTTGGTCTCGCAGCCATGTGCCGCTGCAGTCACCGTGTCTGAGAATGATGCCGCTGGGGCTGGAGCTTCATGCACCGATGACCGTAATGATTGGCCACCATAAACTTGATGAGGGCGGGTCTTCCGAGAATAGCGTTGTACGGAGGTCGCCTCAACCACCTCAAAGGTGATCACTCGGGCGGATGTTGTCCGAGCCGTCGAAGGTGACGGGCAAGACCACCGCCCCAAGGAGTAGTCGAGCTCCCGTGAACGATTCGAAGAAGGGATGGCGATGCTTTTGATCTTTGGCCGGGAATCAGATCCGGTCAAGTGCTTCCGCCGCAAAGAAATTAAGAGAATCGCCTCCGTCGACCATGACACGCTCGACCATCTGATTGCTAATGGTCGGGTCACGACCAAGGCGGTCTTTAAGTCTCGGGCCATACCTTGTAAGGCATCCTCCGGAGAAAAGGTGATGGTGGCCCCGGCCCACTTGCAATGCTGTTCGATGAGCTTTCCAGCTGCAACCTGATAGATGGTCCGGGCAGCAGCCTTAATCTCGCGCCTGGACTGGTAGGTCGCCGAGCCACCGAAGATGATGTCAATCCGGTGCTCGCCCTGTTGGAATTCCAGGTCGAGGTCGCCGTGCTCCGACCCGGCGTTCACCCTTTCGGGCTGGTCGTCATCCTTCGGGAGCACGGGCATCTCACCACGCCCGTCATAGAAGGCTTCAAGCTTTCCTTGCCAAGCCTCGCAGACCACGTGTCGTGGCTTACCGCCTGCGGAAACAGTGCAATTCGCCTCGTCGTACTCGCCGCCTTCCCCTCGCGCATAGCATCGGTCTTCCGAGGTCCAGGCCGCCAGCCTTCTTTCTGGGGCTGGCCCTGCGCCTGGCGAGACTGAGACCGACCTTGACGAGGTCGGGTCCCGTCTCGAGTCTGATCCCGGACCTCGAGGACCTCACGCTGGCCGTCCGGCGAGACGATGACCCGCGGCAGACCTCCGCCGGTCCTGCGGTCACGCTTCCGCTTCTTGGCGCGGGCGTCTTGGTCGGCGCCCTTGGAATTGGATGGGCCAGCCTCAGAGTGGTTCAGACCAAGCTTACCTTGGTCGTAATCGCGCTTCAATGGACGGCGTCGTCGCGTTCGCGCACTGCCCGCCATACGGAACAGTTTGTTGACGCTGAGCCTTGTCGTGATCTCGAGGTCTTCGGTAAGGCGCCGGTCGCGAACGCCGAACTTGAAGGCCTTGATGACTGCTTCATCAGAGATGCTTGGAATCAAGTTCCTCATGCGGATAAACCGCCGCACGAAATCACGAAGAGGCTCGCTCTTGCCCTGGATGACGCGATCCAGGTCCTTCTCCCTCCCCGCCGCCGAATAGCCCGGAAGTTGGAGCGAGGGCGCTCTGATTTGGCGCCACGACCGAAGGAACCGGCTTCGTTGAAGAGCCGAGTTCGGGCAGCCGCCCGTAACGGTCGGGAGATAGTTGGCCATGACCATTCGTCACCTCCGGCCGCCAAAATGGCGGTCGAGTAGATGGACAGAACTCTTGGGATTCTTGGTCCGTCGGCGCCGATCAGCGGGCTTGAATCGAAGCGAGCAGCGTCAGACGCGAAGGTCGCCGAGTACGCCACGCAACCGTAGGTCGGGACGGTGCACGCCGAGCGATCGTGACCAACGAGATCTCCATCGCTGCTCGACTCGAGCTCGGGCTTTCTTGGCGACCGATCTTGGCGAGATCGGCCATGGTGCCGAGCACGGAGTCGCTGGGAGGTATCGCAGCGGTCTGTCGGCGCGACGACGCCTGGCGGAATGTCTGGGAAAGTCCCCGCGACCTTTGTCGGGGCGTGGAGCCCCACGGTAGCCGCTCGGTCTCGCCCGAGGGTGTTGAGACGAAGGCGCTTCTCGCCTCGGCGACAGCCGACGGGTGCGCCTGTGATGACGTGATGAGTTGTCGCCGCTTCGTGGAAGGGGTCCTCGGCGGTGACTTGTGCTGCGGAGGAATGACCTCGATTAAAGACGATCGAAGTTCTTCACCAAGGCCCTACCGAAGAGCTCGATTTTGCCCTATCGGGATCAGCCATGATCCGGGCGATAGCGCGAAGGCGCTCCCCCGAGGGAGGGAGCCTCTCCTGGTCCTCCCGTCGGAGCGCGGTTATGGCCTGATTGATCGCGACGTGGACCATCCGACGAGCATCCTCGGGGGTTTGTGCGTCGCGACCCTCTGCCGCCGCGTCCTCACAGAACGCCGCCACAAAACGTCTTTGCCGCCGCGGTGGCGGGAAGGCGAAACAGGATGCGGAGCCGGACTCCGCGTCCGATCCCACGCTTGAAGAGTGTCCGTCGATGGAGAACGCCATGCTCCTAAGACCTTGGAGTTTTTCCTGCGAATGAACAAAGCAATCGGGCCCCATTTGGCGCCATTGTCGACGATCGGGATCGCCAACCGCAGAAAATGAGGTAGGGGTCAGTGAGAAATGGGACCACAACTGCGCTTTGCTCGAACAGAGGAATGAGGTCGAGGAGGTCTATGGTCGGAGCTAGGAGACAACGGACGAGACCGAGGATTATACTGGTTCGAGCCCCCGTGAAGGTAACAGCTCTACTCCAGTCGCCTCGCGGCGGTGATTCTTGTTATATGGGTGTACAGAGCAGTGTTTACAACTTAAGACAGTAATGGTGATTCCTAACTCGAGCTGCTGTGTGTGTTGTGTTCCGTAAGTGTTTACAAAGCTTCAGTCTTATACACATTTTTCTTGCAACGCTCGGGAGTAATTCTCGGATCGTGGCCTTCATGCACATTGATGACCGGTGGTAACTGTTCGATCCGCCGCTACCAAGATTACTCCATGATCCCACGTTCAGAATCGCTAAGCGATGACGTGTCGGGATCCAAGGGAACGTTATCGACCTTGAATCATCCCGAGCTCCAGGTCGCGGGGACCCCGAGCTCGGAGTTACCGCGCCCTAGGTCGAGCGGCCTCGAGTTTAATCCGAGTTTTTGATCGAGGCCTTCCGAGCTAGGGGGCCGGTTGATTGTCTGCTGACCAACCAAGGGTTGCCCGGCCCCCGACACATATAACTACAAATGTTTTCTGTCTGCTGAGTGGATGTCCTACTTTCTAGAGAGGTCATGCCGAAATTTTGTAAATTTCGGTGGCTTACTTTTAAGCCGGTTTTAAGAGTCTAGAGATTGTTTTCAGACTTTTTGTAGAGGTGTCATTAGTTGTTTAGAGGGTTGGTAGCATCCGTAGCGCATTTGGTGTCGGGGTGTTACAGTGAGCAGATTGAAGCCTTGGTGCAATGAATAGAGCTTGAAAACCATGATTATGAGGCATTGTCAGATGATGAAGGTTCTTACTATGAATAAGATGTAGGTGATCAGGCCATTCCATCAGAGTATAACACATACCAATTTGTTAAACTAGTAGTGAGTGAAGGTCAGCGAGTGGAATGGGGATACGAGCAGAATGAGGTCAGGCATACAACATTATACAAAAGTAAGAATAAGGTGTAGAAAGCAGTCAAGTCTAGGAAGTGTCAGTGAGGAGGACATTCAAGGTAGCTAAGTCCCACCCGCTATGTATGATGTGTAATGTGAGATAGAGGGATGCCCATAGTGATTCCTTGCATACCAACCTAAGTAGGTCTAACATCCCAATTTTTACATCTTTGAAATAAGTTTAAGTAGTTTAGCCTTTCCAAAAAATTCATAATCTTTATTGTCACTTAAAATTCTTTTAATCTAAAAAAATTAATATGATTAATGCTCAAGTGAACAAATGTCAAAATTACTTTATTTGAGTTCTATATGCTATAATGTATTTTACAAAATTTTCTAGGATTTTTTCAGCTCTATTTTCTATTTATTTAGAGTCTATTTGTATCTTCTAAAAAGAAAAACCAAATAAAAATACTCTAATAGTGTTTGGGTTGAAAACCAACCCAGCCGGCCCAAATCCACGTTGCCTAGCCCAACCAACCTATGTCTATGCTAGCCAAGTCCATGCCGTAGCCTAGCCTGGTCCGCGCCATGTGAGTCACTAACAAGTGGGGCCCCACCTGTCAAGTCATTCATCTCTGTGTACAAGCTGGACTCCATGTCTGAGCTGTAGCCACTATGGATACCTGCTCCGATCTAAACGCTACACAGACACTAAGGCGGGTGTAAAGGGTGAATAAGAATTGCCTTGAGCCCCTTGTTCAAAACCCCAACCCCAGCCATAGTGAGCCACCCCTTAGATATTTCTAGAACGATATTTATAAGGCACAATCAGTTATAGATTTTATAATTAAAAATTTAAACATCCTAAATACATCGAGGCAACAGCTCATCTAATTAGAATCATCTAAAAATATGAATATTGTATCACTTTTATCTCCTTTCTTATTCTAATGTTGATGGATTTCGAGGAAAAATTTAATTCCATCCATAGTTTGTCCTGAAAGTTGTCATGCTCTGATTTATCTTCTACTTCATCCTCATCCCCGAATGAGAATACCATAGATAACCTATTTCTACTCTAGTCTTGTGGAGAAAAAGAATCATTTTGATGGACTCCATATTTAATGACCTCCATATATATTTGATGAACTCTATCAAAATAATCCTGTTCCTTTAAAAGACCAAAGTAAAAATAGATTGCTTAAGGTATACTCATTCGTGGATGAGGATAAAGTAGAAAATAAATCAAAGAATGACATCTTTCAAGATAAACAGTTGATAGAATTGGATTTTTCCTTGAAACCCATCAACATTAGAATAAGAAAGGAGATGAAAATGCTACGAAGGTTTATATTTTAAGATGATCCTGATTAAACAAGCTGTTACTTTGATACATCTCCGATGTCTAGATATTCAATTATAAAATTTATAACTAGTTGTGCCTTATAAATATTAATGCAGAAATATCTAAGGAAAAGAAAATTTTCAATAACAAATACTAATCATTGAAGTTCTTCCAAGAGATAAGAAAAACACCTGGATCACAGATGGTTCTTTAAATAAACTGTTTGTGATAGTTCTACTATCACAAATAGTTCTTTATACAAACCGTCTGTGATAGCTTATTATCATAAATGGTTTGTAGTAAAAACCATATGTAATAAGTATTTCACAAACGGTTCAGAAACCATCTGTGATGCACTGTATTATTATTGATACATACTTACAGATAGATCTTAAAATTGTTTGTTATGGCGTTTTTCAACCGTCTGTGATGATCTTTTTTGTAATAGTGTAGTTAGCATCATTTTATCAATTTAACACCAAACATAAAAACTATTGCCTAACTTTCTCTAGGCATAGATTTGTCTGTGTGACAATAGTAGGTTCATGATAACTCATAGAGTCAAAGGACTAATTCGAAAACAGCGTTGCACTAGTTCTTGTTCCTACAAGATAGGAGGAAATAGGGAGAATATTTAGCCATGGTAGGTGGAAGCAGGGCGGTACTCTAGGCTTGATTTAAGTTTAGATTGAGCTCTAAACTAGCTGAACTCGAACTTAATACCGAGCTCGCGAAGTTTAACTAGTTAAGCTCGAATAACTCGTGAGTCTCGGTAAATTTACAGATTACTTGCTAAATATTACTGCATATTAACTCTTACTAGGATTACTCGAGCCGAGCACAAACTTAAGCTTTTCTTATTGTCAAAAATTAGTGTATATTAAATTATTTGTTATTGAGCTTATTTAAGCTAAGCTCAACCTTAGGCCTAAACTCTAATCCAAATTTAGCCTCACTTAGCTTGGCTCGAGCATTTATCTCGCTAGAGCTTAAGAGGCCAGGCTCATTTACAGCTTAGTGGGAGACACGACTATGTTTTGCTTTGTAGAGCATCTATCATACATCACCAATTCTGAGAGGTACATGAGAGCTACATGCTACCATCTTGGTAGGTACACCCATTTAGAGTAAGAAGACGTTTTCGAAGGGGATGCCTACCGTACATGTACATGACATCGGAACTGAGCAATATGGCTCCAAATGCACGAATTCAAATCATATTTGGTTATATTTTTTATGATAATTTGATTGTAGGTATGTACTAATTTTATATATAAATCAGCAAAGTATGTGATCTAAATCGTTCAAAATATTTGAATTCGAGAATATTTTTGAAAGGTATGTGTTTCATTTAAATTATTATAGAGCGGTATATACCATAAAACTAAAATTTTCAAAAAAAATATAGCCGAATAATGATTAAATTTGCATATTTTAAATTATGGTGCCCTAGCTCCATCATGCCTTATTCTGTTATCGTTTTCTTTTTGTTGAGATTTTAATAGTCAAATAATGAAAAGATAACATGTAAATTTATACTTTCTCCAACCCATCAATTCCAGAACCTACAAAAAGAGAATACTAACAATCAAGTATATGATAAGCTAAGACAGGAGGCTCTTTGGCTTTTGTACATGTCCATCACCTACTAAAGGAACATTGTTGATAGCAATTGTTAGCTTTGGAATTTTGTTAAAGCTAGGTTAGGTCTGCCGTACTCGATCAGCACCCTGTAGGAAATTAAGTGAAAACAGTTTGCCCCATTCCCCGGGAGCCCTTTTCGCTTAATTTAGTCCATCCAATATTCCCACTTCTAGACTTGTAAAGTAGCTCGACATCTCCTAGGGCAACCTATAGTTAGACATGGAATCCCAATTATGCATGCTAGCAAGTTCCTCGTTGGCATGCAATCCATCAATATTAAATACTAAAAGCATGCACTAAGGTGCACGAGAATGGTTAAGGCGTAAACCAAACAAAATTATGTCGCGAGTTCCATTCTTAATTCTCTCTATTTTCTTATCTGTGAGTAATTAAATTGTTATATATCTTGTAAAATACTAGCAAAAACATGTGAGATAATCTGATCCAACATATTCACAATGAGATTCAGGACCTACCACATCAATATGAAAAATCTTGATTACTTGGTATGACTTGGGAGTCAAATGACACACGCACATAGTGTGTATATATAGAGAGACACATACGAAAGCGCTAATCTATGCTTGCATGTAGATTAGTTATTATGTGTTTGGTCGGAGAAGCGCATGCAAAGTATCCCACATACTCCACATGTTGACTAAGCCAATCACTTACATAGTCAAACCAACTAGTAAATGTATTTACTAGTTTGTACTAAAATATTTTTTTTCTTTGATTTGGCCATAACCTTTTACTGATAGCTCTGATTCACGAACGGTTTTCACCGATAGCTTATTGACGACGAGAGCAACATATTGATATAAGTCTCGCTAACAAATACCACATGAATCAGATTTTTTTATTATCCGTATACATAGATTTTACTATCGGTATATATAGATTTTACAATTATGTCAGAGAGTTCAGCAGCCTGTGTGGTAATAAAGTATTATGACATGTTCGGTAAATTTGTAGTAAAATCTCATTCATGAGGTATTTATTAGTGAGACTTATATCATTATGTTGCTCTCGTCGTTAGTAAACTACTGTAAAAACCGTTCCTAAATCAAAGCAATCAATAAAAAGTTATGGCTAAATAAAAAAATAATTCTAGCATAAACAAGAAAACACATTACTAGTTTACACCACATGACTGACTAGTAAATGTTTTTTTTTGTTTGTACATGAATATGATTTTTTTATTTAGCTATAACTTTTTATTGATAGCTCTGATTCATGAACGGTTTTCAACAGTAGCTTATTGACTATAATAGCAATATATTGATATAAGTCTCACCAATAAATGCTACATGAATCAGACTTTAATATCCATATCATAGATTTTACTAACGGTATACATTGATTTTTATTATCATGCCAGAGAGTTCAGCAGCCTATGAGGTAGTAAAATCTTACGATACATTCGGTAAATTGGTAGTAAAATCTCAATTTATGGCATTTATTAGTGAGACTTATATCATTATGTTGCACTTGCTGTCATTAAGCTACTAGTAAAAATCGTTGGTGAATCAGAGTTGTCAATAAAAAATTATGGCTAAATCAAAGAAAAAGATTATAGTACAAACAAGGAAATATATTACTAGTTTACGCTGTATGACCAACTAGTAAATGTGTTTCTTGTTTGTACATGAATATCTTTTTTCTTTGATTTAGCCATAACTTTTTATTGGTAGCTCTGATTCACGAACGGTTTTCACTAGTAACGTACTGACGATGAGAGCAATATATTGATATAACTCTTACCAATAAACGCCACATGAATCAGATTTTACTATCTATATACATAGATTTTACTATCGTGCCAAAGGGTTTAGTAGCCTATGCGGTAGTAAAATCTTAGACACCTTTGCTAAATTGGGAGTAAAATCTCATTCATCCGGCTTTTATTAGCAAGACTTATATCAATATGGTGCTCTTATTGTCAGTAAGCTACTGGTGAAAACCGTTCATGAATGAGAGCTATCAGTAAAAAGTTTTGGCTAAATCAAAGAAAAACATATTCCAGTACAAACAAGAAACACATTTACTAGTTGGTTTGGCCATGTAACTAATGGGCTTAGTCAATTAGGGTAGTTCTGTTGTGCTAATTAGTGCGATGCATGACTCGATCTGACTAGGTTAACTGGCCCGAGTCTATAATAAGCTATTCTATTCGTAGGTACTAAATAGTGTATATATATAAACATGAGTTGGTTGCGGCCGTCCATCCTTCCTCCTCTCCAAGAAAAGTAGCTCGCTGACATATAGTCCATAGACCATTGACTGTGAAACGCTCTCCCATCTCTCACAAATAAAAAGGAAACCAACCGCATCTCTCTCTTTAGAACATGTACAATAGTAAAGATGGCCACTGTGTATATACTTCTCCATGTCGTCACAATAGTAGAGACGGCTTGTATATACTTCTCCGTATCATCTAAAGATAACTTCTATAATAGATAACATTTTAAAGTTGTCTCTATGAATTTCCACAATCTTTTAATTTATGGCATGAAAAGTGTTTGTTATGAACAATAATTCATATATTGATGTTTTATACTATCTATATGGCTGTCTTTTCATAAAGAGATAGTTACACTCTCTCTCCTCTTTCTCTCTCCCATGTTAGCAAAAATATTACATGGCAAAGCATATAGATGGCTGAAATCACATCATTGTAAATGTCTTTACACCCACAACCACTCCCTCGGCTAGGCCATTCCCCACTTTCCCTCCCCATGGTAACTCAAGAATACAATTTTATTTTTTGTAAATATGTGGCATGATTTGATTATTTGGTTTAAAATGTGTTTCTGTTGCAACACACAGACATTTGACTAGTATAAATTTATACATGTGTGTGTATGAAAAACTTATGTCTCCTTCCACTAAAGAATGGGCTATATATTTCATTAATATAAAAGAAGTAACATTAATCACAGATAAATCACACACATACACACGCAGATATATAGGATGCCGAAATAGGACACAATGATTTCAAATACGAGAATTCAAATCAAATTTGGGTATATTTTTCAAAAATTTTAGTTTTAGGGTATATACCCATCTACAACAATTGAAATGAAATGCAAACCTTTACAAAATATACTCAAATTTAAAGATTTTGAATGAATTAAGATCACATGCTTTACTGATTTATGTACATAATCATCACATACATACAATCAAATTACCATGAAAAAGACAACTCAAGTTTGAATTTGAGTTCAAACTTGTTTGAACTACTTAGTAAAGTAGTTAAAATCGGCTTCTAAAAAATTTCAAACTTTTTTGCATGCGATTCATAGGAAAATACTCATTTTAGATTATGGTGCCCAAACACTTTAGAGTCCTAGTTAAATATATACTCCCTCTGGTCATAAATAGTTATCATTTTGGACATCGACACAGTCTCCAAAACATAGCTTTGAACACTAACTTCTATTATACTATAATTACAAACCCAACAAAACTATAATATTATGAAAGTATTTTTCGAGACACATCTACACATATGATTTTCATGGATCCAATTTAAATATTTTGGAAAATATTGACAGTCAAAGTTTTGAAAGTTTGACTACACCTGTATCCACAACTATTTGTAACCGGTGGGAATATATATCTAGTAATGAATATAAGATACTCCAAACTGAGTTCCATAAAAGATTTCGTCAAAGTCCACTTTTTAATAGTATAATTTGTGTATATACTCCTTTTATAAATGAAAATGGGTATAGAACAAAAATAAAGGGCTTCAATGAATTTTTTCAACCAAATCATATTTTAGTATCTTAGAGTAATTATTGAAATATACTGAAAGTGATAAAGTAGTATAGCACATTTATTTAAATGGTATATTGCAAGTGGGAGTACGTACTCCCGGAAATACAAAAAAGTGGATTTTGATAAAATTTTCCATGAAACTCACTTTGGAGTATCTTATAATCTGTATGCACAAAAATATAAAGTACTCCCAATATATACATACTCTTTTCACGGCATTAATTTTTAGAAACAAAGGGTGGTGATACCCTAGTTCCATTTATTAATGAAACCAAACATCTTCCATAGTTTACATCCTTTAGTAACATTTTTTTTGTGTGTTCAACCATGTGACAGAAAAGATAATAGCAAATGGCAGCACTGTACCACAAGTTCTATTTGGTTGCTTACATCAAGGGTGGCTTGCACCGGTGCATGCAATTTTTAACCTGTTTGCACTACTACAGAAAGATACAACACTATCTCTTCATCTGGGTCTGTTCCTAACTTTTCAGGAAAAACCCTATAATGATAGATGGTCCAGCGTTGGTGAGAAATATAGTGCAAAATATCACTATCGATCTGAACTAAGAACCGATAGTGATTACGATCATCATCACTATCGGTTCTGAGGCTAGAACCGATAGTGATATTATATGTATCACTATCAGTTATGAAGGTAGTACAAATAGTGTTGAAAATCATCATCATGGTCGGCCTCTGGGTTAGAACCTATCGTGATAGTATATATATCACCGTTAGTTCTGATCTCTGAACTGACCGTGATGTGTTTGTCCAGACCAACTGGTTATAACCTTGGGCTAAACCCTCCTGTGTTAATTGTTATTCTAGAGGTCAAAAAACCCGCTACCGCCCCAAAAAACACAACATATTTTGCGGTTGGAAGCAATAATTAGGGTGAGAAATTATGGTATCCTCAGGGATGGGTGTTAAGGGAGTAAAGTTGAAGCCCTAGCTTGAAGAGATTTCCCCTCAATTTGCCCTCGTTTGTGATTTTCTTCAAAATATGAGAATTCCTTCAATTTTGCACTAGGTAATTCGATGTCATTATTGATGTTGTAAATGTATGTCTCCTAACTAGGAAATTAAAAGCTCATAACTAGAGAAGAAGATATAGGGAGTAAATTATATATCTTGGAACCTGCCCTGCACATTGCTAAGGTAATTAAATAATGTCTCAATATTTGAAATAGCTAGTTGTAGCTCCAGTTTTTTCTTAATTTAGTGTGTGCAGTTTAATTGCAGATGTACTATGAAGAATGGATGTATCAGAAAAGTCATGTTAGTGCTAAATTTCAAAGATGTGTTAAGGAATTCAAAAAATTGCCAAAGAATACATGGTCAAGAGAGGTGTAAACTTCATATATTGTCCTTAATTTGATTACACAAATCTCAAAGATTTAATAACATAGCTCAAATTGAAGGCGGCTTGTTTCGACATGGCTTCGTGAGGAATTACACATGTTGGATCCGTCATACGGAGAAAGTACTAACACTCTGATATGTATTAAAGACATGCTGGAATTCGATCACAATTTGCAGTGTGATATGTTTGAGGAGAACAATTTAGATCTAATATTGTGGGATATGGAGGGAAATTACATGAAAAGAGAGTTTGAAAAATTAAAAGCTTGATAGAAGACGGTGTGAAACCATTGTTCTCGGGTTGCAAAGTGGAATATACCAAGTTGAGTTTGGTTCTTGCATTGGCCGAACTGAAAGCAAAACACCGTTGGATAGATACAAGTTTCAATACACTTTTAGTTCTTCTATCCAATGTGCTTTTGAAGGGAAATGAGTTACTAACAAGCATTGATGAAGTGAAAAAACTATTATGTCCCACAGGAATGAAAATAGAAAGGATACATGCATGTCTGAATGATTGCATCTTGTACAATAACGCGCATAAGATATTGAATGTTTATTTAGTTTATGGTGTATCCTGGTACAAACAAAAGGAGAAGCATAATAACAAGAAGCATAAGAGCCAAACCAACGATGGTAAAGAGGTAAACAAAGGGGTACTGGCCAAGGTATTATAGTATTTGCACATCATTCCTCATTTAGAGCGGTTGTTTGCAAATCCCAAAGAGGCAAAATTATTAAGTTTGCATTATGAATCTTGAAAGGAAGATGGCAAGCTGAGACAACCTGTTGATTTGGCTCAATGGAGAAATATTGATTGGAAACATGAGGAGTTTGGTGTCGAGATGAGGAACATTAGATTTGGATTGAGTACAGATGGAATGAATCCGTTTGGTAATATGAGCAGTCGTCATAGCACTTGATCAGTTCTGTTGTGTATCTACAATTTCCCTCCTTGGTTGTGTATGAAGCGAAAGTATATCACGATGTTGTTACTAATCTAGGGACCCAAAAAGCTAGAAAATGATATTGATATGTACCTAGCACCATTGATTGAGAATTTGATAAAATTGTGGAACGAGGCGCTCATGGTGTGGGATGCATACAAAAGAGAGAAATTCACCCTACAGGCTATGATATTTTGCATCATAAATAATTTTTTAGCACTTGATAATTTGGCTAGCTACAGTATGAAGGGTGTCAAAGCTTGTCTTATTTGTGAAAAGCAGACAAAGAGCATGTGACTACTGAATTCTAAGAAAACTGTGTACATGGGTCATTGTAGGTTTCTGCCTAGAAGTCATCGATACTGTAAGATGGATGACAAATTTTATGGGAAGAGGGAAGTTCGTTTGGCCCAACAACCTATGAGTGGAAAGCGGGTATATTCATACGTAGAGGATATTGATGTTCAATATGGAAAGAGCCATAAATCTATTTGTCCCAAAACCATTTGGAAGAAGATGTTAATATTTTGGGATTTACCATACTATAAGGAGTTTGATGTCTGGTATTGTATTGATCTCATACATGCTGAGAAGAATGTTTGCGATAATTTAGTTTGCATCTTGCTAAACATACCTAGGAAGACCAATGATGGTGTGAATGTTCGCTGTAACATGCCCTACATAGAAATTAGGCACAAACTTGCAGTGATATAGGAGGATGGAAAAGGTCTGTACATCCCTATTGCATGCTATACTTTATCTAAGAAGGACAAAAAAGACATCTGCAAGTGTATCCACGGTATTAAAGTTCCATCGAGCTACTCCGCAAATATTAAGAAGCTTGTGTCCATAGATGATTTGAAGTTACTTGGTATGAAGTCCCATAATTGTCATGTTTTGATGACCCAAATGCTTCCTGTTGTAATAAAAAATATTCTGCTAGAGGATGTCAAGTTGGCAGTCACGAAGCTGTGTTATCTTTTCAATGTAATTTCTTGCAAGGTTATTGATCCCGATGTACTAGACAACTTGCAGAGTGAGGTGGTGCAGACTGTATGTCAACTTGAGATACATTCCCTCCTCTACCTTGTTGTTCACCTTGTTAGAGATATTAAGATATATGGACCCGTATTCCTACATTACATGTATCTATTCAAGAAGTACATTATTATATTAAAGACATACGTGAAGAATTGGTCGAAGCCTGAGGGTAGTATTGTTGAAGGATTTGGGATTGAATAGGTTATTGAATTCTACGTAGACTATGTAGCTAAAAGACAAACAATTGGTATTCTTGTATCTTGTCATGAGGGTAGATTTGGTGGCAAAGGAACCATTGGGTCAAAACTAACAAGTCCACCATTTGATATGTATTATAAAGCACATATTACAGTCTTGCAACACAGCGCAGAAGTTCATCCATACATCAAGCAGCACAAGTTGATATTATGGGAAGAAAATCCACAGATAGATGAGCTTTCTATCAAGTGAGAACACCAAGAGAGATTCCTCATGTGGTTCAAAGAAAAGGCAAAGGTCTTTGTTAGTGAGGAAGTCAAAAAGTTGGCTGACAAACCAAGATTTAATGTGCAGACATGGCATGAGTACGATATTAATGGCTAATCCTTTTACACTAAAACAAAGATGCAAAAATTATAATTCAAAATAGTGGTGTGAGCATAGATCCTTTGTAGTATGATCACTCAAAAAGAGGATCCTCATCCACAACAAATTCCTACAAAGGGATGATTGAAGAAATATGTTAGCTTGATTACAGAATATACCAAGTTCTATTGTTCCGATGTAACTGGATGAGACTTCCTCATGGTGTAAAGGTCGACAAGAGATGTTTTACTCTTGTGAATCTCAATAGACTTGCCCATAAAGAGGAACCGTTCATCCTTATGAACCAAGCAACTCAATTCTCCTGCTTGCGTGATCTGGCCAATCTGAGGTTGCACATCATCCTTCATGGCAAGAGACGGATCATTGAAGTTAAAAATATCGTAGATGAAGAAGAGTATAACCAATTCGATGAAATACCTCCATTTGCAAATGGGACATGTCTTAGCGGTGACAACAACACACATGGAATAAATTACATGCATGTATATAAATAAAGATATAATACATGTATACTCATTAAGTATGTTTGTTTTCTATAGCTAGTGTTGTTCTAGGAAAACTGTGTGTATTTATCTCTATCGGTTCCACACTCAGAACTGATAGTGGTGTATGATCTCTATCAATTCTGAGTGTTGAACTAATAGAGATTCACGTATTATCAAATCGATAGAGATTCACGTATTATCTCTATCGGTTCTATGCTCAAAACTGATAGTGATAACTAGTGCCTCTCTATTGGTTCAGAGCATGAAACTAATAGAAATAATATATTCATCTCTCTCGGTTCAACGCTCAAAGCCGATAGAAATATACTAGTTATCTCTATCAGTTTTGATCATGGAACTGATAGACACAATACGTGAATCTCTATCGGTTCAATGCTTGGAACCGATAGAGATAAGGGTACTTCTCTATCAGTCTAAGCATAGAACTAATAGGGAGGATCTTCTATAAAATTTCACCCTCCCGCCTCTTCCCCTTTTCACCTGCTCACATCTCAAACCCTATATCCTCCCGTATGCGTTGTGTCTCCCAAACCCTTGCCTCAACATTGGTGACCTCGTCCCCCTCGGCGACCTCCTCCCCTGGCGTCCTCCTCCTCCTCGATGACCTCCTCTGCCCCTATCAACCCCCAGGTGTCCTCCCCGTGGCAAGTATTGTTGCCTATTTCTAGCATCGTTGTCTATTGATGCTAGAAAGTATTGCTTGTGCTTCACTGTCTTTGAGCTTAATCATTATCTTCAATACCTAGTTTGACATTCATTTGATTACATCTTCAGATTGAATAGGTAGATCATTATCTTCAGTACCTAGTTTGATGTTCATCTGCTTGGTCGAATAGTACACAATCTAAATTTTGATTATTTGAATAGTGAAATGATCTTAATTTCCATTGAATGATTGAGTAGATTGTAGACTCTATATTTGAGTAGCTTGAGTAGATTGTAGCTTTTGCAATTACGAAAATTTCTAGCTTGAGTATATTGTATGATCTTAGTTTCCAGTATGTATATGACCTCCAATGTCTATTTTTACAATGTCACAAAGAGAGAGAGCATTGGCTCATTGCCCAACCGAATAGAAGATGATGCTAAAGGGTCGAGTAAGGTGAGAAAGGCCTCATGACCAAAAAAAGGGGCCATAGGGAGAACACCGTAGGTTCTCCAGTTCGATGCCACGGGGGTTTGCATGAGTCATCCCAAGTGTAAGACGGCGTACCAATCTTTTCTTAGTCAATTGATGAGGAAGTGAGTACCAGTCATGGTTCCAGAATGGTGGAAGGATGTTAGTGCCGAGCAGAAGAATTGGCTATGGAACGATATTAAGGTAACATAGTAATTCTTCTCTCTCAACCTGTGACCTAATCGTGAAATACTCTAACCCTTTTTGATATTGCAATAACAAGGTAAATGGATTATGCCAAAGGAACATGAAAGCGAAACAAGGTTATACACCTTGAAAAGAATAGGTGTGTCTTTGAGGTATTTCTGGGTTATCATGATGACTGAGTACGTACTAAAAGGTTGTACTCCCTTCGATGTATCCGTTTGTGTCTCCCGATGTTTTTGAGAAGTTCAATAAGATGAAGAGTACGCCCTAGGCGTAGGAGCTGAGAGAGAAGAACATCGCTATTTAGAGGCTCAACACACACACGCACCACCTCGGTTCTACCGGCTATGAAAGGAAGAAGGCAGAGTGGAGACAACTAACCAAGGTGTATGCCCTCTCTTGGATGACGGTGCCTTACTTCGAGATATGTGAGGAGCAGGCACATGACTGGATTTTAGCAAGGACAAAGAAAACCCCCGACGGTCGGCTTGTAGTTCCAAACCCCAGACCGTGTAGATTGTCTCCACCATCGTAAGACATATAACTTACTACATTGTAGTTAACCCTTCCCATTGTATTTTAGCACTAATTTATATTCACTTCTTGCAGGAGGAAGTAAGCTAGTGAAAATAGCAGGGGACCTTTTAGAGCCAAGGGTCACAGGACATCTTGTCTACAACAATCAGGAAGCTCGACCATAAGGGGCAGGTGCTTACAGGTGTGAGGCATACGAAGAAGTCCTTCTTCTAAGATGAGGAGGATGCTTCCAGTTCCAGAGCAAGATCATGGCAAGCACATAAGGAGTGCCTCAAAACCAAGCTGAAGGATGAGCTGAAGGAGGGGATGAGGGAGGAGATGTTGGCACATGAGTACCACATGGTGGCACATGAGGAGCGCTTGAAAGCTGAGATGATGGTGATGATATCTAATAATCAGAGTCTTATGGGCTCACCTGTTGTAGAAGGGCTGGTGCCCTGTCCTTGTAGCTACGCTTTCAAAAATGATCAGTCCAATCCCTAGCTAAAGGTAATAATTATTTCTAACTTAAAGGTACGAGAGTAAGCTAAACAATATTTCTAATCAAGTTATGCACTTCTTGTAAGCGCCTACCAAGTGTCAGCTCGTCTTGCTCGAAGATGGATTTCCCATTGAGCCTGGACGTGAGGTTGCATTTTTATGTAAGGACATTGACATGGTGCATGGTGACCCTTTGGAGAAGGCTATATGAGGGTGCAGGTGGACTATGTCTACGATGACTTCCTGTCTCATGTGCTAGAGTTCCCACCGAATGAAGATATCACCACTCTCGGGCAAGAACGGATGTCATTCATCAAGTGGCCCATGACGGATGTTGTACTACTCAAGGTAAAAATCCCTTGAGCCTTCTCGATCTTTCCAGTATTGCAACATGTATACCTACTTACATATGCATATGCTTTGTAGGTTTCTATGCCTATCACACCTGCACCTACTCCCACCACCATCATGACTCTTCCATCCAAGTCGACTAGAATGAAGTGTGACCTGGTGTATAAAAGGACTAAGTCACTGACAAAAGAAATGCAGGTGTCGGGGACTGATAGATTTCTGACAAGTCAATGCACAGTCAACAGGGTATCCGGCCCGAGGCAACCCGGCAAAGGTCTTCAGCCACGACCTAGTCCACGCAGTCTCGCATGACCTAGGGCCTGCCTCGACCAGGGTCTGCTTCTGCACCTCCTCAAGCTTGAGGTCGTGAGGTTAGCTCTTGGTCGGGTGGTTTCGCCTTAAGACGTGGGGGATGCATTGACCCGGCGGTTACCAAGACCTAAAATGGTGGCGTCAAGGCAGGAGTGGGCGACATCTCCGGAGCAGTTACAGTCCACTTTCAATGCGCACGAAGCCCCCTCCCCGGGAATCTCTCCCGGCCGTTGCAGGCGCCATTCGGGGGTATATAAACCACGCAAGGCATATGTACAGGACAGGAACTCACCGGCAATAGCTTTACACACACACAGTGCTCAAACTCGAGCTGTAAACACCCCTTGTACTCACAGTTAGTGAATTCCTCTGCCCGCAGAGAAGACTGGACGTAGAGCTATTACTCTTGTAGGGGCTCGAACCAGTATAAACCCCTGTCTCCTGCTCATTGACGCCTCGCCCGACCTTCATCTACGCCATTGTTAACCAAGCGCTACGGGTCCTCGACGCATTTAACCCCTCTTCATTTCTGCGGTCAGGCGATTCCGATCGTCGACAGCTGGCGCCCACCGTGTGGCCCGGAAGCTTCGTTCAACTGGAAGTGACCTCAACTTCTCGAGGCATGGCGTTTTTTGCAGCAGCGCATTCTGTGAGCTCGGGCTCAAATGCGGCTCTCGAGCATGGAAGTTCCGCGTCCCTGTTCTCCCCCTCTCCGCCGCTGCGAAACCGTTTCGTTCTCATGGCCGCCAGCCAAGATGAGAATGTAGAGGAGGGGGAGCGCAGCCCGAAGACCTTGGAAGATGCACGCCGGATGGCTCGGGTTGCCATCAACCAGGCCATAACCGCTCTCCGGCGAGAGGAACTTGAGAAGATTGAACGCCTCGGGCGTTCCAGTTTCCCACTCGGCGAAGGCCCGGCGATCGCACGAGTCATGTCTAATCCCACGCGCCCGGCGTTGGGTTTCTTTGGCCGGGCTCTTGCAGATGAGCTCGATAAGGCCGCGACTAAAGCTGTGCCGTCACAGCGCCAGGACCTTCCTGCTGGGTCTCGGTCATTAAGGAGTGATGATAGCTCCTCTCGCAGGCATCAACACCCCCGGCTCTCTCTCTGCACCGGCAGCCTCGAGGCTCGTCTCAGACGCCGCCGCCGTTGTTCCCGAAAGCGCGACCGGGACGAGTGCGGCGGCGGCGGGCGACTGACTACCTCCACTCAAAGAGCAACATCGCCAGCCTTTCTCCCGACGTCCCTCCGAGGCGTCGCCGGGTCCACGAGCGCTTACGATACCTCCCGGGTGATGCTCGGGCCCACCGCCGCGGCCGTCGAGGTCACAGGGAGGAGCGCCAAAGCGACCGTGAATCCAGCTCCAGCAGCAGTGAGCACCTTCCCAGGCGCGCCCCTGTCCCAGCGTACGGCTGTGTGGCGTACTTTGATGATCTTCGGCGGTTGCAGTGGCCGGCTCGCTTCAAGCCTACGTCGATCGAGCGGTTCGATGGGACAAAGAACCCTGATGAGTTCCTCTCGATCTACACCACTGCCATCCTAGCCACGGGAGGTGACGAGTACGTGATGGCCAACTTCCTCCCAACCGTCTTGGACGGTGCTGCCCGCACCTGGCTCTTCAACAAGAAACCAGGTACTTTCCGCTCGTGGCGCCAAATCCAGAGCACCCTCTGCTCAAATTTCCAGAGCTGCTATGAGCGGCCCGACCGGGAAAAGGACTTGGATCGAGTGATCCAGGGAAAAAATGAACCCCTCCGCGACTTCGTGCGGCAGTTCATTCGCACTAGGAATCTGATTCCCAGTGTGTCGGACGAGGCCGTGATCAATGCCTTCAAGTTCAGCGTGCGCGACCGACGCCTCACCGAGGACCTGGAGATCACGGCAAGGCTCACGGTCGGCAAGCTTTTCCGCATGGCGGAGCGCTACGCGGACGCGGATGAGGCGGTTCGCTGGAAGCGTGATTACGACCAAGGTAAGCTTGGCGTCAATACAGGCGAGGCTGGACCCTCCGGCATCAAGAATACCGACCAAGGCGTGGCCGCCAAGAAGCGGAAGAGAGACCGCAAGTGCGATGGTGGTCGGCCTCAAGTAACCGTTACGGCGGACGGTCGCTGTGAAGTTTTGGAAGCACGGACCCGCCCGAGAGGGTCGCGTCCTCGCAGAACCGCCACTACCCCAAAGAAGCCTGTGCACGACCTCGGCAGGACGATCATCGGTCCAGGTCGCGGTAAGCCGACGACCGCACTCAAGGCTCTGAGGGGCGGTCTCAGTTCGATGAAGGCAAATTTTGCCTGTTTCACAGGGCTCTAGGCCACGACCTACGGGGCTGCAGGGCCTGGCAGGCCAAGCTCGAGGCCTTCTACGACGGATGTGGAGAGATGCCCACGCTCCCAAAGGAAGGATATGAGCCCGAGAGGGTGAACGCCGGAGAAGACCAGGCCGAACTCGACCTGGACTTTCAGCAAGGCGACAGCCGGATCGATGTCATCTTTGGTGGCTCCTCAGCGTTTCAGTCCCGGCGCGAGATCAAGGAAGCCGCGCACGTGGTCTACCAGGCCGCCGCCGGAAAATCCTCAGAGCAACCCTGCAAGTGGGCTGGGGCGACCATCACCTTCACATTGGAGGATGCCCCCCAAGGTATGTCGAGGGACCTAAAGACGGCCTTGGTCGTGACCCCGACCATCAGCAACACCACGGTCGGGAGGGTCATGGTCGATGGCGACAGTTCCCTTAATCTGCTGCTAGCCAGTGCGCTCGACCAGATGTAGATTCCCCGGTCGAAGGTCAAGAGCATCGCGATTCCATTCTTCGGGATCATCCCTGGGAGCTCGACCACTCCTCTAGGGCAGGTGATTCTACCCGTCACCTTCGGTGCCTCGGATAACTTCTGCACCGAGCTGATCACCTTCGAGGTGGTCGAGGGTGACCTCCCCTACAACGCCATCCTAGGGCGCCCTACCCTGGTGAAGTTCATGGCGGCCAACCACTACGGTCACTAGTGCATGAAGCTCCCGGGGCCCAGTGGCGTCATCACCGTGCGCGGCGACCTCAAAGCGGCGCACGGTTATGAGACTCAAGCCCTGGCCCTCGCAGGCATGCTACTGCAGCGAGGCCCGGGGGCAACGGAGAAGAGCGCCCGCCAAAAGACGGCGATCTAGCCCAGCGGGGCTACGAAGGCAGTGCCGCTCGAGGAAAGCGACCCGACTAGGTGCGTCCACATCTCAGCCGGGCTGAGTTCCAAATAGGAACTCGAGCTCGTCACCTTCCTCCGCACTAATAAAGGTATATTCGCTTGGGAGCCGGCGGACATGCCGGGAGTCCCGAGGGAGGTGGTCAAGCACAAGCTGCAGGTGCGACCCGACTACCGGCCTGTGCGCCAGAAGCTACGACGTTTCTCGCCGGAGAAGGTCGCCATCATCAGAGAAAACCTGGATAAGCTCCTGAAGGCCGAGTTTATCCACGAGATCGACTACTCTGAGTGGCTGGCCAACCCGGTCATCGTCCAGAAGAAGGGCGGAAAATGGAGGATGTGCGTGGACCACACGGGGTTGAACTCGACATGCCCGAAGGACAACTTCCCGCTCCCGCGCATCGACTAGATCGTCGACTCCACCGCGAACGCCAGTATGTTGAGCTTCCTGGATGCTTACTCAGGGTACCACCAGATCAAGCTGGCGGTTGAAGATGAAAGCAAGACTTCGTTCATCACGCTGTTCGGGACCTACTGCTACACGACCATGTCGTTTGGTCTCTACAACGCCGGCGCGACCTTTCAGCGCCTGATGACCAAGACGTTCGATCCCCAGATCGGCCACAACCTCGAGGTCTACGTGGACGATATCATCGTCAAGAGCTCTTCCAAGGACGACCACGTTCAAGACCTTGGGAAAACCTTCGCCAACCTGAACAAGCACAACATTGGGCTCAATCCGGAGAAGTGCGTATTCGGTGCCGCTTCAGGGAAGGTGCTTGGCTACATGATCGGGGGCTCCGGGGTCGGCCCAAACCCGGAGAAGATCAAAGCAATTGAGAAGATGGCGCCTCCGACCTCGGTGAAATAGGTACAGTGCCTCACTGGCCGCATGGCCGTTCTTAGCCGGTTTATTTCAAGGCTTGGCGAGCGTGGGCTGCCATTCTTCACGGTCTTGCGCAAGCAAGGGGGCTTCGAGTGGACTCCTGAGGCACAGCGGTCGTTCGACGACCTGAAGGCGTACCTCTCAAGCCCTCCTTTGCTCACCATCCCGCGGCCGGGTGAGCAGCTATTGCTATACTTAGCAGCCACCGCCCAGGCTGTCAGTGCCGTCTTGGTGGCCGAGCGGGATGCTTGTGCAAAGATCCGATCTACTACGTCGCTGAAGTCTGCTGACGGCGAAGGAGTGCTACCTGAGTTGAAGCTCTTGTATGCCCTTCTCATGGCCTCGCGCAAGCTCTGGCATTACTTTAGGCGACTTTGGTGGTCGCCCGGCGGTTTTACGCTCGGGACATTCGAGAACCCGGAGGCTGAGGGGCGTATCGCCAAGTGGGCTATGGAGCTGGCGGCGTTCGACATCCGGGTCGTGGCGCGCACGGCTATCAAGTCGCAGTTGCTCACCGACTTCGTGGTCGAGCAGACATCCCCTCCTGCCCCCGGGCCCGAGGTCGAGGAGGAGAAGCCCTGGATCATGTACTTTGACGGCTCGAGGTCTTTCAGGCACTCGGGGGCTGGGATTCTCATCCTTACTCCGCGCGGTGACCGCCTAAGGTATGTGGTTCGTTTTGGGTTTCCAGCGACCAATAATGTTGCAGAATACGAGGCTCTCTTGGCAGGCCTGCGGGCCTGTAAGGCCCTGGGCATGCGCCGGTTGATTGTGCGGGGCGACTATCAGCTCGTCGTCAATCAATATAACAAGGAGTACTAGTGCTCGGAGGACTCAATGGCCAAATACCTTGCCGAGGCGCGCAAGATGGAGAAGTGGTTCCAGAACTTGGAAATCACGCATGTGGCGCGGAAGGACAACTCTGATGCTGACTTCGTCTCCAAGCTAGGGTCGTCCAACGACGAGGTTCCTCCTGACGTGATTCTGGAAGCCTTGGCGTCTCCCTCCATCTCCGACCAAGAGGCCTCGGTCGCCTTCATCAAGGGCGTCCCTTCGTGGGCTGAGTCCATCTATCGTTTCCTGGCGACGGGCGAGCTCCCAGCTGAGCCAGCGGAAAGGAGCAGGATCAAGCGCCGGGCAAGCTCGAACAGGCTCGTCGACGGCAAGCTATATCGTCGGAATCTTTCCGGCATCCTGACGAAGTGTGTTACCGCAGAGGAGGGTAAGTACCTGCTACATGACATCCATTCAGGTCTATGCGGGGCACACTCCTCTTTCAGGACCATGGTCGGGAAGGCTTTCCGCATGGGGTTCTATTGGCCCACGGCACTTCAGGACGCGCGCAACATTGTCCGCGCCTGTCAGGCTTGCCAGTTTCATGCTAGGAAGACACATCAACCTGCCTACGCGCTCTAGACCATCCCGCTTGCTTGGCCTTTCTCGACCTGGGGGCTGGACATCCTCGGCCCCTTCCCGCAGGCGACTGGAGGGAAGAAGTTCCTGTTCATCACCATCAACACCTTCACCAAATGGATCGAGGCCGAGCCCGTCTCGACCATCACAGCTCGTGCAGCGGTCAAGTTCTTTCGCTTGTTCGTGGTCACCAGGTATGGAGTTTCGTGCAGAATCATCACTGACAATGGAACTCAGTTTACTAGTGAGCTGTTCCAGGAATACTGCGAAGACATAGGCACCAAAGTATGCTATGCTTCGGTCGCCCATCCGCAGAGCAACGGGGCAGTTGAGCGCGCTAACGGACAAATCGTTCAAGGTGTGAAGAAATGAGTGTCGGATGAGCTCGAACGATACGGCCAGACCTGGGTGGATGAACTTCCCACTGTCTTATAGTCTATCCGAACCACGACCAGCCGAGCAACAGGGTCCACTCCCTTTCGGCTCGTGTTTGGTACTGAAGCCGTCCTACCTCCCGAGGTCACGCTGGGCTCCGCTAGGGTCAGCTTGGTCGATCAAGTTGACTTCGAGCACGAACGGTCTCTTGACCTTACCCTGGCGGAAGAAGTAAGATGCCGTGCACTGCTACGATCGGCGCAGTACCTGCAAGCTCTTCACAGACATGCGTCTCGATCGGTACGACCTAGGGAGCTCCTTGTTGGGGACTTAGCCCTGAGACGGATTCAGGCACCGTCCAACACCAACAAGTTATCCTCGCGGTGGGAGGGCCCCTATAGAGTTGTTTCAACAGATCGCACGGGGGCTTACCGGCTAGCAATGCCCGATGGTAGAGAGCACTCTAGCTCGTGGAATATCGACCAGCTTCGCAAATTCTATGTGTAACCCTTTTTACCTCAAATTTCAATAAAGCTCCTGTTCATTTGTCATGATTGGCCTCTGAGCATCTCTTTTTGTCTCGTATTGGCTTAAATTCGCTTTTCGGTGCTAGATTTACATATGAGCGTGCTTGCCCTTGGTCTCGGCGTCGGGGGCTTACCCTTAACCCCCGGTGGTCGAGTTAAGCGTAAGCCGAAACTCTTCGCAGCAACACTCCCACTGCGCCAAGGTTCGAGCTAAGCTCTGGCCGCCAGTCGACGAGGCACAGAATTGTTGTCGAGTCTCGAGCCTAACTCTCGAGTTTAAGTTTGTCCTCGTGCAACCATATTATGTTCTCTGTGGCTCCTTTTCGACTTTGCAGGTCTTGGTCTTTGCTGGCCTCTTACCTTGCGCCCAAGGTCGGCGCTGCTCGACCTTGAGCCCAATGGGGGCTAGGCGTGGTATACTACGACCAGCAAGGCTAGGTGCTCGATTGAGAGAGAATTGTTTAGTCGAGAAATCACAAAGCAAACCAAGACGTTACATTATTTTGATCAAAATAAAACTATCCCATTTGCCTGTTTTCTTACAAGTCTTACGAGGCATCTACCCTATCTACAGGTCTGCCATCTCGCGTGGAAGTTTCTCCTGCTCGAGCTCGGCTACCCTGGCCCTCAAGGTCGACATCTCGCCCTAGAGCCGGAGGGCTTCGTCGGAGGCTTCGGCGGCGCGACGGCGTTCATCTTGCAGCTGGGCCAAGGCAGTCTTGGCCGCCTTGCTCGCCCGACCCAGTTTTTCCTCGAGCTCTTGAAGCTTAGCCTCGAGCTCGAGGGAGGCCTTCGGCGCGGCGGCTGCCTGGTCTGCAGTGACCTTGCTCCGTTCTTCAGCTTTGGCTCGCTCGGCCTCAAGCGCCTAGAGCGTTGCCGCCACCCCTCGGAGCCAATTGTCGGTGTTTCGTAAAACCGGCAGACGTATTTGTAGGTCAAGGGGCCGCGCGCCCCCTCTCCTTGATGGTTGACTCATGGAGTCTCGAACATACGGATGATCGGGCTGAGGAGTCCCAGATGTATACTGGTTCGGGCTGAATGTCCCTACTTCCAGTTTGTGGTGGAGGATCTCGTTGATCGGGGTATGGCGGATTACATGCGAGAACTAAGGACAGGCCCTTAGCGCTCGTCTGTGCGGGTGAGCTCGGAAGCCTCAACCGATCGCTCGGATCGGGGGAGCGAGCCGGACACTAGGTAGACGGAGGGAGTTTTTGGTTTGTGAAAGAGTGAGCCCGCCCCCTTGAAGGTCCTGACCCTCCTTATATAAGCGGAGGGGGCAGATTACACGAGACTAGAGAGAGAAGCGGCTAGGGCGCACTATCCCTTAGCAATCCGGTTTGCCGTCTTCAGAGCTGTCAGGTGCCCACATAGGTCATGATGGGTGGGCAGGTTCGGCCAGCTACGCCCTGTCGGTAGGGTTAGCTAGCGGCGCTTCATTGGGAAGGCGCGCTTCTATCCTCTGTGCGCTTGTCAGAAGTAGGGGTTGTGTGGGCGGCGTCTCTGGCGTTGCTTTGGGAAGGAACGCCTTTCCCTACTCCGCCATCTCGTTCAGACGGCGGTTGACCAATTTTGAGGTCAGTCGACGACGTAGCCAGGGTTGCTGGGGCGGGACCTTGCCGAGGCCCCGACCGACAACTGGGTCGGAGGCTGCGTGCACTCCCGTTCTGCGGCCCGGTCAGAGCTCTCAGAAGTCCCGACCCGAAGTCTGGCTGCGGGCCACAAAGAGTCTGATCCGCGGCCTGGTCGGCGCGCTCTTGCAGACCACGGCGCAGGCGGAGGGTCCCTCATGACCCGATCGAGACCTTGCTGTGAGGTACCTCTGGTATCAGTATTCGTCAGCTGGCGATCTCGTTGGAGTCTTCCATCGCCTTTTGTGCAGCCTCCTCCCGCTCGGCTCGGAGGTCCTCCACGAGCTTGGCGTACACCTTCTCCCGGTCCTCCAGCACGTCAAGCAAGGCCTTCGTCCCATCGGCGTGCGTGTGAAGGCCTTGCAGGCCTTGGGAGACCAAGCTAATGGCCTATGGAGCTCGAGGGGTCAGCGCAACACTTGAAAAAGGCCAAGAAGACAAAAGGGCACGGTCCGTTCCCGTAACTCAAGTACCTGGGTAAGGCGGCCTTCAAAGGTTGCACGGGAGTACACGGTGGGGCCGCCCGACGTTCCAGGGGCAGGGTCACCCATCGTCGTCGCAAGGGCTTCGGGCGCGTAACCCTCGGGCGCTCCGTCATGGGCGGCCGCGTCTCGAGCTTCCTTGCCATGGGGGCTCGACCTGCCTCCGCGCTCTGTCTCGGCGGCAGCATTGCTTTCCGTGGCTAAGGGAGCTCCGGACTCCTCCCCTGCGGTGGCTTTGGCCCGATCCACAGGTGGGTCTTCCGCGATGGTCGTGGTCGGCGCGTCCTCTGGCTTGGCGGCCGGGGGAATCCCGACCGTCGTGGTTGCGGTGGCTTCAGCAGATGTGGCGGTGGCGTCCCCAGTGCCGTCTCCTTCGGTAGGCTCCGATGGGTCGACGTTGCCCTCGGCGCCAACTCCTTCGGCAACCTCCGGGGGATCAATCTCCTCCCCGTCTGCGTTTCCCTCGGCAGCCTCTGGCTGGTCGACACCATCCGCGGCGTACATTTCGCCGGTGCTGTAATCCTCGCTGGTTGCGAGCTGAGGCTCCTCCTCGTCCGGGTCGTCCAGCTCTTGGTTGAAATCCCCGATCGGATCAAGACTAGGCAACGTCGGGGGAGCGCGCCTCTGGCTTGAGGGCCGACGAGGCGCCAGCACGTATTCGGCTCCTTCTTCCTCGGACTCGCCCTGGACCACGGTCATTGTCAAATCGGGCAGACCTTGAGCTCGAGTGCTCAAGGTCTGCGATTAGGAGCAACTACTAAGCTAAGAAGATAAAGGAGATTCGAAGGCAAGGAGCGCAAATGATGTACCTGGGTCAGTAGTCTCCGCTTCACGAGGCTTTGGTGGGAGCTATGGCTCCCCGAGGCCGGGGGAGCGACCTGTTTTCGGGTTCCCTCGGTCTGGGACCTAAGGGCTCGCGGTGCTTCCTAGTCCTCCACGGCAGAGGTCCTAGAGTTTCGTGGCTGGGATCCTTGGCCCGTCTGGGGGCTCGAGGTCCTAGCTGCAACCGCCACGCTCAGTTGCTGCAAGAAAGGCGCGTCAGGAAGTGAGGAAGCACAAGTATAGGCTCAGGGGCTCGACCATGGGGTTCTTACCATGGCGCGGTCGGCCCATTCGACGTGGGGCTTCTTTGCCCTACGATCATCTGCCTTGCTCGGAGGTGGCTTCTTTTTCTTACTCTTGCCCCCGCCAGGCAGCGGGAGCAATTTCCTGGCTGTTTCGAACAATTCCTGATGATCCTGTGGGCATGACGAAGTCAGCGAAGGCATTGGAGGAGTACGGATTGGAGTGTGTCTCGGGAGTGCCTACCTCGGTCGTCCGGCAAAGGACGTTCTTCGGGATAGGGCTGCTGATGGAGTAGTCGTGTGCCCTTTTCCCGAACATCTCGTTCATCCTGGCGATGACCCAGGATTCCTTTGGCGCTGCGAGATGACAAGACTGTCAGGAAGGATGAAGGTCGGACTTAAGCGAATTTCCAGGGCAAGGTGACGTACCGCATGAACCTTCGCGGGTCATGTCGTCGCGTCCCGTAATCTTGTAAAACGGGTGCTCCCTCTTCCGAAGGGGGAAGATTCGGTTCCTCAAGAAGTCACAGGCGATCGCCTGTCCGGTGAGGCCGCGTGTGGCGTAGATGTGGATGGCGGCGATGGTCTCCTCATCGACCTCCAGGTCGTCCGCTTCTGGGGTCTCCTTCTTCTCGGAAATGGGGGTCCCGTCAAAGAACAGCGCCCCAGTCCTTCCCTTCTTCAAGTAAAACCACCGCTCGGCCCACGGGCCAAGGGAGTCTCGAAATTGGGCCTTGGGGAATGACCAGGGGATCCCCGACCGAAGCCGGAAGTAAAGGCATCCGACCACGGGATCCTTCCCGGAGCGGAACAAGGCGAAGAATCGGAAGAAGAGTGAGGGGTGGGAAGGATTCCAAGGAACCCCTCACATAAATACGAAAAGATGGAAAGGAGGAGGATGGAATTGGGCACCAAATTGATGAGCTCTATGTTGCAGTAGGTGAAGACCGCCGCCAAGAAATCGCTCTCCGGCGTCTGCAGGCCGAAGAGCGCGTATTGCTCGGTGCAGACGAATTCATCGCTCTTGGGTTGCGGCTCGGTCTCGCCACCTGGCAGCCGCCATATTGCCGGGTCCAATAGCCCCAGACTTTCGAGCTCCTTCATCCTGGCTGCTGAGAGGGAGCTCCTTCCGAGTTTGGTCATGGCGATTGCTTCCAGAAGGTTGATTGAAGAAAAGGAAGTTGCACGAGCGAAGGGCCGGAGGTCAAGAGCGCAGGGGGCTCAAGGGTGATCCGAAGGCTTGGGCTTTCAGGCCTGGGTCACGTTCGGTTTTATCTTAAGACGCCTCAAAAGCCGTGCCAATGGTGATTTGATAGGCGCATTTAAGATCGGGCGTCAACTTCGAGGCGTTGCGGTCTCTCCCTCTACCCGATTGAATCCGTACCGGCATCAAGGGGTCTGAAAGGTACCAGGTGTCTTGTACGGTTTCTCTTAGCAATCTCCGCCCGACCTCGACCTCAGGTTTAAAGGTTCCAGAAATCAGTCCCGTCTCTGTGGAGGCTCAAGGTCGACCCATGTTCCAGTCGCGACTTGGAGCCTCGGGGGCTAGCTGTTGGGGACTGATAGATTTCTGACAAGTCAACGCACGGTCAACAGGGTATCCGGCCCAGGGCAACCCGGCAAAGGTCTTCAGCCACGACCTAGTCCGCGCGGTCTCGCATGACCTAGGGCCTGCCTCAACCAGGGTCTGCTTCCGCACCTCCTCAAGCTCGAGGTCGTGAGGTTAGCTCTTGGTCGGGCGGTTTCGCCTCAAGACGTGGGGGATGCATTGACCCGGCGGTTACCAAGACCTAAAATGGTGGCGTCAAGGCAGGAGTGGGCGACATCTCCAGAGCAGTTACAGTCCACTTTCAATGTGCACGAAGCCCCCTCCTCGGGAATCTCTCCCGGCCGTTGCAGGCGCCATTCGGGGGTATATAAACCACGCAAGGCATATGTACAAGACAGAAACTCACCGTCAATAGCTTTACACACACAGTGCTCAAACTCGAACTGTAAACACCCCTTGTACTCACAGTTAGTGAATTCCTCTGCCCGCAGAGAAGACTGGACGTAGAGCTATTACTCTTGTGGGGGCTCGAACCAGTATAAACCCCTGTCTCCTGCTCGTTGATGCCTCGCCCGACCTTCATCTACGCCATTGTTGACCGAAGCGCTTTCTGGGTCCCTCATACGTACTAACCCCCTCTTCATTTCTGCAGTCAGGCGATTCCGATCGTCGACAGCAGGAGACCTCAGAAACTCCTTCTACCAAGAAGGCAAAGTTCAAAATGTACATTGAACCCCCTGAAAAATAGAAGGCCATAGAGCCCCCTTAAAAAAGGGGTACATACATGGACGACCCCTTCTCCCAAGCAACCAATTGAATACTCTACCCTATACCGCTTGCTTGCTCCATAGATGGTACATTGACAAGGCTAAAGAGGCAAATGGCGCAGTGCAACACACAGATTTCCATGTGAGGTATCAGGAGGCCAATTCCATCGCTAGGAGGATGGAACATTCCCAATGAGTTTCAGTGATTTGTTCGTTTTGTACACTAGGCAAGCCATCGATATTTCTACTATACGAATCTGGATGTTGAGAGTATCACACAATACAACATAAGCCTATAACTGTTGTAGGATTTTGATTAGTTTTTTAACAATTGATTTGTTTTGCAGAATGATGAAGCAGTGAGCCACGATGTATCATCATCCTGTTGGGTTCATCGACCCCGAGGTGGTTTCTACGACCATGGCACAATACCAATCGGATTTCATTGTTGACTACCTCAAGCTGGCATTACTCACTGAGGTGAGAAAGGACTTCATTTTCGTCCCGTACCACGGGAGGTAAGTACTACTCTAATTACTTTACCCTTCAATTACTTGTACGCATTTAAATCTTATATGAACTTATTTTCTTGCACTGCATACATTTAATAAGGAACCATTGGGTTCTACTCGTAATTGTTTCGAGTGAAAACAAAGTTTATGCATTTAACTTGCTGGAGAAGAGATTGATGGACTACGTGATTAAGCCTATTTTACAGAGGTAAGTATATTTCTTGAATCTAACACTTTCTGTATTTAACTACGTTCTTTTTTTGACTAAATGGTATCTTTGGCCATTGTATGTAGGGCTTTCTTGTCTTACACTGTCAAAGGATGGCGACACAACAACAAACGAGGAGATCAGCTGGAGTGGGTGTGCTATAAGGTACAAGTGTT
The DNA here is from genome assembly GCA_036346375.1 of Guadua angustifolia. Classification (NCBI taxonomy): domain Eukaryota; kingdom Viridiplantae; phylum Streptophyta; class Magnoliopsida; order Poales; family Poaceae; genus Guadua; species Guadua angustifolia. The sequence goes on along the minus strand of CM070508.1, from coordinate 49,632,177 downwards.
TAGCATTGGATTCTTCCTAACATCTATTCTTCATCTTCTAATTTGATTTTCCTTGTTCACAGTGTCATCAACAACGTATAATGAATTGTGTGGCTCCTGCATCATGCATCAAATAATGATCCTGGTCGGCACCTCAGACCTTTTCCCTAATATATGTACATTCATAATACACTCAGCCTTTTATGTATAAATTTTAAAACTTAATTAGTGCACTACTTTCTATTTTGCAGTAGCTCGATATCACCCACAAGAGCTTGCAAAAAAAGATTTCAACAGAATAGCAAACAACATTTGTATATGGAATTGGTTAGATGTTATAGCAAAGGATGGTCGGTTTAGAGACCCAACAGGCTCCTACTAGTCTATGTAAACAATGTTATATACTATGAATGTGTACTCCTATTAGTCTATGTAAATCTAGGTATTATATACTGTGAAGGTGATATGTGTAATGTTAAGTATATTTGTTTTCTATATACTATGATATGTGTATTGTGTGATATGTGATATGTGTACTGTGAATGTGACATATATGTGTACTGTGATCTGGTGATGGAACTGTAATATCTCGGTTGAACTTTGGGGTTTTTATTTTTCTTTTCGAGTGCGTTTGTTTCGTCGCGGGTCATCCTTAGGTTTTGGAAGGGCCCGGAAGAGGGTTTGGGCCATCGGGAGCTGGTTTGGGCCTTAGGAAGGGTTCTTAGGCCTTTGAGGGAGTAAATCCCTAACCCTAAAAGCCACATCAACCAAGGGGAGCCAGCCATTTTTCCCCAAAGCCCCCCAGCCGACTCCCTCCCAACTCCAGCGCCTGGCGCCGCCCCTGGCTCCCTCCTGTCGCCGCCCCCTGGCTTCCTCCCTGCAGCAGGCCGGCCGAGCGCCGCCCCTCCCCTGGCTCCCTTCTCCTTAGCCGGCGGTTCCCTGCTCCCCTGCTCCGGTGAGTCCTTGGCCGACGAGCTCTCCTGGCCCTCCCTGCGCCCGGCGACGGCCCTAGACCCCTCCCTGGCCAAGCCACGCCACCCTGGCCGTGGCACCCTCCCCTGCCCCTCCTAGCTCGGCGCCCCTCTCCTCCCTCTGCCAGGCAGCGGTGGCAGCAGAAGCAGTAGCAGCAGCAATGCCCTCCCCTCTTGCCTTCTTGTGGTGAGGACTCGAGCAATTGAAATTTGCGGTATTTCGTTTCTTTGTGCATGCCATGTGTTTGATGTAATGCCTAGAAGGTTTATGATATGGTATCACAGTGATTTAAGTGTGCAAGGTTGAGACATGGGCTTGGAATGCAAGAATCGATGCATTGCGAAATTTGTGTGCATACCTATATATCCATGCCTGTTGTTCTATATGTTTGCCTGCTAAGTTGCTATGTAACGAGTATGAGCTGTATCCCGGTTTTTAGTATAAGTTTTTATGCTTTGCTAATATGATATTTGAATACTAAGGAAGGGACTTGGTGATATTACTGATTTAGAGGGTAATGGCAAAAATTGACATAAAATCTATTGGTTTAGGTAGCAGTAAATACTCCCAGGGTCAAATCCAAACATGTTCTCCTAGTTCTGATTCAGCGGCAAAGTGTGGCTGTTAGAATATTACTTTCAAATAGTTCTGTTTTGATGATCTGAGGTGTATGCTCCTTTATGCATGACTGCTAATGAATTAAAAGGAATTGAATGACCAAAACATGCAGCCAGTTGTTAACCTTTCCTCCTAGTAGATTTTCCAGTTATTTAGTGTTGTTCATGCTTCAAGGGTTTAGCTTTTGTGCATAGTGTCTAGGAAGGGTGTTTTGCAGTGGCTATTGGTGTATGATACTGAGTCTTTGCATAATCATGCTTAAATTAGAGAATGTACTTCTTTCTGTACGATTCAATTCCACTGAGAGTTAAGAATTTCTTACTGCCATTAATGCTGAAACAGACAATGGTATATTAGCTCATATTGTTAATGCTATCGTTATTCATCAAATAGGTAAGATCCCAGGTTGAAAAAGGTGTTAGTGTACCCTTGATTGATTGTGCTCCTCAAATTCTGATTCAGTTGTTAAGTGTTAATCGATCATCTATTCATGTTTTATTATTATGTGGGTGTGTTGTCGCTATCTAAATCTCTGCTGCTAAGGCCATGTTGCTGCAATTTGTCGTCTTCTTAATCTCCCATATCGTGTTTGGGTGATTGCACTGCCCAATTAATGTTGCGCAACACCAAGTAATGAGATTCAAATGCATAATTTCTATTTGCTTATATCACCCATTACCTATGTATGCTAAGAGAAGAATACAGACTTTGATTGAAGTCTGGTACCTTTTGGTTTGCGGAGAAATGTAGAGAGAGGGAGAGTTTGCAGGAGAAGGATAGATGACCATCTCTTTACCATGCCCTCATGGCCTGTTCCTTTACCTTGCAGCAAAGAGGAACCAAGGAGGTGGTGCAGAAATGGGGAGGAGTGGCCTCTTCTTTGCGCGCCACTCCACTCCCTGTGGTGAAAGGCAAGTACATCGTGTTATTGAGCGTGGTTGTGTGTTCATATGTGATGCTCCTTAATTTAATTGTTGCTCTGCTAATTAGATGAACTCTAATTGAAAATGGGCTTTTAGTAAGGTTGATTATAGTAAGTATATTGTTCGAGTGAATGGGGTTGACATGAGCTTGGTTTAAATGGTTAAGTCATTTCTAGAGATAGTATATGTGAGAATTTACTTTGTGCTATTAAATTTTAATCATAAGATTGTATCCGTACCAAAGGTTCTCTTTGGAGGAGTCTTGGGTTGCACTTCAGGCCAAACCGGCTCTTTCTGTTAGGAGTAGAAGTTCCGATGTGGAACCGGGAGTCCCGGCTTGGCTTGAAGGCATCTGGAAGTCCCGGATTTGTCGTGGGTGGGTTGTGTGAATTATGCAGATAGAAAAGGTGTTCCAAACCTGTGATGAGGAGGGTGGATGAAGGTTAGCAAATGGAAAGTGAGTATTTAATTGCAAGTGTATTGTGGTGAGCGTGGCTCGGTGGCAGTATGATTTAATTGCATAATGAAGCGTTTGTAATGTGTTGCCATGTCTTATTGTTGAATCTGATTAGACTAGTATCGCTGGCAACTTATGAATGTGAAAATTGGCTATGTTTATGTATGTGGTTATGGCTATGTTAGTGTTGGCAATGAATGACGGGTTGCATTTCATTCATGTAAATTGCATTGTGCATTTATTAAAGGAAGAGGCGACCCATTTTGATGTGGGCCTCTGTATTCACACGTAGTGAACACGAAAGTCCTACCTCGTAGTTCCATTCATCGAGGTGAATGGGAGCGAGACAGTAAGAGTAGGCACCTTCCACTGGATGGAAGGGACATGAGGGTGCACACCGACGGGTGGGTACTCGGCAGTACCGGTACGTGCATCAAAGAGAGCATTCATGTCGCATTGTATTCTAATGATGATTTTGAGTTAAATGGAAAGGTGTTGAGTTGGGATCGAGTAGTGGGCTCATCCAAAAAGATTAAAGAGGTATGTGTAAGAATTTAGTAATGAAGGGAAACAGGTGAGCATGCATGATGCACTACATGATTATAGAGGTGTAATGGATTATTTCAGATTCTGTATTTTCATGTATGGTTGCAGGATATAATTTATGTTTTCAGGTTATATGTTATGCTTCATTGTCGTGGAGTTGTGAACTCCATCAGAGACGAGTATGGGTTTGGTTTTGGAGTATTAGTTGTGATACTTCTGTTTTAACTGCTTGATGTACTTATGTAAGAATGGTTGTTATGCTCTTAAGTAGGAATTGCGATTGATTATGAATTTATTCTTTGATGTACTTCACTGAGTCATCGACTCACGCTTGTTGTTTGTGTTGTTGCAGGTACATTGAAACCGGCATGCATGGATGGGAGTAGTAGCACAATCACGACTAGTATCACCACACTATCTTTATATTAACCTATAGCTTCTGATTTTAATAGCTTAAAGAAACTCTTTGTAAATGGTTGTTTTGTGGTTGCGTAGTGAATTCATATCCTATAAATTAGTTGTGTGATGTGGATCATGAATCTCCTTATTTGTGGCTCTTTCATGTTTTTATGCTTAGTTGTGCTTAGTGGGACATGGTGGTTAATGGATACCATGACTAATTGTATTAGAATTGTTATAGTTATCTTCTGTCTGCTGAGTGGATGTCCAATTTTTAGGGGAGGTGCTGCTGAAATTTTTTTATAAGTTCGGCAAACTCTCAGTTTGTTCTCTTGCTTTGCTAAGGGTGTAGCATTCAGGGCACGTGGGGTGTCGGGGTGTTACTGGAACCAGGGCGGATTTATCTCTATCAGTTCGACGCTTAAACCATAGAGAATAGGAGGACATCTCTATTGGGTTTGAGCATCGAACCGATATGGATTCATGTATTATCTCTATCGGTTCAATGTTCAAAAGCGATAGAGATAATAGGACTTCTCTATCAGTTCTGATTGTGGAACTGGTAGAGATAATTTATCTTCTTATTTAGTTCCGAGCGTCGAATCGACCCAGATGATGCTATATCTCTATCGGACGAAAATCGATCATGGTAGCCACTCCTCATCACTGTCTAAGGACTTTGTATTGCCACCAAATTGACCCAGATGACCATTTTTGTAGTAGTGTTGGTTGCCTGCATGAAGCTCCGGGTCAGACTAAGGCTCTATTTGGAATGGCTTTAAGCTAGCTTCAGCTTTCAAAAGGCCAGTAAGCCTCCCAAATAGCTCAGCTTTTAAGCGGCTTTTGGCATAAACTAGAAGCCATATATAACTAGCAAAAACCAAAAATTGGAAGCTTGGTTGGACCTGCTTTTGCAACTTATTATTGAGAAAAAATTAGCTATTTGTCAAACGAAGTCATTACCCTTAACTGCGAAGGGGATGCCTAAAACTAGGCTTGTGATTACAGTGAAATTGTAACAAGATAGCCATACTAGAAGGTGCAGCTGGATCGCTTCCTTTTTAGGGAGAGCTAATGCCAATGTTTATTGGGTATTTTGATTTGACACTGCTTCACACCTAAAAAGATGGTAGCTATGTCTGAGCTAAACTTGGATATAGAAGTCTTCCATTTCTAGGCACGTTTTGACCTAAATGTGATCCGGAACCTTAGTAGCAGTCAAAATAGAAGTTTTGAATTATCAAACCCGTGCTCAGAACTAAACTTCTGACTCTAGCCTTCCAACCTGGCATGGTACCAGCATTGATTGCACAAGTTCATGAAGAGGGAGGGATGAGTAGAATGAGGGAAAGTGAGAAAACAGTGGAGTATAAAATCTTTCTTTTGATATCTTCCTAGTTCAATGTTTTGATAGGAGAAAAAATTTTACTTCTAACAAATTCTTATAGGATTTATAGTAGAATTAGGGAGTATTATGTACAAATATGATACATAGCCCTTTTCCTTAAAAAGAACCCGGTGATGATGTCCTAAATAGAAGACGCGGAAATAGGAAGAAATTTCTTCCTTTTTCTACCCTTTTTTATAAGCAAAGGATGTCTGAATATACCATAAAATTAGGGTATCCGAGAGAAAACTACTGTTTGGAATGATAGCAACCAGTTCAACTAAAGAGCTCATTATCTCCATCCCACATCAAACTCAAAGGAAGTGCGGTAAGTCCTCAGTCGGTTGCATCCTGCCATTGTAAACCGTGGTTTTATGTGTGCTGAACACTTGGGTGAAACAAAAGAGGAAGTGTTGCTAATTGGTTTAGATGGATCCTTCATGGTTGAATCCAAAAAGAGAAAGAATATTGCTAGAAATTGATAAGGTAACATTTCCATTTCTTCTTCAAAATAAGAGTTCCTTTTGATGCAAGAATTGTCTTTCCTTGATATCGAACATAATGCATAAGAGGATCCATAAAGGACCATATGATTTTCCAAAAAAAAAACTAGGTACATTACCCAAAAATGTTCCATCTTCCTAAAAAATTAAGTCTCTTATAAAAAAAGCTACCGCTATCTTTCAACACAGAAAATCAAAAGGCAGCTTTTTAAGGCCCTATTTGGGAGAGCTCCAGCTCCCAACTCCAGTTCAGAGCTGAAACTTATAGGCTAAAATAAAGTGAATTAAGTTTATATTTTTAGTCTAAAATGTATACAAGATGATCTACCTAAACACTCTTAATGTACCCTGACTCGGCTCCACAAATTTCTGGAGCTAGAAATACCCTACTCCACCAACTCCACAGATTTTGGTGGAGCTGGAGCTGTCCCAAACACCCCCTAAAAAGCTACAACTCCCAAATAGACCCTAAGCTCATACAAAATTCCCTCCCTAGCTTGACTTGAGGGAAAATGGGTGTCGTGCTTCACTCACAAGCCAAGCTTAAGGGATGCTGGCGCATGCGCATTGAGTACATCTGAGCCATCCAAACGGCACAGTGCGTATAGATATCCCTTGTCCCTTCTACTGTAAGCAACCAAACAACTTCCCTCGATTTAGCCCAACAGATACAACTAACCAAATCTATATCTATACTACTTGAAGGCTCTTTTAGAAGTTCCCACATTAATCCTAAGATATAAAATACTAGAAATTATGACATTAATCAGAGAAAAAGATTAAAAATTCTCACATTAATCAGAAAAAAGGAAAATGAATATGCTTAAATCACAACTTGTGCAAAAAAAGTAAGAAAGTTATATGCGAATTACGAAATATAGTCTGCCAAAGTCCTCATCCATGTCATGTAATTCACATAGCTGGATTTGCATATTCGTATCCTGTAAGGCATGCAGCCAGCCAAATCTTTAACTAATTAAGTGACTCATTAGAGAATGCTTATTAATTATACAATAGTCAAGGACAGGTATATTAAGGTATTAAGATGGAGTACTATGTTACCACAGCTCCCGAGTTTATCTTTTGTCTATATTATTGTATTGTTGAATAATATAATGATTACTATAAAATTTCCACATTAACCAAAAATAAAAATAGCTATAAATTCCCATGTAAAAAAATTAATATGTATATATGGTGTTGGACAGATGTATTCAAGGATATACGAGAAGTTGGCAAAACTTATAGTTGTGCACATCTGGATTCTCTAAAAGCTGATTCTAGATTGTGGTTGTAGAAGAAGCTTATTCTCTAAAAGCTGATTCTAGATTGTGGTTGTAGAGAAGCTTATTCTCTAAAAGCTGGAATCCAAATGCACGTATGAAGTAGGTTGTGGATTCTAGTGTATATGGGTAGATTGGATTGTGATAATCGAATTCTAGAATCGGGCTGTTTATTTTTTATTCTGCTTTTTGGGCCAGAATCAAAAGAAAAAACAAATAGGCCCTAAGAATCCTATCACTCATTAGTTAAAAGACACATTCCAAACAAAAAAATCCAATCCTAATGCATGATGACCTCCAATACTATTTAAAAAGAAAATCCAATCTTAGACTGACCTTCAATCTGGTTCAAAAAAAATTCTTGTCCATACTGGGCTATTGGCATATGTTGTAATATGAATAGATCCTATGCTTTTTGGGAGGCAATGATATAAACTCCACCAATCCTATAAGTGTACTAAAACTTAAAATGTGATATGTAGACACTATACTTCACATAATTACCAACCCCGTGCAGACACATAGATTGAGGACTAGTAAGCTAGTTAGCATCTAGCCTAGATGCCCCAGACAGGCTAGCAAACACACTATTACTGGTTACCGTTTCCATCTCCAAAATAAAGCTAAGTCAATTACGTACAATCCATCTCAAGAAGAGGAAACACCACCAAACTATTGTGAATCATGAGCTATAGTTCCCTTCCAAGGTTGGATCTAAAGGTGGGCATCGTGCCGGGCCGACCCAGTCTGACATGAACCCATCATGCTTCATACCTGAACCGTGCCAGACCACGACGGTTTGTTGTGCCCGTCGTACTATGTCGTGCTGATCCAGCTTGCTTTCGACGAGTCCAGACACAATACAGTTGCATTTCATGCATACTTCGTGTCGTGCTGGCTTAAGCCCGACCTATTTGCACTATTCTGATGAGAGGAAAGGAGAATAGGTTGATCGGAGTTGGATTGAAAAGGTGAGGCATTTGTGGTGGTCGACGGGGTTGATGGGGAGGGAGGATGAGAGGATGGCAGAGATGGGGGAGCATGGTGTTAGGGTGTCGTGCCCCGAATTCCCACGGATTCGGACACTCTGTGTATTCCGTACTAGTCCAGGATCACACTAGTACACACAGGATAAACAGGTTGAAGTACCACAATCATACACAGCGGAAATAAATAATAAGTACTTCAAGCATTAATAGTAACGAGTTACATGGCCTTATGGCCACCTTACAATACTTCGCCGCGCAGGGCGATAAATATCATCAGTATCAAGTTCATTCAGCGGAAGCAAAATACGATAGCGGAACCCTTCTTAACCACGAGCTCTTGAGTGCGGCCCAACCCTTAGTCCTCCGGCCTTCAATGAACTCCTCCTCCCAAGTGATGCGGCTTCATCTTACGAGGTTTTTGTCGATGCAAGGGTGAGTATACAACATACTCAACAAGTCATGCACAAATGCAGATCTATTACTACATGCATGGCTTATTCCAAAGGAAAGGCTTAATTGGTTATTTTGCATAAAGCAGCATTTCTTTTAATCGGGTAATCCTATTAGATTAAAAGCGATAAAATCGATATTATTAATAATTAATTTTTCAATTCTTTCTCAAGAGTTACGGCACACAGACCCTAATTTCATTCACCTGACTTTTTGGCACACGACCACCCATTCCACATTTTCATTTTGGAAATCTAACCCTTATTTGTAATCACCGAGCAATGTCGATCTGCGGACACGGCTATTGAATAGATTCACACACACACTGCAGAGGTGTACACTTTACCCACAGGATCTGATCGTTCACCACACAGCGATTGATTGTAACAAAGTCTTTGAGAGACTAACACTTAGCCAGTGATCCTCTCCAGTATTGCCTTCCTAACACTTCCCTCACACAGAGCCAAAGTTTAGAACAGGCACATACCGTTAGATGGGTACCAAGCCGCTGCAGTCACGCTCCCGTCTGATTACATTTTTGGTGTAAGCTGTCACCCCGAGTATCGAGGAAAGATATTAGAAACCTACTTAACTAGGTCCGTCCCATTCCGGACAAGTGGTTGTACACGGAACTCAGCTCAAAGGCTCGCAAGGTTAAGTCCTTAATTGTCCCGGGCAAGACAACCATTTTATACATCTCGGCACACAGCCTTCACATTCTTTTCATACATCCCATTGCCACACAGGCCCACAGCACGAAGCCTTCTTGCCACTTGCCCGGTTCAAATCATTTTCCCACCCACTTTATACTTAAGCAACACATGCCATTTTCCACATCGGTTCATGAATAGCACCACAGGTCACTATCCGGTTCCAATTCATGACATCATCGCATTTTCCAAAATCGTTCCATAATGTTTAGTCAATATTCATTTGATATTTGAAAGTCATTCTCACATACAAGCGAGGCTAAGCGACTAATCACGGTCTAGGCTCCGTGTTGGCATCATATTAGCATCCAACATATTTAAGCATCTTAGGGTGGACAAGGTTTGGGCATATAAACATTTATAATCAAAGTGGCATAACAAGTTTGGCTTTTAACTACCATTTCCCAATTTAATCAATAGTGGTTGTACTTAACATAGCATGCAATATGGAAATCAAAATATACTTTTAAAATCTAGGGGCAACATGGTCAAAGCATGACTTGCCTTGAAGAGGAGTTGGTTACGAGTCGAGGTTCTGCGGCGGGCCTTCAAATTCTCCTCGGCGAAACCCGCGACTCGAGTCTACTCGGTACAAGCAAACACACAATAAATATATAATATAGACAGCAAACAATTTACTAAAATTAAATAAAAATCACCAATAAATAGTTCATATTTTTACAAATTTTTGGGCACTGGAATCACCCAAATCCGAGTTAAGATGCAAAAGTTATAGCATTTTCAAGTTTACTAAAATTCAATTAAATAATAACCGAATTATCCCTTTTATTTTTATACTGAAAATCCGGATTAAATCTCTCGGCGACACGTGTCGGCACCAGGGCCTCACGTCACCCTCGCCCCCAGCAGGTGGGCGGATGATGTCATCTTGCGTCGGCCTGGTAGGTGACTCACCCACTGACATGTGGGCCCGGTGAACAGTGCTAGGACCACTCAGCGACCGACACGCGGCGGAGAAACGTCTGGCCACGCGACGCATTTAATCCCGGCCGTTGGATTTAGATCAGCGGTCGGTCGTTCCGAGCGATGCTTCGCTACAAGGCCTCGTGGGCCGAACCGGGGCGGTCGGATAGAAATCAACGGCGGAGATCTATCGAGCAAACTCAACTCAACCCTACGGGAATCGTGGCGCAGCGTCAACGCTCGATGGGAATCCGGCGGCTATCGCTATCCGAGCGGTCTACTATTCCTAAGCCTCACGCGGCTCAACGAGTGTCGCTCGATGAAGATCCAACGGACGAGATCTAGCCAAACTATTTAGCGTTAAGCGCTACGGAAAAAGCGTGGCGTTACCTCGCGCGTCCGATGGAGATCCGGCATTGCGAAGCTTCATGGCGTCGAGAAAAAAGTGGTGGAGCTGGTCGCGGACTTGAAGAAGATGCGGCGGCGGGCGTTCCGGCGTCTCCGGCTAGAAGAAGTAACCACAGGTGCGTCTCGGCTCGGTGGACTTGGGGAGGTCTTGGCGGAGGCGGCGGCGGCGGCGGCGAAACACGAAAAAATGGCGGCGGGGGTGAGTAGCTACTACGGCGAGCTCGAGAGGGCTACGGAGGCGAGAGCGCATGAGAGTTGAGGCGAAATGGCGGGGTGGAGTCTTGAAACGATGATATACTCTACTCGCTCGGACATGCCTTGGATACGCACACAATCTCGACAAAATCCACCGAGGCCAGCGGCGGCGATGGTGGCGATGCCTCGTCCGAGACCAGACCGATCACGTCGGCCGATTCGATCAAGATCCGACGGGCGGATTGATCCTCATTTCGGCGTAATGTGATGCATAAGCATAAGCTATCGATCGGGATCCGACGGTGAGGATCGGCGCTTAGGGTTTGGCAGGCGAAGCGCAGGTGTTGGGCGGTCCAACACTGTAGCTAGCGAAAATTCGATTTTAGCAATAAAAATAATTCGATAATTCAAAGTAATTATTTGGGGCACCAAACATATCCGAAAAATTCAGAAAAATTCTAGAAAATATTTCAGAGCATTTTGAGCCTAAATAAAATATTAGTTTTAATTTTTGATAATTACATTTTCTGGTATTTAATTACTCAAAGAAAAATGATATAAATAAAATCCAATTAAATCCAATAAATCCCAGAAAAATTAGATAAATTCCATTAAATGCAATTTAAATGCAAATAAAGGTTGGTTAATCCATAAAAATTCAAATAACTCCAAATTTTAAAATCTGGCCAAAATTCGGGACGTTACATAGGGGAGGCATATGGTGATGGCATAGCGAGAAAGACAAAGGAGAGGCTACTATGACATGAATGATAGTACAGTACAACTAGCGAGAAAGACAAAGGAGAGGCTACTATGACATGAATGATAGTACAGTACAACTAGCGAGAAAGACAAAGGAGAGGCCACCACGACATGGGTGATAGTATAGCACAACTAGCAAGAAAAACAAAGGAGAGGTTACCACAGAGAGAGAGAGAGTGATAAGCGAGTGAGCAGTGATATGAGTAGAGAGAGCTTGTCGTGGTGCCGATCGAGGAGATGGAGAGAGAGGGATTGAGAGAGTAACAGTGAGCTGAAGAGAGTGACAGAGAGAGTCAGAGGTAGAGAGAGGGATTAAGAGATTGAGATTGACATAGAGAGTCAGGGGAGAGAGTGTGACATAGAGAGTCGGAGGAAGAGAAAGGGACTGAGAGAGTGAGAGTGAGCCAGAGAGAGTGAGCTAGAGAAAGTGAGATAGAGAGTCAGAGGGAGAGAGAGGGACTGAGAGAGTGTGCCAGAGAGGGTGATATAGAGAGTCAGAGAGAGGGACTGAGAGAATGAGAGTGAGCCAGAGAAAGTGAGATAGAGAGTTAGAGAGAGAGAGTGACATAGAGTTAGTGGTGCAACATTCTTTTCCCCCCCTCCATGGCACAAGCAAGCACGCTCTCAAACATCCCAACTAGTTCTCCTCCCAAGCATCCCAAATATTTAAGTGTCCATAATTTTACTTAATTACTTGAATTTTACAATTTTATTTTGTTTTATCCCTTTTTTCCATTCCTCCCCTTCCTTTGCCTCCCCTTTTATTCCATTTCCCCATTTTCTTCATTTTCATCCCTTCCATTTCCCCATTTTCTTCTTTTTCCTCCCTTTTTTTCCTTTCCCTCCCTTTTTTTTCTCCTTTCCCCCCACCGACGCCCTCTCTCTTTGGAGCCTTCTCCCTGGGCCCTCTCCTTCCCCGCCTCCCTCTCCACATGCCTCCCTTCTGCCTCACCGGCACCTCCCCTCACCTTGCCTGTCTCCTCTGCTCTCTCCTCGCATCGTCGTCTCTCCACCAGGTGACCATGTGCCCCCACCCCCTTATCCCCCTAGGCGGTGCACCCCTACCCCCTTCTCCCCACCAAGTGGCGTGCCCACCCCCCTTCTCCCCATGCCGCCCACTCCACCCTTTAGCCTCCCTCCACCTCTCTCGCCCCCGCTACCTCACCCCCTCTGCTTCTCCAGCCCCCGCCACCTTGCCCCTCCACTTACGACCAGGCCCATGTGCCCCTTCACCTCCCTCGCACCCTCGCCTCCCTAGTCCCCGCCACCACAGTGCAGGTGTGTGGCCTCCACAACACCAGCGGCCACAACAGCGCGTGCGACCAAGGAGGCGGGTGCAATAGGACATGGCAGCCAAGGCGATGCGGGGCATGGTGGCCATTGGTGAGGCAGTGTGAGCCACGATGGCCAAGGCAGAGCAGCCCATGGTGTCCAAGGGCGAGGCGACTACGGGCCACGAGTGAGGAGGTACATAGCCATGGCGTCGGAAGCGTGCGTGCAGGCCACAGCGTAGGAGGTGAGGAGGCGCGCGGCCACGGCGGACGAGGCAAGGAGGCACATGGCCACAGTGGATGAGGTGAGGATCCATGCGGCCATGGTGGAGGAGACGAGGTGATGTGGCAAGAGGCAAGGCAACGCGACCATGGTGATAGCGGCCCAGCACAGGTACCCTCCCCGTCTCCTCTCCCCCACCTGGGCACCTCCCTGCCGCAGCTCGGTGGCTCAGCGACCACCACCCCCCTCCCGCACCCTTGCTACGGCCAGCGTGCCCTTCCACATGTAATCATGCCCTGCCATGAGCCCGTGGCAATGCCGCCTACCAAGCCAGCACAGACCAGGCCCAAATGACTATGTTGGGCTGTGCTACCCACCGTGCTCGGTTCCCGGGCTTGGCATAGCTCAAGAAACAGTAACGTGCCAACCTGATGCGACCCACTTCATGCTGAGCTGGGCTATGGGTCGGGCTGTGCCACCATGTCTCAGGCCAACCCACAAAAGTATGGCCCATGTGCCCACCTCTAGTTGGATCATCCTTGTGTTTTTTCACTTATGAAGCAAACAAGGTTATCCATGGCTCCATCTCTTGTACTAGAACATGTAAATTGGCAGTGTGTGGACGAAGGCGAAACGGGTAGCCTGAACCATAGCCCAACGTACTACCTGAACTTATAGCATCCTGACTTGGAGTAACCTGGCGCCGCTGCCATGGGCCAACCTGACGTCACTAACATAGGTGAGGTAAAATATTAGTAGATTGTGGTTCCCAAAACATTGTAGGGTCAGACGACTAATAAGAAGATCAAATTGTAGGTTTAGACGTCTAATGAACGGAGGCAGAGGGTAGGTCATGGTTCGAGCAAGATGCCTGAGGGACTTTATAACATAGTGGAGCTCTCGGCAATCGGGGAACCTGTTATTCTCAAGTCATCATTGTGGTCGTACAGGACAGCATGCGAGATTCTTGCTAGGGATCATGTGCCCATCAGCTATAGATCATGAATTAGTCACTGAGGTGACCAGTGGGTTGTTCCCAATGACCTGAAGAACTCACTATGGGACAAGCTAAAAGAAGTGTTCCAGTTCCCTCAAGGGACCGAACTAGTTACAAATAAACATGCACTGTACATCATGTGCACAGTGTGGAAGAATTGGAAGACGACACTGAATAAGAATTATGTGAAGAAGAATGAAACGCCAAATTTTGAAGCGTACCCAGTTAAGGGAGTTTTGGGAGGACTTTGTGGCATATAAGAATTCTGAAGAAACCCAGGTGGTAAGTCAAAAGAACAAGGTAAACACGGATAAGAATATTTACCCTCACACACTAGGCACAGGTGGGTACGTGAAGAAAATACCAGCATGGGATAGGCACAAAGAAGAACTAACCCACAGGGGCATCATTCCTACGACAGCCGAGTTGAGTGAATGATCAAAGCACTGGTTGCTTGGGAGGGTTCCTTCTATCTCGGATGATAGCAGCTTAAACTTCAAAAGCGATAGAGAGTAGGAAGTGTCGCACAAAATCACAGATGCTCACATGCAGTCTTCCCAAGGCTCTTTCAGGCCACGAAGGGAGAATGATGAGCTAACTGTAGCCCTGGGTAACAAGGAGCACCCTGGTCACACCCGAGGAGTTGGTTTGGTGTCGTGGAAAGAAGGCTTCCCAGCTGACGCATGGTTGTATAGGCGTCCGAAGAGAATAAGAGAAGATCAAATAGACCGTCAAATATAAGTTGTTGTGGCGAGAGCATTAGAAGAACAGAGAGCGGAACTGGATAAGGTTGTGGAGCAAGCGATGCAATCTCTCGACTCACGACCGCTACCAATGATGACCCTCGGATCTTGGTCTCGGTGCTTGTAAGCGATTCTTGGCGTCCATAGATTTCGAAGAGCATGGACTCCATTATTCTATGGATGACATCATAGAATTGACACCGTGCAAGCTGCATTTGTCTGCACAGGGCATTACCATCAAGGTGGCTGAGGGCAAGGCTTGGCCATGTGACTCCTCACAGGTTTTGCACTACCGCCCGATACCGCCGGGATTCGCTAGGGTCGAAGTGGACAGTGTAGTCCGTCAATACCATAAAATGGAGGTAGAGATCCTTGGTGAGGACGAAAAAAAGAAACTAGGAGAAAACGTGCATGGGTTCCGCGCGTGGCACAAGAGCTTGATTAAGTTTGGCTCGGACGATGAGGATGACAAAGATGATGATGATCAGCCGCACTCTCCACACAGAGACCTCCCGCCCTTATTGCCACCACACAGAAAAAGTCCAACACCTCCACTAGCACCACCCATAAAATACCCAACTTCTCCAACGACACCACCCAGGAAAAGTCCAACTCCTCCGCTGACATCTCGAAAGTTGGCACCGTCATTTAAGAAATCTCAGTCATATGTGAAGTCAGTACAATCTCAGAAGAAATTACCAGCTGACATGACTGAAGAAGAAAGGAAAAAGTAAATAAGCTCCAGCGTAACATCTCACTTCAAAAAGGTGCCATCACTTGAGAAGACTAAAGTTGATGCTAATGCGCAGAAGTTTTTCTTGAGTGTGGGAAAAGTGAAAAAGACAGGGCAGGCTTCTGAACATTGTGAAATGTCAGATTATGAGCGTATCTCCAGAAAGCAATACTTGAAGGCAGCTAGTGTCAACGCGTTGAGGTCGGAAGCTCAAGGAGATATTGCTCAGTGAGATCGTGCTCACAAGCAAGGTCTAAGGTGAAAGTTCTTTATGGGGAAACCGCTTGTTGAACTAGCTCATTTAGACCACCTAACAACACAACTGCGGCCATCCATTAGTGGTACATGAAGTAGTCCAATGATGGTATGGAGGCGTTCCCAATCAAATACATAGAGTCGGATTTTCACAATGGGGATAACATATTTTGGGTGGGTTTCGAGAAATTGTATATGTTGTACTAGTATGTCCTAGACGTGAATATACTCAGACTGTGGACTTTGTAAGTCTCTATATATATTATTGTATATTCTTATATCATTTAATTGCATGTCTAACTTCTTTCTTATGTAAACTGGAGGTACCGACATGTAGAAGAAATGGCAATGACAACTTAGCATTTATTGATCCGGAGCTTATCAATAAGAAAGTTGTAAAGGATTCTCCACAGTATGTTGAAGACTATTTATTTAATACTTTCTTGAAACTGCATTACAAAACCTCTATACTTTTACCCTATAACTTTAAGTACATATTTCCCTACTTTTAATATCGTTTTACTATTTTTGCGTAACACAATGTGGGACTAATGGGCTATGTTGACATATATGTGCAGGTTTCACTAGGTCCTCGTCATCGAGTTAGAAGCTAGCAGGATTTTTGTCTTGGACTCGTTGAGAAAACCAACTAATCTATATCAAGACTTTTGGGACATGCTAAACAGGTAAACTCAATCATTGCATTATTGCTCTAGCAATATTCCATTCTATTGCATTTAAGTTTAATTACTATTTAAAATCATTCACAGGGCATTCACACGATATTGCAGAAAAGTGTTTTGTATCGTCCCTACAAGAAAGATTTTCAAATAATAACTGACTTTCCATGCATAAGGGAGGACCATGGAAACAATTTATGCTCATACTATGTATATACAAATATACATTTAATTGTCAAGGAGAGTGTCAGCTATAACAAAGCTATGGTATATAATAAAACATTAATGCCTACTTTTCTTTCATTTAACATATATCATCATTAATTAACTTTCTCATTTCTTCAATAATAGCTCCAAGCTGAGAACCAATAAGTTACTACTAACAGAAATTTTAGCAATTCAAGAATAGATCGCCGGATTTGTTCATGATGAGGTCATCAATCTAAATGGCGAGTTCCACGAGTACCCTCATCGCCTCATTCCTTCGATCGCGACCCGTGACATCCCTACTTCGACACCTTCTACTAGAGTCCGTGCAAAATCAAAGTGAATGAGATGTAGTCACACTATATTTGTAAATAGACTATTGTAAAAAAAACCAAATATTGTAATACTTTAATATATTTGAATTATGATTTAACGATGCTTTATATACTATATTAATACCTTTGTAGAAAAATATTATATAAAAATATATAATGCAGAAAAAATATGCAATAAAATATTTGGTGCACACCTTGTCCTTTATGCATTACGTCCAAAAACGGCAATATATATATATATATATATATATATATATATATATATATATATATATATATATATATATATATATATATATATACACACACACACACACATATATATACGTGTATATACATATATATATATATGTTATATACGTATATATACATATATATATATATATATCACTTGCCGGTTGATAGTTCGAGCCGGCAGTGATACTCCAATGTCACTGTCAGTTGTAGACCGAACCAGCAGTGATAGCTCTTATCACTGCCAACTCCAATAACCGACAGTGATGTACTGTTCTGTAGTAATGTTGTATTATTTTAACTAGTGAGGCCTCCAGTTATTCTAGCTTAACGCTTTGACATCAAAGATTAATTATACTTTTAAGTTGTATGCTAAGATGCATCGATTGTAGTGTGTGTATATTATATACACACACTACTATATCATTAGGGAGATTAGGCCCATAAGTATCCAATGTCCTCGTACGAACTTCTTATGTTGGAAATTAAGCCCATAAGAAAAGGAAACATCAAATTACACCCGACATGGCGTGTACTATGAGAAACTCCTAAAAATTTCATACATTGGAAATTAGGGTCTCTTTAACTCGCAAGATTCTAAAAAAATGCAGGAACAGAACAAACATATGAATATGATAGGAGGAATTGTAAGTTCTCCCTAAAAGTCCGTCGGAGTTTGAATTACCCTCTACAGGTACTTTTGTAGTATATACATCCTAAAGTGCATGGTTGTTTGAAATGCGCCCTTGGCACCACCTTCTCGCTGACTCGGATGATTTTTTTTTTATCGCTGTGGAATCTGTGAAATTGGTTCATGGCGTTTCAAACATGGCCTATGAGGTTAAGCAGACGATACATTCGTGTTTTATTTCTCTAATTGAGATGAGTCGAATAGAGACAAGGGAAGTAAGCAAACGAGGACTGAACTAATTGGAGGAATATGGTGTAGGTCCAATTAACTATGCTACACTCAGTCATAGCCGAGGAAGCACGCCATGAGGTCCATGGACCATGCCCAAAAAAAAAAAGAATCCTAATCAAGTGGGAAGGGCATTTCAAACAACCATAAACTTGCTGGGGGTATGTGCCACAAAACTATTTATAGGTGGTAAATTAAACTTTGTTAACTTTTATGGGGATATTTGAAATTTTCCTAGAATGATGAGAATGCATGTGCAAAACAGATGATCAGAAATAGAGGTGGGCACTTGGGTCGGTTCTTTTGGGCCGGCTCGAAGCACAACAGGCACAGCATGGTCCGAAATCTGGCCCAGCGCGAGTTGGACCATACCGGGTCGGCACAACATTCCGACATGTGCCGTGTCGGACCCGAGGACTAGGCACGATGGACGGCACGCCCCAACACAACACTGTAGTACGGGTCGTGTTGAGCCTGATGACCCATAGCATGAGGAAGAAGCTCAGTATAAAGATCACCGGCCCACAGAGCGTGAGCGTTATGGACATATCCAACAGCATGAACGCTGCCCCGCTGCTGACACCTGAGAGAGACAGATCAGCTCTCTCTCTCTCTCTCACCCGTCTCTCTCAATTTCTCCCTCGCTCATCTGTCTCTCTCAATCTCAATTGCTTCTCGTCCTCACTCTTTCGTTGTTCTCTCTCTTGGTCGTGTTCAGCATATTCTCCTCGTTGTAAGAATAACTAAATTTTAATTCTTTTTTTATAATATTTGTGTCCACTATCTTAACTCCATGTATCTCTGGTTCTTTTCTTCTTATCATAATAGTGCAAATGGGCTGGGCCTAGGCGATGCAGTGCAAGCGGAACCTGAAGCACAAATAGACCTTGCTTGGACTCGCCGAAGGTGAGTCGGGCCGATCCGGCACGACACAGCGGGCATGACGAGCTGTTGCAGCCCGGTACAGTTCAGGCACGAAGCACGATAAGCTCGTGCCGGACTAGTCTAGCCCGACACGACGTCCACCTCTAATCGGAAAACATAAGAACACACAAATTTTAGAGGCTCGTGCCCTTGATGCTCTTGCGCTCTAGGCGACGGTGGCAGTGCACAGGCAGGAGCAACGGGTGATCCTGGTGCCCACTTTGGCCGAGGCGGTGGCACAATTCGGCGACGAGCAGCAGGGGAGGGGAGGTGAGATCCGACGACAAGAAGCGCATATCGTCAATGAGCAGCAGCGACGGATTGATTGGATGCTCGACTTCGTTGGGGCTGGGTTCCTCGACTACGGCAACAGGCGCCGAAGCAACAACTTCAGTGTGCAATTTGCCTTGGTCACACGCCAAGGATGGAGAAAAAGAGGCCAAAGTACAGATGTTAGGTTTTCCGTGATATTCCTTTGAAATCGCAGGGAATGAATAATGTTCCTACGGAATTACATCTTGCGAATCCAACAAATCAAACACATGAATAGTGACTATTTTGGAGGATCAAAAAATCCTAAGAGCAGTGGACCAATGTTTTTTTCCTAGGATTTTCAGGGTAATAATTGGGACTGTTCACTAATTTAGGTCCCTAAAATTTACAGAACTAGTTTCTATAGAAATTTTTTTACAGAAATAGTCTCATTCTATATAGAGGCGTGGAATTTACCGTGTCATCACACCGCGGTAAATTCAATTCCAGCTCCCCCATTCCGTGGAAAACTGGCAAACCAAAATCCTATGCTACGGTACCGTAGGAACTGTTGTAAAACGTCGTCGTTCATCCGCTCAAATCAACGGCACGCATGTAAGGACAAGGGAATTGAGAATCAAGAACGCACAGAATATAGGACTAGTAATCTCTCTCTTTATTGATTCCTTATTTACAATAGGGAGCACCCGATATATATAGCAGTTTGAGAGAAGAGTTCAGATTCGCCCACACCATAAAGAGATAGAGTCCTAAACGGATACGGTTTAGAGTTCTTATCTCATAACACTCCCCCTTGGGCGAATACCGCGTAATGCATATGTCTCGTTAAAAACTCCACACAAAAACCCAGTGGGAAAAAGGAGATGGAGAAAAGAGTATATTGCATTCGCACTTTATGTTGCACTAGTTGCCTCATTAAAAACCTTCATATGAAAAAACTTTAGGAAAACTCAATAAGGAAAAAAGAGTACAACTTATAACCTTCAGGGTTTTATTAGGATCTTTAGGATCGCAATAAGGGTTATGGTTCAAGGGTTTTCTCCCCCTGAACTCTGCATCTCTCTAAGTCTTCTCATTCCAATGCCTTTAACATATCTTTGAAATGTGAATTTAGGCAAGAACTTAGTGAATAAATCTGCAAGATTTTCACATGACTTAGTTTGCAAGATTTTTATCTCACCGCTCTTCTGGAGTTCATGAGGATAGAATAATTTAGGAGCAATATTCTTCGTGATGTTGCTTTTTACATAACCCAATTGCATCTGTGCAACACGGGTATCGATGGTGTTATGGTCACATGACTTCTAGATATGGCTAATCACATGTCATAGCCAAACACATTCACGTGAGTCTTCATACAAAGCTATAATCTCTGAGTGGTTGGTAGAAGTTTCTACCAAAGGCTGTTTACAAGACCGTCAGGAAACAGCTGTACCACTGCAGAGAAACAC
Organism: Guadua angustifolia; assembly: GCA_036346375.1. Lineage (NCBI taxonomy): Eukaryota > Viridiplantae > Streptophyta > Magnoliopsida > Poales > Poaceae > Guadua > Guadua angustifolia. Next base: position 49,611,427 of record CM070508.1, on the reverse strand, counting down.
AAAACCAGTCTGAGATTTGGTGCTATGGGGATCAGACAGATAGCCAGCATTCATATATCCCACCATGGTCATGTCTTGGTTCTTCTGAAAAAACAACCCAAGATCTTGAGTACCTTGGAGGTATCTGAGTAAAGTCTTTACACTAGCCCAATGTTTTCTGGTTAGAGCTGAACTATGTCTTGCTAGTAAATTCACTGCGAATGCAATATCAGGCCTTGTGCAATTCGCAAGGTACATGAGTGCTCCAATAGCTCTTAAATATGGGACTTCAGGTCCTAAAACTTTCTCATTTTCTATCCTCAGTCTGAAAGGGTTTTTATCCACTTCAAGGGACCTTACGACCATGGGGGTTTTCAAAAGATGTGATTTATCCATATTAAACCTCTCCAATACCTTCCGGGTATAGGAAGACTGGTGAACAAGAATTCCTTCTGGGAAATGCTCTAGCTGCAGGCCTAAGCAAAATTTGGTTTTACCCAAATCTTTCATCTCAAACTCCGTCGTGAGGTAAGCACTTGCTTCCTTTATCTCCTTTGTGGTTCTGATGATATTCAGATCATCGACATATACTGAGATGATACAGAATCCATTCTGGAATTTCTTTATGAACACACGGGGACAATCATCATTATTAGAGTATCCCTTCTTCAGGAGGAACTCGCTAAACCGGTTATACCACATTCTTCCCGACTGTTTTAACCCATATAGCAATCTCTGCAGTTTGACGCTATACATATTGCGATTATTAGGATCCGGAACTTTGACTCCTTCAGGGACTCACATATAAATGTCTGAATCCAGTGACCCATATAGATATGCGGTCATAACATTCATCAACTGCATTTCTAAATTTAATCCAACTGCCATTGATATTAAATATCGGAACGTTATTCCACTCAATCACAGGAGAATAGTTTTCATCGTAATCGATGCCGGGTCTCTACGTGAAGCCTTGTGCTACAAGCCTCGCTTTTTATATCTCACCACCTGGGTATTTTCATTTCTCTTCTGAATGAAAAAACCCGTTTGATCCTGCAGGGAATCACTTTAGGAAATATTCGATCAACAGGACTAGAAACTTTCCTCTTATTAAGCAAGTGCTGCCTCAATTGCTTCTTTTGTTTGACCCTATCTGAGCGCTTCTAACACTTTGCCATGGACTTTGGTTCTGGATCCAGCTTTTAGCAATTTTTAGAGGCAAATATATGTCAACATTTGTAGTCTTTCTTTTATTCATTTCTCTTGCATCACTTCGGGGATATATCTATATTAATTTCTTCCAACTCCTCGTGATTTCCCACAATGATGGAGTCTGGGTATTCCAACTTCCTAGCGTGGAATTGTGCGCACAAATATACGCTGGGGTTATTATCTTCAGGATGAATCACTTCAGGGATATTACCATCTCCAAGATGGCTCACTTCAGGAATTTTCTCAACATCAGGTTGAGTTTCTTCTACTGTCGCAGGTAGTGTTCTTATTTGTTCGGTTCTCTACTTCTGCGGACGTCTCCGCAGAATTGAGTCCCGTGCACCTGGAAGCCTCCTCCTCTTCTTATCATGAGGGTCAAGAGTGGGTTCAATATCCTTTTAGAGTATTTCCACTCTTTCAGGTGCATATACTGCAGGTATATGAGATCTTTCACTTCCTTATGACCAATGAAGACATTTAGTAGATCATTAGCTTATTTATTACAGATTTATTATCCTCCGAACTTCGAGTTCGGTCTCTCTAGTGCGTGGGTCTAAGGACTCGGCATTCTCTAATGTGGTACTAATCTCCCCCTAATGTCGAAAAATGTCCTTAGTACAATCAGCGTACCGAGGTGTGTACAGATCCCCTGTCATAGGCTCTAGGTATTTTAATATATGATGGAGATTAATAACCTACATGGATCCTCAACTTCTAGTGAGGTCCTATGGTTGTACGTTGTGGTGGAGAGATTGGTATGGATATCCAGTATAGTCAGATTTTCGCAAATGGGAAATACTTAATTCTTTTCCACGCACTATTTGCAATGGGGAGATTTTGTAATGTCTTGATTGGATGAGTTGAATTATTTACTTGATATGCAGACTTGTGAGGTCCCAACAACTGGTGGAAAGCCAAGCCAACTATTCTGCAAGAGCGACCAAGTAATATGTTTTGTTCTTTTTAATATAATGGCTATGCAAGGCCATTTTAAGTGTGGACAAGAGGTGCGAGATGCTCTATATTAATTCTCGGAGCCATATAATAATCATTAAATGCTTTGAGATAAACTCGCCAGCATTGTCCATTCAAATAGACTCGATCCTTTCTTCTGGAAAGTAGGCTCTTTACTTAATAATTTAGGCAATTAATCTTGGTAGAAGAATGGTTCCTAGTAGATAAGAGACATACATAGCACCATCTAATAGAAGCATTTGTCAATACCATAATATTTCTTAGAATGGGCCCGACAGGGGTTGAACAGGTCTACAGTTATCACTTTAAATTTTCTCCAGGGAATTCAGTGATTCTTCTCTAACTTTTTAGGTAAGAAGATCTAAGTATGAGCTTTCCTTTAGTGCAACCAGGGCATAAGAAAACTTCAAGTTTAGGAAAGTCTTTATGCTATGACCAACAGAATTATAATTATTCTTCTCATAATATTCAACTCAAGATAACCCAGTCGATCGGCTAGATCTTAAATATTTCTGGGTTTTTATCACTACACAAACTTTAGGTTTTATATGTGCATAGTATAACCCGGAGGACAATGAATGAAACTTTTTAACCACACGTTAATTACACCCATTAAACTTAGTCATGAGTAGGTATTCTATACCGTCCTCATTCTTTGTCTCCATATGGAAACAGTTCAGACCAATGTCTTTAAATCTTAAAAGAGTGCGACTAGACTCAGGGTATAATATGGCATTCTTTTAGTGCCAATTGTGAGACGCTTCTAGCGATGGCTATAATATTTTAAATTCACTTAGTGTGGTACAACTGTCTTCTAGACAGATTTTCTTCTTTGTTATTGGATTATACTTTGTTCTATATTAGAAGTATGATTTATCAATCAAAAAATTGTTGCATCAGGAACAAATTATAGAATATAGAACAAACATAGCACAATCAAACAAATATCTAAGAAATATCAATTTATTCAATTTTGAATGATAATCGCTCAACAGGAGCGTAGACCAAATGTTCATTCAGGAACTAGGCTAAATTGATAAGGAGACTTATAAGGAATATGTGACATCGATTAGTAAAGTGAAGGAATACTTAGGAGGCTAATCCAGGTCGCCATATGAGTCATATATGTCCTTCTGGGACTCCTCAAACTTTATAATTTCAAGAACCATATTATCACACTTCTTGGCACCCGTGTCAACAACAGGTTGAATGGTGAAGTATGATTCAACATTTTTTACCCTGGGTCTTATTGGCTTTTCCAGTGGGTTTTGTGTAAAGGTCTACCACATGCTTGGGGATGCCATAGTTGCATGACCAATGGTCAATGCATTTATACCTAAAACAGGGTTATTCAGGGTTTGTAACCTTACTTCTGGAAGTTCTTGGCCCTTTACCTTTACTTTTCCCATTATGAATTGCTCTTCCCCTAATTCCCTTTATTTCTTTTGGCCCTTTCTGCGGCAACGGCTATTGCTGGCTCACTGAGCATTTGCATGTGCTTCGGGAACTGCAAGACTTCCATTAGAAAGTACGTGATAATTCTTCACCAGGCGTTCATCATGTTTTAATGCTGCATATAAGCTCGAAATACTTCTGGTATTGAGCATGGCGATACTATTACAACAGTATCCTCATATTAGGGTGGTTCCATTCGCGTTGTGCTTCTAGCAACAGGACGAATCTTTGTTGGTTATATATTTTTCCTTCAGGGAATTCAAAAATACCGGCTAGTCACTTCCATCGACTATTTGGCCTTCAGGTTCGTATGAAGATGGTTCCTCAAGAGGTGCAAAGCTGTATATCTAACGGCTACGGGAAGAGTAGGGGTACCAGCTTTAGGCTGGGAAAATAGTAGCTCCAAAAGATCGAGCTATCAGATTAATCTTAGTATTGATTGCTTGGGTAAGGTATTTGTTGCCATTCAGGGCAAACTTGATAAGTTCCCTCTTTACGATGTCCAACATATTCTATTTCTATTTATGCAAAATGAATTTTACAACTTGTAAAAATCATATATTGCATGCGTACTCTTCAATTAGTAAAGTTTGGTCTATATCTATTCAGTAGATAATTATCACAGATTTTCCAGGGTTTTCCTAGCGTTTTTATAAAAATAATTACTAATTGACAGAAGGATAAATTTCAATGTGAAATAAACCTGGCATAATGCTAATTACATTTTATGTAACACTTGTTGGTTGGGTATGAAATCATGTAATGAATGCCTCCGTCAACATGACTCTTGGCCAGGTCAACCCGCCCCGAGGGCTCGCACGAGGGAGGGAGCACTTCCCGATTCCGGAAGCCAATTAAGAAACCTAGTCTCATGTGTACTTTCCTTAGACACTAATTGTCATGTATCCATTCCTTCAAAACAGAAATAAAAAACCCAACCACTTATACTCTTAAGCTCAAAACCGTTTTGATTGCTCGATTATTTCCATAATTTTCTAGCATTTCTTGTTAATTACTAAGCAAATTTCAAAATTACTTAATAATAGGAAATAAATATTCTGCACATATTAAATCATGGTATAAAGCTAGAAAATAAACCCTGAGCATTGAACTTCCAGAATTTGCTGAATGCTAATTTATCAAAATTTTATGGAAGGCCATAAACCTAGAAAACTAATTTCTAGAATTTAATACCACTTTTCATATTTTAATAGTATTTTCATTTTTCATTTTTTTTCTCTAGATGGGCTGCCGACCCACTACGGATGCTCATATATATATATATAATCAAATCGAACGGCCCATAATACCAATCTGGCCCAAAACGGGGGCTTGGCCCATATGGACGGCAGCCCGCCTGGCCTATGAAGCCTGTCGGCCCGCACGATAGGATGACATGCGATGGAAACCCTAGCCACCACTTTATCGTTTCAGCGGCGGTAGAAATTTCGGTGCTGTGCGCAAGTTTCGCAGCCGTCGACTCAAGTGCGAGCTCCGCCACACTGCTTTGCTGCACATGCTGCCCGCATCGCCGTCGACGAGTGTGATACGGGTGCCACCGTTGGGCCGTCACCGAGCGGCGCTACAGGCGCGGACGCAAACGTCGGGCGTCACCGCTGCTTCGAGTCATGCGCAAGTGCTACTGCCGCTTCGGGCCGTGTGCAGTCACGGGCTCAGCAACTGAGATGAGACCATTGGTGTAACACCCCGATGCCCAATCGCTCCACGGATGCTACCAAAAACCCAAAAAAATACGAATGACACCTCTACGAAAAGACTGAGATGACACTCAATCTCTAAACTCTTAAACCACTAATAAAACTAAGCCACCGAAATTTACAAAATTTCGGCATGACCTTTCTAGAACAGAGGACATCCGCTCAGCAGACAAAAGAACATTCGCAGTTATATGATACCCTTCTAGCAGGTCCTTAGTTAACCAATCACACATCCAATAGCAATTAATAAACTCCAACACATAATTATTACAGGACAGGAACTCATTAAATATAACCGCAACCAACCCATTACAAGAATTTTCACGAGCTAATAAGATCAGAACTATATAGCAATAAGATGGAACGGTGATGATGCAAGCGTGATTGTGCTACTACCCCCATCCATGCATGCCGGCTTCAATACACCTACAAACATTAAATAACAAGCATGAGTTCAAACTCAGCAAAGTACACGAGAATAACAAACCCAATTTATCATAAGTAAAACAAGAGCTTATCCATAAGAGCAAGTAATACAAATGAAACAACATCCAGGCAATACAAATTTATACCCATTTAAAACAATAACTTGACCATACCAACATTTTCGAAATCAAGACATCAGCTTGATAATAAAACCATTCAACACCCAAGAAGCATCATTTGACTCTAAATCACAATGTCTCCCGACACAACCACCCCTTTTCTTTGCAACTCAAACCATTTTCATCAATTCTTATTGAAATTCATAACTCGACTTCACTCTACGATATCCATACAACGTAATTAGTAAGGCAAAGAAATGCGCTAATTCATCAAATTCAATTCAATCTCCCCTTTTTGGTTGTGCCCACGACTCAACCTTCCTTTACCATAAACGCAACCCACATGACATACCATTACCACAAAACTCATTATTAAAAATGCAATGCACATGAATGCTCTTCTCGATGCACGTACCGGTACTGCCGAGTGTCCACCCGTCGGTGTGCAGCCTCACGTCCCTTCCATGCTATGGAAGGTGCCTACTCTTACTGTCTCGCTTCCATTCACCTTGATGAATGAGGCTGCGAGGTAGGACTTTTGTGTTCACTACGTGTGAACACAGAGGCCCGCATCAGAATGGGTCGTCTCTTCTTTTAATGAATGCACAATGCAATTTTGATGAATGAAATGCAACTTTTCATTCAATGCCAACACTAACATACCATAACCACATACATACACATAGCCAATTCTCACATTCATAAGTTGCCAGCGGTACTAGTCTCATCAGATTCAACAAAAAGATATGACAACACATTACAGCGTTTCTGTCATGCAATTAACACAATTAATTTCAAACTACAATCATAATCATCTAATCGATTCGCACACATACTCAATTCCATTCCCCAGACGGGGCACAGTTAAGTACAACTCTTATAAATTAACCGCGAGTATCCATGTACCCCATCCTAGTTAATCACTGCAATATTAACAAAGGTACAGCAAACTCACCGAGATGAAGGCTTACTAGTGACCACTCGAATCCAATAGCTAATCATGTCCTCGAAGGGATGATCACCAATATAACTCATACTTGCCATAATCAATAGAAAATTAGCCATGAATAGATAAATAACAACAAACAATTCAATTAAGCACCCTACTCGATGTACTTGCCTTTAACCTCTCGAAACGGCGTGGCGAGAAGTCGATGCCACTCTTGGGGTCCCACCACGCTTCCGCTGTGCACTTCTTTCTCTCACTACCCATTCCTCTCCAGCTGCTGCTAATCTCTCTACCACTTCTCAAAGCTCAGGTGGAAGGGGGAGGACTGCATACCCTCCACCTAGCCTCTCAGCCCCTCATTCTCAACCAGGTGGAAGTGGAAGAAACTGCAGATTTATTTGAGTAATGAAATGACAAGCATACTATGGTGCTTATGGAATCCTAAAAGTCTAAAATAACAGCATGATCTGCACACAGCTCCCAGATAAGTACAACAACCTTGACCATGTATTCACTACACTGGTAAACACTTCCATTTTAAGAATCATAAGAGTATCATACCGAAAACAAGAACAGGTGGCAACACAAATCACTATGGGTAATTGTGTTGAAATAGGATAATGCACCGGCACTAAGCATAGTGTAGTAATCAAGGAAGCATTAAAATGCAAAAACAACACAATCCTATGCTCAGAAAATAGTTCAATTTTATTAGTAGTGGCCATACATCTATTTAGCTATAACTAACCTCCCATCTATGTATTCTCAAAAGAATTAATATAAAGTCCAACACACTTCAATTCTAAACATGAATGTACCAGACTTCAGCCCTTTGCTATTTCAAGCATGATCCAATGAGAACACAAACTTGCATAACCATGGCTCATCAAGCATTCTCCCAAACCACTATGCACAAGAGCTAAACCTCCCCTTTACTTATGCCTTAATGCATGTATGCAGAACCCAAATTTAAGCACTACTCAATATTTCGAGGACTCAAGATGTCAGTACATACACATAAATGAAATCCCTAGAGCTTGTATCATTTGCTCATAGGAATAAATATAATACAACCATACACAGACCCATACATGTATTACTCCAGATTCATAAGGAATTCAGTATGCATGCACAACTCGTTGGAAGTTATGGTCACATACACAACCAAGCACACAACCTCCTCGGTTCACAAGCTGGGATAAATCAACCACCCCACCAACAATGTAGTTCATGCAAAAGGAGACATCTAACTAGATGCATAAAAAGTAATTTTACCTCTACCCTTGTTACCATGATTAGTCTGCTTAGCAACTACTAAAGGAATTAACAAATAAATGGCATCCTCATGTTCCACATAGAACCAAACAAGGAGAAAATAGAGACATGCCCTTGAAAGCAATTCATCAAACACCTGGTAGGCACAATGAACCAAACCCTCAATTTCATTATGCCTTAGAACTCACCACAAGGAGAAGGCAAGAGGGAGGGCAATCTTGCTTTGCTATTCTTCTTGCTGGAGCTGCTTCTTTGCCATGCTTCATTGCTGCTGCATTGTTGCTCTACCGAGCTAGGAAGGAAGGAGTTCTGCATTTCTTGCTTCCTGCTTCTTGCCGAGCCAGAAGGGAGGAGGAGGCATTGAACCAGGAGGCAGCTCAATTTGGAGAGCCGGGCGATCTTGCCGGGAAGAAGTGGGGCGCAGGAGGAGCTTTCTTGGGATGGAGGCGTAGGGAGGAGATTTGTCGGACTGGAGAGGCGCTGGGAGGAGCTCGACCGGCAGGGCTGGCTGGGGGCGCCGGCCAGCAGGGAGGCATGGGAGCTCAGCCCATGGCGCAGGAGGCCAGAGAAGAAGGAGGACCGTGGGGAGTCGGCAGGGGAGATTGGAAAAGGTCCTGGCCAAGGGAAAAGAATGACGCCACAAGAAAAGAGAGGAAGAGAAAAAAGAAAAAAAAGATGGGGTTAGGTAAAAGTAGGTGGAGAGGGGAAATTCCAAAAATACCCCTCCCAAACCTAAATCTTTAACCCTAACCCGGACTAAGAATCTTCCAAAACCTGGAAGAAGAACTGCGATGTTACTTTCTCCCCCCTTTAAAGGAATTCGACCCCAAATTCGAAGAATGCCAATTATGCAAATCAAAGACACAAAGGTCTGGAACTTCTTGCCATCTCAAAACACCCACACAAAAACTCCAACGGTTACAAACGATAAACAAAAACCTCAAATCCAACGATTAACAAAACGATTTGACTTAACTCACTTAAGTGCAACTTCTCATGCAAGAACTCAGTCAAAGTCAATCAATAGGCCAAAATCCCAAATCATACCACTCTCGCAAACAATCTAACAAACTTAGACAACCTTTTTGTCGACACTATAGCGTACGACATCCGAACAACCAATGATCCTTCTCAGATAAATAGGATACCAACCTCTACGCTCTACTCCAAATTCATACTCAATTCCGATTGCTATACTCTTATCTCCTCTTTCAATTGATTGACCTCTTTATCAAAAGGTCCATTATCGACAAATACCATCGAAACAATTAATTCACTAAAATACAATTTCCCTTCCAACCATATCTCCACAATATAAAATTTTTTTGATATTTCTTCTACCAAGCTTACCTCACCCCAAAGGATTACTGCCCAGGGGTAAATGTTCCCTACAGAACACTACACATCAAATTATGAAATCCTTCACTACAACCATCTGAACCCAAAAGTTCAATCACACGCTAGGAATGGTGACATAAATACCATCTACTTCCAAGTAGTTCACTAATAAGGGTTAAACAAACACCTCCAAGGAACTACATCAAAAGTATAATCCTCAAATATTATCCACCCAAAATCCCTTGATTCTCTTTAGCAAGACTAACCACTTTCATCCTTTTCAAAGAATGCGATAAAATACACACCAAGGAAAAATCAATTTTCAAGAGAAATACTGCATTGAACTTTTACAGCTGCAATCCCAACGACCAAAGAAAACTCAATTCTCTTTATTATGCTCAACACTATACCATAAGCTTCCATTTCCTGTAACTCCAGCTAGAACACAAAGGAAATACACTATACCAAATGAACCATGTACATCATCTTGAACCCAAAGCATTAAAATCTACCTGAGAGAGGATCTTGATAAAGCCCAATCATCACTCATTTTCTTCTTCCAAAACCAAATTTGCAAGAGAAGACTCGATTCTCTAATATCATATAAATCGCCTTTAACACTCTCAATTAATGCGATAAAATTCACCTCAGGAAGAACTCCAATTAAAAGAGAGACCCCACACAAATCGCTGACAAAAGCTCTCATAAAACCAAGAAACAACTCCGCTTATTTTATCCAAAGCAAAATCTCTCGCATTAAAAGAAAACCAACGTTTGGCAGAGGAAAGCGATTCTCAAATTAAGCATCTGCACCCATAACCAACACATTCTTCCTCAAGAGAAAAGGAAACTCGTTCCCAACAAAACCACTTCACCCACAGAATCACTTACAAACATTCACCAGATTCACATTTTGAAATACGTGCCAACACATCACCAACCATGGAAACAATCCATGAAGACTTTCTCATTCACATGCTCATATACTTCCTAAGTCACATTCTCATTTATGCAATGCAATGCAATGCATCATGCCTCTTTACTTAGCACATACCGGTATTTATACAATTGTCTAATCCCAGCTTAAGACACATTTCTCCAACATTGACTTTAGCTTAATCAACAAACACCTTTCGTGCAACTCCAAAGTCCACCGTTTAATACCCCGGGTTCATTCAACCAATAAATACTTTTTAACAACTTGATGTGATACTCACCAGCCACATTCCATAGATGATCTCCCAGATAGACATTTGTCAAAGACAAAAACCCATCATTCATACAACCATTCCATATATATTCTTTCTTTAATTTCGCATAGATTAAATCATTTTGTCGATCCACCATTCAATTGACTCATAAGCAACATAAATCAACAACTCTCATGCCTTTATGCCAATATACTTCGGTACTTTACATCAACACCTTGCTATAATAAATTCATCCATAGAAGATTCTAGACCCTCCCAATCATGATCAATATTAGACTTTCCGGAACACAGATCTTGAACTTCCAATCAATTCCACAACTCACGACCGTTGTAATGACTCTAATCAACTTTTTCACTTTAGAATCACCTACCATTCCAATTAATCATGCTATACCATCCAATAAATTTGGTTGACTTTAAATAACCTACAAGTTCTTTTGAATAGAATCAGTAACCCTCCTTATCTAGAAGCTCAACTACTTATCATACACTTAACGCCTTGAACATCCTCATGGGTTACGTACCCAACCTTTAAAGAAAACCACAATTCTTAAGCATGAGCAATAACAAAAACCATCTCTCTTTCCAGAAAAACCCAATCATAAATCATAAGAGAATTCGACTCTCGAATTCCCAAACTCCGACGGGAAACAACTCCTTAAACAAATCTCAAGATTCACAACTTCTAGAAAGGAAAAGAGATGCATGGGAAAAACCTAAATGATCAACTAAATCCTCCTCGATAAAACCTTAACACCGAAGATCCACATGATTTAAGTTTTACACCAAGAAAACTTCAATAAGTTCCTTCAATGGAGAGAACAACAACTACAATAGTTTTCTCCGCAAGGCAACCCACGATAACCAACAAGAACCAAAGAACCCAACGAAACCGAACACAACAATAAAAGCAATCCAAAGGGGTTCATCACTAAGCTTTTCTCTTTAAATCCAAACATCGAAGGCAAAAGAAACCAACCTTCCCTCCTTACCCTCTAAACTGCTCCGCAAAAACAACGACTCAAAACGAGAGGTTCCCCAAACAGCAAGGGGTGACACTAACCAGTCACGGAGTAATTAACTATTTGCCACTATTACGGAGTGCCAATTAATATGAGTCACTGACACGCTACAGTGATATGAGTCACTGACGTGGCAAATCTGTTACCACTGACCCCATAAAAAGTGGCAAATAGTTAAGAGCCCCACCAGTCACACCCACCAGCAAAACCCACAACTCGGCCAAAGGAACAAGGTCGAAACCTTTCGGCTTAACCAAGACATGAACATAAGCGTACTAATTCCAATAGTCCTTTCATAATCAAAGCAATATGCAACAATAAATTTAGCATTCAACAACAAAGCTTAAATACAACATTTAAGCGTAATGCAATGATACCCATCCCTTCCTACTGTGCACCTGAGTGTGTCAAGTTTTAAATTAATAAACCACGCTATTCCAGATTTTAAGGTTATTGCCCTGAGGCCAAATTTTAAAAGTAGATACCTATGCCATATTTCTAATTCCACACAGCAACTTTTAGTTTTTTTTACTCTAGAGTAGAATTACTAAATTCACATACCACGTACCTAAAGCCCGCTCTGATACCAACTGTAACACCCCTTTTCTTTGCAACTCAAACCATTTTCATCATTTCTTATTGAAATTCATAATTCGACTTCACTCACGATATTTATGAGATTGAATTGAATTTGATGAAATAGCTAATTCATCAAATTCAATTCAATCTCCCTTTTTATCGTTGGATTGAAGTCGAGTTATGAATTTCAATAAGAATTGATGAAAATGGTTTGAGTTGCAAAGAAAAAGGGTGTTACAGTTGGTGCGCGACGAGGCCGTTGCAACGCAGGCTTCGGGCCAGTGTGGCGACGCTTCGAGCATGGGATCCAACGACGGAGCCGAGGTAGCCAGGGATGGGCGTAGCCGATGAGTCATCGGGTGCCATCGGGCGTAGGCACTGCGGGCGCGTGGCTGGCTGATGCACCGATGCTTCGGGCATAGAGATCCGCGGTGCTGATTGTTAGGCGAAGTGCGAGGCTACTTGCTTCCTTGGCCAATGCCGCCGGCCGCTGATCGTGTCATCGGGCGCGGGAGCCAAGGTCTACGCGGGTGGCTTCAGGCCGGCAGGCTACAACGCATTGCTTCGGGCCGACAAGCTACGGTGCGCTACGGGCGAGATCGGATGAAAGAGATTTTTTTTAATCGTAGATGAATAGTAGCATATGCATATACTGCTAGCGATGAGCCCATGTAATTAATCTGTAAAGAGATATGATGATCTGCCGGATCAAAGTGTGCATAGGAGCGCTTACGTAGGGCTCGATGTAGGATGATCGCGTGACGCAGGATGAACTCGATGCCGTGTCGATTGATACAGGTAGATGATCACGACCGGCTACACGTAGAACGATCGTGCGTTTATCCATATATGCAATTCCATATGTTGATCTGTTGTATGAGCGGTATGCAAAATAAACATAGATCAATCCGTGATTAGCATCAAGAAAACACGATTGATTTGCTGCAAAGTATATAAAACGACAAACGTTGGCTTTAGCCTTATAGAGCTTCGTGCTGATAACGTGTTATAAAACGTCGTCATTCATCCGCTCAAATCAACGACACGCATGTAAGGACAAGCGAACTGAGAATCAAGAATGCACAGAATATAGGGGTGGTAATCTCTCTCTTTATTGATTCCTTGTTTACAATAAGGAGCACCCGATATATATATATAGCAGTCTGAGAGAAGAGTTCGGATTCGCCCACACCATAAAGAGATAGAGGCCTAAACGGATACGGTCTAGAGTTATTATCTTATAACAGCAACAATTCTGTGCTACAGTATTATAGTATTACTCTAATTGTACTGTAACGTGGAAAGAGATTTTTTTTTAATTGTTTGCCAAATATAATAGCAGCTCAATAATTGGCTACTGGGAGATCTCAAAGCGTAAGCAACACCCCTCGGATCCTTGACAACTTGTTCTGAAAGGATCGGGCGTGGAGTGAAACACGCACATAAAAAGTTACCAGGCCGTACAGAAAAGATTCTCGTTGGGACTGTTATTCCTCAGCGTGGGACCCATGCCTTTCTCTTCGTTTCTTGGCGCCTCTCTGCACCGCAGAGCGCATACGATCAGCGATCACGTGCGATGGCAGGGATTGATCCAGACAGAAACTTTCTTTATCGCACTGATCTTGTATTTTCTGAATTCTGAGCCCATGCATGCACGCGTGACGCCAAGTTGGGCATCGCAAAAGGCAGACGCACGGGAAAATTTCACTTAGTAGCCTTATTGATGTTTTTATTTTTGAAAATGACTGTTATCGTGATAAAATTTTAAAAGTAGGTCTCATCAGTCGAATCAAGCGATCCGCTACTGCTGAAAAAAAATTATTTATTTTCAGCGGCCTCTCGCTGCTGAATTTTTTTTTTTTGTTTATCAGCGCACAAGCTAGTATTTTATTTTCCAGCAGCCAGATTCCACGGTCTAATTTTTTCACTCGTGGGTTAAATTTCTAGCGGAAGTGCAGCGCTGGAATCAGGGGATGGGCTCGTGGGCCTAGTCGCTATTTCCAGCGGTAACTGACCGTTGGAATTGGCGGACAGTGGGGAGAAAATTTTGATTTTGTGGCTCCGTGGACAGTGGTCAAGATTCAAAACAGTTTGGTGGCTTTGATTTAATACAAACTTAAATATTTTTTATATTTTTGATCTAAATTTAGTCAAATAAGTTTCTAAATTCATATAAAATCATGATCTTTCTAAATATCTAAAAATATTTATTTTTGACCTCTTTTTTGATTTTGAATTTAAAATTTGATTAGAATCTAGTATATGTGCTATTACAAAATTTTGCACCCTAACTCAAAAATTGATAGGACAGTTGGTTCGGCCATTATTTTTCTCATTAGTGCATGTATACGAGTGCGAGTTAGGAAAACGACCGAGCTCTCGGTAGTGTATGCATGCGTGTTCATATAACTTGCACGCCACTTGAAATGAGTGAAAAAAATTCAGCACAAATTTTTTAGTGCTTCGGTGTCGGCGTATTCCACCGACAGTCGGGAGGATGCAGAGCCGGGTTTGGTTGGAAGGAGGCGTCTTGGCATGTTGCCTAAACCTAGAGGGCGAAACCCTAGGGACTCCTACGAAGGACTCGGCGATTTAACCGCAGATGACACGAAGATTTTTACCTGTGTTCAGGCCCCTTATCCTTGAATAATGACCTTACTTCTGCTTTCGATTGTTTTTAGAGGGTGTGAAGCTGATACAAAGCTCTTGAGTTACAAGTTTTCTTCTCTCGAATGCCCCGTCCCCCTTTCCCATGCACCCGGAGGTCCTTATATAGGCCAGGCTAACGGGAGTAGGTAAAAGGGAGGTCATCATACTGATCCTCATACATTTATTACTCCTTCCTGCGCTGTCCCGTTCCTCTAGCCTCAATAAATGCTTACGCGTGCCCTTGCCCGGTCCGACGGATGGGACCCCTTTGCGACAGTAGGTGAGAGGCGCGAGAGGAATGGGCTTGTTGCGAAACCCCTGCGGTGATAAGCTCTGCTATGGCGAACTGCCGTTCGACACGATGCGGTAGTGGAAGGAGCTTCGAGGCGGCCACCGCGTGCTCCACCTTTTTGCCTGCGGCGGGGCAGCGAGACGCCCTCGCCGCTGATTGCTAAGCGCCACGTAGATTGGGCGCCGGCGGCAGGCGTTTCGCCACCGCCGCCGGACGCCACGCCGACGCCGCCGGCGGCCGTGATCGCCGCCGATGGCTGCCGCCACGTAGATTGGCCGGCGGCAGGCGGTTCGCCCCACTTTCGCCGGACGCCCGTGGCCGACGCGGCGGCCGGCGGCGTGATCGCCGCCGATTGCGCCGCCACGTAGATTGGGCGCCGCGGCGAGCGCGTTTCGCCACCGCCGCCGGACGCCACGGCCGGCGTCGCCGGCGGCCGTGATCGCCGCCCGATTGCTGCCGCCACGTGGGTGGGCGCCGGGCGCAGCGTGCTTCGCCCACCGCTCGCCGGACGCCCGTGGGACGCCGCCGGGCGTGCCGAATCGCCGCCCGTCGCCAAGCCGCCACGAGATTGTACTTTTATGCGGTGGAGAGGGTACCCTAGCGTGTACTACGCCGACAAGCAGTAGCCCGCACTAGAGCGCTTGAGCCTAAGACTCCTTTTAGAACCTTCATTTAATGCACTTAACGCTTAGCGCTCTCGGCAGGCCACTACTCATGAGGATCTGCCGCTTTGGTTCTCGACGTATCTGCCGTTTTCCTTGGGACCAAACGGCGATAATTCGTCCTTTCGTGAACCACCGACGTGGGAACGCATATATAGATGCATCATGTCGAGCGGTTCCATATACCTTTCTTGTCCTTTCGCCTCTTCTTCCCAAAGCTCTTTGTCTTCTTCGAGCCACCATGGTGAACTCCATTCCGAGCCTCATCGTTGACGCCGCCGTGAGGCGATGGGGATGGTCGCGCCGGAAGGCACCTTCCGACATCTGCGTCAGGGATCGCCACGCCTGTGCCTCTCCAACGAGATTGTCCTGCACACCTGGGCCATGATGGCGGGCCTTCTTCCGGCCTTTTCTGAATTTTTTTCTCACCGTCCTCCATTTCTACGAAATCCATCACCTTCATCTCACCCCCAATTCTATCATCTTCCTCGCCATTTTCGCACACCTCTGTGAAATGTTCATGGGGGTGATGCCGAACCTTCCTCTCTTCCGCCATTTCTTCATTCTGCGCGCCACCAATGACGCAGCAGTAGTGGGGAGTTGCTATTTCGCCGCCGGACGGATGGCCTCCCGCCACATTCCTTCAGCCAGATCCAGCGGAGGTCTGGCGCTTGCGATCGGTCAGACATCGAGATGATAAGCGGGATCGGCATACTGGGTACCAGCGGACCGGCGACGCCGAGAGCCGGAGCTCATTTGGTCAAGAGACAGCAGAGCTTCAGCTGATGGCAGCCCGCATCGGCGGGTTGCGAGACGCCGGATCGAACGGAGGGTGGTAGCCCGACTACACGGCGGAGGATCGCCCTCTTCGCCCGGCGCGTCCCCTTCATGGCGATACAGGCGATAACGACCGACGCGACGTGGCGGACGTAAGCCCTTGTCTTCTTCTAGTTTCCTTCGCACATGTTTCTCCTACGGCTTCCTACCAACCGACCGCCATCTTTTTCCCTTTCTGCGACAAAGCGAGGGCAACCGAGCTAAACTGGGCCGGTGGCTCGTCGTGATCTTCGCGGTCCCAATCGACACGCTTTTCAGCGGAGGCCGAGGTCTTCGCCGACCGAGCACGCGGGCGCTTATGGTCGTCGAGCTACTCCGCCGATGGACTCCACAGGCGGCCGTGATCCGCCTCCTGGCCCCACGGTGATCGAGGCGTGCTGCCGCGATCAGACCCGCGAACAGCGGCGATTCTTGCAGCCGCGCCCATGAGCTCGGACCCTAAAGGGCCCGCCACGGACTAAAGCACCGCCACCACCGGCCGGCCGTGGCGGTACCCCTCAAGGGGACGGGGCGCAGGCGCCCCCGCGACTTCACCTCGGCGCCGACAAGCTGGGCGGCAGCAACCTTGGCGCGGAGCAGAGCCACCGCTTCGGCGTGGCGGCCTCACGCTCGACGGCCAGCGGCTTGAGCTTGAGGCGCCACTAGGGCGGCCTCGAACGCGCCAAGGTGCCAACACCCCTATGCGCCACCGAGACGCGAGACGGCGGAGGCCTCTGCAAGCAGCGCCTCCGCCGCCACCGCCGCCAGGTCGGAGACACCCGCACCGCCGCCGCGGAGGTTCGCCGCGCCGCCATCGCCGCCGAGCAGCGCGTCGAACTCTTCACCTGTAAGCGAGATGCGTGCGGCACTAGGCGCGTTCTTCTTGCCGCCTCGGGCATGGTGCTCAGACAGCCCAATGGCTTGCCTCGGTGGCTGCGAGCCGAGCGGAGCGGAGAGGGCGGCGGCTGAATCTGGCGCAGAGAGGGCCAACACGACCGCAATGCAAAGCGGCCGGGCGGAACGGGCCGAGACTGGCGGAGAGGGCCAAGGCGTGGCGAAGACCTCGACACTTGAATCTTCCATTGCGGCGCAATCTCGCGACCATCTTTCAAGAAGGCGTTCGAGCGCACTAAGAGGTGCTGGAACCCTTGGGCGTGAGGCCGAGTCGCGCTGGAGGACTCGGCGCTTATTCGCCTATCGCGACCAACCAAAGCCGCGGAGGGCGTTCGAGGACTCCGCCGCCTAGCCGCTTCGCTCCGCCACGGAAGGACGCTAAGTCGCGATCATGGTCATAACCTACGCTCGCTCGCTCTTTGCGCCCGCGCCGCCGCTTTTGATCCCATGGCGGTGGTGACGACCGTGTCGGGGAGACGCGAGCAGGCGGCTCAAGTGAGGCGCAGTGCGCTTGGCTGCGAATCGTGGGCTGGAATGCCGCAGTGGAGCAACCGGTCATGGGCGTCTCCACCCCCGGCATTTGTCGGCGCCGAGCGAAGAACTTCGACTTCGGCGAGGACGAGGAGTGGCGGCTTTTTGTTTCTTTTTTTGTTGCTTCTGTTGATGAACCTGCGCCTAAAAAACTCTGGACAGCTTTTGGATGAATGTTAGATGTTCAATCGTTATTCATGTGTCCGTTTAGTTTCGTATGATTGAATTTCCGTTATATTTGCTTGTTGGATGGCCGCCATTCGACTTGGGCAAAACGCTTTTAAAAACGCTTGAAATAGGGTAGCGTTTCTGAGTTCTACCAAATGATTTTATGTGCCTGTTGTGATCGCAAGCATAGATTACGCGGACCACATAAAGCGTAGGCGAAAAATGGCCTTAAATCGAATGAGGAACGCAGGACACAGCAAGGCCCTAGCGTCGAGTTCTGCGCGAGATAATCGCAAGTTTCGGCCTTCCGGAACTTAGACCCCGATGATTGCCCGAGAATGCACCACGGCGTAGCGTGGCGAGGCAAACAAGTTTTGGAAGTGCCCTTAGGCGTGGCGCTCAGCGGAGAGCGACCCGGTGCTTCGCAGAGCCAACCCGAGGCGTACGAGCCGTGCAGGAGCGTGGTGCCCAACTGACACTCCGATAACTCGGCCTCGCCAGACGTTAACACTTTAGCACACCTTCTTCTTTTATCATGGGGGGCCGCTGGTTTCCAATACTTGCGACAATCACGCGTAGCTTGACCCATCTCAGGATATGATCGTAAGGAAATGGCCAAAAAATGCGGTATAGATCGCTTATCTTGTTTTATATGCCGCAGGATAAGGAACTGGTATTTGGGCAAGCGGCTTGAGGGGCACGGGGCGACCCCAAGCCACTAGGCGACCCACTGCTGGCCAGGCGACCGACCAGCGGGCGCCGGCGAAGCACCTTTGAGCCGACGAGCGGCTTTGGGAGTGGGTGGTGACCCCAAGCCATCGGGCGACCACCTTGACAGCCGGGCGACCACCAGCGAGCGTGAGGCGAGCACCTGTAGGCTTTGAGCGGCGAAAGGCGTGGGCGGCGGCCCAAATGAGCCAGCTGGGCGACCGCCGCCCTGAGGCCGGGCGACCGATAGCAGGCGTCGGGCGACCGACCTTAGACGCAGGGCTTGTCGTGAAAGTAAGCCAACACTTTTATGCTTACCTGCGGCGCCTGACGACTACGAAGGTGAGTAAACATCACGGAAGAGCATCGCAAGGTAGGCCCGAACATTCTAAGTCGACATGAAGTGTCTGGCTTGCCTTGTTTGGATTCTAAGTCCTTGTGAATCGCCAGAAACCGAACAGCGGTCTTTGTGTACCAAAGCAATGAGTTTTCTGGGTGGCATCGGTAAGCGGTGCTCGCGGTGACGACCGGTGCTTGAAGAGCCAACCCGAGGTGTCGCGAGCAGCGTCGAGCACCGTGCCTTCTCCCCGATCGCCGGGCTAAGTGTACCGCACAGGCGAAGATCGCCATGGATTTCACAAAGGAATAAGCAAACGCAGAACCAAGCAACATACATGCGCATAATTGCCACTCGAAGCACAACCAAGAGGAATAATAATGGAGAAGCAAAAAAAGCTTTCAGGGCAAGCGCCTTCTTCGATCGCGGCCGGTGCCGACCGGTAGGAAGAGGGCGTGCCTCGAGGTGATTGGAGCAAGCTCATTGGTACCTACAATTCCCTCGGGGATAGAACTTCCGCATGACAAGGCTATGTTGTAGGAGTTAAATCGACTCTTCACCGTCCTCGGTGGCCAACGGACCGCCCGGTCGAGATCTTGAGATCACCTTGAAGGGGCCCTCCCATCGGGGAGACAGTTTATGCAACCCGGCATGCGTCTGAATCCTGCGCAAGACCAGGTCGCCCACTGCCAGTGTTCTCTCGGAGACCCGGGTGGCATGGTACCGCCTGAGGCTTTGCTGGTAGCGGGCGGCGCGGAGAGCAGCACGATCCCGCACCTCCTCCAGAAGGTTGACATCTTCTCGTCGGAGATCCTCTTGGTCTTCTTCGTTGAACACCGAGACGCGCGGGGAACCGAAGCGGCGACTTCGGAGGAGGAGGACACCTGCCCGTATACGGGAAGAAAGGCGTCGCCTGTCGCCCGGCTTGGTGTGGTCGCGGAGCGACCACAAAGACGGCGGGAGCTCTTCCCCACCACGCGCCCCTCTTGTGAAGCCGATCGAATGCTCTTGTCTTGAGGCTTCAAGACAGGCGCATTGGCGCTCCGATTGACCATTGCTCATGGGATGGGCCCGGTTAAACATACCTTGGTGCCCATTTCTTCACAAATTCCGTAAAAGCGTTGGTGAACGGGTGCGTTGTCGGTGATGATACGATTGGCGACTCCAAAGGGTGAAGATCCCGCGATGAACTTAACAATGTGGCGGCGTGATGGCCCGCGACCGCCTCGGCTTTGACCCACTTGGTGAACTTATCGATGGCGAAAGAGGTGGGTGAAACCCCGGGTTCGCGGGAGCGGACCGGGATATTCGGCCCCGGACATGACGGCGGGGAGAGTGGGATGGTTTGCGAGCTTGGCTGGTCGGTGGGTTTGCTGGCGAAGAAGCCGACAAGTTCGACGTCCTCACCGGCTTCATAAGCATCACGGAGGCGGTAGGCCAATAAAATCCTTGGCGAACGCCTTGCCGACTAGAGTCCGTGGGACATATGGCTCCCCTTTGCGCCTCCATGGATGTCGAGAGTGCTCCCCTCTTCCCGAAAGTGATGCACTTCAAGAGAACTCCGTTTACGCTCTGGCGATATAGGTCCCCACCTACGAGTATAGCACTTGGCCATTCGTGCAATCTTCTCGGTGAGGCATCATCGTCGGGATCACTTGGTCACGCAGAAGGCGGGATAGGGTCCATCCATCGATCTTCCCGCCCAAGGGTGGCGACCACTCGGTGCTTGCTGGGTACTCACGGGGCGAAGCTTTTCCTGGTGTTGCCTCGGCGGCTTGGCAATCTTCCTCCGGACACAGGGCCGAGGCGGCACTGCTTTCCTCCCTGAATTGAGGCCGTGGCGCATCGCCTTCCCTTTGGCCGGAGGCGCGACACTTTGCCGTCGTCCCCACAGGCCGGGCGCGGCAATGACACCATCATCCCCACCTGAATTGTGGGCTGCGATGGGCGGTTGCGGTAGTCTTTCTTGAAGACCCCGACCAGAACAGAGCCCTTGAGGATCTGGTGGGACGGCCCGTCCGCAAGGTGATTGTCACGTCGAGTGATATGAATATACCCCAAACCTTCAAAGCGGCGCTCCATTCTTGGGACCTCCGCCAGTACGCCGCCATGGTGGGGTCGAACATTGAACTCCTTCCGAGCTTGATTAATGACCGGCGAGGAATCTCCCTTGACTTAGGCGCTGATGCCCAACGCAAAGCGATCGCGACCCGCCAGAGACCTTCATACTCGGCAATGTTGTTGGTGGCCTTGAATTCAAAGGGCGACCCACGTCTCGGAGGGTGTCACCGGTCGGGGAGACCGGGACAACCCCAACCCCCGCCTTCCGGCTGAAGGATCCATCAAGAATAACGTCGTGGGGAAGACACGGGTGCTTCTTCGGCCGAAGTGGCGGAGTCCGCTCGGCGGCAATTCCGCCAACTTTGACTCTTGATAGCGGTGCGGGGCACGAATTTGATGTTGAATTCCCCAGTTCCACCGACCATTTAGCAATCGACCTTCGCTTCACGATTGTGGAGGATTTCCCAAGGGGTAGGCCGTGACGACGGTGATTTCGCCCCGAAAGTAGTGCCGTAGCTCGGATGCAACGGGACCGCGTCTGACATCTTGAGCTTGAGGATCTGAAGTTTACGCTTCATGCAATACCTTCTCGATGTAGTAAACCGGCTTCTGGACGCCTTCCCTCTCCGCAACCAACACTGCACTTACCACCTCAGGGGTGGCAGCGATATACAGAAGCAAAGGCTCTCCCGCGGGGAAACCAAAGACAGGGAGAGGAGAAGTCTTGCCAGTCTTCAAATGCCTTCAGGCTTCTTGATCCACTCGAAGTGGTTCGTCTTCTTCAACAACTTGAACAAAGGCGAGCCGCTCGCCCAGCGGGCAATGAATCGCCCGAGGAGGCGAGCGACCACCCGGACATCGAACTTGCTTGAGTATGGCCTTCATGTGCTCGATGGCCGCTATCTTGTCAGGATTGGCCTCGATGCCCCGGCTGGACACCAGGAAACCCAGCAACCTGCCGGAGGGCACACCGAACACGCATTTTTCCGGGTTGAGCTTCAAACAATTCTTCCGGAGGTTAGCAAAGGTTTCCTCCAGGTCTTGGATCAACTCATCGCTCTTCTTAATCTTCACAACCAAGTCATCAACATAGACCTCCAGATTTCGCCCTAGCTGGGGGCGGAAGGTGATATGCATAGCACGCTGGTAAGTTGAACCGGCATTCTTTAAGCCAAAAGCCATTCTTACATAACAATATACACCGTAAGTTACCAAGATCTTCTCTTCGTCTTCAAGCGCCATGCTAATCTGGTGGTACCCAGAATACGCGTCCAGAAAGCACAGCAGTTCGCACCCGGCCGTGGAGTCGACAATGAGATCGACCCTTGGCAGGGGATATGGATCCTTCGGGCAGGCCTTGTTGAGGTCGGTGAAGTCGACACACATGCGCCACCTCCCGTTGGACTTCTTGACGAGCACGGGGTTGGCAAGCCACTCAGGATGAGAGACTTCCCTGACTATTCCCGCGCTCAGCAGCTTCTCTACCTCTTCTCGAATGGCGTCCTGCCGCTCCGGCGCCTGCCTCCGGACCTTCTGCCGGATCGGGCGTGCGTCAGGGAGCGTCGCCAATCGGTGCTCGATCACCTCCCTGGGGACCCCAGTCATGTCGGACGGTTGCCAGGCGAACACGTCTGCGTTTGACTGGAGGAAGGTGGCAGCGCTGTCTTCCTATTGGCCGAGGTGGGCGCCAATGTTGACGGTCTTTCGAGTTCGCCCACTCAGGCGACCACCTTTACTTCACGGCCGAGCGGTGAAGCACGGGTCCGGGCTGAGGGCTCAGGAGGTGGCGCGGCGCGCACGACGCAAAGTGTGCACCGGCCAGATCCCAAGCCCTTGTGGCAAAGGCAGGCTTCAGACCTATCACGTTGATAACAATGGGGCGGCGGGCCCGGCATCTTCACCACCATGTAAGCATAGTGGGTAATCGCCATGAACTTGACGGGCGGCCGACCAAGTAAGGTGTTATATGGGAGGTCAAATCTGCGACCTCAAATCCACCATCTCGGTGCGGTAGTTATCCTTCTCCCCAAAAGTGGCGGGAGGCAAACTTGACCCAAGGGGAACAAGCCGCATCTGGGACCACCTCAAGAACGGCGGTCGGGCGCAGAGTCTGGCCTTGAGATCTGCCGGCGCCATGAATGCCGACGCAGACAAGAGGTTGATGGAGCCGCCTCCGTCCATCGGCCCGCCCTGGCCAGTACATTCCGGAACGTGGGTGCTACCACGATCGGGAGATGCCCGGTGGGGTGCCCTCGGGGTGGTCGGCCCGGTGAAGGTGATCGTTTGCTCGACCATTTCGATGTCCGGCCGTCCCGAGCTCGGCTCGTGGCGATACCTCCCTTTTCAGCCGCGTTTAAGCGGCGTTGAGAGAATGGTGGATGAACCACCGTGGATGTCGCCACAGCGGTGTGATCCGCTCACTGAAAAGCGATGGGGCGGGATCTTCATCTTGATCATTATCGTGGCGCTCCTTGAGCCGCTTCTCCACCATCTCGCCCACGACCGGCGGTTGTCTAGGTCATGGGTATTGGTTTTATGTATCGCAAGAGGGCTCGCCCTCCTTTGATCGGCGGGCGTCGCCCTACGGTCGCGGCGGTCATCGCGCCGATCACGGCGATCGTTCGCCGTCCACGACGGTCGTCGCGCGCTTCATGGCGGTCATCACGCGCGATCGCGGCGATTGCGCTTCGGTAGCGAGGTCTTCTCGTCGTCGCGTTCGGGCGGCAAGACACGCTGGGCTCCCCCTCGGCTTCGCGCCTTCTTGCAAGACGGCGGGACCTTCGATGTCCGGCCTCGTCCTTGCCTTAGCCACCCTTGGGGCGGTAAGGCTGGCCCTCGCCTCCAGCCCGCGCACACTTATGTGCGAGGGAGAAAAGCTCGGAGGTTGAGTGATGGTGCGGTGGCCATCTTTTCCTTCATCTTCTTGATCGCGTCGCCCCTCTGAAGGCGATGACGGCGATTGCTCGGAGATGTGGGGGATGGTGTTGCGGCGATGTAATCACGGATGAAGTCGTGAAGCGACTCCCCTTCTCTTGTTCGAGGCGTGGAGGTCATCCTCCACACCGCTGCGTGAAGGAGCCACGAAAATTAGCGACAAAAATCAATCGCTGTTGTCCCCACGAGTGCAGGCCCTCGGGAGATTCACGAGCCAGAGCGGCGCGAACCCGTCAAGGCCGTTGGGAGGTAGTTGGCCATGACCTTTTCAGATCCGCCTGTTTGCCCGCACCATCGTCGTGTAGATTTGGAGGAACTCCTCGGGTTGGTGGTGCCGTCATATTTCTCTATGGCCGGGCGAAACTCGTCCGGCCGAGCACGCGGCGCAACCGCCGAGAAAACTGGCACCCGACGCCGAGAGGGAGCCGAGCCGCTCATCGAAGCTTGTTCGGAGACCGTGCGTGGGAAGCGCGAGGTTCGGCTCGCCGCGAACCGGAGGAGTGAACCTCCTCCGGTCCGAAGGTGAGAGCCTCGAGGACTCTCATTGTCGGCCGCCACCGCTTGCCATGGCGGCGCTCTGGTCCGGATGGCGCGGCAGAGCGATCGCGAAAGTCATCACCACTGCCGGGCTCTCGTCGTGATGAGAGCGAAGGTCCTCACAGTTCCTCGAGGCGCGGACGGGATAAGCGCGCCTGTTCCTTGACCCGGCCCACTGCTAGGCCCTTCTCGTTAGGGGTGACTCGAGGCTGAGCGCCTGCATAAGCGCTTTAGGCGCCGAGGTGCCTTCGGTGCTCGACCGCCGGGAGCCCTACCGAGTTGGGCGCATCCACGAGGCCAGCAATGCTTTGACCATGGAGTGGCCGGAGAGTCCCGCGAACTCCACCGGGTGGTCGAAAGTGGCAGGGCGGCGTGCAGGTGTTCTGGCGGGGTGGCGCCTCCATGGCGACCTTCGACGCCGGGCTGCTCCACCTTCCGGAGAGCGGCGGGCGCCGCCCTGCAGGGCGGGTACGGCGGTTCCTCGGCCGGCGCGACGGCGGAGGCGCCTTAGTCGTCGCTTCGCCCGCGAGATCTGGTCTTCGCGGATCCGCCATCTTCGATCGCGTGAGCTCGCCGAACCGCGAACACCGAAGTCCGCCGGGAGTTAGCGGAAAAGCCAACCACTAGCCCCTACAGCGCGCGCTACTGCCGGCGTATTCCACAGACAGCCGGAGGATCTGACCGGGTTTGGTTCGAAGGAGGCGTCTTGGTGTGGCTAAACCTAGAGGGCGAAACCCTAGGGACTCCTATGCGAAGGACTCCGCGTCGATTTAACTGCAGATGACACGAAGATTTTTACCTGTGTTCAGCCCCTTATCCTTCTGCAATGCTGACCTTTACTTCTGCTTTCGATTGTTTTTAGAGGTGTGAAGTCGATACAAAGCTCTTGAGTTACAAGTTTTCTTCTCTCGAATGCCCGTCCCCCTTTCCCATGCACCGGAGGTCCTTATATAGGCAAAGCTAAGGGAGTAGGTAAAAGGAGGTCATCATCTTGATCCTCATACATTTATTACTCCTTCTGCGCTATTTCCCGTTCCTCTAGCCTCAATAAATGCTTACGCGTGCCCTTGCCCGGTTCACGGATGGGACCCCTTTATGCATGTAGGTGAGAGGCGTCGAGGAATGGGCTTGTTGCGTAAACCCTTGCGGTACCGATAAGCAAGCCCGCTATGGCGAACTGCCGCTCGACACGCAGACGGTAGTGGAAGGAGCCTTCGAGGCGAAGCCACCGTGCTCCACCTTTTTGCCCTGCGGCGGGACGAGCAGGCGTCCTCGCCCGCCCGATTGCTAGGCCGCCACGTAGATTGGGCGCCGGGCGAGCAGGGCGTGCTCGCCCACCTGCTCGCCGGACGCCACGTGGGCGACGCGCTGGGGCGCGCGGATCGCCGCCGGCGGCGAGCCGCCCACGTAGATTGGGCGCCGGCGGCAGCGTCTTCGCGCCACTCGCCGCCGGACGCCACGGCCGGCTGCGCCGGGCGGGAAGCGTGATCGCCGCCGATTGCCGGTCGCCACGTAGATTGGGCGCCGGGCGGCGGCGTTCGCCACCGCCGCCGGACGCCACGTGGCGAGCGCCGCCGTGGCGGTGCGTGATCGCCGCCCGATTGCCGAGGCCGCCACGTAGATTGGGCGCCGGCGGCGAGGCGTGCTTCGCCCACCGCTCGCCGGACGCCCGTGGGCGGACGCCGGCGTGGCGGGCCGTAATCGCCCGCCCGATCGCCAAGCCGCCACGTAGATTGTACTTTTATGCGGTGGAGAGGGTACCCTAGCGTGTACTACGCCGACATTCGGCATCGCAGAAAATTGCAAAAAAAAAAAAAGAAAAGAAAAATTCAACTGGCTCCGGTAGCTGGATAATCAAGTGCTCACATTCGCTGCATATTAAGATAACCCGCACGTGGCGGAAAAAATAAAAAAATATTAAGGGTTCGGCTCCTCTGCATATTAAAATAAAAAAAATTAAGCGGTCAAGCTCCGCTGCATAATAAAATAGCCTGCGCATGGTGGAAAAAATAAAACAAAATTATCAAGTGGTCCGGCACCGTTTGATATGAAAGAAACAATAAATTTTAAGCGGTGCCAGACAGCTTGGTATTACTGTGCGTGGAGAAAAAGATAGTGGTACCGGACAGATTAAATTTATCGGGAAATGATAAAAAATTTTACAGTGCTCATTGCCCGCTGCTTTCGACTAAAAAAAATGAGAAAAATTATTTAGCATTCGCCAACTACTGAAAATATGAGTTATGGGGCTAGATCCACAAATTGATCGGCACAAGGGCTATTTTCGGAAAATATTTTGGTCAAGAGGCCACTACATAAAAAAAATTCCCCAATGCTGGCAGCGACTCGCTGCCAATTCATTGAAACAGTGACGACCTTGATGGTTGAGGTGGCATCACAAATCTTCCCTTATGGTAAATCTTTTACTCGTTGCTATTAATTTTCTTCTTTGTGTTCAGGCATTTGGCTTTTTCTCGTGTCAAGAAGACATTTGTCTTTTTTCCACAAACACCAGACATACTGCTTCAATTCGTTAGTGTCGTGCCCCGAATTTTCACGGATTCGGACACTCTGTGCATTCTGTACTAGTCCAGGATCACGCTTAGTACACAGTGATAAGCGAGGTTGAAGTACCACAATCATACACAATGAAATAAGTAATAAAGTACTTCAAGCATAATATAGTCGAGTTACACGACCTTATGATCACCTTACAATACTTCGACGCGCAGGGCGATAAATATCATCAGTATCAAGTTCATTCAGCGGAAGCAAAATACGGTAGTGAAACCACTCCTAGCCACGAAGCTCTTGAAAGCGGCTCAACCCTTAATCCTCCCGCCTTCGATTTAACTCTTCATTCCAAGCTGGCACGGCTTCTTCTTCTTTTGAGGTTTTTGTCGATGCAAGGGTGAGTATACAACATACTCAACAAGTCATGCACAATGCAATTCTATTACTACATGCATGGCTTATTCCAAAGGAAAGGCTTAATTGGTTATTTTGCATAAAGCAGCATTTCTTTCACACAGGTAGTACTATTAGATTAAAAGCAGTAAAATCAATATTAATAATACTTAGTTTCTCAATTCTTTTTTCCCAAAGGTTTCGGCACACAACCCTAATTTGATTCTTTTGGCACACGTACCACCCAATCCATATCTTTTATTTTTAAAAAAATCTAACCCTTGATTTGAATCACCGAGCAATGTCCAAGATCATGACACGGCTATTCAATAGATTCACACACACACTCTACAGAGGTCAGACATTTTACCCACAGATACGATCGCCACCACACAAAGCGATTGATTGCAACAAAGTCTTTCAGAGACTAACATTTAACCGTTGAACCCTCCGACATTTCCCTTCTAACACTCCCTCACTCAGAGTCAAGTTTAGACAGAGCAAGTACTGTTGAATGGGTACCAAGCCAGTAGCACGTACGCTCCCTCTGATTGCACTGTGTGCACTGTCACCCCGAGGTTTCAAAGGAAAGAGGTTAGAAACCTACTTAACTAGGTCCGCCCCATTAGGACAAGTGGTTGTACACGGAACTCAGTTCAAAGGCTCGCAAGGTTAAGTCCTTAATTGTCCTGCAAGACATCCGTTTACATTTCTCGACACGGCCTTCACAATTTTTCATACAACCCATTGCCACACAGCCCACCTGGCACGAAGCCTTCTTGCCACTTGCCCCGGCCCAAAACATTTCCCACCCCACTTTGTATTTAAGCAACACATGGCATTGTCCACATCAATTCTCGAATAGCACCAAGACAGTCACTATTCTAATTCCATCGCATGACATTATTGCACTTTTACAAAAATGCGCTCCATACTTGTTTAGTCAAGATTGATGTACCATTTAAAAGACATTCAACAAGATACAAGCGAGGCTAGCGACTAATCACGGTCTAGCCTCCCGTGTTGGCATTAATGTAGCAACCAACATAGTTTATCATTCTAGGGTGACAAGGTGTTCGGGGCATACAAAAGTATTAACAAGGTGTCGTAAGCAAGATAGGTACTTTAGCTACCATTCCCATATGAGCAATATCGTTTTTACTTAACATAGCATGCAATATTTGAATCAAAATATAGTCGGAAAACTAGGGCAACATGGTCAAAGCATGACTTGCCTTCAAACAAAGATTGGTTCTGGGTCAAGCTCTGCGACGGGTCTTCAAATCCTCCCTCGGCGAATTCCGGCGACTCGGAGTCTACGCGCACACAAGCAAGCATACAATAGTACTCAATACAGATAGGAAGACCATCACCAAAAATAAAATAAAAATCACCATTAAATAGCTTACATTTTTACAAATTTTTGGGCACTCGAATCACCCAAATCCAAGTTAAAATGCAAAAGTTATAGCATTTTCAAGTTTGTCAAATTCAAAAATGAATAATCGAGTTATTCTATTTATTTTTCTACTCGAAAATCCGGATTAATTCCCTCGGCGACACGCTGTCGGCACCAGGGACGTCCACGCCGGTCTCGGTCATCGACAAGTGGGCCCGATGACGCCACGCCGACGCCAAGACTTCCCGGCCTCCCATCCACAAGTGGGCCGATGAATGATGTTTCGGCCCACATGTCGCTGATCGACACGCGTCGAGGAAGCATCAAGCCATGCCAACCATTCACTCTCGTCGTTGATTCAATCGACGGCGCAAAGACTACCCGAGCGGTTCATCGTTAATGAGCCTACGTGGCCTTACCTCGAAGCGTTGATGACGATCCGCTACCGTGGTTGCACGCGAAGAGTCGGAGAAGCGGCTGCACCGGTCACGGACCGGGAAGACGACACAGCGACGGCGTTTCTGAGCTTCTCCGGTCGAAAGAGGTGGACCAACGGATGCGGCGTGACGCGAGGAACTCGGAGATGGCCTTGGTTGCGACGGGGAACGGCGGACGGCGGCGGAAGATGAAGAAAACCGAGGCGGATTTGAGTGTGAACTACGGCGAGCTATGCGGGAAGCTAGAGTGCACGAGAGCTAACGACCGAACGGAACAAATGAGCGAGGTGAAGAGACCATTTTAATGAGCAACAAGACGGTCGCCGAGATGCCTCAGAGCGCAAGAAATCCCGACAAATCGCGACGGCCATCAGAGATTTGGCGGCGATCAGCAAGACATTCCCGAGATTCAAGACGATTCGATACGCCACCGTCCGATCAAGATCGGACGGCAGGGAGCGGCGTGATTAGGGTTTCATCACATGAAAGCACAGTGTTGGGCCAGCCCAACACTGTAGCTAACCATTTTCTGGGTTTTATGAATAAAAATAAAGACAGAAATTCAAAGTAATTGTTTAGGGTACTAAAAATACCCGAAAAATTCTAGAAAAATTCTAGAAAATATTTCAGAGCATTTTGAGCCTAAATAAAATATTTCCATCTATTTTTGATAAATACTTATTCTTCTTATTAATTAATCAAGAGAAGGATATTTTAAATAAATGTTAAGTAAATCCAATAAATCCCAGAAAAATTAGATAAATTCAATTAAATGTAATTAAATGCAAATAAGGGTTGATTAATTCATAAAAACTTTTAAAAACTCTAAAAATTAAATTCGGGCAAATTTCGGGACGTTACAGTTAGATATATTCCATTGCTCAGCCCATTAATACAATTACGGGGATCCCTTCTTGATCATTACTATATTGCTAGAAAACAGATGCCAATTAGCCACCCTACACAAATGTGATGGTTATGGGATCGTGACTTTACGTTGTTACCTATTATATTAGGTTGAGTTGCGTGTGATGCCGTGCCGCAAGGAAAAAATCTGGTTATTTTATTTAGGAATGATGGTTATGGGATCGTGACTTTACGTTGTTACCTATTATATTAGGTTGAGTTGCGCGCGATGCCGTGCCGCGAGGAAAAAATCTGGTTATTTTATTTAGGAAACTGCATTGCGGGACCTAAACATCATTTCGAATTTTTTCGGCTCCAGTCTACAAAAAAATCAGCGAAAGGATCTAAATGTGATTTCCAATTCAGCTATAAACCGTGTGCAGGGACCTAAACGTAATTTCAAAATTTCTCAGGTCTATTTTACCTAAAAAGCGGCCGAAAGGACCTAAACACGATTTTTGATTTTCCCGAAAGGACCTAATCGTAATATTCGGATTTTTAGGGGCCTCATGGGGCGACATGTGGCCCCCTGTTGTCTAAGATTCCCAGCCTCTATTATATAGAGTATATTTAGTAAGGACCTGTTTGGTAGAGCTCCAGATTCCAGCTTCTCCTGAAATCTGAAACTTGCAAACTAAAATAAAGTGAATTAAGTTTATATTTTTGGTCTAAAATGTAAACAAGATGATCTATCTAAACACTCTTAGGCCCTGTTTGATAGAGCTCTAGATCCCAGCTCCAGCTCAGAGCTGAAACTTATAGACTAAAATAAAGTGAATTAAGTTTATAATTTTAGTCTAAAATGTAAACAAGATGATCTATCTAAACACTCTTAATGTACCATACACTCGGCTCCACAAATTCTGGAGCTAGAAATGCCCTGCTCCACCAACTCCACAGATTTTGGTGGAGCTGGAGCTGTCCCAAACACCCCCTTAATGTACTCACAACTCCAGCTTAATGAATCTGGTGAAGCTAAAATTTTCTGGAGAAAGTTTCTCCAGATTCTGAGATTAACTGAATCCCTGCCAAACAGACCCTAAGTTAACAGTTTTGATTTTGCAGTATATTGTAATACATTTCTACGTAGATTGTCATTAACTATCTTTTGCTACTTGCTGCGCTTGCAGGACCGAGTGCTACTTTGTGGGCCACATTGCTATGGAGATGATTCGTCTTGGATTCCAAAATCTGTGACAGACAGTAAAGAAGATGAACTGCTATTGTACGGTATAAGCGATTGTTGTTTCGTGGCTTTGATTCAACTAGGTGAGAAAGTGCGCTACGCTGCGCCGGTTGAATTTCGATAGCATGCGCGGTTATGACCCGTTGGTAAATCCATAAGTTGATATAAACTTTCGATGAATCCGTGTTTTTTTAGCGACGAAAACATTGTTTTCGTTTTTTTTGGTGCTGAAAACATTTTTTTCGGTTTTTTTTGTTGCGTTTGTTAAAAAAAATGGGTCGTTAGGACCCACCGGCGAATCCGCGGGACGAAAACATTGTTTCCGTTTTTTTGGGTGTCGAAAATATTTTTTCCGGTTTTTTGGTTGCGTTCGTTAAAAAAATGGGTCGTTAGGACCAACGGCTAATCCATCGTCGCTATAAATCATGCGAGACGAATCTACATTTTTTAAAAACCCGGTCACGATCCGCTGGCAAATACATAAGTTGCTATAAAACTGATGAATCTGCGTTTTTTGTGACGAAAACATTTTTCGGTTTTTTGGGTGACAAAAAAATTTTCCAAGTTTTTCGTGGCGAAAACATTTTTTTCGAAAACGGAGAAAGGACACGAACGTAAGAAGCGAGGACCGGATGTTTTTTTTGGGACACTGTTCGCTATCTGAAAAAATTAGAAAAGGGTTTGTTCGCGATTGAAACTAACGGAGGCTTTTTCCAAAAAATACTGGGGCAGGACCTAAACGCGAAGAAAAAAATTTCTTGTCTCACAAAAAATAGCATAGGGACCTATTAAGTAATTTGAGAAATAGAAGGGTTTTTGCAAAATCGTAAGGTGATGTGTGGCTTCCTTGCTGTTTCCAATTCTTGCGGGTATAGGTTATGTAATGATATAACAAAATTTGACGGTAAAGAAGATGTAAAATATTATCATATTTTCGTGGCTTACTGTTTCAAAACTGTTTCGTGGATTTGATTCAATAACAAATTTTGACGTACTTTGTTGTTATGGTTACACCCTTTATAGCGGGAGAAAATGCCGAGTGATCAGGGGGACCACGTGCCCTCCAAGACAGTTTGCAAAAAAGCCCTCCGGTTTTTTGAAATTACAGATAGGTTCTTCAAAATTACAAATAGATCCTTTGCGATTTTCTGTGAGACAAAAATTTATTTTTTTTCTTCGCGTTTGGGTCTCTGGAGCGGTGTTTTACGGAAAGACCTCCCGTTAATTACAAATCACGAGTAAGCCCTTTTCTAATTTTTTAGGATAGCTAATGTGTCCAAAAATTAACAAGCGAGTCCTCGATTCTTACGTTGGTCATTTCGCTTTTCCGGAAAAAATGTTTTCGCCATAATAAAAACACGTTTTCAAAAAATGTTTTGCCACAAAAACACATATTAAATCGAAGGTTTATAGTAACTTATCGATTATCGATCCGCTTTTAACGCTTTTCAGGAAAAAATGTTTTACGCCACAAAAACACGCTTTTTCCCGAAAAAAATGTTTCCGCCACTAAAAAAACACAGATTCGTCGAAGGTTTATAGCAACTTATCGATTTGCCGATCCGTTTTTACCGAAAAATGTTTTCACAAAAAACACGTTTTTCCTGGGGAAAAAGTTTCACAAAAAAACACGCTTTCTCGGAAAAAAATGTTTTCGCCACAAAAAAAACACATATTCGTCAAAAGCTTATAGCAACCCATGGATTCGCCAACGGGTCCTACCGACCTCCGTTTTTCCCGGAAAAAAATATTTTCGCCACAAAAAAAACACGCTTTTCAGGAAAAAATGTTTTTCACACAAAAACACAGATTCGTCCGAAAGTTTATAGCAACTTATCACCTCCGCTTCCCGAAAAAATATTTTCGCCATCGAAAAAACACTTTTCGAGGAAAAAATGTTTTCGCCACAAAAAACAGATTCGCGAAGGTTTATAAACGGAGATCGAAAATTCAACCAAATTTCCGCTAAAAAAACATATATTTAATCAAGATTTATAACAACCCATGGATTCGCCGATGGGTCCTATCGACTCTTACAAACCGGCTTGGCGTAGCGCGCTATTATTGCTAGTTGAATTAATGGCTAACAACAACCTGCGTTTGTTGTTACTAATGGCTACCGACTGATCAGTAAAGAAGATGAACTGCTATTGTACGGTATAACTTCCGCTGAAAATTTACCTCACGAGTGAAAAAAATTAGGCCGGAATGCATCGCTGAAAAATAAAATACTACCCTGCGAGCCGATAAACAAAAAAACAAAATTTTCAGCGGCACGGGACCGTTGAAAATAAATGAAAAAAATTTTAGGGGTAGTCAACCGCTTGATACGGCTACTAAGAGCTATTTCCACAATTTTATTAGGACAACAGCCATTTTCGGAATAAAAACATCAATATGGCTACTACAGTAATAATTTCGATGCAGGGTGTGATATATAAGAATTTTTTTTTAATAATACATTTTTTATTCGGAATTTCAAAAATATTCCACCGAAAAAAAAAATTTCAGAAATATACCTCTGTCGCACATTGGTAGTAAGGACAGGCCTAAATAGAAAAATACACGGCGACAGAAAGTTCGCGTTACGACGTGGGCCTCTTGTCGCCGCGTTGTTGCGTCACAGAACCAAACGGCGCCTGTCAAGACGGGAACGCAAGCGACAGAGCCGAAAGGCCCTCTGCGACGATTTAAAGTGCTACAAGAGGTCATGCACGCTATGAATGAGCTACAAGAATACTGAATTTTTATATTTAATATTTTTTGTTGACATTTTTTGTTGTAAATTGGTTGTACATAATTGTCCTGTAATGGATCGGAAAAATTATTTTATTTAGTTAGTGATACGCATTTTACTTAGGGTTTTCGTAGCCTCGTAAGGTTCATGAATATGGCGTAAAAATGACGGGGAAAAAGCACGCGGCCTCACATAGCGTGGCATACCACTTCATTACCGGCGAGATGGTCGGACGTTGGCGAGCATTTTGTTACCAAAATCGGAAAAGGCACTCGCAGAACGCGAAGCAGCGTAATCGTGGCCACTTAGGGTTTTCGTAGTCTCAGCGACGTGAGCGCACATGGTCCAAAAATACAGAAAAAATCAAGGGCGGACTACGCAATGTGGGCTACCACTTACGTTATGGGCGAGATAATCGGACGTTGCCTCGGCATTTTGTTGCGAAAAATCGGAAAAAGTACTTATGCCACGAAACCATGGAAACTTTTACGACGTCGAAAAATTTTGACACTCTTTATGGAGGTTCTCGATATATCGGTGATATTACCATAAAATTTCAAATTATTTTAAGATATGAGGAATTTTTAAAATTCAAACAATACATATATAAGGGCACATACAATCGAAAGTTAGATGATAAAATAAGCAATAGATTAGATGATATTACAAGGGCATTACAACAAAGGATTTAACTACCTAACGAAAGCAGCATTCGTCATGGTGGAACAAATGATCGTTCGCTTATCCGGTACAACCAGAATGATGTCATACATTTTACGCATATTACGACCCGTTCTAGTATTGCGACTCACCATCGGACACCGCTCAATCCCTACTATGAAAAGAACTCCATGGGGTTCCACAGCTTCTCCCGGTATGCCGCCGATTGGCCTATGCCTATGACGTCGTCTCTGTGTATAAGACTTAAATTTTGGTTGTTGTTTATGTGGATTTGCCCTCCTATATGGGCATTTCATCCCCATTCGCTGGCGTCCCTATGTTAATACCACGGGTTCCCGGATGGTCTCACATAGAACGAGTCAAGGATTTGATGCGTGTTGCGGACCTCGGCTAATTGCTTCTTGTCCCTTCTTCGAGAAGAGGAACCCTCTGACTTGGCTTTGTGTTGGCCGTTGGCGGAGACATGCGGAGACGTCTGCTCTGTTTCGGCTCACACTCCACTATATGGTGCAGGAGCTTTGTGTTAGGCTTATCCTTGAACAACCGGAAGCGTGCCCTGCAGTCAATACAGTATGCCCGCCTTGGTGCTTGCATAACACCGTAGGCGTACTCGGGGTTTGGCTTTTCTGGGCGGTAGTGGCACCACGGAGAGGGTTGCTCCCCCCAGTTATCCCATGCAGGTTGCCTGAGATGTGGGTGGTACGTCTCTGGGTCCACCCAGTTGAAGTACCAGCACCGTTCATCCTCGGCCAAGGGGCACCGGTAGAATCGCCGGTCTGCTAGATCACCGTGGCAGGTATCAACCCTTCGCCTCAAGGCCATGTGCACGCAAGCGTCGGGGCTTTGGGTGGCCCCGGAGGAGGTTCCTCCGCTGACTTGAATGTCCTTTTGAACTCCCACGTAATGCGATGAACTATTTAGAACTACTAATTTGGGAGTTTAACAAGAGTATGACGATGAAACTCACCCTTGCACACCGCCACGAGCTCGGCCGATCTAGAAAAGGACATATCCTGGCGGCCTCCCAGGGTGAAGTTCTCGCGAAGCGGGGTTGGCGTCGTGGCGCTTGTAGAAATTCAGAGTCACGTCGTTCGCCCGTCGATCCATTGGAAGAAGCAACACCGCCCTCGTGGCCGAGAAAAGAAAGAACGATGCATGAGATGGTAGTGTTACCCTATATTGTGTGGGCGCCATGAGGGTTTACCTTATACGCGGCCACAAAGAAGATGCGCTGGCGGCCGTTCTCTCCATGGGTAGATTGCATCATCTTCGCGGTAGGTTGCAATGCATTTGGGTCGGGCAACTCCGCGAGAACTCTCGGCGTTACGCCATCGGCATCCGGATATTGGGGGATGACCTCGCTTGCTGAAGAAGCGACGGTAGAAACGACATTGTGGTTTGGTCTGTGTTGGATATCTACCCTCGGACTGTTTTATAGTGGTGGTGAGGGTTACTCCACACAATTACAGCTTTCTTATGCGGCTGCAGTGCGGCGTGTTGTCGTTTTCGTGGCGTGTTGCGCGTGTTGTCATTTAATGGCGTGTTGTCGTCTCGGCACCGTAAAGCTGCTAGCAATGAGTAGTCACATCGCTACCGAAAAAGTCATTGCGTGTGTTGTCGTGTCGCTTGGTAAAGTCCGCTAGCAATGTAGTAGTCACATCGCTACCGAAAAGTTTATTCGGCTGTCGTCGTGTCTTCGTGGTAAAGGTGCTACCAAAGGAGTAAAGGTGCTAGGTGTGTGGCAAAGCGGCTAGCTGATGAAAGATTAAGTTTACAAAAATACAAATGCAAGTGCAAGAAATTTCAAATGAAACACTTAGTACATAACATCTTGGCAATAATAAAATCAAAAGAAACTACCGTCGGCCCGCCGGGAGGCCTCCTCCTCGAACACAGTCCCTTGAGTACGCCAAGCCGCGTGGCGCAGCGGTGGGGCCTCTGTGACCTAATTTGAGGCGTCGCGTGCCAGTTTGAAAACTCTTGTCGTCTTGGGCGCCCGTCTTCGCCGACTAGGCCGCGTCGGTGGTGGCGGTCCGTCTGTTTGTGATGATGATGCCCCACCCCAAAGGCGTCCCGTGGAGAGGTAATCACGGTAGTCCTCCGGTGCAGGGCATCGCCCTCGTCGTCCGTAGTCGTCGGAGCGTATCGAGATCGGCGTGAAGAAGTGTGCCACGGAACTGTCTGAAATAAAGAATTGTTTTGAGCATTATAATCTGTGATTGTAACACTTGAGCAGTGTATTTCAAGATTACTCACGAAGCTTTGACCGGCTCTGAAGCGTGGCCTCTCGCAGCTGCTGGGGGCGGACCGTGAAGACGCACGGGCGCACCCGCCTCGCTGAAGCTGCACGCCGGAGACGGTAGGAAGGCCGCACTCGACATACCGAGGGCATGTCGAGCTGTCCGTAAACCTCCCGACGAAGGGTGACGCCTGTCTCGTCACGTCCTCTCCCTCGTCACCGAGTGTACAAGCCGCGAAGCTCCTCGGGTGAGTGTGCAGCACGTCGACCGCAAAATAATTTCTGAATTAGTTAGCAAAATAAAATACTAAATAGTTAGCAAAATTAATTATATCGAAGGTATGACATAACGCATCAAAGCGTGCGAACCGAGTCCATATGGAGGGGTACTTATCCGCCACCACGGAACGTGTCTAGGGGATCGGGGTCGACACGCATTAAACGCACACGAGTCCGGAGTGTACCACGCGCTGTGCGCCCCTTACGCCAGACGCGCGATCCTCGGCGAGACGCCCTCGAGGGCTCCTCCTCCTCCTCAACAGTAAGGCGGCATAACGTGCGTTGTCAGGGGTGGTCGCAGCTGCCCCTTCCCTCTGTGCTGTGGGTGAAAAATAAGTATAGCGTTATTAGATAGCATTACACAAGAACAATTATAAAAACATCAATACAGGAACTTCACGAGTGGACCGCGGGTGGGATCTGCACGGCGTCCGCACCGGAACACTGTTGTCGACCAAACCGCCTCATCACACGATGGACAGCAGAGCCCTCGACGTGGATCGCCGAACACGAGGTACCGACGGTGAACCCGATCTGTCGTCTCGTGTGCAAAGGGTGGACAGGCCACCGTCACACGACGCCGCACCTTCTAACGTCGCAGACGGCGCCCAGCGACGTGGTCGTCGGTGAGGTGGTCAAACGCCGCGATAAAGCTGCAGGTAGGCTACCCGCCGATCCCGGCGCCCAGCTAGCTCAGTAGTCACGGTAGAACGTAACCGTTAGTACTTAAAAGTTAAACAAAAGTATCAAACACGTGATTGCAATATATTACCCGCCGCAGGCACCGTGATGGTGCCCATGGTCGACCGCCGACGCTATCGCCGCCTGCGTGCCCACCACAGTGCC
Source organism: Guadua angustifolia (assembly GCA_036346375.1). Classification (NCBI taxonomy): domain Eukaryota; kingdom Viridiplantae; phylum Streptophyta; class Magnoliopsida; order Poales; family Poaceae; genus Guadua; species Guadua angustifolia. The sequence continues at coordinate 49,572,963 of CM070508.1, read as the reverse complement.
GCAGGTCGATCTGGGCCGGCCGATCTGGAACCTCTCGATGCCCACAATTGTAGCAGTGGACATCCTCCGAAGATCGGCGCGTCGGCGAACCGTGTACACCCGACGCAGAGAGTGCACGGTAGGTGGCGCCAACCGACTGCCGAGCCCCACGAGTCTTGTGGGCACGGCGTCAAGGGTGCGCCTCGCGAGCGCTCGCGAATCGCACCAAAGTGCGGACACGCTTATCCCCATGGGACGCCGTGAACATGGTCGGTAGAATAACCCACAGGAGGTACGCCCGGTGGCGGGCGAGCCTTCGCCGTCCGCTGCTCGACGATCCGCTTCACGTGTAACATAAAGCTCACTAGTTATTTCAAGCAAGACGCATAACAATTTAGTTCGAATGCTACTTACGCATACAAACTTGCACAAGCCACCTCAAGGTCGGTCCGTGCGTGTGGTCGGAAGGTCTCAGACACGGCGGTGGTAGCACACCGCGAACCTCTGCAGCAAGCCGCGTCGCCATCGGGGAGACGCCCTGGGGCACCACTGCCAAGATCAGCGATCGGAGGCCGAGGAGGTAGGAGACGCCCTGTAAAGTGATCGCCATCTCCCAAGCAGAGATGGAAAGGTGTCGTCTCCGCCTCCACCGATCCACCAGAGCGGTGATCACGACCGTCAGACGGAACCGGTGTCCCAGAGCTCCACCATCCCGGCGAGGCGCAAGAGCCGGCTTCAGCCTAAGAAACATAAACATGTAATTGATATCGGTCTGCGGTAGTCATCGTGTTACTCAACAAACATGTTTACAAATTTAAATCTTGGTATGTTACAGGGATCCAACGCGGATCGAGAGTCCAGTGTCTTGCAACTGGTCTAGGTCGGCGATCAGGCGGCACAGGTCCCCTCCGCTATCCGGGACGGCGGTGGCTATCACGGCGGCACGGTGACCACGATCGACGTCTTGGTCCGAGAACTCAGACGGCCACTCGTCATCTCCTGCTAGTGAGCCATACGCAATTTACAAAAATGAAAGTGAGAGCGAAACACATATGTAAATGAAGAGTCCGTAAAAGTACGCAAGCATGACAACAATATATTGAAACAGATCGCACATAAAAAACGGAGAAGATTATTACAACAATTTATGAAGCCACAACACTCGCAATGCCTAGGTACAAAGTACGTTCATACAACACACGTTACATCGCTTAAATTTAAATTTGATGTACGACATATGATAATGCAAAGCGCTTGTCATCACGGTGCGATGAGGTCTCGCAGTAGATCCTCGCAGAGGACGATCTTCTTCACCGTCGGGTGACCGCCGCTTCCTCCTCTCCTCTTCTTCGTTTTGTGCTCCGCAATTCTTGAGCGTATGTCCACGTTGGTTGCACAATGAGCATTTCTTCACGCGTTTGCGCCTTCGACTCATCCATGTCATTTCTTATCGCCTTGTTCTTCGACGCCTCGCTTTCCCTCTTCGCATCAAAATCAGGGACCCGAACCTTTCATCCACACTAGGAGTTGTGGTGAAAGAACCCACAACACCATAACCATAAAGCTCCTCGCCCCAAGTTGCCATCACCCTTTCCTTCATGTAATATTCAGCATGTATGTACCAGTTGCATTCCAAATAAAGCACATGCACTATAACATGAGAACATGGCCTATGCAAAAGGTATGGCTTGTTGCACGAGCATTTGCACTCGGCCAGTAAGATGCACTCTGAGTGACAACCTCCGGGTTGGTTCCCGCCTTCCTTTATCCTCGCAGATCACCTCGCTGCGCGGTGTCGTGCACCAACTTTGATAGCTCTATGTTTGGCATATCGAGCCTTCTCATGCATGTATTTAGTGATCATCGAAGAGTACAAGAACTTCTCATCTCTCATTACTATCTCAAGAAATTGCGATGCTGTCCACAAAGTACTTGGTTGTACCCCTCAGCACTCCCTCGACAATTCCTACCAATGGAAGACACCTCATCCCTCGCATTACCCAGTTGTAAACTTCTGCAAAGTTAGTGGTCATCACACCGTATCTGGCACCATGTGTGTCATATAACAGTGACCACTTCTCTTTTGGTTCGTGCTTGATCCAGTCCGAGAAACATTTGATTGGCCTTTGCCTCCGACGACGGTTAGTCGCCTCGTCCTCTGTTGGCAGGGGGAAAAGAGGCTCACTTTGCTCTTGTGTTCCCTTGGCGCCATCGTTGTTCGTCTGCTCCTTGTGTTTCCTTGTCAGGTCATCAAGATTTTTCCACAGAGTTCGGAACTTCCTGTCCTGGTTGGAGTTACATAGTCTTTTGAACATGTTCATCAGCTGCTTGTTCTTGAATTGCTTATAGAAGTTTGCACCCAAATGCCTCATGCACCATCGACTCTGCAAGTCAGGCCATCGGAATGGCTCATCTTCCCTCGCTTGCGGTGGTTGATAGCACTAAGCAACCCAAAGATACTGGCTATGCAAAGACGCACAACCGACGAGTTTTGACCACCCGATCTTTAGGTTTCAGAGGAACCACGACCAACTCGTAGTTCTCGCTTTCTCTGAAGGCAAAGGCCTTGTGCAGAATCTGGTTGTTCCCATCGACACCCACAATTCGATGATTTGCCCTCTCAGATTTCCGGTCAAGAATGTGCCGCCCACGCACAACAACGGTCGACGTGATGAGAATGCCTTAATGCAAGCGCCCGAATGCGAAGAACACTCTCCTCGGATGCATTTTAGTTGGCCACTTATCCGACGGACAATCTTGATAATCATAGTAGGTCCGAGATTTCTTCCCGAATACAATCCGAAAGCAAGGGGGAGGTTGTGGTACGAGTCTTCAAACTTCCCAAACCTCGTTTCTAGTGCCTTCGCCGCCTCCACGCCTTCCCGTAGCTAATTGTGTACTGATATCTGTTCTCGATCGCTTGGATAATAGCACGGGGCTCAAAACTCAGGTTCTCCACTATCTCTGCGTACATGATGTTCGCGACATACCCGGATGATAGGTTCCCGTGAGCCATCACTTGTTTCTCGATCATACATGTATCTTTGCTCAACCTTGAACATATCCAATGGGTGCCCCATTTGGGCTTGTCTGCCGTGCACTCTCCACGGACACCCATGGATCTCACACACCACGTCAGAAAGGTGTTGGGGTGGATTTCTTAACCTGAAAGTCCTTCTTAATGATAGAGCCCAATCTTTCACGGCATCTGCGCATGACTTCTTTTGTTCGGTACATACTTGTTATGCCTAACCTCATTATCACTTTGTCTTGCCAAGGCATCTCCCTCATTTCATTGACAAACATATTTTCAAATTGCTACGTGCTCCACTCCGGTTGGCACAAGCGGCTGCGACCTCCTCCATCTTCCTCATCCGACTCATCGTCGTCCTCTCTTCTCGCTGCTTTGTACTCACGGTCTTCCTCTTCCATCGTAGCTGTTATTTCCTCAATTTGCTCACCTTCGTCTACCGTCCCCGCTTCTTGGCCAACATTTTCATCATCCTCCCCAAGAATCAACACTGTTCACCACTTTCTTTGAACATGTTGCTCATGGCTAGATCCCCAATTTCAGGTGTCACCGGTGAGCTCATTTTGAGGTCGACTACACTCACCGGCGTCCAAGCTAACTGGCCGGGGGCAACATCCTCTCATATGCTCGCACTAAAAGCACTCGATTCCATCCCCGTTGCTCTGCCTCACATATGTTTCCACGATGCGGTTCCCTTTAGCTCAACTAACTCCCAAATAAATAGTGTCGTCAAGCACACTACATAGGCAAAATACCTTCAACTCACACCTGTCTTCTTCCATCCTAAAAGTATAATACAACCATTTCAACACGGAACCAAATGTGAGCCTCGCGACCCTACTCAAACTTCGTCCACATACTACATGTTACTTAGATCTACACCTCCAAACCATGCATTACAACCCCATCTCCATAATAAATCCTAAATGGAACTCGTTACGCCATATCTGTGAATCCATTCATTCACCCTTTGTAACATCCCAAAATTTCAGCTTTTTAATTAAATAATATTATTTTATTGCTATTTATGATTTCTATGATTTTCTGGATTTATTTGGATTTTCTGGAATTTATTGGAATTAATTTGAATTTAATAATATTTCTTTCAATCAAAGAATAATTAAAATACATAAAGTTAAAATAAAGTTTTTATAAAAATATTTTATTTAAATCCAGAATAGCTCAAAATAATTATGGGAATTTTTATGGAATTTTTAGAGTATTTATAAAGCCTCAAATAAATCAAAACGATTTATGGAATTAATTTAAAAGGAAAATCCGAAGTAAATTAGGAATAAATAATGTAACCGGCCCATGCCTTTGCAATCAGGCGTCTGACGGTTTTAAGTGGATTGGATGCCGGCCGCTGGATCAAGATCCAACTGACCTTAAATCCACGCCGCTTGAATAGGAAACCCTAAACAATCCGGAATTGGATGAGCATCGACGGCTCGTGTTCGCTGTCTTCAACCAGACATCCGCCGCCTGCCGTCCGAGTCCGCTCGTCTCGCCGAGACTTTCCTTGGATTGCGCGCTTCGCCGAGTATAAAAGCAAACCCCGAGCACCCTTGATGACCACACCTTAGCGCGCGCCTTTTCTCTCGCGCATCATCACGGAGAGTCACCGTGAAGATCGCCTGACGCCGTCGCCGGAGTTGCCGGTTACGCCGCGTCGCGCGCCATCGCCGAGACTCCATCCGCCGACCGGTACCAGATTCGATTCTCACCACGTGACGTCGGAATCACCACTTCCTCGCGTCGAAGCTGCTACGGAGCGTCGTTCGGTGGTCGTTGCCCCGCCGCCGCCAAGCACCACCGCGACGTTCATTGCCGCTCGGAAAGCTGGAGCCGTCGGATCGCCATCGGACGCCGAGATTAGGCCACATCGCCAATTGAGGTGAGTTGTTAGTTCGTTGACGCGTGTCGCCACGTGGCCGATTGTCGACTTAGCGATGAGGTGGCGTCGCGTGCACTTCACGTCGGTGCATGCGTCGCACACATGTGGACGATCAAGGGACCCAGTCATCAGGGAGACGAGCTCACCCGAGCCACGTGTCAGTCAGAGAAAAATCGGGATTTTCCCGTATAAAAATAATTCGCTAAATTCGGAATTTATATTTTCGAGGTATTTTCGAGATTTTAAACTTCAACACCTCATAACTTTCGCATTCGAACTCGGATTGAGGTGATTCAAATTCCTAAAAATTTGTAAAATTGAGATCTTTCTAATGGTCACTTTTATTTGAATTTTTGAATTTGTTTGCTCTATGATTTTGGTTTTTATTTGCTTTTCTCTCTCGATTCGCGTAGACGTTGAATTGTGCGAGGCTTCGGAAGGGGATTTCACAACTCAGGAATTATTTTCAGATCAGGAACAGGAGCTTAACGAAGGCAAGTTGTGCTTTGATCATGTTGCACCCATAGATTAGATTGCATGCTATTTTGATTTAACTTATCACTTGTTATTTTATGTTTATAAATGATTTCAACTTAACTTCGGGATTAGCTATTGTACCCTTTGAATTACACCCTACCTTGCTAGTTGTATGCCATGATTCACTTGTCACCCTAGGTTGGTTAATTATAGTTGGTTAATAGAAAATCAACATGGATGGTTAGGACAAGAATTAGAGATGCTTAGCCATGCCACGTCATCACATGTTCAGAGATATTGTTTAATAATCTTGACTAAAGGAATATGGAACAATGATGATAATTTGTAGGCCATGTGTGGTCGCACAAAGAGATTGAGTTGTTGTGGCAATGAGTCAATGAACGATGTTGATTTGTGAAGAGCATGTGGTGCTTGGTAACCAGCAGGAGATAATCACTTTAGATTGAAGCAAGTGGAAAGGGCAAGGGTGCGAGGTGGGCCGATGGGCGAGAAAGGGTATGTGTATGTCTTGCTTTAATCAATCTTAAGGACTTAACCTTGCGAGCCTTTGACTGAGTCAAACTTGCGACCCTACGTCTGTTATGGGGCAGCACCTAGTGACTAATTTGCAAATGCTTAACTTAAGTGCTATCTTGGTGGTGTGAGTCGGGTATTACGGAGAAACTCACATGGCGCAAGAGGGGGCCTGTTGTAGTGGTTTTAGCCCTTGGTGTTGAAACCTTAGCGGGTGGCACTAGGTTAAGAGGATGCATTGTAAAGGCTTTGTTATAATCGTTACTTTGTGTGGTGCATGGTTATATCGTGTGGGTAAAGTGCATAACCTCTGCAGAGTGTACAATCTATTAGGATAGCCGTGCTCACGGTATTGAGCAAAGCTCGAATTAGATCAAGGGTAGTTAATTAAAACTTATCAAGCTGGATGGGATGGCGGGATGCTATGTGGATAATGAAACTTGATTTAGGATGGAGAACTTGGGTTTATTTGAGAATCACTGAATCTACTTACTTGTTATTAATTGTTTTACTGTCTTTTCAATCTACATATTGCTTATGTTTGAAAATCCGCCATCGCTTATGAGCCACTTAGCCATTCCTTTGGAATAAGCTCGCATATAGTTATAATAGAATTGCATTACAGGCACAACTTGTTGAGTACGTGTTGGTGTACTCACCCTTGCTTAACAACCAACAACAGTGGAGGAGTTTTCGCCTGTGCTTGAGGAGGACTTTCAGGTGGACGCGAGTCACTAGGCCAAGCCTTGTCGGTCGCCTGTGGTGTACTGATGAGTCACTACGTCTTCTACGATTTTCCGCTGCATTTGTCTTATTTTATCTTAGTCTTGCCCTATGAGGCCGAATAAATGTAAGTGATCATAAGATCATACACTAGTTACATTAAATAAATGAAGTCTTATTGTTATTATCGTTGTGTATGATGTGATGCTTACCGATGTTAAGCCGTGTGCACTAGCATTGATCACGGAATAGTGCGGCATACGGTGGATCCGAATTGGTAAATTCGGGTCACTACAGAGGTGGTATCAGAGCATACTGACTGTAGGTCTTGGCCCTAGTTGATAGAGAGTCCAAAGCTATTTTCTAAAAGAAAAAAAAAACCTAAATTGAATTAATACAACATCCTTTACTCGTCTTATTCTCTACTCCTTACCTTTGCTGGAAATTTACCCCAAATTTTTCGAGAGACCGTGGAGCATAGTGGACTCATCTATTTCCCTTTTGAGTAGATGAGGATGATCCAAGAGTACGGAGAGCAGGAAGGTGGTTATGCCGCGGAGCTATGGAGAGTACTCCAAGTATTGGGAGGTTTCGCCAGACCAATGTATCGAGGCGAGAATTGATCGTCAACAAAGCTACAAGAGGAGTAGTGTGCACACTTGATCTCGCCCGAGACAATGAAAAGCAAGCCAACCTATCAACATCACCGTGAGGAGGAGCACGTTTGAGATCGGTATTCGTGAAGCCGCGACATGCCTTACGGAGGATCTGCCGACTACTGACCATGAGTTGGGCGACACGTGTTTCGACTCCACCCTACACAAAGGGCTACTGGGCGCCGACGTGTTGCTCGAGAGGAGGATGCTACTACAATTGCATCTTGCACATTTGGCAGCAAAGACAGAGGACCACGCCAAGGATACAGCTGAAGAACTCAAGATGGTATATGAAGCTCTCCGAGTCACCGAGAAGGAATTTCACGATACCCAAGTTGCTTCTACCGCGAGGATTATGGAGCTTGAGGAAGAATTATATGGATCTGAGCGAGTCGGAGATGGAGCTACACGACCCAGGCAGGAGACAGATCCGAGTCCGACTTCGACGGATCACGAGACTTAGGATTAAGTTGAGACTTCGAATGTTGGGTCGCGTCCATAAAATAGCATTACCAATTGTAATAGACGTTAAGGTTGAGTGTTTAGTTTGGATTTTATTGGTTGTTGAGTGTGCAAAGATATCGTTGCAAAGCTTTTAGGCTTATGTAAGCAACCATACCAAGTTATGCAATAAATTAATAAAGTTGTTTATTTTGGGTTAAACCTATCCGCCCGCTTTAGAGATTCTTATATCTCATCGTGCTACTTCTACTCCCTTCTAACCCCCAAAACAGATGGTGAATACTGTGGGAACAATGGAGTGTCGGGAAGTGGCCTTCACGGAATGATAACCCCTAATGATGGAGCGCCACCGCACCAAAGCACCACCGAAGAGATATCACGAGAACATGGGAGCTTTTTCTCGCAGCATGACTCGGTGATGCGACAATGATGCAAAGACAAAATGAGAACATGGCGAGTCAAGTCACGCAGAACGCCGCAAGAAGGCAACAATGGGCCACGTAACTACTCCAAGTTGGCTGATTTCATGAGGACTCGCCCTCCGACATTTTCAGGCAATGTCAATCCATTAGAGGCCGATGACTGGTTGAGAACCATGGAGAAAAAGCTGCACATCACGCAATGTGAGGGTAATGAGAAGGTGCTGTATGCTTCGCACGGTTGGAAGCTAACTGCGAGAATGGTGGAACTATCGCAGCCGCATGAAGCCCCGCAGAGATCACATGGGAGGAATTTTCAACTGCCCAAAGATGTCAGTGCGAAGGAATGATGGACCTCAAGAAGGAGGAGTTTAGGGCTTTGAAGCAAGGAGGCGGTCAAGGTCGAGTATCTAAATAAGTTTACTCGGTTGGCACGCTATACCGAGGATGTGGCTACAGATAAGGCCAGCGATCACGCTTTCTCAAAGGGTGAACTTCAGATCGGTGGGATTGATTACCCACACTTTCCCGACTTTCAGAGTTGGTTAATAAGGCTTTGATCCTTGAGGATAAGCGCAAGGAGTTGGGAGAAGACCAAGCCTTGAGATGGCTAGTCGGGTAGGGCGGCGAATCATCTCAAAGTTGAGGATGACGCCAGCTTAGCTTGTTGTGATTCAGCCTCGGTTGCGAATAGGGCACCTGTTATGACACCTCGCCCGCTAGTCGAATTTTCGGACTCGGCGCCAATGGGCAATCTGAGTTCGGGTAATCAACAATCGATGCTAAAAGATGCTTTGCATGCCATGAGCTTGGGCATTTGCCAACAAGTGTCCAAGAAGGGAGGAATCACTCCACCGCTTCAACATGAGCAACACCCAGCTAAAACCCCAAAGGCAGAGGGAAACCGAGCGCCAAGATAAGCCGGAGCATCGCCTCAAACAACCGGTGCGGGAGGATCAACCACATCACTGGCGATGGAGCTCGGGGAGGCATCGGATGTCGTCTTGGGTAAGTTCCTAGTTAACTTCGATCTGATCGCTACTGATTTTATTTGATTACGAGCTTCGCATTCATTCGTTTCTCGGAGTTTTCTTTGTGAAGAATGGATTTGTTGTCGAAATCTTAAATGTGTGCTTTTAGTCCAAACCCGGGATCGGAACTTCAATCTAACCTTGGGTGTTTAGGAGTTAAATTGCTTATGAATGGGATAGAGTTCCTAGCTTAATCTCATCTTGTTAGATACCCAAACCTTAGAAGTTATCTTAGGAATGGATTGGCTAACAAAGCATAAGGCTGTTTTGGATTGTGGCCAAAGAATGGTGACCTTAGAAAACCCTAATGGTGAGAAGGTGGAAGTGAGTGCTACCGCAGTTCGTGATGGTCAGTTGATGGTCAACAGTGTGAAGGTGGTTAATTTGGAGGATGTACCAGTGGTTAGAGATTATCCGGAAGTATTTCCTGAGGATTTACCAGGCATGCCGCCAGATCGGGACATCGAGTTTGTCATAGAGTTGGTACCAGGAACGGCACCTATAGCAAGAAGACCATATAGGATGCCAACCGATGAGTTAGTTGAGATGAAGAAGCAAATTGAGGAATTGCTTGAGAAGGGATTCATTCGGCCAAGTTCTTCCCCGTGGGGAGCGCCAGTTTTATTTGTCAGAAAGAAGGATGGAAGTTTAAGGATGTGCATCGATTATCGTGCACTCAATGAGGTGACCATCAAGAATAAGTATCCTTTGCCAAGGATTGATGACTTGTTTGATCAGTTGAGGGGAGCAGCAGTTTTCTCCAAGATAGATCTTCGATCAGGTTATCACCAGTTGAGGATTAGAGCGGAGGATATTCTGAAGACCGCATTTTCAACCAGTTAAGGACATTACGAGTTTACAGTCATGTCATTTGGATTAACCAATGCTCCCGCATATTTCATGAACCTCATGAATAAGGTATTTATGGAATGCTTAGATAAGTTTGTGGTTGTCTTTATTGACGACATTCTTGTGTATTCCAAGTCGGAAGAAGAACATGACAAGCATTTGAGATTGGTTTTGGAAAGGTTGCGTGATCAGCATTTATATGCCAAGTTCAGCAAGTGTGACTTCTGGAAGGAGAGGGTGGAATTCCTTGGCCATGTAATGACCGCTAAAGGAATTGCCGTAGATCCAAGTAAAGTGGAAGCTGTAATGAATTGGGAGCAACCGAAGATAGTCACACAGATCCGTAGTTTTCTGGGAATGGCGGGATATTACCGCCGATTCATTGAGGGATTTTCGACGATTGCGAAGCCTCTTACGCAAATGTTGAAAAAGGATGATCGATGAGGCGGCCCGATCGTAGACCGTCGATAGCGGTAGGAAACGCGTACATGCCTAACCCCGACGGCCCTGGCCTCGGGCGTTTGGCGAGAGATCCGCCACGCATGATTTCCTGCCGGTTCGCTGGCGCCATCAACATCGCCAAGTACACTGGGGCGACAAACCCCAGTGTCTGGCTAGAAAATTACCGGCTGCGTCTTGGGGTCGGGGGAGCTACTGATGATCTCTTTATCATTCAATACCTCCCCATTTATCTCGCGGACTCAGCTCAAGCCTGGCTTGAGTATCTTCCCGCAAACACCATCAGGAGTTGGGCCGACCTGAAGAATCTCTTCGTCGGCAACTTCCAGCACCCTTACAAGCCACGAAACTCCTCGATTCTGAAAGGCCGCAAACAAAGCAGCTGGGGAGACTCCCGACTACATCCGGTGCTTCTTCCAGCAATGCAATGAGCTCCCCGATATATGCGACGCCGATGTCGTCGGGGCGTTCATCTATGGCGCCACCTCCAAAGCTTTGGTCCACAAGTTGGGCTGCGCTAAGCCCCGAACCACCAAAGAGCTCCTGGACATCGCCACCAACCACGCCTCCGGCGAGGAGGCCGTGGGGGCCATCTTCGACAAAGGGAAGGCCAAGCGCGAGTTCGGCACCGAGGCCGGCGCCCCTTCCGACCGCTCCGACAAACGGAAGCGGAAGGGGAAGCAGGGCCATGAAGGCCACGTGGTCGCGGCCGCCGACCACCCTACTAAGCGGCGCAGCAGTGAGCGGCCAACACTTCGGCGGTGATGGATGGCGTGTCGCATCACGGTACCCGTCAGGCACAAGTACAGGGACTGCGAGACCCTGAAGCGCTTCATTTCCGGAGCCCCCACGCGGAGCAAAGGAAAGAAGCAGGACCCGGCACCTGATGCCGGGGACAAGGGGGCGGACGCCGAGTTCCCTGAACCCGACGGCTGCCTCATGATCTTCGGCGGGCCGACAAGCTACGCCGACAGACGGCAGCAGAAGCTTGCCTTTCGAGAGGTCCATCGGCGGCTACGCCGCCTGCTCTCCGTGGTCGAGTCGCCGATTCGTTCGATCGGGCCGACCACCCGACCACGCCCCGCACTTAGGAGATATCCTCGTCGTGACCCCGCTTGGGGACAAAGCGCTCGTCTAAGGTGCTTATGGATCGGCAGCGATAGTCTCAACATCACGTATGTTGATACTTTCGACGCCATGGGGATCCTCGCCGCGCTCTCCGACAAACAAGGCGCCTTCCATGGCGTCGCTGCCCCTGTGCCAACAGCCTACCCACTTGGGCAGATTGACTCGCCCATCACCTTCGGAGCTCGGACAACTTCCGCACCGAGACCCCGGTCTCGAGGTTGTGGGGTTCCTCGCTCCTACCACGCCATCATGGGAAGGCCATGCTACGCCAAGTTCATGGCGGTCCCCTAACTACACCTACCTTAAGTGAAGATGCCAGGGCAAGGAGTTATCACCGTGGGGTCAAGATCCTTTCAGCTTCGCTTACAATCGCGGCGAAGCGCAAAGTTGCGTAGTTGGCGCCGACACTCATTGCGTCTGCGAGCTCGAGAGCTTCGGAGGGAAACCTCGAGTCCGCCCGACTCCAAAGAAGTCGGGCCGGATCCTTCAAGTCCACCGAGGATACGAAGGAGGTCGCGGTCGATCCCGAAGACCCGGCCAAGACCGTGCGCGTCGGAGCCACGCTCCCCGCCAAATAGGAAGGCGCAATCGTCGACTTCCTCCGCACCAACCGGGATGTCTTCGCATGGAAGCCCTCCGACATGCCAGGCATCCCGAGGGAGGTCGCCGAGCACTCCTTGAACATCCGACCCGGCTCAAGGCCGGTCATCCAGCGCTTGCACCGCTTCGACGAGGAGAAGCGCAAGGTCATAGGAGGGGAGATCGCCAAGCTTCTGGCCGCAGGGTTTATAAAAGAGGTACGCCACCCCGAGTGGCTAGCCAACCCTGTGCTTGTAAAAAAGAAATCCGGGCAATGGAGAATGTGTGTTGATTACACGGGCCTGAACAAGGCATGTCCCAAGGACCCTTTTCCATTGCCTCGCATTGACCAAGTCGTCGACTCCATCAAGGTGCGAGTCCTCGTCCTTTCGACGCCTACTCGGGCTATCATCGGATAGCAATGAAAGAGTTCGACCAGCTCGCAACCTCTTTCATCACTCCGCTCGCCTCATTTTGTTATGTAACAATGCCGCTTGAGTGCTCAAGAACGCGGGTGCTACATACCGGCGATGTATGCAACGTGCTTGCGACCAAATAGGCCGAACATCGAGGCGCGACGTTGGCGACATCGTCGTTAAAACTAGGAAGGCCGGCGACCTTGTCGCCGATTTAGAGGAGACTTTGCGAGCTCCCATGGTTTCGCATTAAGCTCAACCCCGAGAAGTGCGTCTTTGGGGTCCCCAAGGGAAAGCTACTCGGCTTCATCATCTCCGAGCGTGGCATCGAGGCTAACCGCGCGAAGATCTCCGCGATCGTGAAGATGGGGCCGATCAGCAACCTAAAAGGGGTCAAGAAGCTGACAGGGTGCCTGCAACCTTGAGCCGTTTCGTATCTCACCTCGGCGAACGCGGAATGCAGCTCTACAAGCTACTCAAGAAGTCCGATCACTTCAGCTGGACGCAGGAAGCCCAGGAAGCCCTCAACCGACTGAAGGCATTCCTGACTTCACCTCCGGTACTGGTTGCCCCGGCGCCGGAGGAGCCGCTCCTCCTCTACATTGCCGCCACGATCCAGGTCGTTAGCGCGGCACTCGTCGTGGAGTGAGCCGAAGAAGGCCATGTGCTCAAAGTGCAGCGACTGGTGTACTTCATCAGTGAAGTGCTCTCCGAGTCCAAGGCTCAGTACCCGCAGGTACAGAAGCTGCTCTATGCGGTACTCATCACAAAGAGGAAGTTGGTCCACTACTTCGGGCGGCACCCCGTCTCTGTGGTGACTTCTTCACCGCTTGGAGAGATCGTCCGCAACCGCGACGCCTCTGGAAGAATTGCCAAGTGGGCGCTCGAGCTCAACGGACACGACATATCGTACGTCCCCCGGACGGCGATCAAGTCGCAGGTCTTGGCCGACTTCATCGCCGAATGGACCGAAACCCTGGCGCCGTCGGCGCTCGAAGACCCCGAGTACTGGACGATGTACTTCGACGGGTCCTACATCAAGAACGGAGCGGGTGCTGGGGTCGTCCTTGTTTCCACGCTCGGGAACAAGCTCTAGTACGCCATCCGATTACTCTTCGATGCAACCAACAATGTCGCCGAATACGAAGCACTCGTCAACGGTCTCCGGATAGATGCCGACCTTGGTGCGCGTCGACTCTACGTGCACGGCGACTCCAAGCTCGTCGTCGACCAAGTCATGAAGGCTTCGGAGCCTCGTGACGCCCGCATGGTGGCATATTGCCGGGAGGTACGCAAACTCGAAGAAAGGTTCAAAGGTTTCGAGCTTCATCATAGCTACCGACGCTACAACGGAAAAGCCGACTACCTAGCCAACCTTGCCTCCAGTAGGGGACCGATCCCATCCGGGATCTTCGTCTCCGACCTCCGCGAGCCCTCCGTTCGACCGACCTGGCCGACCGAGCAAGCCGACCGACACTCGCGGCGTCGCCGATCGCCGCGACGGTCGGACCTTGGTTCTTCGGGTCAGAGCACGGCATGCTCGTGGCCGAGTCAGACTGGAGGAAGCCCTTCGTCGACCGATTGACCGACGGATCACTCCCCGCCGACCCAACCGAGACCCGACGCCTCGCTCGGCGGGCGAAATCCTTCGTCCTGGTCGAACAAGATCTCTACAAGAGGAGCCCCTCCGGGATCCTCCAGATGTGTGTTCCGGCGGACCAAGGGAAGCAGTTGCTGCTCGACATCCACACCGAGATCTGCGACCACCATGCTGCGCCGTGTTCCCTGGTGGTGAAAGCCTTCCGCCAAGGCTTTTATTGGCCAACCGCCGTGATCGATGCTGAGCAAATTGTGCACACCTGTGAAAGGTGCCAGTTTTTTGCCAAGCAGACGCATCTCCCAGCACAAGCCTTGCAGACGATTCCCATCACCTGGCCGTTCACCGTTTGGGGACTCGATCTGGTCGGGCCCTTCAAAAAGGCGCCCAAGGGCTTGACCCACCTGCTGGTCGCGGTGGACAAGTTCACCAAGTGGATAGAAGCCAAGCCGGTTGCCACCATCACTTCAGTGCAGGCGGCCAACTTCTTCCGCGACATCGTTTATCAGTTTGGAGTCCCGAACTCCATCATCACCGATAACGGAACGCAGTTCACGGGGAAGGAGTTCCTTGAGTTCTGCGACGACTTCAACATCCGTGTCGATTGGGCAGCTGTGGCCCACCCGCGGATCAATGGCCAAGTCGAGCGGGCGAACGGCATGATCCTCCAAGGGCTTAAGCCGCGAATCTTCACCGATCGAAGAAATTACGGGCGATGGGCGCATCGAGCTGCCCTCCGCTCGAGCTGCGGACTACCCGACCCGATCGACCGGGTTTACGTCATTCTTCCTGGTATTCGGCGCCGAAGTCGTCCTACCAACCGATCTGGAGTACGGCGCCCCAAGACTGCAGGCCTTCACCGAGACGCGAGGGCTCAGCACGCAACAAGATGCCATCGACCAACTCGACGCGGTCGGCCAAGTACCAGCAGACACTGTGACGCTACCATGGTCGTCAGGTCCGCGGAAGGTCCTTCAACGTTATGCACTGGTCTGCGCGCCAGTTCATCAACGTCGGTAGCATAAGTCGACCCCTCCGTGGGAGGGGCCATTCACCGTTGTGGAGGTCCTCCGACCTGGTACTTTTCGACTCAAAGACGCTGACGGCAATATTGTATCCCACGCCCGAATATTGAGAAGTTAAGGAGGTTCTACCCTTAAATTTCATCTTTATCCTCGCTCCCATAATTCCCTGCTCGAGCAATGCGTGCCGTCCACACCCTGGTCCTCACGCATGGCCCGGGGGCTTCCCGCTCGCATATCTACTTAAGTCAGCGCACTAATCGGCCATTGGATCCCTCATGAGCGGTAACCCAATCGACCCAAAGGCTACGGCCTACGCCCCAGCGGCTATGGTTGCGAAGTAGCACTTTGCAGAAGAAGGAAGTACCCACACGATGCGATCCGTGACCGATCTGGGATGCGTCTTTGGGCGGCAGAGTCCCTTGCTCTTCTTGCATTTTCCTCGAAGCGTTAACGCTGCAACTTACGCCCTAAAAATCCCAGCGATCACTAAGGGCTACGGTTGCTCGGCGAGCGCTTATATCACGAGAAATGCAAAATGTCAAGCGAAGCCCCCAAGGTTCATGACATGGAATATACATGCACTGCATCCTACAAAAAAAACAACAAAAGCAAGAACCGGCCGCCTGAAGGATCATCCGGCGAAGTCATCATTGGTAGCGGAGCTGTCGCTGCTCGCCACGACTGCGCCTAGCCCCGCCACCGTCTTCGCCGCCGCCCGCACTTGGGCCCGGACCCGGTTCGTGTCGCCCTTGATCCCGGCGACGGCCGCCATTGGATCAAGGGAGGAGTCGCGGCTGGCCCAGCAGGCCAGCACGTATTCCGCCACGTCGACAGCAACTCTCCGCCCCTCTCGGGCGGAGCGCTCACGCAAGGCGTGGGGAAGGTCAGCCAAGGTGTCCGCCGCCGAGAGGTCAAGGCGTCTTCGCGACGCAAAGATCCTCCGGCCCGGTTCACCGCACCCCAGCTGCTCGAGCTCCCCGCCCATGCTCTCAAAGGCTAGGGCGGAGCATGGGATGTAAGATTCTCGCTGAGGTCCAGCTCGCGTGCGGCTGCCAGCTCCTCCTCGAGGTCCTCGGCTTGAGACCGCAGTGGCGCCACCTCCTCGCGTGCTTTCGCGAGATCCTCCTCGGCCACGTCGGCCCGAGCCCGTAGTGCCAAAATCTCCTCGCGCGTCTTGGCGAGCTCCTCCTCCGCGGCCCGGCATTGGGCCAGCTGCCACAGTGCATCTGCCTCATGGGATGCGGCCCTTGCGGCTTGGACATCGAAGGAGGCCTTCAGCCTCGTCAGCGCGGCCGCTAGATCCGCCGCCCGGCCACCGCCGGGGCCACCAGAGCGACAGAGGCGTCGGAGGCCGCTCGGGCAGCCTCCGCTTCCGCCGCCGTGGTGGCGGCAGCCTCCGCTTCGCTCGCCAGTAGTGGCCGTGGCGGGCGTCATGGGATCGCTGGCGTGAGCCCGAACCCAAAGCACTGAGAGAAAAAAGAAACAGCTCAGCAACAATAAGACAGGGTCAAAGCCATACCAAGAACAAGCGAGAGTGACTCACTCCGCAAGAGGGTTCTTGATGCGGAAGATCAATGAGGGCAGCGTGACCCTGCCCCCCATGGCGGCGGCGGAGGACCCAGCGCCAGCGCGGGGCCTCTTGGGGTCCGAACCCTGGGGGTCTGTCGCTGCCTCCCTTTTGCCGGCTCTTTGATCATCGCCGCCGCTCACCATTCGTCGATCCAAAGTGCAAGAGCCGCCCCCCTTTGTGTCAAAGGAGAGCGCGGAACGACAAGCAAGCGAAGGCAACTGGCTAGGCGTGCCCGCTCTCATGCCCCTCATGCTATATATATGCGGAGGCGGGACGGAGAGCTCCAAGCGGGTGTCGCCCCGGCCAGAGCGTCGCGTGCGCATTAACTCCACATCCTGCATTACGAGGCGCATTCTCTCCTCTCCCTCCACTTCGCATTAAAATGCGATGCGGCAGCAGGGCGCGGAAGGACTCGCTTCGGGCAGGGTGCAGCGCGGCTCTTTGGTTTCGGCTCCTGGGCTAGACCGGCCGCGCCGACACAGCAAAATGGCCTGGGCGGGCCTGCGGTGGCCCCGAAATCACGAGAGGCCCGTTACCTCACCACCCTGGTGGACAGCCAAGCGATGGGTCCCAATTGCCACAACGTCTCCAACATGGGGAGCAAAAGTTAAGGTGACCCCCCCACCCCCCCGAGTTCAAGCGCTGTGTGCCGACCACAAGCTTGGTCACCACGCACTGCTCGGGGGCTACAAGCTCACACGCTTACGTGGGTCGGCAACCCGACTGGCCATGTGATTCCCCCAGGCGATAACCCTTTCGACCCAAGCATTACGGCCTACGCCCTGGCGGCTACGGTCTCGAAACAAGTACTTTGCGGCAGAAGGAAGTGCTCGTGCAGGGCGACCCACGGTCAGTCGGGAACATACCCAGGCCACGGTATCTCCAGAAGTGGAAAAGCGAAGGCAAAGAGGTGCCAATTGCAGAGGCAGGAGCGTGCCCTAGCACGCTGCGTGCTGGGTCTACATGCACCAGCCGGACAAGCGTCAACCGATCGGACGTTGGTCAAGCGGATGTCGCTTCGGTTGAAGCGCCGCCCATCACGTCAGGCCGCCACGCCACGCCGCTGGTGAGATGTATCGCTCCCAATCATTCCCCTTCGCATTTAATTCCTGCACGCGCATTAAATACCAGCAGGAGGCACCAGGGCATCGCTCCGGGCGAGACGCCCCGTAGCCTCTCGATCTCCGCCTCCGGGCCGGGTCGACTCGGCCAAAACAGGTATGAAAAGTCCACCGGGCCACAAACGGCCTCGAGGTGGCGAGAGAGCTCTATAGCTTGCGCTTGAACCCGATCTGGCGCCGCGGGTTCCAAAGCCCTAATCCACCAAGTGGATTCGGGGCCGCCCGGCACAAAAATCGAGCAAGGGGCAAGGACAGGGCGAGCTCCTAGTGGGCCTCTAGTTGAGTTGGCAGACGACTCAATCGCCTTAACTCGTGTCCGAGACCATACTTCACGCTCTCCCGCGGAGCCCCCCGAAAGGGTAGCAGCCAGCTGCGCTCCGAGTTACGAATGGCTCGGGGTCCAATGCGGGATCGAGTAAAGAAAGGTTTTTTATGGGTCGCCCCCAGCGTGTCGGATAACCCGACGTAGGGATCGTCCGCTCGGAGGTCGCGTGATCTCTAGGGCCCACTCGGATAACCCGTTAGTAGCTCCACGAGCACGGTGTTCAAACCTACGCTTGGTAAACATGCGCTTGCTCACCCCCTCCAGGCCCCACACCTGCGGACGGGGCGTATACGTGGGACAGACAGCGGCTACTCCTCCCACAGATAGCCTCGCCAGACGAGGACTTGAGATGGACGCCCTTCGCCTAGCTCCGGCGTTAAACCAGCACTACTAACTCGCCTAGCTCCGGCGTTAAACCAGCCCTACTACTAACTCGTCTAGCTGCGACGTAAAGCAAGCGCTCGGGAACCGGAACCTCGCTGAGGCATTCAGATATCCCTGCCGCAAGGCCGCATCTAGCTACGACGTAAAACAAGCACTCGGGAACCGGAACCTCGCTGAGGCATTCGGATGTCCCTGCCGCAAGGCCGCGTCTAGCTACGACATAAAACAAGCACTCAGGAACCGGAACCTCGCTGAGGCATTTGGATGTCCCTGCCGCAAGGCCGTGTCTAGCTACGACGTAAAACAAGCACCCAGGAACCGAAATCTCGCTGAGGCATTCGGATGTCCCTTCCGCGAGGCCACGTCTAGCTACGACATAAAACAAGCGCTCGGGCGTCCCTACCGACTGGCGCCACGTCCGGATGAGACGTAAAATCAGCGTTCCGACCAAAGAAACCCCCCGGCCAGCTCTCCGACCTGCCCGAGGGCTCGGGGGCTACATCCACCGGATGCGCTCGCGCGCACTCGGTCAGGTCCGGTCGACCGAGTCGGTCGGATCCTGCCGACCAAGGCTACCTTCCGATCCATTCGGGGGCTAAAAGCCGACTAACTCCGGTCGGTCGGGTCTTATCGATCGAGTTGGTCGGACTTCGCCGCCCGAATTGAACAAGCATGTCGGAGGGTTCGACCGAACGAGTCCACTCGCCCCACCTGGTCAATCTTCACCGATCCAGGTAACCCCCCGACCGGCTCTCCGACCCACTCGGGGGTTCGGGGGCTACACCCACCGGGTGCACTCGCGCGCACCCGGACCAAGATGGCCGACCAAGTCAGTCGGACCCAAACAACCAGCATGGTCCGACGCCCCCTGAAGGCTCGTGACCTCGCTACACGGCACCAAAACAAGAACCCCTGGGAGATCGCATATATAAAGAAACACCAACGACCAAAGTCCGACGGCATTCATATGGCACGCGAGTTACACATGGTTGCCACTCGCGGCACTACAGTCAACCCACCGAGACGAGGCGCGAATCTAAGCGCCGCGCGCGCGCCCGACCGCCTCAATGAGGGCATCCCTCGCCCTGCGAAGCCTCGGGACAACATCGATCAGCGCATGCACGGCGGCGGTGTCACGGGTGGCGGCTCCTTTCTTGGCCCACTCAGCCATGGCAAGGTCGAAGTCGCCCCATAGCTTCGCCAGGAAGGCTTCCTCTTCCGTAGGCATCGGCGGCGACTCGTCTCTGAAGCTGAACGTCAACTCGCCATCAAGTCCAGGAGGCTAAAGTGCACGCGAGCGCAGGGTTTGGCGGTGGACGACTGCCCCAAATACCTGCGACCATACCACCCTTATATGCTGGAGGCGCAGAAGCCGAACAGGCTCCAATAAATGCGGGCGTCGGAAGCCGCGACGCCTCCATGTCCACCAAGAAGATCATATTTGTCAAAGTCACGGGACCAATCGAGGAACGCCGTTCGGGACGGCCCCGAGGGCTCTTGATGAATACTGCATGCAGGTACCCACGAAGAAAGCATACATCTATTTCAAGATCACTTCTCTCTCAGCTATTCGGACATGACGATGCGGTCGGCGACAACGCAGAGCATCGAAGGAAGTGCTGCCCATGTCGCCGCCCCTCGCGGATGGGATTATCGCCAAACATTGGCCGGAATTCCCAATGGGCCATCCTGGGCCCAGCCTCAACCGAATGCTTCGCCGGGTCCCGAAAGTTTTTCGGCCTCGATCCAGCCGAGAAGACTCGACCGAGCTTGGTCCGGTGCCCCGCGAGCTCGACCCGACCCAGTCCGGCGCCTCGGCGAGCTCCGACCTGACCGCGAGCTCGACCTGCACCGAGTCCAGCGTCTCAAGAGGTGCGACTGGCCTCGGCGAGAGCCCCAACGAAGCCGACCCAATGACCTCGCCACGTCGGCTGACGACGGCAAGCTAGCCGCCTGCCCCACGGACATGATGGCTATGATGGGATAGGAGGTTCCTTCCCTAGGTGGCCAGCGGGCCTCCAGAGTCAAGCACCTGTCTCTTCGCACCGTCTCTATCTGACAGGCCCAGACGGCAGGCGCGCACCTTCCCAACGGAACACTATCCATTGTG
This sequence comes from Guadua angustifolia, assembly GCA_036346375.1. Classification (NCBI taxonomy): domain Eukaryota; kingdom Viridiplantae; phylum Streptophyta; class Magnoliopsida; order Poales; family Poaceae; genus Guadua; species Guadua angustifolia. Next base: position 49,552,191 of record CM070508.1, on the reverse strand, counting down.
TCTACTGACCCGGCGTGGGGCAAACAGGGACCTATCAGTCACCAAGGCCGAAGACCGGGACTCCCGGATGCTGCATACCCTCACCCTTTTTCTAAAACTCCCGTGTAACCTGCCCCCTCCGCCTATATAAAGGGAGGCAGGGCCCTCCGGGATGGACAGCTCTCTCCAGCTGATAACCAACCCACACTTCGCGATCGAGTCCATCATCTGGCTCAGGCGAACGCTCCTAGCTCCCGAGCGTCCGACCCCTCGCTCCTCTCACTCGGACGGGCGCTCAAGGCCTGTCTTGAGCCCTCGCTTGTAACCCCGTGCAGCCTGCTACACCCCTATAGCAATACAAACGCCACCACCGCGAACTGGACGTAGGGACATTCGGCCCGAACCAGTATAAATCTTGGACTCCCTACGTCACACCATTCAAGGAGAGGGAGCGCACGACCCCCTACATCTACAAATTCACTTGCCGGTCATACGAAACACCGACACAAATCCTACGCATACTAATAATACCAATATAGCAATATCATGTATTACCAATTTATATAGCATGGCAATCATTCAACACTGCAAAAGTTCAACAATCGATGCACTTGCCTTATTCTTCGGAGATGGAAGGGCTAACCGCGTCCGGAAACAACACCACCTATACAATGGTATCCACATTATAACATGACAGTACCATTGCGAACATAACCCTAGTGCTCGCTTCCTACGTCCCGAATCCCCGCCCAAACGACGAACTCACAATTTATCGGGAGCACACTGCAGAGCGCCTAATTCATAATTTCATATCTCTTTTTATACTGCACCTAAAAATATGAAAATTTTACATAAGCTATATCTCAACCTTAGCTACAACTTTCATGATGACAATAAATTTAAATTCCACTGTTATCTATGCCTAATCAGCAGTCCAATACAGATCACGTTATTCTGTTTCCAATTTCTGATAGCAGGTTTGTAACAGCGATTACTCGCAGACCATCGCTCCAAATATTCTGAAAAAATTATAAAAAATATTTCTCGACGTTATCTACAACTTTATAGTTATATGTTTTTGCAGGAAAAATCGTTTTAGCCATGAACTGCGACTGCAACCCGACTGCTCCAATTGAACGAACCCGGTGCACTCTGATCCGAAAATCAATTCTTCTCCCGGCGACTCCCCTCAACGAATCAACCCCAAATCAACCTTCCCCAGAACTCCAAATCCCTTCTAGCAACAAAAATTAAAACCCCAAACATAAACCTGACCTTGAGGAGAAGAAGGGAGGCCGAATCCTCGCCGAATCTCGCGATCTTCACAGCCGGAGTGATCACCGCAGCGGGGGAAGTGATTTGCACGGAGTGGAAACAATTTTTATTGGTTGGATTGGCTGGAGGAAGAACCCTAGCAAAGGGGCGGCGCAAGGAGAGGAGGAGGGGGCACCGGCCACAAGGGGAGAGGCGGCTAGGGGTGGATTAGGGGAGGGTTAGGGTTTGCTTAGAGAGGTGGGCCGGGTGGGCTAAAAAAAACACTAGGTGGGCTGCTGTTTTTATTATTTTTTCCTCCTTTTCTTTCAATGAAAATCCTTCCCTTAATTCCTAAGCCCTCTCATTTAATGGCCCATAGCCCTCTGCGGCTCTCACGAACCCCTTTTTTTCATTTCGGGTATTACACTCTTCCTCCCTACAAAGAATTTGACCCCGAATTCTAGCCATGCTAATAGATGGCAACACAAACCAAGACAACAAAATAACAACTCATACGTACCCGGAGAAAACTACTCTGGACTCCAACTCCCATGTCACTTCCCGCTCCGATTAGTGCGACCACAAGCCCTTGACAAACTTCAAGGTCCTGGTCTTCAGCACCTGATCGGATTCTTCCAGAATCCTCACTGGACGAGACTCGAAAGAATCTATAAGTCGCATCCTAATCGCATCCTCATACCCATCCACATATCCATCACCATTCCCTTAGGCAACCCAATTATCCATCAACACGAATGATACACTTGCTTCGCTCCCTTATGGCATAGGATAGCACAAATCAAAAGTGAAACGCACTCCCACGAAACAAATATATCACAAGACCAAGGTAATAGTTATAAAGTTACCACCATCACCATAAAAGTTTTGTTTGGCCATACCGTGGCACTCATGGCAATTCACTCCCATCAATTATCATAGTCGAACACTTGATTCAACTTTTCAAGAACCAAACATGAGGAGCTACAACACATTCCCACAAAAATGCAACACGAAAGAAAATGTTAGACATGGTCTTTGGCGTGAAAACCACCTATTTCCCACCTAGTGAACAACCAATCAAGAAACTCTAAAAGAGAATATCACTTTCCATAACTCCATCGTAGTTAGAGTGAATGGTACAAGTAATTGTCATGGTTTATCAGGCCATAAGTTACTCGCACTACACACCTAATACGGGAGATATGATCATACCCAAATCAATAACATGAAGAGGATACATGGGCACGAACAAAAGTTCGAGGTCGACCCCCATGTCGCCAATCTAGTAACACACCCAAGACAACACTTATCTCAAGTGTTTCATAGCACAGATAATCCAAAGGAAGGAGTCTCAAAATATCACAAAATAAAACAAAAGGCAAATCCACTGCTATCAGCTGCAATAACAAATTTCTACCTCTCCCTTCGGTGAAAACAGGAATGTTCCAAAGAAATACACTGCTAAAAAGGCGTCGCATCTCCAACAATAGCACTAAATGCCGAGAAGAGAACGCTCAAAAGCATCCCAAGCCGAACAAAACAAACCTAAGTAGGACCCCACCCAACGCCACGACTACCAATTTGCATGATTCGCTTAAGGCCAAGTACAAACAAGGCTCCAAAGCAAACACTCATTTATATAAATATATCCACTTACTTTAGGAAAACCAACCACAATATAAAAAGTTACTCCCTCTTCTTCCAGGCTTATCTCACATCAAGGGACAATTACCCTAGATAAGGGTTCATAACAAAATATTTCACTTCGGATTTTTTATAACATTAGCTACGCCCCGTATAACCAAATTACTCAGACACTCCCAAGTGGTCCACTAATACCAATTTAGAATGACTACTCCAAGGAACAAAACCTCTAAAAACTATCCTCCCAAGAAGATTTGAACCGTGACATGCAAGAACCTTCATTACCCCTCACTATTCAGCCATTTACGATTAACACCTAGGAAGGGGTAGGGCCTTAAGTTATTACCAACCCACAATCGGTTTCTCTTTCTAAGTATGTCTCATTCTTCCATCTTTTACTCAAGGAACAAGATGTGGGGACCCGGATTACCAAATCCGAACCCTCTATGTTTCAACCGCGCTAGTCCAAGAACAGCTAAGCGCCTGCAGTCATCTGATGATGATAACACAGACATATCATAAAGTAAACAACAGTAAAGCAAAAGAGTGTAACAACATCATCACATTATTACAAGTATGGAGCCTTACGGCTTAAGTGAAAATGTAGCAGCGGAAAAGTAGAACCAAAAAGGGCCAATCAGTGTGCCCACAGGCAACCGACTGGGGTACGCTCCCTAGTAGTCCGGCTGATCCTCCTCATCAAAGTCTTCACCACAGATGTCTTCATCTGCTTTATGGAATAAGCAGCCCCGCAATGAAAAGCGGGGGTGAGTATGCAACATACTCGCAAGTCTCGGAAACTTAATGCAAGTAACTAAATGCATGGGTTGAACAAAGGAAGCATATAGGGTTCATTTACATAAAGCGAAATTTAAATTTAAATACATGTAATAACTTCATAAAGCAGCATTTAACAAAATGTAAATAGCATAATTAATTAACTTTGAAGTATAACAGTTTTCCAGGTTCCAACTACCTAGTTGGATCCAACCGCCAAACTAAGATCCGGAAGCTCTAGCCGCTCACGGATTCCCAACCATAATTTCATTTTTTTTAAACCAAATCCATCATTTTCCATTTTAAAACCAAAAACCAGAAAATCTACTATGTGAAAGCGTTCCACGCTTGCCCTTATCCGTGGGCACGGCTACTCAAGTAGTTTTTAAGACTCTGCAGAGCTGGTACACTTTACCCACACGACATGATCAACCCCTTTCGCCAAGCTATTGACACACTTCCTTTGGTGTGCCGGCAAGGAGATCATGACAAGGCCTTTACAATGCATAATACCGCTACCGACTCCGCCCGCTAAGGTTTCACCGCTGTTAGGGCATCCCACCCAGTACAGAAGCCCCCTCTTGCGCCTTGCAAGTACCATCCCGGCAAACCGCACAACCCAATGGCGAAGTCAAATAACGATACATGCAAATTACTTAGCGTGTCGTATCTATATAGACATGTGGTTGTCTTGTATAGCATGGCCCATGGTAACACACGACCGGTCCTTAATTGACTAGGGCGGACAATCACATTCCAAAATTTTGTGCATCCCGCACCCGCCATTCAACCAATCCGCCCCGGTCTAAATCATTTTTCACTTTTAATTTCAAACTAATACCGGCAACACCAATTGCCATAAGTTTCACAATTCATTTTGAATCAAGAATGAAATCATTTCCATAATGGAAAGGTACCGACGTGATTAAGCATGGCTAAGCATTTTCTACCGTTCCCATAATAAAAATGTTTACCATTAATTACAGTAGTTAGTTTTCCTAGGGTGTCAATGGTTGTCAACATGAATTTCAATGTGGTATAACAATTGGCATTTACCTAAGCATTTAAAATGACATTAAAATACAATACGTAAATCAAATAGCATGCAATAATATAAAACAAAATAATATTTCATAAACTTGGGTTCAACATGGTCAAGGAGACTTGCCTTCAACCTCTCTCGCTGCTGCTACCTCCGCTGGATGCTCCTCTCGCTCAACCGCTGCGTCGTCTACCCGCGAAACACGCAAAACGAGGCAAAAATAAATAAAACAAAAATAAATAAAATCCAAAAATTCATTAAAAAATAACACCAACAGATAGATCTTGATTTTATATGAATTTAGGAATTTGAATCGTTCGAATCGGAGTTCGAACGGAGGAGAACGGGTCTTCCGAAGTTTAATGGGAGAGAAAATCCATAAATTAATCAAGACTGACACGTGTCAAGCACTGATTGGTTGGAATTTCGGATTTATCAGTGATTAAAGGAAATAATTTACTTCGCTGACATGCGGGCCCCATGAGTCAGCGACACGGTCTACGTGAACCGCGTTCGTCGAGAAGGCGTGCGGTGACGTGGCAGACACGTGGAGGACTAGGGCTTACGTGGCACCGTCGTGGCACACACGTGGCATATACGTGGCTCTGACGTGGCGAATGGGCGGGGGTTTTGCTGACGTGGCAGTGACGTGGCGCTGACGTGGCAGCCACGTGGGAGTTAGGGCAGACGTGGCGCGTGCGTGGCTTGCACGCGGCGCCCGGTGGCGGATCGGGTGCTGACAAGACGTCTACGCGGCAAATACGGAGCGGCTACGCGGGACGCTAGTGACGGCGTGGCGCACACGCGTCTCACGCGCGGCGCCACACGGCGATGATGTGGCGAAGCAGTTTGGTTCGAGGCTTACCGGAATACGTGGCGCGGATCTGGCCGTTGGCGATCGATCGAACGGACGACGAGCTCGCGACTGGAGTCGACGGCGCAGTGGCGGCGCTGGTTCGACGGAGGTGGAGACGAAGACACAGAAATTGCGAAGTAGTGGCGGTGAGCATTTGGTTTTAGGTGGATTAGACAGAGAATGACAAGGTGAGTTCAATGGTACCACAAGTTGCGGCGGAGACTCACCGGCGTGGAAGAAAACGGCGAAGAAAGCTCGGGCACGGGTTGGGAACTCCGGCGAGCTCGCACAGCCTCCAGACGGCGTCTCCGCCGGCGAGAGGAGAGGGGAAAGAGGCGGCGCGAAGAGGAGAACACGACACGCGAACCGGAGTGGGTTTTTATAGCCTAGGGTTGCGTGTAGAGGCGCGGAAGTCGAGGGCGGTCTGTGCGGCGCAGGTTATAGGCGGCGGCGGCTTTTCAACGTGACGTGGACGCAACGTGATCCGTTAGATCCAGATCTAACGGCGGCGGGCAGGGGTGCATTAGGGTTAGGGTTACTGTGGAGTGGCGTCGCCGATTTCGATCGTTGGATCATCGATCGACGGCTGAGATGAGTCGAAGCTTAGGGTTTAAGTTAAGCGACGACGATTGTTTCGGGTGGGCGAAGGAACAGATCACGGGCGCGCGATGGAACGAGAGTTTCGCCCAAGAAAAGAAAAAGGGATTTAGAATTTAAGAAAATGCCAAAATCCGATTAAACTCCAATAAATGCAAATAAATAGCAAATAAATTCGGAAAAATCTCCAAAAATACAGAAAAATTCCATGAAGCACAAGGAACCCAATAAAAATAAGAAATGCTTAAATTGAAGTTTATATTAATTGTATTAAATCCCTTTTTGACTTTAAAAATTCATATTAAGCTGGATTAAATTCGAGAAAATTTTCACGGGTTCGGATTTTGAAATTCGAGTTCAAGAACTTGAAAAACAGAATGTTACAAACCTCCCCCTAACAAGAAATCTTGACCCCGAGATTTGGAACTAACTAGGGAAAAAGGTTGGGGTAGTCCGCTCGAAGATCCTCCTCGCGCTCCCAGGTGGCTTCCTCTTCCGGATGATTGCTCCACTGGACTTTCGTCTTGTGATTCCTAGTTGATGTGCGAGAAATAGAGAAGACTTCTATTTTAATTTTAGGTAAGCAGATGAGAGATACTAATACTTTCTACATGTCTCTTTTGTTTAAATAACTAGTATTGTTAATAATCTAATTTATATAGTGGTATGTGGTATGATTAGAATATTTGAGGTGAAAGAAAAGATGCATTATCATTACTCTCATTTGGGGAAAACCGAATGTTTAATATCAAGAAAGGTATTTGAATACAATGGTTGATCTGTATAATTGAACATTAGGTGATTTAAATGAGTGAGAATAAATGTCATTTCGAGTTGACTTTAAATTGGAAAACATGTATAGATAATTCAAGTATTGGGTTGAGGTAAGAGGATTATAAGATGATTCATTGTGATTTAACTTGTTTGCTCACTTTGGTAAACAAAGGGTTTTCATTTTCTTTGGTTTTGAAAACTATGAAGGAATAAAATGTATAGACTCAAAAGATTGATTGCAGGAATTGAATACACAAGGGACGTACTCAATACCACAACAAGTGCCGGGTACAATCACATAAGAAAGATGTTTTATGTTGAGTCCGATATCGAGGGGGGTTGTTCTAGACACTTGATGTTTTCTAGGTCTTTGAGATAGCTTGGAAATTATTGATGTTTTCCTTGCCGAGGTGAAGTAAAATTCTTCTTGGGTAGGTGTTGGCGAGGTATTCAAGTTCTTCTCGGTTGATACAAGTGACATTACCCATTTTATTTGAAACAATGTAAAGGTTGTTTGCTAATGATATAAAATAGATGATCAGAAGTGACTAGGATCAAAGAGTTGATCTTAAAATTAAACTTATACTGGTAAGGTTCAAATACATAAGTATCATACCTAGCACTACGCTTTGGCGGGTCATAAACTTCTTTCGCGAATTCATCTTTGTAGGTGAATGCCACGAATGATTGGATTAACATTTTGAGTTGGATTGATATATGTCTAAGGAAGTGTTTGTCTTGAATTCTTGAGGTTGCCTTAGAGAATCTTTGCGTAGCTTGTCGGGTTGAGAATGAGGTGGAGTTTGCTTCTTGCTTAAGGCAACAGTTGGCATAATACTTATGTTTTTCATAGCAAAGGCAAATAATATTGACTTTCCGATATATTTTTTTGTACCGCATAATTATTCATTGGTGTTATTAGAAAGATGAATAGATGACGATTGAGATTGAGGATAAAGTTGAGCGAATTCTTCTAGGACAAGCATCTTCGCTCAATCGCCTTTTCTTTTTTATCTCGCTTCTTCTGTGAACTGCTTGATTTATTTCTTCTATTCTTGGAGTTATAAACTTGATTGCTGAAATTCTTGGTATGTCTCGACTATAGGAGATATTTGTTCAGCTTGTGGACATCGTTTAGGAATTTGGTTCTTTTCGTGACAGTTGAAGCATTCACACTTTTCTCATGGTGTCATGTTCAGTTATTTGTATACTTAATATTATCTTGTGAATTTCAATTTATTGTTTCTCAGAACATTCTTTAGCCTAATGACTTTCTTTATCAGACAAGGAACATGCCATTGGAGATTACTATTTACTACTTTCTTAGTGAAGGTAGTTAGGATCCAGTGTTATTTCTATAATTCCTTAAGTAATATTTCTTGTGTGGCTGGTTTTCTTCCTCTTTTGATCACCAAATCTTGAGCAAAATTGTATTGGCGACTATCAGATCAAGGCATTGAACTAGACAATAATCTTGACATTCACAAGGGTAACAAGCGATATTGCTTACAGGATATTTTCTAGGAGAATGATTTCCTTCAGGTAGAAGCAATTGATTACACTCTCATCAACAACATGACCTATTTCTCCATAGCGAGTGCAAGCACGAACTTGACCGGCCAGGTTGACAATACTTCAAAGAACAATGTGTAGGTATCAAATAAGATATAGAAGTAGGTTTCTAGTTTAAACCATTTCCTTTTTCGATAGAAGCTACACCAATATTAGAAATATCTTGTGCGTAGTTTTAGAACTGAAAGGTGTGCATTTGGTGATTTGTTCAATTACGGTGAGCATTTACACCATGGTTACAGATTCTAACATTTTTTTGAACATTGAGAAAGTGGAGAGTTATGACGATTGCTATGTTGAAAAGGAAGTGCTCTAGCTAAATACAACGGATTTGGTTGAACTATGGTAGGATTATCGATCATTTCTTGGCAGTGGAGTGTCTTGCGGGGTTTCACGAATTAGATGAGGAGTGTTAGTAGTTTACACCTAGAATCATTAGTAAGAATAAGCTAATTTAAAGAGAGATATAGAGTATGTTAAAATATTTGAGATGAATGAAAGGTTGCATCTCAACCAGAGTTATTTGGGGAGGACTGAAGGTCAATTATAAAGGCTAAATTTTTTTTATTACTCATTACTTTAGTAGACGTATTAATGAATTGTGTCGCAGACATCCTGCAACAATATTTATTAGAGTAAAGCTACTTAGATGGAATTCTGTTGGGTTACACGGCAACATTTCGTTCTTTAAAATTTTCCTTAATTAAATTTTTCTTATTAGGTAGGGTTAGCACATCGTAAATTTCAACCTAGTGGTTTAACATTCACGAGAGTAACCCGAAAACAATACAAAAGATTTACAACAAAATTTCAATAACACATAAACAATATGTATACATTTTGCTTAGTATGTAGGAAGGGTATCTATGGTTTTTCTTCTACTTGCGAATCATACATATTCTCGCATAAGAGGTTTACTATATCACTAGAATAATATGTAGCTCGCATAATGCTAGCTTTTATTGTAGGCTATTCGCAACGAAGTTTCTTTTAATTTTTGCACCACTTGTTGTGTTAGTCTTCCAAGGCTTCTATGAAGTCGAAGAGGTTGTGATGCTTCGCTATCCCCATCTTCTTGAAGTTCTTGTCTGACGCCATGATATTGCCGACTTGTTACGTAATTCTTTTCAAAAGATTTGTTTGTGGTTTTCATTTCGCAAAAAGAATAAGAAAGGAAATACTTCTAAAAGGATGACTTAAGAGTGAAGAAAGAAAATTCTACACAAGGGAAACGAGTACATAAATAAGGAGACTAAATTCTATAGATTATAAAAGAGTATATGTATAACTGATGCAACTCTCTTTATATTTCTTTTAGAAAAATAGAACTTTCAATTCTTCCAGTTTTCATTTAAACAACCATTCAAGCTTTCCATTCGTCTGAGAACTTTTACGGTTCTAGCTCATTTTTTGGTATATAATCTAGATAAGCAATGAGGTGAGTTTTAAAACATGATTAGAAATTATTATTGGATCATTAAGTTTTAACTAGCCTAAAGCAAAGATAAGCTAGTTTGGTGTTGCTAATGTGGTAAGATCTTAACTTGGTTTATATATGAATGGTGTGATCTCAAGCAAAGCTAAGAGTAGTAATGGAGACTGTAGACACTAATCTCATTGAGGTTTTATTTTATTTAATTTTAAGAAAGGTTGATGACCATAATGGTTACCTTGGTAAGAAGTTCTATGAAAAGGAGATAACTTTGTGGAAGTTTTATAGAGATAAGAGATAAAGTATTTTATAATTTCTTAGTTATCCTATGGGTTAAATTTTCCATATTCACACATAAGGACAACTTATTGTGAAACTTTAACCAAGAGGTTAAGTTTACACATAAATCGATCGACATTGTGATAAAGACCAATTTCAAGTAGCTAAACATAACGACAACGTAAATTGCTCTATATAACTAGAGCGGAATAATATGCTACACTTAAGGGTGCTTATCTTATGGTAGGTTCTAATATATCCTAATCTTCCGCCTCTTTCTGTTGGGTGACGTTGTCTCTTCATGAAGTAAAATCTTCAAGCTTTACTTCTGCTTTGTCGAGGGTAGCGAAGTGTTGCATGTTCCCTTGAGATGGTTGTCGCATACATTGTAGTCTTCATCGACTGGCATGAAGGATGATAGCGACGTGTCTCGAACATCTTCCGAAGCAATAGCGAAGATAAACCACGGGCGAGAATTACTTTTAAGGAAAGAGGTATTTGTTTACAAAACAAATTGAAGGTAGGGGTAAGAGTAGCATCTTAAGGATGAGGAAAGAATAGCAAAGTCTACATTTTGCAAATACACTAGCTTCAGAAAATATGATTTTGAATTGGTTTATTCCAATGCTAACGACCATTCTAACTAGGGTTGCGACCTACAGTCGATATGGCTCTGATACCACCTTTGTGGGGACCTGGATTACCAAATTCGAACCCTCTGTGTTTCAACCGCGCTAGTCCAGGAACAGCTAAGCGCACAATCAGACAAATGATGATAACACAGACATATCATAAAGTAAACAACAGAAAAGCAAAAGAGTGTAACAACATCATCACATTATTACAAGTATGGAGCCTTACGGCTTAAGTGAAAATGTAGCAGCGGAAAAGTAGAACCAAAAAGGGCCAATCAGTGTGCCCACAGGCAACCGACTGGGGTACGCTCCCTAGTAGTCCGGCTGATCCTCCTCATCAAAGTCTTCACCACAGATGTCTTCATCTGCTTTATGGAATAAGCAGCCCCGCAATGAAAAGCGGGGGTGAGTATGCAACATACTCGCAAGTCTCGGAAACTTAATGCAAGTAACTAAATGCATGGCTTGAGCAAAGGAAGCATATAGGGTTCATTTGCATAAAGCGAAATTTAAATTTAAATACATGTAATAACTTCATAAAGCACATTTAACAAAATGTAAATAGCATAATTAATTAACTTTGAAGTATAACAGCTTTTCGTGTTCCAACTACGGTTGGCTCCAACCGCCAAACTAAGATCCGAAGCTCTAGCAGCTCACTGATTCCCAACCACATTTTCATTTTTTAAAACCAAATCCATCATTTTCCATTTTAAAACCAAAACCAGAAAATCTACTATGTGAAAGCTGCCCACGCTTGTTCTTATCCGTGTACGGCTACTCAAGTAGTTTTTAAGACTCTGCAGAGTGGTACACTTTACCCACACGACATGATCAACCCTTTCGCCAAGCTATTGACACACTTCCTTTGGTGTGCCGGTAGGGAGATCATGATAAGGCCTTTACAATGCATAATACCGCTACCGACTCCGCCCGCTAAGGTTTCACCGTTGTTAGGGCATCCCACCCAGTACAGAAGCCCCCTCTTGCGCCTTGCAAGTACTATCCCGGCAAACCGCACAACCCAATGGCGAAGTCAAATAACGATACATGCAAATTACTTAGCGTGTCGCACCCATATAGACATGTGGTTGTCTTGTATAGCATGGTCCATGGTAACACACGACCGGTCCTTAATTGACTAGGGCGGACAATCACATTCCAAAATTTTGTGCAACCCGCACCCGCCATTCAACCAATCCGCCCCAGTCTAAATCATTTTTCACTTTTAATTTCAAACTAATACCGGCAACACCAATTGCCATAAGTTTCACAATTCATTTTGAATCAAGAATGAAATCATTTCCATAATGGAAAGGTACCGACGTGATTAAGCATGGCTAAGCATTTTCACTGCTCCCATAATAAAAATGTTTACCATTAATTACAGTAGTTAGTTTTCCTAGGGTGTCAATGGTTGTCAACATGAATTTCAATGTGGTATAACAATTGGCATTTACCTAAGCATTTAAAATGACATTAAAATACAATACGAAATCAAATAGCATGCAATAATATAAAACAAAATAATATTTCATAAACTTGGGTTCAACATGGTCAAGGAGACTTGCCTTCAACCTCTCTCTTGCTGCTACCTCCATTGGATGCTCCTCTCGCTCAACCATTGCGTCATCTACCCGCGAAACACGCAAAACGAGGCAAAAATAAATAAAACAAAAATAAATAAAATCCAAAAATTCATTAAAAAATAACACCAACAGATAGATCTTGATTTTATATGAATTTAGGAATTTGAATCGTTCGAATCGGAGTTCGAACGGAGGAGAACAGGACTTCCGAAGTTTTAATGGGAGAGAAAATCCAGAAATTAATCAAGACTAACACGTGTCAAGCACTGATTGGTTGGAATTTCGGATTTTCGGATTTATCAGTGATTAAAGGAAATAATTTGCGTCGCTGACATGCGGGCCCCATGAGTCAGCGACACGGTCTACGTGAACCGCGTTCGTCGAGAAGGCGTGCGGTGACGTGGCAGACACGTGGAGGACTAGGGCTTACGTGGCACCGCCGTGGCACACACGTGGCATCTACGTGGCTCTGACGTGGCGAACGGGCGGGGGTTTTGCTGACGTGGCAGTGACGTGGCGCTGACGTGGCAACCACGTGGGGGTTAGGGCAGACGTGGCGCGTACGTGGCTTGCACGCGGCGCCCGGTGGCGGATCGGGTGCTGACAAGACGTCTACGCGGCGAATACGGAGCGGCTACGCTAGTGACGGCGTGGCGCACACGCGTCTCACACGCGGCACCACGCGGCGATGATGTGGTGAAGCAGTTTGGTTCGAGGCTTACCGGAATACGTGGCGCGGATCTGGCCGTTGGCGATCGATCGAACGGACGACGAGCTCGCGACTGGAGTCGACGGCGCAGTGGCGGCGCTGGTTCGACGGAGGTGGAGACGAAGACACAGAAATGGCGAAGCAGTGGCGGTGAGCATTTGGTTTTAGGTGGATTAGACAGAGAATGACAAGGTGAGTTCAATGGTACCACAAGTTGCGGCGGAGACTCACCGGCGTGGAAGAAAACGGCGAAGAAAGCTCGGGCATGGGTTGGGAACTTCGGCGAGCTCGCACAGCCTCTAGACGGCGTCTCCGTCAGTGAGAGGAGAGGGGAAAGAGGCGGCGCGAAGAGGAGAACACGACACGCGAACCGGAGTGGGTTTTTATAGCCTAGGGTTGCGTGTAGAGGCGCGGAAGTCGAGGGCGGTCTGTGCGGCGCAGGTTACGGGCGGCGGCGGCTTTTCGACGTGACGTGGACGCAACGTGATCCGTTAGATCTAGATCTAACGACGGCGGGCAGGGGTGCATTAGGGTTAGGGTTACTATGGAGTGGCGGCGCCGATTTCGATCGTTGGATCATCGATCGACGGCTGAAATGAGTCGAAGCTTAGGGTTTCGGTTAAGGCGATGGCAGTGCTCGGGTGGGCCGAAGGAACAGTACCGGGCCGCGCAATGGAACAGTAGTTTCGGCCCAAGTAAAGAAAAAGGGATTTAGAATTTAAGAAAATGGCAAAATCCGATTAAACTCCAATAAATGCAAATAAATAGCAAATAAATCCAGAAAAATCTCCAAAAATACAGAAAAATTCGTTTTTTTTCAAAATCGGATGCAAGGGGACATTCAATTCTCTTTAACAATATAAACAACTTTTATCATTTTAAAACCAAGGCACCAAGATGGACTACGGGAAGAAACCCCCAATTAAAAGAAAAACACCGCATAACCTCTAATAAATGCATTTCACCTTTACTAAAACAGACCATTCTTACTTTTTCCAAAACCAAACAACTTGAAAAAACGGAATCCAATCCAAGAATCAGTTATCTTCAAAAAAACAACCCCACATATTTTTAAGAGAATGGGAAATCTCATTTCCCCGGCATAAACTTGCTTTGCCAAAAAAAAGGCGCTTACGAATCAATCATAAGAATCATCTTTCAAGAAATATTCAAAATACCTCACACCTTTTGAAAATTTTTACTCTAGTCAAACTAGAGATACGCTTATCTCCAATTCAAACACTTCTAGAACATTACATTAGATTCGGTTATTTCGCTTAACCAATAATGCAACCAATAACTCATTTTGTATACAAATGAGTGCAATCCAAACATACACCCTTCGAGGTTAGTTTCCACAATCATGTCTTAAATCCAATATCTTAACAAGACAATTGAGTTGCGTTGATATACGGAGTAACTCAATCAAAATCCAACAACATATTACTTCATGATTAATCGTTCTTTCATCCTCATTTCCAATCCTCAAAGTTAAGCCCAAATTTGGCTACAATCACACTAATATAAGGAAACTCTAATACATATATTAGGATTTGAATGCCTTAGCCAAAAGACATTCATCCAAGAGATCATACAAACACAACAATCCATATACCCTTAAACATAAATCACTTTAAATCCCTCCATCTCTAGTAACCCAATGCGCTAACCATTAAAGGTTTCAAAAATCACAAGTTGCACCTTAAGGAACCCCATTAGGATTTAACATAATTTACAAAACCAATTCTTACTTTAATTGCCTTCTCCCACAACTGTGACGAAAGTTTACGATACTTATCATAGAACATCAACTTTATTCGAAGTCTATAATCCATGACAAGCTTTCAAATGTGCACTGCATACTCTAAATTTTAAGACATCTCCTTTCAAAGATACATGTAGTATGATCATTATAAAATTTTCATACAACCCATAAGTCAATATTTCAGCATCCAAAACTCATTCAACAAATAACTAACTCCGATAATTAATTATCATCTTCATGTGACATGTTTAATCCATATGGCCCTAACACAGTCATTTGCTAAGACAAGATTTTGCACCAAAGATGACCAATCCAATAACTCTTCATACTTTGTTCTTAAAATTTCATCCAACCACAAAATCTATATCTTCTCAATTGGGATCTATACTAGTATTAAAGAGCTGATTTCTTACCTCCATTTTTTTTCAATAGTTCACAACATCACACATAATAACTCTAATCCACTTTCACTTTTGGATCACCTACCATTATGATTAATTTTCTCTACCCACATTATATTATATTGTATTTAGACAACTAGCAAACATGTTTTGTAAATAACAGTAGTTTACAACATCTCACTGTTCCAAATATGCATCAAACTTCAAGATTTTAAACTTTCTCGTGGGTCACACATCCTTAAATGTAGGCTGCGACCCCCACCAATTTAACAAAGGAACTGGATTCTCCAACTTGCAATAAGGCAAGGCTCAAACTCTGACATGCAAAAGCTCCCCCAATCAAAATTTTTGAGCTTAAATACTTCCACCGAGGAAGATGGTTGCCAGGATAATTTTTCACAAAAGGAAGAACCAAGCGATCAAGTAATCTTTTACTAGTAAAGCTATAAAACTTAAGTCCAAACCATTTAAGGTTTGCACAAAAATCTAGTTGCTTCTTTTAAATGCGAAGAATGACAACCACCAAAAAGAAAACAATTTAATTTAATTTATTTTTTTCCTTTCAGAGCAACTATTGTTAACCAACAAAACCCATATCCAGAATTGTAATATTAGCAATCAACAATGACTATTCACTAAACACTTTTCTTTGCCCCCAACCATCGAAGACATATCATCAAACAACTCCCTTTTAACATTTTTTTTCAAAAGAAACAGCGAAGCGATTAAATAATCCTTTC
Source organism: Guadua angustifolia (assembly GCA_036346375.1). NCBI lineage: Eukaryota > Viridiplantae > Streptophyta > Magnoliopsida > Poales > Poaceae > Guadua > Guadua angustifolia. Next base: position 49,536,146 of record CM070508.1, on the reverse strand, counting down.
CTGATAAAGTCTCAAAACCTAACTCCACACAACTTAAGTTTTGCATAAAAACATCAGTAACTCCCTTTAAACTCAGAGAATGACAAGCACAAGAATAAAATAGTAATTTTCTCCAGAAAGTAGCCAATGATAACCAATAAATCAATATCCGGAATTGTACTATTAGCAATCAACAATGACTAACAACTAATCTCTTTTCTTTGTCCCCGACCCTCGAAGACATTCCATCAAGCCACCTTCTCAAATATGTCTCTGATATAAGGCATACTAAACAACAATTCTCCACTACGAGAGGTTATTTGGCCAAAAGAACATGACCAAACCTTTCAGAACAATATTTCACATCAACAAAATTATTCAATCAGCTCTTTCATAAGCGTAGCAATACACATCATCATAACATCATTAATCATCAAAACATAACATCCTTCATCAAAGCTCAATAAAACAATAAAGCATAATGCAATGATTCCCCATACCATTCGTACTGTGCATCAAAGTGTGTCAAGTTTTAAAGTAATTAACCTATCTATATCAAATTTTAAGGTTATCACCTTTAGGCCAAATTTTAACGGTTAATCCTAAGCCAGGTTTCTAATTACATAAAGCAAAATTTTAGTTCATTCTAAAGTAATTCACTAAATTTATGCACCACGGACCTGAAGCCCGCTCTGATACCAACTGTAATACCTCAGGCTCCAAACTGAGCCCAGAATGGTACTAACTCCTAAATTCACTAAAAATTTCGACAGAACCTCCCCTATAACAGCGGACATCCACTCAACAGACAAAGAACATTTTGTCATAATATATATATCCAACATGATATAACAGTGATATAAAAGACGAACAATAAGTCACTACATTCCATATTCAGAGTATACACATTAACTAGGAAAGATCAACGTACGAGAACATTAACATAGCTTAACGTGGCACTTCATATTAACTTATCAGAAGTAAGATTAGTCAATTCTAGTGTAGTGGAGTGACTAGTGATGCAGATGTGATGCTAAGTCCCTTTCCCATATGCCGCTTTCATAACACCTACAAAAAAACATAAAACAACAAGGGTGAGTCGCAAGACTCAGCAAGTGCATCAAAACAAAACAACAACCAAACCTGTCATGTGTGAAGCTCAAATCGCCTGTTAACCACAATGGTACAACACATCTCATCTATACTTTTATCATCTCAACTTCGCATTTATCATCTCAAAATCATGCAATGCATCATGTAAGCTCTTTAATGCACCTCCTCAAAGCATATACCGGTATTGCTGGGTGCACACCCGTCGGCGTGCACCCTCCCGACCATCCCGTGGCGGGGCCTACCAAAGTAGGACTTTCCTGCCATCCCGTGGCAGGTCCCTACGTTTAACATCGCTCCCATTCACGCCAACGAATGGGACTGCGAGGTAGGATCAACACGAGCGCTCCGGATTAGTCATATATACATATATGACTTTCTCACCATCCTGGCTCAATTCTCTTTTCCATGAATGCTCATAACTAGTATGCAAGATAACACATAGTCTCAACATAATCATCTCATAACCATTATGATCACATTCATAACAATAATCTCCATTCACATGTTCTCATTTTCTTCTTTCATGGCCACAAGCATAAATCTCAATCATGGATAATCCCAAATCCTACGCATACTAATAATACCAACATAGCAATATCATGTATTACCAATTTATATAGCATGGCAATCATTCAACACTGCAAAAGTTCAACAATCGATGCACTTGCCTTATTCTTCGGAGATGGAAGGGTTAACCGCGTCCGGAACCAACACCACCTGTACAATGGTATCCACATTATAACATGACAGTACCGTTGCGAACATAACCCTAGTGCTCGCTTCCTACGTCCCGAATCCCCGCCCAAACGACGAACTCACAATTTATCGGGAGCACGTTGCAGAGTGCCTACTTCATAATTTCGTATCTATTTTTATACTGCACCTAAAAATCCGAAATTTTAAAGAAGCTAGATCTCAACCTTAGCTACAACTTTCATGAAGACAATAAATTTAAATTACACTGTTATCTATGCCTAATCAGCAGTCCAATACAGATCACGTTATTCTGTTTCCAATTTCTGACAATAGGTTTGTAATAGCGAATACTCACAGACCATCGCTCCAAAAATTCTGAAAAAAATTATAAAAAATATTTCTCGACGTTATCTACAACTTTATAGTTATATGTTTTTGCAGGAAAAATCGTTTCGGCCACGAAACTGTGACTGCAACCCGACTGCTCCAATTGAACGAACCCGGTGCACTCTGATCCGAAAATCAATTCTTCTCCCGGCGACTCCCCTCAACGAATCAACCCCAAATCAAACTTCCCCAGCACTACAAATCCCTTCTAGCAACAAAAATTAAAACCCCAAACCTAAACCTTACCTTGAGGAGAAGAAGGGAGGCCGAATCCTCGCCGAATCTCGCGATCTTCGTAGCCGGAGTGATCACCGCAGCGGGGGAAGTGATTTGCATGGAGTAGAAACAATTTTTATTGGTTGGATTGGCTGGAGGAAGAACCCTAGCAAAGGGGAGGCGCAAGGAGAGGAGGGGGCGCCGGCCACAAGGGGAGAGGCGGCTAGGGGTGGATTAGGGGAGGGTTAGGGTTTGCTTAGAGAGGTGGGCCTGGTGGGCTAAAAAAACACTAGGTGGGCTGCTGTTTTTATTATTTTTTCCTCCTTTTCTTTCAATGAAAATCCTTCCCTTAATTCCTAAGCCCTCTCATTTAATGGCCCATAGCCCTCTGCGGCTCTCACGAACCCCTTTTTTTCATTTCAGGTATTACAACAACGATGCATCAGCTGGGAAGCTTTCTTTCCACGGCATCAAACCAACTCCTCGGGTGCGCCCATGATGCTCCTTGTTACCTAGGGCAACGTTCAGCTCGTCATTCTCCCTTCGTGGCCTGAAAAAGCCTTGGGAAGACTGCACGCGAGCATCTGATATTTTTCGCGACACTTCCTGGGCTCTATCTTTCCTGAAGTTCAAGCTGCCATCTTCCGAGACAGAAGCCCCCCTCCCAAGCAACCAGTGCTTCAATCGTTCACTCAACTCGGTCGTCGCAGGAATGACACCCCTGCGGGTTAGTTCTTCTTCGCACCTATCCCATGTAGGTATTTTCTTCACGTAGCCACTAGTGCCTAGTGTGTGAGGGTACATATTCTTATCCGCTTTAGCCTTGTTCTTCTGACTCACTATCTAGGCTTCTTCAGAATTCTTGTACGCCACAAAGTCAATCAGTAGACTTGCTATTGGAACAGACCAACATTATATCATCCTAGCATCAATGCCAGCCAGACCAATGCATTTACTTTGTACTTTGATATATTCTATGGGTGGTAGCAATTGAAACAAACAAAGATCTTAAAATAAGAAAAAGAGCAACTTGAACACAAAACATGAGCAAGTACTATTTCATTGCTTACTTAGTATTGTCGGGATGACATCCCCAATTAAATGTCTATTATGTTGTGAACTAGGCCTTTTTGGGTCTTTTTTTCCTAGACTTATCAGAAAATCTACCTATCATTTCCTTTGCCAGCATAAGGCATACACTTGACATAACCTAGACTAAAATGCACTAGCATAGAAAATCTACCTATCATTTCCTTTGTCAGAATTTTGCATGTATAGCTCTACATTAAAACAGAAGCCATAGTACATGCAAGCAGCATATACTCCGAGTTGAGAAAGTTAATCCTATAGTGATTACATCTAGTAAAGATTTGATTTGGTGAGCACTACTAATGGTTCTTAAAGTTTAGATTCTTGCACCAATGGTAGTTCTAGAACAATGAATATAGAATTCAATCAAGCATAAATAGAAGGTTGTAAAGGATTGGATAAGCAGCCAACACAGAGCTATTGATTAGGTGCCCAACATCAAGAATTCAAGGGTTTATGTGCATAAAACTTCAAAATTTAGACAGGAGATTATTCGTTAATGCTTAAAAACTCACAACATTCTGAGAACCTGATATTCCAAAAGTAAGAAAATAGTGGCACATTTGAAAAAGGTTCAAAGGCCTCTGCTACAGTTTCTACATGAAACAACATTCTTTTCAATTGTCATACCATGCAGCAGATCCATTGTAATACCGCAAAATTGTTTTCATGGGTATTTGGCCGGAATTGTCTTTATTTTTCTTGATTCAAGGATTTATTCTGGATAAAAGTTTGTCGCCTCGCAGTTTATTAAAGGTTTTGAGTTTTTTTCCGTGAAATACTTATCGGAATGGGTGTTTTCTCCATGCCGTTAGTTTTGCGGCAAGTTGTCTATCCTAACAATTGTCGTTTCGCGCCAAGAATTTAATTATCTGGTTCGCGCTAATTGGTTAAAAGTTGGATTTTATTTGTAGGAGGGTTTTTTTGGGGATTTCACCTCCCTCACCTAACCTCTCTCTCTCTTCCTTTTATGTGTGGCTGAAATTGCTTTGGAGGAGGCTACCTTTTTCCAGCCATGCCGATCTTTTCTCCTCCCCTTTCTGGTCGCTGGCTCTCTTGAGCGATTCCTCCTCCTCAGCATCAGCCGACACCTGCTCTAGCTCCCAGCCAACTTCCCTGGCACTTCCTCACCCTGCTGCTCCAGCTCCCAGACGACTCCCTTGGCGCCTCTTCTCCAGCAGCAAGCAGTAGTAGGAGAGCAGCATCAACAGCCCCAGCCGAAGGCCCTCCTTGGCGTCTGCTCTCCCTGGCCGAAGGCCCTCCCTGGCGTCCCTGCTCCGGCGACCTCCCTCCGGCCAGCCCCGGCGCCTCCCCTTCCTGCTGGTTCCCCCAGCCAAGCTCTTCCCAAGCTGCCTCCTGCGCCCTGCTGGCCGGCCGTGCGTCTTCAGCAAGCAGCGCAGCATGGAGCATCGGCAGCAAGGGGCATCGGTAGCTCTTCCCATCGGCAGCTCTTCCCTTCGGCACCACCAGTAGCGTAGCTCCAAGAAGCAAAGATTCGCAAAGTGACCCTTCCTTCCTCCCCTTGGCCTTCTTCCTCATTCAAGTGATGGGGCAAGGTATTGTTTGGGGGGGGGATTTGCTTGCATATTTGGTATTTGGTTTCTAGTATGCATACCATGTGTTTGATGAAATGCCTAGAAGGTGTATGTTGTGGTATCACAATGATTTAAGTATGCAAGGCTGAGAGATGGGCTTGAAATGCAAGAATCGATGCATTGTTAATTTTTAGACGCATCTATATATCCATATCTGTTGTTCTATATGTTTGCCTGCTAGTGAATTAAAAGGAATTGAGCGACAAATCATGCAGCCAGTTGTATGTGTTTATTAGTATTAGGTTCTTGAGGACTTTATATGGTGTTGTTGACGGAATGAGATATGTATATGTATGTTAGTTGTGTATGAGCTTCTGTAATATCATTCTTACCCTGGTAATGATTGTGAATATTATGTTGTGATGTGATCCTTATTACTTTTTGTTTGGCTCAATTCAAATGTGTGAGTTAAGAATTCTTTACTGCCATCTGATTATGATCATTCTATTGTATATTAGCTTAATTGGTTATTGGTTATGCATAAGATCCCAAACTGAGAGAGTTGTCAATGTGTTCTCCTATTATTAAGTTTCTTTTCTCATTGTCTAGTAGGTTGCCCGGAGTTTCCATTAGTGTGAATTGGGATTTGTTTTTGGCAAGAGTTGAGATTTAGTTATGCATTGAGGTATTGAGTCGGACCTTGATCCATTCTTGTGCGTAACGATGTTTTCAGGGGGGAGTTTCTTCGGGAGTGGTCTTGGCCCCGAGTTGCCTCTCGCGTCGGTAAAGGCAAGTGTATTGTATCAGTTGTGGCTTATGTGGCCACCAGGTTTTACAATAATACAGTTATCTATGTATTGCTTTAATTTTGTCATGTTTGATTTTTGCATGCGATATGATGAATGAGAATGGTTAATTGGGTATGCTTTTATTTAAAATGAGTTCATATGCAAGTGTAACCCATATATTCTTATACGGTATCTAGTTGATTGCTTGCGTTATGTACATGCTTACGCTATGGATTTCACCGTATATTCTTATACGGTATCTAGTTGATTGCTTGCGTTATGTACATGCTTACGCTATGGATTTCATTCGTGTTTATAAGCACGTCTAGTAAGGTGATTGCCTTTTGATGAAAAAGGTAATTAATCTAATACAAGTGCATTGTTGTTTGAACGTGTTATGATTTGTTTGATGAACTTTATATGCCTTGCCATCATGAACTTATGCTGCATCCCTGGATTGATTGTTATGTGTGATGTTTAATGAACTTCGTCTGGATGACGTGATGATATCTTGCTAAATTTTACTTTCATATTCCGGTTCTCTAGTTGGTAGGCTAGTGAGAATACTGAAAGCATGGGATTGGATTGCGAAAATGATTTGATTTATGATCAAGATTGATGGAATTAGTAATTACTCGAGAATTGGTGATGTGAGTATGATTATGAGCGTTGAGACTGTGATTTTGAGTGTTGAGAATGTGATTAGGAGTGTTGAGAATGTGAATGGAAATTTCTGGATGTGAGAAATGAATGTAGTTCGCAAATTTGTTATGTCATTTGCATTTGTGCATTCATGATGGAAGAGGCGACCCATTCGATCAAGGGCCTCTGTGCTCACATGTAGTGAGTCTGAAAGTCCTACCTCGTAGTCCCGTATACGTGGTTGTCAGAGCGAGTCGATGAGAGTAGGCGCTCTCCACCACGGGGTGGAAGGGAATGAGAGGGTGCATGACGGGTGTGCACTCGGCCATACCCCAGATATGTGCTAAAAGGGGAAATGAGACATGCATGGTGCATCATATGCATGAGAATTGTGAAATGAAATGAGCATATGAACATGCAAGCATATTTGCATCTGCATTGCATTGACAATGAGGAAATCATGTTTAATGAGTTGATTGTGATGTATGGATATGAGCTTCTTCTTTTGTATGTTTTGTGCACTTGAGTATGAAAGCATAAACGCATTCCATTGCATTGTGTGTTGCAACGGATAAATGGGATTGATAAGAATGGGAAGAACAAGTTGAGGATTGAGGCGTGGACTCATCCAAAAATGTTTATTGAGGCAGAGGTAAGTTTTGTTACGTTTTCGAGTTGGTTGCGGCAAGTGGAGTAAATTACTGCTTCTGTTCCTGGATGTTTTCAGTTAAATAATGATTATGGTAAATGATGGAGTAATCGTGCTCTTATGTTTTTGGATCTTTTATGAATTTAACTGCCTTCATTTATTTACGAATGCCAATTAAAGGAACTGTTACTTTATGTTTTGAAGTAGCTGTATTTTAGTTTAATTTCTTACTTTGTCTACTTGTTGCACTTTGCTGAGTCCTGGACTCACGCTTGTTTGTTCCCTGTTTTAGGTACCTTGAAGTTGGCTCGTTGGGATGGAAGTCTGGCTGTAATTAATAAGGTTGTAATGTGCTGTTCGTCGTGGTGGAGTTTATTACCGTATATTGGATGTGTGATTGGTTAACTAAGGATCTGCTAGAATGATATCATATTATCTGCAATGTTTTCTGTCTGCTGAGTGGATGTCCTAGTTTCTAGAGAGGTCATGTCAAAATTTTGTAAATTTCAGTGACTTAGTTTTAAGCCAGTTTTAGAGTTTAGTTTTTTTTATTGCAGTCAATTTCATATAGGTGATAGGTTTTTATGCCTTCTTCGGTAATTCTCAGTCCAATTGATCGTGTTGTGGAGAATTATCGTGTGTTGGTAACCCTTCGGACATGTGTGGGTCCGAGGGGTGTCGCTAGTGAATCAGGGTTTTGGTAGCATCCGTGGCGCGTTGGCGTCGGGGTGTTACATCCATGTAGATAATTGGCAATATAAACAGAACATGTACACATACACATACACAGAATATATACACATACATCTTTCAAGGTCACATGTATATATTTTTATACACATACATCTTTCAAGGTTACACATATAAAAATAATACACATACACTTCTCTTTACAAAACAAATATTTAAAAAACATGTATACATCTTTCAAGAACATATGCAAAGCACCAAATTGAAGTTTACTTCTGGCTGCAGTGAGGCAGCGGCGGCCCTAGGCGAGCGAGGATTGTTGTAAATATTGCGGTATCAACAATTTTATCATGATAATTATTCCAAGCAATATAAATAACCATCAAGCAAAATGATCAAAACAGCACATGATTCCATACTGATTCATAATAACAGATTGCATCATGTAGAATGAACGCAGTATTAGTGATATCAACAAGGGCATAAACATGAATAAGGCATCTAGCATAAAGCTCAACTTGTTTATTTTGAGTGTTCTCAGATGTTGGGTTGCCTAAAGGCCCTCCTCGCCACAAGGGACGAGTAATAGACTAATTTGTGACACCTTTACCTTAGTTACTGATTTACTTTAAAAATAAGACTGTACTTAGATATATTCATCTTATTTCCAAAACCTCAGCTAAAAAAAGAAACAGAGTAGGTGTAACATCCCAAAATTTACAAAAATAATACTTTACTAGGTAGGATCGCGATGCCACTTGCTTGAGAGAAAAAATCGATATGAGTTTTTGTAAATCGAATTCTTAAGCTACAGTCCTTTTTTCAAAATAACCCGTGAACGACCTATTCTGATTTCAAAATATTTTAAATCTTTTGCAAAACCACCGATCGAAGGACCGGATGTATTTTTTATTTTCGCAAAACCACCCACGGTCAAAAATAGTCTAGAGGAAAAAAGCGAAAAATTATTAGAGACGACAACCTTCTTTTGTGGAGTCTAATACTCTACGCGTTCACCGAGTAATAATACATATTCACATAACTACCCATCGGTGAAACATAGGCTAGAGGAAAAAGGGCGAAAAATTATTGGAGACGACAACCTTCTTTTGTCCAGTCTAACACTCTATGCGTTCACCGAGTAATAACACACGTTTAAAAAAATATCAGAGATCGAAATGGAAAATCGAGTTGGGGAAAAAGTCTAGAGATAGAGCTGCACACATATCTCTAGTGATGAAAAAAAAATTCTGGAAAAAACGGAGAACCCAACCGCGAATACAAAAACTACGGATTTTTTTGGGAAACGAAAAATAAAGGCGAATAACCCGTATGCGAATATACGAAACGATAGGGTCCTTTTTACAAAACCACCGATCGAAGGGACGGGATGCATTTTTTTATTTTCGCAAAACCACCCACCGGTAAAAAATAGTCTAGAGGAAAAAGGGCGAAAAATTATTAGAGACGACAACCTTCTTTTGTCGAGCCTAACACTGTACGCGTTCACCGAGTAATAATACACGTTTAAAAAAATATCAGACATCGAGATGGAAAAACGAGTTGGAGAAAAAGTCTAGACATAGAGCTGCACACATTTCTCTGGTGCTAGGAAAAAAATTTCCAGGAAAAATGGATTTTTTTATGTATTTCCTTTTTTAAAAGGCTGCTCGGACCCGCGGGCGAATCCATGAACCGCTATAAACCTTCGACGAAAACCCGCGGTTACGAACCATCGGCAAATCCACAAGTTGCTATAAACCTTCGACGAATCTGTGTTTTTTTTGGCGGCAAAAACATTTTTTTGTGTTTTTTGGGAGGCGAAAACTTTTTTTCCAGGTTTTTTCGGCGACGAAAACATTTTTTCCGGGTTGGAAAATCGAGTTGGGGAAAAAGTCTAGAAATAGAGCTGCACACATTTCTCTGGTGCTGGGAAAAAAATTTCCGAGGAAAACAATTTTTTATGTATTTCCTTTTTTAAAAGGCTGCTCGGACCCACGGGCGAATCCATGAACCGCTATAAACCTTCGACGAAAACCCGCGGTTACGACCCGTCGGCAAATCCATAAGTTGCTATAAACCTTTGACGAATCTGTGTTTTTTTTGTGGCGAAAACATTTTTTTCAGGTTTTTTGGGTGGCGAAAACTTTTTTTCTGGGTTTTTTCGGCGACGAAAACATTTTTTCCGGGTTTTTTGGGTGGTGAAAACCTTTTTTTCGGGTTTTTTCGGTGATGAAAACTTTTTTTCAGGAAAAACGGAGAAAGGACCTGAACGTAAGAAGCAGGGACCTGTTTCTTATTTTTTTGGACCTGTTCGCTATCCTGAAAAATTTGAAAAGGTCTTGTTCGCGATTTGAACTTAACGGGAGGCTTTTCTGTAAATTACCGTGCCAGGGACCCAAACGCGAAGAAAAAAACATCTTTGTCTCACAAAAAATCGCGAAGGACCTATCCGTAATTTCGAAGAAACTGAGGGGCTTTTTCGCAAAACGGAGCGGCGACACGTGGATGGGCTCTCTGGCCTCCAATCCGAGGCGCTATAAGGAGTTTTATAATTATTTATTCCTAATGTTCTAAGATTTTTCCTGAATTTTCTAGAATTTACAAAACTGTTTTTCTATTTTTAGTTTTACGAAAATATTTACTGTAGCAAACTTATAATTCAAAATTTTTTGAAACTTTTCCAGTAAGTTGGAAATATTCCAAAGAATTTTTGAGAATTTTTCCAGAATTTCCGAACCTTTTTCTTTTTCTTGTTCTCTCTTTTCTCTTTCCTTCCTTTTTCTCTTTCTCCTCGTGGTTACTGTTCATCTTCCAGAAACAGCGTCCTGCTTGTATCTTCTTCCTCCATGGCAAGCAAATTTTCAATCACCCATAACTTCCTCCAAAGTCAACCAAAACGCTTGGGATCTGAAGCATTAAGAAGATAATGATGTGAGGATTCATTCCCCTGTTGTTACCCGTCCTTAATTCAAGTGAAACGGCTGCAATTAACCCCTAATGGCAATTCATTGCTCGGTCATTATCGCGGGCGTTTCTCCACCCCACCAGACGTGCGAGCACTCAAAAGTTTCGTCTTGCTATCCTCTACCCCGTGCTCACTTTTCCCCGTTGATTTAGTGCTGTCTCCCTCTCCAAAACTCGAGAAAACTGTCGCTCGGCGCACTCCAAAGACACCGGCGAGCCATCTTTTGCTCCGGTGAGTTTCTAAGTAAACCAACCGCGTCACTTTGTGCACCTTGCCTCCGTGATCACAACCCTTCAATCGGATTTGATTTTCGTTATAGATTGACTTCGAATTTCGAGTTTGTTCGTCGTCGGTCGTCATTCCGTTCGTCATCGATTGCGGGCTCTCTGGTCGTCTTTTGCAAATTCTGGCATCACTGTTGGATTCGCGTCGTCGAGATCTTTCCGGTGCTCACTTTCCACAACTCCTCCATCCTCTTCCTCTCTTGCGCAAATATCACCTGTAGCTCTGCCGATGCAGCCATCGCGAGTTTACTGTAGCGCCGAGTGGGTACTGTAGCCCGTGTACTGTTCATCTTTTACGTCAAAACTTCAAAAATTTCGTTCTTTCTCATAAGAACTCCGATTGGAGCGATTCAAATTTCTAAATTTTTGAAAAATCGAGCTCTACTTTCCAGAGCCATTTATTTTCAGTTTTGAGCTTGTTTAGTTCTCTGTTTTGTATTTATTTAGTTTTGTTGCTTTATTTTCCAGTAGACGTGAACCCCGAAGGAGCAAATGGAGACTTTAAGGACCAAGATTCAGCGTTTAATCAGCAAGGCAAGTCATAACCTTTGATCATATTGAACCTATGCTTGCAAAACTATTTTGTTTTGTACAACTGCATGCTATTTGTGTATCAATGCTAGTTTATGGGAGTAGCTATTCACCTGATTGCCAGTATACCACCTTGACTTTTGGAATGACATATACCCATTGCTAACCTTAGGTTGGGACATTATTAGTTGGACATAATCATAGTACCAACATTGGGTTATCATAGCTATGCTTAGCCATGCTTAGTCATACGATGGGATTCATATCACATAAGAATTAATGTTAATCTTGACTTAATGAGATATGGAATTGTGGCCGTTGGCCGCTATTGTAAAACTTGTTGTACCATGGCAGGGGATGCCATTGGTCTTGGTTGAACAAAATGTTTTCCCTCGGGCAAATGATCGTGCAGTAAAGGGGGTGCTGTCTAGCACGTTGGGATGTGGCTGTCTTGCCTGAGATAACTTAAGGACTTAATCTTGTGCGCTATTGAACTAGGCCTAACCGTGCAACCACAAGTCTGGTATGGGACAGACCTAGCTAATTAATTTGCGATGTCTAGTCTTGAGTACTGCCAATTGTAGGTGTGGGTTCCGGGATGGATGGGTAGACTCACCTGGCTCAAGAGGGGGCCCTGAGGGGCGAAACCTTAGAGGGCAGTACTGAGTTTAGATATGCATTGTAAAGGCTTTGTAGTGATCTCTCTACCGACACACCAAAGGAAGTGTGTTCGTAGCGCTTGGCATTAAGAGACGATCATGTCTTGTGGGTAAAGCTGTACAACCTCTGCAGAGTATCAAACTATTCGAATAGCCGCGTCCGCGTCATGGACAAGCCCAGGGATTTCACACGGAGTATAGAATGTCTCATTAATTGTGGAATTGTTGGGTTGTGAATGGGAAGTTCACTGTTGTTTGTTGTCTAAAAGCTATACTGTTGAATTTATTGGTTGATACTTGTTTCGAATGATGTAGGGTGATGCCTCGTCATTCTGTTCATATTGTCTACCATTGATTTACCAGTTATTTATTATTGTTATCATCAATATGCCTTTAATCTATTTACTGTATTTAAATTCAAGTTATTGCTTTCTGCAAATGAACCATATGACTATCCTTTGTCAAGCCGTGCATGAATATATTGCATCATTTCCCTGCGGCTTGTTGAGTACGTTTTGTACTCATGGCTTAATGCCCCTGTTGTTCAGTTGCTGAGGAAGGACCACGTAATGAATATCAAGAGGAGGAGTACTATGAAGACTACGTCGACTAGGAAGGCGTTTCCCCAGACGATTGCCTGTGACATGTCGAATGGCTCAAGTTATCTTATTTCCACTGCAACAGTTTTATTTGTTTCTTAAGCCAAGAGGCATTGGTGTATGAACCTTGACCATAAGGTCGCTTGCTTTATTCAATAATAATTTACTTCTTCTTAGTTATTTCGATGTATGGAATGATATGTCATCTATGTTTCCACTGTGTGCACTAGCGTGATCCTGGACTAGTGCAGAATACACAGAGGGTTTTGGATTTGCATATCCGGGTGCCGACAGCAGGGCAGTATACAGTTTGCACATGATCGGAAACCAACCAAGCATATGATTATCAACACTGAACTTACTGAACTAGTGACCCCTACACTAGTATACAGTTTGCACATGTATGAAAACATGTATCAGTTCATCATCAAACCTAACCAAACTGGAGACCATGAAGAGCTTACTAAGGCAAAATTAGACCTGGCCAATTGCAAACTTAACCAAGCATGAAAATTGGAAACTTAACCAAGCATGAAAATTGGTAAACCATGAAACAGGACCAAATATCTCATGCATCAACAGTCAAAACACACCACACTGAACTTTCTCAATTAGTTTGACCCCCACAAGCACACAATCATGTTGCATAATATTGTGCAAATACAATATCTGGAATTAATTAGTCATCTACCTTCACAAATTAAATAGCTCAAAGAACCCACAAAGAAAAACCATCATGGAGTTGGATCAACTGCTATCTAAATTTGCATCATAACATGACAAAGCAATCCAAAAACTTCCCATGCTTCTTAACAAAATCTGACCAACTAAACAAAACATTCAGTCATGGGAAAAAAATAACGTTGTTCTAAATAGGCAGAGGCCTCTCAAATGTTCAGCGTAAACCAAAAGCAATCCAAAAACTTCCACAGTTATCGATCTGATTAATTCATCATCCGGTAAACATGAATTTTAGCACAAAACAACTACCTTTTTTACTGTGAAGCATTAACATTGCCAATCAAGCATGCAGTTTTTCGAAAACAAAAGATGTAGATTGCCCATGTAAAAAAGAATAGGTTTTCACAAATTAGTTGTCACAAATTGTCTACTTCAGTCCCAAATCCTCACTGAACACTATCCCACATCCCACATGCTAGGTCCCCAAGAGCATTCATCTGCACATTCACATGAAGCATCACAGGATTACATCCCACAAGCATCATCATTGGATTACATCCACATCAACCAACATTCGGACATCAAGCAACATTCCTGAGTTCAGGCCTAGGTCATAAGTTCGCAAGAGGTGTACCACGACGGGGAGACGACGGGGAGGTGAAGGTGATAGTGGGGAGGTGGCAGTGGGGAAGCTCCGAGGCGACGGCGAGGAAGGTCCGAGGTGACAACGGGGAAGCTTTGAGGCGAGGAGGCAGTCGGAGGCGAGGTCAAGGCGACGGGGATGAGCTCTGAGGCGAGGCGACGGCGTTGGTCTGACCGGAGGCGATAGAGGCATAAGGCGAGCGGCGACGCTGTAACTGAGAGGGCTAGGTTAGAGTAAATAAGAAGACGACGCGAATTTTGAATTTATATGGGGTACACTATCACTGCCAGGTCATCAAAAGAACCGGCAGTGATATATTATCACTGCCGGTCCATATGTAGAGTCGACAGTAATATAAGTTATCACTGCCGGCTCACACTACAAACCGCAATAATAATATAATATCAACTTAGGGTGGATGTCAAACCTAAGAAGGATAGGAATATCACTCTTGGGTGTATAATTACCCAAAGAAGGATAATTATTATCACTGTCGATTGATACTAGAAACCGGCAGTGATAAGCTAGTCTCCAGACTTAATACTTTTAATTTGATCCAAATTCTCTAAAAATTTTTAGGTATACTATAGGATATATAATATTTTATTTAAATATTTTCCCAAATTTGTATCAAGTTATGAAATTATAAAAATCAGATTGCTATCTGTTTTAATAGTTTTAATATTTCAAAAATCAAATAATACTTGAAAAATGAACAAAATGCAGTCAAATTCACACAAATTCAAATGCAGTCAAATTCACAAAATCAAAATGCCATATTATAAGCTAGTCTCGACCAATTAAGTGAAACTTTCAATTTGATCAAAAGAAAGCATAACCTCAATTTCCATTATTGCATATATTACATAATTGTTACATATGAGAAAATAAACATGTCGTTTGTACAAAAGAAAGCATACATTTCATTAATCCTAACTAAGCTACGATTCGACCTTCGTTATGATCGCATGGCGTATGTGCACGTAACCGTCACTCTCTTCCATGATACTTAGGTCAACGTCCTCTCCGAAAGGGGGAAGCTCATCGAATTGGTTGTACTCTTCCTCGTCGACAACATTCTCAACTCCGACAATCCTTCTTTTTCCTTAAATAACCACGTGGCACTCCTTGTTAGTCGGGTCAGTTACAAAGAAGATTTGTGTAACAGAATTAGCAAGTACGAATGGATCTTCTCTGTATCCGATGAGTTTGAGATCCACAGTAGTGATACCGTACTTATCGATATTCACGCCCCCTCGAAGTCTGACCCATTGACACTGAAAGAGAGGGACCTTCAAAGGTCCATAGTCAAGCTCCCAAATCTCTTCTATGAATCCGTAGTAGGTTTGCCTATTTCCATTGCTATCATAGGCATCTATACGGATACCGCTGTTTTGATTGGTGCTCTTTTTATCTTGCGCTCTTGTATAAAATGTAAAACCATTTATGTCGTATCCTTGGAATGTTCGAATTGTAGTTGACGGTCCCTGAGCCAACACTTTCAACTGAGTGCAGTCTATCTCCGTATGCATCCTGTGTCTACGCAAACAATCGCCGAAGTTACCTCTATGCTCTCTCGCGAGCCAAACCTCTGACCTCCCTGGGTTTGTTCTGGATAGCATGTTCTTGTGCATGTTGACATACGGGGCCACCACAACTGATTGTCCCAAAACTGTGAAATGTGCTTGTGTAAATGAAGCTAGATTGCTAGTACGTAGTAATTTCTCGCCTAGTGTCTCTTTCCCCTATAGCCTTCCCTTATGCTGAGATACAGGCACACCAATCGGTTTGAGATCCATATAATCAATGCAGAACTCAATGACCTCCTCGGTTCCCCAGCCATCGGCAATGCAGCCTTCCGGTCAATTTCGGTGACGAACATATTTCTTTATAACCCTCATGAATCTCTCGAAAGGGTACATCTGATGTTGAAATACGGGACCAAGAATCCATATCTCTTTCACAATGTGAACAATGATATGGACCATAATATCAAAAAAAGATGGAGGGAAACACATCTCAAGCCTGCACAGAGTGTGGACTATGTCTTCCTGCAGCTTATCTAGTTTTAATGGATCGATGGCCTTTTGTGAAATCGCATTGAAGAATGAACACAACTTGATAATTGGGTCTCAGACTTTCTTTGGCAGAACACCCCTAATTGCAATTGGAAGCATCTGTGTCATCATCACGTGGCAATCATGAGACTTCATACTAATTAACTTTAAGTCTTTCATTGAGACTAGTCTCTTTATGTTAGCAGAGTAACCAGACGGAACTTTGACTCCGTGCAAGCATTCGCAAATGCTAATTTTCTCTTTCTTGCTCAAAGTGTAGCAGGCTGCGGGAAGGTACTTTTTGCCTGTATCCATTTCTTCGTGATGCAGCTCCTTCCTCAGTTTCATATCTTCGAGGTCCATCCTTGCTTGAAGTGTATCTTTCGTTTTGCCAGGTATGTCCAGTAAGATACCAAGCAAGCTATCACACACGTTCTTCTCTATGTGCATGACGTCGATTGCGTGTCGAACTTCCAGGTGCTGCCAATAAGGTAGGATCCAAAATACTGATTTCTTTTTCCACAAAGGAGCCTTATCCCGGGAAGTCGGAATAGATGTACTGCCGGCTCCCTTTCCGTGAATAATTGTAAGATCCTTTACAGCGGCAAATATCTGTTTCCCAGTGTGATTCTTCGGAGCTAAGGCAGTCTCCTTTGTCCCGTCAAAAGCTCTCTAATTATTATGGTATGGGTGATCCTTGCGAAGGAACCTACGATGCCGCATGTAAGCCATTTTTCGGCAGTTCTTCAACCACTGGCTAGCTGTATCATCCAAGCACTAGACTCATCCGTTGAAGCCTTTTGTTATCTGGCTCGACAGGTTGCCAAGAGCAGGATAATCATTAATGGTTACGAACAATAATGCCCGTAGGATAAAGTTTTCTCTTTTATACTTATCCCATACCCGTACACCATCATTCCACAATATTAGAAGATCTTCAACCAATGATTTGAGGTACACATCGATATCATTGCCAGGTTGCCTGGACCCTTGGATCAATAGTGGCATCATAATGTACTTTCGCTTCATGCAAAGCCAAGGAGGAAGTTTGTAGATGCATAAAGTCACCAGCCAAGTGCTATGACGACTACTCATGTTGTCAAAAGGATTCTTCCCATCCGTACTCAACCCGAACCTTATATTCCTCACATCATTTGCAAAGTGCTTCTTATATTTTCTGTCGATGTTCCTCCATTGCACAGAATCAGCAGGGTGTCTGAGTATTCCACCTTCTTACGCTCTTCGGTGTGCCATCGTAGCAATTAGGCATGCCTTTTATTCGTAAACAATCGCTTCAGACGGGGGATTATAGGGAAATACCACACCACCTTACGGGGACATCTCTTCTTCTTACGCTTTACCCCAACATCATCGTTCTCGATATCATCTTCGTTGCCCTTATACTGCTTTGCTTTGGAAACAACACAGGCATCCATGTCTGCAAACTTATTGCGATATAATATGCAATCGTTTGGACATACGTGTATTCTTTGTACTTCCAATCCCAACAGGCAAACAACCTGCTTGGCCTTATACGTAGTTGAAGGCAACACGTTACCCTCTGAAAGCAAGTCCCCCAAGAGACATAACAGCTCAGTAAAGCTCTTATTGGACCAACCATTGCTTGCCTTCAACTGCAGTAGTGAAAGCATGGTACGCAGCTTTTTGTGCTCCTCCTTGCAGCCCGGGTACAATGGCGTTGTAGAGTCCTCTACCATACGCTGGAACTTTTGAAGCTCTCTTTCACTCGTGAAGTCCCCCTCCCTATCACGCAGCATTTGATCTAGATCATCTTCGTGGCTATCAACGAATGCATCTTCCAACGCCATCATATCGTTGTCTCTATCATCTTCATCAATGTGTTGCCCTTCATGTACAATATCATCTTCATCGTGCTCAGTCCAAGAGGTATAGCTAGCCTTGAAACCCCTTTGAAGCAAGTGTGGACGTATCGACTCTATGTTAGAAAATAGCTTCTCATTTTTGCAATCAACGCTTGGACAACAAATATAGTCCGCCAAATTCTTCGACTTGTGTGCCGCAGCCATATTCAGAAAACAAGTCACACCATTAAAGAACTCTGGACCGCGACGGTCCGTGTCATACATGCACCTTCAGTCCATCTACAGTTAATTATATCGAACTACATTTCAGTATATCAATAAACATACCAAAATAATTTATTCTTTACATTAGTCATGCAGTGCTAATTAATTAAAATAATAAACACATTATAAGCACATAAGCGCAAATAACAATATAATTGTAAATAATTATATTTACAAATACATCTAGCAATTTTGCCTATATTAAGATACATCTACCATTTTCATTATTTAAATATTCAACTAGCAATTCTCACTATTTATAATTCATCTAGCAATTTTTACTATTTAAATATCCATATAACAATTTTTCATTATTGAAAAGAATTACGCTTATGCATAATTGTCCATCTTGCAATTTTCATTACTTAAAAATCCACTACATCACTAAAATGGATAAGAATTATAATTTATTAAATAATTTAGCTATATCTTAATTTGAGCACTACCGACCTAAAATGTTCACACCATACAATCAGCAATTATCAACATCTACAAAGAATATATAAAGTAAAATTTTACTACAAATATAACATAGATCAAGTCAAGAATTAACCTCGAAAAGAAATATGAGACAAATTTTAATACAATTTTTCAAAGAAGAACTCGCCAAGGTAATAACTACAGAGCAAAAGAGAGCTTCTTTTTATTCTGCTCGGTCGGAGAAGAAGTCACCTCGAAGAGAAATACAAGAAAAATATTAACACAATTTTTTCGCAGCACCTCCCCAATAAAATAACAACCGAGCAAATAGAGCTCCTCTCTGTTCTACTCGGCTGGGGTAGGCCTCGGTCAGGGCCAGATATATATGCCTTATCACTACCGGCTCTGCAAAGAACTGGCAGTGATAAGGTCAAATTATGCAGGAAAACACATATCACTGCCGGTTAAAGACTAAAACCGGCAGTAAAAGTTATATCACTGCCGGTTATAAATGGAACTGGCAGTGATATATCACTACCGGTTTTGTGTATAAACCGGCAGTGATAGTCTGTTATCACTGCCGGTTGGTAATACAAACCGGCAGTGATACTCCCGCACCAACCGTCGCGCTTCCCCGTTTCTCTGCCAACTGTTGCGCTTCCCCATTCCTCTGCCAACTGTTGCCCTTCCCATTCTGCCTCTATATAATTCCCATTCCTCAATCTGTAACACCACTCCTCACAATCCACCACTACTGCAAGAATTGCCCCCCCAAGAAGCGGGCACGTATTGGGCAAATTCCCGCTCAGCCGCCAGAGAAGGAGGAGAAGAAGGAGGAGGAGGAGGAGTGTAACATCCCAAAATTTGAGTTTTGGAATGTTTAAAATTAAAAATGAACCATTTGTATTTTCTCGGAATTAACAGAAGCTTAATTTGAATTTTCCAAATAATGAAAAGATTTAAATTTGCTTAATCTATGCATCAAAATAAAGGTTTCTAGTTTTTATTGGGTTACTTGTGCTTCAAGTAATTTTTCTGTAATTTTTGAGATTTTTCTGAATTTAATTGTATTTATTTGAATTTATTTGCTTTTGTTGGGATTTCTAGAAATATGTTTATTTGGAAAATCTTCTTATTTCAAAATTTCCCCTTCAGGCCGAATTTGCCCCGGCCCAAATCCTATTCTTCCGCTCGGCCCTCCTCTATTCCTCCACTCGGCCCGTTCACCGCCACCAAGATCACGCTCTCTCATCGCCGATCCAAGACCACGTGTGGTCCGGATTGCGCCACAGAGCGCTGCCACCACCAAACCAAACCCTAACCCTAGCATCCCATCATGGGATCCCGATCCAACGGTGTAGAACCGCCCGCGTCAGCCGCGCGCGCTCGACCGCCCGATCGCCGCCACGTGGATGGCCCGGATGGAGCCGCGTCACCTTGTGCCGCGCCGCCGCCCGTTCCTATTCCCCAGCCACGCCGCCTCGTTCTCCATGCTCGACACGCCTCCTAGGGCTATTTGAGGCCCCGAGATGCCTCGGGCTGTGTTCCCCGTCGCGCGCCGCTTCATTTGCTCTAGGTCTTGTTGCCTGGGCCGCTGCCATCTCCAAGAACGAGCTCGCCGAAGTTCGCCACCGCCCCAAACACCTTTTCCGCCGTCGCCTAGCCGCTCCGGTCATCCTCCGCCATTGCCGACTGCACAACCGGACTCATCACGTCGCCCTCCACCGGATCCACCTTGCCTCGTGCCCAATCCACCACTCATTCGCCGTTGGCTTTGTCATCTTCTTCGACTCCGGTGAGCAACTCCGCCCCTCGCAGGTGAGCACCTTCTCTCAACCCCAGCCGCTCGATCGTCCACCAAGGCTTCGGATCGTGCCACGTCCAGCAGCCCATGTACTTACCCCTCCACCATTCGATCTTCGGTAATCACTCCCGATCATGCCACGTCGCCATCGGCTGCGCCTTGCTTCGCCGCCGTTTGATCCCGAGCCACCGATGATGATCGCCGCGTGGCTTGTCCCCGTCAGAGCGCCACATCAGCATCACTTCGCCCCGTGTCTGCCACCTCAGTGCCACATCAGCCAAGCCGCCGCGTCAGCCCTAGCCGCTGTTCCCGTGAGCCCGATCCACCGTGGACCGAAGCAGTTCCCGTGGACTCGGTCCATGGACCGATGGCCCACATGTCAGCCTAATAGGAATTTTTAGATTTATTTTTATTTCGGGAAATTGCATGCTGACGTCGTCAGCATTGCACAATAATTCGATTTTCCTGTATAAAAATAAATTAGGAAATTCGGGTTTATTCATTTTCAGTCTTTTCTCTGAATTAAATCTTCTAGAGGTTCGTTCTCGCTCATACGAACTCCGATTGAGCCGATTCAAATTTCTAAATTTTTTTAAAATCGAGCTCTACATGCCAGAGCCATTTATTTTCAATTTTGAGCTTGTTTTCTTCTCTGTTTTGTATTTATTTGGTTTCGTTGCTTTATTTTCCAGTAAACGCGAACCCCAAAGGAGCGAACGGAGACTTCGAAGGCCAAGACTCAGCATTTGAACAGCAAGGCAAGTCGTAGCCTTTGATCATATTGCACCCATGTTTGCAAAAGTATTTTGTTTTATACAATTGCATGCTATTTGTGTATCAATGCTTAGTTTTGGGAGTAGCTATTCACCTAATTGACATTATGCCACCTTGATTATTGAAATGCCATATACCATTGTTAACCTTAGGTTGGGACATGTTAGTTGGACATAATCATAGTACCAACATGGGGTTATCATAGCTATGCTTAGCCATGCTTAGTCGTCTGATGGGATTCATATCACCTGTGAACTAATGTTAATCTTGACTTAATGAGATATTGAATTGTGGCTGTTGACCACTATTGTTAAACTTGTTGTACCATGGCAGGGGATGCCATTGGTCTTGGTTGAACAAAATGTTTTCCCTCGGGCAAGTGATCGTGCAATAAAGGGGGTGCTGTCTAGCACAATAGGATGTGGCTGTCTTGCCTGAAATAATTTAAGGACTTAATCTTGTGCGCCATTGAACTGGGTCTAACCGTGCAACCATAAGTCCGATATGGGACGAACCTAGCTGATTAATTTGTAATGTCTAGTCTTGAGTATTGCCAGTTGTTGGTGTGGGTTCCGGGATGGACGGGTAGACTCACATGGCTCAAGAGGGGGCCCCGAGGGGCGAAACCTTAGAGGGCAGTACCAAGTTTAGACATGCATTGTAAAGGCATTGTCATGATATCTCTGCAACACACCAAAGGAAGTGTGTTATTACCGGTTGCACCAAGAGATGTTCATGTCTTGTGGGTAAAACTGTACAACCTCTGCAGAGTGTAAAACTATTCGAATAGCCGTGTTCGCGGTCATGGACAAGCCCGGGGATTTCACACGAGGTATAGAGTGTTTTCTTGAAATATAGAAATTGTTGGGATGTGAACGGGGGAGTTCACTGTTGTTTTGTTGTCTCAAGCTATACTGTTAACTTGTATGGTTGATACTTGTTTCGAATGATATAGGGTGATGCCTCGCCATTCTGTTCATGTTGTCTACCATTGATTTACTAGTTATTTATTATTATTTTATCAATCTGCCTTCAATCTATATATTGTATTTAAATTCAAGTTATTGCTTTCTACAAATGAACCATATGACTATCCTTTGTCAAGCCGTGCATGAATATATTGCATCATTTCCCTGCGGCTTGTTGAGTACGTTTTGTACTCACGGCTTTATGCCCCTGTTGTTCAGTTGCTGAGGAAGGACCAAGTAATGAATATCAAGAGGAGGAGTACTATGAAGACTACGTCGACTAGGAAGGCGTTTCCCCAGACGATTGCCTGTGGCATGTCGAATGGCCCAAGTTATTTTATTTCTACTGCAACAGTTTTATTTGTTTCTTAAGCCAAGAGGCATTGGTGTATGAACCTTGACCATAAGGTCGTTTACTTTATTCGATAACAATTTGCTTCTTCTTAGTTATTTCGATGTATGGAATGATATGTCATCTATGTTTCCACTGTGTGCACTAGCGTGATCCTGGACTAGTGCAGTATACATAGAGCGTTTCTGATTTGCATATCCGAGTCCCGACAAGGAGGAGGGCGATGACGACAGCGGCAGCTGTGTGGTCCTGCGGTGTTGGGGTAGGACCAACTCCGCCACGGAATCGGATTCGAAGGAGGAGGAGGAGGAGCAAGTGGAAGCTGTTTGATTGGCTACCATTATAGAGAAGGCTATCATAGACGGTTTAAAAATATCATCATAGACGGTTTTCTGAACTGTCAGTAAGTATGTGTTAGTGATAATAGGCGCATCATAGACGGTTCCAAACCGACTGTGAAAACACATATCACAAATAGTTTTTTTTTAAAACCGTATGTGATATGTGTTGATCACAGACAGTTTGTATATATAACTGTTTGTGATATATATTGATTACAGATGGTTTGTATCTATAACCATCTATGATATGTTTTTTTAACTCTCTTGGCAGAACTTCCGTAATTAGTATTTGTTGTTTGAAATTTTTTTCTCCTTAGATATTTCCACAACAACATTTACAAGGCACAAGCAGTTATAGATTTTGCAATTGAATATCAATCCTACATGCATCGAGGCAACAATTTGTCTAATGAGGATGATCTTAAAATATGAATATTTGTAGCACTTTCATCCCCTTTCTTATTCTGATGTTGATGGATTCCAAAGAAAAATCTAATTCCATCTACAATTCATCCTAAAAGTTTTCATGCTCTGATTTATTGCTTCACTTCATCCTCATCTCCGAATAAGAATACCATATGCAGCCTATCGTGCACAAGACTAGAGTGAAAATAGACTGCCTATCTATGGTATTCTTATTCGGGGATGAGAATAAAGTGAAAGTAATAAATCAAAGCATGACGACTTTCAGGATGAATTGTGTATGGAATTGGATTTTGCTTTACAATCCATCAACATTAGAATAAGAAAATTGATGAAAGTGCTACAAATATTAATATTTTAAGATCATTCTCATCATACGAGCTTTTTCCTCGATGCATCTAGAATGTTTTGATATTCAATACCAAATTTATAATTGGTTATGTCTTATAAATGTCGTTGCAGGAATATCTAAAAAAGAAAATTTCAAAAAACATATACTAATTATGGAAGTTCTATCAAGAAAGGTAGAAAAACTTTTGGTTTAAACAAACAAGTCCGACACTCTCCAGTAATTAGATTAATTCAAGATGAGCAAATAGTAAGGATAATTTCAGTAAGCAATACATTGATAAGATATGATACCATAAATATCAACAAGCCTACATTGAGAAACAATATTAATTTTTTGATAGATTAAGACATGGACACCTTAGGGCTTTTCCATGTCTACCATCATCTGTGCCACAGGTTCTGCAATAGAGGCTTTTTGATTCTCCTTGAAGTTCCATAGTTCCAGTATAGTGCCTATTTATTAGACACCAATAACTGGTTGACTTCCAGTCATATATCCTAATCCCTACAGAAATAATCATATTGTTGTGAAATGGATGTCTTGTATATTATCAACAACTATATCAAATTACATACTAGAAATCTTTATATTACCTCCATAAGTTCAATTTTGTCTTCTTCCAGCTCTGCATTCGCCCTGCGGTCCTTAATGATGAATGCTTTATTAAGAGAATCAATATCTTACGATTTACCATCTATGTCTTTTAGTTTTTATTTCATCTCACAAATCTTTTTTAATAACTCATACTTTCCCTTCAGTTGTTCTATCTGCACTTCAAGTTTTTATTTAGCATCTAACAACTTTTCCATATCATTTATCTTGTTTGTAGACTCTATTTATATATATATATATATATATATATATATATATATATGTGCAATATGCATTAACTTGAACATATAATGTATATATGATTAATCACGACAAAAGTTAAACATCTAAATGTTTTTGGAATATAATGTGCACAATTCAAATATTGCAAAAACAACATAATCGAAAAGGATAAAGTAATTCAGAATTTATTTTATTGACTTGACATTGAATTAACAGATTAATCAGTAATTGTATGATAGAGAGCTCTTAGGTGTCGGGTTGTTAAAGGTTAGACTCCACGTCACAAGGTGTAGGGTTGCTAGAGACAATCTCTTACCTTCACTACATCAGGGTCATGTAATCAAAATTGAACTAGACAATTAACTAAGTAAATAAGACTTTGAACTCTTACCTTCCTAAATTATGCACCATCAAAATCAAATAATAAATAATATCTAAGTGTTCTTCTAATGTATGGGTGTAACAACAAATACAAAAAAGAAAACACTATGGACAACTACTTACATAAACAAGTCATATTATTAGAATTACATATCATATTCTTAGAATTACTGAATACTGAATATGATGATCAAGCTCAAAGATAGTGAAATAAAGCAATACTTTCTAGTATTAACAAGAAGCAACTCTATAGTTCAAGACCACATTCGCTACTTTAATTATTTTAATTCATCAATAGACCCATAGTGCTATTGAGCATAAAACCAACAACATAAGACAATGAAAGTGCATGCAACCCTAGCATAGCAACTATTATAAAGTGAGTATCTCACAATCATAATTGGGCAAATTAACCATTCATGTATTCATATTTACTAACTATTCATAGCAAACTAACAATTCATAACAAACTAATCGTTCATATATCCAACATTCATAATCATAACAAACTAACTATTCATCTATTCATACACTACAGGAATCACCACTATTTTTGTCGGCCGAAAACCGACGAAAATAGCTATTTTCGTCAGTATTTTCATCGTTAACTGATGAAAATAATTATATTTTCGTCGACCAGAGCGACCGACGAAAATAGTGGTCATCCCCGCTCCTGCTCACGTGGCAGCTGTATTTTCGACGGCCTTGGCCGACGAAAATAACGGTGCCACATCAGCAACTAAGCCACGTCGGCGATTCTATTTGCTATTTTTGTCAGCCGAGGCTCTTTCCCATAGCTCTTTGAATTCACTCATCAAAAAGCCTTCATCCATGTCTGTCAATTCCTCAAACATCTTTTCTTGCACAGCCTGTCATATTAAACGTGAATAATTGTGTAAGACTCCCATAAACAGCATGGCTAGTCAAATAGATAGTCACTAACCATTGCACCAAAACAAAAGGTCTGTATGGTACATTGTGCTATTCCGTTAGAGAAAAACTTGTGGAAGTTATTTGATATAGTGCTAAATGAATATATAAGAACCTGTCGGTGTATTCTACACCGGGGTACTCTCTCCACCGCTGTCAGGTGGGACCGTGTGCGCAAGACATAGAAAGAAGAAGGTCCTGTATAAAGGCTCAACCTGCTGAAAAGAGGCTCGGTGGGCGACCAGGATGCGTGGCCACCCAGCGAGCAGTCGGGCGACCAGGCCACGACCCCTAACGATCGGGACACATGGCCACTCGGAGAGCAGTCAGGCGACTAGGCCACGTGGTCGTCCGATGAGCAGGCGGGCCCATTATCAGTCATTCATGCAGACAGGGCTGGGAGGCTTCCACCAGAAGCCTCCGCCAAGATCGCGATGTATCATAGTCATTAAATGCGCATGGGAGCCATTAAATAGGCGTGGCTCCTTGACGGTATTATGACTTGTCCCTCCGACTGAGCCAGCTCCACCAACTCCCGTTCCATCTGCACCGCCCGGGGCAAGTCGGGGAGACACGTGTACCAGGTGTTCACCACGCAGCGTCCGAACCCCTCCCCTTGGGCCATCTAAAGACAGGCGGTGTCAAGCAACGGAGTAGACAAAGATGCTCAGAAGGACAGTAGCGATAGGGCTCAACACAATCAATGTAATTAATGTAAGACCACTCCCTCCACTTGCCCTAGCCAGTCCTGAGAGTATATAAGGGAGCTAGTGTGCATGAGGAAGGAGGTCGGTTGATTAGCTCACAACAGAGAAGAGATCCAAGGCTTGAACGATCGAAAGATCGGGCGAACTGAGAACAAGCAGAATACTAGAGCAACAAGAGCTGGAGTAGGATGTAGAGTTGTTACCTGCATTGGGGGCCTGAACCTGGGTAAATCCTTGTGTGTTCTCGAGTTTCCTATCCTGCTCATCATGAAAAGAGAGTCGAGAGTGATACAGCTATGAAGACCCCCCTCTATCAAAACTCAGTTATACACTCGACCCAATACTGTCCGGCATAAACACGCCGACAGGGCGCGCCAGGTAGGGGTGGTAGTAGTTGTTTCACCCTTTGCTTTCTTCAGTAGATCATCAAGCATCGGCAGCGAAGATGTAAGCTTCGCGCTCCCATCAGGCTGGGGACCATCCGACGCCTTCCGCAGAAGTTGGGCAAGAGCACAGCCGGTCCGATAGCGGTTAGTGATGGAGGAGGCCACGTCGGCCTAGAGCCTGCATGCGACTCGCCTCCTTCTAGAGCACCTGCCGGTGGAGTTCGGGGGCGACACCCTGGCCGCGCCATGGCTGCGGGACATCGCCCGCCTCTTGGACGCAGCCCAGCTCTGCGTAGAGGTGTCAGAACGGCCGGGTACCTCTGGTACCCCACGGTCGAAGTCACGCGTAGAGCACACGCAAGCTTCAAGCCACCCATGCGAGGAACGCACAAGTAATGGTGGGCGAAGCAAGGGAAAGGGTGTTCAAGGCGCAGGTCCCGCTCTCGCTGGGGGTCGTGTGACGGCTCCAGTACCATCCCGCGCATCCCATAGGCATGAGGGGAGCATCCATGAAGATCTTAGGGCTCACTTGGAGCAGCAACGGCGGGGGCGCGGTGGTGACTTGTGCGGCAAGTTATAACGTCACCAAGCACAAGAGCAAGACCGTGGTAAGCGAATGGCTCCCAAAGAAGACGACTCCTCCCACGACCCCGACTTTCCTGCAGAAGAGGAGACCTTCTCCTCCGAGTCTTGCAGGAGCCGAGTCCCGCGCTCCCCGGCGCGTCCTCCGGGGCATGGTTTAGGGGGGCTGCGCGGTTCCCCCTACGGCGTGGGGTGCCAGGCATTTTCCAACCGGCTGCGCCGCGTCGCGTGGCCGGAAAGGTTTCGCCCGGCAACCATAGAGAAGTATGACAGCACCACCAACCCGGAGGAGTTCCTGCAGATCTACACCACGGTGGTGTGGGCTGCAAGCAGCTCCGAGAATGTTATGGCGAACTATCTCCCGACAGCTTTGGCGGGCTCTGCCCGTTCTTGGCTGATGAACCTTCTGGGAGGGTCGGTGCACTCATGGGCGGAGTTGTGTGGGTTGTTCGTCACCAACTTCTAGGTCTCCTACGCCCAGCCAGGTGTGGAGGATGACCTCCATGCCCTAGAACAGAGAAAAGGGGAGTCATTGCGCGCGTTCATCCGGCGATTCAGCTACTGCCGCAACACGATCCCCAAGATCTCCGTCTAGTTCGTCATCATCGCCTTTCGGAGGGGCGTGCAAGACCGCAAGATGCAGGAGAAGATGGCCACCCGCGACATCGCCACCACGTCCGAGCTATTTGCCTTTGCGCACAAGTGCGCTCGAGCGGCGGAGGCGCGGGAGCGGACAGTTGGAGCAGACAGTGTTCACGGCGGAGGAGAGGCCAGAACCTTGAAAGGTCCCAGTTCCGCAAACAAGAAGAAGCACGCGCCGGCCGAATCCAGTCAGGTCTTGGCCGCCAAGTGCGGGCACAAGGGTGTCAAGCCGCGGTGGGACGATCGCCGCGACCGGTAGGATGGCCGCCGCGATCGGCAGGACTACCATCGGCAGGAAAACATGGGTAAGGTCTTCTGCCCCATCCATAACACTAATACGCACGATTTGGATAATTGCCAGGTTGTGCGCGAGAAGGTGGAGCAGCGGCTTAGGGAGCGCCGCCCTCCTCACGACGACGACAAGGGCGATGACTCCGCCCCGCTGCCCTTCCAGTAGGCGGAACATAGGGTGGCCTACATCAACGATGGTTCAGCTACCCACGCCTCCAACTCGAAGTTCAAGCTCTTGATGAGGGAAGTCTGCGCCGCCGTACCAAGTGCAAGGGCGGCTAGGCTGTTGAGGTGGTCGGAGGAGCCGATCACCTTCAGCCGCGCCGACCACCCTGCGAGCACGGCCGGCCTAGGGCACCTTCCGATCGTGGTTTCGCCCACGGTTCGAAACATGAAGCTCGGGCGCGTGCTGATCGACAAGGGGAGCTCCATCAACCTCCTGTCCCCCAGGGCACTCCGAGCTCTTCAGATCCCAGAGCAGGAGCTACAGCCGGCACTCCCCTTCTACGGAATCAACTCGGGGGCTGGCTCGATACCCCTGGGCCAAGTCCACCTTCCCGTTACTTTCAAAAACATGGACAACTACCGCACGGAGTTGGTGGACTTCGACGTCGCTGACTTCGACCTCCCCTACAACGCCTTGCTTGGCCGACCCGCATTGGTCAGGTTCATGGCGGACACCCACTATGCCTATATGGTGGTGAAGATGCCGGGACCCGGAGGTCCCATAAGCATCCATGTGGACAAGCCAGAGGCCTTGCGCTGCAAGGACGAGCCCGTGAAGACCGTCAAGCTAGGTGCCAACCTTGGTGCTAAATAGGAAAACGCGCTCGTCACCTCCGGGAGCGTTGCCACTGTCATATCGGACGGTTGCTAGGCAAACACGTCTACATTAGACCGGTCATATCGAGCACAAAGGTGCGCCCGGTCCGACAAAAGGTCCGGCGCCAGGCCCCCGAGCAACAGGATGCCATCCGCGAGGAAGTGGAGAAGCTGCTACATGTGGGTATCATCAGTGAGGTCATTCACCCCGAATGGCTTGTCAACCCTGTGCTCTTCAAGAAGTACAACGGGAAGTGGCAAATGTGTGTCTACTTCACCGACCTCAACAGGGCCTACCCGAAGGATCTGTACCCCTTGTCGCGCATCGACTTGATCATGCGAAGGAGGATGAAGAGAAGACCGCGTTTGTAATCCCTATGGGTGTTTATTGCTACATTCAAATGCCATTTGAATTAAAAAAATGCTAGTTCTGCTTATCAGCGTGCCATGCACGCCGCTTTTTCACCGCAGGTCAGGCGGAACCTCGAGATCTACGTCGACGACCTGGTGGTGAAGGCTGAGAAGAGTGAAGGACTGATTGAGGATTTGAAGGAAACCTTCGCCAACCTCAGGAAGAATTACCAGAAGCTCAATCCCAAGAAGTGCGTCTTCGGTGTACCCTTTGGGAAGCTATTGGGATTCCTCGTGTCCAGTCGAGGCATTGAGGACAATCACGACAAGATCGCGGCCATCGAACACATGAAGCCACCGACCAGACTCAAGCATGTCCAGTGTCTGGCTGGCTGCTTGATGTCCCTCGGGCGATTTATCGCCCGCCTGGGAGGAAAAAGTCTCCCCTTGTTTAAGATATTGAAGAGCACCGACCACTTCGAATGGATGCCTGAAGCCCAACAAGCGTTTGAAGACCTAAAGAAGTACCTCTCCTCACCCCCAGTACTGGTCACTCCTACTCCCGGTGAGCCGTTGCTTCTATATATCGCAGCTACCCCGGCGGTAGTGAGTGCGATGCTGGTGGCGAAAAGGGAAGGCACCCAGAGACCAGTCTACTACATCAGCAAGGTGCAGTCCGATGCGGAGACCAGGTATCCGCAGGCCTAGAAGATGCTCTACGCTGTTCTGGTGGCGTCCCGGAAGCTCCGACACTACTTCCAGAGACGGGAGATCACGGTGGTCACAGCCTACCCACTTCAAGAGATACTCCACAACCGAGAAGCCGAAGGTCGTATCGCCAAGTGGTCGATGGAACTAGGCGAATTTTGCCACAAGTTTCGCCTGCGCACTACCATCAAGAGTCAATGGTTGGCCGAGTTCATCACCGAGTGGACTCCGTCCACCCCTGAAGCTGGAGAAGCACCCGTGCTCCCCCGGTGGACTTTGTTCTTCGACGGCTCTTTCTGGGTCGAGGGCGCGGGGGCTGGGTTTGTCCTAGTCTCCCCGACCGAGGACATTCTCTGATACCTGATCGTTTTGGACTTCAAGGCGACCAACAACATCGTTGAATATGAAGGGTTCCTAGCGGGGCTATGCGCCACCGCCGCGCTCAGCATCCGGCGTCTGCACATCAAGCACATCAAGGGTGATTCTCTACTCATCGTCAACCAAGCACGAAAGGAGTTCTAGTGCTCTGATCCCACGATGGCCATCTACTTGGCGGAAGTCAGGAGGATGGAGCATCACTTCGATGAGTTGGGGTACATCCATATCCCCCGACGGGACAACCACTTGGCAGACGAGCTTTCACAGCTTGCCTCGATGAAGGCTTCTGTTTCGGTTGGAGTCTTTGAAGAAAGGCTTGCCCAACCGTCCATCGCTGCCCCCAACTCCGGCGGGGCCGATGGCGCTTTTATTCCAGTCTGCCCCTCCGAAAGAAGTCTTGTGAGACCGTCTATCGCTTCCCCGGTGTCTGGCAGGGACGATAGTGCACAATCGTCCATTGCCACCCCGATCTCCGGTGGGGCCAATGACGTGTCTGTTCCGGTCCAAGACTTTGAAAAAAGGCTTCCGCGACCGTCCATTACTACCCCCAACTCCGGCGGGACCAACGGTGCAGCTGTTCCGTCCTCCAATTTCGTGCAGGGAGGCAATGCATCCGTCTCGATCCCCAACTTCGGCGGGACCGATGGTGCGACTGCCACATCCCTCGATCCCGTGAGAGGAGGTGACGCATCTGTCTCGGTCCCTGACTCCGGCGGGGCCGATGCGGCTGCCATATCCCCCAGTTTCGTGTGGGGAGTCAACGCACCCATCTCAGCCCCCAACTTCGGCGGGGCCGACGACGCGGCTGCTACATCCCCTAGTTCCATGAGGGGGAATGGTAACACCGCTAAGGCGGTACTGGTGGAAACGCTCGGCCAGGTGGAGTACCCAGGCGATCATCACGAGATTGCCACACTTGGTTGGGGGGGGGTCAATGGATGGATCCCATCCTGGCCTTCCTGTGTGATCAAATGATTCCCGATGATGATGCTTCAGCTAAGAGAATTGCACGCAAGGCCAAGTGCTATACTCTGATAAGTGAGGACCTATATCGCCAGAGTAGAAACAAAATTCTCCTGAAGTGCATCACTCGGGAAGCAGGAAGCAAGCTGCTCTCTAATATCCATGGTGGCATGTGCGGGAGCCATATGTCCAGTTGGACACTGGTCGGTAAAGCTTACCACTAGGGATTCTATTGGTCTACTGCCCTCCAGGATGCTTGTGAGCTGGTAAGGAGTTGTGAGGCATGCCAATTCCACGCCAAGCAGACCCACCTTCCGGCCCATGCTCTGCAAACCATCCCACTCTCATGATCGTTCGCGATCTGGGGGCTGGATATACTGGGTCCGTTCTGACGGGTCACAGGGGGCTTCACCCACCTGTTCGTCGCCATCGATAAATTCACCAAATGGGTTGAAATCGAAGCAATGCGTGCCATTACGTCCTCCGCTGCTGTCAGGTTCCTGCATGGGATCTTCACTCGTTTTGGAGTTGCCAACTTCATCATCACCGACAATGACACCCAATTCACCAGCACAGCATTCCTGGAATTCTATGAAGAGATGGGCACCAAGGTGTGTTTTGCCTCTGTAGCCCATCCGCGAAGCAACGGACAAGTTGAGCGCACCAACGCGCTGGTCCTGAAGGGCCTCAAGACTAGGGCGTTCGACAGGCTCCGCAAGCGCGGAGCACGATGGGCGGAAGAGCTTCTGACGGTGCTGTGGTCTCTCCGAACCACGCCAAGCCGTACGACTGGGGAGACTCCTTTCTTCCTAGTCTCTGGCGCCGGCAATCTTGCGCCTCCGAGCTCTCCTTGGGCTCACCGCGCGTATCGGCCTTCAATGAAGAAGACCAGGAAGACCGGTGCCAAGACGACATCAACTTCCTGGAGAAAGTACGAGATCAAAGAAGATCCTTTGCGTCTGCCTGGAACTACTGATGGCTGTCTCCCGTTAGGAGGGCCCCTTCATGGTGGTCTCTATCTCTCGGCCCGAGGTGGTTCGTTTAGCCGCAGAAGAAGGTCGGGAGCTGGCGAACTCCCAGAATATGGAGTTGCTGTGGAAGTTCTACCCCTGAACTCGTCTCACATGGTTGCCATGAGTACTAGTATCCCAGCGGCTCCTCGGCAATAACGTGGACCCCCAGCTTCTGCGCCAGGCCCGGACAGGCATTCAGTAGGTGTGTGCGGCACAGTGCTTTGTGGCAAAGTTTCGCCCACCATTTGCCTTGCCTTTGATGACCTGCTCCCTAGCCCCGCAGTTCTCTGGCCACAAAGATGGCAAGGGCATAAGTTCCAGATGGCGACGGAAAGTGGCAACCTAGCGAGCGATGTTCAACATGCTGTAAGTTTTTTGTGCCCTCATCCCAGGTCGGCTAGTAGGCTGTTGCACTCTCCCCTAGTTGATCTTGGGCTCCACATGCTCAGTATGCAGTCAATTATCACTTTGATTCATTCAACTTGCTTATGCCTATAGGATTTGTGCCACACATGGTTGTCACGAGTACCAGTAGCCTAATAACCCCTTGGCAACGCCTTTGGACCCCCAGTTTCTGCGTTGGCCTCGGACGGGCGTTTAGCAAGTGCGTGCGGCACGGTGCGCTGCGGCTATGCTCCGCCCACCATGGTGCTTCGCAGCAATGTTCCGCCCACCATTTGCCCTGCCTCTAAGCGACCTGCTCCCTAGCCCCGTAGTTCTCTGGTCTGGCCCAAAAGGATTGCAAGGGTCCCTTGGCAATACTGTGGACTCCCAGTTTCTGTGTCGAGCTCGGACGGGCATTTAGCAGGTGTGTGCGGCACGGTATGCTGCGGCTATGCTCCGCCCACCATAGTGCTTCGCGGCAATGTTCCGCCCACCATTTGCCCTGCCTCTAAGCAACCTACTCCCTAGCCTCGCAGTCCTCTGGTCTAGTCCCAGTAAATTACAAGGGATTAAGCTCTGGATGGTGATAGGAAAATGACAACCTAATGTGCGCTCCCCGCCCACTCAGTGGCAGGGACTTAGGCTTTGTGTGCCTGTTTGCCTGTTTATTCCTAATAAGCGTGGCTTAACCTTTGCTCGTGTTTGGAGTGGCTCTATGTGATTGCAGAAAAAACTCCTAATCATCGATCCATCCGGTCACCCAGAGGGCCCGTGCAATATGCTCGGGGGCTGGTCGCCTGGCGCTGAATCGAACAAGTCACGAGCAAGCACGTGCAAGGGCAGACAATAGGTAAAAGCCGACAATAGGTAATACACAGAAGAAGAGAGGGAAAAGAAGATGGCAAAAGCGATTGCCCGAGCTACTCGTCAGCGATCTCTGTGTCGTCGGCGTCGTCCCTGGCTTCTTCCTCCACCTCGGCATTAGCGTCGACGGGCGGAGGCACCATCTCCATCAGCTCAGCTACGTACTCCGCCGCCTCACGCACCCACGCTGGTGCCCTGGCGGGGTTGCACTACACCTCAACGATGGTCGTGATGGGGTCGAAGGTGTCATCGCGGTAGGTGTAGCACATCAGGATGAAGCTCGGTGTGGCGATCGCGACTTCCCGCCCCTCCTGGGCAGAGCGGTCTGCCAAGGCGGCAGGACGGCTGGCAAGAGCTTCAGCGACAAGGGTGATGTTGTGGGCATAATGTACCGCTGATTCTTCCAGCCGACCGCTCACCATCACCCCCAGCGGTCGCAAGCTGCTGACCATGTGCTTAAAGGCCGGGCGGAGCATGGTGACGAGGTTGCACAGTTTGCGGCCCATCTCCGCGCTCAACGCACTGCACTTCTCCTCAGCACCCTTCACCCGTGCCTCAGCGGCTTCGGCTCGGGCCACCGAGGACGTCTTCTCCGCCTTCACCAGCGCCAACTCCTCCCGCAGCGACGCCGTCTTCTTGTCATGTAGGGAAGTCACCGCGGCAAGTTCGGCGACTGTGTCAAGAAGCGGGTGGAGAGCATCGAGGAGTGGATTGAGCGGCGAGTGAGAGGCAAAGAACGGTGTGGGCAGCTACCTTCTGGCCCAATGACAGGGCAAGTGGCGGCGGCGGGGCAGCAACCCCGGTGGTAGCAGACGGCGTGGTCGTCCGACCACCAGTACAGCCTTGAGGGTCTGCCCTAAAAACACCAACAAGAAGGGTTAGCGCTAGCAAGCAGAAGAACATGTCAAAGAAAAGAAGCTTACGTGGCAGAAGCACCCCGACAGACGGAAGAAGCGCTGGCGCGAGCCCACTCCTTGGCGCTTTGGTTCGTCGGTACCGCACAAGGCCAAGGTCCTTCCCGGCGAAGGTGCGGCGCTAGAGAAGAACCAGCCCCGCCGTGCTCGAGGCGGAGGGCTGAAGAAGAAGAGATGCCCATGGCGCAGGGTCTCTTCGGGTCCCCACCCGAAGCGTCGGCAGTGGCCGGCCGTTTCCCCATGCTCCGGTCATCAACAGGAGCCAGACTCCCCCTTATCGTCAGGGGGCACGAGGTGGTATCGCGGCCCTCCCGGTGGGGTCCATCGACGGGAAGCATGCGATGATTGTGTGCCGCTCCGCCGACGGTAGCTGACAAAGCGGCTGGGCTTCGGTCGGGAAGCCTAAGTTGGTTGGCATTTGTGGTAGCAGCCCAGTCACCCAGGCCTCGACTCTGACGATGCTCAAATTCCCGACGCCTGGCAAACGACAAAAGACATCAACCAGCTGTTGGCGGCAAGGAAGGTAAAGCAAGCAAAAAAATGGGCAAAGACTTATGGCCTTGGTACGTGCGGGTTAGGTCGTCGTTGCCAGTGTATTGTCAGGCCGCCCTGACACGTCGCCGTAGGGGGCTAATCCGCCGAGCCACGAAGTCCCCGATGACCAGCTCCCCGATCAGCTTGGAGGCCCGCAACTGGTCGATGCGGGCCACCATGGACCAGAGTTCCACCGTCTCCTCGACGAGGGAACCCTAGTTGTCGATGGCAGCTGTCGGCGCGGACGGCAGCCCCGGGATGTCAAGACCGCTGTCATCAGCGATGTACAGCCACTTGTTCCGCCACATTTTCCAGGTGGTCTTCATTTGGAGGGAGATGTAGCGAGAGGCTGAGCCATCACGAAGGCGAAAATGGCAACTCCCCACGATGCCACCATCGGTGGAGCCGCGGAGAGTGTAGAAGTATCGGAAGAGAGGAAGATTCGGCATCACCCCCACGAACATTTCGCAGAGGTATGCGAAGGTGGAGAGGATGACGATGGAGTTGGGGGTGAGGTGAAGATGGTGGATCTCGTAGAAGTGAAGGACAGTGAGGAAGAACTCAGAATAAGGCGGCATAAGGCCCGCCGCCAATAGCCAGGCGAAGGTAATCATCTCCCTGGGGTTGCATTTTGGTGAGACGGTGCCCGCCCTAAGGCGGAGGGCCCCTTCGGGGGCCAGGCGAAGGACGGTCCCCAACCGCGACTCATCCATCACCGAAGGGGGAAGCGGTTGAGCCATGCAGCCAGAGCGCTGTCTTGGTGTTGTGGTGGCAAAGAAGCTTGCAATGTGGAAGCAAAAGATGAAGAAAGCAAGAAGCCTAGACAATGAAAGCGACAAGAGTGTGGATCGTGAAGAGGCAGACATGCCTATTTATAAGCCGCGTGCGGCGTCAGGTCACGAGGAGTCACGTCCCCATGAGCCGACGGTTTGCGAAAAGATCATAATGGCGTGAGGCGACAAGACTCGAAGAGTTGCGGCAGTTGCAGAGAGAATCTGTACGATTGTGTGTGCAGGAGTGTGCCCTGTCCAGGACCGCACTAAGGTCAAAAGAATATCTCTGAAATCTTCTAAGGCATGCTCCAGGGCGGATCTGGGGGCTACTGTCGGTGTATTCTACACTGGGGTACTCTCTCCACCGCTGTCAAGTGGGACCGCGTGCGCAAGACATAGAAAGAAGAAGGTCTTGTATAAAGGACTCAACCGACTGAAAAGAGACTTGGTGGGCGACCAGGATGCGTGGCCGCCCGGCGAGCAGTCGGGCGACCAAGTCCCGACCCGGGCAACCAGGCCACGACCCTTGATGACCAGGACATGTGGCCACTCGAAGAGCAGTCGGGCGACCAGGCCACGTGGTCGTCCAATGAGCAGGCGGGCCCATTATTAGTCATTCACGTAGACAGGGCTGGGAGGCTTCCACCTAAAGCCTCCGCCAGGATCGCGATGTATCATAGTCATTAAATGTGCATGGAGCCGTTACAATGCACCTGGGAGCCATTAAATAGGCGTGGCTCCCTGACCGTATGATGACCTGTCCCTCCAACTAAGCCAACTCCACCAACTCCTGTTCCATCTGCACCGCCCGGGGCAAGCTGGGGAGACGCGTGTACCAGGCGTTCGTCACGCAGGTCCAATCCCCTCCCCTCGGGCCATCCGAAGATAGGCAGTGTCAAGCAACGGCGTAGACAAAGAGGCTCAGAAGGACAGTAGCAATAGGACTCGACACAATCAATGTAATTAATGTAAGATCACTCCCTCCACTTGCCCTAGCCAGTCCCGAGAGTATATAAGGGAGCTAGTGTGCATGGGGGAGGAGGTCGGTTGATTAGCTCACAACAGAGAAGAGATCCATGTTGGAGAACGCGGTGCTACGCTAGCCGAAAACAAAATTTTTCTACCGCGAACACCCAGGAATCATGCGAGTAGTGGATCATGGAGCATTACCCTTGGAGCACGTTAGCAGCGGAAGTAGAGTGGGTGAAGCCTCCCGCGTTCAAGCATCAGACGAGTCGAACGTACTCGATCGCTTTCGCCAAGTGCTTGCGAGATCGCCCGAGTGGTTGCCGAGTGGTCGCCGGACCGCCCGAGTGCTCGCCGAGTGGTTGCCGGAGTCCTTGACGTCTCCTCGCCGCGGGTGCACGACGCAGCGGATGTAGATGTGCACGCGCAGGTTGGAGAGGGTGAAACCGATCGCCGATCAGCGCCGAGGACAGAGCAACGGCGCCTCTACGGTATCCACACGTCCAGGGGTGGAACGCCGTGCGCCGGTGTGCTAGCACCACGCGCGCGACGGCTAGGGTTTCTGGCAGGAGCGACGGCTAGGGTTTCGAGGTGAGGTGAACTACATGGCAGCACACCCCCACGCCCCTTTATATATAGAGTGCACTAACGGGCCTTCTACGATAGAAGCCCATTAGGACTCACGCTAATGGATCTTCTACAGTAGAAATCCATTAAGACGCCAGAGGATCCAAATCCGTGTAAACCCACTAATGGATCCAATCCATCAGACATGATCCAACCCGTTAAGTGTGTGACCCGTTAGGTTCTTGCGCAAACGGCCATGGCCCTGGAAATCTCTTTTCCAGACCATCAGACAACAGCGGTTCCTAGCAGGACATGTCGTCCCCCGAATGCACGAAATGATCGTATCGGCTGAACCTTGATATACTCATATACCGATCCTTTTGCCACGCGATACCAGTCAAGCTCAAGGCAAGATACGTGCCATCCTTGTGGTAGCTCGACCCATTCACTCGTCAATGTAATGGATATAATTCGTGATTAACACTTTAATCACTTTGGCATAGCCATGCACTTTTCCTTATCCATCCACACCGAGGGGCCCAGAGATATCTCTCCCGTTATCAAGGAGGGGCAAATTCCATCTTGATCTCTTATATCTCACGTCATGTTTCATGGCATACCCGTAAGCTAACTTTATAACTCCCCTGTTACGGAGAAGCGTTTGATAGCCTCAAAGTATGCAATTACACATGCTGAGAATCAATAAGGATCTCAGGTCAAAGGATCGTATAGGTATACCACTCGAGACTATACCCTGATGGCACTTCTAAGATAACAATCTCATCAGTGTCTCGGAGTGGGTCTATCCAACCCCATGTTCTCTAACATGTGCCCACATTATTGATTTGATATCTCCATATCTATGGTATGTGAAACATTACCATCAATCAATACATGTGCTGGTCAAATCACTATTGTCCCACATAATGATATGTAACCAGGGATCGTTTTAGAATAATATCATATAACCAATGTGTTTCACAATTAAGTCATACTCAATGAACAAAGGAGTGACATTTATTCATGGAACTGATAAGTACATGAACATAGACGCATGATACAATCATCTCACATGATCGCCTCTAGGGCATATCACTAACAATCCAAGGCTCAAACGATCAAAAGATTGGGCGAATTGAGAACAAGCGGAATACTAGAGCAACAAGAGCTTGAACAGGACGCAGGGCTATTACCCGCATTGGGGGCTCAAACCTGGGTAAATCCCTGTGTGTTCTTGAGTTTCCTATCCTGCTCATCACAAAAAGAGAGTCGAGAGTGATACAGCTACGAAGACCCCCCTCTACCGAAACTCGGTTATACACTCGAACCAATACTGTCTGGCATAAACACACCAACAGAACCTATGGATTAAAATCACCTAAAAATTTACCCTATAAGTTCAGCCAAAGTTCTGCGAAAGCAATAGAATTAAGGGTCACAAAAGCATGAAAAGGTCTTAAACAATGAAGCATTAACATTTAACAGGAACCAAAAAAACTGGAATACTTAGAAAAGATAGACGGGGAAAGGGAAGAAGAAGAAGAAGAAGAAATACCTGCTGATGATATATGAATTTGCAATCTCAAGAAATTTTTCATATGCATGGCGAGCTCTTTTAGTGTAAGGCTTAAGGGCAGTTCTAATTTTCTCAACATGTGGTTTACTGGCCTTAGCAACTTGATCAATATAAGGTTTGGATAACTTCTTCGCTTCCTAAAAACATATAATCAAACGACACAGATCAATGACTTCACAGGGCTTCACTACAACAACAAAAATATGACCTAGATGTAAAGGGCATGCGTACTGTGAATTCTTGAACCAGCACATTTTAGTGTACCTGGAAATAGGGATCAGCAAACTCATGTGCTTTGACAACATGAGGTACAATAAAATAAAATGACATTGTTAGTGAAAAATGAATAACCCATTTTTCTTTGTTAGTGCAAACTCATGGGCTTCATGCTTGTCTTCGTGATAACCCATTTTTCTTTGATAACAGGATTCCATTTCTTCAAGAAAATAAAATGACATTGTTAGTGAAAAATGAATAAAGATGCCAAAAATTCACAACATTAAGATACTATATCACATGATATCCGTATATACCAAGAATTGGATATAAAAATGCATACACATATGATGCATTTTTAACATTTCAAATAAACTTTATACTTCTACAAATTTCTTGAACTACAGTTTAAGGAACAAGTAAGAACATTACCACCTTAGCAGTTTCTATGTGGGGCTTGCCCCATTCCTTTGCCTGCACCGATTTTTCTGATGCCTGCAGTGTTTAATTCATAGATGATAAATAAACGCACAGATGATGTGTTTAATTTGGCATTTTCATATATAAATTAAAAAAATAAGCTAGGGCCATAGGAGGCACCTTCTGCAATAAGCTGTTGATAGCAGGTTTCCCATGTTCATTCCAGTGACTTGACATCACCTCCTACATGATAACACGATCACTAATGAGAGAAAGTAAACTAAAGAGGAGACATAGTTTTTAGGTCCACTTGTACCATAGAGCGAGCTACTTGTGTCGCTAACGAAGGTGGCAACCATGCTCCATGAACCTGCCAAAGTGTAACAATCAATACAATATTTGCCACAATAATCACAAGAAAAGCATGTAACAGTGGGAGGGTTATACTCGTGACAGGCGTAGTCACCATAATCAGGATTCAGGAGTTCTCAATGCACTACAACTTGTGCCAGACAACAAAGATGTGCACAGGTGCTCAATCATTCTATAACTACTATATAATTTGTAAAACGATATGATCATAGTTTAAATATTTTAGCATTGCACAGTTCATTGAAAATTTAATAGCAAAAAATCTGAAAATATTTGGCGTAGTCATCTTAAAAGAATTGCAACAAGATCAATACATACATATAAATGTTGAGCATCAGATTACTAATAAAAATTTAGTGAATTATTATTCATACAATCAACATCCATACCAAAACAAAACTTACCATGTTCTTTGTACATAAGATGAAAGTAAGAACCCAGAAGAAAACCCTAAACAAAACTTACCATGTTCTTTGTACCATTTTATATTCAGTAGCTCATCATTAGCACCAACACAAGTAGGAAATCCCGGAAGACAAGCGGCACCTGTAAGTAGCCAGGGATTAATTAACAGTTAGCAAGATTAACAATCTGAGTTTCAAATGCTAGAAGACAAGACATATCTGCGTTCTGCAATTACCATGGTAAGCAAAGAAATGCTGAAATGTGTTTCCGGTAGCATGATTAATTAATCACAACTTCACATTCTAGCCCTTAAATAGAACTGCGTAGCACTTGCATGCATCTGGTGTGTCTGCTCCATTTTACCATCTTATATATATCACATTTTTGCGACCTCACATAGGAGATCAATGTAGGAAAAAGCAACAGTTTCAGAAAGAGGCCCTACGGGGGGGGGCAAATACATGATAAACAGGATCTGCTTGTTTCCCTGCTGCAGTCCAAGCAATTAAGCAAGAGAAAAATAAACAATTTTATTTTATGGATTTGTGGGGGGTAAGTTGGATAGAAAGTAGAAAGGCACAGAAGACAGACATCCTTTGATCCACCAGTACGGGGGGTCAAAGGTGAACTTCTGCCTTATCATCTGCCTCAGTCATTGTGTTACCTAAAAATAAAGCTTTAATGAACATGCGAAGTGAAAACGTTTTTTAGTGACAAAAGGGGGGTATTTCAATTTTTTGAAACATCCAAAAGGAGTAACGTTAACCTTCACCAATTCTAGTGACAGAAAAAAGTCACAAATCATTGTACTGTTGTGTCCATATATAATTAGACTACACACAAGTGTGCCAGAGGAATGCTAGGTGGGTTACGGAAACTCAAAAGTTTTTTAAAATGCACCTTCCGAGGGTAAGTAGCCTTTGCTTAATGCTTCTCATGATCTCCTCTTGCTCGGCCTGAAAATGCATCAATGAACTTAACTGTTTGTTGATCAACTGGTTACAAAACCAGCGTTGGATTCATAGAATCACGAAGAACTCAGGATGGTTTGATCGAAAGCAGTAGTTGTTGGTCGGAATACAGAGAAAATGTGACATTCCCTTCTTGGTCTAAAGGCCACACAGAGAAAATGTGACATTCCTTTCTTGCCCCTTCAAAGAGATTCCCTGTAATTGAAGGTATAAGAGGATCCAATCCTGAATAGGGAATTGTTACGGCCTCGGCTGCATAGGTCGTAGTGGTGAGTGGGTTGCCGGCTTGGAGATCCCGGACGTCGCCCAGCCGGCGCCGTCGAGGAAGGAAGGCGC
The DNA here is from genome assembly GCA_036346375.1 of Guadua angustifolia. NCBI lineage: Eukaryota > Viridiplantae > Streptophyta > Magnoliopsida > Poales > Poaceae > Guadua > Guadua angustifolia. The sequence continues at coordinate 49,494,112 of CM070508.1, read as the reverse complement.
AGCGAGGTGCTTTACGTGAGGGAATAGATGGGAAAAGCAGAGAAGTAATCTCCTCCTTAATCTTTATTTCTTTCTCCTTGACATGGCTAAATAGCCTTACCCTAACATGGAAATATCCCTAACAAGGAAATATCTTAACTGCTAAAGATCTTAACCAACTCAACTTAATCTAGACGCCTACTTAGCCATGGCCCAGCTGCCAGGCTTCACCCTGCCTTAGTCAGGTGCGGTTTCGGCGTATATAATGCAGGCCGAACCTGACATCACCTCCCTCCTCCGAAAACAGCTCGTCCACGAGCTGAAAATCCGGATACAGTCGCTGGAAGGCATCAACATGTTCCCAGGTTGCCTGCTCCGCCGGAAGATCTTTCCAGCGTATGAGGGCTTGCCGCTAGCCGCGAACAACTCGTCCCTTGAGTGCTTCTTCAGGAACTGGAATAGCCCGACCATGAATCATCGGAGGCAAGAGTGCCACTTCGCGTGGAGGGACGCCATGAAACTTCTTGAGCAACCCCACATGAAAAACATCATGTATCCGGATCCAGGTGGAAGACGGAGACGATACACGACCGTCCCAATGCGTTGCAGTACTTGGTATGGTCCGTAAAAACGCGGACTGAGCTTACCAGAAGTCACATTCAGCAGGGAAGGCCCCGGCCGGTTAGAGATACGAAGCCATACCCAATCATTCACCTCGAAGGTCACTTCCCGATGAGTACGATTATAGTACGAGGCAGCCACAGCTTGAGCTTGTAATAGCCTATCGCGCACCTCTGCCAAAAACTCGTCACAATCCAGCATCTGAGATTCGACAGCCGGAGTACGCGCGTCCCCCTTAACGTAGGAGCGCATGCTCGGCGGATCTCGGC